>JACAXG010000058.1:2440058-3678855 GCA_018881555.1 Amblyornis subalaris
ACTGGCTGATGTGATTTAAGATGTTACCTCTCCCCAGCTGTCTACCCTGTTGCTCTGCCAGAAGTTACTTCCCCAACAGCAGGTAAAGCAGAAGAAACACGTGTCCTCACCTTGAGTGCTCCAGCTAAGGCTGGAATATTAGCATAAACTGCCAATGAAGGGTGGGTTTGTGCTAATATATCAGATGAGAGCTGCAACCACTGGAGCACAGGCATATGTCTCATTCTGCCAACTCTCCAGTCATCTCCAAAAAAAGGAGCAGAAAGGACATCTGAGGGTCTTAAAGTCATGTGTTCTCGGTACAGTTAGTCATATATGTATATGCCCAGTACTCTGAAGAACACACTGTTTTTTTCAAGTCCATTTTGCTAAAGCCTGGTGATCTGCAGACCCAYTGATGCACAGCCTGGACCATGTCCACCAAGCATAGCAAGACAAGCACTCAGCCCTGAGTACACTCACAAGGGCAGAGCTACAAGCCTGCATAGCATGGGGAGGGAAGGGTGACTTCAGCCACCTCCTCCTCAGCCCTTTTAAACYACCTGGGAGCGTGGCCGCTCCTACCTTGGCTCAGCTGATAAGTCATCACCAAACAAACACTTCTTTAGATAGGATTATGGAACCRCAAGCTAACAAGTTACTGTAAAAATTCCAGGGGTTTGAAAATAGGCAGAAAAATTTGGTCAGCTCATTCTAACATCCGTTTCTGCTCTCACTGCCAGTGATGCACGTTTATGCTAAACATTTCTTTATCTCATACAGCATAGGACTTGCTTTTTACATGAAAATCATTTGTGCTTTGGAAAATCCTGTAATGTGATGATTTGCTTGGCTTTCTGTTGTATGCTCTCACTTTATTGTTTATTTTGTGCTTGTATCTCTTGCTTATGATCTCTCTGTATGCTGAAAATCCAGTACAAATATTTAGTAAACAATAAGAAGCTTATTGCTGCTTTCAAGCAGAAAATTTGCCTCTGCTTCACAGAGCATCTATTTTGGCTTGTACTTAATTTTTTAAACAATGCATGAATGTATATCTATAGATCATATCTTTCCTTGCTTAGATTCTACAGTGGTGGGTGCTTTATAAAACTCAATACAGATGGAATCAGCTGTAACTCATTTACAGCAAACTCATCTTTGATCAGAAGAATAGCAATTGTTCTTTTTCACATATGGCAGGCACAAATCTCCTTTTTCAGTACATTATTTTGAAAGCTTAATTTTAATTTTTTTTTAAGCTAAGGAACTCCTGGACAATCTTCTGTTTTGACATGTCAAGAACACTTGAAGCAGCCCTGAATCTRAGACCACAAAGAGAGCCATGACATGGATAAGGCAACCAGCATATTCCCTCTAAACTGTTGTTCTGGCATGGACTTAATGAGTACTGTACAGGACGGAGTCTCAGAGCTCTCCCTTCTCAGGGTGAATTTATCCCAGTCAGAGTCTGTGTAGGTAATTTACTCACCTCTTGACTTTTCCTTACAATTTCAGATAAAGCCCAAATGCTTTTGAACTGTCACATTGACACGTTTCTCCCTGTGAAATCTCAGGCTAGTCCTTTTTTTTTTTTTTCAGTAGTAACCTGATTTTGAGTGCCCAGCTAGACACCAGAGGTTCCAGTGACTTCACTGATTAGGGTATCTAAATTCAAGAGGCCGATGTGAATCTCAGACTGTCTAGGATACACAGCTGTCAGACCCAGGATCTATCTACAGCCAAGGGAGAGAAACAGTTATCCTAGATGAAAAACTTGGAGCACTGAGGCATATGACACTTCCACAGACAGAATTTGGTAGCCCTGAAAAAGTCCATTTGTTGATCCACCACCACCCATCATTCTTTTTTAATTAGTTCCCACAAAATCAGGCACATTTCTTCCTTTTAAGGATTTTACCAGTTGGCCTGAATGTAGCTATCATGTATCTCAGCCACTGCAGCCAGAAACTAGAACATCTAAAGAAGCAGGAGCCTTAGTTGAAACTGTTGATGCTTGTTGTGCTCTCTGCAGAAGGTATTAAGGCCCCAACGAATGAAATGAAGAAGCCTCAAATAGGCAGAGAATAGCTGCTTCCTGCCTCTCCAGCTTTAAGGCTATTCATTGTAACCAATTCAATCCTTTTTTGCTTAGATGATCACTGAAYGATGGGAGATCCTCCCTAATCGCGCCTTTCCTGGGAAGAATTCTGGTGTTCCTGTATTTAACTTGGATATGTGAGAAATCTGTTGTCACACAAAGCAAACTGGGGGCTTTTTGAATGACAGAAGCACCATGGCATCACCAGTTTGGATTAGARGCAGAGGACTTTGAGGCCACCCTGGGGGTTTTCAGGCAGAACAACTGTGAAGCTACAGCTATAAATTTAATCACTGTATATTGATGTGGTGATGTTTGGTGTATTGATGTATTTTATTGCTAAGCAGTGCATTCTCCCCATGTTTTTTCCCCCTTGAGCAGATTAACTGTATATTCCAAAATACTGTCCAACAGAAACATGAGTGGCATACTATTTTCACTTTGCTTGCCTMCCACATAAAAGAACAGCTGTGAATGTCAGCTGAGGCTGATTTCTCCTGCACAATGGCCTATCATTTTTGTAAAAATAAATAAGTGGCAATCATTCATTTTTTTTCATGGATATAAACACTTTGGGTCAAACTCAAAGTGACTGAAATGATATTGCATTTTACCTCTGGTTGATAAGTAGTTGTAATTTACAGGCCAATAGAACTGGGTAGATAGAAAAGCAACTACCAAGTAGAATTAAGATAAAGAACCTCCCACTCTCACTTTGTCTTACACCTTTCAGTGAGCTGCCTTTGCTCCTGCATCATTTATTTCCTGACTGTACGTTCCTGTAAGTTACACTAAGTTGCTGCCAGGTAACATACAGCATCATTTATATCACCTCTGAGCACTGCCCAATTACAGAGAAAGCTGCTGGAATCATTGGTTCAGTCCCAAACACACAATCAAAGCAACTTCTGCCATGAGAGCAGGCACAAGATTAAGTCTTTATACAAAGCTGCAGAAATCAAAAGCACAATTGCTGGGTAAAGTGCCACCCACATATAGCTCTSCCTTAGTGACAAAGGCTGATTGTCATAAAAAAGGCTCTGAACATCTAATGGTATCTCTTACCCTTATTCTCTGCACAGAGRTCTTGGGCTTCCCCAAGCTACCTCCAGCTGATACGATACTTCAACTTGGTGCAGGGTTGTGCAGTGGTTCCAACAGGGCCCCAGAACAATGAAGCCTGTATCAATGAGATGCACTGTGTTCCAGGCCAGGGATACCTTGATTAGTACCCAGTCAAGCATCTCTGCMCTGCTCTTTTGCACATCACAGAGGAGCCCTGAAGGATCAGCCTATACCGAGTTTAAATAGCAAGGACTTTCTAMAATGCATGGTGCATCCCAGTTGTCATTGTTCGGATCTTGTCCCTCCTCCCGGTCTGTATTTTAGAGTGGTTTGGGGTGAGTCATTTCCCATTTTTATCCTTCTGCTGGTCCCCATAACACAGTAGCACTGTAGACCCTCATGAAGGCAAGCACTATTGGGCCATGTCAGTACCAGGACTCGAAGTCATGCATGTAATCACCTCATTGCAGTTGCTATAGGTCACACATAGCCTTTGGAATCAATATCAGGCCTTCTCCACTGAAAATCAGCATTCTTCTGAATATGATACAGTGGAAAAAGCTCTCTAGTGTGCATGTATATCTCAAAAAACCCATGTTGGCATTGGCAGCAGTATGTTAGCAAATGTAAGACCCATTTCAGTTTATGAATTCTGGAAGGATAAGATTAAACTCTTTTGCATGAAAGCCTGCTGCAATGGTTCCCCCTTCCCTCCTGTTGGAGACTGGCAGGATYGTAATTTGTGAAAAGCCCATTAAAAACACAGATCTCCCCATTCACACAGTTGCCGAGCATGAATAATTTCTTCACTGAAAGCCTGGAGACCACATATTCTTACTCACTATATCCTTCACCTTAACAGGCCTCAGYCTAGGGACACATCTTTAGGACTTACAACACACAAATGGCAGAACAAMTTTAAGAGCTATATCCAGTGTATGTATAAGACTTCCCATTTTTCACAGGAGTGGTTTTCAAACTGTGGTCTGCAAACGCCCAAGGCCTTGCTCTATTGCTGTATCTGATGCCCATTGCAAGGATCTGCACATGGCAATTTCCCAAAGGTGACTGGACATCTTTCAAAACTATAAGGGATCAGCAAATTAAGAGGTGGGAAAAATACATATATAAAAAGCATTGAGGTCAAGTGCATCCATGATGAGAGTGGAGAGGAAAAGGTGGGCGTCTGAACATTCTCTCTCCATGTGACATCAGGCACTCCCATGCACAAGGTATTGCTATCAGCTAGGGCTAAGACCCCATCAGCCTCCTCCTTTCCCTTTCCTCCTGTAAATCCACAACTGATTAAAAACATTAATTAACTGTCAAACCCTCCTCTGCTCTCCATCAATTAAATCTGGTTTATGTCCATTTTATCTATCCATCCAGATGCTTTAATTAGTCTCCATGATTGCAATTCATCAGCACTTCCACAGAGTAAAACACATCAGCAGTCTTCTCCCTCTCTCTGCAAAATTTACCCAACACCTCACCTAATGGGCCTCTGAGCCCAACTCATGTTTTGGGCTCAACTACAATGCAAATAACAGTAATACTTGGTATAAAGGGAGCTCTTTTTCCATTCCCAGCTAAAAAGTTAATATAGTGCCTTCATAATCCACAATAGAATGATTTAGTAGYGTTTTTGATTCCCTAATGTAGTGACTTAGTACAACAGGAATATGCACATTATCTTCTGTTTGTAAATTTTTAGCAGGTTTATAAATACAGCGTGGCTTTGCTATGCAACCTCACGATCTCTCTGAACCCAAAAAAAAGTTTAAAATTAATAATAAATGATAAAACTTGGGAGAAAAAAATGAATCAGGCTTCATTAAATGATAAAATCCATCAGGAGCCAGGGGCAAGGACAGGGGCAGGGACTCAGTTAATTTGTGAGAGTAACATAATTTTGAATTGTTGAAGAGATATAACAGTGGAAATACGTCATACAGTTTAATCTTGAAGGGCACCCCAAGGAGAAAAGGCCAAGTAGCTACCTGACCTTCTCCAGGAGGAGGAGAATGTATTCTGTTACCCTGGCAAAATTCAAACTCTTATGTGATCTTGAGCTGTCATGACTAAGAAATCAGAGAGTTCAACTAACCAAGCTGTGATCATTCCCACTGCAAGAGAAGACCGCCATCAGGTCTTCTAGCTGTAAAGAAATTTGGGCAACCAGCCCAGGAAAACCCCTGCCATCCCCTACCTTATTTTGTGCTCTGCACAGGAAACAGCCATATCAGAGCTTCAAGCTTAAGATTAATTCCACAGCAGCAAGACATTTTTACCATAAAAGCCCTGCTGGTAACCTCACCTCTACCCCTGTCTCCATGCTGATGCCTTAGAGCAGTTATATCTTATCATCATTATGCTGTCAAAAACAGACACTGGGCCACTAAATATTAGTATGGGCTCCCCTCCTTGCACAGACATTTGAATTTCAGACAGTATCAGCAGTGAGGGGACTTTACTTTCCTCTCCCACCACATGCAAGCAAATACAATCAAGCTCAGTACACCAGGAGACACTAGAAAATATCTGTCAGAAAGATACCCAAGCTCAGCAGAAGGACCCCAGAAGAAGATGAATTAAACAAACAATCTTCTCAGTAAAATTCCATGGCAAATGCATTGCCACTGTAACAAGCTGCCTCATTTCCAGTGTAATTTTTTTAAATTTCAACATGCAGCTTTTAGCATTTCTTAAGACTTTGTCCCTTAAATTAGAAGGTGTCACACTTTGAGGCAGTAGAATGACATTAGAGAGTAAGAATAGGTGTCATATTWAATGAAAAAATTAAAGTACCCTAATTTTGAGCTGGTAAGTATGATGTTGGAATGCTAAATCCTCTCCTTTTGTAACATGTTTAGTATTCCTCTTCTCAGGGGAGCAGGAGCTTTATATTTCTTAGCTGAAATCTTAAAAACAGTATGGTCTATCAGAAAAGGTGGTCTGACAGAACTGAGCTGTGCAGTGTCTGCATGAATATACTGGCTGTATAAAAAGAGTCAGAGTTATCAAAACACCTTTGAGTGTAAATACATATTTCACAAAGTATTTCAGATATCTTTAAAATATTTATGTTGCAATTAAACTAAAAATACTGAACGCATGTTTCACAAATTAAGCCAGTAACCCAACTGGGGCTTTCATCCCAGTTTGACAACATAAAATTTTGAAATGTCAAAACCGCCTTCAGGTCAGAATTTCCATTTCTGTTGCCATCTGTCATGATGTCCCTCAAATGCTGCAGACCACACTCTGATCTCTCCAGGCCAGGAGCTTTCAATTACTATTTCCTACCTGCTGTTTCCACTTTCACATGGGAATGGAGAATTCAGTCAAGACCACTTASTTAGCAGGCAGAGAAAAAAACCACAAAACAACAAAACTGTGTTCAACTGGTGTGTTCAACCCACACRTTTTATGTGGGCTGCAACCAGGGAGTAAAAAGTTACTAAGACCAACAACTCATTGCTGCAATTGCCATCTCTGATGTCCTGACACAGACACAGGAATAATCACACCCCAGCTATCAGTTTTGCCTGGAAGTGTAGCTGTGCTGACAAAGGGGAATATCTACTGGTGATGAGCAGCTGAGACCACTGACCTTCATCCAAGACTCACTGCTGCTTTGATCAACCTTCTGTTGAAGGTAAAGTTGAGGCTGACACTTGGTCTAGTCCGTAAAGAAATGCAAGCACATCCAGGTTGCTCTCAAAATGCATTGAACTCTTAATACGTAGCAAGGCTTCCTAACAATGAAAGAGCTGCACTTGAAAACCCACAAAATAGTAATTACATCAAAATACAGCTAAGTAAAATTGCCTTACAAACACCTATCGCATCTAAATACAACCCAGATATCTCCCTGCCAGAATTTTCACATTCTGATTTTGGTCCTTTAGAGATCCATGAGATATATTTACAGTTTCCATAAAAATAAACAAGAGAGACTGCTATGTTAATTCACCATACAGGGGTCCTCAGTCTCGGGAAATTTTGTTGGGATTTGCAAACTAAAAGAGATTGAAAACCACTGTTGCCTATCAACTCCCCAAGAATCTATATGGTGCTCATACTGAATACCTTCATATATTATTTGCATACTCTGCAGATGTTTGCATGCTGTGATCATATAGAATAACAATGCCTTGAACTGTAAAACACTGGTCTTATTTATATACAATGCCATATTTGGTATTTTATGTTTATCTTTTCTCATAAGCCACCATTATATATTGCATTGGTGGGAAACTATCAAGACAGCTCTGAAAACAGCAAACACTCAATCACAGGTCAGTTTTTCTGCCAATTCACTTTCACGTTTATCTGGGGAGGGAATCTTGGCTTTGGTTGTGTCAGAACAAATTTCCTCACTGATTTGAGTGGTCCCAGAATTTCAGCCAGCGTGCTGTAGTATTTTTATTGCATCCCAGGCAAAGTAACTCCTAGCCTTTCCTCTTGGAAACTATTTAATAGCTCAATGAGCTTCACCATAAGGGTTTTCTCATTTGTATTTCTTCCCACCACTGCTAGCTCTGCCCAACATACATTAACTAATTCCTTCTCCACTTGGTGTTTACACACTTCAAATATTCATAGAGGGCTCTGCTTCTCCACATTCCCATCACTGCCAGATGCATTAACTTTCATTTTTGCCAAGTTGACTCTTCACTTGTTTTCATACCAAGTCTCTAATCTCTCTAGGTATCTTTGTGTTATTACTATTTAATTTCTGTTAAGTACTGACAGTATGCCAGGTGCTTTCAGTTTGCCAGATGCTGCACAGAGTGGAAAGGCTCAGTTCTGTTACTGTGGACCATGCAGTCTAAAAGACAAAGCCAAGATGGGACAAAGTGTCCTCACAGCTCAGAGCATATGGTTAAGCTTAGAACATGGGTGCAGCTGTGAAACTAGATGGAGGCAAAAACGGGGCAGGTCCCTTCTACAGTACTGGTAAAAAAAAAAAATAAATTTGGGTTTCTCCAACATCATCGGACAGAAATGTGCTAACTTTCTGGGAATTTTGAAGAAAGGAGGTGGCAGGAGGCTGAAAAGATGCATTTAGGGAACAGGACAGGATCCAGAACAAAAAGCATTGAAGGAGCCAAAACAGTGCCTGTCTTTGATGAACATCACTCCAGCAAAGGGAACGCTGGCATGCATGAGGAAACTACCCTAAATCCCTTCCTCAGGAGTGAAGGCACTGAAAGAAAAGGTTGGCACCACCACAAAACCAAGACACAGTACAGAGGTGATCAAGCAGACAGCCAGTCTGAAAACATATGAGGAAAAAAGCAAATGCAAGAGCAGCTTCAGAGAATCACAGATGAGACTGGGGAAGCAAATGCAGCCCCAAAGCTGCCAACAATGAGGATAGCAGTTTTGCTGGCCTGCCCCGCACCCTGGTTGCAGTTCTACCTCTCTTGCTAATAAACATACAAGAGATACGAATATGCTACTTAGTCTTTCTTCTAGCTATAGCTGTAGCATGCTTTGGAGGAGTGGACATCATTTTTCTCTCACTGATCCCCACAGATCTACGGTTTACCCTTCTCATTCCCCTCAAATCTCAGAAAAGCAGATGAAGTTTTACAACAAGACTCTTCTTTCAAAGCTATGAACATTAAAAAAGACTTCTTGGCTCTTTAGCCACAAGGTAAGAAAGCACACTAAAGGAAACTGGAAATTTCCGTCCTGAGAACAGACTAGAGGCTCTTCCAGCCTGCTTTCCACAGTGTGAGAAGGAATGCCTGAAGGGAAAGCCAGGGACCAAATGCACTTCCTCTCAATGAAGTCAAATTCTGGAGAGGGCTCCTAAAACATCGAAGATTTTATGTTACCAGGAAATGGCCTGCATTGTTTCCAACACACAGACACCTACAGAAGTAATATACAATTTTGCTTGTTACAGCAGTTGTCATGGCTGCTCCTTTGGCAAGCTGTTCCTGAGGCCTGGACCTCTCCCCCAAAACAGTATCAAACGTTTTCTCCAGCTTTAGTGATGAGACCAAACCAGCACTCCTTGTTAGTACCCATCCCCACCCACACCTTCTCCAAAAAAAGCAAGCTCCCCAATAATGCTTCAGGCTTCTCAGTTCTCTGATCATCAACTAAATCTCAAATCTTGCTTCCCCATTCCCAGCAGGAAAGAGTACTGAGCCATCTACCATGATCTTCCATCCTCCTGCTTCACCCTAGAAGGGATGAGACAGAGCCAAGCACGTCCCACCAGAGGAGTGAGAAGGAGATGAAACACTAAAGTTATATTTATTCAAGCCTTTAAGAAGTTCTTGAGCTTCTAAAAGCCACCTTAAGCCTTCTTCATACATACAGATGCTAAAGTACTAGATCTCAAGAAAATGGAATAATACATACAGTACTGCACAGGTGCATAAAAGAGTTGGGACTTGAGTGCAGAGCAGAAACATCTCTGGGTGTATGAAAGCCAGAATAGCCACTGCTATTCTATTTCTCATAGAAACAGTGCTTTTGGCAAAGAGCAACTCCCTCCTTTCAGACATCCCTGTTCTCTCCCTCCCAGAAACCTACAGGCAGAGAGATAAATGTTTGTAAATAGCAGTTTCACACCAATTAGCTCCGTGTTCTGCAAATGGCATCACAGACTCAGTGTGGTGTTTTCAAGGGCTTGCTATTTCAGAGTACTACATACATATTTCCATATAATTGATCTGTTCTGCTTTAAAGAGGCCATCAGGAAGATATGTGGGCAATTTATTGTAGAGGTAAGAGAAGGAGAGGCAAAGGGAGTTAACCTCAGATTAGCTGTGTTTACACAAGAGTGTTTTACACTGTGGGCTCTTGGAATGAGACCAGAGCCCACACTGTTCTCCCTTGCCTCTTCAGTACCCTGTTTGTCCCTGGAAGGGAAGGCAGGCACAGTAGTAAAAAGTCAGGAAGGTCAACATCACAGCCATGTCAGGGCCAAGATAAACATAGAAAAAAATTCTGCCTCATAGCATGGCTGCCACCATTTGGGCACAGGTCTCTGTTGTTGGGTGAGTAGAGGGCTAAGGACATGATGCCCTGGATATGGCCTTAATTAGGTATCACTTGGCTATCGCAACTTGGCACACCTGACCAGCAAGAAAGCTGGCAAATTCTGGTGGTAAATATTCAGAGTACTGTAGTATCTCAAGACATCAAGGTCCGTCGCCTCAGAAATCTCTATGCCCTTATGTTCCCATACCATGCCAGGAACAGAAGAGGCACAGGCCACAGAATTATAACTCTCATCATTTTTTATCCAAATACAGACTATAGAAGCAACCAGGGCTACTCTGACCTCCTGCAGAGCACAGGTCATAGCCTCCACCAATAGTTCCTGCATYACACTCATAACTTCTCTTCACACCATGCAGCCCATGTAGAAGGCTGACAGGGTTGGACTGAAGACTTGAATGCTGATGAATTCCCCTGCTTCTGACGGATCTCTTCCTATAGCTCATTATTCTGCTGCRCCTTATTTCCACTCCCAGTTTGTCTATCTTCCACCTCCAGTTCTCAGTTCCCTTAATCTTTGAGTACTAAAAAGCTGTCTTAGATCAGACAAATTTTTTCCCTGTTGGCTTTATTCCACAATCAAGTTCCTACACTTTGATAAGCTAAATAGATAGAAATGTCAATGCCTTTTCCGCAGATGAGAATACTTGCAGCCCTAAATCTTTCTTGTAGTTGGCCCCGCCATTTTCAGATTTTGATCTGTGGACCCCAAAACAGAAAGAAGACCTGGAATAAGTACACCAATATACATCTYCTTAATACATTTTTCTGAGGACTCTGCAGCAAGGCACAATATACCACGTTCAGCTCTGCCAAGCCAGCCAGGAAACATATGCAAGCATCACACCTTGAAACAGAATGAGAGACTGAAAACCAAATAAGAAACAGATTTTTCCAAAGAATGTGGGAAAGATATCTGGGATCTTGGTGAGCACCACACAATTGGCTTGTAGTCATGGTCCGGACAAGATTTTCCATTTGAAGGGTTCTACAACATTTCTCCTAATGTGACCCAGCTCCCCACAATCAGTAGCACCACTTCACAGTGGGACCACTGTACTGAGAGTATCAAAGCCAATTTTTGCAAACATGGCTGTCCACCCACTGAGATGAAACATCTCTCAAAACAAAAGACACTGGGCAAACCTACTTGCTTCCTGCTCTAGTGTTCCCGAACAGTACCCCAAATTCTCCTGTTCAGCCCATTAACACCAGAYCCCCAAAGTCATTTACCAAATCAGTCCAGCACAAGAGAGAGCTCTCCCACAGTCTCTACTTTGTATATTAACCCTGTGAAGTCAGGCATCATGTTTTGCTTACACGTTGCTCCATAGGACCAGCCTCACCCTGCCGTTAAATAACAGGCAACATCTGTTATGTGTAAGCTTTACAAGTATCTTCCCCACAGACACATATGTTTTGTTATTGCAGCAAGTAAACTTTTGTATTTCTTCTTGGAGGATGGGGAGAAGGTCTGCTACTTTTAGAATAAAATAGCAGCTTGGTGAACAGACCTTATAGCAAGGTACTGAAAGCACATGACATGAAAGAAGACAAACCTGTCAGGGAAGGAAGAAATTGAAAGAAGTGATCACTGAGGACAGATCAAGGGGAGAAAATGTAAAAGCAACCCAAACTGGAAACATAAGCAGGAACCCTGAGATATAGGGCCCTGAGAACAGAAGCTGATTTTTATGCACAGCACAATGAAGAGACACTGAAGTGACTTAAGGAGGCAACTGTACAATTAAGAGATCTCTAGGCACCTTCTCAAAGATGTCATGACTTGTAGACAGGGTGAGGTAGCAGAACAGCAAAGCAATACTGCAGGGGCTACCAGCTTGTTGATCTTCCCCCACACTAGTATCCAGAGCTTCTATGTTATGCCAGAAAACTTCAAAAGCAAGAAAAGATAGGCAGATATGTGATTTTTTTTCCCCACCATCCTTTTAAAGTTATTCTGCTGTTGCATCYTGGTGAAAAGTTCTGTGGAAAGCTAAGTCAGATAATGCAGAAGAAATACATCCATTGGATAGAGGCTATTTAAATATTTGATGGCTAATATATTAAATGTTAATTGAATACTACAATGATTTTCTCCCCTGGACAGCACACAATTAACATTTAATTTGTTATAAAATATTTAAAGTTATGAAATATCCGAGGGCAACTGAAATGTCTCTTCCGCCAAATTGTCTTGGGACAAGGTGTTGAGGGGACAAGAGGGCAGGTTAGCATTTCAAATTCTTCCAATGATCTGTACAAGAGATGTGAGAAAAGGTTTCAGAGCTGACACAGTTCAAGGACATAGTTGGAGAACGTGAGCGGACACACACACGGATATCTGATCCTGTCCTGTCCAGGTTAAGCAAGATCAGGAGTCCTCATGGCTAGAAGGCATCCAGCTTGAAAAGTGCTGTGGTGACTATCCATTCCTCAGAGGAAAGCATATTCTGGGCACTTAGACCAAACATATTTTCATGTTACTTGTTTCAGAGATGCCAGTGAGGGACTGGACTCTTCACTGCTCTGCACTCATTTGCTCCAAGGCATATTGACAGGAATAGATTCAGATGATACAGAGCTGCTACTTTGGCTGTGCTCAATGCTTCACTGAGTATCAAGGATGATAATCAGCTTGGCATGTTAAAATAAAGCCAGTTGTTTAGGACCTGAGCACAAATCTATCTCATTTCCTGTAGCAGAATCAAACATCCAAGCATTTCAGAAACTTACCTTACTCTAATGCCTGGTTTGGCAAAAGGGATAGGAAACCTTTGCTAAGACTTCAGTGTGGAAAGAGATCTTCTAATTAGTTCAACAGTGAATCCTTCAGCAAGCTTAGGAAAGCTCAGCCTCAATAGTCTCGATATTTTTTGAAGTACAGCTCAAAGAGAAAGAAAAAACCATTAGAGTTCTACTGTGTATCATTCAGGAGACAAAAGAAATCCATATACAACAAGCCAAACATCTTTTGCAGGTACCCTTAATTAAAGAAGCGACTTTAATTGCTAAGAAATCCTGAATAAGATCAGTGGTACAGAAGGTTCATCTACTTAACTCCATGTTGCTTGGCCTTGATTTACCTCTGCTTTAAAGGGAATACATGCTTTGTAAATCTTGCTTCTTAATGCAGCTTCTTTTAAATTCTTAACTTTTCTGCTCTCAGACCTTTCATTGACCGTTTCCTAAAGATCTGCTAAAAAAAAAGCTCTAAGCCTTGGGCTTGTAAGGATGGATTATTTCTACCTAGAAGACTTTCAGCTTCCACAAACTCCTCTCATTAACTACTTTAAGGTTTGACTAATATGGGGAAAAAACCACGTTCAACTCATGACTATGCAGAAATGGTATAGGGGAAAAACATCCTACATTTTATCAGACAGAGGTCTATGGCCTTCATGCTAAACACTGGCTCACTACCTCCTTCATGCTCCTTTGATTAGAAATATTTTGTCAATCAGCTGCTGTGGTGAATCACCATCACCTTGTGCACAAGGATACAGCATCACAGAAAAATTGCATCCGACAAACTGCAAGACTTGTCTGTGGGAGCTGAGTGACAGCTGCCACCAAGGATTCCCCTGGGCCAAAATGCTGTCCCTAGGAACTGGCTATAAAACAGAGGGGGAGTCTTCTCCCTGATGAAGTCTCCTCCTCTGTGTGGCAGAGAAAAGAGGCTTTTAAGATTACACAGAAAAGGCAGGGGTATATACACTCAGAGTAGAGATTCTCGCATAGTAATCATGGAGGATATAATACTGCACATCTGAGGTCATGTCATGATAGACTGCAGGGACAAGCCTGGCAGCCAGCTCGGTGCCACCAACAAAGGAGCTGCACACACAAACTACTCCAGGAAGCTGGGGACGTGCACAAACAAACAGATTTCTTCAAGTCAATGCTGAACTACTGATTCAAAGACACTCCAGATTTCTCACACTTGATGGCTCAGCATGTTCAAAACCAGCATTTTGATCTGACCTCTTGGATAAAGTAGTACTTTTTTCAGTTTGTCCTCTCTCCTAGTACCATGAGAGGCCTTGGAGGTTTTTCGCTGCATTTTTCCCCCTCATATTATTTCCAACATGTCAGATTATGTCCAAATAGAAGAGGTCAGTGAGAGACAAAGATTTTGCAAGACATAGTTCCATAAAAATCGGATTTTGGCTCTGCAGGATGATTCTGTCCCTTTCTGTCACAAAACTACCAAATAAACTTTTACAGTTTTTGGTCATGAAAAGACAAGAAATAGGAGATTACAGGAGTATTAAAGTACAGAACTGATATGCTTTTTCAGAGCTGGGTAGAGCAACTTCAGAACAGTTTGGGGTGGGGGGGTGGCAGTTAGCACATGAGTGATGGCCATGAGCACACATAGGTGTGGAGAATATAGGACACAAGCTCGTGAAGTTCCTTTGTTCACCCTGTTTGCCAACCAGATCTTTGGTCACACCCTGGACTTCCTTCTTCCACCATATCAGATTGCCCCTTCTTGTTCCACTTTGTTTCCAGCCACAGATTGATTTGTCCAAGCAGGACCTGTCCTCCTGGTGTGGTGGCTGCCAGTTCCCTGTCCAGCAGATGTAGCCTTGTGGCAGTTTCTTGTAGCACCACAGTATATCAGTGTCATACCTAACTACCATTCTCTGAGGAGTGAGCCCATTAACAAGCTGCACCGAAACCAGATCTGCATACTAATTAGGGAGCTGCCTTGGAGGATATTAATTAGGGGTGACACTTTCAGGGCAAGTTCTACTATTCTTCTTTGTATCCCATTTGAGACATGGCTGGGAAATGCAACTACAATACAAATAGAGACAAGATGAGGCATTATGGGGACAGCCTGCTGCTGCAACAGAAGACATGAGTAGAAAAGTTATAGTAGTATTCCTTTTAGGAGTTGCTACTGTCTTAAGGAAAATTCTAGAAAGCCCCTAAGCATATTTTCCTCTAACATTCTTTTAATCTAGAGAGGAAAGATGTGACCAAGATTGTTTCCTTGTCTCCACAGAGGCAATCCTTCTGCTCCCTTCATTTACACTCCTCTAGTCTCTAGTACAAAGTCATACAAGTCCAGCAGCCTTGACAAATGGCTGGAGCACATGCAAGGGGATCAAGAACACAGTTCCTTGTCCTAGCTCTGACAGTGACTGAATACTGAATACTTGTTCCTTGAGTTCTCACTTCCGTTTATCATCTTTAGTCTCATACGGCACTTTCCTCACACAGTTCTAAGCACAGTTTAACTTCATAGGCCCCCACATTTCTTCTACAGCACCACCCAGCACCCATAGCAACCATGAAGAGCCAGCAGAAGAACAGGTTTGCAACTCACACTAGAACCTGCAGACAGGTTTCACAGCACTTCGCAGATTGCCAAATTTTATTGTTAAGACTTGAAGTGGGAAATAAGCAGCAGGAGTGAGAATTCCACAGCAAAGAAGGTCCTGTTTAGAACCACACATCRCTTGTTTCTGTGCTGCACAACTTCATACATTGTGTTTGTGTACAGTTCACACATCTGTCAACACATCACTGTACAAATAATATCACCTCCTACTAAACTGCTGCCAACTTACTGTATTCTCAATGCATCCCCACCATCAGCTTCTGGTGTTTCACAAAACGAGGAAACAAGGAAAACAACTGCTAGATACCCTCAAGCATGAAGGTTTGCATCCCTTTGGCACTTTTACCCTGTCTAATGTAAATATGTATACTCTCACTGGCTATTTTAACACCTCTTCCCCTCCTGAATTCTGCTACTCTTCCAGCTCCCAAGTTCTCACATTGCAGTGAGTTCTACAGATTAGTGTCACTGTAAAAATGTACCTGCTTCTCATTCTCAGGAATGAATGCAAATTAGGCAATGCAGTTTTCCTACACATTTTAATGCTCACATATATGCTTCATTTCAGCTTCTTTAAGAGGTCAGATGCTAGCTCCTGATTTGTAAGGCAGACTTGTTCAAGCTACTGGCACTAGAAACACTAGAAACAAGTGAATAAAGGAGAAAGTCTGACATTTCTTTTCCACATGGGAAAAAATGGAAATCTGTCTGTCATTTCCTTTTAGTGATCACTTTCTCAGAATTCCTTCATTTCCATAACAGAAGCAATAATGCACAGATAACTTTTTCTTGTGGTTTTTTTTTTTTTTTTAAAGGGAGTGGTCAGCAGCTGCTGAGAAAGTCAACAAAACACTCTACTTTTCCCACCCTTTCTCCTTCAGACTGAGGTCACTAACCTGATATCAGGAGGCAACAAGAACACAACTACTCCATAAGTGAAGGTGAGACAAAAGCTGAAGATACCCACAGAGTCTTCTCAAATCAGAGGCACAGCCCCGTGGTATCCAAACAGGGCCAGGGCTGGTTCTGCTGACAGGGCAGTGACAAACAGAAATGAAATGAGCCAGGTCTTGGGCTCATGCAAAGTCCAGTCAGTTGAGGCAGCTGGAGATAAGGCTACCTGCAACATAGTTCAMACCAGGACTAGGCGTCTGGGCTGGAGCTTAAAAACCATTCCTGACCAACGGTGGAGAATGCCTGGGTGGAGGGTCCAGGTGAGGCTGGTCAGGGTTGTTAAGCCACATAGGACACTCAAGGTCTTGATACACTATTGATTAGCACAGAGTCCCATCTGCATATAAGCACCTGTGGGAGAAGGCAAGCCTTTCCCTCATTGTGCCGGGGCTCTGTAAGATATCCACAGGCCAAGGAAGATTTTCCAGTTTTATAAACTGCTGTAAGGCTCAATGAATGCAAGCAAGTTGGGGCAACTGCTGGACAGTGGACAAAGTAGTTGCCTTAACTCTTTTACTGTTTTTACAGTTGCCTTAATTACCATCAGAGTTGACAGCTTTCCAAAGATATGTAAAGTACTGGGATTTGCTTCAGGTTTATTCTTTTCCTCTTTCCATCTCCTGTTTCAACAAGGTTTGGGCCTTGTATCTTAAGGTCTACTGCACTTCTTTTTGTGACAAGGAACACTCGCTCTTTAGAGAGAGGTCAATGAGGTGACAGAAAAGCCTCAGTTAGTGTAGGGGTCCRGTTCATCTCAGACTAGCTCCTGTAAAGTGTTTGCTTCTTTCTGAGAAACTTGGGTCTTGGAGTCCTGTCCAGCAGTGTGCATCCTGGCACTGTCTGCACCTTCAGCCTTAGAGGACAGCCTTGAGAACAGCYTTGACTAGCTTCCACACTGCAAGCTGTGAGTGTAGCCTCAGGCACAGTGGAACCACGATTCCCATTTTGTGTAGGACCACAGGAGCCCCCATATATGCTGCATGATACCTTGCTGCCAGGTACAGCCTCCAAAGCAGCCCCATGGTTGACTGTGAAGGAGCCACAGAGCCCGAAGCCAGGCAGGATGCAAAGCATTTGTGCTTCTTYGCACAACTTGCTCTCTCTGAGGAACAGGCAAATCCTGTGTCAGTCCTTGCTGCTGCCTTTATCCCAYGGGGACAGAGCAGCGACGTGTTCAAAGCAACATTGCTTGGCTCTATTCCTGGATTCATCTGTATGCTAGGGATGATTTCCCCAGTGGTTTTCTTCTCCCATGCTGGTGAATCATCCCCCCAACAGAGATGACATATCCCAATAGCTTCTAAACATATTTTGAAAGAGCGTATTTTCTGTCTTTGGATTTTGCCAGATGGCATCGAGTGATTAGTGCGTTTAATATACGAAGCTTCTCAGAGGAAGAAACTCTTAGATCTCACTACAGGTTCTTTGCCACCCTTCTGGTCCTTCMCCTCCCAAACTTTGAATTACAGTAGCTGGACCCCTGCTGCAGAACTGAGTCCTCTGCTACTCTGTCAATATCCTCTGGACATTTTTCAGGAACAAAGTGGAAAGCATTTCCAGCAAATGCTTTTAATGTCACTTTGTTTGCCAAGAGATGCTGACTCCTGCTTTGGTTATCATTACGAGAAAGCATCTTTGTTTAAACAGGAAAACAAGTGATGATTTTTCCCCGAGTCACTCATCTCTCTAGCTAAGCAGTGTCTGCATTCCCTGGCAAAGGGACATGGCCTGTGCTGAACAGAGGAAAATATTAGGAGCCTCCTTTTTATAAAGCACCCGTTTATCAGCATCACCTCACCATTCAGATAACACCTGTTGTCCAACGTCTCCCAATGTCTCTCCTGCCCGTCTCCCTTCTCTCAGATGAGATTGGATAGGTTGTGTGACTGGTATTTTTGGGTTGTAATCCATGCTAACATTCTGTGCTCCTTGCCTCTCTCTTCTGCCTAGATTCCACCTGTAAACATATTATGGCCCCATATTTCAAGTCAGTAATTTTGGATACTTTTCAAGTGAGGGATACTGAGGGAAAGCACAGCTCTCTTCGTAAGTTTACAGTAGATAGCCAATAAGGTGAGTACCTTTCCCAACAGGGATCCATTGCCTCCTAGGAACAGTTTGAAAAGGTGGTGGTCTTCAGTTTCCCTGTAGGTCAGTATCCTTGAGGGAACGGTAGCTCCCGTAGTCCAGTGCACTCTCACCTGTGGTACAAGGCACTACAGCATGGTGGGTTTCTTCAGATTTTCTATTTCTGTCAGTTTTCTGAGCAGCTTTTAACTTCAGAGTAGCCTCTCTGCTCAACTAGTAGCAGCTCACACCTTTCAGTCTTTGTTACTCCTATCTTGAGGAAATATTTAAGCAAGGGCAAACATTTCTCTTGTGAAGGAGCAGAGTGAGGRCCTCACCTGCATTAGGCAGCATCACCACTGCCACACCAACTGGCAGCTCCCAGGGCAGCCTGGGTATGGTATTCAACAGCCACTTAGCTGTGGCACCTTTTCCTCAGTGGGGATTTTAGAGCTTGTGACAACTGAAAATCATGCCTTCTTCTGTTAAACAGGGTGATAGCACCATTCCTACCTCCTTCACAATCTGCCTTGAGTGGTCAAACTCTGCAAACTGCTGGTGTGGACAGCCTATAACCCATATGGTGCCCAGGAGCAGAGATTCTGAACATTGCTGTAACACAACAGCCAAGTGATCACAAATTCATATTTATGGTACATCTGCACGCTTTCTCTTTTACTCTCACACTAGCAGCTCTTTACAGATTGAGCCAACACAGTTTAAGAAGATATCAGTTCCTGCTGTTTGTTACAGCCCTTCACAGGAGAGGACTGCCCTCACAGCTGAGACCTAAAAACACTCATCTAACTATGCCTAAAGACTTGTAGCCTTTTACGCTGTTCCACCAAGACACTTGCCTGTGCTCTCCCTACCACCTCTGTCACATGCAACTAGTGCAAATCAAGGATTTAATTATTCCAATATATCACCTTCCCTTCCCAATTTGCAATCCCAAATGTTCATGCAAGTGCCTAGATTTGGCCTCTGCAGCTTAAATGGAGAATGTGGCATCTAAAATGGTTTCCAGAACAGCCATCACACTGTTCAGCAAAGAGAAAAAATKAACATTGTATATAGTAACCTTGAAGGACAGACCACCCCTGAARCAAAATGATCCTGAAGACACAGTCCATAATCTATATACTAAAAGGCAGAACCATGGTCTACAACTTCTCCTTTCACATATTTCTGTGTCATTTAAGCATCTCCACCAGTCTGGATATACCACGGCACTGTACATCTAAACATCAAATCTCTGCTTAGTCAAGGAGCCACAAGGACACCACAGAGAGGAAGAGTGAGCTCATGCAGTGGGAAAGGGGACAGCATA
Source organism: Amblyornis subalaris (assembly GCA_018881555.1). Classification (NCBI taxonomy): domain Eukaryota; kingdom Metazoa; phylum Chordata; class Aves; order Passeriformes; family Ptilonorhynchidae; genus Amblyornis; species Amblyornis subalaris. The sequence continues at coordinate 2,459,937 of JACAXG010000058.1, forward strand.
CAGTGGGCAAAAGAGACATGTGTGTCATATCCTTTTTCCAGAACTTCAAGAGGCAGCAAACACAGAGGTCTGAATGCTGAGACACTATATCTGCCTTTTGCTATGCTTGTCCCTTGCCCGCTCTCTTCATCACAATTCCAGCCAAAACCTATGTGAAACAAAGGCCTAGACTGAGGGAGGGTACCTGGCTGGGGCTGGGACTAGATCTTAAGAGGTCTGCTCTTCTTTCTTCTGTTTGACAAAAAGCTGTGGCAGTATACAAATGTTATCGCTGAGTGTCACAGCCAAAGCACTCCCCAGTGACCTTCCTACTCCTTAGTTCTATTCCAAACTTTCCTACTTCCCTGACTTATTTCCTTGGTGTTACCTTTAACTAAGCCTTCTCTGCAGCCTGCCTCTCAATCACCCATGCCCTTGTGCTCACCCTTCTGTTCCCCACTGCCTGCATGTCTCATGCAGCTGCACTGTGCAGCGACTTCACCTCTCACCAGACTACTTCCAGCCTGCTGGGGAGAGTAGCAGCCATCCAGCACAGGCCATGCTCTGGGAGCACCTACACAGGGGAAGAAGTGAGGATGCTCCTCCTATTCARACAGCAGCAGTGTTCAGGCAGGTGGCCCTTGGCTCTTTGCCTGAGCCATCAGACTGTGGGTATTTGCATGCAGCCCAGGGTATTTACCGACATCTGGGTAGCTTCAGAATAAATAAAAATTGAGTAACGTGTGGGCCTTAGCAGCTGCAAGAGCTGGACAGTAGCTGTGACTACATGGGAAAGTGACTGCACCCTAAATGAAAGAGCAGAATTTCACCTTAGTCCTATTCTGGGCATCAGAAAATGTGAAGCACAACATGTCCCTGAACAGCTTACTGAAGAAAACTCTGTCCCTCCCCTGACTCTAAAAGGAGCCAAGCCCCTTCCCTACAATTCATCTCCCCTGACACAGAAAGATGCTTGTAAGATTCAGCCTGACACATTTTCCAGCCTAACATCCATTGGCACATATTTGCCCTGTCTCTGCCACTGGCTGATGATGCCTCTCCAGCCAGGGAGACACAAAGCAGCCTTGATAGGATGCCTGTAGTAAGTAGGCTTGGAGTCAGTTCCTTACAGCTGGGCAGCCAGCAGTGTTTGCTCAACATATCTGGCAAAGTAGAGTCAACCAGCTCTCAGCTGCTTTGTCTTTTCCTTCAGGTCCTGTCCAGGAGGCATCCATGCTCTGTGCACTGGCACAGGAAACTCATTGGCAGGAATCTGCTACCTTGTGCCCACTGTGGTGTCCCACTTCAGTCCAAGTAACAGTGCCTGGAGACCAAGGCTCTTACATTAGTGCTTTGCAATTTGATTAAGGTGAAATCTCACCTGCTGTTTTGAGGCCAAGAAATGCCAGGATGGCAGATGGCAGGGAAGAAAGTTGAGCAGAGCTCTTTACTGGCATCCAAGAACCGGGGAGAAACCAAGCTGCTCCTGTAGGGGTCAAATACCAAGGCGAGTAAGGAGAAAAAGCTGCCAAGAAGTGTCTTGATTCTGTTAGAAAAGTCAACAGTGAAATACTRTGGAGAGATTAAACCACAATATAATTACTTAATTTATTGAGAGTTAATGTCCTGGTCCCTCACTGACAAGGAAGAATCAGAGGGAGGTGAAATTGTTAAGCAACATAATTGCCCCCATCCTGAGCTTAAGCTGCCYGCTGTCCTTTGAGACTTTCACAGCTCACAGACATGAGCCACACAGCAGAAACAGATGCCAGGGAACACAAATGCATCTCTGCTGGTGAGTGGGTGTGTGAGGGAGGATGGGCGGGGCTCTGCCTAAGAACTCCTTTCCCCATGCCAGCCACTCCTCTAGGCAGCAACAACAGCTGTACAGTTTCATGTTTCTATCAYGTTTGCACACACAGATCTCCAAGCACTTCACAGGAGAGGGAACTGTTGTTGTCTCAGTTCACCCAACGAGAACGGCTGCAACAAGCAACTGATCTCTGAGATCAACCAGCAGTTTAAGGAGGCAGAGAATCATAGTCACAGAATGCCATTAGCTCAGTGTCACCTGCTTCACTAGATTGCCTCTCTGTTGCTAGAAAAAAGGGCAAAGATGAAGCCTTACAGCTCATCAAAAGCCCAGAGATGAATGGGAACCAGTGCAAAATACCAGCAACTGTATAGATTCAGAGAAGAGCAGTAAACATGATTAAAGGGCTGGGGAAATTGATTCCTGGGGAGGAAAAGAGAGTTAAATATGTATAGCTGCTGGGTTATACCCAGAGGAGCATACTTAACCTGCTACAAGTATTTGATGGAAGAATAATTGTCCTGGGAGGAATAAAGGTCTTACAGCTATGAAGAATAGGGTGAAATTAAAAGGGTGCAGATTTAGCCTCTGATGGGCACACTCGATAATGGAGATGCTGACCCGTCTCCCTGAGGAATGCCTGTTGCTTCGCTCATGCGGAGGAGTCTGGGAGACAATCATTCTCTGGTACACCAGTGGACTCTAGAGGTTTTCCCAGCTCTGTTTACCTGGTTTCTGTGGACTAACAGAGGTTTCCTGTCCCAGCGGCCTGTCACTAGAGGTCAGGTGGGGTTTTGTTTTATAAATTCTGATGACAGCTAAGGGATTCCTGGCAAATCAGTATCACTGGAGAGTCTAACCAAACAACTGCCTCCAGAACACAAAGCTACAGTAATAATATACAGTGCCTACAGCCCTTTGCTCTAGAGTAAGAGGCAGTGTTACACTTGTCAGAAAACAGAGGGGCTGAAATCTAGCATTTCTTGTCATTAAGGAAATATTGCAGAAGGGTATTTGCTGTAAAATGTCACGATGGCACAGCTCAGAACAATGCTACCTGAAAGCAGGAAAAAACGCAGCAGCTGTGAGAAGAGGGCATTGCAGTATATAAATGAGGCTTCACTACTCAAAACTGGTGTGCATAGATAGGTTTTAGCCCACTCCAGTGGCCCAAACCTTTCTGCAAACTTTGGCAAGGGCTGTCATTACAACCTGCTGTCTCCTATGAAGTGCTCCCAGTCTCCTACTGGGAGAAGTTCCTTTTCCACCCATACCTAACCTTCAGACACCTCTGCCTAGTACCAAGACAAAGGAACACCAGGGAAGAGAGAGCTGTCTGTTTTCTACACCTACTTTCTTTTCCTTTTGGGCTTGTTCTCATACTCAGAGGAAATCTAGTCTAAGGCCATCTCCGGTTTTCATTTGCTTTCCATACAGTTTCCTGACACCAAGTGCATGCTCACTGCTTGTCGAGCTGACTTCACTGTGTGTGTGGGGCTCCACGTTCGCTCTCATCRCTCTCATCGSTCTCATCGCTCTCAAATCTTCAAGCATTTTAAGGGAATTCTGCTCTGCTCTATACTCCCTGGCCTAATACATACTGAGCTACACAGCAGATACACAAGAAATATGGGGCTGGAGCAGGGATTGATGACAAACTTCCAGTTTTCATCTCCTCTGACATTGTGAATGTTTCCAGCACTATTTTTMAAATATTGTCTGATAAAATAGAGGTCACACAGATAGGTGCTGCCACCAGAAGACACAGAATAAGGCTGCATTGGCAGGCCAGTATGAGAAACCATGAAGCGAGAAGATTTGGAGTTAGGTTTTCCTTAGGCTTTCAAAAGCACAGCAGTATGAGTGAGAAGCAGGACTTACTGTTTATTTACCTTTGCTAGACACTAACTGGGATCATATTTTCTTGGCTGAGCACTGCTTCTCAGCTGAAATAATCATGATTAAAGCAGCAAGATGGCCTCTACAGGGCCTGGATGACGAGCCCTGTCTCTTCAGGAGGCCAGTGGAAATTTCCCTTCAGAGCTCCCTGTGGGAAGAACTGCAACATATCTCATGAGGGCTGTTGATAGCTTTGCACAGAAGATGTTTACACACTGTGTAGAGACAGTGTGTAGGCTAACAATTCTCTACCCTTATTTTCTGTCTCTCACACATCAGGCCAAAACATTATTGGACTTATTTACAATAATATAAAGACTCATAGCTCTTTTTGCCTGGGTTTGGTGACACTTCCACAGTCACAAATATCAGGGCTGGACGTGATGTCCTCTTCCAGCTGCAGCCAAGAAGACATTATTGCTTGGTCAGATCTGCTGACTGAGATGCTCCTAAAACCAATCCTGTCTCCATTTCAGGCAGAAGGAGCTGGCTTAGCTTTAATAACAGGTCAATAGTAATCTAGCTCAGATGGCTGAAACAAGTTGTCAGGTCCAGGCAACAAGAACACCTCAGCAGGAAGATATCAAAAGAAACTTATCCCTGGAAGGAGGCCATGCCAGAAAGCTGGCAGAGCAGCAGCCAGGAAAGTCTGGGTGATTTTGCCTCAGTGTGGGAAGGTCTGGAAATCAAGGCTGATGATCTCAGCAACATTGTGAACAGGGACTGGCCTGCTGTAACTAGCTTCGGCAAACTACTTACTTTCTTCCTTCCCTCCTTTACAATTCTTCCTTCGAGTGCAGGAAAGCCTGCCCACCTGGTTTCCAGAGCCTGTCACCAGGCTTTAGGCTGGAGGAACAAGCAATTCCTTGTAGAATGTCAGCAGCACATGTTTCTGGGAGACTGAAGGGCAGGTGGTACTGCCTTATAAATCATCTAAACACGCCTGGTGTGATAAATGCCTGCTGTATTTTGCATAACAGCTGGGACAGCACAGGAGAGACCTTGGGGGTTGGGAAGGAGCAGAAAGTGAATGTTTTCTGAATGTTATGAATTGGCAAAGACAGAGATGGTGTCACCATATGGTCAAAGAAACAGTCAGAGATGCCCAGTCCTCCTCCTCTGAGGGGAAAGGCAGTGACTGGGGCATGAATGCACAGCAGCCAGAGAGTATTCGTTCTGTTTGGTTTTGTCAGGATTTGACAGCGTTGAGAGTAGTGCAGTCTCTGTGGGGCAGCCGGAAAGGACAGAGGGAGGGCGAGAGAGGAGGAGGAACTGTGTGGCTTTCAGATGGACTGGTTGGTTAATTCCCCTGGGATTAAAAGGAGAAAGGTCAGGAACAGCATAAACCAGCACGGGGAGAAGGACTTCCAGGAATTACAAAAACAGTAACAGGGATCAGGACAAAGAAGTTTTAAAGAAAAATATCTGAAAAATGTTTGGAGATTGAGCATGATTTTAACACCTTAGTTTGACCAACTATCTTGAACCATCCCCATCTATTTCTGAAAAATAAATGTGATAGGACATCTCTTGTTCCAGAGGACACCTACGGTTTCAACCGTCTGTGATTCCAGCCGTCCCCCTAAAACCTATTTCCCACCACCACCGGAAGGGAACCCACGCGAGTGTATTTTCAATACGCATTGGAGAACATTACTTAGGAGAGCATGAGGGAACACTGAATCAATCTTCTTATCACACCCTGTGTGGGAGGATTTTTCTTCTTGCCTTTGACACCAGTTCTCCAACTCATGTATGGAGTTGACTGAATTCCAGGCACATCTGGAACCACAAAGAAAAAAGGCATGGAGGAACCTCAGGAAATCATCTAGCATATCCCTTTCCATGAGGTAAGACGAACTAGAAGTAAGTCACGCATGGCAAATGGCCACCTAATTTGCTCCTAAAAAGTTTTTCAGTGATGGAATCTTGACACTCTCCCCAGGCATTACATTTTGATTTTTCACTACCATGGCAATTTTATTTCTAGCCTTAATCTTCCTTGCTGCAGTTTGAGCCCATTATTTCTCATCCTATCCACAATGGATGAGAATAACAGTTTATTGCCTTTTTTCCTTGGAGCAGCCTTTTATAGACTGTTACCACCTTCTCCSTTCAGCCTTTTTTTCTGAAGGCTAATTAACCCAAATTCACTCAACCTTTTTTCATAGGTCATATTTGTCAGAACACTGATTACTCTCACTACTGCCCTCTGGACTTTCTGTCCATGGTCCTGCTTTCTTTAAGAGTAGTGTTGGTGAAAAACAAAAATTGAGGAAGGCCTGCCCATATTTTTGTGAATGGGTCTTTGGGTTCACTGCATTTCTACAGATCTTAAGTTAGCACCATGTTTTCACTGGATTGTTTTCTCTTGATTTCTCTTCTATTGCTCCTTTGCCCCTTCCCAAAGAGGTTCATGGTAATTCTTGTCTTTTCACAATGCAATAGCCTGGGCTGTGAGGGTCTGCCAAGGCCCTGCTCCTTGAAGTACAGATGTGGACTTCCTCATGACTTTACAGTGCCACACACAGGACAGAAAATGAAACATGGTTTGCCAGCCTGAGCTTAAATAAAGGCAAAGCAGCCCAAAAAGATTGCAGTGTCTGAATGTGTGTCCTATCATTCAGAAATTTGCTTTACAATCAGGTAAGATTTAAGGATAACAGAATACATTCACTTAAAAACATTGATTTGCAATAATGAAAGYGAGCTGTAAAAAGAGAGAACAATGTTATTAAGATCATTCTTAACTCAAGAATTCTCCATTATGGCTTCAGGATAGTTCTCTCCAGTCCCTATTGCTCTAGATGAGTCAGAAATTGAAAGAAAGTATTTGCAAGATGAGCACTTCCAGGAAAGTTGCTTTGCTATGCATTGTTTGTACCAAAATAGAGTACTATCATTGCTGTGAGTTCTCTTTTTTTGACATCTGAATCATGCCACAAAATTAATAGACTTTAACAGTAATTGTTTCTAAAGTCAAGTGTCTTCTAATGCTTTAAAACCTTCATGCATTTGGAAATGTCTTTGCAGTCGAATCTGGACCATTTATTTCCTGAAACATCAACATTACTAAAAGCAAAGAACGAGAGCATGAGCCAATGTACATTTGCTCTCTGTTTCTATTTCTACTACCATAAACAAGTCTGCATTGGAACATGCTGGATTGGTTAACCCCTGCACGAAGCCTGAAGCAGGCCARGGAGGAGATACTGCAACTGAGCCACAGCGGGTGGGTGATGGGGTGGCAAAATGAGCAGGAAACAGCAATGGAACTGGGACATGAAGCAACTATGGCCAGTGATTGTAAGAGAAGGAACGCTGAAATCCATCTTTGATAACATTGTGAGAAACAAAGGAGCAGCACAAACTAATATCCATACAATGCCGTTTATTCCCTGCAGGCACTTGTCATGAAATGCCACTCCATATTCATTATGAATCTCCAATGGAATCACACACAAGCTGCTCCTATAGCTTTCCTTCTTACGGTGGCTTTGTGCATCGTGTATCTCCTTACAGCCGGACTCGGTTTAGAAGCTTTCAGCATTTTTGGGGAGAGACCAAAACAGGATGGACTTCGCGAAGATCTGTTCATTGCACCACTTGAAAGTGCGGGATTTCCAACACAAAATGGGAACATTTTCAGTTTTGTCCTGGGTCAGCATTTTCTGAGTTACCTTAGATTCACTGTCAGATGAGTTTCAGAAGTCAGCTCCACTTCCAGCTTTGCCAAAGTGAAGCCAGTTCCTGCTACTACAAAGGAGTGGTACAGAGCAGTTTCTTTTGCCTGCATCATGTAGAAGCATTGTGCTGGTCCCACTCCGTAGCACTTGCCAGGGAAAACAGGCACTTAGGGCTGCTAGCAAGCATTTGGATATAAGGGTAGGACGCAGCCAAAKGGACCCTGCAGTAGCACAGGCCACGCACAGAAGGAGCAAGCTGGTCTTAAAATGGGGCAATGCAGCGTGGAACAGCATCTAGAGAACCACCAAAGAGAGGATAGTTAGGAAAATCTCCACATGAACCTGAATGCATATTCGTTCCAGATGTAGTTAGGGTTTTCCCAGCAGGATTTGTTAGTGTTAGCACCATTAAAATGCTCTGGATTAAAGGCATGAAGTCATGCTGTACCCAGCTGCAAGGAACTTCCAGGCAGATGAACATTTAGTACCTCAAATATATTAATTCTCTTGTTAAATAACAAGGTTTGAGTTATGTTTCTTACAACCCTGGTGAAAATTGATCACAGCTCAGTCTCTCAGTGAATATCACTGCAGGAGCAAATGACTCTCAAATGGCTGCCGTGCATAGGTCCTGCACCCTTTTGGTTCTCAGTTATTGCAATCAGCAAGAGCAGCTGATTTCAAGCCTGAACTTCTCCTCTGAAGAGCCCAGGGACAGGGCTGGAATCCAACAGTCCTCTCCCAAGCATGAGACCTTTACCAGGCTCCCTCTGCAGCAGGTGACATTAGCAGTTTTTCATATATTTGTTCTGAAAGGAATRGGGTTTTTTTTTTTCACAGACTATTCATTGACATATAGCTCCCACAGCTAATCCTAAAATGCTTTCTAACACCATAAACTATACATGTTACAGAGATTAGAGCTGAGCAAATATTTCACTGTAAATCATTTATTCAATAAGTTTCATATGGCGCACTTTTTTWATCTATTTTTGAATTGTCTGCAAACTGCAAGCCGAATTCCCAAATTCATTCATTAGTCAAAATTGCCCATGAATTTCTCCTGCAGATAGTTTTTGCCCTGCAGGCCATTCATGGACAGTTTGTTATGAATAGCCTCAATTCAATGCTTGGTTGGTTTAGCTGCAGCAGTCATGCGGACGTGTCTCTGTTCCGAATGAACATTCAAATATCAGCCAATATTCACAGTGAATTTCTCCCTCTGTTCACTCAGCCCTTGGAGGAATCAGCCTAGTCAATCTAACTGGGTGGGTTAAGCTGTCCAGAGCAGCACAAAGGACCAGGAAAGGAACCAAGGGATGTGCAGTTGATATTGTTCTGTATAAAGGCAGGATGGGAATACTCTGCTGGACAGTTGTGAAGTGTCAGAGCTGATGTCCTCACTCCTTCCTGAAGGGTGACCACCAGACACAATTACGAAGATGGCCACTCTACAGTGCAGCATCTCCTTGCGGAGCACAAGGGTGTACATTCTGCTGCCACCCAAGAAAAGTGGACAATGACTCCTTACTTAACATTCTCATAATGAAGTAACATGGGTGAGTTCTGAGTTGCAGCCAGACCTAGCTTCCTCTTGGCAACCTACTTTCCAGTGGGTTAATCCATACAGCACGTTTCCAGGGTGTCTGTAAGCATCCTTCACCTTTGGAGAGTAAAGTAGATGCAGTAGAACATTCTGTGTTGCAGACATTAGCTTGAAGTTTGAGTTACTATTCAACAAGTCTGAAGGCTTCTCTTGTCCCATTATCTGTCTCCAGCAGATGTTCTTCTCATCAAATCACTGTGTTGCAGAGTGCTGCTGCCAGTACTGTCAAATCCAGCTGCTACTCACACAGGGACTTCCAAACAGCCATCCAGCTGCACCTGCTGGCCCTGCTTCTTCATCAGCAGCATGTCAGGGCAGCAACACCCAAAAATCCTCAGRCAGCTAACAACAGGGGTTATGTGTGCCTCTCAGTACCACTGGTGTACCCTCAGGAAGAGATTTCACAGGCTAATACAACATTGCTAATTGTAAGGCTTCTTTTTTTTATTGCTAGGGTTTGAATTGCTCCATGTAGCTATTTTCATAGTGAAGAAGTAGATCCAGAGGACTTCTCAGTTGAGATTTCAGATAAATACATTGACAGCTAGGAGTGAATAGCAAATGTCCCCAGATGGAGAAAATGTTGACTTCATATCGAGAAACTCAAAGCCAGAAGAAATACCACAAGCTGGTGGGGAGAAGGAGAAAAAATAAAAAATTGCCAAACTCAGTAAACAAATGCCAAACCCGAAAGTTTTTCATTTTATGATGAAAAATATTCATCTTCCTTCACATGAAAAGTATACATTTGCTGTGAAAATATTGCATTAAAATTTCATATGAACTTTTTCCCATCTTTCTTTTTTTGCCAGACAGTTTCAAAGGAGGTCTACTACAGGCTGAATAATAGTTACACACATCTCCAAGCTGCCTTTTGAAAGGTATTTGCATTCATTGTATGAGAAAAGCYCTGCTACAGACCCCTCAGAAAGTATACAAGATAAAAAAACCATCTCTGGACCTGTGTTATCTTGAGCTCTGACCCCGAAACACATTGAACCTCAGTCTATCCAAGGCACTACTGCTATTATCCTCTCTCTCATCCATGTGCTCAAAACACCTCCAAAACCATCCTTCACCAGTTCTCTTTCCCCTTTGCAGTCCATTTGAAGCATTTTGCCCTTACCTTGATAACCCATCTTCCACCCACTTCTCTGCACCTGTGTCTTCACTCAGCTTTCTAGGAGCACCTTTGCTGAAGCCTCCTGAGTAGCCAGTCTCCCGCCTCTTCCAAAAGGGCCCTGTGACCCAAGATGCATCCCTGATCTCTTCTGCAAAGCCGTTCTAGAAGTCTCTCCTTCAATGAGATTTGCCTTTCCAAGGTCTTCTGTCAGACGCCTGCAAGCATTGCTCTGCTTCTCCAAACACACAGACGTTACTGAATAGAAAACTACAAAGGCACACATGAAATGCGCCCTCTCATTCTTCTTACTGTCAGTCTTCCTGCATCCTTCAGGAGAGCAGACTCTAAACGCCTTGGAAAAACTGCCACGGCGTTTTTCTATCTTTAAAAGTTCCTACCACTTTTATCATGGTAAGAAACAAACAAACAAATAAAAAAGTCCAACAACGAAAAAAAATAAGCAGTACTTCACCTAGGATGAAAATTAAAGCCCCCTTTGGATTGCAGCAGCAGCTGTTAAACAGTGAACAACAAAAGCTGCATCTCAGCAGGGAAGAATGAGAGGGAAAAACCTGTAGCTGGTTAAAACTACTTTGGTAGGAATTTATGGAGGTAAAATATTTTATCTTTCTAACTGTAAAATTTAATCAAATTTCATGGGTTTTACTTGCTGGAACACCATAGGCTGCTCCCCCTGCTCCCCCATGACAGCTGTGAGTATTGTCAAAAACAAACTGAACTAATCTGCAAACAAAATACATGACATTTTTTAATAACTTGGAAGAAATTGTGCACTTCTTCAAAATCCCACTGCTTCCCTCTGTGTACTGCCTGCTGCCACCCCAGCCTTGGAGCAGCTCAGCACAGCCCTTCACCCAGGCAGGCCCTTCTACCTACCAGAGCAGGAGGGTGATGGATCTCAGCTGGAAGTGCATCTGCTACTCAGTCTCCTTCACCCCTCTCCAGGAAACCTCGAGAGGATTTTCCTCTCTGATATTGGCCTTAAAAAACATGAAGGTTGCACCCAAGGGTGCCAGGTCCTTCCTASGCAGCAAACGAATGATTACAAAGCTATTGTACTAGAAGGGGAAGCTGGAAAAGGGCACTGCTGGCACCTCTCTTATTTGATTTTACTTCCCCCCTCCCACCCTTTCCTCTGGAGCGATGTGAAACGATAAGAGCAGGGAGAGATTTCGCTTAAATTAGGTTTACAAACAGCCCAGTGAATAGGGAAATGAGATGCATCTGCTGCACGTTAAGGTGTCACCGCCGCGCAGCCCGATGCGACAGGGATTTGGAGCGACGCCGGGCCCCGGGGATCAGGTGCAGCGCACCGGCAGCCGGGAGCTCCCTGGGGGCGCGCCTGCCAAGCGCTGGCTGCTGCTGCCCCCCGACGGTCCCTGCCCGCAAGCGGCCGCCGCCCGCCCGGCCACGGCGGCTCGGACCGGGCTCGGACCGCCCTGCGGGGCCCCGGCGGCTCGGCCCGGGCTGCGGCCGCTCCGCTCTGCGGGGCCCCGGCCCCGGCGCCAGGGGTCACAGCGGCCAGGCCAGGGCAACGGCAGGGCTGCAGAGGTGACCCCGAGAGAAATCGTCATTTTCACGGTCTATTAAAAGTGACAACTCGGTACCCGCCATTTATTTCCTGTCACTGAGATTTATTTTCTGTGTAAAGATTTATTTTCCCACCCCGCCCCGCCCCGCCCCAAACTCCATCTGGCAGCTGAATATCGAGTTCTGGTTTTGATACCTTTCAAAAAGGGTAGGGGTTGATAGTTGAAGCTGCTACCTTGGCAGCCCCAGAGACCAAAGCTCTCTGTCCACAAGGTAACCATATAGCATAGCCTATCCACATGGTATCATGGCTAACTTCTTCCAAACGCTGGCTCCTGCCCACTCAGCTCACATTCTTCATCCAGCAACAACATCCTGTACCAGCTCATGAGGCCAACGAGTCTCCACATCCTACCTTGACTTCCTGCTAAGCCTGCTGGCAGGGAAGGTCAGGAACAGGGCTGGTTGTTTTCATTACTCCTTTTATTTACTATCCTTGATGAACTACAGGTGACGTGGAGGCTCCCTATGAGGTGTGCTGCCATCACCATTACAGAGGGGTGGACAAGACTAAGTTGCCCTCTTAAAAGAAGGTAGAACTAAGTCATTGGTGCTGGTGTAATCACTGAACTCAACATTTTTACAACTTGCCAGCCAGCCACCTGAGTTCCCTCAGAGACTCACACTGGGGCTAACTGGACCTCACCACAAAACTGGGAAAATTAAAAGAGATGGAGGTAATTGCTGGGAGACAGAAGATGAGTGAACAGAGGAAAGATGGGTGAGGTAAAGCCCACAGTGTTGAAAACCAGAGTGAAGGAAAGGAAACTGGACAAGAGGCTTCAGCCACATGGACTAGAGAGGACAGGACTAAAGATGGTAGGGGACAGGGAAAAGAGGGAAGGATTAGAAGAGAGAGAATAGAGTCCACAGAGAGGGAACATACTTGTCAACAGTAGGAGAGGCAAACCAAGGTGGGGGACAAGAGAAAAGTCCTCTCTGAACCAAACAGCAAGACAGGATAAATGGATGGAAGAGGGGAAGAGATGGAGAAAAGCAGAGAGGCCTAGGTCTGGGGGTAGGAGGCTGAGGGAATAGGACACTGTGCCTTTGGGACTTGGCTTGAAAAGACAGCTGTCTTGGGAATGAAGCATATGAGGAGGGACAGCATCGAGAAAGACACAGCTGCCCCTGTCTGAGCTGTGGCTGTCACTGAGCAAAGGCCCAGTATTCACTGTGAAGGCTCTCAACAGCTGTTTTCACCAGCTCACCTCTCACTACACTCCATGACTGCAAGCAACCAGCATGCTGGGAAGTTCTTAGTGCTGCAGCCACCGTCAGGAGCAGCCCAGGCAACAGAACTGATGCTTCTACCTGGTATCCTGAAAGCAAGCTGAACCACCAGTGCAGCACTGACAAAGTCCTGACACCAGTTTACAGAGAAGACTGGGTTTTGTGCCACCCCAAAGAGCAGCAGTGCTGCTTCAGTTAGTGGGGCGAGTCTTAAAACCTTAAAATTGGATGGTCCCTATTTCAATGTCATGCAGCGTGGCAACCAAAGCTCTCTATTTTCTACAGGGAGCACCAGAAACATGAAACCCACAGCTCCCTCTTTTTCTCCGATTAGCAAAACAGGTTTGTCTTTCCATTCACACTTGAGGAGGGCTCTGGGRTTAGCTGGGAGCCCAGAGGTCCCAGCCATACCTGCGAGCGATAAGGCTGCTGTCCAGGTGTATGCTAGCCACAGCTCTGCCTGCAGATAACACACAGCTCTGCTGTGCTTAGGGAACACCTCTGGGACTGAGTTTGCTTGATGCTAAATAAAACCAGCCTCCCATGGCTTTCCTGTCCACTGGATGAAGCCACCAGGTTTGTAAAAGTTACTAGAACTGAATTAAATCCTTTCTTGCACCTCTTAAGAGCAAGTTTGAATGTGGCTGGTCACCTACTTCGAAGAGCTGCAATGCCAACAGAGGAGGTGAATGAAGTAGGCAGTTCCTTGAAAATATAGGTTAGGATTAAGGAAAATCCTGGTTTCTGGTTATAAATTAATGAGAAATACAGAGTTCTGTGTATTCCTAGCATACCCTCTCTGCAGCATCAGGCAAAAAGTTAACACTCAGAGCTGGCAATGTGCATATGAAAAAATATGTAGATTATCCTTCAAATATAAAACTCTTACAAGGCAGCCAGTCAAAACCAATGTTGGAAGCATTCCCTTTTATCCTTGTGCCTAGTAAGACTGGATCACTGAGCAGAGGTCTTTAAGAGCAAGATAACCATCTTTCAGCAGGGATTAAATATAGCTGGACCTCTTGGGTCAGACCCTGTGGGGGTTGTGTGTGCACATGCACACGTGCATGTGTGTGTAGATTATATGAAAGGGGGGGGGTTAAGTCATTCTCAAGCCTGCACTTTACGATTATATCCATTTTCCAGGTGGGGAACAAAAGCCTCAGTGAGACTAAAGCTAATATTTTCACTCTCAGGCTCCTACGTTCAGATTAACCACCAGGTCTGTCTCTGACATGCAGTCCAAGCATCCAGCTGTGGCCCCCCAGGATGAGTGCATCCCTACTTACCTCAGGTAATGCAGCAAGTCAAAGAAAATCTGAGAGTGAAACCCAGGTCTGACTAGAACCCCAGCAGCACGTTTGCTGGATCATGAGCACCCGATGTATTTGTCTTCATTTAATGTGCTATTTTTTCTACCCTCTTGAGTAATTTCCTTCCCTTAAAGGATATAAATCACATACCTACAAAGTAAAGAATTATTTAAAGAACATTTATATTTAAGCTCAGAAAGGAGTTTGAATTTAACTCCCTAGTGGCTGAGATGTGGCTGGCTGGTGAATATAGCTTGGCTTAATGGTATGGAGATGTTTTATGGCTTCAATACCATCTGCAAACCAGTATTCCATACACTGGGGTGCTACTGTGGGTGAATACCCTTGCTGCAAGTTAACTTAATGCTGCCTTCATTCATTTCCCCTAAATCAACCTACACTGCTCTCAGCCCCAAATGCACACACATGCACACATCGGGCTTTGCCCCAAGTTAACTCAGTCAGTTTAACAACTCCATTTCATTGTGTGCCACTCTCAGGTGCAGGTTTCCCTTTACTTCGCTAAGTCACACCACAATTTCATTCTGTCCCTGATCTTATTGCTGATAAAGACGGGAGGAAATGTAGGAGTGGAACAATTCCCGGTGGAATAGCTTTGACTTCAATAGCATTGACAGTAGCAAGTGTTAAAGGTAATCTGTTAGTATGAAAAGGAATACTCTTCCTGCTTATTAAATACAGCTTAGCAGCAGAAACACCACTGGAAGCTTTAAATGAACAATGAAAAGGACATGAAAGAAATTAATTAATAYGTTGGGAAAAATCATAGCGACCATGTTCTAAACAACTTAGCAACTCTTGTAGTGTAGCAGTTGCATTTAYGTGAGGACTGTTCCTTTTCCTTTGTGCTTAACTCTAAGAAGCAATGAATTTGCTCTGAATAACACAAATCTAATGCTGAGACTTCAGTTTATGAGAACTGAAATATGGTGAAAAGATGCATGGCCGTTACATCTCCAAGACAGACAGTCACCAATAACTTCTAAAAACCTTTGGAAGAGAAAAGAAAACACAAATCTACAGTCCAAGAATCCTCTGTGGCCAACAAAAATAATTTAAAACTGGCAGAGACTGATTTGATCAATTTTAATGCAGACCTTGAACTCTGTGCTTAGAAATATGACAGAGCTGTCAGGCACTGCAGCTCCTTCCCAGCCAGTGGACAAGGAACTTCATGTCACTTGAAGAAAAGGTTAGACATCCTGTGTGTCCGGTGTGTCCTGGGGAGAGAGGGGGGCACAATGTTTCTATTACAACTCAGCTGAAAGGCTACCAGAAAAGCCCCATGGGCTGAATGTTCTTGATTTGACTGACAAGACTAGAAATGAGGGCATGACATGGAAATCCTGATTATGAGCTGCATTTCAAAGGAAGACAGTATTTGTTGAGTAGCTGAACTTTGAACTGTGGTTTGGACCATTTCATACACCATCTTTAGTAAACACAGGTCTGGAACCAAGCTCTGATTTCTGATATCCCAGGAGTCCACTGCCTGGGCCTGGAGGTGGCTCTTTGTAAAGTGAAAAGCTTTGGTGTCTTAGTCACATCCAAAATCTGTTAGGGTCATGTTCCCTTCTTTCCATCAACATCTACCTGAAAAGAAAATCAGACTTGGGGGGGTTGCATGTAATCACCTTGCCTTCTGAACCAAAGCCTTGCTAGACTTGCATGAGCAAGTACTTTGTTCCCATATCTGACCCCAAACTCTGTTGTCCTTGATGTTGCAGCTAATCTGGGCCCATTAATGAGCATGGATATGGTTGCTGGTTTCACAAGGTCGGTGAATCCTTGAGTCCCCAGAGCTGGCTGGCAGGCACATAGGAGTGAGTTTGCAGTGGTTCTTCCACTGGGGACTCTCCTAAGCTCTGAATCATTTCCCCAGTGTGGAGCAGCTAGAAAACTCAGCCAGGCAGCTCATSTCAGCCTCAGAAGGGCGTCAGGACAAATTTAAGTCAACTGTGTGCCCACAAGAAGCCAGTTGCACCGGCAGATGTGGTTAAATAAGGGGGCAGCAGCTCTTTACACCGTTTGTGTCCCATCTGTTCCCTAGCATTGCCCCTGTACCAGCCCATTCCCCATGCCTTTGAACCACGGACCCTCATACCGAGGGCAGGAGCTGGGAAGCTAAAACCAGGCTGTTACGAAAACCATTTCCTTCTGGGACACAAAGTGCTCAAACCTGTTCAGCCCAGCATAGCAGATGCCGAGAGCAGCTCCTAAGTAACAATCGCGGGAGGAAAAAAGGAAGAGGTGTTCGTACTCAAGGGGCAGAGCGCTTTACTCTTTGCAGGATCCCGAGGTGAAACACCCAGCCTAGGAGCTCGTAAGGCGGCGCGGGCGAACGGAGCGGGTGAAGGAGAGTCGCTGTAGTTCTTCATCCCTCCAGAGGATGTCACCGTAGAGCCACCAAAAGAGGCGATCCTTGTGACCCAAATCTGGCGGCGGAGAGAGGGAATGGCAGTACTGGTGCAGCCGCTCTGCGGACAAGAGCCCCGAAGCTCCCTGCCTACTTTCCCAGAAGTAACCAACTTTCCCTGGCCAAGGTGCAGCTGGTGGAAGGACAGGAGGAGCGGCGAAAGCCGCCGTGACTTGGGAGATACCCAACAGGTTATCCCGGAAAACAAACGGGACGCGTGCTCTGGGCGACTGGGCTGAGCAAAGGCGTGGGGCATTCACGTGCTTTACAGTCGTGCTTTCRACCTCTCTCGGTGTGCCTGAGCATGGATGAGCATGTGGAGAATACATTCACGCACGAGGAAGATGAGCAAACGAAACTGCGGAGGTTGTGTTCACGGACAGCAGGGACACAGTGCGTTCTGCAGCCATTGAGCAAGTGCACCCAGGAAGGAGCTGGTGGGAGATCTACGTGCTTGTTCACGGACTTCTGTTGTTTGTGTCACAAAAAGTTGGTCTTTGATTTTGTACATATTACTCCCAGCAGCAAACCACAGCCAAAAGAAAGAAGCACTTTCGGTTCATGGCACATTTCTGTAGTAGTTTGTGTCCCTAATAATCTTAACTTTGAGGGTTTAAAGTCACACTGGGTTTTCTACAGAGCTAATTGTAGCCTCTGCTGCTTTTGGTCTTAATGTGGGGCACAGGAACATACATGCCTTTGCCACAAGCCTCAGTTTGAGAAGAAAGGAGAGGATCTCAAATGGAAAGGCAGTGCCAGTGATGTCGAGCACTAAAAAAGAGTCTCTAGGCCACTGTGTAATCTCAGAAACTGCCACAACTTGAAGAACTGCTGCTGCAACTCAAATCACACACATTTCCTCCATCTCAAATGTCCACATGGACAACGACCTGGCTGATTGCTCGCCAAAGGGTCTTAGATTGTTCAAGAAAAATAGCTACCTGAGAGAAATTCTGCAGATATTGATAGTGTCCAGGAAGGCAGACTGTGTAGAGCAGCCCCTGTACCAAACACAGAGGGTTTAAATACCAGCAAGAAGCTACAGAGCCTCTGGGCTTTACCGTATCAGGTCCCTCAGCCAATGTTTCTCTTTGCGCATGCACCACATCAGTTTTCCCATTAAAGCATATCGACGGRAAGCAAGTCATCATCCCTTCCCAAGTATGATTTAATAAGTCCAAATCCAGGACCTGACCCAGACTACATCCACTGCTAAAGAATCACTTGCCAGCCAGCCACGCAAGCTGCGTCTTAATCTTTCTTCTTTACTGCTATTTGTTTTTTGTGGGGTTGGGGTTTTTTGCTTGTTTTTTTACATGGATAGATTAAATTTCCTGCCAACCCACTTTCTCATTCAAACATGTTACAGAGGAAGTGGGAGGAAGGAGGAAATCAGGAACAAACAACAAGCAGAAAATGGCATTAGAAGGCTTAGTGAGGAGTCTGATCCTTAGCCATGCGCGCTGCCCCATTCCTGCACATCAACAGTGCTCTCTACCACAGGGAAAGGAAAAGTGCTTTTTTTAGCTGTCATCGTCCATGGAAACACATCAAAGAAAATATGCCAGAGCCCTAGAGTCGGGAAATCCCAAGAATACCAAGTTTCTCCTCCCCAAAAAACTGCATTCACATGCCTGAAGCTCTTGCCACGTATTATCTCCCACTCCCAATCCATGGCTGTGTAGGTGACCTAAGGAAACCCTTCTCTGTGCTGCCCACCAGCTGACAAGGGCTCTGAGCTAGTGCCAAGACTCAGGAAATGCCTTGCATCTGCCCTCCCTTGTTTAGGAGGTCACAAACCTGGTAATTCTCAGTAACATCCTCCAGGCACTTGCAATGCACAGAGGCAGACATGGAAGAAAGCAGTGTGAAAAAAAGAGCCACAGCCTTTCACTGTCCCTTCTTCCAAGGCTTGCTTTTTCCCTGATGTTCACCTACTCCCCAGCCAAGAAGAGGCATAGCTCAGTGAGCCCAGTGACATTGCATTCCTTTCTGAACACCCATATTCCTGATCTTCACCAGCACATCTTGCCTTTCTCTGGCAAGAGCAGAACTGTAACAAGGGCATGGTGGGGGAACCCCTGCTTTGCTGGCATCAGGAGAACAAGCTGCAGGCAGGATGTCCAGGAGCACTTGGAAAAAGCACAGAGAGGAGGGCAAGTCAGTCAAGATAGCTGACAACAGGTCTCTAACAAAGGCCATGAGTTAATGTGAGTGCCTGTTGGGTTTGCTCAGAAGTGAACTTCTGAAAGGCATGTACTTCCTCAGTTTTCCCTGTGTCAGAAATGTTCAAGACCCCTCATAAGTTAATCTGCTGAACCATTTTTTGTTCACTTGGTGTTGTCAGACACACACACAGGCTCATGCACTTGCTCACAAACCAGTGGTGCCATGGCTGGGAAGATCCCAGTAAGAGTGCACACACAGAAAGGCACTTGCATGCGTCAAGTAGGTGAGGCTGGGTTGGAAAATGTTGCTTTCAAGAAAAATCCAGTAACCTACAAAAACTTACCAATGTACTTGATGAAACCATGATTATCATGAACGTTTCTATAATATAAAATAAATTTGTTCCATTTCCTCTGTCCAGTGCCATCAATCACACAGTTACCTCAGTCCTGGGTGTCTCTGAGGTTACCCTGATTTGATGTACTCTTTGTGAGGGCCTAAATCATGATGTAAAGAGGACTGATCTCCTGAGCACCCGCCATCCTCATGGGCAGACCAGGCAGTTTGGGACAGGATATCATCTGTTAGACTGGCTTGCGCTGGAAACTCATCTGTGTTCCGGCAAGTGKGAGTTGAAGTGCATGCATCTGAGTAATTTCAATTTTTTTTTAGTTCAGATGAATCAGCAGATACAAGTCCAAAAGCTGCATAAGTTAAAAAAAACTTCTGGCAGTCTACAGACCAATTTTCCCAAATATTTTTAATTGAGCTCTCATCTACGCCAACCTCTAAAAAGATGTCCATTTCTAAAGTGTGGAGCATCCTCTCATGGTTATTTCTGTCTCAGCACTCAAATGTACAGTTAATCCTTGTTTTAGAACAAGCTCCCCCCTCTGATATTCTTTGTTGGAAGGTGAAATAACCAAAAGGTACCAACATTTAAAGTAACATCCATGGCATGTGGTAGAAAATCCCTATGGCACAACCCTGGGGTTGAAGGCTGTCAGCAAACTCAACCATTTCAGCAGTGACTTTCACTTACAGCTGCAATAGCTTGAACCTCTGATGATTTTTAATGATAAATTAAAACTCTGGAGCAGTACCAAGTTATCTAACTGGTATTTTTTTAGATATTTGTTTTGCAGCAATGCCTCGCTAGGTACAATTTACAGGTTAAATCTCCAGCATTCCAGATGCTGCACAGACCCATTAAACTATMCTGCACTTAGAAAATTCTGCTCTAGATCAACAAGACGTGCAGAAGGATGATGTAAGGAGCAAACCAATGGTAAGGAATGGATAGTATAGCAGAGTACTGACAGGGCTATCATGGGAATAAAATGTAAAGATGCTATTAATGTCACATCGAGATTGCACAATCAAAAGATGATAAATGGAAACTTTAAGATTCCTATGACAACTTTCCAAAAATGGCAATGCAGCTGTCTTATTTACAGTAAGGTCTATAGCAGAAAACACATTTGCAAGAGTATTTTGAAGTAGGTGTTGAAAAATACCAAGGAATGAGAACATGATGCATGTGCAGCAGGGCTGAATTACCACTGCAGTTGAACCTGTAGGTTTCTGGTTTTAATAAGCACTCTCAGAATATCTGGGGGATTTTAGGGAAGAAGCAGGGAAAATGAAACTTGGAGAGAAAAATGCAAAATCCTTGGCAAAACATCAGGTTGCCCTAACTAATAATAACCTTCTGGTAGCAGCTGTTGATACAGACTAAGAAATGTATTCTTTCAAGTTTCCTTATGCCCTGCAAGTGTAAATGCTCAGGCACTGAAACTTCACATGCTCTGTCTATGGGGATCAGCACCTCTGTTAAATTCCTGACAGTTTCCCCCACCAAACTTATTCAAATGCCCAAGAAAATCGGTGACCCCTTTGAATCTGGGATAAACATGCCATGTTTTTGATCGGAAAACCAATACATGAGCAAAATTAGGCAATTATAAAAAACGTTTTCCCTCATCACTCAAAGCAGCAAAGGGTCTCACCTGCCAAATGACATGAAATAAAACTCACCTCTGTCTAGAGAAGCAGAGACCTTGCAAGCCTGGGAAATTGTAGCTCCAAGGGCAATGTGTCAGACTATTATGACTGAGAAAAACAAGGTTACAGTACCAGGGCTCACTCCCAAACAGGCTAGCCTAATAACATGTAGCTCTTGGTCACTACTTACTGCCAGTCACATCAGGGATGAGTATTAATGGCCAAACTCATTGTCGTTACAGAATTAGGTAGGAGGAAGAAAAAAAGCAGCAGCAGGCAGTCAGAAGTCCTTTTTTTATATGAATAAAATTTTATTGAATTTTATACAATTAGAAAGAACAAACAAAGAGGAGCAAACAGTCTCATGGAGGGTAGGAACCAGAAGAGCTTTCCCAGTAGAGGAGGGTGCCTGCTGAGGGCAGTGTTCCTGTAAATGTCACACAGGGGTCGTTACAAAAGCAGAGAGAATGTGTCTGGACTTTTCTTTGATTGCTTTTTTCTTTTTCCTCCCACATTAGTGTTTCTAAAGCCACTCGTCTTCCCCCGTCAATCCTACCACCCGGCAGCAAAGTGAGCAGCCAGGCAGGAAAGAAGACTGCTCCAGTGAAATGTGTGCACACACGGAGCAACCCCCTGCCTGCACCACCGCGGGGGTTCGCACACATTCTGGATGCAGTTGTGTAGAGGGGGAAAGAAGGGAAGTTGGATTTTTTGTCTCTTTTTTATTTTCTTTTTTTTTTTTTAATTTTATTTTAAGAAAAGAAGGCACAAAATCTCAGCCAAGCTTCAAACCTAGTGCTGCTTGGGAGCTCCCAATCTCCCAAAAAGCTAGTGTGTCCATGTGGGAACGCAGCCCTCACCTCTCCCTCCTCCTCCTCAGAGTCTGTGCTTGCATTTGTACTGCTCAGGTAGAAGGCCCTGCCCAAGGTTTGTGCACTGCTAGGGAAAGTAAAGCCGTGCCGGGACAAGGAAAGTGGGGATGAGGAAGAGTCTATTGGCTTAAACAGACCCTTTTTCCAATGTGAGGACTATGGAAAGTCACCTGTGGCTCCCCACATTGCTTTTCCAAGAGCAGGCCTGGGAGGGCTCTGGTGCTTTTTGAGGTGATCACTGCCTTTGCCTRTGCAAGGGTTGGTGTTATGCAGGAGGGCCAAGACACCTATCCAGGCATGGGCTCTTTGAACTAATGCTCCCTAGGAGGGGGAATCCCAGCCCTCAGTCCAGCCCTCCAAATGGCAACAGGTTCCTTCAGAGGTTTCAACTCTTGGCTTTGATTAAGGCTATTTAGTTGCAATAGAAAAAAGTAGAGGTGCCAGCCAGAACCACCTGCCTGGTTGCAAGGAGATGACAGGGCCACTGGCAGATGCCACCAGTACCCAGTCCCAGGGTAGTGGGGGAGGCAGAGAGATAGTGTGTGGGCTTCCATTAAGCCTCTGCTTTCTAAAGAAAGGGATTTGGAAATGAATCCTGCCAACTTGTCCATGCACATGGGAGAGCAGGAATGAAAACTCTGATGCCTCTCTTTGGAGGCCCCAAGCATAACATGTGCCCTGCCATGCTGGCCAGCCCTGGATAGCCTGATGAGTAAAACCCACCATGCAAACGACAAAGCTGTGGGGTTTGAAGTCACTTGCCCTAGACCACGGCAGTCCAAGGGGCAACAAATATCTCATGAACCTGCCTGGTGCTCTACCACACCACCCTGCTCCTCTCTGCRTCCTGAAAAACCCCAGCAACACCCTAAGAATAGAAAAAAAAAAAGAGATGTGAGCCCTAGAGCAGCAGCAGCAGCAGCAGCAATGCAGCCTCGCCCTGCACGGAGTGTCTCAGGGAAAGATGCTCAGATGGCTGCWTCATCCTCAGCTATAAACAGGGCTCTGGTGGCACTCCAACCTAGTGCAGGAAAAACACCCAGTCTGAGGACCTGCATGTGCCTGTGTGTGTGTGCCTGTGTGTRTCTGTGTGTGTGCTGAGGTGGGGGAAGAACTGCAAAAAATAAAGACAAATGCTCCCCAGTCCGCACCTTCACCCAACCATCCCCCTGGCTGGGCTGGTGGCGTGCCTTCATCTCGCCCCTCCAGCCTGTCCCGTGCCCCTCACACCCAGCCCCAGTGCACTGCACTCCCTAATCCAACCGCGGAGCCAGGGCCATGAGAAGTTGGGGCTGCTCAGCCTTCCCTGCCCCAATGCAGGCCGTCGTCCTCTTGGAAACAAAACAGCAACAACAACGGAAAAAAAATAATATATATATATATCTCCCGAACCTCCCTGAAAGACCCAAATAGATGGAATCAGTCCCCARCAAAACCAACAGGAAATAAAAGCAAAAGTTCCCCCCAGGTCAGGCCTGAGTGCATGTCCCAGCTGGGGCCCAGCAGCCCGGGAGCATGTTCCGACCTCCCTGCTCCTCTGGCCTTGGCACATCTGTGGCGTCCATCGGCGCGAGGAGCTCCAGCAGCTGGGGGGAAAGCGGCTCGGACAGGGCTGTCCCACCAGCTGGCAGCGGCCTTGAGAGGGGAGGGCAGGTGGAGAGGTAAGTGTGTGACCCCTCCCGCCACCTCGCTGCCTTCCAGGAAGGAGTAGGGTCTCTCCACCCCACCAGGGATGAGAGGCCCCTTGCTCAGCTCTCAGCCGCCGACACAGTCCTACACCAGGGAGCCAGCCCGGCTCTGGGCGGGCACCATGACGGGGACAGCCCCGATCCGCTCCAGCGTGGCCTGGCTGACTGCATAGGAACGGGTGTGCGGCAGCCGTGGCTTCCTGCTGACCGAGCCATTGCTCCGGATCACCTCCTGAGGCGATGGCGCCGTGCTGGCCGTCACCACCAGTGTCTTAGGGGGAGCCGGGGATGGGTGGCCGCCATTGGCATAGACAGGGCGGGCACTCGTGCTCCCTGAGCGGGAGAAGGGGGGCTGGTGAGCATCGTTGCTGTTGCTGAAGCGGGTGAAGGAGTCTGTGGCGTGGTTGGCTTTGGGATCGTTCCAGTAGCGGCTGTTGTAGGTGTTGGAGGAGGTGAGGGTGTCGTTCTCTGACGAGGAYGCGTCAGCATGGAACGTCTTTGCGGCAGAAGAGCATTTGGGTGGCAGGTCATCCTCCCTGGGAAGGAGAAGGTGTGAGGGCACATGGAGGATGCTGCCCCACTTGCCCAACACCCCCACCCCCACACTGGGGTCAACACCATCAATTCAAGGAGAAGGACAGCACCAACATGAATCAGCATTGCTCCTTGGCCTGTTTGCTCGTCCCTCTTTGCAGGACACACTACTCCATGTGTCTATCACTGAGGCAAAGGACTTCACAGGCAGTCAGTACGACTGTACAATCAGTGAAGCTGACCCTCAAAGGAGCTGCAGGAAACTACCAGAGGAAAACACTGTGACTGTAATGCCAGAAAATATCACAGCTCTATCTCCAGAGCTCTTCAGCTATCAGTCTCTTGTTATGGGTCAGGATTCCCACCATGTCACCCTCCTACAGAACTAACAATATAAAGTCCTGTCCCTCTCGCTGGAAGAGGGGTTGGAATTAGATGATTTTGAAGGTCCCTTCCAACCCAAACTATTCTGTGATTCTATGAAGCCAAAGCTGTCTATAAAGTCAATACTAAAAACAAAATCTGTTATTACCATTCTTCATTTTCTCACTCCATTTTATGGACATATATGGACATATTCCCCTGACCCACGGGAACACACCCAGGATTAACATGAATGAGATTTCCAATTCCCTTTCTGTCAGCCACAGCTCTTCCTGGGTGATCAGAAGTCCCCCATCACCAGCTTTCCCTGACCCTTACCTTATCTCATTGGGAATTTCCTCCTCTTCTTCTTCTTTGTGTTTATTTTTCCAGTAGAACAGTGCTACAGCCACCAACACAATGCAAACAACGAGCACAACGGCGCCCGTGGCCACCGCTCCTGCAATCAGGCCAATACTCCGTGGATGAGCTGTGGAGAGGATTGAACAGAGCATGGAGAAGAAATCAGGGATGGGCTGTGGCCATCTATAAGCACGTGAAGCTACCATGGCTTGGGACGGGAGAAAGGCAACATTCCCATTCCAGGGCACAATTATCTTCTGATAGAGAGGCACGTGGTGGCTTACAGCAAATATGGTTACACACCTCACTGTCACAAGACAGAAGCAGGTGGCCAAGCCTCCCCTGGCAAAATACTTACGTGCAATGACTTGCAGGTCCAGAAGGCAAGTGCTGGTTCCAATGGCATTTGAAGCCACACATTGGTAAAGACCTGAGGACACAGTGCTGATATTTCGGAGAGTGACAGTGCCCTGGACTTGGTCTAGTCAGAGAGAAAAGAAGGATTTAAATCCCTCCCCCACTTGAGGAAAACCATGAAAAGCCAAAGCCAGCAAATAGAGAATTTTGGTGTGAGACTATTAAGAGAGAAATAAATTAGGAAATAACCTTGAGATGGAAGCATTGTGCGTGCACATGCACACACAGAGACAAGATTAGGTCTTAAGGAGCTTACACTAGATGTTTCTTTTTCTTCTTACAGAGGAATTTCTGCAGATGAAAGGGACTCAGTGTTGTGTGAGAACAGGGAAGAAAGAGATGCAAAATTACCTATACCCAGGTCTACTTGCTAAATTCAATCTTGCTCTGCAGAACCCCTACTCTCCCATCCCTGGGCCTCCCCATCTCCTGGTCTGCCAATATTCCTCATTCCTGAATTATATAAAACTGAATGTTGGCATATTCTTAAAATACAGCAAGATAATGGRCAAAAGTACAGCTATCACTGCTTGATGAGGACACCTATGCTAAGAACTTATGGATGGGACTTGAGGCTGGGAAATACCAGTTTGATCAGAGCCTTGCTTTTACACATGTCTGAAAAGCAGTTCTGGCAGTAATGTATTGGAGAACAGTGGCATCAGTGTGAGAAGCTGGCAGTATTTTCCTGGGGTGATTCTGCCTCTCTTCTCCCAGTCTCCATTCTATGAGCCTTTCATTTGGTTTAAAATGCAGGTGAGTTGGCAGTTGAAATTTCCAGCCACATGCAAACATCTAGCAACCACATTCTCCCATTCAACCCAATCCTTGTTTCTCAATAGGGAACGTGTTTCTGTACCAAAAAAACCATGAAAATTTAAGCGGCCTCTGGAGGGTACCTAGYCTACCATGGGCTTTAGGAATCTTCGTTCCAATAAAAGGACCATGCAAGTAATGGCAGACGCTCAGTGAGCCATGCCACCTCTGGCAGCTCAGACAAGGGAAAGCCCAGGCTGTCTCCTGGGAAATAAGAGGATAATCAACAGAATGAGCACCTTGTGTGGCAGTTGGGGGCAACTTGGGAACATTGTCCAGTTTCTCCCAGAGGTATGTTGGCCGGGGAATGCCTTCTTCCGAGCTGCAGGTCAGTGTGATATCGCTGCCCACGTCCAGGGACCCCTGGATTCTGCAAAGCGGGGCAGAAGGAGGAACTGCGAGAGAAGAGGGGAAGGTGATAGCAAATCAGGAAATGTGACCGAACACTGGAGTGCAGGCTCACTCTGGACACGTGCCACTGGGGAAAGCAAGGACACTGGCATGAGCTGACAAGGGGACAAGACTGAGGCAGCAGACAAGAACCCATTAAGGTTTGGGGGGTGACAGTTCACACAAAGATTCCTGACCCACCAGCCCATCAAGGTTACAGACTACTGCTGACTTTCACAGGACCCAGTTCTCTTAGATCCCTCCCTTGAGAAAAAGGTGAACGTTTCTGTCTTTGAGACAGCAAGGATGGTGAGAGCTAACAGAGCTGCAGACAAAATTTACTGTGGTTGGGTTTTGCTTTCATATCCCTATAATGGCATGCACTCTGGAGTATTTAACATCAATGGGAGCATCCAGAAATAATTGCTTTCATGGAAAGGAAGCAAAGATATAAAGTCATTCTCTTCTCCTGTTGCTATGTACAAAACTCTTATGCTCTCTTCAGYTCTCCAGGATACCCTTGTACTTTATTCCTGCTTCTTTGCAACTCCATATCACAATACTACCACAAAAACTGTCTCTCCACCATATTTTAAAACTTATTACACGCTGGCTGCATATGAAGTCTCTGTGCCCTACAAACTCCCACAGTACCCACAAGGCAGCCCATCCCTTGCCACAGGATGTCTGTGGGCTCAAATGCAGACAGTACCATATTGCTCTGCTGTGATGCACTATCATGCATAGAGGATCCCCTTGTCCCTGTTCCTCCCCTCTCCCCCGTAATACCAATAAACACACCCAAGACAGTAAGTCCAATGACTCCAATATTCCTGACGCCTCGGTCGGGRAGATTGTTGACCAAACACTGGTATGTGCCAGTATCCGATAGCTGAGTGTTGTTGATGAAGATGGAGGCACTGGTGGTTGGCATTGTCACAGCAAACCCCACTCGCCCATAGAACTGAGGTGCACCACCAAAGATCTGACCCCCTTGGTAGAGAATAACCTGGAAAAGAAAGGAAGGCTCAAACAACACTCTGCAGGAGCTGAGCAAGGAGGAAGAACAGCAAGCAAAACACAGGCTTCCAAAGCCAAAAGAAGCAGTTACTAAAGGATCTCTGGATAACCAAACCTCTACATCCTAGCAGAGGTGTTTTCTCCAAAAGAGGAGAACACTCTGTAGCCCATTTTATGTCAATAAAAACGTTCACAAAGGTAACAGACCAGAAAGATACCCAAATCTTCTGGCGCAGCTGGATTGGCAATACCAGCCTACTTCATACAATAGTCATTACCCATCTGGGCAGGATCGATGTACAGAAGCAGAGGCTCTCTGCAGGTCAGTGAGTACTTTGATGAAAAGCATCTGCCCAGTGGAGAGTATCATTCTGAGTCTCACTCAGTAAGATCCTGCCATGATTTGACACTGTTTACTGAAGATCTTTGGGATGAACTGAATGACAGGCAATGCAACCTTTGAACCCGCACAGCCTCTGCCAGTCAGAGTGCTCTCAGACTAAGTCCCTGAGGACCAAGTACTCTTCAGTGCAGGTTCTCACACTGAATACAAAATGCGGTGAGGGCAGTGTGACTCAAGACAAATGTATTTCAGAGAAACAGCRTTCTTATTCTTGTGCCCACCATTATATACTCTCATTTGCTTATGTTTGTAAGAATGGACTTGCATAAGCAATAGACAGTGATAAAATAATAAGAGGAGTAAAAGGGATGATGAATCTATGTGAGGTTATGTGTTATTAGCACATTTTATATAGATTTCACAGGTTTAAGGCTGCAGCTGATCCCAGCCCCTCCAAATTCCATATCCAGTGCACCAAAACCTGGATTATATCTCCTGTGCTCTTTTGAACACACAAACCACTACAGGCCCAGGGCAGCCACACAGTATCACATACACTTGCCCCAGTTGCACATCAAGCCAAGGACACAATGTGCATCTCTTAACAAAGMACTGAAGAAAACAGATTCATGTAAGATCTAGAGGGCATCTTCAGCAATGAAGGGACAATGAAGTTCTGGGACAACCGTAGACTTAGCATTGCAGAGGGTCTACATCCAGAAAAGGGTGGGGAACAGGAAAGCCCCAAAGAAATATGTGCTCCAGTAACAAACGACATACCTGCTGAGGCTGGTTGGCATTAGAAAGAGGAATGACCATCCAGATGACATTAAGGTTAGTCAGAGCAGCGTTAGTGGTGAAGGTGCAGGGCAACACTGCTGTCTGGCCTCGGGCAACCTGGATACTCCCTGAACTGACTGACACCTCCAGAGGACACACCAGACCTGGAAAGAGAAGGACACACAGTTCAAGCATTTCAAGAGAAGGGCACACAGTCCAAAGCACTGCAGGTGGTCCCATACACTTGCAGGTCGCAACATCAGCATCCTSTTCTTGCACAACTGTACCAATTCTTCAGGCTAAAAATAATTATATTCTTCCTCGCAGATCAGGCTGTTCTCATGCAGACCTTTTTCACAGGCAAGTGCAGATACGTGGCCCTTTTAAGAAAGAGCACTCTAATTTCAGAGCCTCTGAAAACAACTGGGTTTGTTTTGGCAACAGGMAAAGAGCCATAGGAACAGCCAAGATGTGTCTAAGAGAATGAGATATGTTTTCAAACCCATCAATCTTAATGATACCCAGCATCAGAAAAACAGAAAAAGAAACTGCAGTCTTCACCAATGGGTAAGAGAGAAACACAGTTCTCCTCCCACTTTTATGCCTCATAAAGTCCAGCATGACCAGAAGTATTTTAGTGAAATTTTTAACTTAAACGGTTAAAAGTCAAAATATTTTTCCAGTCCAGGCATTTCTATTTAGCTGGTGAAAAAACGACTATTAATAATGGAAGATCTCATCAAATCTCATTTATTTTCCAACATTTCCACCATTCAATTCTTTGCATTCCACACAGGCTGGACAGAGCTCAAAGCCTGATAAGTCCCACCTTCCCGGTACAGCAGCTCAAGGCCACAGTTTTAAGACTGCAAGTCACACAGGGAAATATCTCCATTCCTACCTACAAAATCTTGTCAAATGAAACTAACCAAGGGGTCTCCACTATCATTTTGGGTAGCACTAAAATTCTTTAAACCATTTTTCCCCACAAAATCAAAATATTGACTACAAAAAACTAGGACTGTAGTCATAGTCTAGTCACACCTCACCATCTTCTTGTTCAAAGCATGTGGGAGGCTATTGTAGAAGAAGACAAGTTTTAAGCTCCAAGGCATCATCAGAATACTGCTAACATCAGGGTGCAGTCTGCAAACCCCCCTATATGCTTACTGAATCCAGGAAGGGCTGCCAGCAAAGTTTCTGTTTTCTGCCCAGAGACACTGGTTTGATGAAGGTGAAATGCTTCATRAGAATAGTTTTCTATCTGAACAACAAAGAAATTGAACAGCCTAATGCCTGAGAAAAAAAGTTGAGTGTCTCCCACATGCTAGTCTGCTGAGATCCTTCCCAGACTACCTAATGTAGGAATGCAGCACTCAGAGCCTGGAAGTGCTAAGCTTCAGATGCTACAAATCCAAAGTTTCCAGCACCTGAACAGCCTACCATGTGCTCTGGGGTTTGAACTGACTGCTCTAGAGCTGCARTACTCCAGGACTTTGCAAATACTCAACCACCTCCTCTGAACTTCCACTGCTTCCTCCCATGTCCAAAGCTCCAGGTAGTTCAGGGAGGCTCAGAAATGCTTCAGGACAGAGCCAGATGAAATGTCATTTTGATCTCTTCAAGTGAAGTTCATGAGTTTCTTACTTTATGGAAAAAAAACCACACTGGTTCTGACTTTCCTCATCCTCATTGTCTTGGGACATATTTAAAAATATGGAACGTTTTGGAAATTCCTAGGCAAACAGTCAATCTCCAGTGCTAACATCTCAGAGAATTAGRTGGCTGGATGAGGAACAGCTGGTGAACACTTAATCCATCAATCTCCTATGCAAGTCTGTCAGCAGCAAGCGGAAGTAAATAGCTTGAAGAGCCAGTAATAAGCATCACCTTTATTACAAGGCATCTGCCTTCCAGTGGTGTCTGTGGGCAACAGGCTGGGAATGGATTTGGACTCCTCATTTCCTTATGGCTGGCCAGGCAGTGGCAGTAGCCCAAAGCCCAGAAGTGATCTGTGTCAGCTTTGGAGATATCTCTTGCTGAATGTGTCCCTGACAAGGAATTGTCTTTTCTGCAGGCTGAAAGTGGAAGGCTATCTTGCCATGACTACTCATCCAGTCTAGCATCATCCATCTGCTAAACAGTGTGCAGGAAGCCACAATGATTTGAACATTTATTGGATTAACCTCTCTCTCCAACGTGGTGCAGAAAGCTCTTCTGTCATGTTTAACATAGATTTAATGAGATGCTCTCCACGAGAGGAAAAGAAACTACTCATCTGATTTGGAACAGTATTATGTGTTCTTCAGCCCCATCCCTTACCCCTTCCATTTTCCCCTCCATGAAAAACCCATACATTCAAATTCTTGTCATTCAGAAAAAGTAACACTTAAGTGTGAGTATTCACTAAGAGTTAATTTACTGGAAAAGTTAGACTTTGCAGTTTGCTTTGCARGATTAGTTACATCAATCACTCAGTCATCAAGATGATGAGATTTTCATATCTGATCACCCTCTTGCTACTCCTAATATTTATTGTTAGTTGATTGTAAACATCCTGCAGAATAATAAAAACACTAAAACAGAACACGCATTATTTATTCACTGTGAAAATAATTTTTGATACATTTGAGAACTTCCCAATGTACTTATGAACAATTCAAAAAATGAAAGAAATGTTCCCTTTGCTCTGCCCCACTCTTATGCTGGAACACCCCACAGCCCACATTATCTTCTCTTTCTTTCAAGGCACCACAGCATCCCTTTTAATTTGAATGCCATGGAGTGGGGGAACACTAAGGAAGAGCTGAAATCTCCATTCATTTCTCTTGCCAAGGGGAGCTGCTTTGAACCCGGCCTGCAAGATGAGCACCCACACACACACACACACCATGCTGTCCTATCTCTGTGTTGTTAAGCCACTGGGCAAGCCAGCTCCTCAGACTTGCCTTCACCTTATGCATCCCAGGGCCTGCCAGCTGGTCTTTGGCCCTCTTTTGGCTCTTTTGGTGTACAAGGCAGGCGGCACTTAAAAGACAAGGACTCATTTTGTTAAGCTGAGTGGCACCTGCAGGGCTACAGCTGGGGAAAACACACACAGCCACTTTTGACAAGGAAGTTTAAATAAGGTGAGAGGAAATGTAGGCAAAGTCCTCTTCCAGCAGCATAAACAGAGAGGTAGGGYGGTGTGTTAGCACAGCTCTGGGGGGGGCAGTACTACAACACAAGTCCTTTCCCAGGGAGACGGCCAAAAGAGCAAAGATCAAACCRTCTTCAGAAGCTGCAGCATCTCAAGACTTCTAGGAAATGTAGCACATTTACACATGCACTTGTCCATCTATGCAAGTATTTTTGTGACTGCATTCTTCCACATCAGTACTCATGGCCCGAAACCCAGATGGATGCACACAAAGTCACATACACTTGTAAGCCTGTATGCCCAGGGAGACACCTACTAGGAAAACTCAACCAAATGATGTGTGTTTAAACATTTCAAAATTAGAAGTTGCAAAAATGTGGGTTTGTATTAATGCAAGAGGAGGGAGGCAGGGAAGAGAGGGAGGAAGAGATTTCAAATTTAGCATGTCTATTGGGATAAGGATTTTTCAATGCAGCCTAAGGAATGAGGACTTGAATTCCCTTGAGTAGATATAAATGCAAATATAGATATATGCACACACATACAGCCCAGGCTACTAAGTCAAATTACACAGAAGAGGTTAGAAAAATCAAGCAAAGGATGTTGCAAAGGATCTCGTTTTGMAAAGTTACTCAATCCAGGTATTTTCTAAGCATTCAGAAGTCTAATGACTTCTGAGAGACAAAGAATCGATCACCACCAAATCGTCTCTCGGAATTGGATTACAATGGCCATTACACCCTCTCTTGTGAATGCAGTCTCCTACTTACTCAGTAATTAAGCAGACCTGTAAGCAGCATGCCCAGAGGAAGAGCTGGGCACACCACTGTCAGCAGAAAAAGGAATGGKTCCATCCTGTACGTAGGACACTTTGATCTTAGCTTGATTCAGCAAACAGCGTTCTCCTTTGATCCTGAGGCAGCAAGCTCCCATCACTAATTAGAACGGATGCTCCATTTTTCTGTCCCCTATCAGTGAACCAGTCAGCAGAACAATGTTTTGGCTGCAGAGGCTCTTTCAGAATTCCTTCACATTTCCAGGATCCAGTAATTATTCTGGCAACAGATCACTCTGATTTCAATTTTGATGGCTCACTGCTGCTTTTCCAAGTGGCACACTCAGCTCCCTCCCCTTCACCATGAAGAAGTCCATGTAGATAGTTCATCCGTCATGACACAARCATGTAGGACACAGTCCCACAACAGGCATTGCCCTCCCTGCTGGGTATAAGGAGGAGTGAGATGCTGTGATGTTTTCTAGCTGCCTTACAAGGGTTGCCAGCCTCAGAGCCTTCAGAATATACCAGATACACTGAAGCTGAAAGACATGGGCACATCTTAGCACTTTGACTCATTTTAAGTTGGTTAAAATTGCTTCCAGCTCCCGCTCAATGCCACACCTTTCTGCCAGAGATCACCAGCATAGTCAGCAGCTTTTGGTACCTGCTAGCAGCAAACTCTTGATACCCAAAGGGTACAGGTTCACTCTGCAGTGCTGGCAAGCCAGGGAAGTAAATGGCCAGGGGAGGAAGGAGASAAGAAGGTGTGAAAGGGATGAAAGAAACCCTCAGCTGTGCGCATGCTGCATCTCCAGACCTCAAGGGAAAATGCATAGAAATGTGTGTCGCTGTGGGGAAAATGAGAATAAAGCTTCAAGCTGATTCAGCTTGCATCTGAAACGCAGAGAATGGCTGGAATGGCTCCCTCCTGTCCCAGTGCAATTAGCAATCCTGTTGCCACATGCTGGGGGAGGATACCTTTGGCAGTATGACATTTTGGGTCCCTTGTTAGAGAGGCGAAGATGAGGTTACACGAAAGTTTCCAGAACAGGGTGGAAACACAGTGTTCCATCTGGCAACCGCAGGCAATGGAGGGAGAAACTGCAGTGCAGTCTTTTTCCTGAGATGAAAGGAAAGTATAAGTTGCTGTGCCTTTTGCCTGCCTCCCATCTCTGACTCTGGGCCCAGAGCTACTTCCTGTGCTAAAGAGAAATGTCTCCCACCCCAAATGAGCTGAGGTCCATTGCTGGCTCAACACACTGAGCAGTAGCAAAACCTACAGCCCAGGAAGGAYTGACTCGCAGCTGGAGGAGACAGAACAGATGCAGGTAGTACTTCTGCCACAGAACCTGCCGCTGCAGCAAACATTCAAAAGCCCCTGAAGGAGCCTGGCTTGCAGTTGCAAGCACTGATAACACTGAAGTTATCCAGCACGATATGACAGCATCGAAACTGGTCTCTCCACAAGCTGCTTGAATACTGGTCTTGCCCATTCCCACCAGGGACTGGACAACCTGCTTCATTCTAGATGTGCTACACTTGCTAGTTCAGAATCTATCTAATTAAACACAGCGTTTACCCAGCCCAATGTTTGGAGCCGGCTTGCAGTAGACTTCAACCTGCTTGTGGAACCAGCATCACCGAGTATTCCAATGGAGCACAGATCTGAATTTGTGCCCAGCTAGACTGAATTATTTCCAGTTCACTAAGAAAATTCTACCATGGAAAAAGTTCCAGGCTCCAAAGTCACTCTACAGGGCAGGCATCTGGGACAGATGCACACTGTCATAGCAGACTGCATCCTGGGGCCAAGGTGCCCTAGCACGAATTTTCCTGGGAAGGATGCTTGGTAGAAACCTCCTTGGAACAATTGTAGTGGGAGTAATGGAAAGAGGAAGGAAGGGCTCCAGCACACGATTGCCCTCCTGCCAGCTCACAGCAAGAAGGCAAACTTTGGTCCAGACACTCATAGGGGGATTGCTTCTGCATCCTTGTTTGAGGGCACATGTTATACAGGTGGCTCACAGGTCTAGCAATGGGATAGTAACCTGTGGGGGACAACGGAACTGTGTGTAAGGCAAAATAATTTCCAATTCCTTCCTTTCTGTCTTGGCTGGCTCTGCAGGACAGACTGGAACAAACAGCAGGAGAACTATCACATCTAGCATGGTTTAGAGCAAGATCTTTGCAACACAGGTGTTAAAACTATACTGGCACTAACTTGTTCTCTGACGTGTTTATAGTGTTAGTATTTCTGTTAAATGCAGATTAAAAGGCAGGGTAACTTCTAAGCACCTTCATCCCTGGAGAAACCATCAGACACAACTGGTGCTATCTAGTCATCCCCCCAGCATGGAGCCTCCCAAGTGAACAGATCCATTTTCCCATAGTAAGAGTAATCTCAGGATTGCTGCCCACCCTGTAGGATGCACAGGCTAGCAGACACTAATCCAGGGAGAAAACACAGTGTCAGGGTCTCAAACTTGAGCCCTGCAGTGTTTCTTGCCAAGAATTAGATAAGATGATCAGGGACACTGGCTACCTGTAAAACTGTTGATCACACTGACCCTTCTTCCTTACCATTTATAACCTCATCTGAACAAGACAGAAAACTTACAGGGAAACATCCTACTGACCCACTCCACTCTGGCCTCAGCTGCTGACCTGGTGAGCAGCAGTCACTACCATCCCTGCCATCTTCCCTTTTGAATTAGGTCTTTCTCTGCAGGCCAGYTGGGAGGAGGATTTCAAACAACTGACTGATTGGGATGACATAGAACATATCTCCCTGTGCTGACTTCCYCAACCAGCAGCCATAAGCAGGATGAAAACTGGACTTTAAGACCAAAAAAAGGCAGGAAAGCTTTCAGCTGCACATACTTCCAGAATGGCGTCAGTTCCCTTCCATGTCCTTGTCAGAGGAGCTGGACTAGCTCTTGCAGGGGCAGAAAAGGGGTTCTCATGACACGTTAAGGAATTTGATTCCTTCCCTATTTCTGGCACGGACTACCTGTGTCCTGCTTAGCAAGCCAGCCAGCTTCAAGTGTCTTCAGAGGGACCCAATTAGTGAGACATCCTCATGTGCTCAGGTTTAGACCTCAAGAGTTTGATTTGCTGAACTGCTGAGCAGTCAAACCTGCTAGGGAAGTCAAGAATGGCTGTGCTCCCCAGGTAGCAGAGATCACATGATGCTAAGCTTTCTGAGCAACTAAACAGTGCTTTTCCAACAGATCTTAATGCTTCTGTTTAATTAGTCACAGTCTTGAAATGCAAAAGAGGTTTTTTGAAATGTGAGAAGAACACAGTGTTGGAGCAGCTTGCTAACATGTGCTAAGCGGGAACAAGAACCCAAATCTGGTTTACAGATGCAGCATCAGGGGGCCAAGGACCCAAATGGTCCTTTCCAATTCTGGACTCCTGCTGTGCTCCCAGTGCAGGCTTCTCTTATGCGCTTCTATGAAGCCTTGCTGAAGCTACCAGCAGAGCTGTCTTCTTTGCAGCTCCAGCAAGCTGGGATGGATGCCTTGCATCTCTGCTGCCTTGAATGCAATCTGCATGCAAGTTAGAGGCAGAAAAACAACTGCATTGTATTATAGCAAGATTATAAAAATACAAAGGAACATTGATAGGAACAAAAATAGCGTCTACAATGACATTAGCTAGGATAAAACTAATCAATATCTGTGCTCTGGGCATGCGTTAATCCCCTTTCCATGGTATAGTGTTGCACAATTAAGTACATTATGGGAAGTTTAACACTTCCCTCCGATGCATGCGGCACTGGCTGGAAACAGAAACTGCTGCGATCTGAGCTGGCAGTCCTTGAATTCACAGCGTTTGCAGAGGACTCGAGGAGCAGCTGCACTACGGAGGTTGGGGATTTTTTTGCTGCTGCAGATGAGCAAGGCCAGAGGGGCTCAGAAGGGAGCAGGAACTCAAGTGGTCACCTCACTCATTGCTCCCCTTCATTGAGAGTGGAGCAGTGGATAAGCCTAATTCAGCCCACTCTGTGGGACCATTTGGTGTTGATTTTGTCCATTCCTGGCTWTGCCTAGAATCAGAGTCATCAATGACTCATACCCTGGGACTCAGGTGGGCAAATCAGGAGAATGCAAACTGTCTACAGAAGATGGCTGAAGGCCACAATGAGGCAGCATACCCAAGGTACAAACAGAGTGCTGTGTCCTTGCAACAGTAACTTAAGATGTTGTCATCCTCTGCTGTTTGCCGCGGTGCTCAACACAAGGTTATTGCCCCAAAGTCAGCGAAAGCAGAAAGGAAGCTGTGCCTCTGTCTCACAGCCAGGCGTTAAGCAGCATAACCTGCTGAGGAAGGTGTAGGGACAGGCTGCCTTGCTCTGCTGTGAGAGGGGAAAGCTGCATTGCAGACACGCTGTCCTGTTCTGCTCACTGCTACAGTGGAGGCATCATCCAACAGTAATGAATGTCTAGGGATGGGAACATTTTAAATGACCACAGCCAGTTACTTTAGCTGAAGTGACTTGGGGATGAAAGCTTATCAAACGTTCATATAAGCACATTTAAGGTAAGAAGCTCAGCTTGAGTTTACAAAAAGCCTGCAGCAAGAGCTCTGAGCTGCAGACTTACCCATTCATCTAGCTCGGATGCCAACATAAACCTCCCACATTCCTTCTCTTAATTATCTTACTGCTTGTCACAGCACACCAGAAAGGAAAATTCGCCTTTTACACAAAGATTGGTATCTATGTTTCCTAAAACAGGGGAAAGGCACAGAGTTGACTGAGAGCAGCGAAGGCACACATTGGCTTCATTTTCCTGAAGCAGGTTGCAAAACCTCACAGGAGCCAGGTCTTAGCATTTGGGAAACTCCACCATGGCCAGTCCTTGTTGCTGAAAGCATCCTCAAGCATCCCCATGGGTGTCTGTAACCACACCTGAGCCCACACATGGAAAGTACAGGTTGAGGCTGCATGGGATGTATTTAGAGCTGCATGTAACTTGCCTACCCCAGAGCAGGCATCTTATTAGAGCTCTTCCCAGGATCTAAAAGCAAAAATAGGCTTGAGTTCCCCCCCCAATCCCCGATTCCATTTCTTTGCTAGCATTCTCCCAGCACAGCCCAGTCAGCAGAGATGTGTCACGCTGCGGATCAGTGCCAAGTGCTGGCAACAGCACGTGACATTGCTGACACAGCAAAGTTGTCTCCTTCGGGAGAAGGTATCCACTGGTGCCTCTACAAGAGAAATGTACCTGCTCCCAGGACTGGGGAACAGAGAGTCAGGGTTAGGAAGCTGAAATTAAAACAGGTCGGCAAAGCTTTACTAAGACACTCACTTCTATTTTCTGTTTGCCGAGACATAAAAAATACATTAACAGCCCA
The DNA here is from genome assembly GCA_018881555.1 of Amblyornis subalaris. Taxonomy (NCBI): domain Eukaryota; kingdom Metazoa; phylum Chordata; class Aves; order Passeriformes; family Ptilonorhynchidae; genus Amblyornis; species Amblyornis subalaris. The sequence continues at coordinate 2,497,674 of JACAXG010000058.1, forward strand.
GCAGCTTTGTAAATGATTTATGGTAGAAAGAATAAATTTCTTCCTTCTCTCCTGGCTAAAAAAAAATAAAAAAAATTTAAAAAAAAAAGATTGCAACAGTGATAAACTGCTTAATAAGGGAAAACAACTCAAGGTTTAAATATATTCAGTGGTATATTGAGTGGGAAGGACAGAGCCCATAAGGAACAAGATTAAAGGCCAGTAAGGGGAGTTGGCACAGGGGAAGGCAGGATGAATGGGTGGGCAGGCTGGAATATACAATTCGTCTGTGGTGGGGAGAGGCAGGAGCATGGGGAGCAACTGCCTGACACATCCATCCTTAGGTCAAGCTCCAGTGCAAATAGTACTAACCTATTGTTCAACCAACTACTTTTACCCAAAGCATCAAGAGCTCATCCATCCTCCTCCAAAAGGAGGAAAAGCAGAGGGTGATGGACAAAAAAAGAGACAGGGCTTGCCCTATTAGGCACAGGCTGGGTGAAGATCCAGGGATATGCTCTTTCTTGTGTCCCTCCCTGCAGTCACCACCGATATCATCTGGGAGTGCTCTGGAAACCTCAGGTGGCCACATGAAAGCCAGGCCTTGTTGGTGCTGCTGCACCTTCCAGAAATAATGAGGCAGCGAGAGACAGGAGCACGATGCATCCACCCAGGGAGATSTTGATGGGCTCCACAGCAAACAGGAGGGCACCCACGCACGCGGGGGGGGTGCGTGGCACAAAGCCACTGCGGCCGCAGCAGGGCTTGGGTCAGCAGTGAGGACTCCAAGGAGCTGGGACTTCCAATGTGAGCAAGCTTCCCTGCCAAGGGGGTGAGGGAAGGCTGGGCCAGACCTAGTTTGGGTTGCAGATGGGCTGAGGACAGCTTTAGGAAAGAGAGGTTTGGGGAGAGGACTGTGGGGCTGTGGTAATACAATAGGAACTGGGATTGGGGTTTAGAAAGTTCAGGGGGCCATGAACAGTGGGATTTAGGGATACGAAATAACTTCCAAGAAATGGCTTCACTTCTCCAAGCTGAATGCAGGGGAGTTCCTCCAAATGCTTCTTGGGGTACCCACTCTACCTGTCTTCCCCTGTTACTGGGATATTCCAGTACCATCATCACTCCACGGGTACTTATGATGGCCTATGGAGGATTATGGTGGGTTCATACCTTAACAAAAGGGTGCCTGAGACACAACAAAATAAAAYTAAATAATTTAAAACATTTAAATAATATAATTAAAAATATTTAAATAAATTAAAATAAAAACAACCCCCAAGGAATCAACCCTCCAAGCCCTTTCTGAGAAGAAAAGTTTTCATTAATAGACTGATTCCATTTTCCTTGAAGTCAGGAGGGATCGTCACCAGGATGAGTATCAGATTYTTAAAAGATCTGATCCAACAACCCATAAGTTTTGGTCAAGGYAATGCCAACAAGTTGGCTACCTATTTTCCACCTCTGTTTTGTGTCTTGCGTATGAAATGCTCTCATCCTATGGAGTGCACAAGCTTTGCAAGTGGAAGGATACTTGGCCGATGTTCGTAGTTCACCATGCCTTTGAGCTCCCCTAGAAATTCTCCTGCTCTGTGACTTGACTGTGAGTCCTTCCTCCCCAACGCCGCCACCTGCACGGCCAGCAGACTGCCCACATGGAGACAGGGCTGCTCGGCCAGACACTGGTGCCTGGGTGGATTTGATGTGTCCTAGAAATTCCACTGAAGGCAGGAAAGTCAGTGGAAATATATTTCATGTTTAAAAATTAAGCGCATGTATCAGTATCTTGCCAAACTGGGGCTTAAACAAAACTCCTGTGGCTCTTCCGTAGGAGAGAGACTCTTTAAGGTTTAAGAATGTGCAAAATCACTGTGAAACTTCCCTGTCTCCAAACAAGACTGATTAAAGCACAGTCTCTAAAAGCAGTCAGATTGAAACTAGCTTACACAGGCATATTCAAAGACATTAGACTTCCATATCTTAAACTTCATTAACCCCAAACTACTTTGGATTTAAAATTATTAAAATTATTAAAAACAAGCAAACAGAAAGGAAACAAGAAAAGGCAGGCTCTTTTTCATTTAAATTGGAAAGAAAGGAAAGCCCAAATTTGTCTTTTGCCCTGGCAAATGTCAGGTCAGTAATTGAATGTTTCAGATTATGAGTTGAGCTGTCTGAAAGAGGTAGTAAAAGGACAATTTTCCACTGGGAAAAGAAGAGTTTTCATTAAAATCAAAATAGGTTGTAACAATATCAACTTTGATGACATTTTCAGTGAGTGAAGACAAAATGGATTGCTTTGACTTTCCCATTTAATTATGGTAATATTGGCACACTTCAGTTCAATAAGGTAAAAACACTTTATTTCAATCCATTTAAACTTTTGCCATATATTTAGATATTACATAAATTCTGACTTTGCGTAATTTTATGCAGTACCAGTACAGTGAATATACACACRCATACTTAATATGCTATGGCCTTTCAACATCATGTGAATAGTATCTTTTCCCAGTAGAAATTTCCCCTGATTTTTTGTCCTTCCATTAAAAAATCCATCAGATCCATCTGATCTCTCACTATGATGTGAAATGAAAAAGAGAGGATACATTAGGACTTCCCTGGAATAAATGTCCAGTTCATTACCAGCTTTAGCTACAAACAACTCCATTGCAATTTTCTCAAGGGAACACCCAAAGTTCTGGAGCTGTAGATGTTTCCATGTGAAGTTTGGTCCTCTTGTTGCTCAAGTGGCCAGTGTCAGGCACAGAGGCTTCCACACATAAGCCACAGGAACACATCTAGTTGAGCACTTTGCAGTCCTTTCCAAGAATGAGAGTCACTCCACGCTCCCTGCCTTCTGGAAGCGCAATCTTCCCCACCTCCCTCCACCAAAACTCAGAGCTTTGGTGCAAGTGTTGCTGACTATAAATCAGTTCCCAGATCTCCAGTCATTTGGGCTAATCATTCCCAGATTGTGTGATGGAGGCAGGACCAATAGATGAAATGTACACAGTCAGATTAGTACAAATCTGCTGTCCATCTGCTGAGTGTCCTTTTGGCATGTGCCAGCAAAGGGAAACACATCCCAGAGCTGGGAGGCCCTCTCTGCTCACGGTGTACCCAGGGTTGAAGCATCTCTAAGCATCCAAGCCAAGATCACTGAGCCTGATTTTTCACAAATGCCACACACTTTCACCTCCAGCCAGTGCCAGCCCACCAGCACTCTAGTTGTGTACCTAGCATCACGCTGAAAAAACTCTAGTGCAGAAAGTTGCACTGGTAGCTCTAAAATACGCCAGAAATAAGGCACRGGGGCAATGCAGACTCTCCATTTTGCAGTAAGGAAAACCAAGATGGGGAAAGGACATAACTCACCTAAACACCGTGCAGCAGGTCAATGGTGAGACGGGAACAGGACTTCAGAACCTGATTCATGGGCCTTGCTCTGCCTATTAATCACTCTCCAGCACTGTACCAARTATTAGTATTGATTTCAAATTAACACACACACACACTTTATCAAGGAGAAAAAAGAATAACCAAGAAGGTTCACTATGTTCAGCTCTATTGGAGGCCAACATGATTTTAAGAGCAAACATTTTCTGCAAGCAGCTCTGCCCCAAAGCATTCCAGGCTGGGAGGGAAAAAGCAGGCACCCTCAAGGAAATGTCAACTGCTTATAAAATGCTCCAAACCTCTTAAGTAACTTTTCAAAAAACAGAGAGTGAGATCATAAMATGCTTGAAATGCAGGAAAGAGACTTTGCAAATGTAGATGCTGCTGTTACTGTACCCAACAATSCACCTCCCTCCTTACCACCTTATTTTCTGATGCCAGGTTCTGGGAGTTAACCCTGGTGACCAAGCCTCGCATTGCTGTCTGACTTTATGCTTTTCCTCTCTTCTTCCCTTGCCATAATGTCCTAAATTCGCTTTTACAACAGCTGCTAACTTTTGCAAACATGAAACTGCTACAAGCCTCCCTTGTCTTTTAGAGTTAAAGTCTCAGGAAAACACTTTGCAAATTTTCCCTCTGTAACAGATGCAAGAAGTTGCTTATGCCCAAGCAGCAAAGTACACAACTGCTCTGAACTAAAATTTTTTTTTCTGCACAGCTGGCTCACTTTTTCACACAGATGTTGTTTCTCCTGCCAAGTCTAAGAGCACACAGAGCAGCATTAATATGAAAGAGCTCGATTGGACACTGGTTTAACAACAAGTTAAAAATTCCCAAAGCACAGCCTGTATGCTGGGTTTTCCCTTTCCTTTGGTTTTTTTTGGTTGGTTGGTTTTTTTTTTTCTTGTTTTTTTTTTTTTTTTATGCACCCAGTGATGAGAAAAAGAAAAAGAAAAGGAAAGGTAAAATAGAACAAAACCATAAGAAGCCACTGAAGAAGGTCTTAGCCTTTCAGGGGTAAATTCCCTTTCTGAAATTTGAAACACACATGTTAATCTTTAATGTTAAACCATGGATTAAAAATTAATTCAAAAATCTCACAGTTTGGAACACTTACAAGTCCACTKCATTATTAAAGCTCAGATCAGTGCTACTCTGCATAAAGAAGTCTCCCCAAACTCTTTCGTTTCTCTGGAAGCAAAGAGCAGGTACTTACTGCTCTCCCTATGTGTCCTTAAAGCTCAGAGAAACCTTGTTGTGGTTCCCAAGAGCTGGGAAAGGTTTATGCTGGGCCGCTCTGGTCTACTGCTCACTCTGTGGTCCTGGGGAGCAAACCCAGAGCCAGTGGGAACAAGTGGGAGACCTGCAAACAGCACTCTCGGTTTTAGCAGGGGCTGGCAGTGGTGCAAGATCACAGCTTGGCTCAACTTGCCCAATTGTACCTTTTTGAAACCAAATCCTATCCACAGGCATCAAAAACATCATTGGCCTGGACCTTCATCCGAGTGCCTTGGCACTGCTGGGGAGGACTCACAGCAAACCTGCAGGTCAGCCCCARTGTTGAGCTTGTTTGTGCCTGCAAACACCCCCAGTATGGACAGTGATGTGGGATACACAGCCCCGAGGAAAGAACGGTCCGTGCTTCACGTGGTCTGGGCTGCCGCAACGCACTGCGGCAGAGAAACTCTTCCCGAGGACTCACCGAAATATTTTGCGTCACGAAAGGAAGAATTGTTCCCAAATTGCCTCGTKCCACCTTGCTACAAAGGTTCTAAATTAGAAACACAGAGCATGAGGCTGAGCCCTCAATTTCACTTACTTTTTTGTGCTCCTTTTTGTTTGCCTGGAGGGGGAACCAAGGGACCAGGCGGCATGTGCAGAGGTGTTGCAGATTTCACAAGTATTTTTGGAGCTATTGCTCTCTAACCAGCTGCTGTCTTGCAGCTCCACAAGAGGCTGAGCAGGAGGTTTCCAYCTCTAGAGTCCGTGGCACCACATTGTTTACCACAAGGGGTAAAACTTTCTTTTTAAGCATCTCTGTTTGTAACAGCTGCCTCAGCACAGTTACACTAGCAGTTACCATCACTAAGCAGCCTCTCTCCTACCCTCTTTTCTGCACTCTCAGGCTCCTTTCCTTCCAAATCCTCCACCTGAGACCATCCTCAGGAGGCTGCCTTCACCTGCAGCCAGCTGGGTCCATGCCAGATGAACCCCGGTGCCAGCCGAGGTGAGCACTGCCCACGCACCTCCTGGGTGAGGAAGATGCATGGGCAGCCAGCACGACTCTTGGAGGGAGGGGGGTGTCCCCCTCAGGGAGGTGCTGATGCCTCTCTGACCCTCCAGATGCTGTCGGAGGAGAGGACATCTCATCTGCAGTGGAGACTGCTACCTGCTGAGTGATAGGTACTGTGTGAGAATGGATTTGCTGCGCCGCTCCATGTGTGGGCACCCCCAATATCACCAGACTCTGCGTGAAAATGAAGCAATCTGTCCCTAGCTTTAAATCAGTACTTGTATTCAGGGAGAAAAATAAATAAAAGGGAAAAAAAATGCACAGAAGTCTTTAAACACCTACAAATCGCACTTATCTCTCCCTTGTTTATCATAACTTTTCCTGCCATATTTGCTAATGGAAATAATAATAATCACCGTAGTAGAATCATGCTTTGGCTTCTTTCCCAGATTCTTGTCTTGTTCACCAGGCAGTGAAGTCATTGTATCACCAAAACTTCAGAGACCTGGTTTTGCAGGAGAAACACCACCAAGAAAGGTTTTGACAGGTTCCCACRGAAGCTGAGAAAACAAAAGAGGAATGGAGGAGGGCCCTTGACTTGGGGACAGGAGAGTGATAGGCAGGAGGATAAAAAAGTGGCAAGTCTCCACTATATTTGCCAAGAGTGGAAGGCAAAGAAAACAATTATGAATGAACAGGCAAGTCAGCACACAAATAGTCCTTCTCAGGACTATTGCAGATGTGTTCTCCCAGCAGGATCTKAGCACCTCTGGGAGTCAGGGGAGGCAAGGAGCAATAAGCCCAGGTGATTTGCCCATGCTTGTGCAGAGCCAGACATGAACCCTCACTCTCCAGAGCCCAGCTTGGTAGTTCATCTCCCAGATCATCTCTCCTTCCATAAATTCAGTCTTCTACTTTTAAACTCATGTGCCCATCAAGTCAGATTACAATTAAGACTCTGCCAGTATGGCAAAATATATTCATGAACATCTGTTTGAATAATAAGCCTGAATTTGCTTCRACAGTATTCATCCGACCTGGTTTCCTTGCCTTCTGCAAGTGCTCACACCAGCTCTCCCTGGTTCAGAAATGATGACACGAGGGAGAAGCTGCTGCACACACTCACATAAACACGAAGACAATTTTGCCTGGTGGAGGAGGGGTTTCCAACCTTTGGTGCACTGACCTTTCAAGAGTTGCAGGCTGCTTCTCAGACTCCATAAAAACCAGCTAAGATAAATCAGCCTAAAGTCAGAAAGCTAAAACTTACTTCATCAAAGTCTGGTCTGCCACTGCAAAATCTGYATGTGGGTTGGAATCCTGGGCTCTGCAGTTTGGACCTGATGGGAAAAGAGGGGTAGTCACTTGTGCTGAGGCCATACTCGCTCCTGTGGCTGGTTGCCCCCAGAGCTGCATCCCTTTCACTCCTCATCCCACTGCCTCCCCCTCAGACCTGCCAGCAGAACTGCTGGTGTAATAGCTCKCTCTCTCTCACAGCTCTGGCAAAAAGATCCTGATTAATGGGTAAGAGCAATTTTTTTTTCTATGATAGGTCACACTGAGAGAATCAGGCTAAAGACCAAGAAGGCAGGTGACTGTGCTGCCAGCCTAAGCTGAGGCTAACCTCTGGCAGGCAAAGGGGAGCAGGGACAGCCTCTGACCTCTCCATCCACCTCAGCAGCAGTCCCAGCAGTACATCTGACTGCCTGACTCCATTTGCCTGGCTGTGAACTGGGGCAGTGTTCCCTCACCCCACGAATGCTTCATGCTTCTGGGGCATGTGGTATTGAGGGAAAGCAGGTGAAAAAGCAGAGAGACCAATGGAAGGAGCACAAAGCATACCCCGAGGTCTAGATGCARGTTGAAAGCAATAAATACTCACAGCAATAGATTGCAAGCTAGAGTATGACCCTGGGGAGAACATTTCTTGAAAAGCAGAGTGGAATAAATGCAACAGTGTACACTTGATGGCTACTCATGGAGTTAAATCAGCATGGCTTAAAAAACACACCCCACAGAGACAGATGGAAAGGTGCCCACTGGCTGCTTCTGCAAGAGCCTCGTGTTTCCACAGATAATTTGGTTATCTCTAAGCAGGATGTGGAAAGGCTAAAGAACAATAGAGCAGGACAAGAGTAGTCTCTGAGCAGGAGGAACCAAGAGTTTGAGAAAGACACTGGGTAAATCCTAGAACCACAGAAGCTCAGGAGTTCTCTTTCGATGCTGCCACAGGAATGATCTGTATGTTTACAGTAAACACAGGCCACAGGAAAGGAATTCAGCTCTAATGACAAGGTGCTATTGTGGAAGGCTCTTCTGCACTGAGACCGGCACAAGGCTGCTGCCCATCCAGGGATGACTTCTATCAAAGGAACCAACCTTTTAGAACTGCTTGCCCAGCTCTCATTATAGTACAACCTACTGGTATGTACTTCTAGACCTGAGTCACAGAACATTAAAGTCTTTTCAGGCTCCAGGAAGCAACACAACAATGGAGTAAAGCACTTCTGCTAGAATGGAAGACAGCGTTGCTTCAGACAGCAATACAGCCATAATCCATAACCACAGAGGACAGATKAAGAAAATACAGCTACTTTTGGAAAGTGGAAATCTATCAAATGRAACGGTAAGCCTTTTGGCAGGAACATCCCTGGCTCAACATAATTAAATGAGTTTSGTTCATGCTTTTTCTTTTAATCGATCAAGAGGAATGGTGGTGCCACCTCCACGGCCCCATTACATCTAAAATGAGACACAAAACACAGAGGTGTGGGATGAGGGGGGGCTGCGTGCCAGCTCCCTGCCATGACAGTACCTTCCTCCCCAGCGCACTGGAGCTGACAATGCCATGCAGCACCAATTTGGTGTTTTGCATCCTCTGAGAAGTGAAAAACAGGAGGTGGCAGAGTGGTTTTCCCCCTGCTTTCCGGATGCTTGGGTTTCTGACAGATTTCTCTGCGAAGGGCTACCCAAAAGCTCCATGGAACTGGAGTGTCAAACATGAACACTCAGCACTTAATTTGTGGTGCAAATCCTGTCAAACTCGATTGTGTCTCTTTGCCCCTCCAAGGCATCCCAGGCTCTCTCCACTTCTGCAGGGGGATGAGGCTTTAAGGAATGACCAACTGTTAAAGCGAGCCTGCAAACCGGCAGGATGCGCAGCGTATGCTCCAGAGCCAGGCATGCCCTCTCCTCCCCTCCGCCGGCTCCACGTACGTACACAGAGTGGTCAGCTGGGAATACACCCCAGGAGGCCTAATTAATGAACATATTTGAAAGCTCCAGGCATCACCACGCTGGAAGAAATGAGTGATAACATTAGCATTTGAGCACGAGTTGTTTGGATCGAGTGAGGAAGGAGATGGGGCTGGAGGCGCTGCCTGGGAAGCATCCCGAAAGCACAGGACCCTCTGCAGGGCTCTGCCATACTCATCTGTACCAGACACAAAGGTACCAGAGGGAAAGGAGCCCTCTAACAATGGGAGATCAGGCAGGATTAAGTGGGAACCCAGAAAGCACAGCAGACGCTTCTTTCTGCTCCCTGTGAAAGGAGAAAGTGATAATCATGGAAGAAGGAAGGTAGGAAATGAGATAGAGAGAGGGAGATACATCAAAGGGACAGAAAAGAAACAGAAGAAAAATAGACAGAAAAACGCTAAAAGATAAATGTAGTATGCTTTTAATTTGCATGAGAAAAATAGTTCTCTTTTCCTCACCAATCATCTTTATTAGCAACAAAATTTGCAGCGAGATCTCAGACTAGCTATCTAGCTGTGACAACAGCAAAGCTCTGAAACAAACTGCTCCATGGAGGCTGTGAAAACTCCACCTCGGGCAGCTTTTAAATGCAGGGCATAGGGCTGACTGAGACTTAGCCTGGTGCTTTGCTGAGCAGCACAAAGACCAGAATCGTGGTGCCTGAACTTCTGCCCCACAATCCACTCCATGATTTTTGGAGAGTAGCTGCATGAAATCACTGAGTTTCTATTATTTATTACCACTTACCTACATAGTGCTCACCTCGGTATCCCGGACCACAGTCCACATGTCTCTGGCCTAAAAAGATGCCCCGGACCTCAAGCTTCTGCAGCAATACATGCTTCAACTATAGGGACAGTCTCCAGGAGATGTGAAGGAGGCCATAGAAAAAAAAATAAAGATGTGTAGGAAGCTCACTTCCCCTCAGGGACCTACAGCTTGTTCAGCAATAGTGCTTGTGCTGTATGTAGCCACACTGGAAGGGGCAATGCCCTCAATGCTCCCAAACCCCCTTCTCAGTCCAACAACATACATCCACACCAACCTACAACACTGAGCCTGAGATGGGGCACATCAGGCTGTGAACTCTGTCATTTCATGTCTTGGCTATGAGCAAGGAAGTCAATGACARCACTCTGGGCAGGGGAAGAGGCCGGTAGGAGGCAACTCTTCTTTCACACCTCCTTCGTGACACTCCAGGGAGAAGGTACATGGGGAAAGATGCCTTCTAGAAGGTCTACTTCCTTTGAATAGCTGCTGCAATCCAAGTTCTAACCAATAGCTCAGTTACGAGGCCTGAGGAAAAACCCAGCAAAGCCACTGCTATTAAGAGGATGGAAAAAGTGGATGATCTCTGACAGATAAAAGACATGGCTAAGAAAGCACCTGTCAAGAAAATACACGGACAAGCTCCCTGCAACATTTTGAAATATAGGCTATCCCCAAACCCACAAGTATCTGTTCTTGGCAAAATTCAGACACAGCATGTGTCTATACTGGGTTTAATCCAGCTAGCACACTAAAACCAGCAAGAATGCCATGCTGGAAAGGGCACTGTGTACTTTCCTGATAGCAGCTCGCAGCAAGATCTGTGCTACCACAGTCCCTCTGACTCTTACTCATGCTGAACAAAACAGAGGCAGCAATGCTATCATTCCCTCCTTTGTCCAGGCAGACAAAATCCCTGAACACACTGGTTCAGTGCTTTAATCTCATCCAGTAGGGATCAAAGCCCCAGTTCCCAACCAGGAGCAGTAGAGCACTTCATGTGTGTGGGGCTGCTGTCAAAGTTACACATCTCTGACAGGTTTATTGGATCCCTATCTCCCACTTGCTGGAAGGAAGCCAAGGCACAGGAATTTGTGACCATGCTAACTCAGCATTTCTGCCTTGCTGGCACAAGATCTAGACACGGCCTTCAGGAAAGTCTTATGACCATTTTTCGGTTGAAAGTCCAAYGCTCAAGCCCAGATCTTTTGAAGGTGTTACCATAGAGCACCAAGTGTTCACACTGTAGTACAGGTCATAAGATCAGCACTACAAATTTGTTAGGAAAAAGAGGCCTGTGAAGGACCTGCAGGGCACAGCCAGCAGACCTCACCCCCAACCCTGACAGCCACACTTAGCTGGCAGCTGGGTCACAGTGGCTGGGGGAATACAGGAGGCAGGCCAAGCAGAGATGGGGTGCACCAACACCAACATGAGGTTCACATGTCCTCAAATAGCTGAGTGCACCTGCTCATGTGTTTATATAAACAGAACAGCACTGTTTCCTTTGGATCTTCCTCTAAAGCACATTGAAGAGAACCAGAGGTGGGTTCTCACCTTTTCTTCAGTGCAGTGCTCTAGCATGAGGGAACTGAGAAGGGAAACAGGCACAAGGACACATCTTCCTGTTGAAAGGATAATGCACTGAGATCTCTGTGGCCAAAGCATTCTGTTCCTATTTGAGGCAAGAACTGCTGCACCCTTAGGCAGCAGTCTTGTGTTTTCCTCGTGCCTCCTGCTCTCTCAAAAAACCCCAATTCTCCTGTAAAAACATTTACCACCTCAATTTCTTTCTAAGACAGCCTTTACTTCACCCATGAAAGCACAAAAAGAAGCTGAGCTCTGATAACCACTGCATCCTTCCCTTTATTCTCATCCTTTCCCTCAGCACAATTTGAAGAGTAATGACCTGAACCAACCCCAGCTTAAGACAAGGGGTGTCTGTGTACTGACTTCAATGGAATTTGGATTAACATGGGATTGCAAAATCTCTAAAATTAATGCAACTGTAATGCTGTTAAAACAATGGCTCAGAGGTCAGGAGATCCCTGAATTTAAAGGTTTTCCTTGAAATTAAGCAAGCTACACCACATATCCTGCATTGCCTATGATTATACCTTCATACAGAGAAGGAAATAGAGTGCTGCATATCTGAGAACACAACCCAGGAATATAAAAGACTGTGTGTGCAAAACAAATACTAAGAGTAGATAGCAGTTGCTATCTTCTTTCTTTATCTCTCCATTGGTACTGATAGTTTGTTCATTGCAATGCCTTTTGTTCTTGTGCTTTTCTTGAAAAATTCATAAAACAAAAATGTCAGAAGAAAACAGTGCATGTAAAACAAAAACTCCTCTGACAACAGTTATTCTACAACAACAGAGCCCAGAAAGCAACAAATTTGGCCTCAACCTTGGCTCCACGTAGCCGTGGGATGCCACCTCTGAGCCTCCTTTCCAATTCACCAGAGGCCAGGCAGGAAAGCAACAAGATATTGAGCAATGTGCCACTAACAGTGACAACTTCTTTCAGAGCTCCTCTCCCCATACAGGCAATGTCCCTGKGTGTATTATTATCCCAACTTCCCAAATGAGAAACTGAGCTGCCTAGGTCCAGTTTTAATCACAGCACCTATGAAATTGTGGCTGCTGACAATTATGGATGCCCATCTTTAGACAAGAGATGACAGCCAGAGGCTGAGTACCTGCAGTTCCTGCTGAAGGCAATGAGGTTGGCAGCTTGGAGTAGTCCTTTCTCCATTCACTGTGATAATGCCATGATAATGTCATATGGATGGAGTCAGAGGCAAAAGCAGACAGACACAATTTCCACTAGTTGTTCATCTTTTGAGACCTGACTGTTTTCCCCAGAACTTCCCGGGGAAATCCTGGCTACATTTATTTTGGCTGGTGTACAAGGCTATTTTTAGGGAAATAAATAAACAGCTGAATACCCATTTTTAATTTTCATTTAGGTCTAGGATTTATATTTTATTTGTTAATTTTGCTTTAATCTCCTTGTCCTTCATTACTCCCTGGCATTCACAGCAGGGGAGAGGAGAGTTGCAGGGAGGAGGGTGAGGAGTAGGATCCAGTGGGAGTAGTGATGAGGAAGGTACTGAAAGGGGGAAGAGAGTGAGGGGAAAGAGTATTGTTGACAGCATCTGATCCTCCGATTAATGTATTTCTAAGCAGATTAACCAAATCCCAACTGCTCTGTGCCAGGTTTCTTCTCTAAGCTTCTCTCTCCCCCATGTAAACAAAAAGACATTTCCTCTGAGAAAACAACCAACATACTGACCAGAACTCCAGCAGACTCCCTGCACTCATGTAGCCCAACACTATGGAGCACAGAAGAAGGGGGAAAGTACAGGTCTATGGAGGTAAACTCTATTTTTAAGCATATTTTGTGCTCTTTTTTTATTTATTTCTTCACCTCCTCGGGGCTCTGCATGACTCCTGACTTGTCCATACCCAGGAAGGGCATGAAGGATGTCACGAGTGATGTGGGAAGATGAAGACAGAATGGCTTCTGGTCTGAGAGTCACATGAGAACTCATGCTCTCATTACATTTTGCTTGTCCATAGCTGCTCTGCATGGCATCCACATAGGGAGGAAGAGAGGAAGTGGGTCAGAGCACTCCAACAAGAGGTGGTGGAAACCGCTAAGCACAACCCACTTCTTCCTGCTCTGCCCCACAAAAACCTTCACTCTGACTCCCTAAAAGAAAGAAACACTTCCATTTCCACCCAGTTTTTTGGAGCATTTGGCCAGGAGTTGGCCAAACCCCTGCAACCSTGTATCACTGCCCCTGTTTTACAGATTGGGAAACTGAACACAGGGAGAGACATTTCCGAGGTCATAAGGCAGGTCAATGGCAAAGCCCCGTTCTCATGAGCTGAGTTACAGGCRTTTTTACAGGTCACAATATCAGCCTTTGCTGAATAGGTCTTCTCTAATGAACCTTTAAATGTAGCCTCCAGATTTATTTGTTTCCAGATCTCGTGAAGGAACTCCTCCACCAGACATTCTCCAGCCTTWCTGCCCAAGGGCGGGTTTGCCATCTCTGGTAGCAGCAGCCCCAGTGCTCACGGGACATTTCTGCCTGCCCAACATGCTGATGAAGCTCAGGCACCATGCCTGTCTTCCAGCACAGCCAGCACTGTTGCCAACCTGTCCTGAACTGGAGCTTGGAAGGATGGAAAGAACTCCTGCCTCTTCTCCCCTTTTACAGCCACTCAGTGTTTCAGCCTAGGTTTCCTCAGCTCTCTGCCTTCTCCTGAGCAACAAGTGACAGAAATACTTACAGACTCCCACACACCCACTTTGGGTTAGAAGGACTCCCCTTAAAATGGGAGCTTTTCCTCTATCTCCTACCAGAGGAGGAGAGCARCTCTCATAACAAACGGTCAACACAGCACAGTGCATGAAACCACTCAAAGCAGAGGAATTCCCATTTGCTCAGCTRCCTGTCTTGCCCTGCTCAAGCCATGGTGAGCACTTTAAAATTTTAGCAAAGAAATGCTAAAGCCAAAATGCTGGCTTTGCTACATCRTGACTGTAACATAGATCGATCCAGAGAAAGTGCCACGATGTACAACTTCTAAATGAAACATTTCAGATCTTATAGTAATGTACAGCTTGGTGTTTTCCTACCAATGCCTTTTCATTAAGGAAATCACAAGAAATTCCTGTGCTGCCAATGTAAGTGGGGGTTGTGACTAAACAAGAGTATACAGTGCCAGTTAAGGATGTAGGGAAGAGATAAGGGCAAGGAAAAAAAAAGCAAATGAATTTATGTTGCCTAAGGCATTGAAGAGAATAAGAAGGGATTTACAAATTCATCAGGAGGAGACGCAGCACCAGAAAGAAGGTGGGTTCATTAATAAGTGAGGATGAGGGTGAAATGAATAGTTCAGAAGTGGCTGAACAGCTTTTTTAAATCTGTCTCTAGCCATAAGAATAAAGAGAGGAATTTTCGACTAGAAAAGAGGGAAAAAAAGCAAGTCTAAAAAAAGCAGAAGCAAAAAGAACTTGAAGAATTATATGTCCACAAATGAAATAAAGCAAGCAACATCCTAGAACTCAATCTAGAAAAGACAGAGACATTTTTAAAAGCATTTTTCACTTCAACAGAACTAATACAGGGCTGAACGTTAAGCAATMTATACATATAAGCACCTGCATAAATGTATGCAGGATCAGGAGCCTAATTTGTTATGGTGAGGCATTGACAAACGTATTATCCCAGTGACAAATAATGTGACAATTTACACTGAGCTAGGGAGGTTCCACAAAACCAACCAAAAAGCAAACATAATAAAGATTTTCAATAAGGAATAGAGCTGACAGTATTTAATTCTAAGTCGATATCTAGCCCTAGTGAAATAATGAAACAAATATGAAGGGTCATTAAGAATCTAAAGAATAAAATTACATGAAATACACAAGGTCTTTTGCTTTTTAATACACATACAGAATTAGCACACAGAGAAAAGGTAGTAAAGAGAATTTGAAGCTTTAGGAATTTGAAAGATTTGATACTGCCCCACTGTGTTAGTTTGACTAGAACCAACAGCCCATGGATCAAAAAACTGGCCAGAGGTACCGGAAGAGAATATGCGTTATGAGACTGGGAAATGACAAATGACTTGCCAAGGAGTTTGCATCCATGTTGGCCTTATTAAACCCGTGTCACAGGAAAACAACACTAACTGCCCATGAAATTTGCAGCAGCCACCCTACAGAGAAATTGCAAATATAATGGAAGACAAAGAAAGAGGCCCTCGATGAACACACAGCTCCTTAAAATTGAGTATGTGAGGGCAATGGTCTGAAAGTTAAAGCAGAGAGTAGCATGGGTGGGACAGAGGACGATTGCATCTAGACTAATCAAAGCCACAAACTGAACCCATCAACACAGAAAAAACCAAACAGTTAATGTCTCTGGAAAGCAGAAGATGGATACTCAGCAGAAGGGAGGAAGCAGAGAAACTGTTTTGTTCTCTGAGACATGAAGTTACAGAAAAGAAGCAAATAAAAAATCCTGATGTGCTACATTAGCAAATCAGGCTCTCGCAATTTCGGGTGGGAAACAGAGGTGGATCTTTTCATAGCAAAGGGAAGAAGGGAGGGAAGAGTTTCTGCACCATTTCAATGCAGCCAGCTCAAGGATTCAATTCTGTTAATTCCATCCATTTTTCCTCATCACCAATATATGAGCAGCGAACTAGAAAAAAAACAGAGACAATTGATAAACAGACACGGAAGAATATATAAAGAAGACAAAGAAGGGTCAAATGTGTACAGTTTATTAAGGAACAACCCTAAGGTAGTAAACTGTAAGATGCACTTGATGCATGTGTACACTGCAGAGTGAGAGGAGGTAATAACTAGGAGTTATGAGATTAAACTAGAAGAAAAGAAAAAAGTAGACCTTACACCAGGAAATACGTTGGCCTTGTTCTGCTTCTGCATCAGTTTAAATTAGAAATAACTCAACAAAAAAGAAGGAAGTGCCACAGAAAACTGAAGATACTACTGCATCCAGAGAGAGCATTTTGGAGATCCTTTCCCTCTCTCCCAGTCTTTGCACCATCTGAGTTCCCAGCTCCCAACAGCACTCTTGGTTGCATTGATTTGTTCCTCCCTTCTAGGAAAAGCAGACATTTTACCCAGTACACAAGCACTGGGCAGAATTCAAGGCACTGCTGAGGCAAAACAGCCTTGCAGGGTTTTTGAGCAGCCCTGGCTAATCTAATACCCATTAGCAGCATGCGGAGTTACATAAAAGAGGCACTAAGGCTCTAATTCCACTATTCATTACCATTACTAATACAGTGACATACAAATACATAGTAAAGACCTCCTGCCCCTAGGGAGTTCATGTTTCCAGATGCCTGCTGACCATAGGAAGGGCTGGGAGAGGGGCACATTCTCTAAGCACTAACATGCCGCGTAAACAGACCTGATCTCTTCTCCCGGACAATGACAAAAATAAACATTTTTATCTCTCATAGAAATTTAAGTCAGCTCAAACTGCAGGTACACCCACAGAGCACTAAATCCAGGGAGAAAAATCCTTGGGGTCGTACATATTTTCAAAAGGACAAATCCAAGCCCTGTGTCAGATGTTACTTAAGAGCCAATGAAGGAGAAAACAAGAGTAATAGTGCTCAGCAGCCCCGAGGGCCTTCATCTCAGCTGCTGCGAAAGGTCTGCACTACTGCAGGCACAGAGAAGGACAGAGCACACCGGAGAGAAACATGCTGCTTGGTGGCAGCTTGTGACAAATTTGGCCACCCATTATGCCCACTACTACAGAACGGAGTGCTGTGATAGGTAATTTGGGAGTCTTTGCCCAATTACTGGAACAAATAGGCATAGCCGGCCTGAGAGGTGTCTTCTGGAGGTTAATACACACAACATCCTTATTAAATTTATTCCTCATTTTCTGATGGCTAAATCCTGGCTTGCCCTGCCTTCCTAGGCTGTAGTGTCAAGCAGATGGGATGCACATACGTATTYGCCTCATGTATTTTGGGCAGGGCCAGATGTAGCACAGCATCGAGTGTTCCCAGGTCACCCAGGGGGGAGCAACACTCAGTTGCACCCCGGGGACCTGGAGGAGCAAGCTCAGCTCTTGGGGGGCTAGGGCTGGAAACCTGCCTTCCTCTCAATGCCTAGCAGAAGCACTTGAGGAACTGCAATGCTTTCATCCACCAGGCATAAAAACTTCTATACGGCTCACTTGCCCCACCCAGAGGCATTTTGCTCTGCGTCCTGCAAATACCGAAGTTCTGTAGCCTCCAAATTCCACAGGAGGGGGGAAAGACAGCAGCCATATCACTGAATTAAACCCAAGCAACAGCAATGATGGTATTGAGGGACTCCTACAGATCTTGACAATTATCAAGTTCAGGCCCTCTGGAGCCTTCCTTCAGTCTCTCAGAGTTGTGGAATTGATCTGGAAACCACTTTATTAATGTTCTTTCTTTTCCTCCTGTTCTCCCCAAGCAGCATCATCATTTATTAATTTATGATTAAATGAATTATTGATTCTCACTGCACCTGCAGTATTCGGCATTGTCCTTCTTCCCCAGAGACATCTTTGACTGATGTGAGAATGGCAGGATGTCAGAGAGACAAAAAGAGGGAGAGAAGAGACTTGGTGTGTGGGGGACCTCAGACAAGCGTGTTCCCCACTGAAGTGCCGAGCTGCAGAGGATGGGCACAGTGCAAATCGATGGTGCCACCTTCTCAGACAGCAGTGAAAAAACCCAGAAAGCTCAAAGCCAAATTGCTTCTGATAAGGAGGGAATGAGTAGCAGAGCTATTCATAGGCATTCAGCATGTGGGGAGGTATTAAAAAAAAAAAAAAAGTCTGACCCAAAGCAGAAGCTTTTGTTTTTATTCAGAAAAGTCAAGCTGTAGTTCTTTGAATACATCATTGAAAAAACCTTCCAGGCTTTTGGCTTTTGCCTTGCAATTACAATCAACAGATGGTGATTATTTCACAGGCTGGGGCATCTGGTCAGTTCCCAGCCAAACATAAATAAAAGACCTTTGCCTGATTATATCGGGCACTCTGGTCCAGAAACAAACCCAAGTTTGAGAGTAAAAGAAAAAAAGGTGAAAGCGAAGAGGTGTTTCAAGTTCCCTGATTTTGGAGGTATCTTCTTTCCAGGAGAAAAGATGGAGGGGGGCAGGAGGGAAACAAATACAGTATCTGTATAGAAACGTGCCCCTTGCCCAGATGATCAGAGTTCAGCACTCCTGAAACCGATGAAAATTTGTGAGCCAGAATCTCTCTGATATGAATTAAACCTAAATCTTGACCCTTTGTCTGGGTTTTTCAGGCCAGATAAACCTTCAACCTGTTTTATAGCGTCTTTTATCCCAGCATTGCATTGTGCTTTCCTCTAAAAAGCCAAGCAAGTTATACTTCATCTGAGAATGGGAGGAACACATCAAGGTACTGCTTCAGCCTTTCATCAGGGAAAAAGGACAACCAAGGTACCGCAGGAAAATGTCCTCTCCCCACACATCTTTCCTGACCAAAAGAGCTGCAATATTCTCCTTGAATGAAGCACACAGAAAACACGCCTCAAATTTTTTCCTTCCTGCGGCGTCCCCTCCGTGTGAATTGGTGCTGGCCCCAACACCAAGCAGTGCACACTGACTCTGTGTGCTCTGTACCCACTGCTCACTGAGGGGCTGAACCCACAACAGCAAGGGCAGACCTAATTGCAGCAGACAAAATACCCCATTAGGTGGAAGGCACAGGGCTGTGTTTCAGTGAAACAAACCCCAGGATGACAGAGGCTTTGGCCATGAGTGTGTGCGAACACCCCTAGAAGAAACGCAATGGCCACATCTGCTGTTTCTGCACCCCGATTTCGTTGCTCTCTGTTAGCCCACGAATCTGTTTCATCCCAGGCATACGTGAAAGGATGACAGGTTTTATCCTTGAGCAGTGCAGGCACTCCAGATCTCAGGGAAGCAAAAGGAGGTTATTACTTATTGCCTGCATCCCACTCTGCACCTTGACAGATTCCCTCAGTGCTTTGCTGCATATGAAAGCAGCTTTTTGCCACCTCCCTGCTATCCCCTTTGCTCTCGGTGGCACCGCAGGCCTGCCTCACCTGATCTGCAGAGAGGCTCCAGAGCCCTCATCGCTCTTTTGTACTGCAGGGTGATGGCTGAAAATCTGAAAGGCACACAGCCAGGGCGCAATTTTGTTAGGAAAACAAGACAAACACTTTCTGTTCCTGCTTTACATGCCTCTGGGTTACTCAGCCATTATCTGCTAAATTAAGGCCAGCACGGCTGGCCTTAAGAGCCCGTCCTGCACCAAAGTCACGGCCAGCCATGACTTCGTAGCCATGGCCTTGGGGCACACGTGGCTGCCTTGAACTTTCCGGCAGCTGGCGCAGAATCCTCGCCCGTCGCTCGTGAACACGCAAGCCCCCGCTCCCACGGCAGCACGAGGAGAGAGATGAGGATCTCCTGCAGGATCCCGGCCGCCACAGCTTGCGTTACGACACACCGCTGGAATGTTTCGGACTCCCTCCCAGGGAAAATCCACGGAACTTGGCCATTTCATTACATGCTCGGCAGGACTACAGGCAAGAGTAGAATTAGATGTCTGCTCTCTAGCTGAGGAGGAATGACAGGGACATATTCCAGCCCAATTTATGCAGCAGTATCAGAAGGCAATGGCAAAATAGGCCCAGGGTGGGGCAAGGGGCATGGAGGAGTGAAATCTCTGCAAAGAACATACATACATCATGGGATGAAGGCAGAAAATTACATTACACCCTGTATGTGCAGGGAACAAGCTAGACTCTTCAAGAAAAGAGCAGCGGGCTATCCCACCACCTCCTATTAAATTGGTGGACTCCGTGGCTATGCCTCGGGCTTCTCAAGATAAAAATGTTCATTTCCTTAGCGAACAAGGGTTTGATCTTCACGACCTTACTGGGCCTGTGCGCGTTTACCCGTTTTAATTTCAGATTAGCATCTCTCATTTTCAGTACCTAGGGGATTACTGTTTTCGCCTGTGCAGCAAGCGCAGTTTGTAAAAGTATCGGTTACCCTCCCCCTTGTTCAGAAAATCAAGGCAGATCTGACCAGATGGCACATGCTCCTGCGCTCTGTGTCAGCCTGCATTAATTCAGGGGAAATGAACTCTCCTCCAAAACTATATTTATTTCAGACACCGCCATGCCCGGTTGCTGGGCTGTCCTCAGGAAAACCTAGAGCCAGCTATTTTCCATGAGCTTAGCAGGGAAAAAAGCTCAGCAAAGGCCTTGCTGGAAGTCTCAGATGCCAGGAAGGAGGAATACCCACAGGCTCCCAGGTAGCTGGAAGTATTTCAGTGGCTCGTCCCCAGGGCTTTGAGGCAGTAGTTGCTTCCCTAATGCTCAAAGCAGAAGGTGCTCCTACACCTCGCTGGACCAGCCCGGTAACATCTTAAGGCAGTGCTACTGGAACAGCTCAGCATTTTTGGGAAGGTTGCATTACACTGCCTTGCTAGGATCAGGAATGAGATTCCTCCAAGCGACAGAGAAAAGTGAAAGCTGTTCTGGTAGGGTGTTCTGGTAGTGTGTGCAACTTGAGTTACTATCTAGATCCACCGCTTTGAAAGGCCCACTCCTGCAGGGTGTAAGCAAGGCATTTCACCTATTTATAGCTCTGCCTATGCTGCCCATTTCCTTCACCTTCTGCCAGAATAATTCTGCCCATTGCTGGAGACAGTATAGTGTGAGTGCTAGAAAGAGAGTCTGACGGGGTGAGAAACACCCCTTGGTTCTCTCTGTAAAATGTTATTTACCTTCTTGCATAGCACATATAACAACACCTAAGTGCTATACTATAATTAGTAAAATCATGCAGAGAAACTGCTCATGTGGATAATGATACTTTTCATCCTCCCATGTGGGTAGTTTAAGGTTGAATTAATTCATGTTTGCCCAGCTTTGCGAGATCTATGGAAGAAAGGCTATTGTTATGCAAATAATTATTAATAATGACTGCTCCTGTGCTGCTCCCTATTAAATGTGCTCAATTTATAAGTCAAAGGGTGTTTTTCTTCTTACTGCAAGACTAACTGGGTTCCACAAATTGAAATGTTGGTGTCAGTGTGCCTGGCAATGGAGGATAACTCTGAAATGAGGGTATTTTTCTCAGATTGAAGGCTCATCTTCTGGTTCCACCTTTGTGTGCTACAAGAAATATATATATGACCCTGGAAGTCACTCATAAGAGCAGTCACACTGCCTACCCAAGGTATCAAATCAGGCCCAGTTCGGAAGATCTCAACACAAAGGCAAACCCATACAGAGTGAAATTCAGACTACCAAATACCATACAATATGCCCAGAGGTGAATAATTACCTTCATTTCACAGACTGAAGCACAAACAGTTCGGACAATGAAGCAACTCTTAGGGGTGTGGTGAGTACAAATACACCACACATATAATGCTCAAATAATACACTAAATAAGGACAAATTTCTAACAAAAGCCATTTTCAAGAGTACTGGAGTCTCAATACAATGCAGGTACGAGGAGTTTGATATCACAACCACAGTCCTTTGGAACAGCAAAACTGCTCCACAGTGAGTGCTATGGTACCTGAAACATCTCCTGCTGTGGAGATGAAGGCAGGACCACACAGACTGAGTAGGTAGGGAATTTCATATTGGATAAGGCTTCTCTAAATTTGCAGAGTATATCATGAGCCACACAAGGGTCACACCAACACATCCACAGTACTGCTGCATGACCAGGTGCCCCTCAACTCATTTTTTTTTTTACATCTACTAAAACCATGAGGGCAGAAAAGGAGGAATTTGGCTATTACCATGGTCTTTTCAGAGCCCTGTGCAGACACAGTCTGATGACTTAGAAAAAAGAACAATTTTGTCCAAGTGCCGTGCAAGGCTGCTTGCAGCTAGGACACATCAGCCTTACTGTGCTATTTCCACACAGGAAACAGCCATCAGTGCAGCCCATCTAATACACCCCAATCCCTCGTGCACACTTACTTTGGTGAGGGATTTATCAAACAAAAACAAGGAGAAGCAAGAATTACGTTACACCTTTGGCTCCCAAGGCAGTTTGTGTGCACAGGGCTCCTGAGCAGGATAGGATCTGACGGAGGTTAATGGGATTACCCTAAGTGATCACAGTCCATCACTGACAAACATTTTTGCAGGTTTCCCATTGCAACAAAGTTAGCAGATGCCTTAGGCAAGACACAAGGATTGAGATGGATGTCTTCCTGCACCTTCAGCAGCTGTGGACACTCGAGAATCTGCAGTCAGAACTTTGGTCAAGGAGTGTTTGAGGACCACGAGAGACAGAAACGATGCCTGCTCATATCCATCTAGTTCTGCAGATGCAATCCGGCTAACCATCAAGGAAAATGGCTTTGTGCCACATGAACCAGCAAGTATGAGGTGAAGGAACTCCTGGAACTGATGTGGTAGAAAGAAGGTCCTTCTCCATTTTATTTATCTGCCGCTCTGCTTTCACAGTAGCTGTGATAAACAGATCCTAATCGTTTCCACAGACAGCCCAGTTCAGATGTGTGCCCTTCCCTGAGGCTCCTGGAAGAGCACATGCTATTTGCATAGCAATGCAGCCAGCCCCACTGCTTGCATAGGCCTGCAAGTTTGCTCAGCCAGCCATCAGTCCAAGGCATGGACACTTGCCATCCATTCACAAGTACCAATAATCTTTAAGAAACAGACCAAGGTGCTGCAGTGTGTGGATTCTGGTGGAGCTGCCAGAAAGAAAAGTGTGTGCCCTAAGCCTTGCAGAGCAGTGTGTCTGGGATCTGATACTTAAGAGACTCCGTAAGTGATTTCCACGAGCTGATAAGAACATCCTAGAACAATTCTTTTTTGAACTGCAGCAAATTTAACCCAAGAAAGCTCTTCCTCTCTGTCTTGTTTTCAGTTGAGATAAAGCTCTCTGGACAAGGTTTCCAGCCACCAGGAGTGATAGCTTCGTGTTCTGGACATGTGAATCCCTTCAATGTTGACACCACAAGCAGCAGTAAACATGGTGGGCAGTGAAGACGTATATTGCTGACATTTTAGATGGGTCTCATTAGTTCATAGAATATGCTGAGTTGGAAGGAAACCACAAAGATCATCAAGTCCAACTCCTGGCCCTGCATAGAACCATCCCCAAGAGTTACACCATGTGCCTGGGAGTATTGTCCAAACACTTCTTGAGCTCTGTCAGGTTCAGTGCTGTGCTCACTTCCCTGGGGAGCCTGTTTCAGTGCCCAACCACCCTCTGGCTGAAGAACCTTTTTCTAATACCCAGCCTAAACCTCTCCTGACACAGCTTCAGGCCATTCCCTCGGGCGCTGTCACTGGTCACCACAAAGAGATCAGTGCCTGCCCCTCCTTTTCCCCTCACAAGGAAGTTGTAGACTGCAATGATGTCTCCCCTCAGTCTCCTCTTCTCCAGGCTGAACAGACCGAGTGACCTCAATTGCTCCTCGTATGGCTTCCCCTCAAGGCCCTTCTCCATCCTCATTGCCCTGCTTTGGATGCTCTCTAACAGCTTAATATCCTTCTTATATTGTGGTGCCCAGAACTGCACACAATATTCAAGGTGAGGCTGCATCAATGCGCAGTAGAGCACACAGGGGTTTTTATTCCAGCCAGAACAGCTTTTCCTTAGGCTGTTTCCCACAAACAAATTTGTATCACTGGGGTCTGCTGTAGTAGCCCACTTTGGCTAGAATAAGGCATCTTAGATTATAGAGAATTTCTGTAAATGGGCTTTTCTAAGGACTGAGATCAGTCTTTTAAACATCACACCTGGTCTCTCCTACATAAAGATCATAGGGCACTTTCTGTTCRCTAACCAGTGTCCTATGACTGGATGAAGAATCCAACTCAAAATCTTTAAAGATCCAAACCTGTTCTACATGTGAGCAAAGTATTCTGTTACTTACACAGCCACAAGTTGTTAGCTAGAAACTTGTGTCTCTTGGGGGCTTTAAAGGATCTCTAGGCCCTTTTGTTGAGAAGAAAACGTGAGACTGGCACATGAGAGAACACAAAGCTGGTAAGTCTAAGCAGGTCACAAAAATGACAGCTTCACTTTTTTCCTTTTTTCTCTCTTGGACACACTTCTCTACAACAGCAAAGAGAATATTTATTCATCAGCAAGAAAAATACTTAATTTTTTGAAAAATTAACAGAAAAGAAGCCAAAACTCAGGTGCAATTAGCCTACAGGTAAAGCTCAAGGTTTTCAGAGTACGATCCCAGGTAAGGATGCACTGTGCTGATAAAGCAGAGAAACAATGCCATTGCCAGGGTCACAACAGGACAGCTACTTCCTCAGCACTCTGGTTAAACATATTCTTTCAAAGAGGAACCAAAAGCTTCTTGAGCAGAATATCTGAAGCCTGATTTCCTACAACTGTCTGGTATGTGGCTGTCCAGGTGTCCAGGATCTCATCTGAGTTTCTACTGCAGCCATCGCAAAATTGAGTAATACCTTCCTACTCATCTCCAACAACCTTGAGTTTCCTGCCTTTCTTCAACAAGTTTCTCATGAAAGACTGATCCCCAGTGACCTTTTGTTTAGTTCTTGCTCCTTCTGTAGAAAGGATCTCTTCTGCAGAGGCCTGTTTTGCCACTGAAGTACATTTGCTACCCAGAGCCCGTTGGTTTCACTGGTAGGGAAGAGGAGTGCACATGCACACACCAGGGCACAGGTCTGAACAGAAGCATTCAAGAAACAGAGCAGCGGGCTCTTTCTTGGACACAAGTTATCTCTCTGACTGCTGTCTTGTAAGACTGGCCCTGGGGGACAGTTGTGACACATGATTGCAGTGCAAACATTGCAGGTGTTCCCTAAGCTGGGAGTTGCTCAGGATCTACTACAACTTTCATGTTACCGGTAATATATGGGCAGCATCAGGAGAGGAAACACTAACTAGATGACTTATGATCCCTGAAAAGACCAGGAGGAAGTGAAACAAAAGACTCCTTCCCAGACATGGAGACTAGTCACTGACAGGTGAACTGGCATCTGCCTTGGCAGTTGTGTCTACCAGCTTTGCACRATGCAGCTGAAGGTTCGTGACGAATCCCTTCATGCTACAGACACTTCCAGCACATATGAAATCCAAATATTGCCCATTACCGTGTCTGCCAGGCTGTGAGAAATGCCAACACTTTGTGCTGTAGCACAGGCGCAGCCAAGAGGAGGAAATCTCTTTCCAAATTTTACGGTTCAGCGATCCTTTAGACCTGCTGAGAAAGAACACCTCTGTTCTCCATAAGTTTTGATGGAAAAGAGGGAAGACCTAAAATATCCCCTGCTAGTCCATCTGTGGAGGAGATTCCACCACAGCCTGGTTACAACACACATCAGTAATGCAGGACTTAAAAGTATGGCAAGATGCTTTTCCAAGGGAGGAATAYGCAGTTTCATTTATTTACAGCAGTGCTCCACACTCTTTTCCTACTCCACTGGCAGCTCAAAGGATGCGCAGGCAGTGTGAGACAGCTGCTCTGGGACCGGCCTTTGTCACGGGAAAGATGCTGTGAATAAATCATAGTCTCGTGTATTCCTCTGGCCAACAGGATACCCCAGCATAATTAACCTCCCCATTTTATAGACTGTTAAATTGAGACATGAAGCATTGACTTAACCTGCCACGATCCCACAGACAAAGAAAGACCAAGGCAGGAGCAGCAGCCCTCCCTAGCCTCACAAGAAGGCACATGGACAAGCAGGAATGAAGAAGGCACCTCTGCTTCCTTGCTGCTGTGCATCATCTTTTTGAAATCACTTCTTCTGAGTGCAGTCTTGCAATGTACTCTTGGCACATGTGTCAGCCCTCAACATACAACACTGATCATGGACCAGGCTTCACAGGATGCTTCTTGCTTGTTTGTTCACTAATGGATATAATTGATAAAAAGCGAGATGTTGTGGGGGAGGAAGGACGAGGGAACCCTGAGTGAAAGCTGCCGCTGCGCTCAGTCTCTATGGAAATAATCCACAATGCTAATACATCCTAAAATGGTAATAAAGCCTGTGTTCTCTTATGTAATCCCATAGTAAGAAAGAGCTCTGTCGGCTTGCCTGACAAATGATATCTCTGTAACCTTGGAGGGGATTATTACTAAAAAACACAGGGAGGAAAAACAAAGCAACACACACAGACACACGCAAATCCATTGGATGCAGAAAAAGGACAAACAGCTCCGGCTGGGCTCCTGTGCATTGCCCCTACGATATTATGTCTCTGCCATCAAACAGGGAAAGGATCTCCTGGCAAAGCAGCAGCCCTACCCTGGCTCCTCCTCTGCTCACAGCCCCTGCTCCCTTCCCAGGCATCTCAGTACCAGAAGCAGGCAGAGGGCAGGTTTTCCTCTGTTCTATCCACCCTCCCTCTCTCCCTCCCTCCCCCAAAATGAACATTCAAAGCCCCGGCAGCTGGCCAAATCCAGTTTGCCTGCGTCACTGATGCATGTGGATTCACATCTGTCCTGCCCAGCGGTGATGGAGCCAGGGCTACGTGCATCCCTGAGAAGGATTCATGCCCCCAAATCCATCAAGTTGTGTGTCAGCAAGGGTGGGGACGGCACTTTTTCTGGGCACAGCTGAACGGCACTGTAAGGCTCAGAGCTTGCCTTAGAGGTGTAGGGAGAGGAGGGGTTTGGAGTCAGAGGTAGGCTCATTTTGGAGCTGTCTAAGTTTGGCTGATGAACCACAAACCAAAGCCAGGCAGTTCTTTGCTCTTGTGCCTCAGGTGCAGAACAAAATAGGGAAGTGTCAGATTAAAGCCATGTTTCACAAGGTGAGGCACAGCGTACAGGTAGCTCTCTCACTGCTTCCCTCTACTCCTCTCTTCCCCTGGAGGCGGTGCCCCTCTGTGGACACAGAAGAGAATCCAGCAGGCCACTCTGGAAATTTTCAGAGATGCAGGTCTCACACAGTAATCGCTTGAGCAAACACTCCAGTCCTCATGTCCAGCAGCCAGCCCCAAGCTCCATCCTCCAGGACATGGCAGCCAGACAGTCAGGAGGCTGACCCCAGAACACAACTCATGCAATAATATGAGCAGCAAGCTCTTATCTCAGTGCCAGCAAAAGATGGTGACTACTCTAGTATCTCTTTCCCACAGATCAAAGCATGGGAACACTTAGTGGAATGCCAGAAATCTTCCTTGAGAACAAGAGATGACATCAGGCAGGTTTCCATGCCCGATTGAACATTCGCCCTTTCATGTTGGGCTGTTTAAGAGAACCTTTATATTTTCTCAGACAGCAGAAGATGCATGAATAGGAAGTCTCAAGTCAGAGAAAGTTCCTCAAGGCTGGAAAAAGACAGTTCTGAAGAAAAGAACATCAATCCTAACACTTAAAAAGATGTTCTTATGACATTTAGAAGACATGTTTAGAGGAGCAGAACCTTTACCAATCAGTGCATGTAGAGAGCTCTAACTCACACTAGATAAATGCAATGTGACTGTCTGGAAAATGAAGGGTTACAATCATTATTCACAGCAGTCACATTTTTTTAATTAATAACCTTGTAATTGGTATCGACTTAAACCAACTGATGACAGTCTTATGATGAGCCATTCCCAGCCAAGCTTCGTGCCCAATTGCCCTCAGGTCAGGAAAACAGTGAACTCCATTATTGGCAGAAACTTTCTGCCCCACACCAGTCTCCTTCCTGTGCCACAGGGAGGTCACCCCACACATGAGATGCAGCAGCCACCCACCTCTGCAGCCCTCGCCCAGCCCTTCCTTTCCAGCACCATGGCTGCACTGAGCCTCTACTGTACTACAGGCTGCAGCCTGGATTCCACAGGTCAGCATCTAGAACACCAGCATTTTCTGGTGCTCTGATTTCCCTATGGGGAACTATGATTAAAAACGGTGAACCCACTGTCAGGGCCACCAGAGACCCTACCCAATGGCATCCTGGCAAAGAAAGCAAAGGCTAACCCACCTCCAGGAAACAGAATGAGCAAATCTTGCTCCTCTGTTAAGTCACAGGCTCAAGGGATGGAAATCCCCCCCACAAGATCTTCAACGTATGGTAATTTTGGACATCTCTGACATCGGTGCGATGTGCAGCTTGCACATGCCTCTCCAAAGCACAGGGAAAGGAAAAAGGGCAGCACTGACAAAGGGCAGCGTTGTCTCTGCAGCAGCTCAAACCACGGCCTCACCTAAGACAGGCCACATCTAAAAATAAAGACCTGGGGCAATATTTCTGACCTGAAGCTCTTTTACAGCAAATTTCAGGAGAAGTGTGCTTCCAAAAAGAAAAGCCCAAGTCAAGAAAGTACAGAAGGCACCGCAGCAGCTCTTCTGTAAGGCTGGAGCACCTGTAAGGCTGCAGCACCAGGCTTGCCTAGGGATGGAGAGTCTGACATCTGTGCTGTGCTGGGGGCGTCCCCCAGACCGTGCCCTGCTTCTTCCCCTTCTCCGCGGGACCGAAAAAATCCCCTTTTCTCCCCTAAGCCTCGGCAGGGCGCCCACGGGGCTCCCTTCAGCGGGCACCCTCCGGAGGGCTTCCCTTCTCCACTACCAGGGAGCAGCATTAGAGGGCAGTGCGCTGCCTTGGAAGCGGGATGTGCGCGTGTCCCACCCTGGGGCCGGGCCACGGGCACCCCCTCGGGCGCGGAGCCTCCCGGCTGTCCCGCAGCATCGCCGCCGGAGCAGGCCAGCCCCGGCCCCAGGGCCGGGCTCCCCCGAGCCCTGGCCGCCGCACCCCGCCTCGCAGGCGGCAAGCGGGAAAGCCTGCAGGGGCTGCGCTTTAATTAGAAAATGCCTGGGTTCAATTAAATAAATGTGAAGCTGAATAATACAATCAGGAGAATTGCCTGTGCTCTTTTATTTTGCGATTCAATTTGTTTTGTGGTGTACCCACACTTTCAGTTTTCTTATGCCAAGATCTTTTGCATTGATCTCTCGGAGCTGCATTGCAGAGTTTGCCAGGGACAAAGCTGGAAGCGCTGGCTGTTGAATAAAGGGCAGTTGGAACTTTTCACAGCTGCGGATGCATTGGAGGCAGCCTGTGTCTGTAGCAGAGGAACAGATTTTTCCTGATTTTTGAGTACCAAAGTTCCCACTGACTGACTGTAAGTGGAGTTCAACAACACTCCCAAAAATCAGGTACAAAAGAAAAGGACAGGAAAATACATTGCCCCATCTATAACCAAGGAGAGCAAGCAAGTAAGCATGCACACACACGAGCATGCAAGCAAGCCCTTAAACCAACCGAGCATCTTCACTCTGCAACCCTGCAAACACTTCATTGATTTCCTGAGCACGCAATTGTTAAGGTTCCAGAAACCAACATTACAAACAAAACCAATATTTTTGCTTTCAAAAAGCCAGCTCTGGTTGCTAAGTGACTACAATATACTTCTCTATCACATCATTTGAAAAGCCCACGCACTAAGAGCAAGGAAATTGCTAGGTTAGGACATCAGGAATGTGCCCTAGCCAAGATGATGAATTTTAAATTTGTGTTTGTACTACAGTAGCACTTAGAGACCCCGTGAAACCATTGTCTTTGGCAACATTAAGAGTAAAATATGAGTCCAAGAAGGTCTTAAGCTAAAACGGGGCACAAGAAGATAGTGCAAGACTGGAGCACAGACCTGGAAAAATAAGGAGGGCAAGGAAGCAGCTCTATCAAGACTGAAAAGAAAACTCACTTCAAGCAGAAGAAACTTTAAAGGGAGATATCTATAGACAGAACTGGTGACTGAGGCTGTAATAAAATATGTTTGGATGGAGAACTGGTCGGGTACTTGGGGAAAGAACACAGAAATGTAAAAGCACGAATGAGGGGCTAAAGTAGGAAAGCTGTAAAACCAAGGACAGAAGTTTGAGAGAACAGGGGACACCAGCGTAGCACCCTGCAGGAGAAAAAAAGCTCATAGTGAGAGTACCRCATAAAGCTATAGGTGAAATTCTGGAGGAAAAAGTATAAAACTTTGATAGACTGCAGGCAAAGCAGCAGTCAGAGCTGAACCTACCAGTTGAAACAGCACAATAAGTAATAGCTGCAAGACAGCAGAATAGTTCTGGTTACTGTGGCAATGTACACAAAAAATGCTCGGACTGAGAGAATATGATTCCTCTGTGCTTTATCAAGCATCACATAATGAAAAGTATGAAACAACTKCCTTTCCCTAATAGCTCTGGAATTCTTAAAAAGGACTATTGATTTTATTTCCTAAATACTATTTTCCAGGATGCTAGTCCATAAAAATTATTCTTAGTGAATAAATTAATCAGCTGACTATGCCTGTGAATAATCTTTGTGCTTCTGATTCTTAGGAATGCTGGCATCACTGTCTGGTGTAAAGTCTTCATGTAGCCATAACAAACCCTGTTGTTTTGTAAATACCCTTTTATTCACGAAACAGTGCTATGCTTTCCCATACAGCTCTCCTACCGTATTCAAATGGGACTCTCACGTGCAGTGCCAAGCAGGGAACAAACAGGCACAGATATTTTGCCATGGGCTTCAGAGCATCCACACACAGGATGTGCCCAGGAAATGCGTAGGGATGTGGCCCACTGGGACTCAAGCTGTGTAAAGACATAATGCCTGGGGTCTCCAAGCCAGAGGACCACAGCAGCACTGAGACCTGGACTCTGGTCCAAGCATAACTGCCCACTAAATATCTACCACAGAGAAGCTCAGAAAAGACCAAGAGAGTTTGCACAGGTAATTCAGAAGGAAAAATGACAAAAGCTGATCGGTAGTCAAATTAGAGATGTGGTCTTGCTTTTAAGACAAAGAGCTATGATTACTGTCTATATATACAACACTTATGTCATTTCTTGAGATCACACCATGCGTTTGTGTGGGTGTACAACAGTATTTTGTCACCCACACAGTTTTTAAACCTGCTGGTCAAGAAATTTAACGAAGCTGTAGACATCTCCAAGATTTAAGTTCCTGTAAGTTTTGTGACATTGAGGAGATGGGTAAATTTGTGCTGTGACAAACTGTTGTAACAACTCAACAGACAGCTGCCCGGTTTCTCCTGCCAGGCAGTCAATCACCACACACAGATCCCAAAGCCAAGTACTTGCCAGACCAGTACCTGGTGAAGTAAATAGGAAGGAGAGGAGAAAGTAAAGGATATTTCTAAGAGTCAAAAGAGCTCAGTGTTACCAGTGTGGACAGGGGCAGGGAGTGGTCATGTGGAAAGCTTTGGCGGGGCATGAGGTGCCTGAAGATGTGTGCACTCTCTGCAAGTGCTGTGGTGCTTGATCTGGGGATGTCAGCAGAAGAAGATAACATTGCAGGAGTGTGGGATGTAGGACAAGTTTCCCAAATGAGCTTTTGTTTTTGTGTCAGCAGGTGAAAATACCATTTTCTCTAAAGGTCTGTAAAAGAGGGGTAAGTACCAGATAGGTACAGATGCAAATTGGTGTAAACAAGCTCCTCCTAGGCATGCCCACACACTGCACATGACATTAGCTACACATCTAGGTGCAGCACTGTCCTCATTCACCCATATGTCACCAGCAAGCACAGAGAAATCAGAGCAAGCCCAAGCTGAATACACCTAGTCATCACATCCCTGGCTCGTGCCCTGTTCCTAAGGTCAGGAAGTCTCTTGTCTCTATTTCCAAATTGAACTTCTGTACCTGAGGAGCTTATAAAGTGTTGAACAGCACTTTACATGTGAATGATGCCTTATCATTATCTGTACATATACAGAAAAGCTGTATCTACAAGCAATCGCTGCAACACACGTTACCATCTAGCAGACAAGTTACAGATCTACCAGGCCATCTGTGACCCAGGCTTTGGCCATCTCTGTGCCACAAACCCCCCACATCCTCAGGTGAGTCACTTCACCATGGCTACCCATGCACAAAAACAAATCTGTATCATCTCCCTCACTGCCAAGGAGGCACAGGAGTGGGGAGTTCAGGAGGAGGACTAGTTTAAGGTTAATAGATGAACTGCTCTATGCTCTTTCACTGCCGCTACTTCCTGGTCTTCGACACGTTTTATCTCTGCAACCATCTAGGTTAAAAAAAAAATGGGTCATGCAGCCTTGCAGCTCTTTGGCCATGCTCTGCTGCTCCCACGGTGCAGCTCCTGCCCCCTGCCCCAGTACCTCACGTCTCCCTGCCAGCGATACCCAAGCGTCTCTGGCATGCCACGTGTCTGGAGTGGTAACCAAACCCAGCTCCTCAGAATAGACACACTCCCCCCACGGCTCCCACCCCCCTGCATCTTCAGTAACCTTACCCCAACGGGGCAGGGGCTGGACACAGGAACCAGGCAGGCCAGCAAAACAGGAGATGCTCAAGACTCCGGGGATTAACGCCATCCACCAAACGCAACTGTTACCCAAGTCCTCATCCCCACCCTATCCCCAAATCTTCGTAACAGGTGGAGAAGAGGGGGGTGGCCACCACCCTCAGAAGAATCCCCTCACAGATGCCAAAGGACTGGATATAACCAGGTACAGCCAGAGGCCTCCTGGCAGAGGGACGAAGATGGCGAGCCAAATAAAGACATGGAATTCATCTCCAAAGTGGAGATAAAAATACAGGGACATCACCCCTGTTCTGAGCAGAAGGAAGGGCCGAGAATGCTCGCTGCCAAACCCGACAGATTTCATTCTGCCCTTCCTGAAAGATTTCAAAAAACACAGCAAATACAGACTCAACTGCTACACACAGGTCAGGCCAAGCGTGCCAGGAGCCCTTTAGCAGCGCTGGCAGGCACTGCTCACATGCAGTGCCCACGGTGTGTTCGTGGGGGAGGCAGCCTGGACTGCCAGGGGGGCTCCAGGCCAGCAAAGCCAGCATTACTCCTGGAACACAGCTCACAAAGGGTAAGACTGTGCCACATCACAGGAAAAGTGAAACTAAGTGTACAAGCTCTGCCAGGTCCACACGGACTCAGGGGCTGGGTACATGCACAGCACCCCAGGAGCCACTGCTGGGAGGCAAGAGCTGTTCAGGGCTCCCGGAGGGTGAGGGAGGCCAGGGCAGCCCAGGGCTGCGGATGAACATGACGAAACCTGGGAGATGGCCAGGCTTCTTGGGCAGGCACGGCTGAAAAAGGAGCCACTGTCCTTGAGCACCCTGCCCCTGACGCTGGACAAAGGCACATGACCAAGAGGACAGTGTGTCTGTGTGTAAGGCCAAGGAGAAGCATGGAGGGAAGTGGTGGGAGAAATGCAGGAGCAAGAGTCTCTGGTTGTGCACAGCTTGGAGTGGGACGAATTGGGAGACCAGGGGGGACACAGGGAAAGAATGAGTCTCAGAGAAAACTAAAAAGAAGCAAAAGCCACTAGACAGAAAACACAGAGTCCATTTTTCTGCACCGCTGAACTGAGTCACTTAAGTCTTTTATGAGACCAATGATGTACTAGGAAAAAAAAGAGAAACCTTCCCTCTGCCTGAGCAGATGAGGCATTTCTAGAGCAGAGCAGAAGGAACAGGTCAGAGGGCGATCCTACCTGAGCAGCTCTTGCAGCATAGCACAGCACCATGATGAGCAAGGCACCAGCACAGGCAGGATGGCAGAACAGTGTGCAAGGCAGGACTGCAGAGGTAATGAGACCGATCAGATTCAACACACTGGGGAGGGCTGTGAAAGGGCCAGTTTGGTGGTCTGGAGCCCTCAATCCAGGAGCCTTAGGGGTGTTCAGCCTCAGATCTGGGCTTCAGTTCTTCACCTTTCATAGGGAGCTCTTACTATGGCATGACACCTCGTCGTGGTTCAGCCGAGAATGCCGTGTTACATCCTCTCTGTGAGAGACTGAGCTCACCTGTGGTCGCAGCGCTTTTGATGCAGCTGCTCTGCATTACCTTGGGACAGACCACTGATGCAGAAAAACCCGATGAGACCATGAATGGGGAAAAAAAAAGCAGCTATAAAACTCTAAGGAGGTAACTCTGGGTATAATTTGTGTGTGATGCACCAGACTCAGCAGAGCAATGGATCAGCTCCACTACCCAGTGGCTGTTGCAGGTCTAGCATAACAGAAGGCACTTTCACATATCTAACAGAGCAATCAAGAAATACGAGGGAAAAGGAGAAGGAGAAATCTTACCAATAGCCTGGAAGAACACAATCAAGGTGCCACTTGTGCCATGCATCTCAGACACAGAKAATGAGATGGGGGTCATTTGGTAGAAGGTGGTATACATTTAGGTAGATCTCTTCAGGAAAAAAATAACCAGCTTTTGCTAACGTGGCAATAATGGCAATCAATACAGATTGCTGAATCATTCAAATTGTCTACAGGATCCAGTACCTGCAGATATCATGATCACTAATGCAGGATTCTTTAAATACCTCAAGAACAAGAAATTTTAGTGCCTACACTGAGCACCATGGTTTGCTGGCACTGCCTTCCTTTGGAGAAAGTCCTTTTCATGGATTGGTTTACAGGAAGCAGGATTATGTCTAAATTTCACCAGACACTCTCCACAGACAGTTTCCCTCCCCAGACAGCTTCAAAGCATCACCGGTCTTACAGCTCAGAGGTGCCAGACTGGATCGGGCAGACCTCATGTACTCTGCAGCAACTGAGGGCCATGAGAGCAGCAGCTGTGACACCTGAATGCAAGTTTTGAGCAAATTCAATGCAATGAGAATCACACACTCAGGGATGCACTATCTATGTTAACATATGCTTTTACATAAAACATGCTTTAATTTGGCTCCTTCCTATATTCATCCCCCCACACCATAACTGTCAATGACTTTACAAGAAGTCTCTGAAGCAAAGGAGCTGTCGGGATGCTGTAGCAGCAGAGCATGAGACAACAGGGCTCTTCACACTTCAGCAATWCATTAGAGGCATTTAAGACTTGGGGCATTCACATATTTGATGGCTATTATTGATAGTGATTAAGGAGTTAACTCCACCAGCAGTTATATTTTGGGGTTTAGGTCACCCCTGTTTGGACTAACTGGTCTTCTTGCCCCTCTGACAGCAACTCATTGCAGAAAACCTGCTGCAAAGTCAGAGCCCCCCACCACATTCTCAAACATCCAGCTCTGTCTCTGAGGTTTGCTTTTCCGTCCTGTGTCTATCCTGTGACATGCAGACAAGTGGGGCTGGCAGCGAGGCCTTCCCACACAGTATGGAGCTCTGCCCATTTTGCTGGGAGCAGGATGACCAATGCTCTCACATGAAGGAGCACAAGCCTCTGTTTGTACCTAGTTCTGACTGTGAACCGTCCCTGGACAGGAGACAATCGTACGCCTTTCTTAGGAGTGAATACTGATAACTTTTGAGCAAAGCAAACAGCCTGAGGATACGAATCCAAGAGGCTGAAGTGCAAGAAAGAGACCCTATAAAAGGACAGCAGCACAGGGCAAAGGGCTCCTGCCAACACCAACATGCAGCATGTTGGACTGCTCAGCTTTCTATATCTGAGTGCAACCAACTCAGCAACCCAGGTGCTTAGGAGAGCCCAGAGCTCCTTACTTTCTTCACAGACAAGTACCTTCACTTCAGGGTTATTCTTAGCTCTTCCAAGGTTGTTGCCCCAGCTCACACACATACAATTTGAACCCGGCATGTGAGCCTGGTCCTTGCTACAGGCCCAGGTTAAAGCTGCTGGTTCCACTCCTCCACATAACCACACACATTCAGCAGCGTGAGAAAGAAGTCCTCGTGGTCCTGCCCATAACTCTACTCTCTACTGATGACAACTCCCTGCCTTACCTACACACTTCCAACATATCCATCATCCCCTAAAAACTGATCTTTCCCAGACCTGCCTTTAAAGACCACATTTTGCAATGCTGTTCCCCACACTAACACTTCACTCCCAGAACAGCAGGCAAACTGATGGGGAATTATTCACTTCCTATGCCACCACCTTACCATGTGAAGGCACCAGGGACCTGCTGGACACCCAGCTAGCAGCCAGGAGGATTTTGAGTTCAGAGATTTGTTCTCAAATCTGCCACTGTATGATGGCTTTACACAAACCAGGTTTCCAGAAGGATTTCAGGCCAGGAAAAATTCAAAACCCCCAAGCTGTGTATCAAAAAGATGAAAGACCGTATCCTTCATCTTGAGCATTTACAAAAATGTGTAGCACGCTCAGCAGCAACTTCCAGCTGAGAGCCTGACTGATGACCTGCAATGAGGACGAAGGCACCTGAGAAATCACGCAGAGCACAAGTCACAACACATAGCTATCTCTCAACTGCTGCTGATTCACAAAAACCATCATTTGGGGCACGTAACCCTCACTTAAGTAAACTTCCCTGTACTATGGGAAATCTCCACAGCAGGACGTCAGCAGGTACTGATTTACACAAGTTTTCACTGCAGTTTTTTGCGGTGAAATCCTGGTCTGCCATTCAGATCAGGTGTCTGTGAGGCTCTTCAGGAGCAGGTACATTGCACTGTGTGTACAGTGTGCACTGTGTGTGGACAGGGTCTGTGAATGTAACCTCTTTTGCTGTTCACACCTCTCCCAGGACAACACACAGCTTCCCTGCTGCCTGTGCTGCTGACAGACACTGGCAAAAACAGTTGGCTAGCAGTCCTCCAAGTCCCAAGTGCCTGACAGAGCAGCTCTATACGCTGTAGCACAGAGACAGCAGTGCAATAAGAAATGCCACACTGAAGGAGAGGTTATGAGGCCACCAAATATAGCTGGGAAAAGGCACACATCTCCTCGAAAAGAAGGAGCAGCAAGCTGCAAGGTATGTGCAGGGCAAGAGCCATGCTTCCAAGGGTCAGCCCCCGTCAGAGCACCTGCAGCACACGGCCACTGGGCTCAAGTTGTACAGGTGTTTTCCTCTGGCCATGGCTTTGAAGATTGCCCATTCATCTGATTTGTGAGTTATGTAATCACCAGAGGAAAATAGGGTTTGCTTGTTTGCTTTTTGCTTTAATAGAAGTCATGTAATCACTTTAGGTTTAAGCTCCACTCCAAATCGGACTATTTTTACATTTCAGGCTTGATCTCTCTGAAAAGAGGACGAGTCCTTTTGCCTGCCTTACGAAGAATGAGTTGTGATAACACAGTGACTGCTGGAGGACTACATGGAGAGCAGTATCTCCCTTCCCATCCTGAGCCCTGGGGTGCATTCACTGGTTGCTCACTCCACAGCTCCCAGGTAGAGATCCCTGGGAGATGGTGTTGGAACCTGAACCATGTGGCTTGGACACACCTTGATTCATTTACTAATTCTTGCTCTAACTTTCTTGCCACCACACATCCCACTGCTCCTGCTCCCCAGAAGCAATTAAGTCTCTGTTTCGTCCCAGGTTTTGAGCTCAGCACATTGTTCAGCATTTCTCTCTGAAATCCAGCAGCCCTCACTTTCGTGACACTTCCCTCGGCATTAGCTGTCACTGTGCGTGCTACTACAGCTTCAGCCAAAGGAACAGACAGAAGATTTGCACACTTTAACAAATCATACTTTCCATCACACGGCTGCTACTTTGCACATAGACCAGGTCATAATCATCTGAAATAAAACAGCTCGTTTCTCCCCATTTGCAGCAGAGATTGCCTTCTGTTGAAGACAGTTCACACTTCAGAGGTGTTTAGACCCTGTCCCAAGCCATCATAGCAACAAAATCTGTGTATAGACCTTCGTCAAATTGCAGAGTGTTTACAAACTGATTTATTGCCCCAGGCCCCATCAGTAGCTGTTTTTACTCCTTGTCAAATGCTTTGGATTTCACTCAGCACTTCTTCTCAGGCAGAAATGCCCATCATGTTGGCAGCAGGATTAAAATGGCATGTGAGCCAGCCAGGGTGAAAATGTCCCCATTAATTTTTCATCTTTCCTCGGGCAACTCTGCCTATAGATCTACACAGGTATTAAGACAAGCTTGTCAAGGAA
Organism: Amblyornis subalaris; assembly: GCA_018881555.1. NCBI lineage: Eukaryota > Metazoa > Chordata > Aves > Passeriformes > Ptilonorhynchidae > Amblyornis > Amblyornis subalaris. The sequence goes on from JACAXG010000058.1 coordinate 2,535,699, forward strand.
AACTGTTAGCTCCTCTTCCTCCTGTGTCCCCGGTGTGCAGCCAGCAGAGCAGTGGCAGCGGTAGAAGGCAGTGACCCTTTTGGAGTAGCTGTGCCCCTGCCATACCAAGGGACCTGGGGCACCTGCTGAGGCTGAGGGCAGGTCTCTGTGGATCAAATGCATGACTTCAGTCAATCTCCTTCCACAGCACCCCTGGGAATACCTGAGCTGATGGAGGCTGGTGAGCATTTTTCATGGGGAGTCTGATGCCAGGTAGCCCTTTGTGCCAGCTACCACTGGGCAACCATCACTTTGAATCAAAAGTGCTTACAGAACCTGGAGCACCCCTGTGCTGCACACCCTCAGCCTTCTCCAGCAGGGTCCACAGAGGCCAGACAACACTAGGGAATCACATCTCTCTGAATGGGCGTCTCACTGAGATACACAAAGATGCTGTGACTGAAATCGTCCCCTGCTCTGCCCCAAAGCTCTTAACAACAGCAACAAGGGTGACACCACCTTCAAGTTCACGGAACTGCTTTGCTCCAACTCATACTCGATCTCCCCTTCCCTTCAGTGTCTCTCTTCAGTCCTCCCCAAACAGAGATGCACCAAAAGAGATGTCAAAAACGATCATCCCTGTAAACACAAGAAACCTGTAACCACTCTTCCTTAGCAGCCTTGACAGAGCCAGGCTCCCCCTGGCTCTGCTCCATACCCATTGAGCCTGAATAGCAAAAGTCCATAGCAAAACAAGGAGACCTTCACGGGAAAAAACAAAATGCTGTCCAAGGTGAGCTGTCAGTGCATTGTTCTCTCTGACAGGCCCAGGCTGGGAGAGCAGTCTCTCCCGCAGAAGAGCCATGCTGTTGGAGACCTGGGCTTTCAGACCAGAGATAAAGCTGAGGACCAGATCGCTTCTAGCCATCAGAGATCCAGTGGTCCTATTTTTTAATAATATTAAATGTGATAAGCCAATGTCAAGGCTGAATTCCAGCTCAGGAGATTACATGCTCCCTATCTGAATCCCCCCACTGCCCCTCCACAGGTCTGACAGGATGAAGGAATAGTAAGCCAATACTTGCTCAATAACTTACATTCATTTTAAAGGGGAGGCACTGCAAAAGCAGCAAGCCAGGCTCAGGGAAGACTCTGGTCAGATGTATTGGAAGCCAAAGAGACTTTGACAAATGCAGGTAAGCAAAAAACATATTTGAACTGTCTACCAGGCAGGATGCTCTCTTGAAAAGCTGATGAGAAGTTTGGAGATTTGTTTGCATTTCATTGCATGTCTGATCATATGTCCTGTTGCTATAGATCCAGCCTTAAAATATTGCTAAGGATGCAGTCTTGCAACACATACTTGATGTGAGGACTATTAACAATGAGAACTGTGTAAGTACCAGGCTTGACCAGATGGCTGAAAGATTTTTTTTCATTTTCTCATCATAGTGTTACCAATGGCTCTGCACCATCATCATAATAGCTTTGTCCTCCAGCTGTATAGTCATAATTGCATTTTATTTTTTTATTTCTTTGCAATTTAATGCTAAGCACAGTTCTCAAAATGGCTGCCTTTTTTCCACATAGGAGTCTTCCCTCTCTGTGCTGATTGGCTTTAACTTCTGTTTTGACAACGTTTGTCTTCTCCAATATTTGTTTACCTTTTATTATTCCATCTATTTTCTTGGACATACATTTTTAATTATTTGCACTCCTCTGCTTTCATTGCCTACTAACACATTCATTTAGAAAGTGCAGTGCTCACTCCTGCTGCAAATCTCAGTTGCATGCTTAAAAGGTCAAGTCTATTTCTTGCAATAACCTTTGTCTGGCCAAGTAATCAGTCATACATCAGAGATAAGGTGGCCCCTAAGGAGGTCACTTGTATTCAAAATGTATTGAAATCTTTTTCCTTTGGCAACGCAGATTTGTAAACATGATAGGCAACTATCACACCAGTACAGTAATAATTATATTTTTACTTTTAGAGATAATATACCTTTCAAAAGAGACACTCTTCCTTCTAGGCTCATAAAACTTGAAATCTCTGGAGATTTTGTTCAACACGTTGCCTTTCTCTTTGAACTAACACTCACTGCTGAGCCTCTGAACCTCCAAGCCTGCTATGGGTAGCAAGTTTGCTCACCCTCTGTATCTTTCTCTGGAATTTCTCAGAAAACTAGGAAGCACTGGAGCCACTTCACTCAATGCTCCACCACACACACTAACCTATTAGTTTTCCCCAAGCTGGTGCCTGGGATGAAGGGCAAGAGAGAAAGTGGCAGTGCTGAGAAATGAGAGCTTGATCCTCATCTTCTTCCAGCCCTGCAAGTGGGACAACGAGCCACAGCATAGCTGGGGCACTCCAGAGACAGCTTTAGCTTTGCAAAACAAGGCAGGTACCAGATTTTTCCAGACTACTGGAAAGCATCTGGGGATATAGTGGGCAATACTGACCACAACAACAGTTTGTCCCCATCTGCCACAGCATAGAGTGGTGACCTGTCTTCAACCAGGTCAGTGGCACAGCTAGAACCAGGATTTGACATGGGAACGGGAATCAAAGAAGACTGAATCATGCTTTGCTGACTTTGCCCACACCTTGTCCTGATGCCTTCACATCAGCCCCAGCAACTGTGCAGCTATCTAAAGAGTCAGTTCTGGGGTGTGATTTAAAATGCCAGTACAGGAGAAGCAGTGGGAAGTCATGGATGGGGAGGCAGAGGGTTGCAGCGTGGTCTCAAAACAGCTTACACCACCCAGGCCCACACCTTGAGTAGGCCTGACTGTCAACCTTGTGCATTTGCTACCTCCTCTGGTGTACAGCAGTTGGACTCCTATCTCAAGCCAAGTAACTGAACAACTTCCAGCAGAAATCCAGGCTCTCCTCAGCACTGCTTCAGCACTGTAATTAATTCACAAGCCTTTCCCTTTCCCCTCCCTGTGCCAGGTCAGCAAATTCGCTGTTATGCCAGTTACTAAAACTGTAACTTGCTCTCTCTGGCAATTTATCAGTTTTATTGGCGTGAATATGTCTTCCCCAGACAGCCAGTGAAGAAAACGTATGGCAGAACAAACAACTGAAGTGCGTGCAGGACAGACAGTGGAAAGCTTGCATGATCCATGGGGCAAGACTGCCAGTGTGAGGTGAGCCTGTGCACGAGCTCGAGAAGAAAGCACACCTGAGCAGAAAGAGAAGTTGCCTGTATCCAAGGAAGCTGTGAGACCACTCCACTGGAATTAGGGGTGGGCAAGAGTGGCATTGCTTGTGCTCACAGACATATGGTGGTTCACAGGACCCAGGGCAAGCCATGCAGCCCAGGGCTGGTTTCAGCCAGTCTCCGCAATGCCTCTCGAAGCACACACTTCTGCAGATTTTCTGGTTTCTGGGATGCTGCGGGAAGCCTACTGTGAAACACAGAGAAACAAGATGCATCCAGGCTGCCAGTGAGTTACCAGGTACAAGTAGCCTTCCTCTATGACGGAAAACAAGTTGCTGAAATAAAGATCTCAGCTCTCCAGCTGTGTAAGCRGGGGTCCTCACTGTGAAGGCACATGTATACCAGCCTTCTCCGCTGTCGAAACACTCCTCAGATTTCACTGTCGTCTCAAAGCTGATTATATTTACCCTCCAGGTATTGTCTGCATTGTATTTTAATAATCTGCCCACCTGTTATTATTTTCTCTCTCAAATCTGTAGCTCTTCAGCAGTGCAGTAATTTAACTCCAGCTGAAGGCTGCTTGGGTTTGGATGACAACATTTTCTCCATTAGTATCTGCCAGACGCAAAGCTGAAGCTCATCAAATGATAAATGATCATAACAATCTTCTGCTCTATAAGATTTATTTAGATCATGATGCAGAGGAGAAATAAGCTGTTTGGCCATCATAGCTCCACTGTGGGCAAATGTTGGTCCCCAATCATGACATGACCACCAGTCAGGGATGCCCACTGGTCTCGAAGGGTTCCTAATGACAGTTGTGGCACCAGCACACATGTCCACTCTGCTATTTTCTCCCACCTGTTCTCTTCCCTCTCTGGAGAAAGTGAAAATCAATATCAGATGCTGTTTCTGTCAGTATGATAAAAAGGAAGAGAGACATGGTCACCACATGGTCTATCACATCCCCACGGCATCCAGGCTGTATTAGAGGGCTTCATCCTACCTTGTTATACCAAAGCCAGTCTGACCCTGGTAAAAAAACAACACACAGACCCCTCCAATATCAAATGTAAACTTATACGGGAGGAGGAGCTAGAGAAAACTTCTTTCTGGACTTTGTGGTTGACCAGCAGACGCCTTAAAGTACATGGTCTCCTTTTGCAAAATTAAGTGAACTCTAAACCACAGTGGTTGCAGAAAGCCAAGGCTCTGCTATCCTGAAAATTCACATTCAAGCCAGCTCTCCGTGCAGGCCTCCTATTTTATTTGGCCAGCATCTCCTTCAAGTGTGCAACATGATATTTTACATACTCAGCAATGCCAGTCAAGATCTGTAGCATCTCCTCTCTGAGAGAAAAGCAGAGGAAAAAAAATAATGAATCATTGCATTAAAGTAATTCTGATCTGGCCTGGGGGTATATTATGACGAGGCTTCACTCCCTGGTATGCTTCCAGACGTTTCCATTTCCTCGCTGTCACTTCCTTTCACATAAGTGTGCCTGCATTGTGTTCCCAGCTGTCAAGCACTCTGGAGATGCCAGGAGACTGACAGCCACTTGCTCAACTGCACTGTCCTACAACACAACTCGCCCTCCTGGCCCCACATCCCTGCCAGGGCTGCCACCTCCCTCCAGCATGACACCAGCCACCAACCTGTTCCCTGCACCTGAAGCTGCCTGCAAGAAGGACCCAGTCAAGGAGTTGCCCGTCTCCTGGCAGGGAGCAGGTGCAAAGAAGAACAGCACTGTCTCTGTTCACAGGTTTGTTCCCTGGTGCAGAGTCAGTCCAGGGTTGCTCCCTGCTGGCACATGTCCTCAGCACTGTGTGGCCATCCTGAACCACCTCACCAAAGAGGACAGCCAGTGGCTCCCTGAATTGACAAGGGATTGGACACAGAGGGGAAAGGCTCCCTTGTTTTGTACCCACACTGTCCCACAAGATCTTGTGGATTTGGGATGCCTTCAAGGAACAGTCTTGACCTTGGCCTGGGCAAGAAGTTCAGACTTTTTCAGGGTTCCAGGATCCTTTGCTCTTTAGGAAATCACCCGTCTTCTCTCACAGACACAGGATGAGCATGACATGATGACAATCAAGCAGCTTTTCACTAGACCTTGTCAGACAAGGAAGGCAAGGCCCAGTAACAAGGTCCAGCCAAATTTTATCCAGGCCAGTTGACTGAGAGGTTCATTGAGCATTGCTGGAGCCAGGACCAGCAGCTCAATCATATGTCCTGAAGCAAATTAAGACCAGGCAGCAGCAGAAGTGGGCCATAACACAGAGAGATGGAGCCTCCCAGCCAAACAGCCTAGCTGCAAGTCAGCAGACCTTATCGTGTGTAGCAAGTATGTATTGGCTGTGAAATAGCTGATACAACTCTGCTTGAGAGGAAGACGCCTTCAGTTTCTCAAGACACCAGATTTCAACATTTGGTTGTATGTGTCAATGTAATGCCACAGACCCTGCTTTTATGCGTGTTGTCACAGACCACAGCTGTTCAGCGTTGCCTGCCTGTGGGGAGGAGGCAAAGGAACAATCCTGCCTTTCCCATCGGTTGCATTATCTGGTTCTATGGTCAGTGGCAGGATTTTCCTCTCCAGGGGTGTCTGGAAATTTTCCAGGATGAAATCTTCTGTCTCTTAGCTGGTGCTGTTACCTCCCTGGAAAGACAAGGATTCACCCCTTTGTTGGTGGTTCCAGAGGTGACAGCAACTGTCAGACTCTAACAGAGAAGGTGGACTTCACAATTGAAAGAACCTGACTATTATTCTGTCAGGTAAAATGTCTATGTGGATGCTGAAACAGTTTGACTGTTGTCCCATCAGTCTTGTTAGGAGCTCATTTTATTATGCTTTGTTATTGAAAGGCTGAGTTCATTTTGGGACCTCTTAATTACAATGCCGTCTGCTTTGGAAATAAAACTTGCAATGCTGTCTGCAAGCAGTCACAGAGCAGAGAGTTATACCAGGCAAGCTAAAAAAAGATATTGGAGGCAAACCTTCAGCTGTAAAGGTCTCCAATTTATGGCCAGGCTGGTTACTGCGGGGGCATTCGAGCCGAGTCACTCCATGTTAGGATGATGAAGATGGGAAGCAGCCGCCCCAGGTAAGAACCGCGGCAGAGCACGGGCACTACGTCACAGCGTTTGCCGTGCCAGTACCTGGTGGCACAGCCTTTGGGCAGCTGGTGTGAAAAACAGGAACAATTAGGGGGATGTCCTGCAGGTTTGGAGAGAAAGGCAGACAGGAGCAGGAGAACAGATGAGGTACAAGGTGAGGAATTTGTGTGCATTACAGATAGGCTGCCATGGGCAGCTGTAAACTTGATAAATACATTGTTTTGGAGATTATTGAGGTGAGATGCCTGCAATGGGAACCCATTCTAGGCAGCGTTTCCTGTCAACAAAAACTCTGCAAACTCTATGGAAAACCTGCAGGCAGCTGCAGAGGCAGGGCAGGGGGGAGGTGGTGGGTGCGTAAGTGTATGGATCAACTATATGTAACTATGTGTAAGCACATGGATCAGCTGTATGAAGTTTAACAAGGGCAGGTGCCAGATTCTGCACCTGGGATGGGACAACCCTGGTTGCATGCCTAGACTGGGGAACGAGAGGCTGGAGAGCAGCTCTACGGAAAGGAACCTGGGGGTCCTGGTCCATGGCAAGTTGAATCCGAGTCAGCAGTGCCCTGGCAGCCAGGAGGGCCAACCGTATCCTGGGGGGCATCAGGCACAGCATCAGCAGCCGGGCAAGGGAGGGGATTGTCCTGCTCTGCTCTGCACTGGGGCGGCCTCACATTGAATATTGTGTGTAGTTTTGGGCACTACAACATAAAAAAGACATTAAGCTTTTGGAGAGCTTCCAAAGGACAGCAACGAGGATGGTGAAGGGACTTGAGAGGAAGCTGTATGAGGAGTGACTGAGATCACTTGGTCGGTTCAGCCTGGGGGAGAGGAGGAGACCTCATCGTGGTCTTCAGCATCTTCACAAGGGGAAGTAGAGGGGCAGGTACAGATCTCTTCACTCTTGTGACCAGTGACAGGACTTGAGGAAATGGCCTGAAGCTGAGTCAGGGGAGGTTTAGATTGGATATCAAGGAAAAGATTCTTCACCCAGAGAGTGGTTGAGCCCTGAAACAGGCTCCCCAGGGATGTGGTCACAGCACCAAGCCTGACAGAGCTCAAGAAGCCTTTGGACAATGCTCTCAGGCACAGGGTGTGTCTCTTGGAGTGTCCTGTGCAGGGCCAGGAGTTGGACTCAATGATCCTTGTGGGTCCCTTCCAACTGAGCATATTCTATGATTCTATATACAGGAAGCAATCCCTAGTATCATGCATATCTCATTGTATACGGAGGCTAAATACTGGGAGGAGTGGTGGGGTGTAATTTTAACTAGTAAGGAGGCTGCAGCACAGCCATCACTAGTAGCACTCAACTAAATGTTTAACCTGTCTGTCACAAGAGTGATCCTGCCTTTTCTGCATGGGCACAATCATGGGACAACAAAGGACTAACACATTAGGTGACTGTCACTGTGCTCCAGCCACAGGTCTTCTGAATGCTTCCAAGAGCAGAGACTGGGTGGGCAAACCCCTTCTAAGGAAACTGAGATCCTTCCTGCTAGAGATAAGGGAAACCTCCCTACCCTGGGTGGCTGGTCTCTGTCACCCAAAAGCACAGGTCTGCAATTTTTAAGCCTTAACTGAAAAGCAGAATGCAAGCCCAACAGCATGGTGGGCACACTGATTTGCCAGTGCACCCCAAGCAGTACATACACAATCAATGCAGGCGTGGTCTGAAGCTTTTCATCTCCAAGTACCTTGGCACCACCAGGGCTCCCCCCATTTCACCGAGGACAGCTGCTCTCAGCAGAGTCTGGAGGTGTTGTGGTGCTGCTAATGTCCGCCAAATCCTTCCCAGACCTTATACAAGAGACGTGAGGACTGACACCCCACTACAGTTTGACAGCAGACAGATTTTACAGTGACAGTGTGGGGTAAAGTGTTACTGGAAAATGTAACATTTGCAACATGCCTCCACTGAAAATCACAAGTGCTAGTGCTGTTTGTTTCCTCGTGTATAAATATATATATTTGTAAAGAAAAAAAAAAGATGGGGAGAAGGGGACAAATCATGTATGGTCTCAGGCGGTCCAGCCCTGGCTGTACAGAAAAATTTACTACTAGGGGGTGTCCCCTCCAGCATTTTTTGTCTATATATAAACACCCCAAAATATGATGTTCTTACCATTTTCACTCATAAGCCAGACCAAAAGATGCCTATTAGGAGTTCTCTTCATATTCTACCAACATTTCTTTCCCTGAGCTATATCACGTCACTCCTACTTATATACCTCCTGCTACCCTTCTGATCAGCTCCCCTACCCCAAGTTCACACCCTTGAAATTACAGGAAGACAGTTAGGTTTCCCCCCTTAATTACCAATTATCCATGATAAACACACTTAGTTGCTTTAATCTTTCCTCATACCTCGGCTCCCCTCCAGCACCCTAATCATTGTTGTTGCTCTTTGAACTCCTTCTAACTTGCCTGCCTCCGTGCCAATGAGATGTCTGGAGCTGAGCACCGGGGTGTGGGTGGGATCTGACCAAAGCTGCATGCAAATTTCATCATTAGGAAGATTAGGTGTCTCTGGCAGGATGCGGATGTTTGTTCATTCGCACATCTCATTGCTCCTGGCGGGGCTGTCCTCCAGCCGGCTGCAGCTTCCTACTCCCACTATCATTTGTTGGTTTTATTTAACCAAGAGATTAAAAGCTTTCAGGACGGTAATTACAATGATCGTTTGAGTGGCGTGTCCTCTGGCACGGGAAGTGCCCGCAGGGATGGGTCAGACAGTGCTCCCACACTCACAGCCTCTGCAAGGGATCTCCACCCACGGCAAGCTGAATCCAAGTGCAAAGGCACATGGCCTGAATGCCGTGGCCACGGGCAAAAGAACCTCAGGGGGTGTGCGGAGGAACTTGGTGCCCTCTGAAACTTGGGGCACTGCCTTGCCATCACTGGCCCTGCAAAGGAGGCCTGCCTGTGCACAAGTCTGATAGCACTATCCACAAACACAGCCTGAATCTAGGGCAGAAAAGGCAGCTAGGGATGCCCTGAAGTGGCAACTGCAATCTTTTACTGTCAAGGAAAATATAGCATAAAAGCCACCCACACATGGCTGTAGAATCACATTAGCTCTAGCATACTAAGTCGGAATGAAAAGAGTGTCTGGTGATACAAGACTACAGTATCAAACAATAGCCTGTCAGCCACGGGTACAGAGCACAGCCTCGGAAGTGTCCTACAGGTAGACTACAAAAGTCATTTGGACAGAAACACGGGGATGTAATATTTTCAATTTGTTAGCTTTCTGCATATGTTCCAGGAACAAATTTCCATGAACAGAGGTAATGAATCTTGCCTGGTTTGAGATGCAGACCTGAAAAGCCCTCCATGTAAGGAGCAGGCAGTATTAATAATATATTAGACTTCTCTTCAATACTGTTCTCATAGCTGAGAACATACGTGACCCTGTGCAAGCCTCATCATCTCTCATCTCTGTGCCTTGGGGGCTGCAGGATAAAATCCAACTTTGAAAGTCTTCTCCTCCACTTGCTCCAGTTTCTGTTGTTCCTCGAGAGCCGTCTGGATTTCACAACATCACCTGAGCAGCAGATAAGTAAAAATTGCCTCAGCCGTAGAGGAGAAATCTAGGTTAATTATGTTGATAACTTAACCCCCGGGCTAATCTCTAGTCCATTAAGGTAAGCAGATGGTCAGCTCACTGCAGGGAAGAGGAAGGGAGGACAGAGTAGCATCTCTCATTCACAACATGCCGGAGCAGACGTGTCCCCGAGAGGATGGGCATTCCCAACCCGCTCCCTTCCCCCACAGACAGGTTTTGTTTGCACCGTAGCTGGCAAGGCAATACGGAAAGGGGAGCACGGAAACACCAGCAGGTAAACAAAAAGCCCACACAAGGTGAGAGTTTTTGTGATTCAAGTAAGCAGTGCACTGGCAGAGTTTGAAAGCTGGGAGGGATAGGGAATGGCAAGGGCACACGGATGGGTCTTGCAGGCTGACATACCTGGAATAGGGTGGTTAAATAAAATATCCATAAGAAACACAGGTCAGACACAATGTCATTGCAAGAATGGAGGAGACATATCTGAAAAATAGTCTCCTGACCAAAGCAGACACTGAAAGCCCTCCCAGGAGCACTGCTGCATGGGCTGTGTCCCTCCCAAGGCAACAGGGAGGGAGGACCTTGCGGTCAGTGCTATGAATAGGTGTCCCAGCTTCTGTACCCAATTCTTTCAGTAATGAAAGCATCAAGCAGCAGCAAGGCATTTTGTCTCAGTTTCTCCATCTGTAAAGAATCCCTCCTACACCTTGCTGGGGAATTTTGTGAAGTTTAAATGCTTGCACAGTGCTTTTCATCCCTTGGATGAAAAGGGACTGTGACACCTCACATCTCTGTTAGCAGCCACCCCATTTCTTCAGTAGAGAGGCAGGAATGCCAGTAGCTGCTCTGCCTGCTTAAAAGCTCCCTGACTTCCATTGAAATTGCAGAAGAGTCTTTATTTGCTCTCCTCTGTATAAACAGCAAGTCCCAGGAGGAGAACAGATAATAGATTTGTGTGCAAACAACTGCAGTGTATAGAAGGGACTCTCCAAATCAGCAATTTTGGGGATAATTCCTCAGGGCAAACCCGCCCCTTCCGAACTTAATCCTCCAACCACTGTAGCAAGTGACTTCCCAAACACTGGCACTCTGTGGGCCACCTGCTAGGACACCAAAGGTGTCCCCAGCATGGGAAAATTCAGCTTTACAGAGAAACAGAAATTGGGAGACTAACTAATTCAGACTAACTGCTATTTTTAAAGGTACAGTTGAAGACTAATGGCCATGCTGCAATGTTGCATTGTGATATTTGGGATTCCTGTGTGAACCACAGCATGACAGCCAAGTTGCTAAGCTGACTAATGTACAGTGTGTACATTAAACAATTACATCTGAAGGTGGTGGGACCAGCTGCTGCACATTACAGCCATTTTACTTATTTAGGGGACAGCCTGAGCAGCATTCCCTTAAACATGCTCTTGGAGGCGGGCTGCACTCTGGGAAAAGCAGCGTTTACGAGAAGATGGCACCTGCAAAGCCACAAGTGCATTTACCCGGTGTATTGCAGGCAGAAGCAAGCCCAGATGAAGCTGTATAGCTGTGGCTGGCGTGCTGAGATGCAAGGTGCATTAGCTCATACCGAGTGCTSCACTGAAGCAACCTCATGGCTTTCAGACCAGTGCTGGCTTTCATCCACGGGCACAGATAGAAGGTCAAGTGACCTTACTTCCACCTGCAATATCTCATGTAGGCATTGTCCACATCACCTCCCTGCGAGCTTGTAAATCCCCTGCTTCTCATCTTTCCTTTTCCCCCTCTCTGTTCCCTTTCTGTAGGGCAGGTTCTTTTGGGAGGCAAGGACACACGACGCCAAGTTACAACCCATCACCATTAACACGGGCACACACAGAGGGGTGGTTCACAAAAGGAACTGCTGCTTCCCTGAGGAAACTGCACACAGCCTCACCTCCCAGGAGCACCCTCCAGGCAGTCATCCTTTTTGCACTGCACTTCACGGAGCRGCAACAAAAGTGCAGCTTCTGTCAGAAAAATAAGTGTTGCCGAAGGACCCCTTCTCACTGCTGAGATCTGCTGCCTCTGTGTGCACCCACGCGCCCAGCTTTGCTCACCCAGATACATTTTAATGGCTCCTTATTCCTTCTGGTACTGCGTAACCCACTGAGCTGTTCCTCTTCTGGTTCAAATTTCAACATTAATAAAACACATTCTAAAATAATGTCTATAACCAGCAGCACCAGCCAGCCCCTTACACAATACTGCTGGCTCATGACTGGCATGAGGAACCAGGCCATCTCCCTGGGTCCTCCAAACGAGATGGCTCATGGCCTCCTTCCCCACACCATCCCAGGCAGAGCACTGACTTCTCCAGACTGAGGGACGCTGGGCATGCACTGTGCCCCCTGGTGTGGCAGCCCTTCTGTAGGCAGGCAAGTTTCATAACATCAGTGTCAACGACAGATGCTTAAGCCACAAGTCCCTAAATACTCTTCCAGATACAACTGGGAAACATTAAGGAAAAGCTAACAGCACTAACCCTGCTAAAACTGGCATTATGAGCAGTGGGGTAAGAGCAGAAAAGATGCCTTCTTGTGTTCTAGAGCTCTGCATGCATTGGTGGCAAAAAGGCACTAAGCCTGCTCCAGTGTCTGGGTGACACTGGCAGCATCATGCACCTGTTGCTCTGCACTGAGCCTTACCACCCCATTTCCCCTGTGGAAAGAATGACATCAGTGCTGGAAGAGGCAAAATGTTTTAAGTAGCAAGGAAACATCTGACAATGGTAGGCATGTGACCGTGACAACATGGATGTTGGAAATAGTGCATGGGAAGGAAGCATTTTKTCTCACTCCTCAAAATATTTGGTCTTGTAAAAATGCACAGGAAATATCATTCCTCCTTTGATTGCAGTGAGTCAGACTGATAATGTGGAAGTGCAGGACCTGGAACTTCTCCCACATGCACACCAGAATTAAGCATGCTGTTTGGCAAAGACCAGACCAAAGGAGAAACAAGCGGTTGTGCTCCTCTCCCAGCACTGGTCCTGCTAAGTCATGAATGCCATCCCTTCTACACCTCCACATGGCATGGGAAGAAGATACCAAAACACAAAGCATAAATCCAGCTCTACCAGCCCAGGATGCCCCAAGGTGGGCAGGTGTGACCTGTAGGGCCCCAAGGAGGAGGGAAAAGACACCACATTTCTGTGAGGCTTCCCTCTCCTGAGCCACTCGGAGGAGGAACCCTGCTTTGGATTCAGCCCAGCGCTGCATAGTGATAATTTCTAATCCAGCAGCTGAAGGATTACAGAAAGTTGAAGAAGACAGATGGTGTTGGAAAGAAAGAGAAGTCTTATTGCTTGGCTACAGCCTGCACTTGCCGAGTTAGGTTCAGGATTTCAGAAAGCTCCACCCTCTGAAAGCCGCCACTTGCCCAAGGGCCAGCCAGCCCCACCATACCAGTGAGATGCTGGCTCAGTGCAGGAGCAGCAGAGGCTCTGCTGGCAGGAAGGTTTGCAGATGGCCTGCAGGAAAAGGGATCCCTCTTCTGCATAGTCTCACAGGACTTTGATTTGGGACCAGACAGGGAGTAAAGACATTTTACATCCATCCAGCACTTTGCAGAGGCATGGGCACAACCCCCCATTAATTCGCACGCTGCCGTCCTTCACTACAAGCAACTGCCACCTTTCATAGTTTTATCTGCTGGAAAAGGAGGCACTCAAATTTTGCAGCAAGTCAGTGTCAGAGCCTGGGACAAAGTGATGGGGGCTGCCCTGGCTCCCTACAGCTGGCTCTGCTCTCCTGCAGGAGCACCCACACCCTTCTCACTCTGCCTCTGTGCTCGGCCCAGCTGGGGCACAGTCCAACACCAGCCTTGTTCCCAGCAGAGCTGCAGGAGAAGGATGCTTTGGTCTTTGGATTTTTATTTTAGTGGATTTGCAATAGTCGGAGGCTTAGGTGAAAATTCATGTGTGGGGATTTTTTTACACCTGCTCTTTTAGTTATTTTTAAGACACATTAGATATTACGTCTCAGCTTCTTAATTTTTGCTGAAGATATCTCGAGTGAGTTAATGAAATTGTCACATCACAACCAACAGAATAGAAGCTTGAGCCAGAAAACTGAAAGAACCATTGAAAACTCACCTCCTGCTTTATGTTAACACTTAATTAAACCAGTTGCCTGACAAATGCTGTAGGAAGAAACTCTTTTCCTGCAAGCCACCGCAATTTTCAGAAAATCATGAAGAAACCTCATGACATGCTTTTTCAGTCTTCCAGAAATCCTTCAGGAAAACCTGGGAGACAGCTTCCTGATATTTCTCATGTGAGTAACAAGTAGAGGAAACACCAAACATACTTCAGGAGATTTCAGGCACCCATGGATAACAGCACAGGCATCAGCAGCACTGCAGAAACCTCCACAAACCAGCAATGGATCAGTGAAACATGCAGAAGTCTGACAAAAGAAACTTCTCTCCTTCTAATGGCAGTATATTTTGCTTTTTATGGGACACCTTTTAAACAAGGCAAAGCAAATAAACCTGAGTCATGGCACCCGGTTCTGCTCTTGGCTCTCTGCAGGCTGCATGAACCTTGGCAAAACCTTTCCTGTTCCTACTCTCTAGTCTTGCCTGCTGCCAAACAAAGATCTCGGGGACATTTTTGATGCTTAGAGATTAAAATGCATTTTGACAGGGGCAGGAGGAATAAGTGGCACCCCTTAATTTTGCGCTGGCATAACCAGGACACAAGTCCCCCTTCCTGCCCATTACGTGATGTTGCCAGTCACATCCAGGACAAGGGTGGCACAGGTTTCCTGCACAACTCCAACCGTTGCAAACTGAATGTGCATCCATGCCCTTGATTTAATAAATAAAACACTAGAAGGCCCACACAGTGCTCCCTGCCCTGCTTTAAAAAAAAAAAAAAAAAACAAAAACAACAAACCAAAACTTAAAGCTCAGTGGACCAAAGTCCAAGTGCTGAATCTGAGCGTGGTCTGAGGGCAGACAGTGCTTTATACCTCTGTCTTCTGCTTCAGTGGAATGTGCTGAGGGCGTTATTTACAGCAGAGGCATTGTTGCTCACCAGTTACTCTTTCTTTGGGAGCTGTGGAGGCTGATGGAATAATGAGATAATTATCCCCATTATTCCCAGCGATGGTGGGAATGAGACTGCCTTTGTCCCCTGCTCCAGACTGCACAAGCTTGGACGGTTTTGTTCTACCAGCAGAGCCACCTTAGCGGAGGCTCCCGGGACATTTTGGCTGAGGCAGCACCCGGTTGCTCATGCTGGGGCACAAAGACCACAACAGACCCTGGATATCCCCACACAGCAGAAATCCTCTGCCTGGGAAATTTCAGCCCACTGAGAGCCCAGCATGTCCCCGCTCCCCTCAAAACACACACTGTGCCCTACTTGGGTGAGGATCATCGGGAAATGCAGACAGCAGATGGGAGGGAATTAAACTCAGATTGAGGAGAGACTCAGGCCCCCCAGAATTGAGACTTATTCCTGGCAACACACAGCTGAAAAGCACTTAGATATCAGCGGTCCTTGTTAATTCACCAGAGGGTATTATCCAAGCTTGTTACAAGATTGATGTTCAGCGTGCTAGAATCGTTTAATAGTTACCCGCAGCACTTGGCCTGGATAGGGATGCAAAATCTAGTAGCCAGAAGTTGTTTCTCTTCCTCGCTTGATCATTTTGCTGATCTCTTGGCCTGAGCATAATGATCAGATTAGAAGGCTTTCTTTTTCTTTTGGCTTCTTAGTCTCCTTAAACTAGATTCACACTTCTGTGGGCCACTTGTCATCCCTGCCAGGAGCATTAATTAGAGCCGATAAGAACCTACACGACCTGCTGTGGCACAGAAATGGCATCGTGGAGGAGCAGCTTGAACCAGGAGCTCGACAGAGCAGCCACCCTCCCCTGACGGCCCAACACACACAATGGCTCCACACGCATTGAGGCAGTCTAGAGATCACTGGAAAGCAAGAAAAAGGTAGTGCAGGGCCAAACCTGACAGCAAAAATGCAGATGAAAGTCTTTAATGTAAAGTTACATCCTGCACTGCTCCGCCTGCGGGTGGACTAGATGGGCCCTTCCACCCTAATTCTTTTCACCAACCTGGATTTCAGGGAAGACACGGGACTGCAGGCTCCATAGGCTGCAAAGCCACCATCCTTAGGTAACACCTTGATGCAATATTCCTTTTATTTCAGCTAGCACTGCAGCATGATGGCTCGCTGCTCTCATATGGCTGAAAAGCAGCAGCAGCAGCAGCTACAACTCGTGCTCAGCAAACCTCTCAGCTGCAAGGCTATTTGCAAAGGATGCAAATCACCATCCTTGTGGCAATCCCTTCCCACCATCACATTTTCTAGCTTTCACCAGCCCCCAGCTCAGARGAGCCCCTGTGGGCCTGATGGCCGCCTGGGGACAAGCACAACAGAGCCAGTCATCGCAGGGCCGCGCACAACAGCCGCATTTACAGGGATGGTGCCCGTGACTTGTTGAAGCTATTTCAGCCGGAAAACAAAAACCCTTTTTTTTGTTCACCCTTGTTTGTAAGTGGGCACCAGGCACACGAGAATGATGCTGGCTTTGCACACAGCTGTGGCACCCACACCCTGTGGCACTGGCAGCAGAAGAACTGCTCGCTGCAGGACCCACTGGGGCTGGCACTGAGCTCTGGAGGCAAACGCCCCATCTACATCCTCAGCTGCCCAGAAAAGGGCAACTGTCCTTGAGGGCTCCTGCCTGCTCACCAGGGAAAGCTTCCAGGCACCAGAGTCCTGTGCCTCCTGTTTCTGGGGCAGCAGAGGTAGAGAGATGAGGAGGGATTCTGCAGGGCAGTGAAAGGGAAGAAGCAGCTAAATAATTTTGGCAAACAGAGAACACAAGCAGAAAAAAAAAAATGGACAAAGTGTGTAGATGATTCTAGGAAACTGACTTAAAAAGAAGAGGCAGGTCTACTAGGTCAGAATTATTTCCCCCAGTACACTCAGGTTTCTCTGTTCATCTCTTCCAAAGTAACCGAAGAAGAAAATAAAATCAGTTCCTCATKATATGCAGGTGGTAATTAGTTCACGATGGAAAGAGGCATCAATTTTATGGATGCCAGGGACAAAACAGGAGTTGAAACTCATACCTTTGTTTCTATTCCTCTTTTCACTTCCTCTCTGTCAGCATCCAAAGCCTAGGTAAAGCCACAGCCTGCACATCCCATTCCCGGGCTGCCTTTCATCTCTTTCGAACCAGGTGAGACTCATCAGCCTTCCAGCAGGAAAATCCAGCCCCTTTGCCAGGAGAGGGTTGGCTGGGATGTGTCTACCTCACCAAAACCCTCAGCCAGCCCAGCCTACAGCTGTGCTAGCCCCGTGATGCTGGGCTGCTGACTTTTTCCTGGCACAAGCCTCTCCACATATTTCATGAGGGGATTGTTGTTTTCTTGTGGGTTACACATTTAAGAACATTATATTTGGAGCAGGGATAGAAAGGATCTATTTAACCAGATCTTTTATTCCCTCTCTCACCCACACGTACACACTTGCCACTCCCCCATGGCCAGCTGTCTGTGCACACACACACACCACACATGCCTTTTGGCTGCCTCCCATCACACTAGGTTTAATTAAACACCCTGGAGGTTTGTTTCTAAATGCAGATTATTGATAGATTTTTATAATTTACTTTTTTTAATACCCTGACTGCTGCAATTCTGAACTAAATGAGGTGAACAACAAAATTCAAAGGGGATAGAGGGAGGGAGGAGGAGGGCAGCAGCCCTCAGCTCTGAGCAGCAAGAGGACACTGGCTACACTTGGAGTAGGATGCAGGAAAACTTGGTGGCGGTCCCCGAAGAAGCGTGATCCCCCCACAGACTGTGGGCACCTGGCCAGTCCTGGGATGAATTGCATCCCAGTCGCTAGGAAGGAAGGACTGGAAACACCACGTAATTTCTGGCAGTCTGGCAATGGGCATTTTGATATGGAAAGGTCCCACAAAGAGTAACTTCACCCTCCTCCCAATGCCCTGTGCCCCTGACAGTACCCAAAGCTGTAACTGCAGAGTGCCCATGGTCAGGAAGGCAGATGAAGCACTCCACTAACACCCTGCAAGGCTCTGCTGTGTGCCTTCACCATCAGGAGGAATTTACTGGGCAAAAGTGCCCAGAAATTTGAAAAAGTGAAATGTGCACCAAAGTACAGAGAAGGGGAAAGAAGCCAACCAGATTACAGCAGATGTGCCATGCTGATCAGAGAGAGAAATGCCCTCCTGACCCTACGGATGACTAACAGACAGTCTGAAACATGAGATTAAAGCATGTGCAAGAAAGGCTAAGCTTATGACTATTGTCCAGGTAAACTGAGAAAGCCTAGAAGGAAATCCCTCCAGGGATGCCAGCACTCAGGCTGGAAAGATCCTTTCAACTGCAGTTGGTGCAGGCTTTCCTGTCCAGCTGAGGCTCTGGTTTCCAAGACATCTAGTGCAAATGACACAGTGAGATGAATTGGGCGTATTTTTTACTCCAAAAACTCGCCCAGGTTTTATGCTGGCTGCTCATCTTCATGCTGGATCCAAATCCAATGCCCCTGCAGCTGCCAACACTGAAACAAGAAAAAGGTTTTACTTTGTGAGAAGGCAGGAAAAAGAAACCACAATAAACCACGTGTCACTGCTGAATATCTCTGGGAGAGCTCACATCATCCCTGCAAAGACAGAGGACCAAGGATACTGGCATAGGGGAGAAAGGGAGAAACTCTGGCCCAATTTTGCAGTGCCGGATATTTGTGTAGCAGGAAAAGCACTTCATTCCCACACAGCAGTTGCTGCACAAGCCAGAACGGCAGATGAGGCAGAAGCTGCAGGTTGCAGTGATCAAGCCATCATGCAATGAATGTTGAGTCTGAATGCTGCAAAGAAAGGGAGACTGCCAGGAATCTGCCCCTGCTCTGCCCATCCTGTGACTCCACATGCTCCCCCAGCTTGCCCTAGCTTGCAGCACACTTGTCCCCCCTCCTGGGTTTCCTGCCAGGCTTAGCTCAGCATCTGCAATGGCCCATGACGAAAAGCACTGTCTAAAGCAGTGCAAAGCACTGCTTACAGTGGTCTCTGACAACACTTGCCAACTGTTTTGCTGCATCACAGGGCAGTCAAAGGCTCACCACAAGCAGCATTGGGAGTCAGGCTCAGCCCAGTCCAGCACGGCAACAAAAGTCCCATGCTTGGGTTGACACTGAGTTTAGTGACATACCACAAACTCCAGTTTATGCTTTTGCTGGGAAAGTGACCCTGAGTTTAGCTCAGTTGGTTAGAGCCTGGTACTAAAATAAACAAAAGCATGCCAAGGTTGTGGGTTCAATTCCTGTATGGGCCACTCACTTAAGAATTGGACTTGATGATCCTTCTAGGTCTCTTCGAACTCAGAACATTCTCGGATTCTCATAGCAGACTGCACCTTATCCTCAGACAGCCTTCTTATTCCTCCCACTTCTCCAGAGAATATGCCTCTGCCATTCCAAGTTTTATGCCTTGAAATAGAGGGGATGGCTTTGTTGAGCACAGGTGCAAGCCAGAACCAGCACTGACCCATGGCATGGGCTGAGCAGCACCTGTGGGACCTGTGCCAGAGCCAAAGGAGCATCTCATCTTACCCCTCAAGGGAGGGCACAGGATCTCGCATTGCCACTGGGGCTGCCCAGGGGATTAGCCCACAGTTGTTCCTTTTTGATGAGAGCGGAGGCAGGCATGTGAGCCCAGCTCAGTGTGCACGGGACTCTCCGTCAATCAAAGGGATGAAAGTTGCAGCAATCAAGGCCAGAAAGCGCCTCAGCTGAGCTGAGCTATAACTGGTAACTACAAAACTCGGCAGCATTCCTGCTCTGTAGTCCTGTACAAGCTCAGAGACATTCAGCTTTACACACCCACCCCCATCCCAAATACTCAAGGAATCCACGAGTAGCAGGGCTGAAGCCTGGATTCCTGCAACCTGCTGGCTTGGGTTTTCTTATGCCTAATAATCTAACTAAATTCACATTATAGACCTCCCTTCCCTCAGTAGGCTTCCCTTTCTTAATCTGGCTGTATGTTTCGATGACTTCTGGCAAGTGCAGTATTTTGGAGATTCTTGTCAAACAGGGCTAAAAGTGGCCAACAAGGTACAAAGCTATGCAGTGCAACTTTGCAATTCTTTCCTCACAGTACAACTGGGGTAAAAATGGATCCTGCAAGTTCACTGTTTAGTTCCTGCACCAATAAAAACCTTAGAGCCTCAAATCCTGTCTGGAAAGTTTGGGCTAAATATCTATTTCTATTCTTGGTTTAATTTGGGCAATAGATTTTTCATGACTTTGAAATACTTTACACATTTGAAGTGAATTGTATAGGAGAATATTGATGTCCTTTTCTTTATCTGACTTAATTCCTTCCTGCCCATTCCAGCATACACACAACCATTAGGAGGTGGGAGTGCAGGCAAGAATGGAAGCTCTGCAGTGGCAATCCAAAGTACTGCTCCCCACCAAAGCTACAGGCCAAGGTTTAGGCTGGTGCCTGCGCTGTAATCAGAAGGTCAGAGCCAGACACATCCACAGGGGTGGAGGGCAACCTCACATCGTGGCATGAGGACACTGCTCCATAGGGCACCAGTGGGGAGAAAGGGACAACCTCCTGGCAGGGAACAGGAGCTTCAGCCCCAACCCTCACGCTGCCCTTCTCCCCTCTGGAGGTCAGGTATTACAGCACAGGCCCCACAGCCCAGTTGCTGTGTCGGCACGGGAGCCGGAGGTGAAGGCAAAGAGCAGAAACTATTTCAGGTTACGTGAACCCATCTCCACCAAATAGGATTACCAGACACAATCCAATCGGCCAAGGTGGATCACGGTGCTGAAAATAGTCTTGTACTCTTGCCCTCTTAGCTGGTAAATAGCTTTCAGCCCCCAAAAGTGCTGAGTTGTGCTATGCCTTGGTGGAAACAGCTTGCACAAAAGTGAGACGGCTTGAGGACGAGGAAGGGGAAACCTGGGCACTGGGTGAAATGCTGCTGTGGCATATTCAGGTCAAAAGGACACCCTGAAATGAGCTACTAAAAAAAAACCCAAACCAACAAACAACCCAACAAAACCAAACTACACAAAACCAAAACAACCAAAAAAAACCCCAACAAAGGAGTTCAAAGTTGCAAACCACTCAGTTTAATCTGTGATTTCTATGTAGGCACGTCTCATACCCAAATCTGGAATGGTTAATGTGGATCTAGAAACGTWGGAAGTGGCATAGAACAGAATCTGCAGGCACACAAAGCCTGACCCTCTTAATACAATCCCCTTCACAGACAGATTGAGACTCATCTTAAAGCCTCTCTGGAAGTTTTGCTCCCATTGTTCTGCTTGGAAGCTGCTTCCCACACTTCCCCAACGTAACAGTTTGAAATTGTGTTTTAACTCCTAGACTAGATTACCATAATTGATTTATAGGATCCTGTACTGTTGTAAACACCTTCCCTTAGCCTTAAAATCTCTTCCCCTTTCACACTATTTACCTGCTAACATACTTACAGAGCAYTCTCATACTCCCCCAACTATTTTCCTCAGGCTAAACAGTCCAAGCTCTTCTAATCTCCCCTTGCAGGACAAGCTTTCCACTGACAGGCACTTGCTTCAGCACAAGTGCAGCTTCTGCTTAGCAAGATGAGCTCAGAGCAATTCCCTCCGCCCAAGGAGAAGTCAAGGTTTTGAGAGGCTTCTTCTTTGTYGTTGTTGTTGATTGGCTTTTTTGGTCGGTTTGTTGGTTGGTTGGTTGTTTCAAGCAAACTTTCTCCCTTTGTTTGGGTCACTAGATTTTTTCAATCTCAACATTTTGGCCTTCTCTGATCCCAGGGAGTTCTTCAAGCCCCTGCCCACAGCTATGAGGACAGGCCTATGCTCAGCCCATCAGTTGACTGTCCCCACACCACAGGCATTGAGATGATGGGAAGGAGGCGCTGAGGCTGGAACAACTGAATTTCTGCTCTCTAGCACAGGCAATTCAAACAGGGATGACATCCCAGCTGCCAGCACAAGGCAAAAGAAAAGCGCACTCACAGCAACACCGAACAGGAGCCTTTATCCCACCAAACTCATCCAGAGGGAGAAGTGAGTGGGGCTCAGCAGAGCTGTCTTCTTCCTGTCCCTGTTTTGCTCTAGCACTCACAGGATGCTCATGGCACATGCTCACTCCCTCCTGCTCCATTTCCATTAGCATGGGATGATGCAACTAGACTTTTACTGCAATTTGCTGAGGAACACTGCTGTCCAAACTGATGAAACAGCAATTCAGCAGAGGACGCAGGAGGCACTTTAGAGAAGTGGCAGGGACACCAGACAAGCTTTCACCACATTTATCAAAGTGCCTGCAGTTTCATTTCAAGGCGGCAGCAACACTTATGAATAATGAGAAGAGCTACTCTGCATCTAGAGCATTTTAATAAATAAAAACGTAAAAAAGAAGCCTAAACAGCACACTTAGTTCTGCTTCTGCAACCTTTTGGGTCGTCCAGCAATATATATATCAATGATTCTCTCCTTTGCAGTCCCTGACAGCACAACTCTCCCAGGGTGAAGCACCTTTAGCACAGACATGATCTGTCATATGCAGAGTCCATGCTATTGCACTTTTACTGACTAATGCAGAGCTCTGTTTGTTGTGTGCACACACGTGTGCACATGTGGATATGATTTCACTCACCAGCTGCTTGCTCAGCCTTCAGGCATGGAATAAACAAGACCAGGCACTTTCCTGCATGCTCTTATGTATACTCCCTTCCCATCACTACTGGTTTTGAGGACGGCATTATTTTGGGAGGATCTGTTTCCTATTTTGTCATCCAATTTTAATGCTCTGTGAAGAATGGAAAAGGAAAGAGCTGGAAAATACCTCCTGAAACACAGCTCAGCCAATGTCTTCCCTTCCTGCTTCGCAGTACCCCCGTTGCCTTGCTCATGAGGCAATTTAAAGGACAGATAACACAATGTTTAGCAGTCTTCCAGCATGGGCTCAGAGGGCAACAAAGTCCTGTACAGGTGGTGCATCCTGTGACCAGGCTCGGTGGAGGTGCACCACTGCAAGTGCTGTGCTTTACTCAGCCTTTGCAAGTCTCGGGGAGCTCAGTCCCTGCTGCACACCCTGCGGTGCCTGCCCTTTCGTGCCCAGCTTGGTGATGTCCACCGTAGGGCACGGTAAGTATGGCCTCTCTGCTAGTGGAATTCACAGCCTAACTAAACCCCTGCGGAAAGAAGGCATTGTCTCTGCGACTTGCTGCAAGTTAGCTGCACAGACTTGCCGAGATGCAGCAGTGGCTGCATCCACAGCATCCTCTGCAAGAGAGACAGGAAGGTGCTGTGCAGAAGGAAATGGCTTCTGCTGGAAAAATTGACTTCACTGACGCATACTTAGAAGTGCCAGTCCACTGGGGCTTCCCAGCGTCCCCTCCAGCATGGCAGGCAGAGCRAGCTGGGAGCCAGCCCGCTGCATCTGCTACCAGGGTCCTGGGTTTGCCGGAGAAATACGCCTGCTGTGCTGGTGAGAACTCACCTCTCCTTCCCAGGCTGTTCGGACAAACCTATCTGGATCTAAAACAAGCAGCACGCTGTTACCAAAATCACGCTGTTATCAAAACCTGAACAAGCATAAGCTGCTTGTTCTTCCCTCACCACCTACTCACAGTGGTAGTGACTGCAGGTCACACAGGAAAGTGAAAAAGGGCCAACAAACAGCTCCCAGAGCCCTGTTTATTTATGAATCTAAAAGGGACAATAAAAAAAAAAACAACCCAACCAGGAATGGTGCAAATCAGATACAAATGTCACTAAAATAATAAAATTTTAAAGTGTTTTAAAAAGCGGGGGAAAAATTAATAACCTTGAGTCAAAGTACCCAAGTATCACTGTGCAGCTGAAGAGTCTGCTCATCTTGGGAAGGGTTTCTTTTCTTAGTGAATGTGTCCTGCTGAATTGCGCAGAGATGGTAGCAAAGAGATGCTCCCTTCCCAGCAGAGGAAGTGTAAACTCAAAGTTCTAAGAATTCAGAATGCAGCTGTCAAGAGAAAACACTGAGCTGTTTCCAGGACAGTATTTATAGCTGGATTTAGAGGAGTTTATATTTAGAGAAACTGTTGGGTTTGGGTGTTTTTTGGGGGTAACTTCTGCATTTCCTTTTACTTAATTGAGAGTCACCCAAGTCACCCAGGTGATAACCATGTGTAGATTCCTTCATAAAACTAAAATGCAACAAGCTGAGCTGAACTATCATCACAGTTTCATAGCTAAACACTCCTAATCTGGAAATGAAATGCTGAAGGTTCTCGCAGTAACATCATCTCAGGGTTTTATATACTCAATATCCTGCAAAACAATCTTCTAAAAAAAAAAAAAGAAAAAAAACCACAAAGAAATATTCATACTGAAATTACAGTCTTCTCCAAGTGCAAAAAAGACAAGATATTATTTCCTAAATGTCACAATTTAGAAAGCTATTCATTTGAGACATTAATGTCACAGTAACACAAGCATATGTATTTTTCTCTTCTTGACTTCCCAGCAACCTCCACTGTTTAAAAAAAAATCAGCTTAGTTACGTATTATCACTTACATTTAACCAGAGCTGCTCGCTCTGAACAAGTTCCAGAAGCTGCACCAGCATAAACTCTGTAAGAGGAAGTGCAGCATTCAAAAGCTGTCTGGTAAGAAGGTCCCCTCCTGCAGAATTTATACACCCCAGAAATACAAAGGTTTCAACAATTTGTTGGCTGTGTTGAAACTTGCCAGAAGTTTCCATACTGAAAATTGTCACAGGAGCCCAAGAATTCCAGTGGGACTCTAACTGATTTTTCTCTGGGCCCCTTGTGCTTCATCATTTGGTAATATTAATATAAGGCCTGATCCTGCTGAGCTCTGAGCATCCATGGCACTCCCTAGGGAAGTCCATGGAGGCTGTCAGCTATCACAGGTCCCCTGAAGTACTGAGCATAACAGCACTCCAGCCCCTATGGCCTCAAACAGCACCAAGTGCTGAGCTGCCTCGGAGCATGCTGCCACTGACACTGAATTAGAAGCATTTTTTAATCAGTTTGTTTTCCATCCCTTTTTCTTTCCTCGTGGCAAAGAGCAAGAAGGGCTCTTCTAATATAGAAATCGTGACTAAGTTTCCACGTAYTTTAATTTCCATCCTTTCATATTACAAATAACCTCTCCAAAAAGTTCAAAGTAAAGGCACCAGCCTTCACACCTCCACAGCACCTTCTTCTCAGAGCCGAGTGATATCGCTCCRTCATAAAGACACACATTGATAAATCAACAACTGGAAATCTCCTCTTCCAGACTGAGGCCAAACTGGGACACTCCATCCAATAAAGAAAGCCCTTCTTACTAGTCACAGGTGTATGAAACCTGAGAGTGCAGTGAGATTCCCAGTGCTGACATGGGCAGCCAGGAGACTGCTTGCAGGAGGAGGAATCATCCTGTGGTTATGCCACAAAGCTGGGAAGGTTTCTTGGGACCTCTCCCAGGTACCACCACCAATTTGTTCAAAGTCTTCACTTATTGTTTATGTCCAAGGGCCATGAATATTTCAGTGCCTAATTCCCAGCAAAGTCAGTGGATGTTAGGACAGCAACTAGGAGCCTCCACACCTCTGCAGGTCTGCCTCTTACTCTCCCTTCTGCCCCTTTTCCCATGGGCACAGGCAAGCAGCCACAACAGCCTGTCCTTCATAGAGGGCTGGCTCTGCAGCAAGAGCATTCAGTTAATCAAAGAGGGTCACTCAGGGCACCCACCCCCAGCATCCAGGGAAGAGAGAATGCTGGATTTGCAGTGCTTCTGTTAGCAGCAGAGAAAAGAGTCTCTGGTCTGCTCCAAGTCTCCACCACCAACCTGAATGAGCCCCACACTGCTTGCAGGATTCAGTGCCACCCCTGCTCCACCAGTTCTACTGGGCTGCCAGGATGGGAGGAAAGCTGAGGGGGTGAAGGCAAGACTCCAGACCCTGCATATGCTCCATCATTTGTGTGCTGCAGAGGGGTGTAGCTCACTTGAACTAATATCTTCATCAAAACCAGGAAATCAGGACTGCAAGAGCTCAGCATTCAAGTAATAACTGAACAGTACTCAGTGGAAGAATCAAGAAAGAAAAAAGAGGTGCAGCTAAATTAAAATTTTAAGTTACCACAAGCAATCATTACCTTTTCTTACGAGCAATTTACCCATAGGCACGGAAGAGAAAGGTTTCTCCTTCTTGTCTGCTGTGAACTAGCGATTTAACACATTGTAACCGGTTTTAGTGGGCTTTGTTCACTGCCAGCCTTGGCAGAGGTCTGCCTGGCCTCATCACTGTCCCCACGCTCCAGCTGGCTCTTCCTACAGTAGCAGAGAGGGAAGCCTGCTCTGCTGCTGCCCCTTCTGTGCCTGCTCCACTGAATTTAAATGTCATCAGTGTGACACTATTTGGGGAAAAACACAAACAAACCTGGAGTCCCTTACCTCTGCCCACAGAGAAAAAAAAACCAAAATCCCAAAACTGATTCACAAAAGCAGCACCCACAGTCAGCCTGGCACATCACAATGTCTGGACCTCTTTCACGGCTTGCCAATTGGGTTTTCTCGTGCCACCGAGGGCTCCTGGATGCTGAAAGCAGCAGGAGAAGTAAAGTTATTCCTCACCTCGCTGGGAAATGGAGCTTCCCCATAGTGGAGACCAATCCGTCATGACACCTGCAGCAGTATCATCGCGAGGGAAAACTCAAAAAAAATTAGCAGAGGGCTGTCAGCCCTCATCCACATCTGACTGTAGTAATGAGACTCCAGTGCTTCAAACCCAACCAGTTCACTGCAGAGACAGCCCTGGCAGCCAGCTCTGAGTGGGGCAGGAGGGTTTGATTTGCCCAGACTCAGCAGTCCAGGGCAGGAGGTCAGATGGTGCTCCTCTGTCCTGCCTTTACTCCAAAACCTTGGAGATGGGAAGGCACACCTGCATGTCTGGAAACAAATGCCAATACAAAGAGATAGCTGCATGGCATGATGTGTTTTTTAGAAGGAAACTTCAGGGACAAGGCACAGGTCAGCTTCAACCTGAGGCATCAGCATGAGCTAAGGAGACGGAAGCCCAGGCCAGGTTGTACGCTCACCCTATGCACACACCCACTCATCCTCCAAGCCTTTGGCAAAGGACCCTATCTCAGTCCCCATCCCCTGCTACCACTCCAGTTTCACTTATCCCTCCCTTTTTTATTACCTCAGTGCCGCACGAAAACCAGCTGCAACTCAAACAATCCTCTGATAGACCATAAAGGCAGAAGTGGGAACAGGCTGGGACTGCTTAAAATGAGTGGCATGCTGCCCAGGGCCGGGAGCCTGTCCCCCACCAGCCCGGCGCCCCGGGCTTCAGTGGAGGGGCTGAAAAGCCGCATTGAGGACAGTGGGGACGTCAAGGCTGGCTGCACATCCCGTCCGGGAACAGTGGGCTCCTTGTTCGCTCGCCGGGGCGGTGGGGAAGCCTCCGCAGAAAGCCCGCTATTCAAATGGAAATCAGGGCCTTGCACCCAGCCAGCGGGAGGAGGAGGAGGAGGAGGATTGCTGGCTTCTCACAAACAACAAGATCGCGGGGAGACTTTGGATCGGGAAAAGGATACAGGGGCACGGGGATGGAGGAGGGGGGAGACGCTCTCCAGCACACACACGGCACAAGTGGATGTGGAAGGGGGAGAACAAAACCCTTTGCCGGGGAATAAAGGGAATCCAGCCTCTCCAGTGAAGGCGAGGGAGTGCCCTGGTGAGGGAGTGCCCGTGAGAAGCAAATCTGGTAAGGCTGGGCATCTAATATGCCCATGATGCCAAAAGCACATCCCAAACACAAATGAGCCACATTACACAGGGACAAACAACAGTCACAAGGAGAAAGGCCTTGTGCCCATGGTGTTGTAGCAGGCCTGGTACAGAGTTGTGCTGATAACCCCACGCAAAAATGGTTAGCAAGTTCCAAGAAATGTCTTGCTCTTCTTTAAACAGCAGAACCTGTGAATCCATCCCTTCCTTTTCAATCGGTTTTCCCCAGGTGGAGGTGCGGAACAAGGTGACAGGTTGGGGGTAGTATCATCAGGAACTTGTGTTGGATTATTGCATGATAACACACCTTTCCAGTCTGCAAGGAAATGCAGCAACTCTTCACACAAGCCATCTGAGTGAGCAATTCAGCAGTGGAATAAATCAAGGCAAACCYTCAATAAATTAAACCAGAATTAAATTAATTAAGAGGAGACATTATGACTTCAATCACAGGAAATTCTACAAGCCAACCTGTGGCTTTATTTTCACAGCTGTGCTTGTGCTACTCTGTGGTGTTATCAGTCAAAATTCATTCTAGGTAGAATCACAGAATGGTTTTGTTTGGAAGGGACCTTAAAGATCACCTAGTTCCAGTCCCCCCACCATGTGCAGGGACACCTTCCACTAAATCAGGTTGCTCAATGCCCTGTCCAGCCTGGCCTCGAACATTTCCAGGGATGGGGCACCCACAACATCTCTGGGCAACCTGTGCCAGTGTCTCACCACACCCACAGTAAAGATTTGCTTCCTAATATCTAACCTAAGCCTACTCTCTTTCAGTTTGAAGCCATTACCCTTTGTCCTATCACTATACACCCTTGCAAAAAATCCTCCACCAGTTCTCTTGTAGCCCCCTTCAGATACCAGAAGGTGCTGTAAGGTCTCCCTGGCGCCTTTTATATCCCAGGGTGAACAACTCCAACAAGAGCCTAGGAGACAGTAGCTGCCCTACAGAGTCCAATGACTGCAGTACACATCTCTCTCTTCATCCCAGTCTTCATCCTGGACCAGGCTTGACCAGGAAGGGAAATATCTCTTCCTCCAGTCTCAATGGCATCCCTTTCCCATGCGTGATTTGTCTAGCCAGGGCACTGGGAAAAGACAGAACCTAAAAATGACCTTTAGTTGGCATATTCTTTTCTCGGGCATGAGCAAAAACAAAAAGTTGGGGTTTGGTTTTGGTTTTTGTCTTTGGTGTTTTTAATGGGACAACAGAGATGCAGTTTCAGAGTAATTCACTGGGACTTACTCCAAAGTTTAGTTATTACAGGACAAGATCACAGGTCACAAGAAGAAAGAAATGATACACTGAACTCTGATTTTCAATCAGGCTTGCCAGGAACCCTCTATGTTATCCACAGGACAGATACTCAAAAGGGAAGTGTAAAAAGCAAGGATCAAATAAAAAATGAAATGTGTGTGTCCTGCCCACCTTCCCCCTTCACTTTAGTAAGTAATTGCTCACAATGTTTCTCATTTGCTCTGCTTCTTAACTATTTGATGGATAACAGGAATATACTTGGAAATAAAACCTCGGAGAAACACAGGGAAGCTTCATTTTCCCGGAAGTCTGCCATTCTCCAGCTCCACTAGTAGATAAGAAAGTCTTTATCTAAACCATTAAGATAAAGTACAAAGTGCCATGGACAGACAGAGCAAAAGTACATCTTTTCAAGGCTCACCGAGGTGGGAGGGAGATTGCTTTGATTAAAAAGGTAAGCTTCCACACTGGGAAATACTATTGTGTTCACAGAGAAGTGAACCCTCTCTCCCGTTGTGTATTTCCCTAGGAATCAAGAGCCACATCAACCATATATTCAATAGCTACTTACATGCAGGTAAAGCACCTGGAGATTGGAGGGAAGGAAAGGGGAGGAGGATCTCTTGCTGCAATTGATTCGTGTAGGAGAAAACATTTCAGTCATCTCCAGGCAATGCCTGGTGTCCATTCTAGCCCTCCTGCTATCTGTGATTGCCTCACAACACACCATTTAAAAAATTATTTACTCTCGATTCATGAGCCATTTGAAAATAACTTACTCTTGATTCACAATCACTTGGTGAATGATTTAAGGAAAAAAATCCCTTTCCATTTGAGAGAGAGAGAGAGTCTGCCTGCACCAGCTCTTGATGTGGTCAGTAACCTTGACCACAGGGAGCTGTGACTTGTCACAATCTGACAGCAAGAAACCAGGAAAGCTAAATAGAAAATTTTCCTCCTTGCTCCCAGGAATGCCGATGCAGCAAACAGCCATCTCCCAAACCCTTATGCAACTGAACCTGCCAGTGAGAAGACAGGAGCAAGCAGACGAGGACAGCCAAACCCCACAGCTTCCCTGCACGGTAAAGAGTATTTACAGACCCYACTCAGCAGAAGGATGCAGCTCATTGGAGCTGATAAGGTCTGGTGATCTTGGCATACGTTTCACAGGCCTTGGTGCCTTTTTTCTACGATGGAGAAGTGCGGGGGGGTTGGGCAGGGGAGAATGCCATGCCATCAACTCTTAGCACCACGTTTGATCATCTTTACCTCTCTCTTCCAATCAACCTGCTGCAGCTCCAGGTACCATAAGATGCAGGAGGAGGGTGCTTTGGGAACTTCAGTCTCTCTCCTGTTTGCTGGCAAAAGCCTGCTAAGTTAGTGAAGGTCAGGGGCCCAAGTTCAGGTAGTGCGAGTCATTTCCATGCAGAAGACTGGGTTAGACAGCCTCTACCAAATACACATCACATGCAGGCAAAAACCAAATTCCACTCTTTCGAATGAAAAAAAAAACAGGGAAGAGCACTATTGCCCCAAAAGCATCTTTTGACCTCTGGCAAGGTAAGCAGTGTCCCCACTTCGCTCTGTGATTCCTCTTCCCCTGATGCTGCAGTGCTGGTGGAGAGACTGGATGTGCAGTAGCACGGGATATGTGAGCTCACCCATCACTTTAGGCAATCCTTGCTGCCAGAGACCCCAGGTAGCATTCCCTCACTTGGGTAACAAACGTGTGCTGCCCAGCATGTGCAGCTCCTAGGGAAATTCAGTGTTTATCCCTTTTGTGTCCATCAGCTTCTCCACATTTTCAATCATTAACTGAAGCTATTTACTTTACACTAGTCATCTTCCTCCTTTGCCTTTCCATTTTTCTTCCCAAAGGAAAAAACAGACTCTGTCCATATTGCCAGCAAGGATGATGAAATACTCATACTGCAGAAGTCCCACAGCATGTTTTTCTGGATGTTCTCCACACCAAAACTCTTCTCC
Source organism: Amblyornis subalaris (assembly GCA_018881555.1). Classification (NCBI taxonomy): domain Eukaryota; kingdom Metazoa; phylum Chordata; class Aves; order Passeriformes; family Ptilonorhynchidae; genus Amblyornis; species Amblyornis subalaris. The sequence goes on from JACAXG010000058.1 coordinate 2,566,598, forward strand.
TGGTAAATGGAACAGCAGGAAACATCAAGCAGGCAGTGAATGGCCACCACACCAGTGAGTTCTCGGCACAGAAGTGCCAGGAGGCATTTCAGAAATATAATAAACCTGGAGGGAAAGGACAAAAGGGGCAATCTATTTTGCAGAGATTTAAACTATCCACATTAATTCCTGCTTATCGTAACTAATACAGCAATTATTAATAGTTATTAGCTTCTTATTATGTTAATTCATCTTCTTTTTAATCTCTGTTGTGCAAGTACCAGCCTTCATCAAGGTAGTTTATAAACAAATTGTCTAATCACTCAAGTATCAACACAGCTCAGGTGTTCAGCCCAGGTGCTGCCAGCAAAGCAACAGCAACAGATGCCGTATCCACTGGCACTCCTAAAATATAGCTGATTATGTACTAAAACAAACAAACAAATAAATAAATCACATACTTTTGTTTCTTCCTGTTTCTTTCAACCTCCAGGACAGACAGAAACTGAGCACATATTTAAACTTCTGGTTTACTGGCTTTACACTAGATGTGTGACTGCAGGTTATATTTATGGTATATCTTCAAGTCCCAGTCAGAAGACAGACTTGCTGAGCCCCTGGGGAGGTTTTCGGGGAGCTCAGTTCTTCTAGTTTTTCAGTTCCTCTGGRGTGTGACACTGGTCTGCTTGCCCAGACAGGCACAGACTCATCCTGCCCCTCTCTCCGCTGAGCCCCACGAGGCCAAGGGATCCCTCACAAAGAAGAGCTCCACTCCCAGCGCCAATCCCTTGGTGTGGCCAGTGTCTCCCACAGGAGAAGCTGAGAGAGCTGGTGCAGCCTGAAGCAGAAAAGGCTTGGGGGGCAGCCCATTGATGTGACTCACTCCCAGCGAGTCCTTCTCCATTTAGTCCCATATGGGTCCTTTTCCTCCCTTCTTCCCTCCACCCTTTGGTGCATTCCCACTCTCACCAAGCTCCTTTGTCTGCAGGCACCCCTGCCTTGGTCACCTCCCTGACCACCTCCCTCTCTTGTTGAACATGAACAAGGTGGCTTTCTTCTCCATCACCTCGAAGTATGACAAAGGAAGTCTCCCAAGCAGGTAAGGGACACACAGACCTATTCCCTGCTCCTACTGACAGACACAAGCCCTAGCTCAGCTCACAGCATCTGCAGGGGAGCTCTGGGTTTGTCCCAGTACCTTCTCAGCATGGTCTGCATGCTGAGGGGGAAACAAAAGACACAGTCCCATCTCATAAAGAAGCTGCAAGGGGTGAAAACTCAGGGGCTTTTTCCTCGCTGATTTCTGTGTTGCCTCTGCTGAGCTCATGGATAATCACATTTGATTTCTCAAAGGCTCTTTATGTAGCATAATTCAGTAGATTGTCTCAAAGGTGACAAAAAGCACACCTGTGTCACACAGATTACCCTTCTGCTGCATTTCAAGGCCTGGCTGCACTACCTGGTGGAAAGGCATTATTCAAAAAAAATTTCCCTTTTCAAACATGCAGGAACCCATTTCTCCCCAGTCTTATTCTCAAAAATAGGAGAGAGGAGGGTAAAAATTTTCCGTGCAAAATCAGTCTGAGCTAGAACCCAGGGATAGGAAAGTTCCAGGCCACCTTTTTCAAACTTGGAAAGACAGGGAAGTGTCTCAAAGCAGGATAACAATAATGACCGTCACAGTTACTCAGGGGGCAACAACTGTAACCAGGGGGATTTTTAACCCCATTTACCAAGAGTGAAACTRAGGCAAGAGAAAGTGAAAAGTATAACTGAAAATATCAGGCATCCTTAAAGACAAGCAGCACAACCAGCCTCTGACAGCAGTACCATCATTTTTTTAAATCCTAAAAATGCTGTTTGTGTCTCTAGAGACAATCCAAGCAGGCCGTGGATCAGCCATGCCCGGGGTGCAGAAGCAGGGCGGCGGCTCCGTCAGGGTCGGCGCAGCCCGACGAGCCCCGGCTCGGGCAGCACGGGCGGGGCGCAGCCGCCGCCAGGGACAGGGCGGGCGCGCAGCGCTCGAAGCCGGAGCGAGGCAGCTCTGCCCAGCACAGCGTGCGGGGCCAGCACGGCGGTGCCTGCACCCCTGAGCTGCTGCTGGTCAGGAGTACTCAAGTGCACAGCGCGGAGACGCTCGAGTGGCCCTGTGCTGTGCCAGCCAGGTTCGATACAGCCACTCGTGAATCAGAGTGAAGAAACCGTGCCAAAGCGCCTCTCCTGCAAAGCCAATTAGGTGCCTCTCGCTGCGATCCCTTGCAGTACGGGATATGCAGATATGCAGTATCCGTGAGAGCTTATCCTGACTCCTAAGCAAATGCATGGAAGGTCTGGCACTGCATCTAGGCTGCAAAGCCCTTTCCTGACCCAGGCTCTAGGGAACACAGTGCAAATATTGAGCATGGCCCCGGTAGGGCTTGTTATTGGTGGATTGACCCCCACCACGCCAAAACAAAACTCTTTCTAGGGGAAGCTTCCAGATGTATTTGCTTTCGCCTCGCTACCCAGCATCTACAGCATCTGTGTGCTTCACAGTCCAGGCAACGCTACTCTGCACGACCTCAGCGTAACAAGAGAAGCACTCTACCCTGAAAAGACATGGGGTAACAATTCCCTGCACAGCAACCCTCAGGAAATCACCAGCTTTATCCTTCTGCCCCAGGGCAGGATTTCCTACAGTTCTGTCACCCTGCCAGCTGCTGGATGAACTTATTCTTAGAGCCCTTCTTCAATGGAGAGAACTCCGTGCCTTTCCCAGTCAGCCACCTCCAGAAGTTGACAACTTCTCCTGCATGTGGGAGACCTCCAAGGAAGATGCAGATCCTATAGAAGCCAACAGTATGTATGGCACTCTGGCACCCGAGGTTAAGGTTGCAACTATTTGGGTTTCTGCAGGAGAGCATGAGCACACAAGCAAAATGAGCCCTGGGAGCTTTAATAAACTACATGCTCTCCTTCCATGGAGAGAAGCCCATAAGATAAAGAACCTCTTCACAGAGTCTCTGAAGTATTATACATRGTCTATTTGTATATCTGCACTGATGGTAGCATAGATACATCCACAGAGCACAACACACCCTTGTACATAATGACAAAGGAAAAACATTGCAGTTCTGCTTGGCTGGGCCCCAAGTCAGGGCAGTTTTGCTCCTAACCTTTATCCTCATTATATATCTTAGTTCATGGTTACAGTGATAACAGTAATACAGCACCAACAGAATGTTTTTCCCTGAYTGCATCCCCAGAAACAAGCCCCTGTCATTCATTCCCTTCCTAAAGGCGGGGAAAGCAAGACCCAGGTGTATGCACCCTCCACAGTGCAAGTGTGAAACAGGGCAGGGGTCAGACACATGGCCTCACTCCTCTCTTATGTTGTGCAGGCAGCACCTTCTTCTGTCACCTGCTCCCTAAGACTGGTCAGGAAACAAAAGCCTGACAACAGGTACAAAATTCAGCCCCTGGGCAAGAAAGAGCAAAAGTAATCTGGAAGGTGAATGGAAAACACAGCATTGGTGAGGTGGTGTGCTTCCCCACCGGAAAAACAAAAACAAACCAAGACAGTTTTCCTATCCAAGTCCTCAGTACAGCAAAAGAATTCCAAAAAAGAATCACACAAAGCACTTCCTGATGCTGCTTTGCTGATGTCAACCACTGCAGAACAAAAAGGATGAGGTTGTTCAGGCACAACCACCCTGCTGCCTGAAGACATCCCTCCAATCTCTCTGCACGCTGCATAAAACCACGAGTTGGGATGTCATAAAAAGCAGACCCCGTACCTTTCTACCCCATACCTCTCAGTGTGCATGTGCAGTATCTGTTTGTGCAAATAACCAAAATAGCTGTGAACTCCTCCAGTGACTCGAAGTACAGCTGCCCCATCTACTTACCAAACCATCTGCAGGAGGAGGCAAGGACATGTAGTTCTTAACCATGTTCTTTAGTACTCATCTAATCTGTGTATCTGCATAACCACAGACAGGATTTGAAATAAAAGCCTGCTCATGCACACATATGTATTTCCCTACCCCCCAGAGAGGACAGCTTCAGCCCCTATCAGTCCCCACACTTCCAGTGGAGAAAATGTGTGTGGGCAGGGGCSGGGGGATAGTCATGAGCAGAAGCCGGGATCTGACTCTGTCAGCAGATGACTTCTATTTGCACTCGTTAGCACTGCCCTAGCGTGAGCTAACACCACCCCCTCGGGTAATTTAAATTTATAAAAAAATAGAAAAGAAGAGGGAAAAAAAAAAGCCAGTATTTCTATATTTAGGAGGTTAGGATAATCGGGGTGGAAGAGCCCATCTGTTTGGCGTTCACTCCAGCTGCTATGGATGCGGAATTTGTCTATTTTCTTTCCTTTTGCCYRTTTCGACTTGTCCTGGCTGACTGTGAGAGAGACACAGAGAGCGTGATGTATGGCCACAGCCATTTAGGTCTGAAGCTGTGCACCATCCCATTGGAGTCACAGCAGGACCAGTTGGCATAACCAGGGTCTTTCCCAAGGGAGTGTAAAATAGCAAATAATAATGATTATTACATTATATTTTTATTGATACTACTAATAAGTCTATAACACTGAAGACAGAACAACAAAGAAAGGCACAAAACAAGACACATCTTAGACCTCTGTAAAAGTCAGTTTTGGGAATGCAGCCTCCATTCTGCCACAGTCTTCTTTTGGGAGATCTCCCSAAACAAAGCTGAATTTCTGTGGGATGCCAACTCGTCATCAGTTGCACAAGCCACTGGATGGAGACATAGCCACACTTCTTTTCAAACTAGTCTCTTCTGCCATTTTCATCCCAAGACTGCATGAAAGTGAGCCCAAGCTAAATTCAGAAGCGGCCTTTGATCTCCCACCTTCCTGAGCTGACCAGGCTCTGGTCCCAAAATTATGTGGATGCAATTACCTCAAGCAGTCTCTTGATGCCATTCCTGTCACAGACATGAGTGCCCACAGCCCTTGCAGGGTATAGCAGCATTGCCSCTGTAAACTTAATGCAGTGCTACTTATTTTGCTGCTGAAGGCATCCCTGCAATGTGTTAGGACACGTGGCAGACTGTTGGGAGCATTTGCTGTTTATGTTGTTCGGTATAGGTGATTGCTTTTTAATTTCACAATGTTCATCACTGAGGTCATAAAAGGTGCCAGGGATGAGCAATAAGCCTGCATATATTTCATGTGATTAGTGTTTTGAATGAGAAGACTGTTGGTAAATATTCAGAATTCCACTGCCAGCTTTTCCTTACAGGAAAGGGGCTGGAATCACAGGATAGTACATGGAGGAGGACAGGKGGGTGAGGAAAATGGATCAATAAATAGGAATATAGATTGGGACTCCTCAGTGCTCCCTGCAGCACACACTGCTAGTCCAGCTACAGCATTTCTTACTTCTGCCTAACAAAATTCCCTCACCTTCCCGACCACATGAAGCTGAAACTCCCCCATTGACTTCCATTTGTGTAAAATTAGGATCTAGACCATCATCTGAAGGGCAATAAATGTGCACAGAAGTCCAAAAGCCCTCCCTTTGGAAGCAGTCCTCCTCTCATGGGTGCAAGCCGCTTGCATACGAGTACCGATGGACATTGAGGACCACATTTTGCAAGCTTGTCCTTGTGATATGGCTTGTCTGGGCGTTTGGTGCAGAGTGTGGATTGGGTGCACTTCTGATCACTGGCATAAGAAACAACACCTTACTTCTTTGACTCTCTGCTCCAAAGTGGTCATTTTAGCCCTTGCAAGCCAACAGGAACTGTGGCTCTTCTTCACCCAAAAACCTCTTTCTGTGGTCACACCCCACACATCATCCATCACCCAGAGATGGTTTTTTCTCTTCCCAGCTTCACTGGCCTGAGCTGTCTGGGGTATTCTGCTAGCTACTTCAACTCAGTATGTCCATGGGCATTGTGACACAGAAGCATTTGTTTTCTTGGGACCTGCACCTACCCCTCCTCTGACAGAAGAGCAAAGGCCATAAACATGTTCTTTTCCTTTTCATAAGATTCATGAAATTAGATGGATAGGCGAGGTACTCACTGCCATGTTCAACCCTCTACTGGACACAAGAGACCCCACACAGGTCAGCCTGAAGGCACAAACAGGAAGAACAGGAGGTCTCACTAGTTCAAAACCCACAAAGCCAACTATTTAACTGTGCCTTCAGGAAAGCCAACAAAACATCACCTGCCTTACACAGCTGAAGGGTGTCTCACACAACCTCAGAAGCTGCTTTCTACAAYATGTAGCCTGCAAAAGCTGCATGAAAAAATGGAGACCTTTGGCAGTTGACATTGTTACGACAGTTCTTCAGGATGCTAAAGTAACTCATACCTATTCCTTGCAGACCCAGAGAAAGTTCTGCTTTCTGTGATGGTCACTTTTGTCAAGCATTATTTTATATTTTCAAATTAACTTTTTTTAGAGTGATGACAGGCCAATAAAAGTACATGGAAAATATTCTGAAATCTGAGAAATCTTCAAAGATGAAGATATAAATAAAAGAGTAGCTGAAACTACCGGCTGAGGATTTGGGGGTTTTTTGTTCAATTGTTTGTTTTTCAATTCTTCAACTTATTTCTTCCAAAATTTGAGGGAAAATAAAGCACAGAGTGGCATGTGTGTGTCAGATTAACTGCCTCGTATTTGATTAAATCAGAAATACTGCAAGTTAATGCATCATTTAAATCATCACTCCCCCACACCCCCCTTCCGAAAGAYGCAGTGCCCTGTAATTGCAGTTGAGGAAACAAAATTCTCTTGTATGTTCACTTTCATGAAAGATAAATTTGCTTTGTTCTCTATTTTGGTCCCTAATTCAGAAAACCACTTAAACATATGCTGAAGTTCATAATTTGCCACTCTACCACTTATGCATCTACTCAGGAATTTGCCTGAAGTCAGGCATATGCACAGCACACTGCTGACTGTGGACCTTACAGCGTTCTGCTCATTTCTGCAACTATTCTAATTTAGTGACGTAAATGTACAAGGAAGTAACACATTTTGAGCAATTTTAGCACTCAGTGGCAAAAGTGAGTTTTGAACTTGCCTATCCACATAAACAGTTTGAATAATTAATTATTAAAAAGTAATAGCTAATTCTTGATACCTTTCAGAAACTGCTTAACTCTAACAATTACTTTGAGCTGTCAGGATAGTGAAATACTATGGCATGAACTTTTGCTGAGCAACCAAACCTGGAGCTGAAATGCTGCTCCCCTCCTAGGAAACAGTCAAAAAAAACCCAAAAACACAARAACAAACCTGCTTATAAGCAYGTGGCATGTCAAATATTATTTGTAGAAGCTATTCAGTAAGTAATTTCAAATAAGTAAAATGCAAAGAAACCACAGGATGTTCACAAACAATTTGCAAATACGAATGGAAGAGGAATTCATTAAATAAATTATTTGCTATAAATTATTCACCTACCTCTAATCTTACTACCACTTAGACTATAAAATTCATGCCATAAAAGATACAGGATTCATGCCATAAATGATACAGGATACATAACAAGGCATCATTAACTTCTGCATTTCCCAGTGCTGCTTTATTTTGACTGTCCAGTTATATGTGCATTATTATATATTATATATATACTCACGCATTAAGACAGCCTTTTGATTTTAATGGACTTTGAGTGTAATATGTTTCTGTTTTAAAAGCTGAGCTAAGGAGACCTGGTCTGATTTTAGCCTGTGATTTGATTTTGAACTCYGAGGCTGCATAACTTCAAATTTGAGAGAATAATCCAAGCTGTCCTCTGAGCAAAGCCAAAACAAATGGAAGTCTTACACAGTTGGCTAATCTAATGAGATTTCCACAACTTGGGCCCATTTCATATAAATTCACAATGAGAGCTGGACATTCCTTTGTGTCTATCAAGCCACAAAACGAACATTTTCATAAAGGTGAGAGATGTGGGAGACGTGTCAGAGAGTCAAGGGGTGAGGAGGAGCTGGAAGCAGACCACTGGCCGGGGACAACAGTGGCTTTCTGGGACCCACTGGCTCTGCAGTGGATCACAGGGTCAGCAGCATCCCCACCTGAATCACTTTTCCCCTCCTGCAGCTGCAAGAGAAGCTGCCAGCTGTGCCCCAGCTATATGGCCAGAGGAACAAATTCCAGAAAGAAACCTAAAGTACACTATGAAATTCATTTTAGCCATGAAAACAAAATCCCAGAAAGAATTCTCACTCACAACCAAGGATGAAGGCAGCTTTTTCATCTTGTTTGTGTCCTGACTTGTTCTAAGTGACATCTATATCCCACTACTTGTTTGGTCTCCAGCAGTAGTTTGGGTTGGTTTTTTTCTATTATAACTGCTTACTTTTATTTAAAAGTACAATGATTGTCACTGAATTTCTCCATTTGTGGAAAACTGATACAAGCTGTCATTCTTTGGTTATGGAGGAAGAGAATAAAAAAAGGTTCTTGCAGTTGTCAAAGAAATCTCTCCGTTATCTCCAAAGCAAATTCTGTTGCTGCTGTTGGCAGTGAGTTGCAATTAAATGCTACACCTCACTGTCCATATACATTTTTACTCCTTGGCAATAAAAGAAGAGTTGGTTTTGCAGAGTTTCATCATTCTGGACTGACTCATAACAGGCCCAGTGGGTGTCAGGTGCATTTGTCAAGCCAAGCCCAGCCCAGCACAGAGGCCCTACACACAGTGTTATTATAACCGGTATTCCCACAGTACTTCCGAGTGCTTTAAAAGACCCCCAGCTCAGGGCCAGAGGAGGCAAGGGCATAGGGTCCACTCACATCAGAGACCTCTTGAAGACTCCGGTCCAAGGTCCTGACCCACAGACCTTAAAGCTAAATAAGCTTTACCACAGCAGTTTCTACGTCAAACACAGGGAGAATAGCTGTGGCCCTGCTGACAGGACTGCTTCCACTCCTTGCTTRTTGTCAACATAAATTCACATCAGCTAGGCTGTTTAAAAGGAGCCCGAGGGAATTGAGTGTTTAATTCCCATAGGTACCTTATAAAATCCCAATTGTAACAGACAATGCTTTATTTTTTTTCCATTTCCAGGGTGAAGCCACACCATGGGTAGAGAGTGAATAAGGAGGAAGGGCTGCATTGGACCAGATGGAGTCTAAGGTTCCCTTTAGCAATGAAGACAATACTTCAAAATGCAGACCAGACCCACTCTTCTCTATAGGAGTGCCCTGGCTAGCACATCTCCACCATGCAGGACAAAACTCACACAGAAACATAACTTGAAGGCAAGCCAGTCACGTAGCAGACCATCCTGGGCATCCCAAACCAGCCCTGAGTGCTAGGGTATCCCCAGCTGATCTTGCAGCAGAACCCAGTGGGGAAAGATTTCCTCCAAAGCATCCCTGAGGCACAGATGGTTTAAGACTGCCACCAGCGCCACAGACTGCACCCAGTACGTGAACAGCCAGAAGACTGCAGGCAAGGAAGACAGACATCCTGCACACACAATCCCAGTGACCCCAGGGCCACCCCTTTGGGGGTCCCGTACACAATATCCAGCATGAAGGTGGTGAAGACAAGGACGAGGGAAGAACAACATTCAATTTAGTCACTGCAGATTTTCTCTAAAGACTCAGAATAAATAACCACCCAGGAGCTACTGCCACAAAAACTCAGGATGAAAAGTATTCAGCAGGCCACTGACTAAATCAGTGGACAGTCAGCACTGTCCCATGGAGAAGGTATGGGCTGGCAGTCGGGAGATGCAGGCTCCAACTCCAGGTTGGCCATGGGAATCCTGCATGACTGGGTGTCAGTTTTTCCAATCAGCTGCATGATGATCTAGGTAACATGGCTGTTACCTGAGTCAGTGAGGAGAAAGATTATACAAGGATTAGCATTAAAAAAGTAGGTGGGTAGAGCGCAGCATAGATATGAAAGGTTCTGAAAAATACATGGGCCTCTGACTTCATGCTTCTCATCTCTTTCTACAAAGTGCTTTTTTACTAAAAGCAAAAATAGTATGCTGTCCCTACAAAGGCAGCACACAGCAGACACATATATTTAGACCACTGTGCAAAAAAATACCGACTTTTGTCCAAGGTAGGAAAACGGTACCCTGTGCTACAAAGAAGGAGAAAGACAAAGACATCTGAAGTCACCCTGAAGCAAGGAAAAGGAAAGGAACCAGACCTCTGGGACAGATTCAGCTGTGGTGTAAACACTGATGCTAGCCATATTCAAGAAGGTCAGGAATTAACGACAGAGCTCTCACGAGCCTGACCTGGAGGGCCATCAGGTGCTAGATGTATATAGGACAAGCACTCATCTTCCTGCATGTCAAACAAGTAATTTCAAACCCCTTAACAAATGGTAGGACACTGCAGCAAAAACAACCCTCAGGAAGGACAGGACGAAACACCTTTTCAGTCATTTTATTTTGCAGCTTTTTCGGCTTGCATAGTTATCCCTCTTGCCCAGCTGAGGGTGTCACATGCTGCTTTTCCTCTCCCAGGAGACATCAATCTGTCACTAGGGCCACTCACTCGACACCAACCCCCAACATGTGTTTTTTACCTTTTCTACTTGCTCAGAGCATAGAAATGATAGCACAGAAACCCAGTGGCAGCAGGTGGGAATGGAGCCCACATCCCCTAATCCCAGTGCTCACAGCCAAAAAAAAACAAAAAAGGAAAAAGCAAAAAATAAAGAGCTCCCCCGATCCCCTGGTTTGTCSCTTACATGCATAGCATCACTGCAGACGAATTGCAGCCTCAGAGGAAGGAAAGAAAGAGGCCCAAAAGGCAGCTAGGAAACCCACCGTCCATTGGCTTCCCTCCACACGAGGCGATCGGACTCCTTCTGCTGCAGTGACTTGGCAAGCACACCTCGCTCTGACTCAGCACCTCGCCGGCACCTCCTGTCAATTATTCCCACAAACTGCTGACGCCGGAAGGGCTATTTGCAATTAGGATGCAACACAAGCCGGTGGCGGTGGGATGCCTCGCTCCCCCCCTTCACCTGCAGCGCTCCCCTCCGTTTGAGCCCTCTGGCTCAGGGCTGGCGCTCCCAGCGAGGGCGAAGCTGTGGGGGACAGGGCACGTAGTGCAGGAGGGCTGGAGGATGGGGCCGAAGGGGTGGGGGAAGCCTGCCTGCGTTGCACCTATTCTGTGCGTAAACAGACAACTGCTGTCAATGTGGCAGCTGAAGTGCGGTCTTACAAAAGAAAAAAAAAGCAAAGCAGCCACTGGGAATAGGGGCGAGAGCAGCAAGAACAGATGAAACTATGCAAAAGAGCTACTGTCGAGCTAACACGGAGCACTCCCCAAAGAACAAGCAAAGCGCAGCCTTGCTGCAGCTCCGTGCAGCTGGGAAACACAAGCCTGCTCTCCGCATCCAAGGCACTTCCAGCACAAGAGAGCGAGGCACTGATTGCGGATGAGTCCTGTAATGAGGGCCCAGGGCACACCAGCTGTTTCGGGGCGAAAGGAAGGGCTGTCCTTGACAAGCCAAGGACATGACAATTCTGCAGACAGACTGAGGCCATTCTGTCCCTCTGCCAAGTAGCCAAGGTCCTCCCAACCTCTCCGAGTCACTAGCTCCCAACACACAGCCAGAAAGCCAAGCAGGCTTGCACATGAGCAGCTCCACAACCAACAGAGACATTCAGACAGCAAATCCCATCAAAAAGTGAAGACCAAGCATTCAGTTAGCTATGGAAGCAGCCCAGAAGCCACACAAGCTCAGCAGTGCTCTGCAGAAGCCCTCCATCACCTTCTCCTTCACTAAAACAAGGTCTTCYACCCACCCTTCTCTCCTTCCCCAAGGGCCAAGGGGAGGTCCAGGCCCCCCTCACCAGCACACCAGTGAGAGGCAGCAGAGCAAGAGATGCACAGGAGCTGGAGGGACCCAGAGCTGTCCTTGCAGGAGATCCCAGGGACCTTTTACGCAAGAAGCAGGGCTGTATTTTCTGAGAAACCACTTYTAAACCAAACATTTCAGAGTCAGCTAATGCTCACAGAGCACATGGGAACACAGGTCAGGGCAGGCAGAGTGAAGCTGGAGCAAAAGGCTCCAAGAAGCACTTCAGGTTTGATGCAGCGAGGCAGCCCCTACAACATGATGCAACAACTCTTTATACAGCCACACCAACCAACAAAGTGTCCAACGAGTCTTGTAGTCTGTGTTCCCCAGCTGCAGAATTCATCAGAGACTCRTGCCCTGCCTGGAAATCCAGGGTGGGTAAAAAGGCAGAGACATCATTCAAGATGGGTGATACACAAATCTCAGCTAGATAGCCAAGGCTGAAGAGGGAGAARAGTTAACTAAAAACCAAATCTCACTAAAGCAACCTGTATTCACCAATGGCCTCTTGATCAGGTAAGAAATATCTAGTGCATGGTATGGAGTGAGAGCAAAGGAACAAAGTCAAAGAAAACAGAAAAAATAGTGACTTCAGCAACATGTGCAGGAATTAGCTAAGAGTCACAGCAGGTTACAATTCTGCAGCGTCTAAAAGAGCGTAGGTAGGACTCAGAACAACCTGTCCCAGCACGCTTAGGAGCTGAAACACTGCTATTGATGCAAAGATACAAAGTAACGGGGACTGCTACATAATCAAATTTAACATCCCTGTGAGAAAAACACCACTAGAACTTCACATAGTGCTTCTAAATGTTAGAAAAAAAACAATTAAAAGCAGAAATGGTCAAAACAGCCTAACTCCACAAGCAAGGGAATTAAAGTTGTTACACGGTGCATGGTGGTGGGTTGAAGCAATCTCAGCATTGTCACTGAAAAGGTACTCGGTGCAGTTTAAACAAAAAACTGCTGAGAAGCAAGAGAGCACATTGTATGGCCAAACAAAAGGAACAAGAAGTGATTCAGTCTAAACAGTCGCTTCATAAAATGGTAGGTAGTACTGAGAATAAAACTGAAGGCCAACTGCAAAAGTCAAAACCCAATCATTTCAGTACATTTAAAGGACAAGCCCAGAAGTGATGAATAGTTGGAGAATGAAATTTCTCAAGTGGCTGTAACTGCTCACAAAGACAAGCAAGCTCTTGCTAGGTCAGGTGGTTCCTGAAGTTAGCAATGCTCTCCATAAGAGAGGGTACAGGCTAACCTGGAAGTGGCAGCAGGGCTTGGTTAAACCAGTCCRATACCCTAAGCCCCTAAAAGTACACAATAGGAGACAAACCAGCTTGATCTCTGCTCAAGGGAACTTGTGGCCCTTCCAGGCACTCAAATTCTGGAAGGAAGAAGACAGGACTAAGTGATTAATTTTCTGTCACTTCAAAGTGCACCTGCTAAACTGTTCTGGGCAGGATGCCAGTTCAGTGCCAGACCTGTGCCCTGCTTGCCTGGCGTGGGAACTTCCYGCCCTGCCTCACCCCCAGTGGAGTTCAGGCCACTCAGGGTCAAGCTCAGTCCAGAGCTGCTGCCCCACCGCTCRGTGCCCAGGATCAGAGGCATGGGAGCCCCTCTCCCCCTGTCCTCACTCTGGCCCTGATTACAAGAGATTACCCTCAGGTTTCATACCAGTTCTGGGGTGGTTTAATCTATTCCTTAATATCTGGAAGAGAGACAGGAAGCTGGCAAAGTGATTTGGGCTGGCTGAGACAAAAGAAGATTGAGAGAGACTTCCAAGGGATCTGACAAAGCTCAGCAAGTGGGCAGCATAATACAGGATGAAATTCAACATTACCAAACAGACAGTAATAAGAACTTGAGAGAATAATCTGAACTACTCATATACCATGGAGTTCTAATTCAAATGTAATCACTTGAGAAAAATATCTTGGTATCACTGTGAACGGCTCAATGAAAACATCTGTTCAACATACAAYGGTGGTCAAAGAAGCAAGCAAGCTGTCAGGGTGTCTAAAGGCAGAGGCTGAAAAGGATGCTGGAAGTATTCAAATGCCACCATGAACACTGACAGTGCACCCTCAGCTGGAATTTCTGTGGTTACTTCTGCGCAGCACATTTGAAAGTGCAAAAGGCAGAGAAAGGTTTCATCATTCACTAGTCAAAAACACTGGTCAAGCAGAGTTAAAACTGGGACAATYTAATTTGGAGATGAGCTAAATAGAAAGAAATTATCAAACAGGAATGAAGAAATGAAACAGGTGCTTCTCTGAGGTTTTTATTTGCTTGTGGGGTTTTTGTGTTTGTTTGTTTTTTCAAGAGAAAAAATGAAAGGTTGTTCAACATAACTGAAGAGCACAAAACATGACCAGACATAAGGAAAATATTGTTCTTTCCTGTTCTGTTTTTACTTTTTCTGCTTATTCTAAACACAGCCAACAATTAACTAGCAGGAATGATTAGCCCATGTTATTGCAGAGTCAAGAGCTCAACAGAAATCACAGAGGCCCATGCATTTATAAGAATACTGGGAACATTCACAGATATGTCAGGTAGAATGAAAACAAAACAAAACGAAAAAAACAGAAAGAAAAGAGCATAACATCACTATACCCTCATGCTTCCAGGCGTTAGCCAACTTCTAATTAGTGAGGATTAGGCAGTAATCTCCCCCGTGGGCATGCAGAGAGGGTGGACCAACCCACTTGCTCCTGGCAGAGGCCGTTAATGTGCCAGGCAGAGGGAGAGCTGGGCCTGCAGCTCACCTGCAGCCCCCTGCACTCAGAGGCCGAGCTACTGGYGTCCAGTGCCATTGTCCACCAGCCCTTCCGGACACCAACCCAGGAGGCTGCACCAGGGGGCTCTGTCAACCCAGCTCAACCTGGCTCCTGGCAAAGAGAAGTTTTATGGCTCTTGCTTTGCAAGTGGAGGGGGCTTCCCTGAGGAAAGGGGAGGAGATGGACATTTTATTCACTGTACATTGGTAGAAGGAATACATATGACTTAATTCATTTTATGGCAAGGAAGTGGAGTGTGGACATATCCTGAAATTAAGAGAAAATTGGCTGGTGTAGGCATTGAAGKCCAGAGCAACACATACATCAACCTACTCCTAGGGCAACCTGTAGCACATACATGACACCAGGCTCCTCTTTGCTAAATGTTTGGTACCAACTYCTCACTGAGGAGATTTTGGCACCTCCCATTGAAGCACCCAGATTCGGCCACGCCGCCGCAGACCAGCGGGCTGGCCTGACCCAGCACTGCTTAGGCTGCTTAGGCTGCTGCAGAGATGCACCACACATTGCAAACAGGGTGTCATCATCTCCCCACAAACAACACTCCTGGCTTCAGCATTCCCAATAAAATCAAAGCCCAGATGTAACTAAGCGGAGTTCAGACACCGGCTCTCTCCCGCTGACGCTTGTGAAACAGAAGCTCATGTTCTCATAGCTAGGTTGCCTCATGAGGTTATGAGAAAATAAATGCACGAGGTTTTGTCCCTAAGTAAGCAATCTGATCAGTCTAATACCAAAATCACACTTGAAATTAACTTCATGCAGAGATGCAAATGTACAAGCACTGCTACGCTGCCAGGAGGCTCTGCACACGCACGAATAACAAGAGACTGAGCTCGACCTGCTAGTCCTGTTCTGACTTCTCCAGTGACTGTTCCAGAAGGGGAAACAAATATTAACAAATATTTGCTGTATTTCTTAAACARAAGCTTGCCTTAGTTCACTTGCCATAATCTGCCTCTTTCAGTACCATGCTCTCCAGCACAATGAATAAAGAAAGGACAAGGACAGTGCCACATATGTGTACATGGTGTTTGCATTCATGTGTCAAGATGGCAAAAATAATGGGTAGAGACTCTGCACAGATACCACCAATTGCTGCAAGTTGGTTCTTATCACCGTTCTTTTTAAATGCCCTGTAGAAAGAAAAAACAGCCACCACTAAGGCTTTTACTGCAATTACTTCCACTAAACCAAAACTTATCAAACATGGGATGTTTTGTAAAGTCATAACAGTGTTTCAAAAGAAAAACATCAGGAAAAAAGTCAAAAATACAGGAACATCCATCTTAAACACCTTTCGGTTGAAAAGTTTTGACTTCTCACATCAAAATATCTTTTTGCTTAGGGTACTTTCTTTCATTATAACGATACAACTCCACAAAGAGACACAATATCAGTGTCCTAAGATGGAATTTCTCTCAAAAATTTCCTTTCAAAACCATCAAAGCATTTGACTTCTATTTCCATTTAGAATGAAGCCAAATTCCCCAATCYGGATGAAACAGAGCATTTGTTCTCAGCCCAGCTCAAGCAGTGAAAAAAAAAGGCAGGAGCCAGAACAGACACAAGTGACCTCCAAAACCAAAGAGATGAAAACTTATAAGAAAAAAAAAACCCTCAAGAGTTCACTGTGCACAGTTAAAAATGTTGTGCTTTCTCTCTGGTGCACAAGACATGAAACACTTGCTAGAACAGAGTAGGGAGGCATATGACTAGAAGCCCTACAATTGTGACTTCTCTAAAGGAGAGGCTGGGCAGATGTTCTACCTGATAGCAAGAAAATCATTTCATCTCTGCACACATCATTTTTCCATGCTATAAATCAAACTGACTGCCCTCACAAAGTAAGTTTGGAGACTCTCAATTAGTTAATGTTCATAAATTACTGTGCAAACACAAGGTAGTATTAACCAGAGAACCGTCTTTGTTACACTACTGTCTGTTAAACAACCAGGAGCTAAATTTTTCTCTGAACATTTACAAAAGGGAAGGCACCATTAATGCTCCACAAGGAGGAAACTACAAAGAACAGATTTTCAGTGCATGCACTTCTCCTTGAAATAAACTGTGTTAAAAGCACTTTACTTAAAAAGCACGATGATAGTAGCATCCTGCTAAATATAGATGAGTCACCACAATTTAGTAGTGAACATCCCTAAAGTGGACCATTACATTATTGCTTAACCTGCTGCATAAATTTAAGCATCCTCCTGTGGTTACAGTTTGTTCCAAGACACTCAAGGCTACTACCAGCATCCGCTGACCTTCAGTGGGTCACGAGGTCTCTCTGAGTCTTGCTTCCTCCGTCTGCGCTATTGGTACCAGAATAAAAACACTACTCCTCCATGAAGGCAGGAAAAATGATTCCTAAGTTTCCTAAGTTAAAGAGTTGTTTATACCACACTTTGTATATCCATATTACTAGTGCGCAACTAAATATAGCTGCTCCTGAGGCACTTTGAGATCCCTTGAGAAGAGAACCTTATAAAAAGAAAATTGCGGTTTAGGCAATACTGAAGAAACAGAGATAAAGATTCAGTTTCCAAAATAAGGGAATGATGCCCACTTCAGAGACACAAGAAGTAGTTAATGCATCTGTGCCTACCGCTGGGGACCAAGGTCAGGTCGCGAGCAAAATGATTTATCTACACGTCACAAAACCACACAGCTTGACACAAATGGCAATCTGTTCCAAAAAAACTGCAAAAGCGTGGAAGGGCGAGGCACTGACACAGTGCTCCCTTGCTAGGGCTGAGGACCTGGTGCAGGGCTGGGAACCATGGGTGGGCTAGGACAAGGGTGCTGCAAGGCCAAAAAGGTTTCAGCTGTGAGAACCTCAGGCTGACAGGAGGGTGAATTCAAAAAGTCATGTGAGAAGTTGCAGACCTGCTGCTGCATTAATACACTACAGCCAGGAACCTTCACCCCTCGATCTTGCAAAATCCATCTGCAGTGGACTGTAACACACTGAAATCTCACCTGTTGCAATTCTGTGTCACAGGATCCAAACACCATGCCGGTAAAAAAAAAAAAAAAAAGTCAGTTCTGCACTCCAACTGTACCCAATGTGTGATTTCTACCACATTTCACAATTTGCAGTAGGTTATTTCTGGCAACATACCAGGATTGATTAGCAATCACAGGTTTGGTTTCAAAGCTCTGAAGAGAATTCCCTCCTATCTTTCCCTGAACTTCTCCAGGGAAAATATTATTTCCAGAAAAGTTATTACACTTACAATGCTTTGGAGGGAAAACATAGATGCTGCCCCTGCCCCAGGACCATTAAACATGGATATAATAGGCCCAGAAAAAGCAGAAAACTAGCGCCAGTTACAAAGAATCATTGCTGTTCTACAAATTGCAAAACACCATAAGAAAATTGGACTATATTACTTGATTTAAATATCACTATGACATCTGATTGTATTTTATCATAGGTATAAAGAATGAGAATGATAAGATGACTTCCAAGGTCCTTTTTTCCCCCAACACTTTTCATTTATTTGGCATTAAGTATTTTGTCTGATTATACACTCTTACAGTTCCTGATCCTTTTACTTTTAAATCTTACTATTCATTCAGGTATCACTTTGCATATGACCCTCTCATTTTTCTTCTCTATCTTCTAAACCAATCTAAAATCAAAAAAAATGAAAAATAATTTTAAAAAATCACTCTTCCTAACCATACTTGGCAACCCAGAGCAGGAACACACTTAGTAATCTTCTGCAAATGTTGTTTAGAAAAAACCCTCCTGACTTAAATTCAGCTTTCTTGAATGTATGTCTGTTCCTTATCCCTTACCAGGGTTTTCTTTTCAAATTCAAGAATCACTGAAAATATGGCCATACTGTGTAACACAGAAATAACTGTACCACAGCTATTTTCATCTACCACCATCTTCTAAAGATTTTTCCTAAGACAAAATGAAAAAGCCAAGCGTGAGACAGAGGTGTTTCATTCAGGTAATCATTAAGTCTTAAAGGAAAGTGCAAGAAAAGCCATTACACTATCGCAGATGAATATTTCGTGGAAAAGTGTGTTTCCGCACCTAGTTGTCTCCCATGTCATTGTCCCCACATGCCCTCAACCAAAATAAGAAATCTAAATATTGAGGCAGTCTTTCTGCTTAAAAAGATAATTAAATGCCCCTTTAATTTTAACCTTGAATTTGATTACTGTAATATGTTTTTCCAGGGATATCACATCAACAGAAGCACTTCACCGCTTATATGCCTCTAACTGCAGCAAGCCCAGTGAGTTTCCAGACATTTACATCTTTGCAATGTCTGCAGACAAAAAACTGTAGCACTGAGGACCTGAAAGTAACTGAACTTGCTCTCCAAACTGGGAAAAGGACAAAAAGCAAATCAGTAGTATGAACTATGAAAGCTGAGATTATTTCTTTCAACTTAATGCTAGTAAACTTTATTTTTTTTTCCATAATTCATCTCTTTGGAGACAGCAGGTGCCATTTCCAGTTAATGCATGAGACTCAGACTCCCAAACATTTTCTGAGGACAGGAACACAGGGTGCTTTTGAAGCTGAGGCATTCGTGAGAAGTTCGTCTTATCCATCACAAGACTTGTTTCTAAACATGTCCTGGGCAGAGGAGAACAGCCTGCTGTGCCTCGCAGGGCAGTGACAGCTAGGCACAGCTACCCWAGCAGCAGACTCCACCCAGATCCCGACTGTGAGGAGGTTTCATCTATACCTTGCTGAGACATCTCTGGTCTTCTCACGGAAGATCTCATCATTTTTTACTGTCTTCCCACTGTCTCAGGGATCACTTGCAGCAGGTTTCCCAGATTCCCAGCAGTGAAGGTGGTCAGGAGCAGTGCCCAGCTCTCTCAAAGCTGTGCACTGCTTACTGYTGAGCAGAGCTCTGCAAAACTACTTAGTGGATACCTGCATAAAAGGGCAGACCTTGAGAAAATTGCCCTGTAGACCTCAGTAAACCATAACCGAGCATGCCTGCTCTAGAGTTTAGCACTGCTTGAAAGAAGCCATTGCCACCTGATCAACAGATGAGTCTGAACATCTTGCACTTTGTAGTTTCTTCWGTTGCCCTTAATGCAGCACCTCCTGGTGCTTCCCGGCAATGCACTAAGTGATGTGAGTAGCATCTGTCATATGCAATTTGTTTCCTCTCCGCACAGAGACCAGGGTACACACCTTATCTCGGGAGGGCTTTGGGGGCGGGAGGTGGTGGAGTCTCCACGTCCCCAGGGGCAGGCACGTATCTTACAGCTGAAGCGGTGCGTGTCRTGTGCCTGGAAGGAGGAGGCAGAGGAGAGGATGGGGGAGACACAGGGGGCTCCGGGCAGCCTGTCACCATCTCTGCAGAAAGTTCCCTGCTGCCTCAGGGCCTGAGGGATAGACCAGAGTTTTCCACACAGGTGAGCTCACCAAGGGGCTAGGCCCAGACAACCGAGCCTAACGCGAAGCCCAGTTTAAAGCAAGTTTTTCAGCACGGTAAAAAAAAATTTTAAAAAATATGTATAAGAATAGTAGGAAGGATGGTGCAGCGGAGGCAGCAGAAGGAGCCGAGCAGAGCAGCGCTCCTTCCCCACGCCTGCCTGCAAAAGCACTCACCCGCCGCCGCATTCCCGAGCATCACCGGCGGGACCGCAACCAAAACTTACCCACGCGCGGGGCACCGCCGTGGGAGCGGCGGCGGCGACCCCCCGGCCCCAGGGCGATGCCCGGTCCGCGGGTGCCGCGCCCGCTCCGCCCGTGCAGCACTCACCTCTCAGGGCCAGGAGCGCGGCCAGGGCTGCCGGCACCCACCTCCCGCCGCCGCCGGGGCGCCGCCGCGTCATGCCGGGCCGGGCGAGGGGCGCGGAGCGGGCCGCCGAGCCCTGCCTCTCCCCGCCGCCGCAGGTGCCGCCGCCGGTGGTGCCGCCGCCGCCGCCGTCCCGGGACCGCCCGCTCGCGGCGAGGCTCCGCCGTGCCCCAAGCCCCGGTCGCCCGGGGAGGGCGGCAGGCGCGGCGGCCGGACCGAGAGCGCAGCCTGGCGGCCCCGAGCCGCCCCCGCAACCCGCCGGGCTGCGGCTGTCACCCCCCGCGCGGCACCGTCCCGGCGCGCAGCGGCACGTCCCACCACCCTCCTCCTCTCTCCGCACAAATTGGGGGGTCCCCCCCTCCTCCCCTTCCCCGCCAACCCGGTGCCGCTGCATCCGTAGGGATGCTACACGGGCCGGGGTGAGGAGGTGCGGTCCGGCGCAGGGCTGGAGATTGCACCCCCACCGCTCCTCCGGTTCATCGCGGCAGCGTGGGGGCTTCTTCTCTCCAGAGCCTGCCTACCGCTGCATTGAAGACGACAGCGGCAGCACACGGCAAAATATTTGGGATGGGCTGCATGGGTCTGGTCACCGCTGCAGCACAGTATAAACACTGCAAAGGTGTGAGCCACCCTAACTCCGCCATTCAGGAGACTGGGAAACACGAGCATTCAGCACTCCTACAAATCCGACCAAGGTATCTCTAAAGGGTGTGAGGCAGTTCTTCGAGTTGGGGAACTGCAATACTGTGTCACACAAGAATCGCCAACAAGTTGTGTCACAAGCTTAAGTAATTGCAGTCCTTAAGGCTACACAGAAAAATTAATCAGTTGAAAATCAGCACACACCAAGTGTGTACGTAGAGGGTGGGAAAGGAGGAAAAGGACCCTTTTTGAATTTAAGATGATCATCTGGGGAAAGGATCAAAGCAGAAACCTTGCACAGACTGACTCCTCTCACATAGCCAGCTCCCTGTCCAAGTCTGATCACAGTAGCTTTGCTTTGTGAAACTAAGCAATTTGATGAGGAAAATCCTCTGACAATTCTGTCAAATATCCAATTGCTTCATTCCCCCACCCAAAGTTTCCTCCTCACCAAAGCACAGCTATGCAGCCTTTGCATCTTGCAGGCAGCGAATCCACCTTGTGACGGTTCTTCCCACTTCCTTCCCAGTCGCAGTCCCCGGGAGAATCCCCATGCCCAGACTACCCTATTGCTCAGYACTGTTCAGGTTTTTGTTTCCTCAGTTGCCTCAAAAGATGCACTGACCCTTTACATGTCTGCAYTACCCCTGTAAAGGGGGCTGGGGGAGAGCTGCACCTGGGAGTGAAGATGGCAAGCAAAAGCATCAGGGGTAGCAGAACAGAAATTGTTTTAGGCARCATGAAGGAAAGCAAGTTGGTACCCACGAAAACAGTATGTGGCAAACTACCTTCTCACCAGCCTAGGTTAAGCTCTGTCTTACCCAGCATCAAGCTTTGGCACGCTTCTACCAGAGGACCAGGTAGAAATGTCACCCCAACAGTCCAGGTTTACCAATTAACTTGGTTCTGAAACAAAACTACTAGCTCTGTTTATAAAGAACAATGGTTGACCRGCCCTTATCAGGCAGCAAAATTGTTGACTCCCACATGGGCTGGGGCTTCATTCAGCAACTGGTGGCACAGAGAGGTGAGAAGGCACAACACGGTGATTCAGGGGTTGTACCCTCCAGCCTCCTTACAGGTTTGTCAGGTGCCTGCTGCATGTTGTCATGCATGAAACCTGACAATAGGGACAGTCTGTCAGTTCTGGCACTCTTGCAAAGCACCCTCCACTCCAGCCCTGCCATGGGCAGGCAGACTAAGAGAGAGTTTTGCTCCATTAAGAAGCCAGCTCTTGGCAAAAGCTCAAGCAGCTGAAGCATAACACTTCAGAAAAGCATCGAAGGGAGAGTCGTAGCCCAGCTGTTCCCCTCATTCTCTGGCAATATGGGAACTGAAGTTTTCTCAGACTSTCTCAGACYGCTTCTCTTTCCTCCAGCTGACTTSTTGTGTTTTTCATCCAGCAAAAGGACAGAGTAACATGATGATCTCATGATCAGAAGCAATTCCAGGAAACCCCCATCCTTGTGTGATCAGCTGGAGGAGTACAATGGGTATGTCCACACGTTTACCTACAATGAAGGCCCATGAATGTTTCTTACCAAACATAACCTCCTCCATCAAAGTCAAGGGCAGAGAGCACAGAGCACATTAGGCACAGTAGCGTGCCACTACCCTTASTCCTTCAGATAACTTCCAAGAATGAGAAGACGCAAAGACAAATCAAGTGAAAACAAGAAAAATTATATATTCTCCCTAGGACTGCYGCACTGCCTACCTGATCTGCCAAGACTTTGAAGCTGTCTTGACCTAATGGAAATAAGTGTGTTTTTTAGTATAAGGACACACTGCATTTAGCAAATGCCATCCCAGCTCACTTTGGACTGTTCCTTGCATCCTGCTGTGCATCAGCTGGCAGGTAAACAGCAAAGATCAGTTCACCCTGTACAGTGGCTGAATTAATGTGCTTCCTAAAAAGTGCAGTGAGCATAATGTGAATTGAGAGCCTGGTGATCAGAGAAAGCATTCTGTCCAAAATGGACCTAAACGACTCCCTTCTGATGCAAGCTGCTAGGATTTGTTTCACAGCAGAAAGGGAGTATTTTAATCAGCTTTTGGATCTGGTCACCACAGCAGATACTGTACCATACCTACAAACCACAGTGACGCAGCAAGTGACTTTAGCTGCTTCTTGCAGCAGTYGCAAGAACAATCTGTGGCCACACTCCAGAAGGATGGAGCAGCCACACGGAATAATAATCTTCAGATGCACCAGTCAGTCCTCTCACTCTGGCTCCCTCTTCACCTTATCACCACTTCCAAAAATAGCTTGCAGATTGTACAGAAAGGACGTGGACGAGGAGATACTGTTCCTGGAACTCTGAATTTCCACTTTAGATGTCCTTGAACCTTCCCCAAAATATTAGGCTTATGCCAACCATTTATTCAGCGAGTGCAGCACACTCCAGCCAGTTGGATACCAGAGCTGTGAGCACAGATATTTGCTGCTCTAGCAGTCTATTTTCCCACCGGTGAGTGTCTATACCTCTTCCTTGGTATCAATGGAATAGCATAC
Source organism: Amblyornis subalaris (assembly GCA_018881555.1). Taxonomy (NCBI): domain Eukaryota; kingdom Metazoa; phylum Chordata; class Aves; order Passeriformes; family Ptilonorhynchidae; genus Amblyornis; species Amblyornis subalaris. Next base: position 2,590,146 of record JACAXG010000058.1, read on the forward strand.
CATGGATATACTCTTTGTCATATCCCAGGCAGCAGATGCTGGCAGGTGACCACTGCAGGACTCAGTTGTGTTACATTGCTCAAAAGAACACACAARGGATCCTTAAACTGAACAGCCAAGATACTCCCAAGACTGTGCATGCTAGGCTGGGCAAGGACAGAAAAGAAAAAAAAAGGAAAATAAAAGAAACCACTCCCACCTTTTTCTTTTGAAAGAATTATGATAAGTAATGTAATTCTCATGTCTCAAGGAAAAACATCTTTGTGAGTCAAATTTGAAAAGAAAGCTTTTTTCCACGATGATGCTACGGGGTTTTTTTCCCCCTTTTGCCTTAACRTGGCTCTAAGAATCCAGTGGGGATGCAGTTGGGTTCAAGAGATGCAATAGATGCCAAGTCTTACATCACCATTGCTGTCTCCCAGCTTGTTACTGGGTTATCTATTGTCAGATGGGAATTTATTGAAGGTGACATTGCTTACAAATTGATCAAAATCAGCTTCAGTGAGGTGTCCTTCCCAGATATAAAGAGATGGATAAAATTCACTCAGTTGATCATTAATAACCTCAGTCTGTGGAATTGGTTATCTCCTTCTGACAGAGGAAATAGAGTTTGCAGATTGAACTGTTTTAATCCTATCTGAGAAGAAATATGACAGCCCTTCAAAGATACACCCAATTAACTGTGTCTGTACCTTTTCAATAAAACAACTTAAAACAAAACCCTAGGTGTATTTTGCTGAACACCTGTGTATACAAAACAGAGGTCACTAAACAGAAGAAGAAACAGTGATACCCCTGTCAACTCATCTATCACAGATTTTTTTCTACTGGCCACAGGATTGGTTACGTGGGAATACTGTCCCAAGTGCAAAGGTTTGTGGTTTTGAAAGCCTGCATAGTGGAACAAGCAGGAGCATCAGCACTGGGAGAGGTGGCTATTTACTCTCATTTGCCCTCTCTGTCCAGCATCAGGTGAAGTCCAACAAGGGTGCTGCGAGTCCAATGCACTGCTAATGCAGGCAAGCCCTGTCCATGCGTCCGTCAGGATAACCCRATCCCTGTCACAGCAACGGCCAATGCTTGCACATCAGCCACATAGGGAGACCTCAGCAATATCTGAGTGAAACCAGCCCCGAAAAAACAAGCAAATTTCCRCACTCCTTCGATGCCAGATGGCAGGAGCGGATGTGTCCATGGAAACSCGGGTGGATTAGGCGTACTTTCAAACTTCTCAGCACTGAAGTAGGCCACTGCATTGTTTCTTTCTCCAAGGCCACTTTGACCCACACATCAAGGGGCACCTCTCTCTGCTGTCCCCACTTCATGGGAAGGGAGCCATACAGCCAAACTCCACAGGCACCCTGGAGCTGGGCTGAGACCCTGCTTCCCCTCCACCTTTCTACCCTCATGRGCACACTGGCCTGTCTGGTTGCTTCATCATGGGCCTGTAGTACCYGTGACACGCTGATTTTTCTTAGTGCACTGCAAGGTGTTCCTTTCCACAGGAGTGTGGGGAATAAATAAATTTCTATGCACCCCACGCATGTGATTTCTGACTTTCCTGGAGCACCCCAATGTGCTTTGAGCTAATCCACAATCTTGTCAAGCCTCTGCATATTTCTACATCTCCTGAGTTTTTCTTGGCTGTTCCCACAGTAAAAGCAAACCTCCTCAGCTACAAAATCCTCTCCTCTTCCCTCTTCTCCTGCCCAAAATCCCCCTGTGTTCTGATGTCTACAAAACCAAAGCTTTTTATTTAACATTTTGAAATCCTTCTTCTCACTCACTCCCCCAAACCCTGTCCATGTGGACGTTTGAAACAGATTGCTCCCCAAGGYTCTGACTAAATCTTTTCCTTGGACACGCTGTTCTTGCTGTGGTTAACAACTGTCCATTGTACCCTGTCAGACACAGGTTGCCACCCCGATAGGAAACAGGGGATGCTGCATCCACATAAAAGCATTTCATAATGCTGCCATTTACATAACAACTTTCTAAATTGTACATCGACAGATTTCCCCAAATCATTACAGTAGGTGAATTAAATCTTCCACTAAACACCAGCAAATGGTGGTAATGATAACTCTTCTAAGTAGCACACCCCATAAAGCTCAGAAAATGGAAATCAATCACTCTTCCTTTTTTTTCCCCCAGAACTGCTGAAAGAATTTATTACACACAGCTGTGACAGAAAATAAATAGATGACAAAATTGAGAAGAAATACGCTAAAGTTAGGACCCATGTGGATGTGTTCCTGCAGTTGTGATACAAAATGGGTCTTTGAGAATCTTGTTTAGTAGCAGTGTTGCTGCGGCTGTGATGGTCTAAAGATATGTGAGGTGCAATAACTTCTACAGAGAAGCAATAACTTTTACTAGACCAGCTGATGTAGCTGAAAATACCAACACGCTTTTGGGCACATTGACCTGAAGAAGAGCTTCCATGCTTGAAAACTAATCTGTTTTTTTCCTTATACATCTGCTAGACTAATAAAAGATTGCAGTTTTCTGCATTTCTTAACTCTTTGATGCTCGTTGGCAACTAGTAACCACACATAAGRTTTTTCAGCCACTTACTTGCTTTTTCCAATGACGACTAAAAATGAATAAGGAATCCAGGAAAACAGAAGGCTAAAATCCTTGTGCCAGTGGACATATGCCCACTTATCTTAATCTTGGTATCACTAATGGTGCCTGTATCGATAACTTGCAAAAATAACTTTTAATCCAGTAAATTACCTACAAAGGCCAGAGATATCCCTGGGGATATACAGGACAGTCTGGGAAGAGCAGGACAGAAAGTTCCACATGCAGCCAAAACCAGCTTTGCCAAGCCCATAGAGCAATGCAGGTATCTCCTTAACACCTTCTTGGCTGTTTCCAGTTCCGGATGGTTGCTTGGACCAGGGACCACAACTGTCTATGTTTCTCTGCAGCTGAGCAGAGTATCTCTGTTGGATTGATGCAGGAGAGAGCTCAGATCTTTGGTAGCCACAGTTCAATGTATCCATGGATGAGATAGGTGACCTATGCAATGATGAGGGGATACATGTTACTGGCCTAAAGATCAATTTGGGCAAGGTTTCTCACCTACAGAGCATGATGCTACTTATTACCACCACACTGAAGTAGCTGTTAAACACACCTCACCCCTCCTGTCAGTGTTTTCATGGGACAAGTGCTCAGCATCTTCCAAGTCTGACTTAATCCTTCAACACAGGGAGCCAACGGTATCCCATGGATGACTCCTCCAAAATTTCTGCAGCCACGTGGCAACAAATGAAGTCTTCTGTTTAGAAGCAACATAAGAATGAAGTAATATCAGAACAAAACTAAGCTTGCACTTCGACATGACCTGCTGGCTAACATTTCTAATTGCCCATGCTCCACTTCAGACTCAAACCTCTCCTTGTTGCAGCATTTGCTATGCTGCTGGTAAGCTGCCTAGAGCCCATGCCAGCTGATCTCCCTTTCACCTGTCCTGCAAGAAGTCTAAACCATCCTCTAAATCACTGCTGACAGGAATGCAAGTTTCCAAGCTATTACTGACAGCATTGCTTGCTGTTGCTTAGTGCTAGTCATGGGCCACACAGTATTTATGAGAGTATATGGCACTTGAAGTGTTAATAGTATCTTAGATGTGCACAAATGTAGCTCTGCTGAACATACTGCTCAGGCACAATATGACATGGCTGCCTATGCAAGGCAGGGTGTGTATAATTCACGTTTGCCTGGGCCAGAAAGGATTTGTTTCACAGCAGAAAGACAGAGAGTAGAACTGTCTTCTCCTAGAGACCTTACTGTGCTCTCTACATAATGGAACAGTCATCAGGTGAGTCCATCAGAGCCAGGACTTAAGCCACAGGAAGAAGTCATCAGAGCTGACTTAAGCACAGGAGGAAGGATTAAACTCTGCCCTCACCAGACTTGGGAGCCAGGAGGTGCTCCRAGCCTGAATCAACAGCCACTGTTGGAGAGGAGAAAAATAGCTCCACATACAACATAAGGCAGATTTGTAGCTCCCACCAGTGTCAGACAATGACAAAAGGCGAATTTTCAAGACACATTCGCCAATGCTCTTTCTAATGCCCATTTATGGATTTTAATTCCAGGGACAACACCAATTAATTAATATGGGTCAGAGTACTCAGTACAYTAACATGGTCAGAGCATCTCCCTCCATTTTGCACTAGAGCTTTTAAATAAGTTGGCAAGTAGGATTCTTAAGCACCTTTTTGATGCTCACATAAGCAGCCCAGACACTGTAGTCCCAAGTAAAGACAAGTGCCAGAAGGTTTTGTTGCTGAATCTACTCCCAACCAATTTCTGCTTCCCTTTATGTATATAGCAAGGCATTTTCTCCTCCCTCCATTGCACAAAATGGTCATTACAGCTGGCAATTACAGCACCAACACCAAAAACTCTACAGGGTCATTGAAGGTAGTGTCCTCTCACTCCAAATCTTGTTTTCTCTGGGACAACACAGGAATGCAGTTGTAGTCCCACTACTTGCCTTTAATTGTGAATGCAGGACTTCAGTCTCCGGAGCAGAGTCGTCAGTCCTGCACCTTCCCTCATGCCCGCCTTCATTTAGTGGTGCTTAAAAAATGTATGCTTAAAAAGCAAAGTCGAGTTGTCTAAGTGCAAAGGAAAGCCTTTTAATTAGAACTCAAACCAAAAGAGGTGGGGGGAAAATGAAGGAAAAGCATAAAGTGATTCAACATTTCCAAGTTAATTTCCCCGACCTTTCCTCTGCTCTCTCCACCTCTTTTATAGATTTTTTTCCTTGAGTCTACCAAGACAACAGCCCCTTTTGGGCCAGTTGGACTGAAGAGTGTTGTCTGTAAAGCCCTACATTGGGACTGCCAGTTCATTTCACCCTGGTGGCACTGATTTATACCAGTGCCTGGTCAAGGATTAAGCCCKTCATCAAATTTTAACAGGCCTTGTCCCTTTAACAGTCCGATTTCAAGCAGGAACMCTTCCTAGACCCTGGATGTCTCTATGGTAACACAACAAGATCGTTTTGTTCTAGCTCACAGCATTGTGTGCATATTGAAAAGCACAGTTAAGATATTTTGAAGTGGAGAGTCCAGATCAGCCAATTCTGAAGCCCTGCAAGAAAAAATGATTATGCAAATGAAACTCCTAAAGGTGAATGGCAATGAATACTTTCAACAACAATACAGTTACAGTATATGAAATGAGAGCAGCAGTCTCAGCAAGGTGCCTTGCTCAGCAGTACAAAATCCACTACACCAGTTGCCTTTCTTTTTGCTTATTTTAGCAAAATGGTCTGGGACAGAACAGGTCACACCAACAAAAGCATTTCTGGGTTTTGTAGCTGTTGCTGCAGTACAGCCAAGGCTGAGCAGAGCCTCTGCAAGCAGAAATCAAGTCTCCAGGAACCATAACAGGGTCCCTCTCACATTAAGAGAAAGGAAATAAAAATGCAGCAAGCAGACCCCTGCGTTCAGGACCAGACTAGGAGAGGTAGTAACTTAAAAGCCTGCTTGATTCCTGCCTTAGAGGAAAATTTCCCCTAGTGCCAATTGACTTGTGGCTGGCAGCAGTCTGTGCTATCTCTCACTTGCCGGCTTCTCCAGAAAATATCACAAGAGGAGCTTGGCSTCATGGAATACTGCAAGTTGGAAGGGCAGGAGAATGCCTCATGCCGGAGGCCTAAGGAAATTATTACTTCTTTCATTCATTGTTTCTTTTTTATTTTTTCATGACTACCACTCACCTGCTCACAAAGCCCAGTGCCAGGTCCTGCACTGTGGTGACAACAACCCCAGGCAGTGCCACAGAGGGGGCAGAGTGGCTGGAAAGCTGCCCACAGGACAAGGATCTGGGGATGCTGGTTGACAACACAGACAGCTGAACAGGAGCCAGTGTGCGCCCAGGTGGCCGAAAAGGCCAATGGCTCCTGGCCTGTATAAGCAACAGTGTRGCCAAAAGGAGCAGGGCAGTGATTGTCCCCCCTGTACTCAGCACTGGGGAGGCCACACCTTGAGTCCTGTGTCCAGCTCTGGGCCCCTCAATGCAAGAAGGACAGTGAAGTGCTGGAGTGTGTCCAGAGAAGGGCAACGGAGCTGGTGAAGGGTCAGGAGCACAAGTCCTGTGAGGAGCAGCTGAGGGAGCGCTGGGGGTGTTCAGCCTGGAGAAAAGGAGACTCAAGGGGACCTTATTGCTCTCTACAACCGCCTGAAAGGAGGGTGCAGCCAGGTGGGGGTGGGTCTCTCCTCTCAGACAACCAGTGACAGGGCGAGAGGACAGAGTCTTAATCTGTGCCAGGGGAGGTTCAGGCTGGACATCAGGAAGATGTCCCTTTCACAGAAAGAGTTGTCAAGCATTGGAATGGGCTGCCCAGGGAAGTGGAGGAATCAGCACCCCAGCAGTGTTCTAGAAACAATTGGACGTGGCACTTCGTGCTACATTGACAAGGTTATGTTCAATCTAAGGTGTGACTCAATGATCTTGGAGGTCTTTTCCAACCTAAATGATTCTGTGCTTCTGCTGAGTGCCACAGCTGCACTTAAATTCTTGCTTACAGACAGTAAGGAAAGAGGTCTCATATGCAAACCCAGGAATTTACTGTTAGTGCAATTGAAATCATAACAGTCTAATTAAGAAATATTACTTACCTAGACTCAATTATTAGAATTTTAAAAAGTAAAGACTATTATCCGGAAAAAATCTGAGTAATAATACAGTTRAAATTGGTTTCCACACTTCCTGGCAAACATCCCATCTTCTTCTTTGCAGGGAASAACATAATGCTGATGTATTCTTCCTCCTCCGTCTAAGATCTGTATGGAGCTGGGTTTATACAGTTTTTTAGCAACATTTTATATTTCACTCCTCTTTCCTTGGCCTGCAAGTCCACACTGCATCCAGATTTACTACACGTGGAGAATTTTTACATACATTGAATTTTGTTCCTTTTTTTTTTCCCTTTTTATGTCCACGTTTCTTCATCTGATTACTAGTGAGCTGTTTGTTGAGCTGGTGCCTACGTTTGTATCCTGCACCTCTTTTCTCACCACCCCATGCCTCTCCTCTGCACTGCAACCTCTGTCCCTTCTTTCAAGGCCTCTGTTATCTCCACCATGCCTGCATTTTCCTGTACTGTATCGATATGAGGAGCAGGGAGCACATGACCTCGTCTGAGTTTGTCTTTTTGAAAACAGGGGCTCCCAAAAAGATACAAAGTAGTAGCAGTTAAGTGTTGGTCAGCCAGAGAAAGCATGTTCTGCTTGGGGAACACAAAGTACTTCAAATCCAGCTGGAGGACTACAGAGGATCACACTTTCAGGAAACCAATTGGAGCTTCCAGTGTGGTAGAACAGATTCAACTTCATTTATCTAAATTAAGCCCTTAATAAAAAATTCACTTTTTTCTTCATTTGCATGTTCTTCAAAGGCATGTGGACCAACCTATGGGGGGCTTCATTACCAGCGGGCCCTTGGGTGCAACTAGAAYATGAATTTGAAATAATTCTGAGGAGTCCTAGTTACTGCCCCCACTGTTGTTCACTTTGCCTACACACACCTGAAAGTGAGCACAGACTTGAACCAATTTTTTCAACTAAATTTTTACCAAAACTGTTTTTCCCTCACATTGCATCTTTTTGTCAAGAGATTCCAGTTGAGCTTCTATATTTGAGCTTCTTATATATAGGAAAAGTTTGAGAGGTTTTTTTCTTAAAGCTTTGAACTAAAAGTGTTGTCTATGAGGCAAATAAGTCTCACAAAAGTAACCAAAAAAACCAAACACCCCTCAATTCAAAAAAATAATTAGCCAATTAACAATTTCAGCAGGGTCAGCATTTAATTCAGACTAGGTTGCTTGGAGTTTTGACCAGTCATTTCTTCAAAATTTACAAAGACAAATTCCAAAACTTCTCTGAGCTTCTCCACTGATTAATCATCCTCAGTAAAAAGGGTCTACCTCCATTTTCCTGATGACTTTCACATATATATTGGAAGACAGGTGTCTGTTCCCCTATCCCCTCTCTCCTCCAGGCTGAAGAAGCCCAGCTTCCTCAGCTTCTCCTTGTTTTCACATAGTAGAGAATCAAGGCCTCTACATCGCTGCACCAGTACTTGAGCTCAATCGGATTTAATCAGTAGAGGATAACAGCAAGCTCATTCTGATAACAGGGCATGCTAACCAAAGCAAGTGTTCTCAGAGTAGTATCTGCACAAACGCAGTTTAACAACTTAAAATGCACGTAGGACAGAAAAGGTCCAAAAGACTTCTCTGGACACACCACCATTTGAAAGTTGATGCACGTACCACTGAATTTGGGACTGGGCTTACACTTGCGTGTAAGGTTACATTTACTTATGTGTAAGGTTACATTTGAGCACCTCACATGGCCTCCTGATCCTCTCTCTAGTGGTTCAAAGCAGCTTTTTTTCTGAAGTTATCCTCCCCCATCCAATCAACTCCCTGTTTAAGACGGCACAGATTTCTTCTGAGTATAGAAATATCAGCTCCAGTTACCACGGATACTATTTTCTATAATGATTTCCAGGAGGTGTCATCTCCAAGGATGCATCCTTCTCCCAAAAGAGAAAAAAGCAGCTGGCTTTCTCTAGGAAATCAAACAGCTACAAACCAGATTTTTCTGAGGCATCTCATAAAATGGATCTTGATTTTATGAAAGAGAGAAGAGCACAGTCCTTATCCATACCTGTAGGCCAGAGCCTACTCAGACAAACTACACTGTTGATTCTTTCCTTAGCCCCATTTTCATTACTGACATGTTGCTAGCAAGGAAATCAGAGGACTGTACAATAATGTATTCATGTTGTTGGATTGAAAGTTTAAAAGCTTCCCCATTTGATTAAGTAAATGCAGCAAGTAACGTGCAATTAAGGGCCAAAATATTCCTTGGCTGCAGCTCAATAAACGAATCCTTCAGGAGCTGGCATCTCACTTCCACACAAATATAGCTCTCTGCTCATTACCAATCCAGTCTGAAATACTGGGGAAGGCTGCAGGAAAACAGACACCTGGCRGAGACGCTAAGTTAGTTTCCTGCATATTGATTTATGCAGCAATACTTCCTAAATCCCTAAGAAGGGGTGCATAAGCAGCCCCCAGGTGTGACAGAGGTGCACAGCAGAGCTCCCACAATAGCCTTGCAAGCCCTACAGGTACGACAGCAAGGTCTTCAGTGCCACAACAGCAACAAGGGGTTTGGCTGACATCCACCTCACAGCCATTTGGCAGGGGGTCCTTCCCCACAGTGTAAAGGGGTAGGAGCCCAGTTTAAGCCTGCTCTCCCTTGGCTGTTTGATGTTGAGAGATGGGCCCACCACAAGGGCAGCTAATGCCCTGACGGGAACCAGAAGCTCCAACCTGGCTAGCTTTCCTCATCACTTTGGTCATGTCTACAATGAGGAACATTAACCTGCTCCTGCCTGGGAAAGACCTCTTCCTTTACAGGCAAATTCCCTTTCTTTTCTATAGTCCTGTCTTACAGTTTCAGCTCACCAGAAGGCAGGAACCCACACATCCCTCATGAGCAAAACTCTGGTGACCCTGGCACCCAAACCCCACATCATCTACAGCATCACTGCACATCCACCTTTGCAATGCTTCTCTTGCCCTCTCAGCTTATTTCTCCTTGAAATCAAACTTGGCCTCCATGAAGGAATGGCTGCAAAGATAGAAACTGGGACATTTATGGAAATAGTCAGGTAGTCATTAAGCATGAAAGCTTCAATAGTCCAATATTTCACTAGTGAGCAGGATCGCCTCCCAAAATAGTCTCAACATTATTCAGGTGTGCTCTTTCTCTTTCACATTGTACCTTTATTTCTGCACTTCTGTTTGTGTACAGCACCAAGCACACCATGGCTGACATTCGGGATTGGTATTCCTAGGCTCTACAGTTGTAGAAATAAAGAATGTGATATGCCTAATTGAAGGTGTGATCCAGGCTATAAATTATACAGTCCTGTCAAAACTGAATTAATCATGTACCTTGCACCAGCTCAGCTGTACTCTACCCATTAATTCATTTTCACCGAGATGTATTCAAGTGTTACAAATAACTCATCGGTTTCAAAGGCATTTCTCCCCAAACTATCCCCACTCAGGACAGACAAGATTCAGATTCAGCCTTGGGCAAGTGATGCTTTTCTAGGCATAAAAACCCTGTACAACAAAAACCCTCTCATCTTTAATGCCTGGTGGTTGTGAAGGGATAGAAATAGGAGCCTCATGCTATTAGGGAAGGGCAATTCCCAGCTGCACAAAGGGGACACATGTCCTGAAAAGACTCAAGATTTTAATGCTATGACTTTTTCTGCATAGAAATGCATTTGAGTAATTTTTAAATGGTTGCACAGCTAATTCCCTTTGAATTCTACACAGTTGGATCCATTGAAATGGAGGCAACTTTGTTCACAGTAGTAGTATTGTTGTAGTTGTGAACTCTTTAGGCTGTAGCCGAGACAACATTTATAGGGAAAGGAATTAATTTTTGTTAGATCAGCTAAGAGATGAAAAAAATAGATAATCTTTTGCAAAGCCTTCAAGATTAAAAAAAAAAGAATCTCTGGATCTGAACACTAAGGACACAAGGAGAAGAGAATTCTTCCAAACAACATTTTAAATTTGCTACATTATTCCAGTGGGGTTTCTTTCCCAATCAGTTAGCCCATTAGCATGCAATGGGCTAAAAAGTTATCAGGGCTTCTTCAGGATGAGCCACATAAACAAGCTGTACTTCAGGACACATTAGGAACAATTCCCTCATCAACTCATTCCAAAAAAAGGTTACCTGGCATGCAACTTGCTCCCATCCACACATCACACCACAGCAAAGACTTTCCAGCTGACAGCTGGCACCTGCAGGTCACTCTTAGCTGAGAGAACAAAAGTTATATCCAAAGAAAACTTTTACTGCTGGAGTTTTGTTATTTTCTTTAGTCGTTTGGGTTTTTTTTTTCCATAGCTGTTTCTAAAAAAAAATAAATTAATTAAAATTAATGCAACAAATGATGACAYGAAGAGAAGTATTATGTACTGAAGAAGCTGGAAGAAAAGCTAAAGCAGCAGAACGTCACAGCTTCAGCTGAGAGCAAGCCAAGATTGCCAGCCCTAAATATCACAGCAGTTGGAAAATACATAACATACACAATTTAATGTTTCTCCCAAGCTCAGCACTTCCTAACCTTTGGAAGAAGCAAAATGGGCTGCTTCTTAGGGTTAGTAATGGCAGGAAGAGCAACACTTGTTACAGAAATAATATGCCATTAGGAGGGAAAGGCAAGAGGAGTTAACTTGGGAAGATCATTTATTAAGTGTGCCCCCAGGCAATCTGAGCCAAAAGTTTTTTGGACTCCTTGGAACATAAGATATTAGCAGTCCCTGCAAACTTTGCATCTCTTGGGCTCTGTAGGTATCTTAACATCACAAAGAGGGGAAGAAAATCTCTCACCCAATATCGTCTTTGAGCTGAATGAAACTCCAAGGGGCCCACTGGAGACAGACCAAGGTAGTGGCAAAAAAGGTAGTGGAGGCACTGAGCCTCCCTCAGTGCTCTTGACCTCACAAAACTTTTCAGACTGACTGGGAAAGCACTGCCCCAACCTGGGGCCTAGACAGGTCTGCACAGGCTGGTTCAGATCGGTCACCAGTGACTGTCAAATAGGCTCAGTGAAACAAGGCAGAGCAAAGTCCTCATCAGCACATGGAGAGAGAAGGCACTTACCCACCCTTTACAGAAGCAGATAGTGTTGTGAAGATTATCTGGGATGGAAGAACATCAAAACCCCACCACAAGAGTCAAGCCTTTTGCTGCTGTTTAAGCAGACCCGCTGTCACCAGAGGATGGCCTAACACAATGTCACAGTTGGTCCTGTTTATATAACAACAACCATCAGCAGCACTGCAAAGGAAAATTTTGAGGCCCTGCTGCTTGCCTCTATTAACAGCATTTCCTCATTTAGGTCTCACAAGTTTCCTAGCAACATCCTAGCATGCACGTTAACACATACATTAAATTTTGCACAAGCACCTGTAGAACAGTCAGAGCCGAAAAACTTTGCTTTCATGTTGACTCAGAGGGGAAATCAATTTGCTTCAAGAAGCAAACCCTTTCAGGGCAGCAAAGGCTACCAACACGCTTATGACACGCTTGTGAAACCATGCAGCTCTTAGTGAAGGAAGAACCCACTGCATTCAATTTCATTATTGGCATTTTCCATGGAGGAAAGCAGTAGGTAATCCTCTCCCTGCAGCTTTCAAAGAAGGCAAATGTCAATACACAGCATAATGCTCTGAATAACACATAAAGAAGTCCGAGTAGCCAGACACTGGACAAAGGGTCAAACTGCGCAATAACTCACTTCTACACAACTTGTGTCAAACTCTCCATGTGTCTAATACCTGTCTGCTCAGGCAGATGGATGCTACTCTTCTTTCTCACTGCCTGAGATAGTGGCTTTCTTGCCCATACCAGCCAGTAGACCGATTCACCTTCCCCAGCACTGTCTCATTGAATCCATCATGGAGGAAGGACTCGTCCCAGTCTGCCAGATGGGTTCAAACTTCGCACTTCATGCACACACAGTGTCTGCAAATGAGGGAGATGAGGATTCACCAAGTGCTCTGAGCAAAATCTCAGTAACTATCAGGAATGAGAAACTCATCCTTGTTAAATCTCACTTGCAGCAGTGACACAGGGAAAAATAACATCCTGGGCTGGGGTAGGGCAGAAATCGTGCCAAGTTCCTCATACCATTAATGTATACCAGCACCTCCCAGGAGTAGCAGCAGCATTTACCTACCACATTTGCCGTGTGAGTAACACAGAGCTGCATAACTGACTTGGACTGAAACGACTTGGAGGCTCCTAGACAAACAAAGAGCATTTGGGACATCCCTAAAGGTGATCTGGAGGGCTTAGAGGTCGCAATACTCCCAGTCCTCCTCACCCTGCGCTCCCATTTCCCTTCTCTGCAGCAGTAAGTGGAACTGCAATTTTTCACTTGTCTGGCAAGTGATTTGGAGCACGCTTTGAAGCCCAAGTGTACCCCGCACCTTGCCCTGATGAAGCTTCATGCAGTGGAGACACGCACGGCATGAGAAAATTGCCTTGAGCTGAAATGCACACTTTGGGGAGAGTGCTTTGCTTTTGAGGCAAACACGGCCTTGTCTTGCCTGCTGCCTAAAAAGGGGTCATGAGAAGCATCCCAATTTCCTGCTGCCTTTCAAATGGGGTCTCCAGCCCTGGTAAAAGCTGATACTAGTGTGCAGAGCTCCTCCAGACTTGGAGGGAAGCTGGTGCCTCTCAGGGCCGTACCCCACAGCAGGGAAACGGCAGGGAGCTGGAGTGAAGCCACTGCTGGGAAGTGTGCATCTCGCTGATTAATGCTCTCAGGCTGCCTGTTGACAAAAGCAGCAAGAGGATTTGTAATGCCTAAGCTTATCATCATCATGCTTTCAGAAAATCCTTCTCCAAGAAGCAGTGTAAATAAGTAAAGTTTTACAAGTTAGTGGACTCTCTTAATTGAGTAGCCCTTGTAAATTAATAACATTGAAGCAAATGTGCAAAGACTTTGCTGACTTTCTGGAAGATGTCTAATAAGGCCCAGGTTTACTCAAGTGCCCAAAGGAGCTGGTCCCCAAACCTTTTTGTAATTTGTTGAGACACTAATGATAGTTAACTTCTAGTGGTTTATTCAAGAGCATGAGTATGAGGACAGCAGAACCATCACTAAGTCTTCCCTCCAGACCCAGCCAGGTGCCAGTCCTTCCACTCCTACTACCTGCAGTCCTACAGGAAAGGGTGTGGGGCTCTCTCCTTCCTTCAGGCAACTCCAGTGAAAACCATCCTTTGAGCACCTTTCAGAGCCAAAGCGAAAAGCCCCAGGGGTATCTGTGTATCACTGTTCCTGCCTGAGGGCTCCACATGTCACGTCCTTCCACCCCCAGCAAACGTGTCTAATAGTTTAGTCCCAGTAGCTAAAACATGAAAAAATACTTTGTTTCCACTTCTCTTGCACTTTTTGCTTTGCTTTCCCCCTTTCCAGACATTAACAGCTTGGTTTCCCTGAGAAGAAGCTATGGTTGGGTGAATAATGCAGAGTGAGTATACTTTTTTATTTCTTTGAATGAACTTCGTCTTTCTTTGCTCATGGACACTGACAGCAGTTCCTGCAACTGCATTGACTGTTTGAATCTATTAGGTCATCCATGCTGTATTTATTCTGACTTTAATGGCTGTGAATATTCACATGTCTTCAGTCACGTTGCTCAGAGCTTGCCTACCCATAAAATTGTGCTGGTGTAATATGCATTCAGCTGAAGGCGCCCCCAACTTCGCTCACGCTCTATAGGATTGAGAAAAGCTTATGATGATCCAAGTTAAGTCTGTAAGGAAATTATGAATTAAAAAGCAGATATAAAACACTTTTATACTAACATGAAAGAGCTCAGGGAGAAGACTGTGATGCTTTAACTAACCCAGGGCAAGGCTGTGAGTGAGAAAGGCCTCAGGCAATGAAGAGGTGCCTTCCCTCAGGTTCAGCCATGCCAGTGGAAGAGCAGATGTACCTCAGCACCCTCGCCCTGCCTCTGCAGGATGGAGCCTACACAGCACTGCTGGGAGACCAGTTCATAGGAATCTTCCAAATCTGAGCCATGGATTCAACACATTACTTGACGCCATCAAAATGGTTGACATGAGCTAAGCTTGAGGATTTTGCACAACTCAGAGAAGGGAAGGAAACTTGAACAGCTTCCCCAGCAGATTGTTCAGGGCTGTAACTTCCCACAAGGCAGCAGTGCCAGTGAGCTGGGACAGACATTCTTTCAGCACCATGGGGTCCTGGTGCGCTTATGTTAAAATGACTTAAACTGGCTGTCCCTTTCTAAGTTGTGGGCAGTTTTGGTCAGTGAAACACACTCGATTTGTGAAAAAAAACAGCAAAGCAGCCCTCGTGTGTGCACCTCTCTCAGCAGAAGACAGCCCCAGCTCAGGCAGCTGCCTGATGTGTACAGAGAGACACAGGCAGAGGTGCATTCCCACCTCATGCAGCCTCATCGGCTTCATGCAAACACACACACCCCTCCACACAGGACTGCAAGGCTGCTCCCCATGCTCACGGCTCCTCAAGCTCTCCCAACAAGCAAATGGGTGCTAGAATCTATGGAGCAGTGATGCCTACTGGGTTCAGGTCTCCTATAAATTCATTGGAAACATCACCCAGAGGGCAGGCAGAGCTGCAGTGACCACAGACAGCATTTTATGCAGCCTGGTGACACTCAGTTTGGCAGAGGAGGACTTCTTGAGGATAGGATAGCAAAGGGAAAATGAATGGACATGGGATCAGGGACTGATACCTGAGCCATGCTTCTAATAGCCCCAAATTCCATTCCCTTTGCCCTCTTACACCTTGGATATGTGCAGTAAGCTTCAGATCAAGCCCAAAGTGAGAGAGTAGGGCTTGTTCCCACAAACCAGGTCCTGCACAGCACCATAGAACATCCTTCTTTGCCCTGGCCACAAGAGAGGGAGAGAGAATAAGCAACGCTGTGACCTTTTCGGAAGCATGGAGTAGGATGGGGATGAGGTACAAAATGCACAAGACCATGGGACTGCTCTCTCAGGGGCCAGCTGAGCTTTGGCTGACACACAGCAACTGGGATGCACTGATTGCTGTAGATCAGAGGGGCTGTTGCTGGCCAGCTACAGTACAGATTTCTTTTGCACATAGTGGGTAAGAGACCATGACTGTCTTGTTGCCTCCTATAACCTCCTGCCCTGGGTAACCCTGTGTCTAGACCAACCCCTGAGCCTGGAGCCTGCTGGTGCAGTGCCAAGAGCCCGACAGTGTAGAGCAGCTACGGCCATTACAGTTACCAAAACCTCTGCTGCAGACAGGCCTTTGTCCCTTGTGGAGTGGCATGGCCCTCACAAAACCATCCTTCTTTTCTTCTTCTCTGTTCTCCTCTCTGAGTCCCCRGTCTCTTCTCTGCTTCTTTGTGCAGCGCAGCTCATGATCTGCTCCCTGGAGGGGTCCCAGAGGAGCACTCCTGCACTGAGCCGAGCGCAGAAATCAGGAGTGAGATCTCCAACACTGCAACAGGACGTGCAATCTGTGTGTTCAAAACAGGAGACACATATTCCTTTTACTCTACTAGAAGCCAAGCTTACTTCTGAGCTTCTCAAGCTAGAAACACCCTGCCATGGCAAGGTCTTGTTCTTAAGATTTAAATATGAGTAACATGCCCTTGGCAAGTAAGTGCCTGTCTGGTAGAACAAAGAGATCTTTTTGCCAATCATCAAGCAGAGGTGAAATTTTACGTGCTTGCATCCCCAAGATAGCACAAAAAATGCTCCTGAACTTTGGGCGATATTTAAGTGTCAAAGCCAGTTCTCTGCAAGTGCAATTCTATTCCAGGCTCGTGGCATCTGCAGACTTACAAGCTGATGTGCCACAGGAGAGCACAGAGATGTTCATATAGGGGGAAATATGCATTTACAATGCATCCACATTGTACAGCTGCATTGTGTATTATTAGACTAGCTTCTCATTTTATTAAGTCAGATCACTGCAAAAAGGAAAGAGCTCAGATGCGATGGTCTAATGAAACATCAAAATATGAAGGTTGCTTGCTTTAAGGAAAAAAAAAAGCATGAAAGCTGCTGATAAATCCCACAAAATTSATTGGTATATGAAAACATTCAAGTCAACAAAGGTGAGGAAAATTGTGAGAAACAGCTGCTAAAGGTGCTCATAAATAGTATCAAAGAAAATAAAGAAGCAACTCAGTAGTGCTTCTCTTCTCCCTGAGGAGCTCAGCGAAGCCCCAGAGCTCCTCACAGCCTTACAGTTCAGGTAACCAGGACCCTAAGCCAAGCCAAATCCCAGGGCTGTCCTAGCTCTCACGAAAGCCCAGCCATGCCCATTGCTGCTGGTTAGATCTCCTGCTTGGCTTGTTTGGGGAATAGATCCTTGCTGTCCTTTCAGCGGATCTCAGTGCAAGGGGACTGTGGCAAGAGCAGGTGACACAGGTCAGCCTCTTCTGCTCACAGCCATCCAGTCCCTCACAGCCATCCAGTTCCCCACAGCCCCTGCCAGGAAAGCCAATCAAGTTTCTCCAGGAAAGTGAGGCACCAYGCTTCCCCAGTTTTCATGCTACCAGCTGGTCTAATTTCTCCTGACATTTCTTCCGTAACAGCAACAGCAATGTGTCAGGATTAATTAAGCCAAGCAGTGGGCAAGTCTCAAAGGAGAACACACATCTGCTGTGACCTGCCCCCACCTAAAAGCCAAGGAGTCTTTCCTGCCATGAGGATGGAAGAGAAAAGGGAGAAGGAAGCAGGAATGGTGAGGCATCTTCCAGCAGAAGCACAGTGAGCAGCCTTGAACAGTCAGGGTTCGGATGAACACCAGCACAGGTACAGCACTCCAGCCTCAGAGCAAACACTTTGTGCCTTGTTATTTAGCCCTTCAGATAGACCACTGTAGATTTCACAAGGTGTGCCTCAGAGGTCTGCCGGGTAATTAAGGCTACTTCTCCCCAAATCTGAACATGGGACAGTTTGTTGGAAGACTGCCAGTGAAAGGGTCAGAGATCAATGTGTGTCTGCAGTCTGGAGACAGGGCCCACCCTCCATTCACAACCCAAATGGTGGCCTAGCGGTGAGGAGCACAGCTATGCTTCCCAGTTTCAGGCTGGGAAGTAAAGTGGATTCCCAATATAACTAAAATCCAACACACCTGGTAATGACAACATGAGACACTAAGTGCTTTGTGTGAAGTCAACGCTCCCTTCCTGACCGTGGCCAGGAGAGGGGTTTGCACCAAACCATGTGCGGTGGTAGAGGATGCTCATATCTCCAGATAGGTGTAATAGCCAAGCAGTGCCACAATATCCAGCCATTTCCCTGGGGCCCCTTTTCCAGCTGGATAGTGACACATGGGCCAGCCCCTCAGCTTCATGGGTCTCAGTGGCAGTCATGTTGGTCACTAACAGCAGAAGATGACAGTTGGAAATGCTGGGATGTTCTCACTTCSCCTTCTTTTTAGTTGCTTCCTTCAGTTCCAGCCCTGCTGCCACACCTTTCATGCTTCCAGCAGTCAGATGAGGAACCGTAGGTCGTCTCCTCTACTTTCAGTTCAGCATTAATTCACACAAGCTGAGCTCTGTCACTTTCATCAAGTGGCAGGTGGCTCAGTAATAAGAGAAATTCCCACAATTATCATAATGTTTTAAGGCAGGAAAGGTGTATTTTAGTTATAAAAAGAAGCTGTCTCGGTAACTGGCACTACACGTAAGATAGAGATGTCATAACATCCTGTACAGACATAATTACCTAAATACTAGTGTTGGTTGATTATCAAAAATTCTGATCCATGAATCAGCCTTCTGCTCAACTCTGCATGATGTTGCTGTATGTCAGTGTCTGGATAACTGCGGAAATGCTGGGCTGAATGTCTTCTAATTTTAGCAAAGATTTACATTTGTCCAAAAGACTTTAACGACAGTATATTTATTATCATGCTCTTAAAATTAATCCTCTCATCAGAGACCACCAGGAGAGATTGCTGCATAACCAAGGACACCAACTGCAGGGAGAATGACAACKAATGCATTGCAAAACCTGTAACTTATTAGTTAAAATTGTTTATTAATAACTTTTGAGAAAATCTACTGGGAGAAAAACAGGATTGATACACAATTCATGCACAGAAAAAAAGAGTGTTATATAAGCACTGCACCATTGAGCCCACTTTACTAGGTAGTAATACCAGAACAACAATCTCTAAGCTGTGTTGTACAGATGTTACAATGCAGGGTGTTAAAGGGTTTGACCTTATTTGATACACTCTGCATTCTTCAAGTGCTAAGACAAAGTCTCAGATGAGATACGCAGCCATATTTTTGCTCCTTTTCTATCAAAATAAGCATAACTATTTGGCAGAAGGTACTCCAATCAAGTCGGACTGAGTTCAGAAAAGGATGGTTTTTTTCTATATGTGCTGTTCTTGCAAACATCCAAGATGTGGATTCCCTCTCAGACACATTCCTGATGTATATTGGCCTATGTATTATGAATACAGATATTATAACAGTGTATACAACCAATTCCAGTAAATCTCTTGTGCTCAGACATCTCTAGATATACCTGGATTACAAAATTCAAGCCTGGCTCCAAATCTAAGTCCTTCCTTGCCCCACCACTGATGAACAGCTCCATCTCTGTCAGGGTTCATAATGAAGAGGCACTATATCTCCAGAGACATGGCATACAATTCTCAAGGTCGGTGTTTGTCCTTAGGCATACTCCATCTGCATCCACACCCCACAGCTTATTGCACTTTAAGCCTGTCCACATGGTAAGTGGTTTTCTAATACCAGCCATAATTTTGCACCCAGTTGGCATGTGGAAGGCTATATTAAGCCCAGACGATTAATGCTGTCTTTGCTGAGAAGCAAGAAAATAGTCTCTGTGCTATTATACTTCGTCAGCTTTCCCAAACACTTCAGGCAACTAATTCTGAGGACTTTTTGACTGAATTGACATAAAATACATCCTTCCCCTCTTGTTGCTTTTTAAACGCTTTAGGTTAATTTTATACTGCAATCTCAGAGGTCATTGGCAAGAGCATGTTCTGCCACCCACCAGGCACTTGAGGAAATTTATGAAGACAGTCAGGTCCCATTTGTTCTGGTCATCCTTGGTGGGTTTACATGTCAGCATAATGTGTATGAACATAAAATTGCTGTTTGACCCCCCTGGGTCTGTCCATGGGGAGCTGTTTTGGAACAGACATAGTGGTTATTGCTTTCAATAGATACAGGAAGAAAATGTGGTCATCAGTAGATGTGAAACTGGAGAGAGGCCACCTGGAAAGAACAAGAAAACTCTAGGAAATCCATCAGGACAAAGTCAGGAGAAGAAGTCATTTATAAGACAGACAGGGTGGGCAAAACATTTCCGAGAAAGACATTTATATATATGTTTATATATTCTTGACTTCTGGAATGGAATGTTTTATGAACATACCTTTCAGAAGACATTCCAAGTCAGGACTTTATTTCCAAATACTTTCTACATCCTTACGGTGTGAAATTAAGTGGAAGGACTAGTCTTAAATAATAAGATGATATTCCCAGAGAGTTAGAGATTATGCTTTGGCAACCACCTTTTCAAGGTGCTTGCTGTTGTTATTGACTGACAGAGTGCACACTAAGGTGAGGTTTGCAGCTCAGGAGTGAGACGAACTGTGTGTACTCACAGCCAGTGTGAGATCTGGCTGCTGGGACTGTGGGTATCTACAGGAGAACTTGGGGCCAAATGTCTGCTTAGAGTCAACAAAAACGAGTCAATGCAGGCTGCARACTCTGGAGAGCCATTTGGCCCATCAGCTGTGTCTACTTCAGCAAGAGCAGCACCGCTCCCCAAACTGCACTGCCTGCATTGACTGGATCTCTGCTGACTGCAGTGTCAGAGCTCTCCACACACCCGCACTTAAGCAATGAAGCTGGAGGTAAATCTTGCTGTCAGTAAAAGTTCTGGAAATTCACTCATTGCCAGATTCTAAGTTAAAACACGCTTCAGTCACTGCATATACAGTTGGCCTTGACTTATTGCTGTGTTGTTTTTCTTGCAGCTTGCTCTGACTAACATTAGGTATCTGCCTTCAAAGTGCAAATTGCAAACACAACGTGCCCTGGTATCAAACCTGTAGGTTATTCTTTTGCAGACTCAGATTGCTTTATAACATCATAATCAGTGAGACTTTAATTTCTCTGACTCATGTCATCCAGATAATGGGGCTTCAGCAATTTTGAACAAAAACCAGTCTGGGGGCAATCAATCAGACCATTGATTTCTATGCATAAAATGAGATGTTGCTCAACTGCAACATTTTGACATCCACTAAGCAGGACATGCAGTGGTAGGGAAGTGAGAACTGAATGTTTAAACTCCTCACTGTAGACAAATTGTCTCAGCAGCATTTCTCCTGTCCACAGAGTTGCCATCTCTTAACCAATAAGCACTTTCTGTATGGATACTGTATTTTGCTGGCCGTCTTCCCATGCGATCTGTGAATAGGTAGTTCCAACGGTGCAAGCTCCTCACTTGGAACAGAGAGGGTGTTGATGAAAGCTGCTTTCAAATCAGTTCAATCCCTCTTGGATCAAATGACATTTGGGAGACAGAAGACCTTCTGTTACATCAGACAGAACAAAGTTATCTGTTTTACTGTGGTTTAYGATGTCAGTGCGGTCATGTGCAGAACACAACCAACAAAACCACTGCTGTCGTGCACCACCATTTTAACAAGAATACTAGAATCTGTGTTAGTTCCTTGGCACGTGACCATCAAAAAGGCCAATGAATAGGGTGTTTAAATCTTATCTCTCTGCATCTGCTCCTAAGTTGTTGTTGTTTCTTATGGAGAGAGCTAGCAGCATACTTCCTACAGCATCCAAATGACTAAATTTTCCAGTACTGGACAATGTAATCTCTGATAAGGCTGAGTTGCCCATGCAGAAAACAAGAAAAGAGCAGTAAAGATATCATTCTCTTGCTATCCAAGATATCCTAACATTAGAAGTAATCATGTACTCAGTCTTTCTCATTCCTGACATATTTTGAACTGGCAAAGAAGTCCAGGGCCCCATCCTCCACTCTTGTTGGATTGCAAGGCCAACTTCTTAGTTCAAGAGCCTCCTGGTGAGACCTCCTGGGGGATCAGGTATTTCATGCCTGAAGACTATTGCCTTCACCAATCTCATAAATAACACAATAGAAACTTCAACAAGATAGATTGCATCTTTTTTTTCAGGCAGAAAATCACACACAGTTCCATGATTTATACAAATGCAGAGTAGCCATTTGCCTTGTAAGACAGATGAACATTATAGAGATCTTTTCTCAAATGTTGTTGGAAAGCTGAAAGGCAGTCTACAAAATCGATACTAAGGCTTTGGCAAAGAGGGAGGAAATAGTCTGTCCTCTATATCCTGACTGGATAGGGCTATACACTGACAAGGTGAGTAAAGAACATGAAACACTGGAATAGTTGCTCAGTTTGTGGGGTGCAGAGCCTCTACCACTCAGATCCTTTGGGAAGAGGTTATACTGCTGGCAGGAAGGACATTGGTGAAGCTGTTCCTGCCTTCTGGAGGAGAAATTATTAGGATAACTGCTCAAAATCTGTGAAGGCMAACAGTCCAGTTAAAACTACAGCATCTGGTCAGGATCAAAGCCCCACAGGCAGGCATCATTACGCTGGGCCAGACAAGATGGTTGATGCATTAGTATGAGACCCTCGGATCACACTGCACTGACTTCTCCATTGCAAAACATCTGCTGAAGACAACAGGAATTCAGATATGCAGAAAAGCAGGACTGGTCCTTGATATTCAAATAGCAAGAAGTTTCCAGGGTTTGGGCAGAAAAGAGCTCTCTGCCTCATGCAAAGACATTGCAAAACCCTTCACTTGAGTTACTTGATGCAAAATATCTCTGCTCATTCGTGCTGGAGCAGCTAAATTAAGTGTGTTACTTTCTATAAATCCTTCCTGTTGTCAGTGGGTTGCCTCTTACTTATGGCCATTGTCCCTTTTGTTGCTATCAAGGAAAGAAACATAGCAGAGAGCTTTTGTTTAATGAGCCATCACATTTAAACATCATTTGTCTCAGTTGTTTTCCTTTTCTCATCTACCTTTGCTCATTAAACTCCACCCTGCTTGGCTGTTAACAGCGTAATCATGGGGAGCAATAGCATCACGAGATTCCTTGTACCAGTGTGATGCTGCTACCCCTGCTGCTTTCCCCCTATTCACCAGCTCTGACGGGGCTGTGCTTGTCTAGCGTTACAGCCAGGGTAGCAGCAGCTTCAGAGCCAGCTTACTCCAAAGGATGAACAGCTGGAACTGTGCTTCCCCATATGGAGCAGGGTTTTGGACGGATTTTCTTGGTGCTGCCTGTGACGTTCACCTTGTCCTTCTGCACGTCTGTCACAGCCATTTACCAGCCTCTTGCCTCTGCAGAGGGTGTGGGGTAAGGGAAGGGGCCCTCAGTCTGCTCTATACAGATGGCACATCAGCTGTGGCAACACTCATGAGGGACAGGGGACAAAATAAAGTGAGGTAGAAGAGTGGCATTTGTGCCCCTCTGCAGAGGTGCTGCAGGCGATTCTCCAGCATAAGGGTTCTCCTGTGCTTCCTTCCCTGTCCAGGAACTGCAGCAATGCTAAATCAGGCAACCTAAGTCAAGCAAGCAGGGGAAGCAGCAGCCTCASTAACCGGGCAAGGCTTTGGGATAAGGGAGTTGCTCACTCCAGTCACTCTATGGCTGCAGAGATTTTAGCCAGAGCTAGCAAGAACAAAGACAAATGTCATTTCCCCAGTTCCAATCTTCATGTACATGCTCAAATATGACTCAAAAAATTACCCTTGCATCCCTGAACCTCTTGCTTAGTCASTTTTGGGGAGCAAGGGTACACCCATTGACTCTTACCATGACTCATTTTTAGCATGGGGAACTATAATGAAAAAGATTCAGTGTCTGTTATTTACCTCTGTGGCTTACGCTGCCCATCTCTTCCCAGCTGTCCAGCACAGGGACATTCAGATCCTGATGGATGGCTCTCAGTACCTGTGAGGGCAGTGCTAGGACCAGGAAGCTGCAGCAGTACCCCACAATATCTGTTGCTTGTCATGTCACCTGCATGAAGGAACACATGATGAGTTTAGCCTGCAGATCACAGCATCCAAGTCCAGAAGCCAGTGGTGGGAGATGCCAACCATGGAGCTGTCACTCTTCTGGCCCACGGGCAAACAGCTGAGTCTGGAATAGCCATGAGTGGGACAGTGACCTCACAGTGCTAACAGGAGCCTTGTTAGCCCCGTTAGGAAGGCAGGTCCTCAAAGTTAGGAAGTGGCCATGCCCGCCCATCTGCACCACCATTAGCTGGTTCTGTTATGTTTCTCACCTATACCAGCCAGATTGAGGGTTTGTGTGGGATCTCATCAGAGGATAAATCAAAGACCCTAAGTTCAATAAAACACGGAAGACTGGACATGAGGAAGACATTTCTGAGAACATATTGTAGAGTCAAATCCCTGTAGAGATGGTAAAGTTTAAATCTTCTTCCCAGACCATTAGGAATACTCAATAGGCACCGTGACCTCCCACCAGGGGAAAGGTTAATGTCAACAGCAAATAAAATCCACCTGCCAGTTCTCCAGTTGCTCAGCCTTCCTGTGAGCTGAAGGCAGCCAGGTCAGAAAATATACACACATTTGGATGTGCATATTCCCATTCTTTACTAAGCCACCGTGTGGTGGGTGAGATGTAACCCTGAGCACCTTGTCTCGGATTTAATTGGCCATTACAACTACCAGGCTCACACGCAAAAGTATTCCAATGGCAGAATGAGGAACCAAGAGGCAGCACTTTTCTAATGGGTGGCAAGTGTGCTTGTTTGCCACCACCCCACACATGCATGCACACATGGTGCTGAGCCCATCTTTCCCAATCAGAGAGGCTGTGGCTTTCTGCAGACAGCTCAGCCTCAGTAAGCCAGAGCCGAACATCTACTTCTCCAAGGCTTAACCCAGTGAGCACTATGAGTGGGGCTCAACCTCTTCCATAGTGCAACACTACTCCAGTCCTACAGAGGGGCAAAAGGGTTGCAACTCCTCCATACTCACTAGGTGTTCCTGATCTTCATCTCCCATTTTTTCACCCACCCAAACTGGAAAACACTCTTCCAGCCTTTTTAATTATTCTGTGTACCTTTCCTTCTCAGGAAAAAATGGCACTTTCAAAACATCATGCCCAACACTGGCACAGCACAGCTAATTCCTCTTTTATGAAGGGCTTGATCCAGAGCCAGTGAAGTCTCTCTTGTTCCTCTTTGATTCTTTTTGTCCAGACCCAACTTATTCTTTTCAAGCTAAGCTCTTTATTCAGCAATACCCTCTAGATTTTGTCAGTGCAGGGAAGTTTTACCAGTGTAAACTAGGTTATGAGATCGAAAACTAAGTCATTTTACTGGTGAATATATGGATAGAAACTCCTTTCCCCCTTTGTTTTAGTGTTGTTTTGGAAGAGGCTYAAATTAAACCAAAAAGTCATTTATTCCAAAAGAATGCCTGCAGGGGACATAAACCAGTAGTGCCTTAATTATGCCTGTATGCTCATTTTGATTGCTTTAATGTTTCTAATTATAGTGTTAACACTTCTCCCATTTGACAAGCAGGGAAGAAAATTTGGCTCAACCAAGGAAGCTGGAGCATGGGTTATGGGAGATGTACATCACCTTCCAAAATGGCTTGCTCCTGCCAGCTTGGAAAGAAAGGATGCTCTCACTGGCATTCTGTTATTTCAGCCTGTTCTTCTGCTGGGGCACTGATGGGGCAGCATTTGCAATGACAATGCAGTGGCAATGAAAATGCTGCTATTGCCACTTTTGGCAAGAAAACTTTGCGGACATATGCAGAATCATAGAAGACAAAGTTGAAAGAAACTGCAAAGAATGATTTCTGCTTTCCTTGTGGGAGAAGACAAGATTCAGTGTGTTCATCCAAACTTCTCTACAGGCAGAAGGCCTCAAGCCATTTATTCCTGTGCTTAATTACTGCACCATTAGTACAGGCTTCTGAATGTCTAACGAGATCTTCCTTCTGTTTAAGCCAATTACATATTGTCCTATCCCCCTGGAGACACAGCACTGATTATTACTTCAAAGCATGTTAAGGCTGATACAAATTTAACAGCAAATGCTGGATTGTGAGTGAGGTATCTAAAGGCTGATACGTACATTTGGATGAAAGCCACAGCCTGGACAATTTTTGAGGGGTCTCCATAGACAATGTGAGTGCTAAAAAACTTCACTACAGAAAATTTTAATCCAATTTGCTTAGATGGAAGAGAAGGATGGGAGCTTTTAACTATTGCCTGCAAAGATGTGCTTCTCTTACATACAGAATAATGCTAATTCAGATCCCTTAATRACATAATCTGAACTATAATTTAATTGGTAAGCCATAGATTATATTTATATCTTAGTAAATTTAATCAAAGTATTGAATGTGGGAAGGGCTTCTAATCTCTCAATTCCAAGACTGCAGTGCCCAAGGTTTAGATACATCCTCATGGCTGGACAAGTGGTTTGTCACCATGTTATTCACTGCTSAGCCAAGACAACCCATCTAAAACAATAACAAGGGCAAGGGAAAGGAAAAAAACACAGAAGTCAACAGAGTAATGCTTCAGATAAGTGTATCACTCTCTTTGTATTCAGTTCCACCCCATTTTTAGTCTCAGATTCAGCCCCTGTGTGTTCTCAGGGCCAAAAATAAAGATCTTTTTATTTCCCTCCRAAAACACTGAATCTTTAAAGGTAAGGGAGCCAACTCCTCTGGAGTCAGCACTCTTTTCCTGGTTCATTCTCTAATGCCCTCTTTGACCACATCCCAAGAAAGTTGCCAGTATCCATCCTGCCCCCTTCCACCAATCATCTTAGATGCCATCATCGTAGAAGATCACCTGTTTGCAGCATCTGACTCCCCCTGCTCCCAGGAGAGCACATTTGGTCTGATTTCTGTAGGCACCGAGACTGCTCCTGGTTTTCCAGAGAACAGTAGTTGTTCAGAGTCAGGCAGACCATGCACTTCTCCAATCCCTGCAGATTAGAACATTCATGACAGTTAAGGTAAATTACCAAAGATGTGAAATGAGTGCATGAGAAAGCCTGTTAAGCCCTGCATGGATTTTGGGGGATAAAATAACCTTTGTTTTGCTTTTGTTTAATTGTCAYCATAGTGAACCAAAGTCACTTTTCTTGGCCCCCACACAGAGATTAAGTGCACTTTAACTTCCACACATTACCTCACACCTCACACTAATTTGTCTTAACTCCCCATGTAGACAAGCCCTCAGAGGACTGGGGTTTTCCTCTCTTATGTGACGGTTCACTTTGTCACAAAGTGAAATGTGTTGGAGAAAACTATTTGCAGTGAATTTTCCCTCAGCTGTGCCTGCAGTGACATCTTTGTTGCAAATTGCTGCAAAACTTCTCTCTCTGCCTAAGCTTCTCTGCTTTTTTCCTCTTTCAAACACCTATATTTGAACAGCTTACAATTAGTAAAGCAGCATCCCTCTACCAGACATAGGGAACTGCTGACCTGGTCTACAGGTGAGGTACAGAGGCGATCCAAGGAGATTAATTGCTGGGCTAAGGATCACACAGGCTGCCTACATCTGAGCATAGAAATCATATAAACCCAGGCCTCTTTTGCTCCTGGAAACATCTTTTCTCGTCCTCTCAGTGGATTTTTMCTCATTAGAAATAGACAATGAGTTTCTTCAAACCTCAGGATCATGCCAGTTGTGCAGGAAAGAAAAAAGAAATTACTGCCATTACTGCACCTGTCAAGGGAACAAATCTTTCGCTCTCCCTCTCCCCCTCTTCTTCCATCCTCCCTTTTTACTTAAGAGCAGTAGGAGACCTTCACATTAAGATACTGAACCCATCACAGTTGGAATAGACAAAGTGAAAAGGGAGGTGATGGAGGCTGAGACAATGTATTTTTAGTCATTTCGATGAATTATGGAGATGTGAAGTTGATAATTTATTGAAGAAGGGAAACGGGGGACTCTATGTAAATGTTTTCAGATGAATAATTAATGTGCCTTTCTAGCATCAGGGGGTCTTTAATTAAAGCCTCTGTTAAACAAGGGAAGGCAGACGGGCCTGGCTCCTTGCAGCAGCTAATTGCACCTTTCCCATGTACAGCTACGATTCAGAAACAAAGCATCATTTGCATCAATAAAAAAGGACAGATCCTACCTAGGGTGAGTGGCAGGAGGCTGTGGAGGCCAGCTGAGTGACCCCAGGACTTAGGTGGTCTGCATCATGTTTTAAATTAGTTTGGCATACAGACCAAATGACAGAGTGTGGGGAAGCGAGGATGAAGAGGGTACTCTGACAAGGCCTTGAGGAATGCAGAAAGCCACTCACAGCCATGTGTGGATTACAGCCGCTTCAAGAGGGACCTACTGACAGGGTTATCCAGGGTCTTGCTGTCACTGCGTGATACATTTGCCTTCCAAAATCCTGTTCCGTTCCATGCCTACCTCCCTGTTCCAATGCCAGGGATGGGTTCACAGCAGAGGGGAGCACARCAATAAGGCAGCATTCCCAGGATGGAGGAAAAAGGCGAACCTGAGTCTCCCCACTACCCAGCTGCTGTCCTTATTGCCAGCATCCTCCACAGGCATCACTCCCTTAGGCAAGCTTCATGCCCGGACTCTTCCTTCCTTCAGGGGTTTCACAGCTGATGAGGAGAGGATTGGATGAACGTTCACTTTGGACTTCAGCCAGAACATAGCATCCCCTCCCTCTCGTGCCATGTGATGGTGAGATCAAACTGAAGTCTCTTCCCTTACAAGGACTGGGCCTTCCGGAAGGTCTGTGATTATTTCCCAAGAGAGTGTATAAAACCATAATAGTTTCAAGAACTATAATGAGACAATTAAGGAATGACAGAGGCTACCCCAGTTATTACTGCTGAGGATCTTCCAATAAATAAGAAAAATTTTGCTTATTTAGATGCCCAGGGAACAGCAGGTAAATTTCCAAACAGGGAACAGAGTCTTGTTTTTCTTCACAATGTTATCTAAATTAGACACAGACTGATTAGATTTGACACCTTGGCAAAGAAACAGTATCTCACTTTTTTCATTCATCTCTATCTCCAGTAACATTCATGGTAACACTACAAATGAGGAAACAAGACTCAGCTGAAATTTTAATAGAAAGAGTTAATTCTAAGATAGGCTAAGTAGGTTCCCAAAGCAAATATTTCCAAACACAGACGCTAATAGCATCTTTCCTGCATTGCCAAAGACCAGACTGAAGGAGACCTCGAGGGGTTACGTAGTCCATGCCAGACATCTATGGAAAAGGTTTGCTTAACCTGTTGCAGGTATCTCCCCACTTTCTGAAGCTATAATTGAGGCACTCCCTTTTGGCAAACTTTGGGCACAAACACAATCCAGAGAACACCCCTTCAAGAAAGGTCTCTCCGATTTCYGCGAACATCTTGGTTTTCGGGAAAGCCCTGAATCTTCTKGATTGAGAGCATGTGTTTTGTGTTTGTCCACACCAATGCTCTTGGCAGGCCTGACGTGTGCCTGCGAGCTCAGCGAAGGTTTACTGCTGTGCTTTGTGGAGGCAAGCGCTGCCAGAAGGTCTCGGAGGCTGCTGCACTCGTCGCCCCTGCGAGCAGCTGCGAGGCTCTGCTGCTCTCTGCTGGGAAATGCGGGCAGAGCCCGAGCTGCAGGACTTACTGGGGGAAGAGCTGCGTTTGCCAGCACACAAACACTCAGAGCCACCCGTACAAGCGCACACACCTGGCTGCAGTCTCCTCAACATCGCTGTCAGAAGCCGACCCACATCAAAGGTTGCTGGTACAGGAGCGGTCTGGGTGCAAACCAGAGGCCCCTGCCATCTCTCCTCCCCTTGCATCCCAGCCCTCTACCTCATGCAGGAGCTGGCTTTCTTCCCTCTTTTGCACTAACATCTGCTCTCCTCCCAGCCTGCTTTTTTTCTCAAAAACCCTCTGGGTGGAGGGCAAAACAATTACAGATAAGGCACCAATGTACAGGGCAACCTCATGACCCACACAGTCACTGGTCAGGACACAGACGAGCAGAGATGACTCTCCAAGGACCCCAAGCCGCTTCCTCACAGCCTGGTTTTTTTGATCATTGCTCTGTGACCTAAAGCTGTTCTTTGCTCACCAGGCCTCAGGAAGGCTTTAACTACGTCTGGCTGCAACTGTGCAAAACCACAAGTCAGACAGTCGGGGCCACAGCCTGCAGGGAACGCGAGGCCCCGGCCGTGGGTATCGACTGGGCTGCCGCGGCTCACGGACCGTGCGGCAGGTGAGCTCCCTGCTCCGGCCACCAACCTCAGCCTGGGGGAAACCCTGGGCTCCAACAGCAGCTCCTGCACAAAGGAGGGGGACAAACTCCCCACGCCGGTGCTGAGTGAAGCCCTCTGCCCCTTTAAGCAATGATGTTTAATTTTCTGATGTGTTTCATCCCATGCATCTCATTATGATTTTCAAGTAGAGGATGAGGCGACAGGAATTTAAGATAGGCACTTTCAGGATGTGGCTATTATATATGTATATTTACAGCTCAATAAAATAAGAAGAAATATTCAAAGTAAACAGACTGTGGAAAGTGATTTCTTCCAACTCTCCACTGCAGACATGCAAGAAACCAATCAAAGAGGCTCAAGAGTGGTTTGAGCATAATTTATTAACCCAAAAGGGGCCGCATTGTTAACCAACATTATTTATAGTGAGCAGCTCAACCATCTCTACTGAGCAACTGTGTGATACTGCAGGGACAAATGCAATGAGTTACTACAGAGATAGGACAGAACCAGCAGCAGGTCTTTGTTACAGCTGTTAGAAAAAGTGTCCCCAGGAGACAGGCACTGA
The DNA here is from genome assembly GCA_018881555.1 of Amblyornis subalaris. Lineage (NCBI taxonomy): Eukaryota > Metazoa > Chordata > Aves > Passeriformes > Ptilonorhynchidae > Amblyornis > Amblyornis subalaris. The sequence continues at coordinate 2,620,663 of JACAXG010000058.1, forward strand.
ATCTCTAATGGCTATCTTATTTCTCTGACAATTTATTTAAGTTTTAACTTAACAGCAGGAATGATAGCCACAGTTACACAGTGACTCCCAATAAAGGAGTGTATTGCTAATCTGCAGCTGGTGTTTTCTTATTTATTTCAAAGTCTTTAAGTTCCAGACTTAGCATATGGTGCCATATAAATAATGATATAATAATACGTTTTTGCTTTCCATGTGCCTGGGTAGAAAAAAGCCATGTGATTTATCTTACATGAGCATTGTATTTAAGGCATTATTTTGCTCAGATTTTTTAATGCATTTAAAATGCATCTTCTGCTTTTTTTAATCTGTTCTTTTGAAAGAATAAACAGAGCTGTGATGTTTATTTAATAGAGTCATTCATCTTACTTCCTTGTGCAAAATCCTAGCTTTCCAGACCCAGCAGCCAGATCCCTGCAGTAGGCAGTGGGGTTGGAAATGGAGAGATCTGCTGTTTACCAATGAGGCACAGATGAAAGGAACACATGGGGCTTGAGATTTACCCACAGCACGACACTATTTGAAGCCAGCAGGCAGCTGAGAACTGCTTAGTCCCGTCCAGTAAAGGAGACAGAGGAGAAATCCATGGGAGAAGTTCTGCAGGGAGTCATGCTGTGGAGAACACAGCACTGGGTTGGCTCAGCACACAGCTACCCATACATACAATTGATATTAAGATGCCTCCTTCAGATAAAACTGTAAAAGCAGTTACAAAAAGCCAGCAGTTCCATGCTGTCTGGAACCATCACTGTCACTTGGGAACGTGGGAGAGGCAAGAAGGACTCAGAGGAGGAATCACGTGGCATCCCATGAGTGCAAACAGCAGTGCTCCAGTGCAAGATGATCTGAGTGGTCAGCGTGGCTGAGGATATGGACAGCACTGTCATGAACCTGCAACTGAAGTAGTGGGGCAGCTGTTTCTCTTAAAAAGCCAATGGCATAACCTGAAAAACACACACAAAGTGAGCTGCTCTGAATGGAAGTGACATCTGTAAGTTTAGAACAGCTTTTGAAGTCCTGGATCTCCCTCCSTCTCACCCCCATAAGCCCCCATGGCAGTTTCAGCCAGTCGTTTCAAGCCCAGCTCTTGTCAGACTGGAGCATGAACCAGAATATGTCAGAAGCTGGTTACTGTGGTAACCCAGCAYAGCTTTTATCTTTATTCCTTTCATCTCCTCTTTGGGGGAAACAGGCAGTCTGTTTATTTGCTTTTTCTGACAAAGTTCATCACACAGAACACCAACTGTCTGGATCTGTGTAAAACTGAGGAGAGGAGAAAATACCTCTCACATGAATGTGCATGTAAATATATCTCTTGGCACTTTACTACCCTACCTCTTGCTTCCCTTTACAAGCTATTTGACATGTCCTTTCCACCTGCTCCTCCATGCACAGCTTCTCTTTGCCCTTCTCCTCCAGGCCTTCTCACTATCATGGCACTTACTAACAGGGCCAGCAACAGCAAATGGTACTCTGGGCTTTCCTGTACCCCTCGTGGGGGGAGCGTGGCAAGGCAGAAAGGACACTGGAACTCAGTGAGGTAACAGCTCCCTGCAAAACGAAAGGCCAGTGCCAGGCTGGGCTGTGGGTGACCCCCACGACCTTCCCTTTGCCAAGGGAGCCCCCACAGACGGCTCACTGGCTCTGGCACACACCAGGAGACCTCTCTGGCTGCTTCAACGCGAAGAATAACACAGGTGAGGGGGCAGCTGCCAGGACCAGGACCAGGACCAGAACCAGAGCCAGGACCAGGGCCAGTGCCAGTGCCAGGCACTGCCACCAATAGCATCCTGGCCTGTATCAGCAATAGTGTCGCCAGCGGGACCAGGGCAGTGATTGYCCCCCTGTACTCAGCTCTGGTGAGGCCACACCTCGACTCCTGTCTCTTCTGAGTTGAGCCCACTTCTGGGTCCCTCACTACAAGACAGACACTGAGATGCTGGAGAGAGTCCAGAAAAGGGCAATGGAGCTGGTGAAGGGTCTGGAGCACAAGTTCTACAAGGAGTGGCTGAGGGAGCTGGGGTCGTTTAGCCTGGAGAAGGGGAGGGTCAGAGGCCTTCTCACTCTCTACAACTCTCTGAAAGGAGGCTGTAGCCAGGTGGGGGTCGACCTCTTCTCCGAGGCAACCAGTGACAGGATGAGAGGACACACTTTTAAGCTGTGCCAGAGGAGGTTTAGGTTAGACAGCAGGAGGAACTTCTTCACTAAAAGGGTGATTAGACACTGGAATGGAATGTGCAGGGAAGTGGTGGAGCCACCGTTCCTGRAGGAGCTTAAGGAAAAACTGAACATGGCACTTAGTGCCAGGGTCCAGTCGCCACGGTGGTGTTCGGTCACAGGCTGAACTCGATGGTCTCTCCCACCGATTAATTCTGGGATTCCCGTCGCCCCCTCTCGGCGCTGCCGCCCTGGCCCAACATGGCCGCCCGGCGCCCACCGCCCACGTGACGCCATCGGCTCCGCCCGCCGAGACACGTGACAGCGGTTTCCCCGGCAACCGCCGCGGCGTCCCTCACCGACTCCCCCCCCCGCCCCCGAGTACGGCGCGCGACGAGCGGCAGAAAGGGCCGGCGCCGGCGGGGGGCGGAGCGCCCCCTGCCCTTCCCTTCAGAGCCGGGGGCAGGTGAGGGACAGCTCCGGATCGGGAATCGCGGGGGGAGCGATTCCCTGGCCGCACCGACCCGCCTGGCACCCGAGCTCCCCGGCCCGGCCTCCCGCCACCCACCGCCTTCCTTCCTCATGAGGCGCCTTGCAGCCGTTGTCCCCAGACGCAACACCCCTCTTCCCAATTCCAGGTCCTGCTCCCCTCGATCCTGCCCCCAGCACTCTGCTTCAGGCAACACTGCTGCAACTGGGACCTCCAAAACGTCGGAGCAGCCGTGGATGCTGCCTTCTCTGCTATGGGCGGGCACGGGATGGGAGGGAGAAACAAGGCAGAACTCTGCCTGCGGTCGGTCAGGGGTCCAGGAATGGAGTGTGGGGCCTGCATACAGCACAGGGCACGGCCAGCTGCTCAGGGGCTCATGCGTGAAGCCCACACAAATTTCAGCTGCTGCTGCCGGGGAGCAAGCTGAAGCTGCATCAAGCAGGGAATGAGCCAGGTGCTCAGGGCAACCACAGCACAGGCATGGTGCTCCATAAGAGGGCTCACCAACATCCCAGGCAAAGAAAGGCCTTGAGTCGGGTCTGGGATCGATCCAAGGGACTTCCATACAGACAAAACTTCCTACAATATATACTTAGAGTCCTCCTAGGAAAACTAGTCAGTAAGTGAGGATCAGGCTCAGATACAACTGCTGCATAGTTCAGACCGGTTCTGAAGGTATAGACCTGAGCTTAAGTGGAGTTCCTGGGATCATGCAAAAGGTGCAGGTGGGGCCAGTCACAGAAATTAAAGCCCATTAGTGTATGACTAAAGCGGGACTGCAGTACATTTGCAGAAGGATGCAGTAATGTGATGTATCTGGTCTGTGGAGATACATGTTTAAAACACTCTTTCTTCTCTATTTGTTAAATATTTCAGCAAGAGCTCAATGATCATTCAGGATCTGAAGTGGAAGAATTTGGCATACCACCAACTGGTGAAGCACCTGAGAACCAGACACCTATAGCTGAATCCTCACCGTCACTGGATGTGTTACCTGGTGTGGAAACACCAGCATCTGCAGACTAGCCATCTGTAGTGGAATTGCCAGTGTCTGCAGACCAGCTGGCTGTCAAGAAACCACCAGGTTCTGAAGACCAGTTCCTGCTCATTGAATAGTCTGCATCCAGGGAAAGCTCACCTGAGATCAGATCACCTGTGAGTGAACTGCCAGGTTTCAAAGTCAAGATGTACACGTCTGACTCCACACAGGATGGCAGTAACACAGTTGAGGCTGTATTGTCAGCAGCAGAGATCACACATGAAGCATTGGAGAATCCAGAGGCATTTAGAGACCCCTATCAAGTCGCCATGGATTATGTGGAGGAACATAAAATTCTGCAGATATTTCAGGTGAAATGCATATTTCTCATCCCCTTCTAGGGGCTTACATGGGAAGCTTGGCCTAAGTTACCTTGAACCAAATTAGCGGTTCCCCAGATCCCTCCTTGTCCTGTGCTTTCTTAAGTATAGACTTAAGAAAAAGCAATAGAAAAGGACCTTGATCATCTTTGGTGTGTGGAAGAGATGCTTGCTTTTTAAAATTGCAGGTGGCACTGGAACAGAAAGTGCAACCACCCATCTATCCAAGGACTGATAATTCTTTCCTTCTGTCTGTCTCAGGAGATCACAGAAAAACTGGTGTTCCATAAGCCTGATGACCCCTTGCAGTTCATATTGCTGCAGGTATGGCTCCTTGCTGGGGCTCAGCGGGGACTGGGTCTGTTCAGCCACAGCAGAAAGACAACTTTGCTGAGCACACCAGAAGCATGGTCAGCCCAAGATATTCCCATCACTGTTTGCTCACTTGGGAGGAGGAAAAGCACAGGCAGGAGCAGAGTGCTTGGGGTGCAAGGGACCATATGTGCTCTGAAAGGAGAGAGAGGGAAGGTATAAGAGGGTGGGGGAAGAGTCAGGTGTGGGGGAAGAATGGGGTGAATGTGCTCTGGAGTTATCTGAGAGGTGAGAGAAGCTTAATGACAGAGATGTCTCTGTGCCCCTGTGACCCTTCTCCAGCTCCCTCTAACCCAAACCGGGAGGGAACACTTTTTCTGCCCACACACCCCTATTCAGGATAGTTGTCTCTGCTGATCCTCCAGGGTATTAAAACACAGGCAATTCAAAGTCAGTGAAGTGAGACAATATTTTGGGAGTGAGTTAGAAGTGGGGGTTGCTTCTTGGAAAAAGGAGGAGATTAGAGGAAAGAAAGCAGACAGAGAAAAAGAGTGAATCTCTGTCTTCATTGCCCTCTAGTCAGTCAGGAGAGACACCATCTTTGAGGTTTGCTGCTGGGTTCAGGGGTGTGCTGAACACAAAACCTGCAGAGGAACAGCAAGGTCAGTTCTGGGTATTGGTGTGTAAGGAAATAAGCTCCCAAATAACCCTTTTCCTTTTCCTTTTGCCCAGGTGCAGTCTATGATAAATGCCAGGCAGGCAGGACCAGAGAGAATGTYGGAGGAGAACAGAGATGCATAGGTGTTTCTAGAAGAGGGCCTGTGCACTCCTTTTGGCCCATACTGAGTTTGCTCTTGTGGTATTGCCACACCATGCCTTCACAGCACCGTGTAGTCATTGGCAATAACTTGGAAAAGGTCTCCTTGTCTCTCTCTTGCCTGGTTTCTCTGTTCTGTATGCTTGTGCTTCCCCCTGGGTTTAAATCTTGCAACCAAGTATTGCTTTGGAATCACAGACTGAGATCTAAGTGTGCGTGGACCTGCATGCACATATGGCACATCTTTAAGAGGCAGGTCTGCTGAACTCCTATGCGATCTGTGCATGCAAATGCATAAATCCCATATTTAGGCCACCCCAGACTCTGCTGTTCTGTGCAGAGAAACTTCATAGCTCAGACAACGCAAGCACAAAACCAGGTAGAATTAAAAAGCAGCCCTGGACAACCCACAACTCTTTTTTCGTGCTGCATTGGTGGCTTACTGTGTCCAGTTACACAGCAGCACAGATGCCCATCTGATTCTTTAATAGTTTGGGTCTGGGATTTCCCGCTGCTCCCAGAGCTCCTCTGATGCAAGAAGCTGTCTCTCTGCATCTTCCACACACTGGGTGCAGCTGTCTCACCCTTAATCATCCCTGCTGAACACTGATCACTGCTTTTTGGGGCTGTCCTGCCTATATCATTGCAAGTACAGTGTATATCTTGATAACCAGAACAGTATAGTAACAGTTGCACACACCCTTTATGCTTTGGACATTGTCATGCAGGAATGCGGGAGGTGAATAAAACTAAACAAACCAAAACCAAGCACTAGTAGCCCAGAGAATTAAGAGTCAAGGTACATTTCGCAAATACATCATTTGAGCTGCTTTTGATTTTAGAAACACTTACAATCTTTGTTTTCATTCTATCCAAGTGTCTGTTTCCACCCTGTAAAAAAACTTTTTCTTTCTTTTTCTTGTCTCTTGGCTGACAATTATTGAAAATGTGCAACAGAGCATACTGTTATTTTGGCTTCATAGATTGTGTATGCGCAGTAGATGCCAGAAAGGGTTTTTTTGTCACTACAGGCTTTTCTCTTTTTTAGGCAAGTGCTCTAATTTCCTGATGGATGGCAGTGTATTCCCAAATGACTGTCTCTATGGCTATGAAGAGAGCACCATAAAAACTTCCATCTATCTATTTTTAACAAAATAATGTGTGATGATTAGGTTGTGTGATTCTCCACAGCACAGCTTGGGCACCAAAAGTCTGGGAATAACAGAGGGCAAGTATTTGGCATACAAATTCCATGTCTGAGCAGAGTTTGCTTTCTATCTGAGTTTCTCAAAAAAGATAAGTTAACTCATGTGTTTGAGTTGAAGGCAGGTAAGCACCCCTGTCATTCATAGTGCAGGGAGATTTTCAAGGTTATTGTGAGCCTAAAGATGGCTCAAGATTCAGATTAAATCTTCATTGGTTTTATAAGAGGTTTAATGTAGACTTAGGCATCTAGGTGTCATCAGCTCACTGGAGCAGTGAGATGTTTTTGAAATCCCTACTTACCTACAGCAACTGGAAGGATCTGACACTGAGATTGTTTTTCAGCCTTATATGTTTTTGTTCAAGAATTTCTAAGCAGCCCAATGTATACATGCCCTCTCCTGATGTATCTCTGTGGAACAGGAAATGTATGGAAGACTAAAATAGTGGCTGAAGCCTTCTCATCTCTATGGTCATTTCTCAGCACATTGTCCCAGGAGTTGGAGAAGTTGACATGTCTTTGAATTTTGTTGTAGAACAGGATTAGGGTGCTTTGGGGTACAGCCTTAAACATGTTTTTCCTGCTTCTGTCATTTGGGTATTGCATTTGGTTGTTCTCTTTACTTATGAAAAGCTTTTGACCTGTAATATGTTCTCAGACGATAAGTGTATGCCTTCAACTTCATGTCAGCATTAAGGGAGTTATGCAAGGGAAGATCCTTAATTAGTCTTTCAGGTAGTTTGAAATGAACTGGAAAGCAGTCTTCTTACAGATGACAGAAGTTTTGCAAGATAGGCCCTACCCAGTGTTCCTCAGCAATCTCAGGGCTACAATTTTCCTTTGGTGGCCTGGCTAGGTCATCTCATGCTAACAAAGTTGCTGTGTGGTAGCAAGAAGTCCTCCCCAGTGCACAAAAGAAAGAGCATCTGTCTTGTCTGTTTCTCAGAAAAGAGAAACAGTGTTTTCTGTTCTTTCATCTCCTCAGAGGAGAGGTCCCTCTCCTTTGAGGAGCAGCAGTTGTATGGAAATGAATGAGGCTGTACCCAGGACAGCTCTGTGGGCCTGGAGCTGGCACATGTAGATGGCATGAGACTGGGGAAGGCATAGGCCAAGGATAATCCTTCAGCTTTCACAGACTTAGTGGGGACTTGATCAGCTCTGAGCAAGGACTTTGACCAGAAATCTTGGGGAACTTATCATGAGCTGAGGTGAAACGTCACTTCCTTCACCTCAAGCCTCTCAGATGGTCAAATTTAATTTTATGGAAACAAAAAAGCACCCCCCAGAATGTTTGCAGATTATTGTGTTTAAGGTAGTGTCACACAGCTGTCCTTTTTGATTTGCTTCAGAGTTCTGAAAAATACACTGCAGCTCTAGAAAAATTCTACTTCACATTAAGGCACTGCTGTTTGTGTATAAGAAGGCTTTTCTGTGGTGAAGAAAAGGAGAAAAGTTAGATTTAAAATGGAAACTTTTACTATAGTCTTAATTCCAGAGTGACTGTCCCTTTTCCATAATTTCTTTCCAAAACCATGGGATCCTTATTTCTTCTTTGTAAGTGGCCATTTATCAACATGACATTAAACTGTCATTAAATTTCTTGCCTTGACTGCTCAGAAGGAATTAGCAGTTCCTTGTGTGTAACCGAAACTATTCCATATAAGTCCTTATAGCACACTAGTCACAGTACATTTGAATGCCCTCCAGAGTGTGCTAAGCAACGTGACTAACATCTGTTGTTTGCTCTTTCTCCTCTCCACGAGGGAAATGTCTGTGCACTGAAGTGCATTCTTTTAAAAAGGGTGGTTTGTGGGTTTTTTACCACACCTGTGTATTTCTGTGTACTTCTAATGGATAAGTCATGGAGTGGAAGGTTTGGAAATTGGAGGTAGTTTGTAGTTCCCAAGGATGAGTCCTCTGTAATATGAGCTGGGTACTGAGAAAGTGCATTTTTTTGAATGAAAAGGGTTTTTTGTCGATCCATGGACAGGCACAGAAGTGAAGCACCCAGCTCATCTGCCAAATGGCATGACCTTATAGTGCCCAGATTGTTTCTGTTGTGAACCTTGTGCTACTCCAGAAGCAGGTTGCAGAGGAGCCAATCAGAAGGAAAGTGTAGTCCCTGTAAAATAGGTCTCTTGGATCAAAGCATCMGTTTCTTTTTCTGTCATCTCTGTATGGAACTTAAAATGACGCAGTTGCCCCACACAATACTGAAATTGCCTGTGTACTGCTTCTAACCAATGGAAAAAAAAATAATGTTGTAACAGCTGATTAAAAATCCTCTGAAAAATTCACACGGTCTCTGCTCTGGTTCTTAGTTAGGTGGAGGACACAGGCAGGATCTCTCTTCAATGGCCAGCTGCTTATAGCATGAGACATGTCATTGTGACTCACTGGATATGAATCATTGCTACATAACACCAACTTTAAGCTCGTTAAATGCCATTGATTTCAAAGTTGCACAATCATGTGGAACTCGTAGTAGGCAGCAGCCACTATTCAGGGCTTTCATGTCTGAAATGGAAGAAAATAACCTCTGGGTAAAGTCCGACAAAGAGCTTAGCTAAAGARAGCTCCAGCTGAACACTGGAGAATGTGGAAGTGCTTGGAAAGGGAATATACCGGGGCAAATTGATCAAACGCTGTCTGACATGCTTCCAGGTTGTATTCAAGGGAAAGCTTCTCTTGACCATTCTTTCAGCTGGGTGAAATGCAGGAGAAAATGAAGAAACATTCCCTTAAGGCCAGGCATTAATTTCTATGGCTGCATTCCGTTTTTGAGACTGTCTTTATAGACAGCACTGATGTAGCAGCATCACCAAAAGCTCATGGCCATAGCTCAATATACACTAATGAAAAGAACTTTGAGTTGTTGAAGTAACGTGGATTGGATGAATAGTCACTCATCTTCTCCTGGGGAAAGGTGGTGGGCTGGAATGTCGCTGCAGAACAGATTAGCTTAGGCAAAGCAGATACAAGACATTTCTATATACATAATTCAACACTGGAAACTGACTGCAGACACTGCAGTAGTTGGTCTGTTTTAGAAATGCCTAATATGTATGAATGGAGTGGCTCTTCTTTCCTCCCTCAAGGCTATCATCTCAATTCCCCATGCAACTCCTCTCACAGGTGGGAAGAGCTCACCTTCCTTTGTCACAGACCTTATTGCTCTCAAGCACTAGGAAGGACATATGTCTTATTCATCCAGAAGTCTGKAGTAAACTATCTACTACTGCAGAAAATACAAGAAACTTCTGGTGTCATCTCTTAAACTGCAGTGAAATAATACCAGGAAAGAAACAAACAATGACATGGACTCATTTTCTTTTTTTAGTTATTTTGAGACTACAATGAGCATCTTTTTCATTGTCCCTCATTAAAGTGGCCAGAGATAGAGGAACATGGGACTGCACAGGACCAGACTTACAAAGGTGCACAGCTATCTAGTACAGTTCTCAAAATAAAAAGGGAGGCATTCTAGCTAAGGGAGTGCAGCTCCCAGTTTACACGTGCCAGGAAAACTTCCCTATAAATTTACAAACCTTTAAGGCAAATGCCTTATTTAGAATCATGTGGTCCAACCATAAAAATTCTTATTGTTATTAACTAGAAGGCAGAATCCATATTAGGGTTAGGGAGTTTGTAAGGAAAAGAGGTGACCTCTGTCCTTCCTCCTTCCTGTCCCTCAGCTTATCTTCTGGCATAAAACAGGAAACAGGGAAATAAAGGCACAATTGTTTGTTAATGGAAAAAATGCATGTCATACCAGCCCTTGAAGAAAAACACCACCTTGAGGAGCTTTTGAAGTTTGGACAGATGAGTAGACATTAGGGAGAAGGCTCTATTACATGYAGGCAAATGGTCAGAGTCTCAAAGGTTTTTAACGGTGACTCAAATTTACATAAACACCATGAACATCGCAGTCCCTTTGAAGAGCAGATTGATGCCGGCTCTGTCCCGCTGTTGTTTAAGCATCCCCTTGGGTCTAGGGTAATATCCTGCCTCCTTGCACAGACACTCAAAGAAGGACAGCATTGCCAGTTTGCTGAAATCCCACAGTACTGAAAGCAAGTAGCGCCCATTGGAGAACCCAGCTTTGCTGTTTGAATCCTTGGTAGCATAACAGAGCTGTCTTGAGAGGCTCCTTGATCATGGTGTGATGCCATGATGCCAATGTATGTTTGACATGGCAAATAGGACTGCACATGAGAGAATGTTAGCCTGCTTTTGGGAGCAACAGCTCCCTACTTTTTGCCTCATTAGATGTTTCCAGATGATGATCTTTCCAAATGAAGAGCAAAGCCCTTTAGAAAGGTAAGAGCTGAGCAGGGTCCAGCACAACTATAGATAGAATAACTTTTCGTAGTTACATTCCACAGACCTCTTCGTAATTGTTCTAAGCCTTCCTGGCTTTTCAGAAATCACGTGTGGAAAAAACGGCCCTTGAGTCGCACGTTAAAAAGCATCTTGAAGGAAGGAAGGAAAACAGAAGAAACGTAACCTTTCCTATGTGTGCCCATGAGAGGGCAGCACAGACCGGCTGAGCCTTTGCTAACGGAGGCAGGGTGACTTAACTCCAAGGCTTTACGTCCAGCCATGGAGTAGCTACAAGCAGAGGCGAAAAGGTCCGTGTAGAAGGGCTGGATGGCCCAAAGCACAAGCCCATGCATCGTCCACCTGAAACTAAAACCCAGGTACAGCTCGGTACAGGGTTGACTGTGTCAAACTCCGAGTGCACGGCAAGGTCTGAGTCTCACAGATTTCTCAGGGAAGTTTCCAGTTAGGTACTGAAACCTTGAAAGAGTTTCAGAGGAGGAATATTGGACAGTGCCTACAGTTCTGTCAATGGAATGAATCGGTGTGAGACATCAACCACACCCTTGCCAAGGCAGACGCTGTCACCCCGGGACAAGGCAAGTGCTATTTATTTCCATCCCAGTGTCACACCAGCCAACACCTCTCTGCTATTCCCCTTTCCTCCTGCTGCCAAGACTCTTGTGATGCAGCTTTAATTGACTGTCCTCCCTCTTTCTCCTGGGTGCTCCAGCCGTCTGCCAAGGTGGATAGTGGAAATGCTGAGATAAATGAGACATATGCTTGCAGCAAGTGTGTTGGAAACTGGATACTGACAGGCAACCATATGTAGATGGCAGTGCTCCACTGCCAGCCCTTTATGGCTTCCCGCATCAGAAGCAGCTAGTGCAGAGGAGGCAAACAGGATGGGTTTGGGAGGAATGGGGTATCCCCAAACACCCTTCAATTATAAGCTGAAATCAATTAATGTGAACAAATTTCTTTGGCCCCTTGCAAACAAGTAGTAAAGATTTCCAAACAAGACCTCTTCATTCGAGCATGTTGTGGCTCATGATTGTCACATAGGATTTTGGAGGAGAGGTTTTTAACCGTCAGCAAGAACAATGCAGTCACTAGATCCAGACAGAACAGCTTGTTCCCAGGCTGTTAGACAAAACTCAGCCGAACCACCAGCAGTAAAGGACCATCACAGTGCCAAGGCCATTGGGGAGCTGGGACCACATCCTAATGGGTATATTGACACTGACATATGCAGTCTTTCAGAGGCCAGGAAGCCCTCAAATTCATAACCAAGACCAATACAAAGACACTGTCTAGCAGACCTTCCCTGGACACCGTCAGCCTTTTAAAGAAGCTATCTCAAACACAAGCAGAAAATTTCTGCCTTCTCAAAAGCCTTTTCTCCTGTGAAAGACCTCTTTGCAAATCCCAGGTAGTCCTTTGCCAAGGCACAATGAGATTTCTATCCTCCTGTGTGCCTTCCCTGTGAGGTCCTCTCCTATGTAAACAGGCTGAGAGAGCTGGGGTTGTTCAACCTGGAGAAGAGAAGGTTTAGAGGAGACCTTATTGCAGCCACCAGGACCTAAAGGGGACTTATAAAAAGGAGGGAGAGGGACTTTTTATATGAGCAGGTAGTGATAGGACAAGGGGCACTAGTTTTAAACTGAAAAAGGGGAGGTTTACATTAGTTGTTAGGGAAAAATTCCTTACTCAGAGGGGGGTGAAGCACTGGAACACATTGCCCAGAGAAGTTGTGGATGCCCCATGCCTGGAAGTGTTCAAAGCCAGGTTGGATGGGGCCCTCAGCAACCTGGTCTAGTGAGTGGCATCCCTGCCCAGGGCAGGAGGGTCAGAAACAGATAATCTTTATGGTTTCTTCCAACCCAAACTATTCTATGATTCTATGATACCCTGTGGCCAGGCTCCTGTTCAGAGTGAGCTGACCTGCCCTCATCTGAAGATGAGATTCAAGAGAACACCATGTCCCATTTACTGGCCCCTTTATGCCACYAAGGGTGTTGGCTACAGAGCGTCACTCTTGGGCTTGGCTCCACTTCCCTGCCAGGAGAAACTCCTGCTGGTGGGAGGGGAGTTAGGGCAGGGCTTGACCTCTGGGCTCTCCCATGCTCCTCCGTGCTTGTTTTATGTTCTGGTTTCTGCATGTACAAAAATGTGACCTGTAGGTTGCTGAAAGACCTGGGTGACATCAGCAGCTCTAAGATGCAGATACTTCTGGCTGGATTTTCCTTTGCAGAAATTGGCCTCAGGCCTGTGTTGAGGCTCTCCTACAAGTTTCCTTTGTAGTCATCAGAGTAAGAGGCATTCTTAGGGTGAGATTTAGAGCCCAAGTCTCTCTCAGTGTATACAAGAAGGCACCCTGAGGGTCTTCTTTATTAACAGTAGCAGCAGCCAATAGAGAATAATCTTTACGAGCATCCACTGCTTCTCTAAGCTTTTGGGTTGAGACCACTGAGGAAGGGAGCAAAAGCAGCTGGTCTAATTGTTAGCAGTGGGGTACCGAGATTTAATTTGTTACTGCCTGTACCCATACATGCAAATATCACTAAGAGCACTAGCCCAAAACTCCCTAGGGAAGCAGTTCCCTGCCTGAACTCAGTTCTTTACCAGACAGAGTAGCTTCTTGTTTGTCCTTTCTGCTTGCTCACATGTCGGGAGAAACATTCTTTTCTGAGAGGCTGAAAGTACAGATTTTCATGCAATCTCATGATTCCAGTACCTTGGGCTTTATTCAACCACCCAAAATTGTGAGATTAATGACACCAAAATACAGACCTGGTTATAAACTCATAAATAAAGCTACCCTACAAAATTAGAAAAATAAGGTGCATCCCTCTCCTACCCCAAAATATTACAAAACCCCAATCCTTGAGAGTGTGCCCTATAGCATTCTTCTTAGGAATGAAGAGTGCAATGCCATATTCATTGCTAAATGCAAAACACTGGGATTACCAGCATCACGAAAAGGTTTGTATCTGAGTTCTCTGTAACACTCTTCACCAAGGTAGCTGAGGTTTCAGAAAGAAGTTTCTTGCTGCATTCCACATTATGCTAAATATATACATGTACACAGTTGTGCTTTTCAGCCTATATGTTTGCAGGTTTAGCTGGGGCAGCCAGCCCAGTGACCCAGTGGTTTATCCTAAACCTCTATAATTAGCCCATGGTTGTTGCTCGTGGTATGCCATTTGTCTCCCCACACTCAGCACTGTTTGGTAAACAACTTCAGAGACAGAGTCGCTCTCCCCTGATCTCACTAGGTGGTGTTCACTCACTTATTCTCCGCACCCCCCAGTTATTCCTCTCTCTGGAGGTTGAGAGGTATAGAAGTGGCAAAAAAGGGCAAAAACATTGCTGGAAGGGGCAGGCGGCTGTAGCAAAAGACAGGACCCAACTGGGGAGGCAGGAGGCGAGGCTGGCAGGAGGCCAGGCCAGCTGCAAACCCAAGAGGCACAGCAGACATCTGTCCCCCATGGCCTGCATCCTCACCCCCATTGGATGCACTGAGATGGGAGAGTAGGCAGCCATTAGGAATGGCCTTCTACTCCAGGGAGGAGCTGGCTCCCGGCCATGGCACGTGGAGGGCTTAGGTAGCAGACACGAGCCTCAAATCCAAATCTGGCCCAGGGAAGGAAGGTTAAACTGCGGGCTGGGAAGCAGCTGTTCACAGCCCTCCCGGGAATGCAGGAGCAAAGCTGGGTGTCAGGAATTGGGGCTAGGGCCACTGGGAGCGGTGCTCTCAGGAGAAGGTTGCTGACCCAGCTGGTGAGGCTGGGACTTTGCCAGGAAAGGTGGCAGCCCCTCCACTCCTGGGCAGCACGTTTGCAGCAAGCTGCAATAAGGATGCTTGGCTTCGCTCCCAGCAGTGCTGCCGTGAACTTGCTGCCGTGTGCTGGAGAGACACCATGAAAAGTGTCCCCTCCCTGGGACAAACAGACAGTGCACGTCAAGCTGAACCTGTGCATGGGTTTGGCCAACGCTGAAGCCACACTGGTAGGGATGAGGGATTTCCTAAGCCCTGTCCCTCAACCATGAGCTTTGATCGTACTGTGCAACATCGTAAATGCACTCATGGATGGCAGTGACTCCATCATGACATTGATATGAGGCGGTCACAGAAATGAGTCCTGGGAGCCTGCTACTTTGCCCATAAACTCCTTTTCTTCTCTGTGTGCTTGCTGCTTCACTAATTCCTCCCTCTCATATTATCTCAGTCTTAAATCATTATTTCCATGCTATAAAGGAAAGAAATTCAAAGGATTTAGGAAGGTGAAAAACTATTCTTAGAGGTGAGGAGTGGGGCCAACCCACTGGAATTATGCACAACACCTAACCAGCCCTTTTCAGCAACTTTGGGCACCCTCCAGCATGCCTTCCATGCCAGTTTTGAATAAACACAGCATACTTCGCGACAGACATGTTCTAACTTTGCCCTGTCACTCACAGAGCACGTTGCAATAACCAAGTGATAGATCTCCAGACAAATTTAATTTTCCACTTCCATCCGAAAATAGGCCAGGCTGGGGCCTCAGCATTTGACTGTCCCTCCAGATGGAACCCCACGTGGCAGTGTATTTTCACTTCCAAGTCTCACTTTGCCTTTAACTAACACACAGCAGAGGTGTGCATGTATGTGGACCTACGTGTGGATACACAAGGAAAGCACAGGCCTGTATGGGTTTGTACATGTGCATGAACACGTCTGTGTGGCTCCGTGAGCGGGTGTGCACACTCAGGAGTCTGTAGCTTTCACAAGTGCAAGAGCTTGCACGAATGTGCAGGTCTGGCTGTATAGAAGTGTTGGTCCAGCTGAAGTAGGCCAGCGAGACACAGACCTACAGGGCAGGCTAAAACAGCTGCAGGCACCCCAGTGGCAGTACCCCTGGGGGCACCTGGGCTTCCTGCCTGGCTTGTCAGCTCCACTGCCCTCCCTCCCCAGACAAGGTCTCTGTCTGACCCTTTGCTCCTCATGGGCATTCATGCAAACTCATAGTCTGACCTTGTTGGCACACACCAAAAGAAGTGCAAAGAAACAAACAAAACCCCCATCTCAACCCTCTCCTTCCCCATACCAAATTTCTCTGCAGAGATCACCAAAAATATTCTTACACAGATTCTAAACCAGATTAACAAGMTGTGAGCAGCCAAATGGTGATGGCAGCTGAGGAGTGACCACCACCTACTCCAGCCTTACCCACTCTCCCAGCCCAAACACGGATTCACTCTAACAGCTTTTTGCAGTGTCCCGGGCAGGACTACAGAGCTGCAAGAGCTCAGCTGCACCAGGGTTCTCTCCCAGCAGCCACTTTTGGTGCTGGTGATTGGCAAGACTGTGAACTTCACTGACAGCTTCCCTTTCGCTCTCTACTCTTTCCTCCTCTTGTTTTCCCAAAACAGCATTTCTACACCTGCTGCCTCTTTTCTCCTCCCAGCTGAGATGTGATGGGGTGTCTTACCACAGCAGGCTTTTGTCTAACCGCTGCCCCAAGCTCAGCCAGGCTGTGATGCTCAGGAGATGGACGCGCTGCTTTTTCCCCACCAGCTGCTCTCAATGTCCAACAACGATGGTGGGAGCCTGCCTTCCCAGCTGGTGTGGGACACCTGGTCCCACCAGCATTGCCAAAATATGGGGTGGCGACTGCACCGAAATAGACTTCTCATGTTGTAGGGAACACCAATAGTGGATAAAGAGATCTGAGGCATCTAGGTCTAGACAAATCTGCATCTGTATTCTTGAGGACGCAAGTGACTATGTTCTTATCACTTTCTCCTGGATCAGGCTGGTGGCAATGGCTGGGTCTTCTTTTGCTTATCGCTGTGATACCTTGTGGGGCTAGAAATGCCAGTACTGTCCTTTCTTCAGGGTTAAATCTCACAGGGATCTCATGGAAGAGCTGAATCTCTCTTCAGTTGTCTACAAGTACCAAGGGAACTATAAGACATTAGAACTATTGCAGTTCTTGCTAATTTCACACAAAATATTTAACAGGATGGCTTCAGTAGCATATATACACGTTATTTTAATGTTTATTTTTGATTCGTGAAGGGCTCTAACAACATGGAACTTCCATCCCCCTTCCCAAGCCTGTTATTTACTTGACTGGTTTTTGCACCAGCAGATGAAGAACACCAAGCACAACCACCTGTGCTTTTGCCACAAACGCATTCAAGGCTCCAGTAACGTGAATTATGACTTTTGGCAGACTTGTACTGGAATGAGTGAGGGAGAGGAAGGTGAGAGACCTTCCTTTTCTGCCGTGTTCATCAGCCTTAGCCCTTCTCAGTTATCACAGGCCAATTTAATATATATTTCTGTGCTTGACTTTGCTCAGTCATAATAAGACTGAATATGTTAAAAATCCAGCATGCCCGAGGAAATGTAATCGTCTCCCCACTTTTCATGTTATCCACAGTGTCTTGCAGAGTACCCAAAACTTACACTTCTGTTTCCAAAAAAAATCCCAAGCTAAATAAAATGAAAATGGATCCGACCCAAACCACTGGATCTTTCCCATGCAACGTAATTAAATGAAAACATTAAAATTAATTTACCCTCTTTTTCTACTCAGTACATTCTTCTTATACCTACGTTCAAAGACCAATCCAGCAATCCTTGTATATTTACGTCCTTCCAACTTGCCCATCCTCTTTAAATTTCAAGTACCTCGTATGAATGACTCACTTATCCACCCCTTTGAGAGTCTAATAATAGAAATTTTTTAAAGCTTTGTGTTTTCGGCACAACGGCATTCCGATATGATCTAAGAATCACAGAGACACCCTCCGGTCCCAGGAGGACTGGGGAACAGGTTTGGCTAGAAAAAAAAGTTTGCCTCATGTGATGGGCACCCTACCAATCACACAGCACGTTCCTCAAGCAACCTGGGCTCTTTAAAGAGCAGCAGAGGTGGGAGAAAGGGGCTTTTTTGGCTTTGCAGGTGGGTTGGGATTTCTGCTGGGGAGCATCACGAGAAGAGAGGGGTGAGTGCCTTGCTTTGGTCATCGTCTTCCTCTTAGTGAGGCATGTGAGCCATAAGTGTCTGTTAGGAAAAAAGGCAGCTCTTATGTTTAATGTTTTTTATTTTAGTCCCTGGACTGTGTTTAGTATGTGGGAGTCTGGTACCTGGATAAGGTTAACCGCAGGAAATTATTAAGTATTTCATTTTTCTTACCTCAGGTTGTGTCTTCTCTATGGCTCTTTTAATTTGTTTCATACTTTTTCTCCTAAAAAAATAGAAAAGAAATTTCTTCTTTCTTTAAAGACTGGGGAGGAGGGAATGCAAAAATTAAATCTGTTGTAAATCTGAGTGTATAAAAAAAAAAAGAAAAATTGTTGCAGAGGAAGAGGAATCTTGTGATTCCCCCTCACTTGTGAAAATAGGAAAGTTAAAAAAACCCTCTTGTTTTGGCTGTGCTGAACTAATAAAGGAGAGAGGAAAAACCTACCTCCCAGCTCTGTTTCCGAGGTAATTATGCTTGATGATGATTTACCATCCACTCCAGTGTTCACACAGGCTTCATTTCATAGCAGTCTCTTCGAAGGGAAACCTAATTAGTCTCTGACCCCTGCTTGATGCTGAGCCTTGTTTTTGCTTTATTTTTCTCCCCTGATAGCACAAAATAACTGTCTGCCTCTTCCATTTCTGAGTGTGGTTGACTCCTAACGCACAAGCAGTTCTCTGTCTGAGGTTTCAGGGTAGGTGGAGCACTGGGAAATGTCCGGCGGGGCAGGAGGAGTGCATGGGTTTGTGTCCGCTGGAGATGTTTGTTTTAAAATAAGTAAACAAATGGTGAATTGACATTTGTAAAGCATTTGACTTCTTAGAGAGGAGTCGAAGCGATTCATCATTAATATATTAAATTACATCCTCTTACGAAGTGTATAATTCTGAAGATGTCCCATGCACTTGGAAAGTACCTTCTTTCTAAGCCCCTTAGGGGCTAAATTTTCCACTATAACGAATTTTAAAAAAAGAAAAAAGTAAGTTTATTGCTTGATGCATCAGGGCCCACAGGAGGTCCCGGTGTGGGCAGGTCTGTGGCTCACAGAGGCTTCCCACGGCACCGGCACTGGCGCTGGCACAGCACCTCCGGCAGCGGTTCCACCTGGGTGACTGCTCTCCATCAGCACCCCAGGGCTAGCCCAGGCAGCTCGCTCCTGCCTGTAGAGACATGCTCTCCACCTGGGGCTCGGACAGGAGGGGTGGTGCCCAGGCTTCCATCCCGGAGGGCTGGCTGGGCAGGGACCAGGATTCTGCCGTTGAGCAGCCGGGTTTGCTTAGCTGCGCTCGAGTGGTGTGGAGCCCGTGAGTCACAAAACAAACGTGTCCTTTGTCTCTGCCTCCTTGCACCGGGCGATGAGAATGCAACGCCCTACACAGGGATGCTGAGGCAAAGGGAGGTAGCAAGGGTTGATGTGAAGCCCCTGTAAGCCCCAGCACCATGCTGAGAAACCTCCAAGAGCAGGGTGTAAAAGCAAAGGATGCTCACGGGGATGTTTTTAGATGTCCATTTGTCGCAGTGCTTGCCAACTAGTACAAAATGAAAGGCATTCAAAATGCCACCTGGTTCTGCGCTGGGCAATGCCAAATCAATTCTTATCCATTGGCTTTTATGGCTAGAGATGGAGTAGAACTAGAAGAGGGAATTCATCTGTAAGGCCACAGAAATCCTGTTCCAATCTACAGAAATAGCATGTGGAAGCTTCAAAAGATCAACCAGCCCAGTGTGTGCGAGGTGTGCACAACAGATCCCAAATTCCACTTGAATCCAGGAATTGCTTCCGGAAGGGCTTTTTTTCAAAGCCTGCATGAAGTTATCACCTAAAATACAAGGGAGGAAGCCAGCCTCTGCAGAAAGGAGCTTCCTTTTCATCTCCCACAGTTGTGCTGCAGGTCTCACAGAGCCACTGTGAGTAGAGGAAGGGAGAAGAGGTCAAGAAAGCTTCAACGACATGGAAATAATAGATATCTCTGCAGCTTGTGGGGGACCAGAGGGAGGCAAGACTACCACTGCTCCTGGGCTCTGACAGGCTCTGCTGGACCCCCATGAGTGTCTGGAGTGTTTTGGGGGTGTGAGGGGAGAGCAGAGGGGAGAAGTTGTAACCAGTTATACTGGTTGTGACCAGTACATCAGAAAGAGTAAGAAGTATGTGCCTCAGGAGGGATGTAGGTTTTTTTGGTACAATGAGAGCAACAGACAGCTTTCCAAAGCTGCTTAGAGCATGGACTAAAGTCTGTGGTAGTGATAATTGAATACCTCAGACCTAGATGGGTCACAGCTAAATTGCAAGATTCTCAGGATGTGCCAAGGAACACCAGGTTAAGGTTGAAATTTCAAAACCTGGCTGCCTTCTTATGTACAACTTTTGGGTAATGGTTACAGCTGAAATACCGGTTTCCTCAGGGGTTTCCTGAAGCCCCAGGAAACTGTATTTGGGTCGTAAAACTAATCTTAACCAGCCCAAGAAGAAGGCTCCTCTACTTACAAGTGCATTTGTGTCCGCAGGCAGAGGCTGCTGGCACCTGTGTCTCTGGGGGTTGGGACAAGGGCTGCCCACCAGTGTCACACACAGAGGTGCCTGTGAGTCACATCTGTGCACAGCTTGCCTTGAGCACACTGGCCAAGTTTTGCCTCATGCCTCTGTAGTAATGTACCCGCACCTAGTGCTGTACAATCCACTCTTGCTTAACACAGCTCACCTCCGAGGTATGAGGAGCAGGTGGAAAGCTCCACATCTCCCACAGCTTCTCCTCTGCGACATGGTGGAGAATCATCTCTCCAGGTCCCCAGCTGTTGTCATGGCCTCGGAGCACCCACCCGGTCTCTCATCGGTGATGGGGATACTGGACCATCTGCAATGGAGAAGGGGTCAGACACGGGCTCGCCACATGTGGCACAGGGGAATAGAGTGGACACCAAGAGATGGACTCTTTTGTCTCCAATTGCTTGGAGGTGGAGGGAGAATTCATAGAAATACAGCAACAGCGTTTATTTTTAGGTCTATGGTAAATCCTTTTTTCCTTCTATTTTCCTCTTCCTGGTCTCTCTGCTTCCCCCTGCACTGCAATCCCGTTGGRCTGGGATTAGCCTTAACCTGCCAGTTAAGGTACTGGAGAACCTTAGTTTGCCCAGAAACTTGCCACCCTCCAGCTGATACCTGTGGTGGTGAGTGTGTCCATCTTTCCTCACAACCACAGTAGCCTAGGAGGTAGACTCACCCCAGGAGAAGAGGCTTGCTTTCTCCAACTAACGTGACTGCAATAATACCTGCCCAAGGGGAGCCAGGAGTGAGCCAGGTTCTGCCTGCCAAGGAGAAGAAAGCCAGCTTGTGGAGAGGCAAGAGCAAGGGCTGGGTGGACAGCCCACATACAAGGTGTGAGTGCTGTTGTTACACTGAACAGGGCAACACACTCAACCTCGGTATATACATGGCAACGGGAGCAGACCTGCTCTTCCATGTCGTGGTCAGAGCTCAAGTGCCTGCATTCAAGCAGGAAAGAATTTCTTGCTCTTTGGACTGCTCCCTTGGCTTGTGATGTCTCTTAGATGGCAATAACTAAAGGGTTTTCTAAAATCTCTGGAGTTTGCAGCACATAGGTCCATGAGCCAGGCAGTGGTCTCTCCAGCTTTCAGATGAGTAGAGGACCAGAATCCATCTCAGGTTTGGCAGACTGTAGTGTTGTCTTGTAGAACACATGGCTGAACATTGCCCAGGCCCAAATTTGACCTGCAAGACAGTTTCATGTGACCCCCTGGACATGCTGGCTGGGCAGGAAGTTAGGCAGGGATATAGACTCAAGCTGACCTCATGAGCCTGCTGTTTTCAAAAGAGAGCCATACAGTTTTGTATGTATTGGTCTGGCCTTCAAACACCTGGCTGGGACTAAAAAATGCCTTAGCATTTAGAAATAATGGCCACATATTATTAAATAATCCCTACACATGCTATTATAGGAAAATACTTGGGCACTCTGCTGGTATAATGGTGAAAGCACTAGAGATGTCTCCATGCCTAGCCCTCAAACCGCTGCAGAAATAGTGGTAGGAAATACCTGTTTTCCATCTGTCGCTGTTGGAAGGCCTGCATACCCCAAAAAGTGCAGATCCTCAGGAGGCAGGAGGTGGCATTGTTAGAGAAATCTCACAATGCTCTCTTCCTCAGAAAGCTCTCCTTCATTGTCACCTGCATCTGCTCATATTCCTCAACAGCTTCTTTGAAGAATTGCAGAGTCGTGACCCCAGCAAAAGAGAGGCACAAGTGCAGGTACTCTGACAGAAGAAGGGTGTTCAAGCTGGGCTCACTCCAGCCTTTCTTTCTTGGTTTATATTTTCTTAACCACCTGGCAAATGCAGCTGCCTTAGGGTTGGGATTTTTTTCCCTCCCCCTCTCCATGCAYGCATGTGCTCCATCTCTTTGAAAGAAAGACTTGGTGGGCACTGGTGTCTGATCTTCTTTCTCCAAGAGATCTCACCTCTGACTGGTGCCTTTATGCTGCTCCCTCTGGAAGGGGATGAATTTGATGCAGGGCATCTGACTCCAGATTGCAGGATACAGCACTCTCAGGAATTTGGTGGGAATGCTACTTGGCCCGGCTCCCGTGAGCCAGCTGCAACCTTGATCTACTCCCTCCTTCCCTCACACTTGACTTGGGGGACTCAGCTCCAGTTCCCAGCATGGGTGGGAGATGGGGCTACCCTTGGCAAAGCCCTGCACCGTAGGGATATGTGTRGGATACAGCCAGAGCACCATGGTTACCAGTTCAGTCCCATAGTAGTGCCGGCCAAAATAGCCCAGCAGGGTGATTACCATGCCCTGGAGTAACGCTGGCTCCTTTGGAATAGGGGCGAGGTGAGGGTGCTGAACTTATCCCCTGTCTATGCAGATGTAGCTGGTGTTTCTGGCTAGGTAGAAATGCAACACCATGAGCTGAGGTTGTCATGAGTACTGTTGTGATGATGAAAATCCTACCCAAAAGGGAGCTGAAGACATCAACTTCCCCAACTTCTGTAGCTCAAGTATCAGGGAGAGTTTGAGTTACCAGATTAACACCAGGAGAAGTCTCTCCTCTGAAACTACTATAAAGCAAGGGATGGGAGGTGTACAGAGAGGCTGGCAAGTTCTGTCTATCCTTCTCCTCATGGATAATTTCTGTTTCTGAGTGAGGCATGTTATACTGGTGGTTTAATTGAAGACTGTATTTGGTTTTTCCTAGGTTGCATGAAGAATTAAAGATGGCCAAAAGTGATGATTGCGTACGCATTTTGCAGGGTCTGTTAGTCTTTGGGAATGTGGTCATTGGGGTAAGTGAAGTGGAACAAGTATGGGTGGAGGCTTCCTTCCAGCACAACACTTCTTAAAAACAGCAATTCTCAGACTAAATCCCTCTTCACATAAATAGTCCAGTAAAGTGTGAGAGAAGAGGAAAAGGAGGACTGTCATAGATGATATGTTGGCTGGGAAAGGGACAACAGGAGCTGATCCACAATACTAGGACGAGTGCTAGGCCTTAGAACTGTCATCAGGAGCTGACCAACATCTTTCCGTCCACCTCTCTCCATATAGTGATGGAATGGTTCTGTTCATTCTTTCTTAACATACTCAAGTCCTAGGCCTGACCTCTTGGGTCAAGGCTGGGTGAGATTTGCCTGCAATTCTTCTTTGAAGTCCCAATACAAGAGATTGTAGGGCTGGGCGGAGGAGGAGTTGCGTAGCTCCCATTTGGCAGGAAGTCGAACTAAAGGAAAGCAGTCTATGCCTGTTCCTGTCTCTGCTATTTCTTTGGGGAAGTTTGATCTAATGGATTTCTTGTGCTTCTCAGATGTGCGGCATTGCCCTGACAGCAGAGTGTATCTACTTTGTGTCTAATCCCCACGGGGTCTACCCTCTGCTGAAAGCCACAGAAAACGATGACATCTACGCTGCTGCCTGGATTGGCATCTTTGTTGGCATTGCACTCTTTGCTCTGTCTATCCTTGGTATCATTGGAGTCATTAAGCCCAGCAGGACCTTGCTGCTGGTGGTAAGTGTAGCAAAGTTCGCCTACCTGTTGCTGCCAAACTGAACAAATGCTGCCTTAGTGTCCCTGGTCAGCTTGGGAATCAAACAGTGAGCAAAGACAGCTTTTATACTGATAAGGAGCCAAAGGTTCTTCTTGATGGTGGTGGTGTCCCAGAAGGTGACTCCTGTGAAGACTCATGCGCGAGAAGCTCCTGAACCAGGCTGAGGGAATTGATGGAGTTAGTCACAGTGGAGGTTTGACTGGCTTGACCCTGACCTTGCCCTGAAGCAATGCAGGAGCACTTGTGCAATCACATATAGCTGGGATGTGGTTTAGATCCTTGTTTTTCCCCACCCCTTACTGCTTTTCAGCTGTCATACTATATTCAGTTTAGGCGCTGATAAGTAATGACTTCTGTACAAGGCATTAGCAAGTGTCAGGATACCAAATATGGGTGCAATCGAGAACACAAGACATCAGCAGGCAGGCAGAAATTACAGGGGTGGGGACAGAGCTTTGGATAAGCCAAGGACAATGTTAAGATGTGGAGATCTCTGTACAATGTCTTACTTAAGTCCTTTAGTTTGGCAGTGGCAAAATTTAATAGGTGCTTGCGTTAATGAAGGGTAGAGATGAAAACTCTGGAATCAGCTCTCTCATGGATTAATGTGAGGTCTCAGGGTGTCTGTTTTAGACAAGAAGCACTCAGAGATCTGAACTCTTGTGCCAGGGAATTTGCCAGCAAACAGCTGAGGAAATAGAATTCCCTTAACTCTGAATTTTGGTGTCTTGGCTGAAACCCAAGGCTCTGGTTTAGGAGACAGGAGAGGGTACAAGAGACAGAAACTGGGATAAATAGGAAACAAATGCCTTGAATCAGAGAAAAACATTATAAAATGTGGGAGGAGGAATAGACACATGAAAACTCTGAAGGGAATATGGAAAATTTCAAAGGGATTATGCTGAAAAGGGAAAAGAAAGAGTGAAATAGACCATGACAGGTGACCCTTGGAATCTGTTTTCTTTGCTCACAATGTAGGAGTGTTAAGGAAACCTGATAATCTGAAAATGAAAAATCAGGAGGATCTGAACAAAACCTGAAGTTGCACCTTCTGTTTCCCCAAAGTACAATCTCTCCTACTAGGAGTGAACAGCTTCCTGCTGAAAAGCTTATAGCTGGCAAGTGGAAGGGGGATACATGGCACCAACATAGGTTGCCAATGGGATGCAACAAAGAAAAGGACAGAGTATTTTCCATGGAGGCAGGGTAGTCTTAATGCTTTGAGGTTCTGAAATCTTGTCCGCGAGTTGGACAACAATTCTGGTCATTCACCTTCAAGAAAGCAGGTTGCAAACTGAAACAAGCACAGGGAAGGGCTAAATGGGGGGGAGGCGGCACGGAGAGGGCTGAGGGGAATACGATAGCCTGGCCATCTTTGCATTGAACAGTGTAACAGTGTTGCCAGTTTAATCTTCAAAAAAATGCTGAACTGTTTCTCCAAGAACTAATTCTGCTCTGTCTCCCACAGTACATCATTCTGATGCTGATCACTTTTGCATTTGAAATGGCTTCTTGCATCACGGCAGCGACTCACCGAGACTTCGTGAGTATTTCTTTCCCCATGTATTCTTTTAACTGCACTGGGAAATGTGGTTCTAGGGCATACAGTCATCCTGTTCAGGGTAGTAAATCTGTGAGTGTAAACTCACAGGACTACTGCTGAGCAGAAGATAACGCCACAAGGAAAGACTTCAACATCATTATTCTAATCAAGGAAATAACTTTGTTCATTCTAACATAGTTTTGTTATTTTTAACATTTTAAAATGTTTACAACCTTGTAGTTAAAGAAATAAAGCGTGGGTTAGCTGAATCATCAATACAGTGTTTAGACTTTCAGCTACAGACTGATTAATCTATCATACACACAGAAGACAAATCTTCAGCATTGCCCCAGGCGGTGTTACTAGTGAGGGAAAGATTACATGGGTTATTGGAGATCTTGGTGGGGAGGGAAATGACTTGTGGTGCTTTAGTTCCAAGCAACACACCAAATGCAACCCACAGTTTCTGCATGTCTCTTGTCATCTACATCTGGTAGTGCCTGCTTGAGATCTATGTCTTTGTTGCTCCCGCACCTCAAATCCTGCTCTTTATTCTCTTGTGTGTAAAACTGGAGGAGAAGCAGGATTCCTGTTCTTCAGCAGGACACTGAAACAAGCAAACAAACCCTCCTCAAATAACCTGATATTTGCTTTACATGGCCACTTATTTACATAGTTTCTGCATTCTTCTCTGTTGGTTTTTTGTTTCTGTAGCTCACTCCAAATGTCTTCCTGAAGCAAATGCTGGAGAGATATCAGAAGTCAGAGCCAGCCGATAATAATGAGGTCACAAAGACATGGGATGAACTCATGCTTAAGGTAATAATAACACTGAAAAGTCATTCATTACTAAATGCTCTGCAGGCCTGGAATTTCAAGTCCTCCTTGGGGCTGCTGGGTAATAAAGAGGATGGTATCTGCCTTGAACCTTAAAGAAAGTTCTGACACACTCCCCCTTTAGCTTGTTTATCTGACGGCACGCTGTCAAAGGCAGGCACTTGAAAAATCTCTCCCATAAATCTGTGGTTAATGCCTAACCAGTGTCCTGACATGTGCAGGGCTGTGACCTGGGCCCACAAAGACCATTCCCTCCTCTCTCCCTGCAGAACCATTGCTGTGGGGTGCTGGGCCCCTCCGACTGGCAGGAGTACACRTCTGCCTTCCGCGTCACGTACAACGATGCTGACTACCCCTGGCCGCGGAAGTGCTGTGTCCTGGATGCGCAAGGGCTTCCCGTCAACCTCGATGGCTGCAAACTTGGAGTGCCTGGCTACTATAACAGCAATGTAAGATCATCTCTGATTTCCCCAGTTAACATATATCAGTCAAAAGTGCCTTGCTGGAAGGGAAAGAAATCATGAATAGCCTTTCTTCTTCACTGTAAGCTACAGGCGTTCAAAAGCTTTCTGGAGGAGAATAAATGCCTGTAGAGTCCTGGTCATGTTGCTGAACACAGGACAGGATTTATTTTTAGGATAAAGGCTTACCTGACGGAGAGAGAACTCTCCCAATGCCACTGGTAAGAAGTGACATCTCTAACATGTAGATGGACAGTAGCTAAATCAAACTTCGCTCAAAGATGAGTATATGCAATACGAGTGAGCAAATCAGCAGTTCTGCTCCTCAAGGTAGAACTTTTCAGCAGACCAGCATGTCCAAATCACTAGATTTCTGGGTCATGAGATTTTGCACTAGCTTGCATTTCTAGAGCGCAGTCAAGCTTCCAAATTTGCCTGCAGTTTCTTATTCTGGAGGTCAATTCTGTGTCAACTGTGTATGGTTATCTAAGTGTACTTGGCAAGTGGATGGCACAGGAAGTTGTCCTTAAACTGTCTGAGATGGGTCTACTTTGTGTTTGGAGACACAAACAGGTAGGTTATCTGCAAGTTAATAAGCAGTATAGCTCTGGCTTGGTTTTTTGAAACCCTCTGAGCTACCCCAGGTGCAGAAGGAGAGGAGCATGCCACCATGCCACCTCGGTCTCTCTCCAGGGTGGATAAGCTTGTCGCCTTGCAGTGCAGGCTCAGCGCTGGGGTTGAGTCATTCCTGGTTGTCTTTCAGGGTTGTTACGACGCTATTTCTGGGCCAGTGAACACACATGCCTGGGGTGTTGCCTGGTTTGGCTTTGCCATCCTCTGCTGGACTGTAAGTACTTAATATTTGCCTTTATTTCCTCTTCTCTTCTCTTGCTATTCCACACCCAGTTGGGTGGAGGTGGGTGACAGGACTGACGCATTTAAAATGTCCTTAGATTATCGTCATTCATTCATCACAAATCCGCCTGTAGCCTGCTCCACTAACGGCTACAGTTGCAAGTTCCCCTCCATTAATGCTTCCAAAGGTGAGGAACTAGATGGCCTTCCAGCCTGCCGTGGCCTGCTGTGACCTGCTGCCATCTCAGCAGTACAACACAGCAAACACAGCATGCAGATACTCCTTTGTGGGGGGTATTGGGTCATCTAAGCAGTAATCATGACAGATAATTCAGTTTGTAGTTCGAAGATTTTGTATGACTGTTTTAAGTACTCAGGGTTCAGCAGCTTCATGACAGATAATCCCCAGTGAGATGAGTGACACAGTCAAATAGTTATAGCTGCACACATCTTCTTTCATCACTGTGCAGTTTCTGTGCAGATAAAAAACTTTAAGCTTCCTCTGCCTGAACAGGCTTTGCTTTTCAAGAATTTCTGTTGCACTCTCCTACCAGCAAGACTAAACGGGGCTGGGGGAGAGGTGGAGAGAAGGAAATGGAGAGCAGAGAAACTTAATAGTGTTGTCATTTCAGTTCTGCGTCCTCCTTGGTACCATGTTCTACTGGAGTGGAATTGAATACTGAAGGCCCAGTGTCCTCAGAGCTGTCCTGAAGAGCCATGTGAAACTGCATTTGTTTGTCTCCTGCTCCATTCTCCGTGTGCCATGGAGGATTTGAAGTTTTCCCTCTACCTCTCCCATATATACTTTTGCCCCTGCAAAAACTTGACACACAGAACTGATGACTGCAGGAAAGAATCTTCTTGTCCCTGCTTTGCCCCTTGTTCTGCAGCCTTAATGCCTCTTGGCTGAGGCACAATCCCTCTTTCACTATGCAAGAAATCCTGGACCATAAGATAAGAAAAAAAGTGATCTGATTTGTTCTCTGATGACATCAGAAAAGAAAATATCCATATACACTCACTCCAGAAAAATGTCTCTCTAAAATTAGTTTGAATTTAAATCCAAATGCTCCAGCAAGGTCTATGTGAGCAAAACTGTAACCTCCTGTGACCAATAAGGATGGATGCTGCAAGGGAGAAGACTGCAGACCTCTCTAATATATTTTATTGTTCAACTTCTCTTGCTGGTTTCTGTCACCCTGGCCTTATATTAAGGCAGATTCTCTGAGAGTTTTAAGTGTGTCAGCAATAAAAACACGTCACAGATAAAAAGTCTGCTGCTAGTCAAGCCCAATAAAAGGCTAGCTCACTCCTCAGCAATATGCTGCCTATATGCAAGCCTACCTCCTGTCACTGATGAAACTACTGCATGTGCTCCTACCTTCAGAAGTGCCAGTCCAGGAAAAGCTCCATTTGCTAACAAGCAACTCCTTCAAAAAAGCTGTTATGTACTTCACACAAGATTTCACACATCTACGGGCTAGAATTTGTGCAGAATACAAGGGGTTCTGTGCTGCAGTTGGCTTTGCAAAAGTGGCTGTCCCATGCTCCTGGTTTATCGTGCTTCTTGCTTCAGCTACCTGTATGTATATGGTCACATCCCCTGTGTAATTCCCCTTCCATATCCCTGGATCGGGTAGGACAAAAGGCAAATAATAGCAGTGAGTAACTCTTGTGAAAAATGAAAGCAAGGAGCTAACTGAACCAAACCCAATCCTTGCATCAGCACTTACAGTTCTCACTCAGTTCAATAAAGGCTATTTACTTTGGCCCAGACTGATCTGGTGTCTTTCCTAGTGAACGCTTCAGTAGTTCAACGTATCGACAGAAATGTGCTCCTTTATAGAGTGTTTTAAGATGAAGCCTCTTCCCAAGATGTACTGGTTCAGGTCCTGATGCTTGCTGTCTGCCTTGTTTCTTTGTTTTTGTATATTCACCAAAATAATAATTAAAAAGAAGTGGAAGTGAACTTTTTCTCTTGTTCAAGATTGTGTCTTTGGGAAGGGGAAATAATAAGATCTGTGTCTGGGACATCTGGGGCAGGGCAATGACAGGCTTTAACATCCTGTAACCCCATCCTGTAGAGATGTTAAAGCACCAGGATGCAGGATGCTACAGAAACTCAGYAGCCAAACAGTCCCTTGCTGGAGTGGTGGGGGAGAGGAGGAGGCAGATATGAGGGCAAAGAGCTTGTGAAAGAAATGTGTCCCTGCAACATAGAAGGAATTTTCTGTATGACTGTGCCTTTGGAACTGAAAATCCTCATGGATCAGCCACTCCCCTGGTTCAGCGGAGGAGTGACTGTCTTGGAGACCCCGGGGTCTCAGAAATTCCATAAGGAAATTAGTCTTCAGCACTTTTGTTGTGAGACTTGAGTCAAGAATAGACCATGAAGACCATGCATGTCAGTGGTTAGGGTTTGTTTTTGAAGGGGTGAGGGGAAGGTTTGGTGGTAGGGTTGGGGTTTTTTTGCGTCTATGCTGCCAAAACAACAGTAATACCTAAATGTAAAGAAATCTACAGAGAATCAGCATCTGCCAATGTTAGGGAGCAATGGCAAAGACTGGGTTCTCTGCTACTTGCCATGAACTGCAAACCCCTGCCAACTGCAACAGCAGGGAGGAGAGAAATGGGGGACGAAGGACACAGCAGGCACAGAGCCTCTGTCCTTGCTTGGCCAAACCCCTTCAATAACTCTCAGTTATGGCAGCTGTTGTGGATAGCTGCACATCTATATAGTTGTTTCTGAAACTCAAGCAGCTCTGAAATTGGGTGAAATAACTGCCTGTGGGACTTTCTAGATACTAATAAGGCCTTCTGCATATGGATGTCACTGGAGATACAGCCTGGAGAAAACTGTAGGACCACAGAAGCAGCTACATTCAAATATTATTTTCCTCCTCTGGTCTTTTTTTTCAGACCCAGATCCTTTCTGCTACATCTAAATGTGGTATGATTATAGCACTGCTCTCAATATAAAGGAAAATGCTGTAGGATTTTGAAGGAGAAAAGAGACTGAGACTACTTTAAATAGACTGTTGCAGTATTAACTGCCCCAACCAGTTGCAAATGATACCATTGACCTATTACATAAATGGCAGCTCGAGTCAATTCAGTTTGGGTTCTTAAAATTTGCTTTCTGCTTCTTAAGCCTTTCCCTCCCATTGCACTTTATGATTTGTGTACTAAAAAAATAAAAGCTATGATCAAGTAAACCAGGCAATGGTGGATCTGTGCAGAAGTGCCAAACAATGCAATCAGAAAAACCCACCTTTATATGCCTGAAGAAAGGAGGAAAGAGAAGATTGGACTGATGGCAGAACGATGTTGAGCAGAGTCGTAAAAAATCCTGCACAGTTTTTTCTGTTTTTTCAGCTTCTGAAGGTCAATTACAGCCTCTGCAATTGCCCTACCTGGGATGCCAGGGGAAGGGTGAGGAAGGGCTGGAGTCTGTGACAGGAATGGTGGTGAACAGGTTTATGTGTCAGCTGAGACTTATAAAGAAATCCTGGTCATTCTCAGCTGTTTGGATCGCTTCCTGAAGGCATGGTTGTACGTGGTCTTCAGAGCAGGCAATATGCATGTGTGCATGAAAACTGCTGGACTAAGACATCCTGCTAAGACAGGATGAAGGACAAAAATGCTCCAGGTGGAAGTTGTATGGTTTGTTTGCAGATTTGCTCTGTGTATTTATTCTCTGTAGGTGTGAATATTCACAGTTCTCTCTTGGCAATAAAAGCACACTTCAATGCTCCCATGGAGTTACAAAATGTATTTTTAGATTATTAATTTATTGCAATATTCCCAGCTCTGAGAAATCAAAATTCTCACTGAGAAGCATCTTCTGTTCATACTTGATGGAGTGGTGTGTCATCCAAGCCAAAAAGAATCCCGCATCCTCAGCTGCTCCCCTCCCACCCACACAGAAACATAACCTGGTGTTTTCACACTGTCAAATGTTTGTGGCTGGCAGTACTGAATGTCTCTCTTCCTTCAGGCAATGGGGCAACGTGGGGCTGCCTTTGAGTATTTTCTGCCTTGACTGGCACAATGGAAAAAGAACCATTTTTCCAACAGGTTTTCCTACCCCTTCCTCCTTTCCCCTCACTTCTTCTGCAGATCTCTTTGCACAGACTCTTTCAGGCCCTATTTTTCTTTACCTTGCTGGTTCATGTACGACATACAATAGCCATTACGTGCCATACTTGCATCCAATTACTCACCTCATTGGGAAAACTAGGAACCAGGCTGCCAGTGGTGTTCAGTATCCTCTGAGTCAGATGATTTATTCCCTTTCCTGCTCCCTGCCCTGGCATCTTAGTTTTTCACATTCCTTACAACAGGGACTCATGCCAAGCAAATGTTTATTGGGACCAATGACCTAAAACTGGCTCATAAATGAAGCCTCCTACTCCCAACCCTTGGCAGCCCTGCCCTCCCTGGCAACTGGGGAAAGCCCTTGCAACGTGTGGTATGCTGGGAACCTCCTGCAAGAGCTCTTCCTGTAATCTCAGGCATCTCTCTTTAGGAGATCTTTCTTCAGAAGGAATTGAATAGGACTGCTGAGGGTTTATCCTCAACAGGAAAAAGGATGAGGGTGTTTCTGACTGTGTTAACTTGCTCTCAAGGTGAAATTGCATCATAGGCAAGGTCATCTGCCGTTCTCGCACGATCGCTGGCTGAGATAAACCCTGCAAGAGATCTAAGTGATGAGCAGTGAGTTGCTCTGGCTACCCAGGCCTGTTGCTAACAGTGAGTGAATGCAGGACTTCTCTATTTTTCCCAAAGCAATGCTCACCTTTAGCAGGGTACTGCGGCTGGCATGGAGGCTGGAGACTGTAAAGCCAAATCACTTCCAAAAATCCCTGTAAATAACCGGCCTACTCCTTTTACACCTCTGCCTCCACTGTCTGACCCTTTGTGTTTAAATTATTTACAGTGTAAAAAAAAAAACAAACCAAAAAAAACAAGTAAAGCAGTTTGTGAGCACATTTTTTTCCCCGATTTTTTCTTCCTGATTCTTGTGAAGGAAGAGGGAAAAAAAATGTTACCTGATATTCTTCAGACTGGTTCGACTCTATCTTATGGCTGGGTGTTGTTTTTTTTTTTCCTTTTTGGGTTTTACTTATCTGGAAATTTCCTCTGTTCAATAATCATCGTGTGTCATTCTCCTTTCTTCAGTTCTGGATGTTCCCCTGTTTGTGTGCCTTGTGGTTCTTTCTTAAGCAGCTACAAAGTTATTTTTGAAGTCATTTCCTCTCGCTGAATTCAAATATTTCCTGGTCTTTTCAGATAAGGGATTTAGATGATGGAGGTATGTACTCTCTGCAGTAGATGTGCTATGGAAGAAAACAGACCCCATTTTAAGATGGATCTGGACCCAAATTGCACAACATAATTCCTGTGAGTTGTCTAGGTTTGCAAAATATAGTTCATCTCACGCTGCAGTTTGCTAATAAGACATGAGAAAATACCTACCCTGTTCAATTATGGAGTGAAGCAAACATTTGAGTTTTAACACTCACACTGTGTGTAACTTTCGAGGACATCGGGACTTGGGCAGGTCTGACCTTTGCAGATCCCACTCATTTCTAATCCTTACCTCTGAAACTGTTCATCCTTTACCCCTGTGGTGAGGCATATTCTTTGAAAAGTTTATCCTGCTCAGATGGAAAATGAACTCAGAAATCTCACTGCCTTTCTCTGTCTTGGCTGTTACGATGCTGTTCATTTTGCTGTCGTTGATGCCTTCTGCCAGTCTCCCCCACTGGGCTGAATTTCCTTCCCTGCACTACCTGCTTTCCCTTTGCTGCCAGGTGACCTTTAGCCCCATCCAGTGGGATACCAGCAGGATGTCCTGTTGCCCATAGCTGCTGGACTCTTGTGTTACAGTGAGGATGTATGAGACACCGCTGTCAAATGCTCCTTGGCACTGGGTTGGATTGATTCCAGGTTAACAGCCAGGTTGGGAACTTGCTTAATCCTGGTTTTGGCTTAGCTGAAAGGATCCAAGATGTAGCTATGGCTTCCAATACAACCTACACAGAGCATTGCCCTGAGTCAGGCAGGGGAAAGAAATTGGCTGAAATTGTGATCAAGCACTTCCACATGTTTAAACATCCTGATTTAGGGCACAGTGCTGATTGGAACATGAGCAGGTCTGCAGCGTGCCTTTTGCTTAATTTTCATAACCATGGGAATGCTGTGGGGCAGTTTGAGATTCTCCCCTTGCCTTATGGCCAAGTCATTGCTAGACTCTGTGGCACAAAGAATGGGAAAATACTGTTTCTCATACAGCATTAATAGTTGGCTCTGGCTAACAACAATTCCAGAGTTCAACAAACATGATTTTCCCTCTCAATTTGTATGCCAGTTGCCATGGTACGCAGGAAGCACAACCCAGGCATTTTCCTAAAGGGAAACTGAAGTCATGAAGGAGGTAGGAAAGGCAGTCAAGCCCTGAGTTCAGCTGCTGAGTAGGAAAAAAAATATTTAATTTAACTTGATGATTCATCTGGTTTTTAGGGAGAACAGTGAGCAAGCTGTACTGCAGATATGTCCACTGAGGCTACAAGCACGAGAACACCCCCTTTTTTTTTTTCCCTTTGTTTCCAGGATGGAATTACRGACACATAATAATAATATTTGCTTCCATGCTACAGCTCAGAGATTGGCTCAATGAGAGCCAGGGAACTAAACTCATAACTTGTTTAAGTTCTTGCTTGTCCTTTACAAATAAACGCAAGTGCATACAAAATGCACCAGAGGGCTTCATACTAACTTCTCCTGTTCCAGCCTGGCTTCTGCTGTACAAGCACTGGGATCCCAAAGTTTTTCCATACTCTACTCCGAAGTGCTCTGCATTATCTCAGGCAAGGCATAATTCTACTGGATATGTGTTAAATGGGAGGACATGCCTGCACATCACTGAAACTTCAGCCTGGTAGAACTAGAAATGGTATGAAAAAACATGATTTTACACTTGAAAACTTTAAAGCATTTCAGGTAACAGTAATTCTACACAAGTCTCCAAGCCCTCACTTCATTTTCAGAGCTGCAAAGCAGCTGCAGTCCTCATAACCTCCAATCAGAAAAATGTGTGGTTAGACCCTAACCTTCAATCCCCACCATCAAAGCCCACACAAACACAGGTTGGTGCCCTGGCCACTCACACAACAAAAGAGAGGCTCACACTCCATGTCAGAGGATGACAAAAGCATTTGCACTGCATTCATAAACCAAATCCAGAAAAAATAAAATGTTCCAAAACATCACTAGGGCACAGATCTGTTTTTATAAAAACTCCAGTTTAATCTCATGGCTGAGACCTGGCAAAACATCTTTCTTTTGTGGCTGCTGTTTTTCTTTCTTCTTTTTCTATAAACAATCAGGCGCAGAGGCAGGCAAGTCCACACAGAGAAAAAAAGCTTAACAAAATTGCAATTCATCAAAGCTAGCAGGAAAAATAATTGCAAACCAGGGCCAGTGGGATGGAGACAGTCCTCTTCATAGTGTCCAACTTCCAGCCTTTCTCTTGACCTAGCAGCAAATATTTCAAAGGTGACTAATGCATGCAAGCACAAGATCCAAGGTCTCGACTGCTGCATGGAGCCTTCAGAAAGCTCTTGCCTCCTATCATCCTTCCTTTCCGGGGCTCCTAAAGTCCTACTCCGTCTCCAGTTGAACTCAGTGGCATGTTTTCCATTCCTTGCTTGGAGCAGAGTTAGTTATCAGCAAGCCTTTACTCCATTACAAGCAAGCAAAGGCTAAACCAAACAGGGATCAGCTGCAGCTTCTGCCACACCCCTAGAAGTTTTTATTCTTTTTTTTACCTAGAGATGGAGAGAAGCAAAAGGGACAACTGCAAAACCTGGGCATGCCTGAAAGGTAATATATGCTTCAGTAGATTGTTTGCATTTTCGAGAACTGGGGAGAAGCTTGTGATGAAAAGCTAAATCAGTCCTTGCACTCCGGTCTCCCCTGATTTCATCCCTCCTCTCCCACAACAAGGTCCTGCTCAGGAAGGCAGATTCAGGCCTTCTGCCCGACACAGATTAGCCAGGACTAATTAGCTACTCTGCAGGCAAAAATTCATTTGATCTCACACTCTCAGTGCTGCAAAAGTAGCAGCAGAAAACAGTTCCATGCATCAGCCCAAGTTTCACAGATGTGTAAAATACTATTTAGGCAATTCCTTCATTTTAATTACATTTCCTTTTTAATACATTTATATAGAATGATCTTTTATATATATATATATAAAAATTTTAAAAATATTCACCATTACAGGTGTTTCAGAATCTCAGAATCCATAAAGAAAGAAAAAATATTTTGATTGCACCATTTGGACTCTGGATGAGGGAAAAATGTTGCTGGCTTTCTGGTTGCTCTCTGATACAGACCTAAGTCCCTCTGAAGCTCTAAAGATGAAAAAATAAGTACTTTGGTCTTTCTACAGTGATAGCATGAGATGGACAGCCCACAGGACTGGGGTTTAGAAGGTAAGATATAATCCTCATTTCTGTTTACTCTCCTGCCAATGAGGCAGCTCCCACAGGAGCTAACATTACCCATATCCCTCCTTTCCATCCAGGGTATTCTCATCTTTGCCAGCTCAGCCACTTCACTCTGAGCTATATTTAAGAGAAGCTGTACAAACCCCCTGACTACATGGGAAGAATAAGTGAAATTTACTCACTTGTCTTCATTGGTAAAAGACCACAAGCAACACGTGCAGGTGATACTGTGTCATGTCTGATACTGGGGCCACCTGAAAATTGGGGAATAGCCTTTACTTTTCACAGTTTCAGAATTGAAATGCTGCAAGGTCGCTGAAACGATCCTTGTGGAGCTGCAGATGATGAGCTGGTCTATTTAGAAAGGTCCTTTTGATAATATCAAGAAAAACCAACTTGGCTCTCCTGGGCCAGACTCATGTCCCATAAATCCGATCTGTCCCTCTTCAAAATGCTTCACAGATAAACAAAGAAAAAACGCAAACAAAACCTCCAAACAAACAAATAAAAACAATAAAACCACAAACCCAAAACCAAGGAGAAAAACCCACAGGAAAGAAATTCCTTTCTTAAAGAGATCAGGTCTGACCCTGAAACTGACAGTGGGGATAGCTTAGTAAAGCTGGAACTCAGGAAGCTCCTGCCACACAGTCAGAACCTTTCAATGAGAGATGGCATCTGGCTTCTGGTTCTGTCCAGCTGTCAAGCTCTGGTCCTTCAAGCTGACGGCAGGTACCAGTATCAGCATGGATCTATCATCAAGCTTTGCAGACTGTGCAGAAGGTAGAGTCTGGAGTCGGGAATGATGACTCCTGTGCAACGCGGCACCTTGCGACTAGGAACGTGCTTGCATCTCCGCAGGACCTGGGGCTTTAGTTTAAGTGCTCTTGATGCATCAGCTGAAGGCTGGAGATGAAATTGTAGATAAGAAATGGGATCAAGCTGCAAAATAGAGATATCCTTGCAGCATCTCTGCTTAATTAAAATCCAGGACCCAGATCTGAGTTCCAATTCTGAAACACCCTTAAAAAGTATAGTCTGGATACAGATTTTAGTTGAGGCTGATCTTTAATATTAAGCAGAGATTTCTAATAGTTTTCTCTTGCAGAAGTTTCACCACTTATGCCAAAAGCGATACTGCTTACTGGAATGCTGTTAAGAGTTGAGACAGTGTATTATATACAAATTGCCAGACCTCATTTCTTGTTCATAGATCAGCTTATATGAGAATAAGGAGGAAAAAAAATAAAAGAATTATTTTAACATGCCAAGGTTTCATCACATTTTCTTTCTCTTTTGATACATTACTTCGTGAGCTTCTCTAGCTCCCTTCCAGGTGCCTTGGCAGTCAAAACTTCTACGAACTGAGAGAATATAAATCCTAGTCCAAAGTAAATTATTTTGTTGATGCCAAAAAAACCTGGGCATCATTTCCACAAGTTTTACTTCCTCTAAAACCTTACCACAATACCTCGGATCGCACCTTCCCAAGTCACTTGTAATTAAGCCAGCCATGGTGATTAAAAGATTTCTCGTGAGGAAGTGCCATGCAAATGCAGTGTAGAGCTGTGCTAACTATGAGGAGCATGGAGGGCTGGCAATCCCCTAGGTTTAATAGGAGGCTGCACAGGCATATTATGGTCTGGGAGTAGAAAAATACAATTGTCATGAAGCTGCATATTCTGGGCATGCTGTCCACAGCCTGCCCAGGTAAAGCATAGGCTGCCATCTGTGAGAGAACATGGACCCAAACAAGAACTCCAGGCTCTCATCTGGTTTAATATTCTCCCTCAACAAAACTGATGGCATGAACTTAGTTCTCTGCTCTGTTCCCTCTTATATGGCATTAGACACAAATGAGGAGTACAGTTGGGAGGATCAAAGACTGCAACTGGTGACAAGGAAAAGCCCTCCTGTTTTTTCACATTCCCTTTGGATACGGGAGGAGAAAATTCTATTGAAGATATATTCCTTGCATTTGTGGGCCCAGAGCTTCTCAAAAATACTCTGGCACCTCTCTCCTTTAGCAATCAAAGAGTTCAGAGAAAGCACTGTATGGGCTCAGGGCCCTCCAGCCACAATGACACTAATAAAGTGACACAGTCAGTACAGACTAGGAGCTCATTGGTTGACTTTACTAACCATTTGAAATTGCCAGTACTTCAGGAAACAAAGCCCCAAACACACATCTTTTGGGAAATTCTGGCTGACACTCATTGTGGTGGCTATAGCACTTCCTAACAGTTTACTGCTTAACCTATAGCCCATCATACCCATTTGAGGGCCTACAGATTCAGACATCTCCAGGAATCATGGCCCCTGCAAGCACATTAGAGGGACAATCTCAGTGCTGGCAGCAACACCTGTGTTCCCGTCTCCTCCATAGTCACTAGTGACACTTAAACTGCAGAGACAGCACAGGCTGTACTTTGCAATTGCCCACAGTCATGTATCAGGCAATAGGTGAGCCTGTGGTGAATACAGAGTTAGAGGCTTTACAAAAGAAGCTTTAATTCTATTCCCGTGGCAGCTGTTGCATACCTGAACATGTATTTGCCTGTAACATTAGTGGTCCCTTCAGGAGAGAGCTTAATTCACTTCAAATCCCCCTCTCAGGACTTGTTCATGATCTGTTCTGCAGTCCTGCAAATCATCCTCTTTACCATACTCTTAATCAAGCTGAAAGCACTGTGGTCCAGGGTGGTGACAAGCAGCCACGCTCTCAAAGAAACAGTGTAAAATCACAGGAGAGGAAGTTTAAATGGAGAAGAAGCACCTGAGGACATGCCACACAGTAGCAATGAAAGACCAAGGGTCAAAGATATGTCAGTCAGGGTGCAAGAGGGCAATAGCTCAAGGATGTGGAGATAAGAAGATCCTCTTGCTTTTCTCTGCTGTTGGCAGTGTGGAGCTCGGCTGGAGACAGCTGCAGAGGTGTCACCTGGCTTTAAGCAATGATGAAAATAGTCGATACTGGCCTTTGCTATGACCTTGCCCTGGCTTTCATTGATATCAGCCTGAGGAGTCTGTACTGCTGGGCAGCCAGCTGCACACTCATTCCTCAGCCACATGGATCTTCTATGCCTAAGGAAGGTGTGGCTGAGCACACAAAACTCATGAGCAAGACTTGGAAGACTGAAAGAGCAACTAGGCGTTTCCTGTCCAGCTGCTTGCATTCCAGCCCTTGCACATGCTGGAAAGAGCACATCTTTGATGCAAGGTTAGAGATGGAGGCAGTGCCCTCAGGTTGTATGTTTGACACTGGAACATCCTTGGGTGTCTCACACCCTGGGTGATTTGCTCATGCCAGCATCACCTTCCTCTTCAGCTATCCCCAGCCTCCTGCACTGTTTATTTACACTGTAAATCAGAAAGTCCTTCACTGGTGTCTGGGAAACAATGGTAGGAGTTCCCAAACATCTGGACTTACCTCCTCAGCAGATGAGCGGCTGCAGTGTTTTGTAACAGTGTTTCCTCTCAGCCCTATTTTCTAGTTATACAGAGATTTATTTTTCCTTTTTTCCATAGGGAGGATGAGACTTTCACAGGGCTTGTTAGAAAATGAGAAAATGCAAGTTCCCTGGGACTGGCTTACCATAAAAAAACAGACAGTGAGGGACTAGGCAGGGGAGAGAAGGGGAAGGAAAAGCAAGACAAAGAGGCTATGACCTTGCATAGAGAAAGCTTTGCAGGAAACCGTAAAGGATTCAGGTCCATCTTGCACAAAACAGTTATAACAACAGCAAAATGGCAACAGAGTTGGTCTTGGACACTCCCATCCCAGCCATCACAAAAAAAGAAATAGGAGAAGCAGCTGCTACTCAATCTGCCTCCCACTCCGTCCATCCAGAATCACAGAGCGCCTCTGGGGCTGGTAGAAGCAGCTGGTAGAGGTCTCCAGTCTCTGGCCGTTCTTGGGGATGGTCATTTTGTTCCGCAGCGTGACCCCCTCAGGCGTTGTCCGCGCCGTGTCGGACAGATCGCCACAAATGGGGCTCAAAGAGGTGGTCTGAGTGGGGCTCCGGATGGGTGATAACAACACCCTGGAGTCTGCTGAGGAGGTGGGGTGGTCCATAATGGGGAAAGGGGGACTGAAGAGAATCAGACTCTGGGGCCTCCCGGGCCTAGATCTGTAGGAAGGCTTGGAGAACCCTGATGGCCTCTCTATCTTTGAAGACTGTGGGTTATCTCCAGTTGCCTCGCCCCCAGAGGTGCGCTTTCGGCGCAGAACAGGGGCGTCCAGGGCAGGGTGATGACTGGACTGAGACGGCTCCAGCGAAGAGCCAAGGCTGCCGTGCCAAGGACAGGCTGAGTCCTTTTGAGCTGGATCGCTGTTTTCTTTCTCTGCTTTGGCTTTCTTCTCCGTCAGCGGGCTCTTGGGGGCCTCCAGGTGGCTCCATGCCACCCGTGGAGTTTGCCTGATGGCCTGCTTGGCTTCTGCTTCCTTCTTCTCAGGGGCTGGAGCAGCGTTCTGAGCCTGCAGGGGCTGGGGGATCTGGGTGTACTGAATCTTGGGCGGTATCACAGGCACCGCCCTAGCCTGGCACATCTTTATCATGAAGGATGTCCTGACCGCCGACACGCTGACAGGGGCAGAGTTACGACGGCCAGTGGTGGCATGGGCCACTGCCAGGTAATCCAGGTCTAGATCCACGGGGACATTGAAATGAGATCCCCAGGGAACACCTCTACTGGCAGCAGGGCAGTGCGTTGGCAGGGATGGGACAGAATCACTGGTTTTTACTTCCTTCTGCCCACAGAGGAGGTTCCCTGGGGCAGTTGGCATGGACAGACTCTCGAATGTGAAGAAATCTGGGGCTGGGAGGAGTGAATCCAAGTTGAGGGATGAAGGCCTAGTCTTTGCTTTGCGAGGATTTTCTTCACCTTTATTACTCGGCTGTGACTCAGGGGCAGAACACAAAGCTTTGGTGACAGCTTCTCCTCCCAGGGCAGTGTCCTGAGAGATGGATAACTCCTCCTGTGTGTTCTTTGTCTGTGAAGAACTGTCTGGGCTATTTTGGTATGGCAAAGACACCTCAAGCTTTGGACTCCAAGGGTTTTCTTTGCTCACATTCACTTTCTTTTCCTCTCTGGAGGGTCCTGCTTTCTCCCCTGGTGCTTCCTCCTTGATAAGGGGGTACTCAGGTTTTGAAGGTTCTTCTGGAGGACTTGCACCATTTGCATCTTGCACAGCTTTGCCCAGACAAGAGGGGGAGATGGGTTGTGTTTTGGACAGCTCACAAGTCACTGAATGCAGAATGTCACTGCATGGTTGCTGCTGSTCAGTGGCATCCATGAAAGAGAATGGGGCAGTCCACAGACTCAGCACCGTGTCTTTACTGTCCAGGGAGAGGCTGCGACTGAACCGTGGTCTAAGAGAAAGGCCTGTCTCTGCTCTCTGGCTCTGTGGGTGAAACTCCTGTGTCATCTTCTCCKGAATGTCCTTAAAGGTGGGGGAATGGAGGGGGCTTGTAACCCACTGGTGATCCTCCCATGGCTCCACAAGTTCTAAGCTCTGCACATTATCTGTCCAGGCGTCCTCATCATCCTGGTCACCAGCATCCTGGGTTCTGCTAACAACACTGCCCTCCTTCACCTCCTGGATTCCAGCTCCACTCAGTGCCTTGGAGGAGAATGTGTCCTTTTCATCAGTAGTCATTACCTCATGCTTCTCCCTCTGAGTCTGGACTCTGGTAAGACCATCCTTGTCCCTCTGCAGCTGGCAAAGGCTATCTTTTTCTTTCTCTGGTTCTGGACATGCTCCTTTGGAACAAGAAAATCCATCACTTGGGGCAATCTCATTAAATTCTGATTGACCGTGAAGCTTCCAGTCCAGGGGAGGAGCGAGACATTCACTCCTGCTGTCCACCACTGGGTGGTGGTTCTTTGGAGTGGCTGTGCCAGTTGGAAGTGTACCCAGTTTGGGTAGGGCTGAAGCACTGCTCTGCTGTGCAGCTGCATCAGACTGGCAGCTGGGGAGGCTGTCTTGTTGCTCCATGCCACTGGCACCGAATGAAGGCACCTGAGTTATCTGTGATGCTCTGCTTGCAGACTTCTGCTCAGCGAGTGTTGGACTTTGCCCTGGGCCAGAGGAAAGACTATCTGTTTGTACTGAAGATGAGGATTCAGGAATTAGGCTTGTCTTGGGGACAGCTGCTGGCAAGAGCAAGAGCTCCTCTTCAGGTTCAATAATTTTCAGTTCCTGCTGTATCTCTGGCCACAGCGGTTCTAGAAGGGCATTCCCCGGGTCCTCCTCCATCTGGAAAACATGAGAAATGCCATGACCTGGGAGCTCACAACTTACCCCTCCAGTAAATACCCCTCCATTTTCCCCAAACAGCCCTCCTAGAATAGCCACTGGATGAGCACACTCACAGGTACAGAAACACAGACATGCAGATTGCTACCAGTTCAAGGAAGAAAATACATCTGGAAGAAAATACATCAAGGACGAAAATACAAGTGGGTTTATGGAGGAGAAGATCTGAGGTGCAGCCAAAAGGAGGCCTGGACAGATATACTGAAATAGTGAGTTGAATGAGTAGCTGGAATGTTCCAGCCCATTTCTCAGCAATTCCCATTCAGGCTCACTTGGCCTTGCCAGAGAATATGCATTCCCAAACTGCACACAAACTCAAATGAATAATCTATTCAAAGAGCTATGCCAACAGATCTTTAAATAGCTGTCCAGAGATGAGTATCGCTGTAAGAAACTTGGTGGAAATGCTCTGCTAGAGATAGAGAGGAGGCAAAAAATAGTAAGAATTAAAAAAAATAAAATTGAATGTAGAGAATGGAAGTAAAAAGAACTGTTCAGGCTGTCCAGGACAAATGGGACAGCAAAAATAGAAGGGGAATTCAGAGACCACGGGTCAAAATGCTCAGACATCCGGACAGTCTCACATCTGGAGAGTCTCAGAGCAGACAGATGGTACAGGCTGAAATTGCAGGAAAAGATGACCAAAAGGGGACAGTAGGTAATTACGTAAAGGTAAATCACCACATGGTGATTTCACAGAAGTGAAATAAATCAGTTCATGGTCGATTCTTGACCCTGCTTTGCCTAAGTTGTAGACTGAGTTTTTACAACTACAGACACACAATAAAACTWTAAACAACCTGCCAGTCACTACCATGATATTTTCCCCCACCTTTCCCATGCCTTCTTCCTTACCACATCTCTTAGGCGTGATCCTTCTTCTGTCTTAGCTGTCTCAATCTCCTGTTGATCACAGCTGCCTTCTGAGGAGACATCCTTCATCTTGAGCTGTCCCTGCTCTCCTTTGTCTGCTGGGACTGGCCGCTTATGAAAGTCCAAGGCTGGTGTTTGTTCCAAGGTGGGACTCTGCTCTAAGGACGGCTGGGGGCTGCTGGTGCTGCTTGTGCAGCTGCTTTGCCCACAGGTCTCCTGATTTTCTGCTGCTGGCTGTGGAGTTTCTAAGGACTCGGGTTTCCTGGCTGCCACCAGCTCCTCAGGGTGAGAGCCTGGATCAGAAACACAAGTGAGCAATGTAACTACTTAAGACTGAAAACTTGTGCCCTGGGACAAAGCAGTGCTGCTGAAGCCAACCCCAACTAACAAAGCTAAAGAGCTCCCTCCAGGCACAATGGGGTGTTTCTGGGAGGTCACCCACCTTCCCAGCCGCCTTACTGCAGCAAGCACCACCCTGACCTGCTGTCAGAGTCAACACCCACCCCGCTACAGCTTGGTCTCTTTCCTGCCACAAGAGCAGGCTGGAGAAACTGCCACAGCATCAAGCTGCAGGGCATCTCCAACAGCCTGACTGGGCATCCATACCCCCTCCTTAACACAATTTACCTCTGGATGCTGCCACTGGCAGAGTGGGCCCCAGCTGTTTCTCCTTGAGCTCCGTTGCCTGCTCTGTCCTTGTGTGGGTCCCTGCCTCCAGAGCAGAGGGGCTCGTGCTCTCCACCAGGGAAGACAGCTCCTCTAGACTGGAAAGGGAATGCTTCTCCTTGGTGGGCACGCGGCAGGGTGTGCTGTTGGTGCTGATGACTGCGGATACCCGCAGGGGCACAGAGACTGCGAACGGCTCCGAGATGTTCAGGGCTTTCCTCTGGTGACGAGGAGAGGCCTCCAAGGGAAAGAGGCTGCTTGGGAAGCCTGACTTGGAGGCTGTTTCAGAGGTGTAGAACATGAGCACTCCTTTGGCTGAAGTCTGCTCATTTTCGGCATCCTCTGCTACCCGGAAAACCTTCAGCTGCTCGGGAGGTGACTTCGCCTGCGGTGTCCGGGGAGGACCTTTCTCCCCACTCAGCTCTGAACTTCCTTTGGCCCCCATGGCAGATCCTTCCCGCTCCCACTCATTCTCCTTGCTGAGGTCATATGAGCTGCCTGTGCCTCCTGTCCGTATCTTTGTGGGAACAAAGAATCCTCCAGTGGTCACTGACCGTTTGAACCTGCTTTTGTCATCCTCCCCTAGAAATGGGAACAGGGGAGGAAATCAGTGGGAAGCAAAGCACTAGCAAACAAGCTTCCTCTGTGAGRAGCCCTCCCCACTCCCTCCAGGGGTGCGTCCTGCCCT
Source organism: Amblyornis subalaris (assembly GCA_018881555.1). NCBI lineage: Eukaryota > Metazoa > Chordata > Aves > Passeriformes > Ptilonorhynchidae > Amblyornis > Amblyornis subalaris. The sequence continues at coordinate 2,665,178 of JACAXG010000058.1, forward strand.
GGTGAACACTCACATTTCCCCAGATAGATGGACACAATAAGTACTGAAGACCTTCTATGCTCTAGCTATAGGGTCTCCTTCAAAATGGGGAGGCAGCACTGGATAGAATGGCCTCCAGYGGAAATCAGCTTAGATTTTTATTAGACTCCCTTCTCCATCAGATGCAGCCGAGTCTAGGGCTATCACATATTGCCCACAATGCACACGCCAGGATTTGTTGGTTGATTGCAAGCACTTTTCATCTACGAATGGGAATTTTGTGCCCAGAATAATCAAGAAAGAAATCAAAGCAATCCAACTGCCAATAAAGATGCAGCTGGACCCAGTGGTAATTCTCAGATGCATGCACTGAGATAAACAACACAGAAAAGAGTCAAAAATGCATGCACACAGAGGTGGGGCCACACGTCAGCAATCATGGCATAAGCATACAAAGATAACATGATGAGACAGACAAAGACAAAGATTGCTGCATCCACTGAGAGTGGTGGGGCACAGGAACRGGTTGCCCAGAGAAGCTGTGGATGCCCCATCCCTGGAAGTGTTCAAGGCCAGGCTGGATGGGGCACTGAGCAACCTGGTCTAGTGGAAGTGTCCCTGCCCATGGCACAGGGGTTGGAACTAGGAGGTCTTTAAAATCTCTTCCAACCCAAACCATTCTGTGGTTCTATGATCCATGCTGCTGAAAATGCAGCACTGCAATCCTTCACCCTTGCAGTACAGGGCATGGATGTCTCACCTTCCACCGGCAGGGAACACAATGAGTCCATGCTCTTTGCTGGCCGAATAGTTGCTTTTTCTGTGGAAAAAGAGTTTTAGAAGCAGGTATCAGATCCTGTGGGTTTGCAGGTTTCAGCCCATAAAGATCAAAGGTTGCATACATATAGACAGACATGCCAGGCAGACATTTTCCATTTCCAAGCATTCCCCCCATGTATCTACACCACATGGCTTATTACCCACAACACTTGTCCACACAGCTGGGGATCTGCTAGTGCTAACAACAGCTTTGCACCTGCTGGACGTGTGGAGAGCTATACTTAACCCAGCCAGCCAACACCACCTCCACTGGGAAGCAGTTAAGCATCCCCAAAGCTGTCATGTGCCACTCCCCTCCCCGACCCAGTCAGGCTATTGGTTGGGGGGGACTTTTTAACTAAACTGACATAAATGCCTTCTCACCTCTCATTCCTGATAGCAAATGTTGGGTTATTTTTATGTTGCACTCCCTGGCTCTTTTGCTGAGCCTCCAGCAAGAACTCTGGGAAATTTCTGAAGGCAGCAAGCAACCTGTTTTGCTGGTCATCCTCACTGGACTTGCTTGTCCAGAAACAAGCTGTCATTTGTTACTATACACTCTACAGGTCTGTTCCTGAGAGGTTTTGGAAGCTTGTAGCTGTTACTGCTCTGAAAAAGGGAGGTGGGGAAATGTAGCTGGCAAGGAAGAGAAGTTAGTCTCTGGCAGCCTGAAAAGGGTCCGTGGAGATCTGGAAAATGTCTGAGAGAAAAGTTTGCTGTTTACAGAGTTGCACAAAGTAGGTAAAGCAGAAAGTGAGCAGGCTTGTTGGATTTCGTTTGTTTATATAATTGCGGCTTCTGGCTCTGACTTTCACATGAGCATAGGAGAAACTCCAGCTACTTTTTACATTTATATGGAGTCCTGGCTACTTTTTACGTTCATAAGACACGATGTCTTGAGCACTGTTTCCGCTTTCCAGGAGGAACAGAATTCAAGCTGGGGAGCTCACATTTTATGTGACTTACAGATTTGTGTGCATGGACACAAGCTGTGTTAAAGCATGTGCTGAGTTTCAGCAGCAACTTCATCTGTTCCCTCACATTGGGCTGTAAGCAGAGAGCACACAAAAATACAACATGGCAGCGTGGAAGTGCTGCTCCTGAAAGGCACTGCTTCAGTGCTGAAAACTCTGCACACAGCTGTGCATTTGTGTGTCCTGCTGGTGAAAATGTCCAGCCCCTGTCACTCAGTGCTGTCCTTGGAACAAGGCTCAGCCTCCACAATCTGCCGTCATTCCCGGGCATCCTTGGGTTAGGACTATTTTGAGACAGAGTATTCCTTATCAAAGTGAGAAGGTGATCCCATGATTGAAATAGGATGGAGAGCTATTTTGAAGTCTGCCATGGGCACCCTATGTGAGGCCATCTGTACATGCAAAACATGGGGAAGGCAGGGGTYCAAAATGAGCTAGATCCAGCATTTGGCTTCACATTCATTTCTGATCCAAATACAGCCTCTCTTATATGTAGTGGTAAGTAATGTTGCCAGCATTAACTATTTTATTTTAAGTCTTGCAGTGTTAGGCAGTGGTCCTCCAAACACCAGCTCCTGGAGTCATAAGATTATACAAATAAAAAATCCACCTTCGTCTTCCTGTAGGAAGTAAATTCCTTGACTTGGAGATACTAAAAAAATCTAGAACATATAAACCCAAAACACTTTTTTATGAATTCAGATTAAAAGGGCACAGTTTCTTTTTAAAAATGTGTTTACTTTTAAGTCAAGTTCATGATTTTTAGGACTTGAGTCATCATTTCTTAACACTGGGAACTGGCACTGCCATGTGATTTTCTAGGAAGCAGAGTGTTTAAGAGATTGCAGCTCAGAAGAGGTTAGAATTCAGGATTACAGCCAGGAGAAAAGACAACTTCTCTCTTGTAATTTCTGCAAAAGCAATGGCTTCCCTCAAAGTGCTGAGTGCCAGAGCCAAGGCACTCCTGGTGCCTTGTTTTTGACAAAGACACTGAACACTGTTGGCTCTTTAATGCCCTTTGGTGGAAGGACAGCCTAGAAGGACAGCCATGTAACAAGCAGTAGGAGACGTAGACTGGCCGAAATGGAATAGCGGACTAATCCAAACCTGCGTAACAGTTCCTAGTCCCCAGACAAGACAGATGGACAACAGGAGCCCATTTATCAGGCACCAAAATGAAATATTTACTGCAGTTGTCTGCAAATCCTCCTGAAAGGGTCTTTCTTGCCATCACATGAAAAYGGGATGTGCATGAAGCCAGGCAACAAGCATGACCCCATTAGACTATCTCAAGTCTATGGTATTAGTGGCGAGTGGATATATGTGGCCCCATGCTACCATCATCACAAGAGAAAGCCTCAGAAGGAAACACTCAGCTGCAAAGTGTGTTCTTACCAGAGAGCTTCTGTGCCCTTACAAAGACACTCCCATTTCGACTCAGTTTAGACTTTGATTCTGAGCCAGAGCGGCCCAAGTTAAATATCGACTTCCATTTCTTGGACTTGGTGGATAATTTCCTCCTRGAAGGAAAAAAGGTTCAGGTGGTCACCAAACCTTAGAGACTTTCATCTTTTTAATATCCTCCAAAGGCCTTTGAGCTGTCTCTCCTCAACACTGTCCCTCTTTTCTTCTCACACCTGTTTTAATCCTAAAGCATGCAAGGCATAGCTATACAACCAACTCTTGTTGTCTATACAGGCAGCAATCACTCTGTAAGTGATTTATCTGTACTGCTGATTTAACCATTTCATGGATGGAAAGACACCTAAGCCTTCAGATACTTGGCTCTGGCATCATGCTACAGCAATTGTGATTGACCGAGCAATCAACCATGCTTGTCCCCAGTAAGGAGAGGTTTCCCAAGGCTCGGACTATCCTGCAATACAGCAAGGAAAGTTGCCTTTTTAACAGGTTTTAACGACACAATGCATGATAAATTCCAGAGAACTGATGGAAGTGGTACTATTGCTCAGTGCACAAAGCTATGCTTTAAAGGTTGTCTTATGGCAAAAAWGAAACAAGGATCCCTTAATGCAAACTAGCTATTAATGCTTCTCAGGCCAACATTAATTTAATCATAGGTGTTATGTATTCATATGCAAGTATAATGTACTAATCAAACAGGAAGAGGCTTAAGGGAATTAAATCAATTTCTCGTAACTGTCAGAGGAAGTAGGGCACCAGTTCCCTGTGTCTCTTTGGAAATCCCAGCTTTATGCAGAAAGAAACTGCTAGTCCTATAGCAATTTTTTTCTTCCACACATATTTCTTCACAAAGGTCCGTTTCAGTTCCTTCATACCGATTCTGACTCCTCCTTCAATCTCCCCTCTTCCAGAGCAAGAACTCTCTTATCTCCCTGTCTTGCTCTCCACAATGGGCTTTTTACCCCCATCATTCTGCTTTTCTTYCCGATCAGTACTCAGAGGAGTACAAATGAGTCCTACAAAGAGGATTGATATCTTGGGGATAGGGCTTTTCTCTTCAAATGAGAAAGGAAAAGGCAATCTAGAGGGGCAATACATCCTTTTGTCTTAAGCTGGTTATCCTCTTGCCAGTATTCTGTTAGATGGCTCCTTTTTGCTTTAATACATCAAGTGCCAATAAATATCTTTGCTCTGGTGCTTTATGGGTCAGTAGATTAATGAGGCTCTTGCTGCAGAGGCTATAATCTATCAGAACCAGGCAGTAGAGTAGCTATATATTAACAGTTAGACCAGTAGATRAACACTTATTCTGGGCAGCTGTGCCAACAACTGCAGCAACCTCAGCTRAAATCAGACTCTTCTCCTGGCAGAGGCACAGATGGCATAGGTGCCATCATGTAAATATCTCTTCATGCTGGGAGTGAAAATGAGCCTTCCTGCTTGGCTGTAACTGCAGAGGAACCTGGAGAGTGATGATGCTGAGCAGGTCAGTGGCACCAGGCATGCCGTGGACCAGCCACCAACAGGTGGAACTCGTAGGCGAGCTGTGCCCCAACCTGCTCCACATTCATCCCATGTTTAGCCAGATTCTGAGCTGGATGCAAAGACAATTAATTCCTCCTGCAGGAGGCCTGTGAGGTTCTGCCCTGATGGAGGGATGAGAACCAGTGAAGCTATGCAATACTTGTCAGGAGCAGCCTCTTTGGAGAAGGGCACAGAATTTTCTTTGGATGGTGGCTGTAGATTCAGGTGAGTGCAGGTGTGGGGCTATCATGTTAACAAAAGGGCCGTTCCCAATCTCGCTGGGGAACCTGCACTTTTTTGTTTCCACTTTACACTCCTCTTGGCACTTACTTGCTGTCAGGAAGGTCAACAACTGTGTGGAAGAGGGACCCAATTACAGGCACAATTTCGGGCAAGCTGTTCTCTCTCCTCTCCTTCCGAGCAGGGTGGGATGCAGACAGATTCCGTGCCTGTGCTTCTTCTAGGCTCACCAGTTTCATTGGCAGAGAGGCCGAGGGGAGGGTCAAACTTTTCACAACTGATGCGCTCTCTGAAAAGCAAGAAAATACATTCCAGCCTGGGGTGAGGAGAGACGAGAGCAAGAGCTCCATGTCTTTATTTGACTGGAACATCTCCTGTGGAGGGGGGAAAGGAGTGGCACGTGCAGGGAGAAAGGCTTTTTGTCAGATAAGCCTTTCAGCTCCCCAGCAACCTTATCCATCTGAGTACATTCCCAGTAGGGGCCATGCTTGCCAGCCAAAGGCTGTGTTGTGTGGATTTGCTTCCTCTGCTGTAGACGCTTCTGTGTGAAGGAGGTGTCTCTGAAAACCACCAGGATTCTCACATTCCCTTTTCTCCTCATTCTCTTCCTCCATTCTGCTCCCACCCTCCCCCAGTTTTGAAGCAGTTCAGTCCCTGATCCAAATTTGGTGCCTAGTTCTTTCTCGCACTTCCACATCTTTCTCCTTGTCTTGTTCCAGGATGGGGGATTGTTCTAAAAACCAGCATTACTTCAACTCTCTAATCCATTTCAGGGTCTTAGGAACCAGTGTGACCGACAGTCCGGGGAACTGAAAGTGTCTGTTTACAGGGGCAGTGGCAAAGCCATGTTAAGGTAAAGATGGGCAGAATGACCTAACACAGGACTGCAAAGCAGAAAGATGGATCCTCCCTGAGTTCTGAAGGTATCTCAACTCTTTCCAGTGTGTAAAACAGAAAGGTGCATATTTCTGAAATTATGTGAGGTCAGTGTGGATCCATGCCTTCTCACTTCCCAGCCTTTTGCCAACAAAACCATCACTAAACAGCAAAATCAGGGTCTCTGAAAACTGTTGATGCCCCAGGAAAAAAATGGATCTTTTATAAAATGTCCTCAGGAACAAGATATAAGTTTGGAACACAATAATAAATTTTCTCCTGGGAGTGTGACCTCTGACTTGGGTGGAAATAGTGGCTGCAGGGCAGGTATTGTTGGTATGAGGAATTGTAACTGGGGAACCTGAGAGAAAGCTGAGACTGTGGCTGATGGATATAGAGAGAAAGCTTAGACCAAGATTGATTCTCAATCAGGTGGCCTTTCTTTTGTGGAAAGGGTTAAGCCAGATGAGATCATGCAAAAGATGAGACATCGGGCAACCTGAGAAAACAGTGAAGAGGCCAGTATTCCAAAAGAAAATGTTAAAGATAGGGATGAGGAAGACAAGATTAATGAGATATGGGGCTCAAGGTGTCTTAGGGGGAGTCTGTGATGATGGTACGGGTTAATGTGCTTGTAGTATTAGTTGAAGAGAGAGCTGGACTACACTGCAAGTGACACAGGAAGTGGCTCAGGGAGGTTGCTACCAATGTTCTCTGTGGAGCTGGCTTTCCTGTTGCTGCTGAAGATCTGATCCACATGGTTCAGGATGAACTCGATCACCAGTTGCTGCACTCGCACCTCCAGGAAAGCTGCATCCCCATTGCAGCCAACTGCCTCGATCTCCTTTGACCTGCATGAGGAAAGAGGTGCACCAGAAGTGAGCATTGCCACACACGGCCTCTGGGAAGGACAGACCAGATTTCTTCCTGCAGGGTTTGGAACAGGGATCACTTCCCCACTCATGCTGTACCTCTTGCTCTCCTTCCCTCACAGGCCYTCATCCCCTCTTTGTCTTCTCACTCCTTTAAAAATTATTTTCCCTGTTTTATTTGCCACCTCCATTATTTCCTTTCCTGACTGTGCTATTTTCTCTACTTAGCTTTTACATTCTTCAGCAGGTAAAACTGTGACTCTCAAACTCCACTCTTCTCTCTTTTCTGTTCTTTTAGCTGTTTCAAAGCTGGGCCTGGAAGACAACACAGGAGCCGTCAAATGCTGCTCCTAGATCCCTACTCAATGCTTGAATCATCTCTCAGTGAAACCTCTTAGACCCTGCTCAGGTCTTCCCCACACCAATTTCTGCAATGCTTTGCATGTGCCCCAATGGTCTCTTCTCTGCTTCCCCTGTACTCCCATATTCTCACTCTTGCTCTCAGCAAAGAAACATTCCTTATCTTGACATGCCAAAGTGTTGCTGAAGAAATTATCTCTGGGCAACGGATCCTTTGTAAAGTTAATGACTGGTGTGTTAGATAATAGCTTGGGGCATTGCCAAGAGGATAACCCTGTAAGGAGACTGCAGTTGCATTGCTTGCTCCTTTCTTTTCCTCCCGGGACTTGTACTTATGAAAGATTGCAAAGGGAAACAGACTTCATTTCTTTTGACAAGGACAGATGCTAGAATGAAAACGTCTCAGTAGCAAAGGCCCAATTTATGATATTCAATGGAGTCAACATTTGATTCATTTTCCGAACCTGCTCTGCCAGTTTTGTGATTTAGAAGGGTGAGATAACTCTTTAGAGAATGTTTTTCAGGCCTGTACCTTTCTAGCTAATGTCCTCTGCCAGCCCAGGGCACCCCCCACCAGCTCTGCCATCACCCCTGTCCTGCCCAGCTGCAGTCCTGGGGTCTCCCTGCATAGTTCATTCCTCTAAATATAGGGGTATTGGATGGATGGGAAGGGAATTTCAACAAGATACAAAATCTTTAATTTTTTTTTTTTTCCAAATGCTGTTTTTCCTTGTTCTGCTTAGGTCTACAACATAGCAGCCAAACCTCTGCCTGCATCTAATCCAGGCTTCTTCACAGCAGAGTGCCAGGCATAACAAACATGAAAAACTAGCTGGTGGTCTTGAGATCTGATATTGGCTGCCATTTCAAGCCCACCAAGCTCATTTCACTTCTGCACAAGCAGGTCTGGGCACAGGTCTGTAGTATTATTACCCTGTTGCTCTCCCTTCCAAGCCTTGCTGTCTCTCACTGCCCTGCTGCAGAAGCACTGGCACCGTCAAAAATGTCATTAACATTCCCCAGTGATGAGTTAACTCCTCATTTTTAAATCTATGTTCAACTTGCAAATAACAACTTTTTTTTTATAAGAAACACACAAACCCACAAACTTCCTTCCATGCTGGCAGTAAAATCTTAAATTATTCTGCTCTTCCCTTTAGTCGTTCAGCTTTTCCCTGTCTTTACATCTCCCTCAGGTGATGGGTCTTCAGGCTCAGATTCTGGCGCTCCCCTTGGAGCTCAGCAGGGTGCTCTGGATGAGAGGAATCTCTACTGTACCTGAGGAGATTTGGAGCCCACACCAAGGCCAGGTTTCTGGTGTGCATGTTGGTCATGTTGCTGAAGGAGGCCAGGTGAGTCAGGTGCTTTATCAGGTATTCCAATGTTCTGCACAAAGATGCACAAAAATGTTTCACACAAAGAAAGAAAAATGTGTCAAGTTCCCGGTGCCTGTCCACTGGGACAGCAAGGCTCAGACCCAGCCCTGTCCCCTTGCCAAGTGTCTGCAATGGCACAACAGACCCCATAGGGCAGAGGATGCACAGCACCAGCATTTGCATGGGATGGCAGTGAACATCTGAATGACTGTGCTCTGGAGTGGCCAAGGATGGGGCATGAACCAAACTGTCCTCAGCACAATGGGAGCAAAGAAGATGGGAGATGGATATAAGAGGGAGTGAGATGCTGCTMAGGCTGAGCTCTTAGCTCTTGCTGAAGCATCTTCAGCAGATCATCTTCTCCTTACCACACCCAGGACACTGGCCAAGAGTGGCACAGAGGTCATACCTGGGAGTGGAGGATGATAGACTGCAGCAGGGAGATCTTATTCTGTCTCTAACAAGGGTTTGTTCAATGGTATTTAAATGCCAGATAAATTGTTGCCAGATTTGGAAATGGTGAGTCAGCTTTTGGTAACTGATTTCTGGAAATGAATCCCAGAGCTATTTCAGGCAATATTCCCTGGTGAAAGTGAGGGTCACCATACTGACCCTCAGCACCTCTGGGGACACGTTCTTACCTGTAATGTGATGGTGGGAGCTCCTGGATGACATTTTGAATTCGTGCCAGCTGCTCGTCCTCGGGGAAGCGTGATACTGCTTCCTGCAGGGATACAAGGAAACAGTACACTCTGGCAATGCACTCAGGGGAAAAGGAAGAGGGATAAGAAGGGTCACGCAAGACACCCTGTCTCCGAGGGAATGCTCTCTTGTTACCCTGCAGAGCTATTGGTAGAAGAAGTTGCTTTGTGTCTCCAGCGCAGCAGAGATTTCCTGTGCTGTTGTTCCATGTCTCAGTACATCATCCCCAGACATTTGGACATGGTGGTCATTATTTAGAGGAGGGGGGCATTTAGGGACTTAGACCTTCAATTATGAATTGCTGGGAGGGGGGTCGGCTTGTGTTGGTTTGCTTTGCTTTGCTTTTTTGTGGGTTTTTTTTGGTTCTCTTCCCTTTTTTTTAGCTTGGGCAGTGATGGGTGAAATAGAGAGAAAGAGAGAAGTGAAAATAATGGAAAAAGTAAAAAGCAATGACACCCCCCCCCCCCCCAAAAAAAATGTTTAAAATAAGACAGGTGTTTCAAGCTCTGTGTTATGAGAACACCTGGGACATACACGTTCAATATTCTTCAAAATAAGCAATATTTTGACTGTCATATGAAGATAGCTGTAGGGATTGTTTGTGTGAGTCTGCATCTTTTATGATGAAAGAAGCCTTAGCAAAATCACTGTCCGGGCAGATTAATAAATTCTTGTACTCGGGGTTGGACAGAATCAAGGTTATACATCTTGGTCTTGAGCAAATCTCTACAGACCATGAGCCTAGAGAGCCATGATACGCTTTTGTCAGCATTCCTAGGAGTTCACTGCACTGGTATGCATCCGTTCAGCTATTCCCTTTCAATATTTGCGCTGGGGGAGGACAAGCCACCAGCGAGTTCAAACAATGCACGACTGTCTGGGAACCTCCCACCTGCCCTACTGCCACTGGAGTTTGGAGCGAGTTCAAAGAAAGATGCTGCGACCCACGCTGCCAGCACAAGCTTTGCCTCCAGACAGATGTCAGCGCTGCCAGGGAAGGAGAGGAAGGAAACAACCCTTTCCAAGCCACCCGTCACTTGAACATCAGGAACCTGAAATTACCAGCCACCACTACAGAAGCATCTTCTTGTAGCAGTCACTACAACATCCACACTGATGATGGATCCACCTCTGTTTCTGTCACTGCCTTTTTCCCAGAAGATCATTTCCCACCAGCAAACCAAACATTGCCAGTTTCAAGGCCAGTTTGATTTGATGGCAAATCAAAACAAGTGAGCTCACTAGCTAGGTATATATGAGATGCAGATGTACTTGTTTTGCCCAAATTAGAGGTAGGTTAACTCCTTCTAGTGCTTTTTACAAATAACTACAGCTCTTTTAAAGAAAAAAATAGAAAAAAAGAAAGCCTATTATCATCAGCCCAGAAATCCTAAGTATAAGAGCTCTTGTGATCATAATACAAGGTTTCCAGTTGAAAAGCTTTGTCCAAAGATGGAGATGGAAAGAAATAAAAACTTTAACTGGTTCATCTAAAGCATTAGGTTTCAACTAGATTGTACATTATATTTTCTCCCCCAGTGCTGATTTTCACACCCGTATTTAACCTTCCAGGTCTCAAAGACTTAATCATTAGACAGCAAGTGAATACCAGCTCCTCTGAGGTCATGACCCATTCAATCCTCCCAGCCACATTTCTGACCCATACAAGCTGTGCTTTTGAAATCTGAGGCCCCCTCCAAAACTGCGCGTTACCGCAGCAGAATGCAGAATTCAAGGAAGAACCAATAATTCCATCTATTACATATCTGTTAATCACGGTATGAATTTATATTATTTAGGATTTTTTTACTCCAGTAGTGATTCTGGGAGTGCACGACTCATAAGCCCTGGTTAACAAGTGGAATAGAGTCTGGAGGGAGAAGGTAGGCTCTGAGGGAGTACTTGGTCCCTCTGTGCCCAGGCTAGAACAAGCCAAGCAGTCAACTTATCTGTCCTGAGAAAAAACCATCCGTCACTAGGATACAAGATGGCAATCATTTGGAACAAATTAATAGCCAGTGAGGTCATGACTGGGATGTTACACCTGTGAACTTGACATAGCAATGACCAAAAGGCCAACCCCTCCCTGGTCATTAAGAATTTGACTTTCCTTAGACAGAAACCTCTGAATCACTCTGGTGACTCAAAGTGCAGCCTATCCCAACTCAGCTGAGTCAGGCTGGGATTAGCATGTGTTCCTTATTCCTACCAGCACTCGTCTGCTGAGGTACAGCTGCCACTGTTCCGTGTTCAGACACCCCACGCACACACACGCTCCTGCTGGGTTTTCTGCTCCTTGGGGAATTGGTCTTTTTTCTTTCTTTCCTTCTGGTATCTGACTATGCTTCCTGTCAGCTGGGTTACCAATTAGCAGACTTACGTGAATAATGGATTTTGTGGCTGAGTGGACAAACTGAAAAGCCAGAGTTTATAAAAAAACCCTTTTAGGTCAACCCAAAGTGATAACATTTGGGGGGGCTGGCATAGGAGTTTAGAAAACAATTGTTYGAGGTTGACCAAAAACACCACACTCAAACATAAGTTAAAGAAATTATTATTTAACTTTGGGACCACTTAACCCTTTTCTGAAGGACATTTTATGTAAGTTAGATGTGTTGATGTAATGTTGAAACATTTCCTTTAGAAAGTATTTGTAAAAGAAACACTCAGACAGTTACAGAAATGTTTTCCCTTTTGTTTTTGAATAAAGCTATTTACCAAATGTATCTACTGAAAATTTGCAAGGCATCATCCCAAAACTGCACTTTTCAGCAAACATTCTTTCCTAAAAGAAGTTTCCATCTAAATCTTCATGTTTCCTTTAAAGCATTTTTTCTTTCATAAATCAGTAGTGATAGCCAGGAAGACACCAGCCAAATAGCTTGAACAAGAATGAGACTCATCGGTTACAGTGAATGGTTGAATGATACCCTGTATTTTCAGGATCCTATTCACCCTGACTGTCTCCAGCGATCCTACCCTATATTTTCAGACTCCTTATATCCTGAGGATACAGGTCGATTTTCAAATCTGCCCAGGACTTTCGCTGAAGATTTGACTATACATCACCTTGAAACAAAGACCAATCTTACTTAGAATTTGGCACTGGAACAGCAAGACACACAACACCACTGCATATCTGTCAGGCAGCATAGCAAGCCACCCCATGATCCCCAGCACAGTTTGTCCCTAACAGCTACCTGGCTTCTTAGAGCAGGTTCCTGCTTGGCTGGTCCCATCTGGCTTGGTCCCACAGCAAGCTGCCCTTGCACAGATATGCCTGCCTCTTTACAGAGAGTGTCTTCTTGTGCAGACCCCATGGATCTCTCTCAGTGCCTCCTGTGCCATAGCAGTGTCACGTGGAAGTGCTTGATTCAGGATAGAGGCAACTCAGACAGCAACACCTGATTTTGCAGAACTTCTTCTCTGCAACATCTGACATTTTTGGCAATGACTGTCCCCTCCTCCTCCCAGCAAAGGGGAAAGAGTAGGATGACAGAAATGCTTAACAAAGAACGGATGTTTCTAACACTGAGAAAACGATCTTTCCCATCCCCCCCCACCACAGTTATCTTAAGAGGTTGGTGAATTCTTTTAGCTGAAAATGCATACCTTCAGCATGCAAGATTTCAGCCTCAATGAAGGGATTTAACTTTGTTGGTGTCATAAAAAACTGAAAGTGGATTTAGAGCGGTAAGAAACAGGCAACTTTAATAACAAGCATAGCTTGCTGTGCCACCTTTTAATAAAATATTATCTGTCATCAAAACTAGCCAAGTCTCTTAAAAATTCAGGCTTTGTGGTCTTAGATTTCTGCTCCCCCGCAGTCTGCTCCTAGGCTCCAACTGTATCCACATATAATCTATGGCTGTTTTCCAGAATCAAGTAACTACTTTTTGAATTGTAGTCTCTTTAAACAAAGTCAGAGATTTCTGCTTGGCCAGTTGCCACTTTCCTCTGCCATTTGTATTTATAATGTGATCATGATGGACCTGATATGCCATATCTGGCATAACCAGTGTCATCATTTGCACTCCTACAAACTCTGTCAAAAATGCTACAGATGCAGAAAAGTTGATGCCTTACACCTGGCCTGAGCAATCAGTTTGTGCAGGTGTCAGGGACAGTTGGAGGGACAGGAATGAGGAAACCACACCCTTGTGATTATGATCACAAGCTCGAGGTGACCCAGAGGACTCTCACTGATGGACATTAATGGGAAAAAGAAAGAGAATTCGTAGTGCTGGGAGGAGGTGCACAGTGGGGAGAAAGAGAGGCAGAGTGGAAGCAATGCAATGAAAAAAACGAGCAAGATGAAGGGGAGGAAACAGCAGACAAACTGAGAGAAATAAACATGAAATGGTGAAAAGGAACAAGGACAGGGAAAGAGAGCCAACACGAGATCAGAAGGGAAGAGCACTGAGAAGTGTTTATATGCATAGATGTACCAGAAGCCAGGACATTGGAGTGAATCCCAAACAGCTGTCATGGGGGAATCTGCAGCACATCCGCACTGCTGGAGAGGAACAAGAACAGCCAAGGGTCTCACCGTGAATTTCTTGTAGAGCTCATAAGTGAGGAGAGGGTTGGGCAGTTCTCTGAAGTACAGCTTGCAGAGTGACCCCACGCAGTGGATGTCCTGGAGGTAAACTTCCCTTGTAAGATCTGGGCATTGGTCAGAAACAAACTCTTGTCTGAAACAATATGGAAACATAACAATATAGGAGAATAAGAGCTGTAGCAGGCCAGTACTCCACCCTAAGYACTCTTTCACAGCTAGGGAAAAAACAAACTGGAAAGCAGAGATGTCTCTGCAGGCTGTCCCAGATTGTCTCCCAAGTTCAGGCCTCGAGGTTTTAACTAGTCCCCATTATCCCTAACATAGGGAATGGACCTCAAACTGATATGAAGAGATTGCTTTGTCTCAAAGTGAGAGAGAGCAACGCAGCATTTGTACTGAGACCCTCCATGCCTTTCCCATTAATAGATGCAGAGGGAGATATAGGGGGTTTTGGGCTAATCCCTAAAATGTTGTCTTTCCCTGTTACCAATTTCAGAGACAGTTTATCTTCTGCATCAGTGCGGAGCTCTGCTGGCCACAGTCTGTGCCTGAGGGACTAACACCAAGAAGGTACTGAGCAATGCCCCTGGATCCCTCTGGCACTCACACTTCTGTCACGCTTGTCCTTACCTCAGCTTCTGTATGTTGGATGTCACTCCTGAGAGGCGGTAAATCCCATCCACAATGCCGTGAGTCTCAATGAACTCTGCACAGCTCTTCAGCACGTAGGGGACTAGGAGAGGAGAGCAAAGCAAGGTGCCCAGTGAATACACACTGACAACTTCCACAAGTCACCACAGAGGAGACAGCTCCATGAAAAAACAGCAGAGACTGTCTGTGGATGCAGGGAAGGGTATAGCAATGGGAGAAATACAGAGCAAAGTAAAAATAAACCCCTCAAAGTGGCCACGGGGATTTGCTGTGGTTGTGCCATGCAATGCTTGTTGACATGTGACAATGACTGACCCTGAAGTCACAGTAATATTGTGGAAAGAAAGGTAGGGTTTCTCTCTCTTCCCTTTTCCTTCAAAAATAAAATAAAATCAGCTATTTCATTCTAATTGAAAGCATGCAGTAAAGCATGAGGTCCTGGGAACCTCCACCCTCCCCAATAGAGAGCTCTAGACTCACTCATTTGTGCCAAAAGGTCTCATTGGCTTGGATAAAAATCAGAGAAGCATTCGCTCTTCCATATAAGCCTACATACCCACAGTTTAGTGCTCATAAATCCCACAGAGGGGGTATAAAGTTCAAATATTGACTAGATCTGCACACTGACAAAACCTGACATTGGCTTTAAAAGAACTCCATCAACATAATTAGACAAAGACTTAACCAGTCTTAAAGCTGAGAGGAGCCTGAGGCACAACATTTACATCCAGACCTGGCCCAAAGTATATGTTTAATTTTTGCCCATTATATAGGTATAAGAACCCCCCACTCTCTCGGTCAGATGAAGCCTCCCTGTCCCTAGTACTATAACAACCCAAGCTGTAACAATAACAGTAAGAAAGCCCTTCCTTATTAGGTGCTAGAAACTACTGTGTATTTAATGCAATGCTTCACACAGCCATAGGCACAAAAGTCAGTAAACGCAGAAGTTAAAAGTTCCCTGCCGTAATGCTGACTTTGCTGCACTGCACATTTCAAAAAATGTATGGAAGAAAACCGACTAAGCCATAGATTTGACTGGAAAGCCAGGCATAGCAATTACTGCATCTTTGTGACACCACAGAGACAATGCCTCTGGCTGGACCCTCCCTGAGTTCTTCTACTCGAAGTTCGGGACTGTAATGACATATTAACATGCGCTTCATCTGATGGCATCCGAAGACAGCTCTCCAATGACAGCCTGAACAAAACACAATTGGTACATTATTGTGTTTCTCATGGGAGCCACTGAGGCCAGAGCCGGCTCAGGGGTGGACCTGTCCCCACCAAGCCAGGCGGGGCACAGGCTCTGGTGAGAAGGGCTCCCAAGCTGGCACCCACCTCAGTGACACGCTGCTGCTACTGAGCCAGTCAGTCAGGGAAGTGCTGCCCTTCTGCCTCCTGACTCTTACTGATGGACATAAAGAGGTCCTTTTGTGTGTCCATTCTCTTGTCTTTTGGCCAACCCAAATGCAGGATTACATAAAGTGCCAGTGATTACTTGGAAGTCTGAATGGTCCGAACAGACTAATTCTTCTCAGTCCAAGGAGTGTCTCCAAAACAACAGGGAAAATTTGACTTTACGATTTTTTTGAGCAGAGACTCATAATGCAGATACATTTGTCATGCTGTGTCACACTCAAAGCCCTTGTGCTGATTTTTAAGACCCTCAAGTTGCTGGGTGCAGTTCACGGCAGAGGCTCTAACCTACTACAACAGTGTTCATGTGAAAACCTGAAATCGCCAAGAGAACAGGTGAAGTCTGCAGAGTCAAAGCTTTGTCCAAAAACAGTCACAGAGTTATAGTGTTCTCTCCTGAAGGGCTTTTGAGAAGACACAACAGTGCCTTCCAGAAAGAACATGGGAAGCATTCCTTTCAGTGCATGCAACACCTACTTGCCATGCGGACTAAATGGTGTGGAAGGAAGACCGAGCAAAAGAAAGAAGTACGAAATTTCCTTAATATCCTGCCAAGAAAAGCCCAAGTGACACATCAAAAAAAGAGGACCTTCCTATTCCTGAGTAAGTCCTGATTATCTGGAACTGCAGTAGGGAACTCAGATCATATGATGTTTAGTATGCTAAAAATTAAAAAAAAAAAAGGAAAGACGAATTACTTCAGACCTCATCTCCATTTCTGGATAGTCACGCTGTAACATCTTTATGGCAGGAGCTATGCATACATGGCATATTAAAATTTCCTTCTTGGTAGGGGTCTGTTGGAATAAATGTCATGTAACTAGCAAAAATGAAAGTTAGTCATGTCCACCTCAGATCTATTCGGGTGAGAGGATGGAAACCACTGAGCTCCACACAACCTAAAAAAGAAGCATTAATTGAACAGAAAACATATTTGATCAGGACATCCACGTGGCAAGGTTTGTTTAAAAGTTAACAGTCTTTCATATACACCAGCTTCATGTGATGGTGCCCAGCTGCCACAGAAATGGGATCCATGCACAAAGCATCCTTTATTAGAGACTTTTTAAAACCTCAGTGTTAAGAATAAGAAAACCAACTAAAAGTGCAGATAGCAATGTTTGTTGTGACTAATTTGACCTCTTGAAAGTAAGACCTATTAAATCACACCATTTTTTTGGCTGAGTTTTAAGTTTCCTTGGAATAAATTAGGCCAAGAGGCCTCGGGCAGGTAAGCAAACCCCCTATACAGAAACCAGAGAAGGCTAGATCCATCTGTTGAGGACTGGTAAGCAAAAATAGGGGCCTGAGGGGAACGATCTGCAGCAAATGTATAAAATTCAACCCATTTTTAAAAGTGGGTGAAAACTCCGCAGTAGAGATGACCTATAGATTGCAAATAGAAAATATGCACCGAGCTCTGCCAGTATCTCTTACTGCAGCCCTGTACTCTCCCTTGCTTTTCCAACCCTGGGCTCCTCACATATCTCTGCCAGCGCCCTTCACTCCTCATGTACAAGATTTCCTGCCGTACCAGGTCTTTGGCTCATAGGAAGAGGAACAGCCAGTTACACCGAAATTTGTGGCAGCTTTGTGATGTCAAAAAAAAATTCCACATAGGACAATTTTCACTTGCAACTGAAAATCACAGATTTTGACCTCAGATCCCTGGAGGTGAAGGGACTGCATCAACTTCCTCCAAATCGAGCGCCTAAATGCAGCACTTGTATGAAACTGGAGCACAATAAATGTTTTCTTTGAGCAGAACCTGTAGCTCTGACATTCCCGAGCAGCTCTGATCTCCCACAAAGCTGAGTCTTTTGGGCACTTGGGGGTGGCGAGGTTAGAGCAGCAGTGAGCAGCACTCTCCCACTTCCAGGCGTTTCTGAGCTGGTAGGATTATTTCAGACGTGGCTCCTGATGAACTGAGGCTGGGATCAACCCTGAATGCAGGAAGGTACAGGCTCTGGCATGTGCTTTACAACAGGACTCTATCAGAGTTACAGGGCATGTAAATCACTGAGCTGGGTCTCTCCCGAAGGAAGATCACATGTGGATGGGGATTTGCAGCAGGGGCTGTACGTGCAGGCACAGAAAGGAGTGGGTGGGGGGTGTCCAATCTTGACATTCCTATAATTAAAACTGTGCTGGAAGCTTAAAAGGCTTAGAAGTTGGACAGGGCAGCTGGTGTCACACAGACCCTGCTTGCTCTGCCAGACAGCCAAACCGTCCTCATTTAAAACTACAATAGAAACCAGATGGAGGAGGACAAGAGAGTGTGGAGCAAGGCATCAGTCAGAAGGGAAATTGAGTTATAAACATACTGCACACAAAAGACAATACTTCTCTTCCCCTAGACAAAAATAAACCAGGGCAGTTGCAGTAACTCATTCCACTCTCACTGGATATCACCTCCAAGCTCAGTGTACACAGAAATTCACCTTCACCAGGGTTTTTTCCAAGACAACAGCTCATACCACCTCCTTTATACGTGTCTGCTACTCCTGCTAGGTCAGCTACCGCATCTTCCTCCTTCTGATCCCTCCAGCTTCCAGTGCCAGCCAAACTTCCCACCTCCCAGCATTGCTGGTAAGGAGCGGGCTTCTTCCTTCTCCTGTCCCTTCCCAGCCATGGTGCTGCCACCCACCAAACCTCTCCACCAGTGAGCAAGGTGCTCATTCTTTGCCTGTGTCACAAAGGTTTCATCTGGCACCAGACTGAGCATTTTTGATCTAATCTGGGCGGACCTCTGAGCATGTACCTATCGAAATCCCCAAGCAGCCCAAGTAGAAGAGGACACTAGGAAAAGAGGGAGTGACCCCATCCAACAATCAGTGGGAGAAGGGCCTCCTGGCCTCCCACCAAAGCCAGCAAAGAGCAAGAAAGACCCTGGTTCAGCAGGAGATGCAAGCAATGTCCTGTGGCCTTCAGTGCAACCTTCTAGAAGAAGCTCTGAATCCCCAGGGCTACAGAAGAACCCCAGGGAGGAGGCTGCTAAGTCAGGCACCCTGACCAGCCAGTGTGAATAGTGCCCAGTTAGACAGTAAGACAGTTAACCTGGACTGGGTCATGTGTTCGGGGTACACTGCACTGAACTGGACTGAATAGCAGTAGGCTTCATTTTTTACTTTACCCTTCTGTTATTTTCTCAGAGAGCTCCTTGTAAGGATAAACATTGGTGACAGAGAAATGCAGAGCCTCCTTGGTAGTTGGTTCCTGCCACATGCAGGAGGTTTCATGTCCTCTCTAATTTTGTTTTAATTTTAGTTCAAGTATTGGGAGGATTAATGCAAACCTTTCATTTCACCTGGAACACCAACTTTTTGATTTTTGACTTGCAGGAAATAGTTTGGATTTTTTTTTAATTTCTTCCCACAATGAATCCTGCATCATAAAAAAAAGTTGTGGGCATTTTTATTTCATCATTTTGGTTTTGTTGTATATTAGTATTATTTTAAATTTTCTTCAATTATCCTCAATAGCAATGCGTGCTTCCTATCATGCTATGTCAATACCACGACAATAAAGGTCAAAAGTTTCTTGTTTCAATTTAAATAGCTAAAATAGGAAATATTTCCTTCTAAAAAGTAAAGGAAAAAAACTAAAAACTAAGTTTCAGTCTGTACTAAGCAAGAGTTGTTATTTTGTACTAAAAAAATCACAAAACAGAACAAACTAATATGTTAACTTGGCCTCCTAAGCACAGGAAAGGAACAACATTGTACAAACAGCAACATACTTGAGCATCAGTATCTCTGATATGACAGTTTTCTTCATTTCCTGACTTTCTACTGTAAATCACGAGTTTTAAAGCTGATTCACTTTWTTTTTTTTATTTTTTGCTGACATTGCCTGATTTTCACTAGGCATAAGGTTGGCTGAGAAACAGATTCCAGAGCAGATCAAACTGTGCTCTCCTCCCTGCAGCTTGCCAGAGCCCTGGTGCAGCACATCAGTCACAATTCCAGATTGTCTCCCAATGCACAGCCCTAACCAGTGGCAGCTAAGGATAAATCCCGCCTTGCCCCCACATAACATTTCCTTTGCCTTCCACTGACAAGGAAGCGGCCAGGGATGGAAGGGACCACAGCAACCAAAATCCCTGCAGAGGGTCTCTCSTGCTCAGAGATGAAGTTGGCAGAGCTGGGAGAGAGGATGGTTAGCCTTCTCAAGACATAACTGCTATAAGGACAAAGAGCAGTCTGCAGGATGCCTGTGCATACTTTTCACCAGCACCAAATCCATTTTACAGAAGCAAAACAAAAAACCAAAGAAAACCGTCTCACCCTCAAATTCCAGTGTTGAATTTGGCTGTTAGCTATGGCTAAGCTGCCACAACCCCTCCATGAACACACACACACACACACCTGTATTTGAACAGCATGAGACAGCTAAACAACACCAAACAGACTTAAAAACAAACCAACTTGTTACAGTCCATCTTGTCTTTTCSTCCCTAGCTGCCACAAACACAACTAAAAAGGATGAATGGTTGGCACCAAGGTGATCCTGTCTGCATGGACAGCACAACAGATTCACTGTATAAGTCACACAGTTCATGTATTTTTCCCCTCTGTTTCTGTGGGAAATGTCCCTGCAGTGTCACAAAGGTTATCACAACAGTGCCATTCTCTGCGATGAAAGCAGCATCCTGTGCACAGTTGTGATTTGGTGGGCAAAAACGTAGGAAAAGCGGATCTGAAATCCGTCAGATCCTGCGAGCCATCGCCCTCCATGGCCTGCATGGGAAGTGGGAATGCTGAGTGCTCTTTGGGATGTGACATTCTRATATCAAGCAAGTGCATTTCAACACAACCTGCAGGCCCAGTGTGAGTTTGAACGAAGCCAATGGCACCACTACCAAGGATTTTTTTCCCATTGATATTACACCCAGCTTACATCTGACATATCTAAATAAGACGTGTAGGAACACCTGGTTTTCCAGAGCAGATCTGACAACTGTGATGTTTGAAGTAGAAATGAAAAAGCCTGTGGCAGACCTGGCCAGCTCATAGACAACACACATCAAAGAAAGCCTAAGAGAAAGCACTGCCAAAGCAGACACTGAGTGCTGACTCTCAGCCCTGGCGGTCACTGTGCCCCTCTGAAATGTGACTTTACCTTGACATAGCCGGCAAATTCTGTCACGCAGGCACTTTTGAAAGAGATTGTACTAAATACTAGAATAGTTTTGTTAGGAAAACATCCTGCTGAGAATTTCCTGCAAAAAAAAGACCAGATAAGAGAACAGGATATCTCCACTCCTAACTTTTATGACTCTGTGGTACAACCACCTCGGAAAACAGCGGCTCAGGTTCTGCATGGCAGTTCAATGAGCTGTGCAAGTCCTCAGCCAACCATTTGAGTCCTAACTCTGATACACAGCAGATTAGGGTGGATATTGTACAGTGTTTTGTTTACCACAGCACAAGCAAACAGAGTAAATAATTCTGGAGGTAGGAGTAATAGGACAATTAATGCTGTCTCTGGAAATGGACTTGGGTGTTAGTACAGAAAATATCAAAGCTGTTTTGAAGCTGCATGTAATAAATTGACCTCCATCTTGGTAAATGCCTAGATACTGTGACGATGAGCAGGCTGTAAGACGGGAATTCTGCCATTAACCTCGATTCTGGTGACATGTACTAAAAACACTAACAAATGGTTGCACCAGCTGATGGAGTGCAGGAGAGGGGAAATGCCTCTGCTGCAGCTCAAGTGAGCTAGGAGAAGCAGCCTGCAAGGGAAGAGTGCAGGTAAGTGTTGGGTGCTGGGATGGACAGATAGTGATGTAGGCTTCATCTGAAGCCTCTTGAGAGGTTGTTGTCTTTCACCCAGATCAAAAAACAAGCTTATGGATGCAGGTATTATGTTTTCTGTATCACATTTTCCTTCCTTCCTCTGCTCTCTTCTTAAGCATGGACACCAAGACAAGCCACGCTAACCTGCTTAACCGCTGGCAACAAAGTGACGAAAATTTATGGAGTTCATACGTTTTTTCCTCCTCTCACCAGATTTTGATCTAGATGTGTTCATTTACAAGGGCTTCAGAAGAAAGTTAAAAAACCAGTGCAGTCTCCATCTTTTACCTGGGCCTGACACCTGATGCAGACCTGCTCAGTTTCTTACAGTCCCAAAATTACTCTGGAGGTAATTTGTAAGCTGTAACACCCATTTGTTGACTAACAAAAGGCTGTAGAAACCAACATGTCCCTTGACACACAGGGATTCCTAAACAAGATTCTTAGGATCCCAGATTCTGGAGAGAGGCCATTTAAGGTAATCAATGCAAACTCCCTACCTGGCTGTCAGTGTTAGTTTGTCCCTTAGTCATTTCTGACTTGGACTCTAGAGCACCAGGCAATAGGGATTCCAGGTTTCTCTTTATAAGGAAGACTTTTTGGGCTCTTGGAAAGAAATTTTGGGTGCTTAGATCTTGATATGCATCTGAAAAATATCAGCTACTAGTTAAAGAGTTTTGGAATCCTTTGTACTCTGCCTTCACAAACACCATCTCCATACATTGAAATCTCTAGCAATCTCTTGAGGATATGGAATTTGCCAGCAGTTTCTGTGCTGCTCAGTCATAATATCTCACTGTTTGACAGATCCTTACTCCACCTCTGTAGTGATGGCATGGTGGCGACAAAGCAACTAATTCCCAAATAAATGCTCTCGGGAGGCTTCAGGAAGGAGGTGAAGAGATACAGTGAAGCAAGGACCTGGGTCGTGGTCTCACGAACTCTCGTGCTGCAGCAGAGTGGACTGCTCTGCAGTTCTGCCTCCTGTTCTTTCCCAGGAAATTTCTATTGTCCCTTCAAACATGCAAGGATAGGATGGAGGTCCATCAGCACTCACGGTTCTCCTTCCATGCTTGCTGCACAGCAAGTCATTCACAAGCATACATGACAGCCACTCCCAAGCTTTAAAGCACACATCCAACAGTGCCAGCTAACGCAGGATGGCAGTGCCAATGAGCTCGGGTGTGTGGAAGGGAGGACAGGGGTCCTTCACCCCACTGAGAGCCCAGGTTATTGTTTGGTAGCAAGGTACCAAGTTACAGAGAAGCTGGTTCTGGACCAAGCTCTCATGTGGATGAAAAATGGCATGGTTGGATCTCACAGCACACATTTATGTCTTCTCTCTTTTTTTCTTTTGCCCTCTGTCACACTGGCAGACTGATGCAGACTGACACTAGGTAATGCAGCAATGTTCTTTCACTCAGGCCTCTCACTGATCTTGCCTCTAGGGCTCTCCTAGTGAAGAGCGGTACAGCAATTTCCAGAGCTTATTCCAAATGGGCTGTTTCACAGACAGTCAACAATTTAGGGCAAAGAGCAGGAAAAATCACTGAGGATCATTACATATCACAGGCAGACAGATGAGGAGCCTAAATGCAAACCCATAAGGGCTGCAAATAAGAAGTGAAAGGCAAATGAAAACAGACTTTTGAGAAAAAGTAAATAAGGCTTTATGATGTCAATCTGATTGAAAACAAACATGCAAAGGCACTAGCAATAATCAGTCATTATAATTTGAAGCCAAGCAGCACCAAATCCATTCCATCTTTGCTCAGTTGCTGAGCATATATTTAGACTGAGTGTTTTCAATTTGCAAGGTTGCCTGGGCCCGACCCAAAGAAACACACTCATATAAAAAATCCCATTGGACTCAACAGTATTTTCCACAAAAGAAAATAAAATCAGTTTGTTCTACGCTCTCTTACCTTTTACTGTGGCATGCAAATACTAGCAAAGGAGGTATAGGAATGATAGAAGCATTTTCACCAGCTTTACAGAAGCACAAAATGATGGTGTGAGTTTCAACACGGAGCGGAGGATTAAGACTTCTGCTGGCAGTGGAAGGTCACCTAGAAATGCTCCTCCCAGCCCAGCTCAGAGGAGGCTGAAAACAGGTCAGTCTTTATTTGAAGAGGATTAAGCAGTGGGTGACTCGGATTGCTGATGTTTTCCTGGTGAAACAAGGTGCTGTTCTACCCATCCTAAGTAGTGCCCAGGGTATACAATCACTATAGCCCGTGGGCTCAGTTTCTGCATCTGAAAAGCATGGAGAAAATTCTGCCAGAAGCAGGAGCTGGTCAGCCACACATAACTSTACACATAAATAAATGTCTATATCAGCATATATGTGTGCGTGCATCCATATACATATATGAATGTATTTTTATATATACAATTATATTCATTTATGTGTGTGTGTGTGCGCACGCATGAGAGAGGTTTCATGCACATTACCAGGAAATTCTCCTCAGAGAAATAGCTGGGTTTTAGTACAGTGTCAATCAAAGCCTAACAGAGTCGAAAGATACAAAAGTCATGCTAGGCTGATGTCACAGGTCTGGGGGATGGATACATCACCACATGCTGGTGCTCTTGTTGTTGAGGCTTGCTCAGCCAGACAGAGAATAAKGCAGTGCCACAGACATTTTCCATGCTCTCCTGTCCCAGGCCAAGGGCATTTAGCTACTGCATTGCCCTGCTTGCTGCTACTGTGCTGAAGGCTTTTCTGGGTGAAGTACTTACTCACAGCCAAGGAAAGCTGTTGGTTTGGAAGTGTATTCCTCAAGCATGCACAGATTTCTACATCAGCAAGTCCAGACCCAGTCTCAGTGGACTGGTTTTACTCAGTAGCATAGTGAAAAAGGGCAGCCCATGGGACGTGGGTCATTCTGGCTACACCTTTTCATCTCCAGAGGCTGCATACTCTCAAGTGTACTCTTACAGCAGGGATCGCAGGGATATTATTTTTCTTTCCATACATCAGGGAGGGTAAAGAGCTCAAAGTGAAGCTGCTGAGCAGCCTGGCTCAAACATCTGGATGTGGTGCTGCTCCTTCAGGGCTTCTTTCAGAAACAGCAGGGAGCACAGCACTGCTCCATCTGCCAGCCTTGTGGCACATCAGTGCTCACATATGTTGCAAGAGGGCAGTTTGCTCCCTCTCCAGAGCCAGAGAGAATCATCAAGGACAGCAGAGGAGGCAGAACAACATTTGCAGATGGTGCCACAATGCCTCCCAACCTTGTAGAGGCTGATGCTGGGCTTGGATTGTTTAGAATGCTTCCTGCCATGCTGTTTGTGTCTGTCCACCTCCACCTCAGGACGTCAGCACACAACTACTGAGATGCACCCAGGGGACAGGGAGTGGTTTCTTCGAGGCAGAGCTGCAGGGACTGTACCCCTGCAACTGCCTGACAGAAGCGTAGGGGCATCAGAAACAGAAACAAGTTCTGTCAGATGGTCAGTGATGAAAAGAGGCACAATTTTGCTTTTAAAGATCCTAGTAAAAGAGGAAAAGAAACAAAGCTGAATAAAATACTCAGCATGATGGTATCTCCTTATTCCCCAAAAGGCTTCTATCACCTCACCTAGTAGGGACAAGTCAGGAAAGGTATCCATGTATATGATACTCTCCTTTGTACTGCCAAGGCCTTTCTGCTCCCAGCGGTAGCAGTTGTCCCCATGCCCTTCCTCCACAAAAAATCCTCCCAGTTCCACAGGGGATACCAGCCTCTCACTCCCCTCATCTCTCAATAAATATGCATGCCAGGGGTTATCGAACTGAGGGTCATTCTCAGTGCTAACAATGGGAAAAAAAAGCAATATCAAGCGGTTACTAAAGTAGTAAATCTAATTACTTGGCAATTGTGCTCCTCAGTTTCCAAGCCCCCCAATGGATTCCTGATATATTCCATATTTCACTCTTTATTTTGTTTTCCATTTTGCAAAGGACAGGCCCTGAACCAGCATGAAGAAAAACAACCTTCCTGCTCCCCCTCCCCCCGTTTTTTTTCCTCATGCTATCTCTGCTCCAAGTCGGGCCAGGTAGTGCTTATCATTTCCTCTGCACAGCAAACACCAGCGTGCCTGTGCTTCCTGCTGGCCAGTCCTACACTGCAAGCTGACATTGTTTTCAGGGCCCCCCTCTCTTGGAGGCAGGAGCAGCTTTGCTGCACAGCTCTTCCTGTTGATGTCAGGCCTCTCTTCCTCCTAAAGCAAATGGGCTTCCTGACAGCATCTGTGTCCTTTTCCATGAGGACTAGCAGGAACCATTTTCCTACACAGTGGCCGGGAAAGAAAAAAAAATGGTAGTGGAGAAAGGGATGTAATAGGGAGGAGCAGGGGTGAATGAGTTTTTTCCTAGCAGTCTTGGAGAACATCTGGGACACCTCTCAATGAGGAGGAGAGAGAAGAGATAAGAGGTCAAAACAATACAGCCATGTCTTAGGGATGCTGGTATTTGCAAGTACCAGAAAATCACTTATTAGCAGAGAACATCAGAGACTAATTACAGCTGCCGATTTCCCACTGCTAAGGAATGTAAGCTCACAAAAGAAAAGCTACAGCCACAGCCCCTGCGTTCCAGCAGCGCTGTCATAAGCTGTGGGAAATGCCAAGACCTYTACACCAGACTACTGCCTTCTTTTTTATTCTCTCAAATGGAGGAATCACTACCACTGCCAGCACTGTTTCATCAACAGTGGAGAAAATGGGCGACGATTGCAGAACACAGCTCACACCGAGCTGAATCACTTCAGCTCCACAGACTGCCCTTGTGTGCACCACTACCAGACATCATTTCAGGCCTCCCCCAGTCCATGGCATTCAAGGTTTGCATTCGTTCCATTAGAGAAGCCGACGGGCTTGTTCCAAGTCCCACCAGGGACACAGAGTCTCCCAGCATTTTCTATACCACATCTATACCACTATAGCCAAACAGGTGGGGTGGGGAGGGTCCCCTAGCAATCCTGCCACCTACTGCTCCTAACAGTCCTTGSGGATGAGTTTCAGGTATATTTCAATAAAATATATTGTTATAATGTGATTTTCTCCTTTTCCTATCTATGGCCTGGTCACCTTCCTGTGTCACTGTGGGAACGAAGCAAAGGATTACCCTTCCAATTTCTGGCCATAAATTGCCACAGAAGCTGACAAAATTTTTCCAGCTGTATTCAACTGTAGTCAACAGCAGATGTGGCCCCAAGTCTGGCAGAGCCAGCAGAGCTGCAAGAGAGTGAACTGGGGCTTAGTTTTCCTCACAAGAAGAAATTCTTACTCAAGGTGCAATTGCAAAATCTTAAGGGCTGGTGAGGGTGTAAGACGCAAAGGAAAAAAGCCCACCTACATTCTCATAGCAGGAGTTGGCCAGAGCCGCTGAAATTTGCAGTGCTCTGACACTGAAGCGAGAATTCCTGGGCGCGGCAGGTGTGTCCTGCACAGCTCACCCCAGCTGGAGCCGTGGCACTGCTCGTGTATGACAGTGGGATGGGGGACCAGGAGAGAAGACCTCCCTGCACTTTCTAGGGACCTCCAGCCTACACAGTGCCAGCAGCTTTCCTGGAAGGTGCTGGACCCCTGGCAGCACCAGCCAAAACCCATGAGTGCTTTGCAGGATGGAACCCCATTTTCAAAGCTGCTCCAGGAGCAAAACCTCACTTTGATGAAGGGTCTCGCAAGAGAAACAGATTCCACCGAGCCCACATGTTCCCATCGCTCTCTCCCTCTCTTTCAGTACAGCCTGCTATTCGTGAATGAATTACCTCAAGCGCTCTTAAGCAGCGTAGGGACCAGGAAAAGGGCGTGGAGGTTATTAGCGGAAAAATCCTTGAGTCTTTCAGCCCTGCGGCGTGGCTACAGTTACAAGGAAAACAGGATACCATGCTGCATACGGGGAAGAGGAAGAGAAAAGGAGCAGAAAGTCTAACGACCTACAGGAATTAACTAGCAAGGAAGAGCAAAGCGGTGGTGGTGGTAAATAGGCACAGCTGGCCCAAACGACCAGGAGAGAAATGAAGGCACACAATAGTGGTCTGCACAGGGTAGGAATACCGCGGAGGGAAAAAGTTTGTTCTGGGGGATCAAGGGGTTTTAACTACGAGTGAGTGAAAGAACTTATAAGAGGATATTAAAGAGCAGGAAAAACCTCTCTAAGACTGAGACATAGTATCATGTAGAATTGCCTTTAAGGGAGGGGGTGGGAGGCAGGCTTCCTGGATATTTAAAATCCATCAGGAGATTGCTCTGAAGGGAAGGGTTCTGCACGGGCCACTGGGACTAAGACAAAACAATCTTGCCAGCCTTCCCATGTCATTATCAGGTGATGCCTTTTAAGCCGCAGCGAGATCCCCTGGAAGAGTTTGCTGGGTTAAAGGAAACCATATAGTGCCAGCACTCACTACAGCAAGGGACAACCACAACCAGCAGCTGGAGTTTAAATTGGAGACTAAAGCATGCGGGAAGAAAGGCCACTTGAAAATTGTCCAGCTGAAAGATTTTCCAGTGGGAAAGTGTGCATTTCACAGAATCAAAATGTTTCACCAGAATGCAGGGATTCTGTTCAATTTTTGAACCAAGCAAATATACTGTTTCTAGAAGGTGAAATATGTTCACTCCCATGCCATTATTTTCAATGTAATATAACCTTTTGGAGAATTTTTATTTAGGGGGAGTTTCTCCTTTTTTTATTCCAATTCCGGATGAAAGGAAGTCTTGTGGTAGGGGAAGATGGAGTACAGCGCAAAACAGGAACCAGGTCTAATGGACATCGAGTGATGTCATCAATGCCTGGCTAGTGTTTGCTCCTCTCTGTACACTTCTGAGGACAGCAGCACTGTTCCTCACAAGCTGAAGCCCAGAATATTGCATGTGTTTCTTGTCAATGAATGAGAAAAAAAGGAGGTGAGTGTCCTATGGTTTGCTTTTCAACCCTCAGGACACAAAAAGCCCTCATTTGAAATCTTGCTTGTATGTCACGTCCCCCATTGTGAGGATAAAACCCCAGCACAGTCTCACAAAATGTGCTTTGCTTCTGTCAGCAAAAATCTAAACCCTTGGCGAGAAGTCATGAATTAACAGGGGGTATCATTCTCGTCCCATAGGTGCAAACAAGGAGAAACAGAAATGATTTGGCAGCCTGAGGCAGTGCACTGAGATAGTGAAAGACCTACGGTTAAGAGCCAGTKTTCTTGTATCTGAACTCCTGGCAAACAGAAACTTGCCTTCAAAAATTCAGAAGTTGGAAAAGCGTGCAGAGACTGCAACTGGTTTGTCAGAATCACTGACCCAGAAAGCTGAGTTGAAAATCTCACACAAATGTGTTTTCCTGGGAGAGGATCAATTCCCCCCAAGCTTCTATCAAACCAGAAAGAGCCTCCCTACCCAAACTTCTACCCAAAACCTGGACACACAGGCTAAAACCTCAGGAGATTTCAATCAGAGGTCATTGATCAGATTGTCAGAGAAACCTTTTGGGTTGTTTGTTCTAGAAGTTAGTTTGTGCCAAAAGACCAGACTTCAGTAGCCCTGTGCCTGGGAATGTTTGGAACTGGATCCACACTTTGTGGCTTGGTGTCACTTCTATAATTCTTTTCTTTTTTTTTCCTCTTGAATGGTTGTCTCATAACTAAATACCACAATAATAGCAAGAAGCTAACAAGGGGTCATCTAGGGAGAAACTGCAATATTTCTGATCATTTCAGGGAAGAGAGATTGGAGGGGGAGGGTGAGGAGAGGCCAAATTCCCTGGAAAAGATGCCCTGTCTGTTTACATATCACTTATACCAAACTTCTGGCACTCCTTGTCTACTGACTTCCTCCATCTCCTCAACTACCCATTGGTTTCCTTTTCTTGCCTTTCATTTTTATTTCACAGCGCACTCAGTTTTCAGCATAATTTTCTTCCCGTGGAATTCAAACTCAAGCCCCACCTTTGGGACCTGGGCCGAGGTTTAAAATCCCTCCCCAGCAAAACGGCACTTGGATCTGGCATTTACAATTCAGGCCCGTATCTTCCAACTGCAGCTCAAAACTGCATCAAAGAGTTTTGTTCCTAGCGTTTGTTCCCAGCTTTTGTTCCCTCCTCTGTTCCCTTGAAATGTCAGCAAACATGATGGCTTTGTTGATGCCGTCAGGGTGGTCTGACCGCTTCCCACGCTGGGCATGCGGATTGGGTAGCCATGGAGCAGTCAGCAATTCACTGGGTGTCTCCTCTAGGATGTTGTTGTTCCTCACACCAAGGCAGTGGCCTGAAGCAGCAACATTGCCATGAAATCAACGGAAAACAAATCCACCTCCAGCTGCCCTGGCTCGCACAAGGACACACAGACTGTTCCAAACCAGCAGCTGCCGATGCTGCCAGGCGGACAGGAAACCATGCTGGGAGCTCAGGGCTCTCCTTGGATATTGGGATGGATATCCACCCCTTCAGACACATTCCCTGCTTCGTCTGGAGGAAGGCTCCAAATATATGCATTACTGCTGCCTCCTGAGCCAACAGACGGAAGGGGTGTCAGAGCTCACAGACCTCACGGCTGTTTCTAGCTCTCTGCTGACTTCCATGTGGAAATGGTTTCTCTCAAATCCAAGAGCGTGTGTGTGTGTGTGTGTGTGTGTGGATAGGGATGGGGTGGACAGGCACGTCCTGCCCCAAAGACTTCCTCAGATGCCCCCAGGACTGCTCTGAGATGACCTGGGACCTTCCTGACCCATGTTGCTCTGGTAAGGCTGCAGGAAAGTCTGCGCAGAGCCAGGAGGCTCTGCCTTAGCTCTGGGAACCACCCACAAAGCGTGTCTGCCTGCTGTCACAGCATCCCAGGGCAGTTCTTGGGAGGGATGGGGAAAATCAGCTGAGTCAACTACCAACCACAGGCCATATTCCTCTGCCCCATCACAGGAAACACTTTTAGCCTGCACTGCCCAGGAAGGGTTGCCTTAGCATTACTCCTCAGCCCACTGGAAGTGTTTGTTCCAAGGGGGATCTTCAGGGCCTCCAGGGCATTTGTCCTGCTCTTTCTCTCTGCTTTGCCTACCAATGTGCCGCAAAATTTTGGTCGTGGCCTCTCAATTGTTCTGAGATAACATGTTTGGCTTCAGCCTGAAAAGCCTGAGCAGCACTGCCCTACTGCACTTTTCTGGGAACCATTATGGTAAGGATGTGATCTGATTGAGGAATGAGCTGGGGCTCTTCGTGCTCTCTGCTCTGCATCATTCATGTTCAGTTGATCTCTTCCTATGCTTTTTCCCACTGTTTATTATCAATTAATTTTCTTAAATTAGAGCAAAAAAGGACGCTGGCCAAAGAGGAATTTTGCAGCAAGTCTCACAAAAGATCACATTTGTCTGCAGCTTGATTTCATTTAAAGAAGGTCATTCTGTGTCAAGCGCTCTCAAAACATAGAATGCTTTGTCTCCAGGTCTCCAAAACCTCACATCCAGACACTGTCAACAAAGCTTTCAACTTGAGCACTCCTCTGATCCATATCCAGCCTCACCAAGAGTTTCTCAGAAGTGTGAGAAGTGTTCTAGGCCAACACAACCTACTTCTCTTGAAGTTGATGGTACCACCATCTTCCATGTCAACTGCAGCAAATTACAACTACCTACTGTTGACAAATCCACCTAAAATTTGGTTCTTTTTTTTATTCTTGGTACCATTTGAGTTCTGGTGCCTCCCTTGGACTTCCCCGGAATTAATTAATGGCTCACTCTGGTGGTAACAGGGAAAGTGTGGACGTTGCAGAAACACTTTTTCACAAGTGAGAAAGTGAGATTTGCAAGTACCCCCCTCACACAGAAGTTGCTTTTGACCCGCTGCCTCACTAACCTAAGTCATAAGCCCCTTTACGGCTGGGAATACTTTCTGTATATTCAGAGCTGAAGTACTTCCATACCAGCTGGCTGCAGTATCCCAGATTTACACTAGCACCACTGAGGTCAGAGGCTGGCCCAATGCCATGCAGGCTGTGCTTTTGGAGGAGCTCAATGGTAAAAGGCAGTATGCTGAAATGGAGGCAAGGTGCTGCAAGGTGCTGGAAAAACCTTTCAGAGCCACAGTAACAAAATGAAGACACTCCTTCTCTGGCAGCATGCAAATCCCTTGTACTGCTTGTGTCCCACTGCGAGAGACCCTGTGTGTCGGAACGCTTGAAAGGACACATGGGATGACAAGAGCCCCACGCTAGGGAAGGCTTGTGGCACAACACACAGCCAAGGAGTATGTTCCTAGCCAGATCCGTTGGCTTGTACAGCCCTGCTCCATCCAACTTGGCCACACTGCTCTGCACATCCCCTTCTGCTCCATAGCTTCATACACCAGAGGGCGTTGGGCAGGGGACATTCAGTGAGGCCAGCCGTGCCTTTGAAGCAGTAGGAAGGGGCTGCAGGGAGACACACCAATTCAAACGTATGAAGTGCAGACACAGCTGTCAAGATCTATAAACCGATCCCATGCAGAGACTGGTTTCACACACAGCATTCGGGCCATCCCAGTTTCCAGGATGGCTCTGGGCAAAGATGGGAGTCAGCTGTATGAAGCCTACACATGAAGCCTACAGCACTTCCCTTGATCTGAAATGCTGGACATGATGACATGATTCACCTGCATAGCCTGGTTCATAAACCAGTTTGTTTTGCAGTATGCAAGCAGATATCTGGGTGGATGATGTCTTGTTGGACTAGGGCTGGAAGGAGAGAATGCAAAGCAGGTGGGATCCACAATCAGGTGTACACAGGCAAGCTTGTCCTGCTCAGAGGAAACTAAGGAAAAGTTGCAAAAGATAGCAGTGTTCTCAGGAAATCCAGTTTTGAATCTGGCTTGCCTGACCATGACCTGAGACTTCTTAATAAATTGCATCAAGAAGACAGAATTGGCCAACAGAACACAACAGCTAATCATAAAATGTGAAGAATATCTATTATGTGCTCAGCCAGTGACATTTTAAAGCCTATAATTTTTTGCATCTGTAGTCTCCTGGCTTGTAGTATTTATTCTCCTTTCCCTTGGAGCCAAGCTAGAGACAGACTCAGATAAAAATCCTGCAGCTGAACACCCTGTATTTCAGGGAAATTGAACTCAGGCATCTGTACTTCAAATTCAACCCCAATCAGAGCAATCTGAGAAGAATCAGTTCAAAATGAACAGGGCTTCAGACAGTCATCTTCATCTCCCACTTTGGCCAAGAGACAGCACAGGCCAGTGTGAGAGCTCCAGAGTGTAATCCAAGCAGGCTTTTGAGATATGCAAAACTCAAGTGCAAATCAAGTTAGCTTTGTGGGCCCATAGACCTCTGTAGACGAAGACACACATTTCTTCCGACTTCAGGTTTTGTTGGGGAAATTTCTTAACTTCGATTTTGTAGCACTGGGGTAACCTCAGTTCTCTTTTACGCAAAAGCCCGGGCACTCCTGATAGGAATCTCTACAGAGGGTTTGAACAAAAACCATTGAAAAAATATGAATTCAGGAAACAGGAATGCTATAACCTTGCTAGCACAAAGGCAAAAGCCATTGTGTGCACACAAATATAGAAGCAGCAATGGCAAAAAACTTT
Organism: Amblyornis subalaris; assembly: GCA_018881555.1. Taxonomy (NCBI): domain Eukaryota; kingdom Metazoa; phylum Chordata; class Aves; order Passeriformes; family Ptilonorhynchidae; genus Amblyornis; species Amblyornis subalaris. The sequence goes on from JACAXG010000058.1 coordinate 2,698,299, forward strand.
GCATGAAAACAGCAGTGATTTTTATTATTGCCTTATACGAGCTCAGAATGTTGCAAAGTTAAACAAAGCAATTACAAACCTGGGTATTTAAAAATACCTAATGTTTCTCAGTCTTCTTTGAGATGAATCAGGTATCCAAACATCTGGGGACTGCAAAATCCATCAGGAAACACAGACAGATGAGACACATCAAGACAGGAAGGTTTAGGGCTGCCATCGAGAGACAAGGAACAGCAGGAGATTCCCGCAGCTTCTTTTGGGTCAGAAATGTTAGTTCTACATGAATGTCTATACTAAACAAAAAGAGGAAGAAAAAGAGAGGGCTAAAAAGGGTTTTTGCAAGTCTCCTGCTGTTCTGTGTCTTTCTCACTTTGCTCTGATCTCTCTGTACATGTCACTGGCTGGCAGGATGACTGCTTCCTGATTCATGATTTCATATTTAATTCTTTCTATATAAAAGGAATTTAAAGGAAATTATTACAAATGGTTTGGCCACACTGCATCAAGTCACTGGAAACTATTTCTTTATCCCTGACGTTTTCTTTTTCCCTCCTTTTTTTTTCTCCTTTAAGAGAAAATTTAGATGCTTTCCTAAACACTTTCCAGACTTGAGCTATTCACAGATTGCATGTGGAAGGCAAACACAGCCCAGGCCTGGAAGAAAGACTCTCTCATACTGGTCACCCCAGTAGCTTGGGGCATTGCAGGCGGTGTCCTCTGCAGCGTTTCCTTTCAGAGAGCTGTGGCTGCATGAAAATGCTTTGGGTGTAGCAATCCTGTGCTCATCCCACAGGCGCTCCATGAAAGAGGCAACTGTTCCATGTTGGGAATTCAGAGAAACCTCTGGCCAGCACTGGCTGCTGGAGGCACCCTGATTAAAGCCCCATTGTTTTGCCCACTCCAGCTAAACCGTTCCCTGATGAAGCCCCTGTCTGTCCAGTGGTTTGGGAAGAAGCAAATAAGTAAATAAAGCCGTTGCTGGGAATAACAAAGACTGGAGGAAGCAAGGAAAGAGGAAGCAACCAAAGAAAAAATCCTTTAATGCACTACATTTCTCAAAGGCATATGTCCAGGAGTTGGGTTTCTGGACTGTGTTTCTTTTGTCTTTCTGACTTCTGGATCTTGCTGTACTAAGGGCTTTGAGACACTAACAAACACTTTGCAAACACAAGAAGGGGTGTTGCAGGAAAAGGGCGTTGAGATCATACTTAATCAAACTTCCTTTCATTTTGATAGCTACACTACTGCTGTACAAGTCAATCATCTCTTTGCCTTTGCCGTTCTCCACAGCCAACACAGCTGAGCCACACACTTCAGGCCATGACCTGTATCCTGATTTTAGTACATGGCTGATGTGTTTCAGAGCGAAGAAAACTCCAGGCTAGGTTCAGACCTCAGCACAGGTCTATCTCAAAGGGGGACAAACTTAACAATCTAAAAGCAGGACCTAGCTGGAAACTGTAAAATCAGAGAACTTTTGATTCATAGCACAGGCTTCTAAAGCAAAGGAAGCTGAGGCACCGCATCCTTCAGCAGGCAACAAAGATGAACACATTTAAACATCAAGTCCTGAAAGCTTATCCAAGCGAGGCAAAACTGCTCTTGCTCACGTCCATAAACTTTGGAACTAATCAGAGACTGAACTTCATTTTAACACCAGTTGGGCACCAAAAGGGGAATGACAAAACGTAGTTAGCTGATGAGAAAATCCATCGCTTGCAATGTAGAAACTCAATGGTATCTCCTTGCACTTGACAAAACCAAGCTTATTCCAAGGGCTGAAAGGAGTCAGAAATGATCATTTTACCTCTTGCCCTGTCTGTTTTGGGTAAAAATCTGGAAGAGGAGTTTTGGATAGCAAGAGCTGTTGACACTGTGAGCATGTTCCTTTACTCCTGTCTATCCTTCAGCTGTCTGTACCCAGAACAGTATCTCTTCATCTGTTCTACCTCTACTACCAAAGCTGCCAGGATTTTGAATTTTGTTCCCACTTACATCCTTCTCTCTTCTACCATTCATCAGCAGTCTCCATTTGTTCCAATACAGTCAGGTTTGCCCTAGACTGGTTTTTCCAACCTTCCCCTCCTCTCTTTCAAGCATATTGGAATTTCCTCACATGCTTTTCTCCATCCCACTTTTGCCCTTATTCCCTTTTCCCATCCATTTCCTCCAGTGTCCTTTTCCATTTCTCTGCCACACTTCTTTCCTCCCAGCTGTTTCTTTGGATGCATTATCATTAGCTTGTATCCATAAATTAAGGTTGGGCCTGGTCCCAAAACCAGAATCAATTGAAGTTGCTGCAGGCAACTTGTAAGGGTCAGTCCTATCCATGAGCCAGTAATGAACCATGTCCCATGGTGTGCAGAGGGAAAGCTGTGTTATTGCATATTCTCCCTTCTAAATCACAGACTATAAAATGAAGAATGCAGTCTTGCAGAAATTCTTTGTAGCGCTTTTTTTTTCTGCTTGATTTCCTTTTTTTTTTTTTTGCAAGATTAGCAGAAGCATCCTGGCCAAGCTCCAGTTTAGGGTAATCTCCTCTGCTATTTCAGATACATGTTGCATTGTTTTTTCCATTTCCTAACCCCAGAAGTTAGGCGGTAAATGGCTGTCATGTTCTGCTCAAAGCTAGAATGTCACGTACCGGTGCAGAGGCCTCCCCAAGTCAGAATGAAGCGCTCTGGGTATGTTATGTCATCCTGGTGTTCCTCACACCTCCCTCTGAGGGAGGGATGGAACCTGCTGAGACAGGCACGCTGGGTGAGCACAATCCTTTCCTGCCCTCCCTGTCGCCCCATGTGTGACTCCCCAGAGCTGCAAGAGCCCACTTTTCAGTACTGGGTGACGAAAACAGCTTGGACTCTTCACATATAATAATAACAATAACGAGAACTTTGCACCAAAACGAAGATGACACCAGCATAATTTCATCACAGAAGGAGGTAAGATGTGGAAAAAGGAGTGCCCTAAGGTCTCTCACTGAGCCAGGCAGTGGCAGGAGCAGAGCTTGCCATAGCCTGTGGCATGCCATGGATGTGACTCCTTCATGCAACTCAAACTCCAACCTGAGCAATTCAGCCTTCCTTGGTGCACAAACACTGGAATGCAAAGAGAAAAGCAAAAGGTGTGTTTTTAAGCCGCTTACATCTCCAGCAGGTCACCAAACTGGATGTGGGATTCACGAAGCCAAGATGAGGGTGCAAAACCTCACTCCCCACATGAATATCCATGTTCCCTTGCAGCCACCAGCACTGCCTCAGCACGGGGCATGGAGTGGACGGGGTGCACGTAGAGCTCTTCCCAATATTTCAGACAACTCTGCTGCTGGTAGCTGGTGAGAGCACTCAGCCAAAACTGCTGACTCGTGTCAAATTCCCCAGGCAGCGTTACTGGCCCGGCCAAGGGAGTTTGAGGAGCCATCTGGCCAGGGACATGGAGCCCACGTGTCAGGGAGTGGCCTCTTGCTCCCGGGGCTGGGATAATTGGACATTGTTCAGCCTCTGAATCGCTGCTCTGTTGGGCTGTGGGCTCGTCTCGTAGGGACGAGCTAATTACCATGCAAACTGCCGAGGGGAGGAGGGGGTCAGGGATGGCCCTCACCCCTCCTTCTGCCCCGTAACAAACAGGAGGGTTTTGTGCCACCACAACGCCCCGAAGCAGAGAGGGGAGAATGGGTGGGCAAGGCGAGGTGAAGGGAGAAGCCTCTTGAACACTTCCCATTCAAACACAAACACAGGACCCCACGTCAGACCCGGGAGAGGATTTTCCTGCCATACGCGGGTTTTTGTTTGTGGCTGGTTCCCTGGGAACCGGTGAGCAGCCCACAGGTCTCAGCAGCACATGGTGCCATGCTTGCTGCCTTCCCTTCCTTGTCCCATACCAGCCAAGGTCCTGTTTTTCACCACCACAGCCCAACTAAAGAGCTAAAAGCACTGCAGAGACAGGGCTGCCCTGAACGTCCCAACCTCCACACTGCCGTCACTACAAGGTAAAGCAAGCAGCACTACCGCTGCCAGCCACTTTTCAAGGAGGTAGGAGTGGGGAAAGGGATATAAGTAGGGCATGTTACAAGCTAAAATATCTTTCCTTAAGCACAAGAATTTATGTCGGGTGCACCTGCACTATTCCTTAAATCACAGCTACACAAAATCTTTTCATACCCTGCAAACATGTTCTGTCAAGAGGCAGGAACACATTTTTCTAATTTTTTCCATTCTCCTAACGAAAACATGCATGTGTCTTTCCCGTTTTTCTACCAAAGCTCAATTAGATTTGCTTCATAGGTATATAATGTTGCAAAGAAAAGCCTTGCTGTCACCCTTTGTCCATCTGCTAAATCCTTCCACCATCCCACAGTGAGTTCAAATCTGTAGTAAGAGATGCATGAAAAATCCCAAGTAGGGAGCCATTATTAGGGCAGGGATAAGCCTCTAAAGCCCCTAGGATCCAGAGCTGCAGTTCACATCTATTTAATGCCCAAGAGCTAACATCAATAATTTAATGAGAGCCTTACATCCTGAAATATTTCACAAACTGCAAAAACAAGACTCACTCCACCCACCTCTAGGCTGGGAGGTGGCAGCTGTTGAGCCAGGCAGAGCAACGCTACGTGACAGTTTAGGATACTGGATAAAAAAACAAATCCTAGCACCAGCAGAAATTGCTTTTGCAAAGGAAAAGACACAGCACAGCATGTGCATGTGCAAAAAGGGTCCTATCCCCTAGGAAAGAAAAAGATAAACTGGGGATTTTTTAAGACTGTTGGAGTCCTTGTTTTGCCCTGTGCCTCAATGGCAACATTTCCCCAAATGATGCCAAGACAACAACTTGACTAAGCGGATGCTACGCTTGCCATCTTCTGAATCACCCACCCCATTCCTGTAGCAGATTTCTTGGGGCCACTCCCATGCAAGCGCTAACCAGACATAAACCTGCTTAGGGTGTAGTTGCTGCAAGTGTGCCTTAAAGCTGAACAGCAGCACACTTCCTGAGCTGCCATGCTGAGGAGCCTGAGTAGTATCCAGTTAATCTTCTCAAATCTCATTATTGCAGCAGAGTGACAGATGGGTATTTTAGCAGGCTAGAAATGAGGACTAATTAGGACTCCTAGCCCTTCTTTGCATTTGTCACATCGGTTCCTCCCCGCCTCCGGCGGGTTTGTGAGCAGTGATGGAGGGCTGCCTCTACCCGTGCTCTGCCTGCCACCCCGAGGAGGACAGCAGGCACTGGGTCACCTGCTCCCACCTGATCTACAGATGGGGCTGCAGGGGATTTCATTCCTCATCTAGGTTCTGGCAAGTCTGGAGCATGAGCCCAAACTGAAGTTATTGGGATATGGAACTGAATTTCCTGACTCTGCCCCCGTTGGTGGTTTTGCACAGCAAACCTTAGGCAGCAGGACGTAACTCACTATCGAGCCAGGAGGGAAGAATGATGGACTCCATGGATCAAAACCAGCTCTTCTCATTTACTGCTCCTAAGCCTGCCTTAGGCATAGAGCTTGATGTATTGACTTTGGCAACATGTGCATACTGCCATCCTGGCAATAAAGTTATTGAAATTAAGGGAGACGGTGGAGAGGATGGAGGAGGGGGATAAAAAAATAATAACCGAGTAGGAGGAACTGAAAACACTTGAGAGAAAGGAGAATCCTCCACGCCCCCTCTGTAACCCTGAGCCATCACCTCAGGCCAAACCCCACACTCTTCTTAGAGATTCCAGGACATTTGTTTTAACTTTTTTTTTTTTTGCTGCATTCCTCCTTGTTGTACTTCTGGTTTCCAGTCGGGACTGGAATGGAGAGAACAGGATTATAGAAGGAAGACTGTTGCTCTATTTTTCTGGCTTGATTAGAAGCAGAAGATGCAAATAAATCTCACAAGAGAGTTTGTTCTCATTTAGCCTCTTGTGTATCTGAAATTACCTGACCAGAGCAAGGGTAAGGGATATACAGTACCAAGTGGAGCACGCTGAGAAGATAAAAAGTGAAAGAACAAAATGGTGAAGCTGTTTCCGTCTCTGACTTTGCACAAGGAAAGAAAACAATTCAGTCCCACTGACAGCTTATTTATTTCACACAAATTGCACTACAGATGCAAGGGCTCCAGAAGGAGGCTCACCCTGCCTAAACACACCTCTGAACCTCCTGAGGTGTGACTACCACCACTAGCAGAGGCACCACAACGAGAGAGGAATAGAAAAACAAGCACTAGTTGCACGTGGAGCAAAGGGTTTTCCACATTTCCAGGAAGGCCCTGTTGTGCTGCCAAGCTGCCTGTCTGCAACAGGACTGACAGTCACATTCACTGTTGAGGTGGTAAATGCAGAATGCCAATAGTATCAAAAATATCCCAACTGAAATATTCAGATCCAGATAAACACACACACAGAAACACACACACACCCTCTTCTCCCAGTGTTCTGTCTGCTAAATCGGCATCTTTTGATGAGCCAGGGAGTATAGATGGTGAGTTCAGGCACAGATCCAGCCTGGATTCTCAGCCTTGCATCCCACGTGTATAGAGAGTCTGTGAGAATGTTCAGCATCTTTCAGATAAAAAGGCAGTACCAATGCTGCTGTGTTTAGAGAAAACCAGCAGTGGTATCCTTTAAATGAAGTGTGTATTGGAGAATCTGACCTGGTCTCCTGTCTAATGCTCTTCAGGAAATAAGTTACACAACTTAGTTACATCAGGAATGTCTCCTGGCCATTTGGATGTTCAATCCCTATTTTAGAGACAGAGGTGTATCTCCTCTAACCATTTCCTCATGCGACAGTATTTAATGACATTACAAAACAAAATACATGTACATTCCCAGATTGGAGAGAGCAAAGAAAGGGCATGAGATTTAAAAAGAGCTTTGCATTTGGGTTGGGGTTTATTTTTTGTTCTTTCTTTAGCTCTTCTGTGCTTTATAGAACTAAACAAAGTCTCCTGTTCCGGATGATAAATCTCCACACTGCTCCTGGCCCCAGAGAGCACAGGAGATAATAGCATTTCCAAAGGCATTTAGTTAGCTGAGCCTTGAGTGGAGAAGAGGGCAGTGAGGAGCTGGAGATAAATGGCTATGAACCCAAGACAGCTGCTCAGGGTATATTTCTAAGAGCAGCAGCCACAGCTGAGAATCCTGCAGAGGGATGCATGTTTCCCTCCCCTTGCTCAATCCCTGAGCTGGAAAAGAACCTGTAACACGGCTTCTGTTCCCGTTGTTCCCAGTGTCTTTCTGCTCTCCCTTGTTGCCATAGAGGCTGGTATCTGGGACTCAAAATGTGAAGCTCCACTTGTGAGAGAGGGTGGAGACAAACCAAGATTTGCATCATTAATAATTTCCCCCAGACTATTCCTTTTGGCAGCAAAGTTTCTCACTGTCCTGCCCGCTGGACACGCTTTGGCAGAAAGGAGTATGTTCTGGGCACAGTGGCTTTGGGGGAGGAGAGGGGAACCTATTACAACCACCACCTGAGAAAGGTGTGCTGCTTCAAAGCATTTTTTGTAGACTTTCTATTAAGCTAATGCTCTACACAGCTTTCAGAAAATGCAACGTAGCAGTGTATTATAGAAATTAATTTATTTGAGGTGACCAGCAGCAAAACTTCATAAACCATTAAAGAACAGGGGCCCTTTATGAAAAGACAATTCATTTTGAGCATTAACCAGGGCAGAAAGAGCCTTAACCAAAGCAGAAAGTATCCTTTACACTGTCCCAATTGCACGTTAGTTATTGTCTGAATGGCCAGCCCAAACTGGAATACCAGGGAAAATTTCTGATAATAACTGTAAAGATTACTAAGAACATCAGAAGAATTAGGAGGAGAGTTGCCAGCAGGTTGAGGGAGGTGATCATTCCCCTCTGCTCAGCACTGCTGAGCCCACAGCTGGAGTCCCGTGTCCAGCCCTGGGCTCCACAGTACAAGAAGGACTTACTGGAGCAAGCCTAGGTCAGAGCCATAGAGATGATTAAGGGACTGGAGCATCTCTCATTTGAGGAGAGGCTGGGATTGTTCAGCCTGGATAGGAGAAGGATCAGGAGGGATCTATCATTGTGAATGAAGACCTACTGGGAGAGAATGAAGAAAAGGAAGCCAGTTTCTTTTCAGTGGTGCTTACTGACAGTACAAGATGCATAAATTAAAAACCATGAAACTCCATCTGAACACAATACTTTTTTACTTTGATGGTAATCTGAGGCTGGATCAGTTTGCTCACAGAGGTTGTGGAGTCTTCTTCTGTGGAGATATTCAGAATTCAACTGGACACAGTCCTGGGCAACTGGCTCTAGCTGACCCTGCTTGACCAGAGGGTTTGGTCTAGGTAATCCCAAGAAGTCCCTGCTCATCTCAGTAATTCTGTGATTTGGTAACATTTTCTACTGCTGTTAAGGTAAGCCTTCCTAAATGGACATTAACTCACCTAAATCAAAGCAGCCACCCAGCCAACCTCTGTCACAAATATCATCAGCTGCTGACAGCAGGATGGAGGAAGGTTTGAGCCTAGGCCAAGTGGCTGCTCCCAAATGGGAATGCAGCAACTGAGGTAGAGGAACTGAAGCCAAGTGCAAAAAGCGTGAGTTTTGCTCTGCCCCTTTTGGTGCACTGTTAAAATCAAAAGGGCCTCCACTGGGATGAAAATGGGGAATCTAATTCAGCTGCGGGGTGGTGTTCAAGGCAGGAGGGTGAAACAGAAGAGGACTGGAGCTTCCTTGTCCACTTATGTGCCAAAAGACTTGTAGCACTGAGGACTGAACTCCTTGCTCCCATACACAGGGATAGCCTTGATCTGGCACTTGAGTGAGGGTGAAGGTTAGTACTGGTGTCTATAACTTCATTATATGCGAAGGCCCCAACATCTGACAACAAGCTAGGCCTTAAGCCCATGGTAAGTACTTTCATATCTGCAATCACACTGGTGCAGAAGATCAGAAAGTCTGCTTGTGGTGTCAGATAAATATAGAAAACAGAGTCTACATTATTGAATTAAGTATGAAAGTTAATAATACAGTCAGCAGAGTTGCACAACATAATTTCATTTAACACTAAATTCAATTTATGTTACACTGTTCTCTATCTGTGCCCATTGTAAACATGCTGCAGATTCTTTTGTTGTTGTTGTTGTTGACAATGCAAAACACATTAACTGAAGTTATCAGCAGAGCAGCTGAAGGTTCTGGCATACAAACAAAGGACAGCTGAGGCTTGAGGCTCTGGGAATGTATGGAAAGGAGGCACTGGTAGGCTGAGGCTTGAGGCTCTGAGAACATATGGAAAGGAGGCACTGGTAGGCAGCTAGCAACAGTAGTTGTCCTTAAAACAACCAGCAGTGCAGCCACTTAGCAGCCTTTGCGTTGTAACAAGGGATCTGTAGGTTTCCATGTCAAAGCTCTAAGTGCATCTGGCACCTTGTTGGTGGTGCAGGACTGGAGGCAGATGCTGGTAGCTCTCCTTCCTCTAATCACCCTCCAGATAGAGCTCCAGTCCAAGCCATGATGTGGGCAGTCAATCCGACAGCCACCCCAACCCTGGCCCTTCAGAGGAGGGCTGAGTGTGCCATTACTGACAGGCTGTTTTCATTTCCCTTATTACCGTTAAAGGGGAAGCACTGGAACATAAATTTTTGGCACAACCCTGACTGCCAGCAAATGTTGCTGCTGTAGAACTGCATCATATATGCAAAGCCTGAGTTACAGATGCAAGCTTCCTAGTATTTTGTTTGTGCCTGAGCTCTCCAAACTAGAACTAGGCCTACACCAAAGCTCTGGACCCAAGCACCCCAGACCAATGGTGATCTCCCAGACTTGTTCATCACGTCTAAATCAGCCTCTGTTGTACATCCAGCCCGTGCACTGCCAGTGTTTCATCCACTGCAGCTATTTCCCTGGACCTTTGAGAGCTGCGATACCACAAGCAGTGAAGTCCCTACTGCTTGGTTTCCAAGTTCAGATGTAATCAGCTGTTACCAACAAAGAGAAAACATTTGCTAAATCAAAATATGTGTCCTAATCTAGAATCTGCAGGCAAGATGTGATTCATGCTGTTTGCAGGGGCTGGGGGAGAAGGCAGGATCAAAGTGGGGCTCAGTGCATGCAAACCACACGTCTGCCTCCTGCAGTGCTCAGTAAGGGAAATGTAAAGCAGGAGGCAATATGGAAGAGTTCTCTGCTAATCACACAGTGCTAGCAATGGAAAGTCAATACAGAACAAGGAGCTGAGCTTGCAATATGAATGTTAAACAACAGTAACACTGTGCCACAGAGACACAAAAATCCAGGTCCCAGGAACCAGAAACAGATTGAGGAAGTAACACAAACATCATCCAAAACAAGGAGGAACAGCGGAGTAACAAGTGCAAACAGATGGCTTCTGTTCCCGTTGTTCCCAGTGTCTTTTTGCTCTCACTTGTTGCCATAGAGGCTGGTATCTGGGACTCAAAATGTGACACTCCACTTGTGAGAGCAGGTGGAGAAAATGCAACAATTGACATTATTAATAATTTCCTCCACAGTATCCATTTTGGCAGCAAAGTTTCTCACTGTCCTGTCCGCTGGACATGCTTTGGCAGACTCTGAAAGGCCAAGGAGCTGTCTTCCCCTCACAACCCAGCCCAGCTCTTCCACCTGCCAATACATGTACTCAGCTCTCAGCACCCCACTGCCACAGCTCTTCTTCACTGTACAACACCACAATCCCACTTCTTTTCCCCCAAAACTTCAGAGTTCCACTGTCCCTTTTGCTCCTGTCACAAAGATGAGGCAGTGCAGCCTTAAATATCCACACAGCCTGCATGACTACAGCCAGGATAGACCCCAAAGAGAACAGGCCACGTGACTCCTCAGTATGTTTCAGCACTGTGAAAATGTAGATCAGACTCCGGCAGCACATCACACACAAAAAGAGGTCTAAAGCATTTCTGAGCCAGCCCAAGAGGCCATTCCAGCCCTGTTCTCCTCCCAGCCCCTGCCGCTTCCTTCCTTGAATGGAGACAAGTGTTTGCATAGCCACAGAGTAAGGTAGGTCAGGAAGGAGATCTAGATTGAAAGCAATTTGGCTACATAAAAAGGTTTCTTTTCAGCTCCATCAGTTCTTGAGACAGAAATCCCCAGTGCCACAGTTTCTAATTTTGAGAGCGGGATGAATGCGGCTCTTCATTCTTCTGCAGCAGATTAAATGAGCATGTGGCATTTTCATTTTTCCAAGGGGACTTAAAAAAAGAAAAGTCCTTGTCTTTTTCCTCCACTTTGCCATTAATGATCCTGCAGCAGTTTTCCCAGGACTTGCTGCATGCATTGCTAACCGAAAGCACCTACCTAAAAGTATGGGCATGCATTCACTTTGAAACATCACCATAGGAAAGGCAGCTTGAAAAAATGTACTCAGTGAACACAAATGCACCCTTGTGTGGCACACACTTACCTGTGCTGTGGACTTGCATGCACCCTCATGCTCATCCCTGCATGCTCTTACCCCACAAACACATGCACATGTGAGGCAGGGAAGCCACAGGGCACAGAAAAGCCCTTCACATCCGTGTAGCAGGTCTAATGATTGGCTCCAAAGGGAGTCTGTCCTCAAAGCAAAATAGTTTTTTCCTGAGTGACAGGTCTCCTTATCCATTCATGTATGGACAAGGCAGCTTCCCAGTGAAACATATGACAGCAAAATCAGGCAGAAGAGCGTGCTTAAGGGGCTGTACCAGAACAGCCAGAGAGTATCCAAGTCCACCTTTCCTTTGTACACAGCACATTACTGCAGCATTATTGTTACCACTTTCCCTCAGAAATAGTTGTTTATCCTATAGCAAAATCTTTACCTACTGCAGGTCTCAGAAGCACTTAAGAACCTGCTTGTGGAGTGCTAGCCAGAGCTACCACATTTCTGAGGCCACTAACACAAAATGGAAACTTTCCTTATTCTTTCCTTCAAATGCAGTTGTGACAAGGCAGAACCAGTCACTGCACAGCCACACAGCACAGAAGAGTATCATATGGACTAGACATGTTGTCTCCTTTCCCATACTACAATCCAGGGACTTATAAGGGTTTCCTCACGTGTCTCTGTGCTGCATTCGAAGACAACAGCTGCTCTTCCCTCCCCAGTCTCAGAGAGTGCTGCTGGTTGGCTTGCTCTCTCTGCCATGGCAAGAAGGAGCCCCAAGCAGGGACAAGAAGGGAGTTGGTGGCTTCAAAACTTCTCAAATGAAGCAGCCCTTTTTCTAAAGCAAGTAACAAACAAAGGCAATAAGCAGCATTAGATGAAGAGATAGAAAGTGTTTTGGGTGCTACAGGCTCAGGATGAGAGCCATTGAGGGAGCTGTGGGGAGTGTGGGAGGGGGTTGAGGGGAAAAGCTGAGCTCATTGCATCCCAACCAGACAACATCAGGCAGGAAACAGATGTGGAAGAAACCACAGAGGGGTACAGCACAGCAGAATTAACTCTCCAGCAAATAGGGGAATCTCAGACACACACAGCTGACCTGCACCATAAGAACAAGGCACCAAATCTGAGATTTTGCTTTTTGCAGTCCTGGGAGCAGCTCCTAGCCAAACATCTAGACACCAGCATACCAAAAAACCAAAGGAAACAATTCAGCCTTTTTCCCAGTCCTACTTGGGTCAAAGCAAGTGAAGCAAAAGTAGGTCTGGACCAGTAGCAGTTCCTATACAAAAGACTGGATTATCTTTAACCAGCACGATCCAGTTCTTGTAGATGCCGTATGCATTTCCATTTTAAAAGGTGGAAGTTGTACCTGGTTGTATACCTGAAATCCCAGTTTGAATCTCCCACAGTTAGAAGTACTGGGAATGTTAAACTCCATTTTGATTTAGTCCCTCTCACTTTAACAGCTTTGACTCTTACAACAGCCTCCTCTTACAACACTTCCGTGATACAACCAGAAGACTGTTCTTTGTGACTGCTTTCTTAAGCAGTTCAGAGTGTCCTGCCCCAGCTAAAGATGGTGCACAACCCTGTGTCTTGCCTTTTCTGCTGGCACATCCGTCACTAGAAAATTATACCATTGTTCTTACAGGGACTGAGGGCCTGATGCGCAGATCCCCCCGATTTCGGTAGAGGCATAATGCGTTTTTCCTCTCCAGAAACCAAGCTGGTTATCAAGAGGCCAAAACTTGACACTAATGTCAGTTCTTCAAGGCTATTATCTGTTAGCCCCATTGCACTCATACATTTCAATACAGTTTGATACGGGAAAATGTTTTAGTAGAGGGCATTGGCACTAACTTTTTCCTGCATGGATGTCTTTCCATGTCCAAGCTCTGGGCACGGACACTGCTTTCTAGTGAAGCTCATATATTCCAAAAGACCACTTGCCTTCGAGTGTGGATTCAGTGCTGGCAGTCACACAAGAGGGACTATGTAAAATCAGACAACTTTTACTCACTGGTTTTGCCAGCCATCATTTTTTTATGTCTGATGTGAGCTTGTCTTCATACACACTGCTATTTAAGCCATTGTTTGATAATTTTAGTGGGGAGGAAGAAAGGTTTCTTCTTCCCCGAGTTTTTAGCCCTCTTTCCAGAGAAAGACATGAAAACACGACTCAGATGCACAGTGAAGTCTCAGAAAACAGAAAGCAGACAAAGAACCCAGCACTGATGTCGTGGGTTTTGTGGCCTGAGTCATGATTTTAAATGCTTGTGAGCACTGATAGCAGTCTGCCCCCATAAAGGAGCGTGACCAGTGTCTGTGTAGAGATTGCCAGCAGGAAAAGGCCAAGTAGGGTCAAATGTGGTGGTGACAGGAAGTGACTTGAAACACAGTAAATTCAACACATCTGAGTTTCTAACCAGTGACCAGACAGCCACATCTGTCCATCACCACTGACCTGTGTCAGATCTGAAGAATCAACTTAGGGCTAAAGGCTTTGTATTACATTTTTGGCTCCTGAGCTGCTTCACTGTACCTGCTCAAGTCTTCCTATTTAATAGTTTTTAAATACTTTGTAGTTCTGCTGCAGCTTTTATTGTATCATACAGTTCTTTCTAACAGAGGCTTAGGTACATGTATGGTTAGGGAGACAGCGGGATCTTCAGCTGTATCTGAAGTGAACCATAGCAAGTTATTAGAGAGTTAAAGGAGAGGAGAGGAAATGCTGATACCTTAAGCAGAATATAATTCTCTCCACTGGAATTTGGCAACGACACAGGGACTAAGGTCCCTGCAGAAAGCACAAGCTGCTCGTCAACAACCACAAGCATGTAGGGACTCAAGTTGTGCCTCTCCTCCACAAAGCATCACACAAGTAGTGCAGCACCCCCTAACTGTAAAGGCCGTGTACTAATCCAGAGGGGAAAAAGCCAAACTGAATTGTCTACACCAGCCTTGGCCATCCCCTGTGCTCCCTTGGCCAGCACCAGCAGTGCAGGTCTCCACATTTCCTTGCTGTGCAGGATCAGTCACACAAAACAGCACTGCAGGATGGTGTAAAGCAAACCTGAGCACGAAGGCACAACCAGCATGACTCATGTCCTGCCTGGCCTACAGCCTCTTCTTTTCCAGTTAACCCTTCTGGGTGCATTTTAAAACCTGCTTTTGGAAAGGTCCGTGACAAAATGTTTGCTGGACAGCAGCCAAAGTGCTCTCCCGCTCCTCATCACTCCCAGATACCATGAACAGTCTTACAACTTCATTGCTTCCTAGTAGGGAACAACCTGAGCCTGTATCCCACCAGTTAAACACACAGTACTATCTAAACCAGAGAGAAAGTTACAGCTTTATGTCCCTACCAAAGTCCCTGCTTGCAGGAGCTCTGACTTTTTACTGGAAATAATTCTTAGCAGGACAATTCAACCATCTCCAAATCAACCATCTCTCATACCCTAAATGCTCTTCTAATTTGGTGTAGTTATAGGTTGCAAATTTATAATGTCCTGGTGACATCTGAACCTTCATTTTTTCCCAGGACATCACTTCAGCATTCTTGGTCATTCCTATTCATCCTGAGAGTCCTACTAGGTACAAAATTAATATCTCTAATACTTTCATTTCTTTTCCCTCTATCCTGATGAATAGAACTGTACCAATCTAACTTACGCCCTTATCAATAAACCTGTAAGAGTTGAATCTTTMATTTCTGGATCCCACAGCACTGGGCAATGGGATGTGCTACTCAACAAATAGCAGTACTGCATAAAGCAAAGGAACTTCATATTCTTCCCCACTGCTCCTCAGCATGGAGAGATAAGTAGGTTGGGATTGTGAACCATGCCACAAATGAGACTTGAGACAATGTCTTTCTTTCTTGTGCTCAAAAAACTATTTGAAAAAAACTATGTGATTTTAGGGAATAGATTTTGCTCTTCTGGACTAATTTAAACTGTTTCTGCCTTTAAAATTCCCCTTGCTGCTTCGACTGAACATACTGCCCGTGCCTGCCTCCCCTGTGTTGTTTTCCACTGTTCCTGTAAACAGCTGTAAATAGTTTCTCCACCACAGAGGTTCGGGGTAGCGCTGGATGGAATTTATCTATCTGCACCTGGCACTGGCAAAGGGACATCAGCTCACCAAGTCTGTGACTTTTTGCTATTTCAATTCAATTGCCATTAAGAAATATATAAGTGAAAAGATACAAGTACCTGTTTTGGACAACCCACCATGCAACTGAATGACTTGTTTTCCCCCATTCCTAAATAAATGCATATATATAGCATTTTCTCCTAGTAATATATTTACTGCCCTCTTCACTGTGCAGTGGAAAGTACTGCTGTGATGTAGTCCATCCCTCTGCCAGTGCAGTTCCACACTACTTCATCAGCCATGCTCATCAGCAAATGAAAGACCTGATTGTACAGCTCTCCTTCTACAAAGCTGACATTGCTGCTAGAAGTCTTTTTTTTTTTTTTGCTTGAAATAACCTGACATTGGCAAAATTGTTTAATTCAAATTGGAACATAATGCTAAACCTGGATCGTAGTGCTAACATCAGTGATGGTAACAGGCATGTATTTATTTTTTCCTTTTGCTAAACTGCAGGTCTTTCTGCTGGCCAAACTCACAATCGCTTCTCTCGTCATCCAACCCACTTTAAGAGAAATCGCTCTGCTCCTTCCTTCGTCAAGGACTGACCATTTCAAACTCAGGACCCTCTTATTTTATTGGAGTTACCTCTTGTCTGAACTACTGAGTTCTCATCTGATACCTGGGGGCATGGAGGTCAGGGAGAGGAGGAGTGAAAGATAACAGGCAGGGTAGTGAACATGTCAGGGTAGCTCAAATGCCCCCTACACCACACACCCTACTCCACCCTATTCCCCAGCCTCTGTCCTGTCTCCATCCAGGAGTCCAAGGACAACATGGGAACTATGCTGGAGACCAGTTCCTCCCTACAGACCTCCAAAATTCTAGTCTCACGGACTTACGGTGGATTTTGAAACAGAGGAGGAGGCAACACTAAGCACAGTTCATATTTCCAAACCTGACTCCCTAAAAGCCTGCTACTCCCTTCCACAGCCAGGCAGATGGGAGAGGGCATTACAATCAATGTCTGGCTGTCTTTGTACACACTTGGGCAGCCAAAGAGCCCCAGCCCAGTCCTTCGCACACACACAAGTGCAACTCATGCAAGTGTCATGCAGATGCATCACCAAAGCAATCATCCGATCGTTCATTCATTGTGAGTAACGGGGCAGTGACTCCACTTCCCAGGGATAAACCAGCTCCAGGTTGTCTAACCCTTAGCTTTTGGAAAGGTCTGGTTTGCAGTCCTACCAGTAAGAACAGGGGACGCGCGCTCGGCTTCTCTGCAACCAGAGTGAGAATAAAGAAGCATTTACCATCCTGCCCAGAGCTCTCGAGATACTCCGTCAGGTCGCAGCCGAACGCGCTCGCGGCTCCCTTCCTCTTGAGTTTCTGTTTGGCTCCCTTGTTCTTCATGAGGTTAGTCCCAAAAGAGGTTCACCCCCCTCCTGCCTTGCCCCCCTCCCCCCGGCCTCACGCTGGGCGACAAAAATCTTGCTCTTCTCCTCAGACCACCGCCCGTGTCCCGCTCCCAGGGAGCAACATCGGGGGTCCCGTACAGCGTCCAGCCAGAGAAGTAAACATTAATCCCCACCAGATGTTGGGCTGCTCCTGCGGCAGAAGAAGGTCAGGCGAGAGGAGGCTCCACAGCCCGCAGTAGCAGCGATCATAGCCTGAGCCCAGAAGGGTTCTCATCAGAGGCAAACGGGTGGTGGATGGGTGCCCGCATCAGAGCTGGCAAGTGGGGAGCAGGAGATGGTGGGGGGGACGTCTTTCCCTCAGCGCAGTCCCGGGACCCTCCACAGCCACCTTCTGGGTTTCGTCAGTCGCGCTGTCGCCACTTCCAGCAGAAAGCGTCCCAGTCTGGTCGTCCTCCTCTTGGCTTTCGGAGGAGACTGGAAGTTCAAACAGGCTAATGAACAGGGACCGGGGAAGAGTCTGCACAAGGCTCCTCTTTGGCTCCCCCCCCTTCTCCTCCTCCTGCCTTAGGAGACAGTTAGAGGAATAAGAAACCAGCTTCCTGTCCTGATTCCCGCTCACTCGCTCTCTCCTTTCCCCCGTTTTACAAATCCTAGGATTATCCAGCTCACAAAAATGCTGAAAGGAAGTTAGCTGAGGAGGGGGGCGGAGGACGGTTTTTGGCAGTAAAGAGTGTGTGTGTGTGAGTGTGTGTGTGTGYGCGCGCGAGCGAGAGGCTGAGGGAAGGCGGGGAGAGCAGTTGGGGAACAGGGATAGGGATAGGGGGAGGAAGAGGGAAAATTTGTCCCGACAGTCGACAGATAACGGACTGCCTGGGAGGAAATCACTGCGAGGAGGCGCAGCCCGTGGCGTGCTCAGACGCTTCCTGCTCTACCAGCCCTCAGCTCTGCAAAGGCCCTAGGAGGGTCCAGCGAGGAGGAGAGAGACCAGGAGCCTCTCCAATAAATCCCTGCCTCTGTTCACCGAGTCCTTCATTGCAAGGCGCCTTCCTGCCCTCAAACATCACTCTGCCACTCCAGGATTTGCCTTCCTCTACAGAGGTGCAGGCTGGAGCTACTGAAGTGCAAGAAGGGGCCACAGAGTTGGGAAACTAAGGAAAGCAAGAAGAGGGGGGAGGAGGGAAACCTTCAGCTCCCTCCTCCCCGGCAAGCAGAAACAGATGCTGTCCGGGCATCTAAGTTCGCATACTTTTGAGTCAGCTCCCAAAAAAGGCTCCCCCTGACCAACAAAGGGGTTTAGATAAGGAGCTGAAATGACTCAGTACAGCAGGAAGGGAAATGGGACAGGTCTGCCTTCAGGCCCTGAGTCTTGTCCATGTCATCACCCCCTCCATCCCAATAAACAGTTTTCTAGTTAAATTTTCGGTGCACACGTATGTCAGATCATAAGAGCAGTTTCTTGCGCTTACTCCACATTTTTTTATCCCAGAAATTCAGACTTCTTTACAGGGCTGAGTATGCCCACCAGCATACCTAGGGAAGCAAAATTAACTCTGCCAAGGCTTCAGTGACCCTTCTTACTCCGTGCCAAATGTAGCTGTATGGGTCTGGGTGGAAAAATAAACAAACAAATGAAAAACAGGAAATTGCAGATTTCGCCAAAAATCAGACCAAAGACAAGGAAAGTAGTTTTGATTGGGAGGAAAAATGGCCAGGAAATGGGGCAAAGGACTCCCTCAACCCACCTCCCTCCACAACCCTGGGCTCTGCACTCTCATGCGACGGAGGAACCCCATGACCTCTCAGAGTCCTCTACAAACTCACCACCTCACTCCTTTATTTCGAGAGTAATTTTTCAGAGAAATCAAGCCTCTCTCTGTGATCTGACCACTGCCAAAACCATTTCAAGTTCTGTCTGTTGGTATGGTGACGTTTTTTTCTTTAGAACTGTTGGGTGTTGCCACTTCACACGTAAGAAAAAACACCAAGTGCCTGGGTGAAGGACCTTGCGCAATTATAACTCCTATTGTGCAGTTTATCACTGCAATTATCGTAATTATCCGCATTTTACAACTTGATGGCTCATGGGTTGAGGGGAAAATGATTTGCAAAATGTGTAATAGAGGTGTCTGGCCTGACATCTCCCTGCTTTCTGCTCCCAGTCCCAGGCTAAGGAGGAGAACTGAGCCCTCCCCACCAGACCAATGGTGGTTCTCAGGAACCCTCAGTTCTCACAAAACACTTAAAACTTCCTTGAATTTATTCTGGGCTTCTCCCAGCACCTTGATGTCGAGTCAGCGCACGGGATCCGTCCCTGCACCGGCGTGCTGCCAAAGCCATCGCGTGCCACGGCGCATCCTGCCTGCCTGCCAAGGGCCACGCTTCAGACGGGTTGCACAGACAACACGACGCTCAGACCTGCCTGTCTTGCCAGGCCATCCTCCCATGGCCTGGGTGGCTGGCTGCCTTCTGTAGGAAGGTAAAGCACTCTCCTAGCTCCCACAGGGAGGAGGCGTGTCCTCCTGCGCTCACGAGCTCTTTCCCACGTGGCTGAGTCCCAGCACTGGACCAKCCGTGGGAGAACAGGTTCACCACTTCTTGAAGTCCTGAACTCCCCTCTGCGGACCCCTCCCTCCACCCCTCCCTCCCTCACTCTCTCCCTCCATGAGACAAACAGGATGTTTAACCTCACTGTGCTGGTCTCCTCCATAGCTCTACATCAGATGGAGGTCACATCAGGGTCTTTTTCCACAGCCTTCACCTGTGCCTTCCCCTGGTGACCCACTGTACCACACTCCCGCCCCACTTCCATTGCCCTCCCTCATCTTAGATGTGGTTTCTCCACTCCTCGTTTTCAAGTTTATCCAAACAGGATGTCTTCAAAAGAGGATGGCTGCATTTAAAAAYAAATAAATAAATTCAATAAATAAAATCACTCACTGCATGAATAGAGCTTCGTCATGTCACCATGTCACCAGCAAGGGAGTTCTGGCCCCAGGGGCAGGGGAGAACCCTATGTRGCATGGACCTTGTCCCCTCCCTTGMACAGCCCTGCTCCAAGGCCCACAGGCCCAGAGCATGGGCACTCTGGGTCAGCAACACTGCTGAGTCAGCCCATCACCCTCGCCCTGTGCTGTTTCTTAACAGGCCAGTAGGCATTTTCAGCTGGAAGCACAATTTCATGGAGTTGGCTGCAGCCGCTGCGGGAGGTGCCATCCTTGGAAGCCATGGTGGTGGGTCCTGCTGGCTGATGAACACTGCAGAAATTGAGTGYCGTCGTCTCATTTTGGTAATTTGGGGACTGTGCTCTGCTGCCCTGATCCCAGCCAGGACCTGGGACCYCGAGTGTCCAGAGCCAGGCTGCAAGCATTGCCACTGTGGTGCCATAGTGGGGAAAGGAGAGAGACTGCCACCTCCACGACAAGAAAAAAACCAGTATTTGAAGCACAAGTACAGAGAAGAGTAACTAGAAACAAAACAGGGAATATTCTCATTGTATTCACAGAGACTCTTTCAGACACTGCAGATTTGCTGCCCTGCTGCCTTGTGCTGATGGCCAGCTCCTTGTTCCCACGGAGGGAAGGGAGAGCTGGAGAAAGGAAATGGCATGGCAAGCAGGGTGAAAGAGACGTGCGCTGCAGTGAGTGAAAGAAGACATGAGGAGCTCCAGGAGGGCTCTTGCCAGGCAGGCTGAGCTACAGGGGTGGCTCTTCCCATGCCAGGATGAGGTTCAGCAAGAGGACAGAGGGAAGGTTGCTACGGGATTGCCCAGGGAGCCTGTGGCCAGAAGGAGGAGGAGAAGGAGAAGGAGGAGGAGGAGGAGGTCAGGCAAGGTGAGCGGGAGCCAAACAAGGGAGGCTTTACAAATAAAGTACTTCGTATCGGAGCCTGAAATCAGTGCTGAGCCAAGGGATTTTTCTGAGGGAAAAGGGCGATGTTCTCCAGAGAGGAAAAAATATGAAGTCTGGATTTGCRCAACCCAGGAGGCAGGGCAGGTCTCTGTACCAGTTCAAGTGAGCAGGGCTAAGGAGTAAGCCAGTATCCCTCCTRGAAAAGCTTTCACAGGCAAAGCTAGAGAGGAAAAGTGCTCAGGCGAGAAGTACGGAAAGCAAAACRGAGTTCGAAGTTGAAACAGCTGGAAAAGAAGGGAGAATTTCTCTCCCTTCTAAAAAAAAAATAGAAAAAGACAAAAGTGAGTCTGCAGAATAAGAGCAACACCAAGCCAAACCAGAGTTCTCAAAGCAGCTGTCTCTCCATAGAGATTCCTCCCTCGTCCCTGCCGCTGTATGCGGACCGTGATGGCCAGTGGCCTGCAGTGCCACAGCCCGAGTCTGGAAGCCATGACCCACGACAATTACTTTAATTCCTTGCCTTTGAACCTTAAATATAGGTCAGGATTTTGTTACAAAGGGCTCCCTGTCAGCGAGGGCCACAGGTTCAGGCAGGAAGGTGGGGCACCTTCCCACCCCGCTTCACTGCTGATCGTGATGCCTCACCCGCCCTCGGGCTGGAGAACGGATGTGGCGAGCCAGTGTCGAGTGTGAATGAACACAGAACGGATAACAACTTTGCAGTTCTTTACAGTTCTCTCCGTTCTCACAGGCAAGGAATCGGTGACACCAGAAGCACTCAGAGAGCCTGGGGAACAGCTTTGGCCATTAGGTCTAAGTATTTCTTCCCCTTCCACTAAGATCTGGGGGCCGCGGCTGAAGCGTTGCACAGGCTATTTCTGGGCACCCATCTCTCCCCTCCCTGCCGCATTTCCTTCATTGTGTTTGAGCTCTTTCCTATCTGTGGCCTTTAAATCTCCACCGATCTGCCAGGCGCCACTCAGCACAGAAGAGGGGGGTGGTAGACTCAGGGAGGGGGAGATCTGAACCCCTAAAAATAGCCCTGCCGAGTACGTCTGTTTTCCTGACACAGACGGTTCATTGTTAGACTCTGACACGCCAGTTCACCCTCCCTCCCCACCCTTCGACATACTCTCTTTCCTCTCCTGCCGCTCTCCAGCCCAGTTTCCTGTCTACTCCCATCTCTGTGGCCAGAGCTGGAGCGTATTGTGAAGCTAAAGGCTGATGTGGAGTCTTTTGTTTCTGTGAGTACATTTCGGACCACAGACTATGGGGTTGATCCTTGTCACAGGGCATCTACCTTCTAATTTCCCCCATTCCCAGCCACACAAGCTTATAGTTATGAGCCCACACGACAAGTGATATCAGTCATGTTGTAGAAGGCAACCAGAAGAGAATAAATGGAACACCCATTCTACCAGAAAGGTAATTTTCTCCCACCTTGCTGCTTAGAGCATAGGGCCTGCAGACCAGATGTAGTCACTGACATATTGGGAGCAGACACACACTTGCCTCTTCCACCTGCTTGAGTATTGTCCCAGGTGCAGCGAAGTCTGAGGTACAAAAGATGTGGCACTTAGGGACAAGGTTTAGCAGTGGACTTGGCAGTGCTGGGTTAACAGCCGGTCTCAATGATCTCAAAGGTCTTCTCCAACCTAAATGATTCTATGGTTCTAAGTAGCCCAGTATAGCATGATATTCAGTACTGACCATCCAGAGCACAACTACAAAACATGCAACTATCTTTTTAGCCAGATTGCCTTCTCTCACTGTTCACAGTCTTTTCAGAGATGTCTTGCCTACAGAAAACAAGATGAGGAACTTATCTCCATCCGCTTACTCAAAGCACAAACTTGTTTGAACCGTGGTGCTTGCCTAATTCTGTGTTTGTCCAGCATCTAGCACAGAGAATCTCTAATTCTTGACTGGGGACTCCAATTGTTCATTACTTAAACAACATAAAGACCATTATAGAAAGGCTTTATGTCTCTCTGTGTAAAACTCTAATGATAGCTCAGTGATATACGATAGTATTGTAAAACAAACGTTCAGAGGAAAAAAATCTATCTGACAAGCCACACAGCTAGCAAAAGCTTCCTGTATCTCAGAGGCATGTTCTGAACCTTCTCCAAGCATCTTACCGAGATGACCCATTTGGTGAGGCAGGAAGACCACAAACCTCCCAGGATGAAGACATTCCAAAGTCACACAGCCTTTTTCGAGAACATCCTGCCAGCAATTTTTTTGATAACTTCAGAGAAGCACTGGCAACATTATGCTGAGTACAAGCAAGGTAGGATGTCACAGAGATGATTTCTTCAACGCATTGCCTCACTGCAAATAACAACAATAAGGATTCCTACCAAACCAGGAAATGTTTTTG
This sequence comes from Amblyornis subalaris, assembly GCA_018881555.1. NCBI lineage: Eukaryota > Metazoa > Chordata > Aves > Passeriformes > Ptilonorhynchidae > Amblyornis > Amblyornis subalaris. The sequence goes on from JACAXG010000058.1 coordinate 2,721,417, forward strand.
CCTGCTTTTTTCCGCCTGATCAACTAACCAAAGAGGCCTACAGAAATTACACAACTTGCTTAAAACTACATTGTGACTCTATAGCAGAGCAAAAAGCCAAATCAACTACACCTATGAACATGGGGAATGTCTTAACCATAAGCCCATTTGTTCTCAGGTCTTACCAGCTTGTGAACACAAGTGATAATCAGAATTCTCAAGCACAGACAGGATATCTAGGAGCTGAGAAAACTCAKTTGGGGAAGGAAGTCCTGAGGAGATCTGTCTATCCTTTCGGACACCCCTTACTTAGTCACTACGTCCTGTAGCTTTACTACCACAGCATAAGAGATAGTGGGAGAGTTTCAAGCATCAATCTCTTCCTCCATAATTTGCAACCCACTGGTTTTGTTTCAGTTTCCCCTGTCCTTTACCCTGTAAACACTGTTCTAAGAGTGATGAACAGTCTGTTGACCCAGAGGCCTATAATACAAAAAAAGAAACTATTTAGTCTCTCCTGTTCTCGGTTCTGCCAAACAGCATTGGTAATATCCTGTAAAAGACCCCACATGTATAATTTCTGACTAGCCCAGCTCACCACCACTCAGAGGACACTGACACCAGCACCCACTTCACTGCCTGTATTTCCACTTTCAGATGTGCCTCTCATTATCCATTCTGCTAATCATGTTGCCACAGGAGAAGGAAGTTGTGGGTTAACCTGACTGCATAAAAACAGCAGCCCCTTGCACTTGCATTATTTTAATGGTGATGCAAGGCTAAGGGCTGAGAATTAATCTCTATTATAAGGACTAAGCTGGAAGGGAGAAAAGAAATGAGTTTAGAGGTTCATTCCAGCAATCATCCATTTTGGTCACTTTCTGTGGAAGATAAGGGCTGTTTCGTAATAATCTGGTTTTTGTTGGAAATAAACCCCCCAACAAATAGCTCAGGGGTTGCTCGCTATTTTAGGGATAAAAGCTAGCCTATTTTACATGCTATTTTTAGAAGTCACTTAAGACCTGACTTCTTTTATTTGGAGGTCTTCTCTTGATCACTAGTGAGAATCATCTTTTGTATGAGAGACTTATATCTTGTTTTAGCACAAGCTTTCAACTAAGATTCCTTTTATTGTGTCTGCACCTAACATCCAGCACAAGGATGAGTTCCTATGAARAATCACCAGCTATGATGGTGGTCTTCAGCTAGGACAGTCTGCTGCTTCACCCCTTCTCTCCGTCTCTAACAGGGCAAAGCATGATTTGGTGGCAGGAAGGGGGAAGAGAGGAAATACAAGTTTGCAAAAGCCACATGTCCTCTTTGCAAACACCTCTACGAGAGGGCCGGCAGCTGTGACGGGTAGRGAGGGCTGGCAGCTGCATCAGGCAAAGCCAGGTGTTCCTGCAAGTGGCAGGCTCTGGCACATTTGTTGTTTCTTATTTCTGCTCGCTGAGCTAAATCCCCATAGGAAATGCACTGGTGGGTCTGCACAAATGATCTCCTATTGTCTTCTCTGCAAGGCTGATCACATCCCCTCTTTCTTTTAGGCTTTTTCTTCCTGCCTCGCACCACATCTCTCTTCATGGGCAGGTGTGTCCCTAGGTTAAGTGGAAAAACAACTTGCCTCTCTACTGTGCTCTCAAATGCTGAAGGTGCAGAGCAGGAAAATCAGTTCTGTGGGGAGATTCCTTCTGCCTGAGATTTGAGTGTCCCCTCGCTCRGGATGTATAAAATTAAAGCTCTTCRCATACTSTCTCAGGAAAAGCCACATTTCTCCTTTAACATTTCYTTACCTGTGCCGTGGCTGTTCTGGGATGTGTTTTCAGGGGGTATATGCCAAGTTGTGGAGGATGTTTTTAAACTTCTTTGGCACACTTGTTTTCTCTTTTCCTCAGCCTTCAGAAATGTCACCAGCCCTGCAGTGCTGTCAGCAAAATAATTTATTTTGAATCCTATTGGGTCTCAACACCTCCAGGCAAAGGTGGCACAAAGTTATCTTCTTTCCATCACAGGTCGAAAGGGCTTGGCTTGCCTTCCTTCTGACACCTCATTGTCTAAATGTGTAGTTCAGATTATTTCTTGACTCATGCTGAAGTTATACTGGGTGTGAATTATAGCAGAAAGTACTCAGAAGACTTCAGGTTGGAACCAGTAATATCCTCCCTGTGCTTTGCAATTACTTACTCAGCTTAACAGGCTGCTTTCAACTTTTGTGGCTAGTATAGCATCGTTGTAGCTGGCCAGCAGGACTGGGACATCTGGAGAGCCCTCTCCTGTGTAACTAGGGTGCTTACAGCAGAACTGGTGTCTTTTCTACAGACTGGCAGAGCGGGTTTATCATCTTTAGAGTAAGCTTTGGCTAAGAAGCCTGGCTCCCTAGTGCTGCCCTGCTATATTTAGACCCTCTTCTGGTGTGCCCACCCAGTGCTGTTCCCCTTGTTTGTTTCCTACCAAACAATGAGACCTGAAAGAATTGCTTGGAAAGGGGCCAATGCTCTTGCAAACRAAACTGTCAGGCAGCCAAGCTTTGCAAGGGCCCCTTGTAACACACTGTACTGGGAAATGGGAAGCAATTGTGCCTCTTTGCTTCAACCTCCAGCACGGGCTTTTTCCCCATGCTAAGAGCCCTGGTGGTGTGGCCCTGCCCCAGGGACTGTCTTTGAGAAGGTGTCAGAAGACATGGGGGAATGGCAAGAGGCAACACATCAGGGTGGTAAGGAGCAATGTAAGATCTGCTCTGTGTTCTCCCTCACCCCTAATCCTGTATTCCTGGCAGAGCACATTTTAGCRGCAGGTTGTTCCTGGAAAGCTTTTGCTATCTGCTCTGATTGTAGTAGAAGCTGCTCATGTACATATAGGGTTACAGGTGTGGTCAGATGCCCTTCTCCCTCACCCCATTGTTCTTTTCTGTGCTCTTGTGGTGTTTGGCCACCATTCTCTGCAACATCAGCGCTGTAAGGGGAGAGAAAAAGCAGCACCAGCCCTACTGGTGTGCAGAGCAAGAACCACATCAAGATTACTTTTGCTTGTTTTAAACAAATGGAATCAAAGTAAAAAAGAAGGAGGGAGGAGGAAACAAACAAACAAGCCAGACAGGGAGAAGAGAGAATGAAAAGAGATTTCTTTTAAGACTGAGAGGTCTGCCTGATCCACAGCAGCCTAAATGAGGAGAGCCTGGAAATCACAGATTTTCATCCAAGATGGATTTGTTACATTACCTCTAGGTTCCAACTTAGTTGCTTCTTTTGGCCCTCTGAGCCARAATTTTTCTAGCCAGAAAAGGACACGTGTGTCCCTAAGGGAGATTCCAGGAATATCCTTCAGTTGGATCAGGTTTGGGTTTTCCTTCAGACCCATAAGCATTAGAGAGGTCAGAGCCAAATAAAAAAAAAAAAAAAAAATGCACCACCATTTCCAGCTGGGAAAGAAAAGTGCTGAGTACCTGAATGATAGCAAAATTTAGGGGAAGGAAAAGATCAGCTAGAAAGGTATCTGCCCAAACCACACAGGCATCTGCTAGTCCTGCCTGAGAAGAGGGGTGTAAACCTCTTATGAGGAACAGGGGAAGAGTGCATGTGACCCCAGTGCCAGTATCATACTCTCACTCCACTGATCACCACATACACACAGGTCTCTGGCAAATTTAAGAGATGCTGGGACAAATCCAGTGGTTTGAGTTATATAGCATCTTTCTGTAAGAATACCAAGTATTTGCAACTTGAAAGCAGAACCAACATTTAAGAACAGCTTAGGAGAATGCATGCTGGCAGGCAAAATGCAGCTGGRAGAGAAACAAGTAGATAATAATATTTTGACACCATGGGCACACAACGCTGGTTCATGGGCTTTGTAGGACAGCAGTCTCAGGGAGAATCTGTAGATGAATGGAGGGTACAGGGAACAACTCAAGCGCTACAAGCCAAGTTTTACAGGTAAATCAGTAAAGGGGAGAAATTAGTGCAGCAAGGAGAGGCTGCATTTCAGACTGAAATTCAGCAAACCGGGTCTGTAGGATACAGTGAGCAAGACCCTACACTGTTACACTTCAACATATCACAGAACACAACTTGAGTAACTCAAAGGTCCCTAATAAAACTGAAGGAGTCAATTGGGAATGGCCTTCATCATAGGAGATAAGGCAGTTATTAGAAAACCTAATATGTGCTGGGTTTTCTAGGTTTTGATATTATTGTCATACATAGAAACTGCCTTAAAATCCCAGCTCCTGGAGTCAGGGGAGTTCTTTTAAGACTCTCAGATTTCAGTATCAACCACTACCAAAATGCTACAGCCATCATTTGTGTACAGGGAACTTTTTAAAGACGCAAACCCTAAAAGCTTGGAAGATTTTGGATGTCAAGCTGAGAAACAAAGGCCCGTCTCTATAGCAGCTCCTGATTTAGTGCACGCAGGCTGGACAAGCATCTGCAATCCTCTTGGTTTGTGTTGCAATAGAGAAGGGGGTTATTTCATACTTGCTGTTTATTGCAGAACACAGATCCACTGTGCTCAGTGACTAAAGATCATTTATGAAGCCTTAACAGTCAACAGGAAATTATATTTGCATTTTGCCAAATCACTTTATCATTATGCCATTTTGAAAAGACTGTTCATCTATTTTAGTCGTTGCTTAGGAGATGCGGGAGGGATTGGTCTGAAGCCACATCCCTCTTCTGACTCCAAAAAGTGCTGCAGCCCCTACCTATAAGAAAGCCACAGGGCAACTGCTCGAATGGCCAAGGAGATTTTACACTTGGAGTCCTTCTGTGACCCGTTGTGGCAGCACAGCCAGGTGGAGGAAGTCCCGAGCTCCAGCTGAATGGGAAACGGAAAAGGTTACCGGCAGGGAGAATCAGGAGAAGAAGGTGGATTAATGACATCCTGAGAAGCTCAAGGATGGCAGTGAAATGGCTGCTGAGGTGGTGCTAATTCTTTGAGGAACCAGCAACCAAAACCTGTGTTTGGTGGTCGCAGGATGGGTCCTGTTCTGGGAGGAGCCTCTTTCAGAAACTTCTGTGTGGATGTGAAATGAATAGGAGCAATGTGAGAACTGCTGGGGGAGGAATCATAGCTGGTTTGGGGGTTTTTTAATTGTGTCTTTAGCCTTTTAATTTGAATCTTAAAAAAATGGATCTTCCTTTTAGAAGATGAAGCTATTTGAAAAACAAATGTGAATTTTGACAGAGTATGTTAGAGGCCTAATCTCACACCCGTGAAGTGAGGGAAGTCACAAGTGCAAAGACTAGGAGAAGTTTGCTGAAGTCAAAGGGCTACAATTTGTAGCCTTTTCTGGAAGTTCTGGAAGGTTTTCTTAAATTTATTCACTATTTATTATTATTTTGATTCAATAACTACTGCTCTTATCTGCACTACAAAGTCCATAGCAAGTTGGAAAACCAAGGAAGACTAGATTTTCTTCTTTGGTCTCACTATAAGTGAGGCTTGAAAGGCTGAGATCTATTAGCTCTAAAACCTTGTAAGACATATGAGCCAGAAACAATCAATTAGATTCACTACGTACAGATACTGTGTCCTTTCCTTGTTAAATCAGTTTTGATCAACTTGTATATCCTGCACAACTACTGGGTAGCCCCATTATCTAATAGAAAGTAGAATTAAAATGCTGTCTTTCTGCATCTTAATTGAATTCCAATTCTTATCCAAAAATAGCTTGACACAAATCAAAGTAAAAAAAATAATTATCATGTAAATAAGCAAAGCCATTCGCTATTTTCTAACATAAGTAAATGCAAATTGTGGTTTTGAATAAATGTGAGCGATTAGATTGTTCTATTTACATGTGCAGAGAGCCCAGTCTAGCAAAAAGTTACCAAATTTAGAGGAAGAGCTATATTTAGTTTCAAATCAGGATGTTTTAATTACCAGCTAACAGGAAGCAACCTTTTTAGTTTAGTTTAGTTTTGTTTTCTGGTAATTTATATGGAGTTTTAGAAATAACTACAAATATGAAGCATAATTAAAATAGATTACACCAATCATCCTTTTTTTGCTATCCGATATTTTTGATGCACACCATCTCAGACATAATCATATATCAGTCATGTGGAAACTACAAATGCTTTTCTGAGATACCCCAGTTTGTGCCAACTCACAGTTGTCTCCCTTTTAAACTCTCAAGGCTGCCCGCAAACGAGCTCAAACTGGATCATCTCTTTTCAGGTTAATCTTTGCAATAAGTCACAAAATTTCTCATGTGTTTGCTTGTTTGCTGGTTTTGCTCATTCTCTCTACCCAGAGAAGAGTAGATAGCAGTGGAGACCCCCAACACTTCATATGTGCTTAGCAGCCTCCAAATGAAAAAAAATTACAAAACATGGCTTTTTCTGTTTGCTATAGTCTAACACTAGCTCCTGCTTATTACAGGCATGTGAAACTACAACTGCTCAATACCTGAGGGTTATAAACACTTTTTGAACTGGCTTTGAAATGCCACTGCAGCTGAGCACAGCTCTTGCATCAGGCATAGTTAGGCACCGCATTTCCAGAAGACCTTGGAGTCTCTGTCACCCCTATCAGTCCTCCTGCTCTGCCCTTTCCGGGTACAATGTTTCCCATGCTTCAGCTTTTCRTGCTGTCCTTGGGTTCCCAGAGCCCGTTTGGAGACTGCAGAACAATAGCAATTGCTGAAAATATGAAATGGGAGAAAAGAAAACATCTTGGTAAAAACGCTCACACACTGGGAGTAGGATATAAAAATAAGATGTGACAGCTCAGCTCTGGGGCCCCAGGATCTATAGGTTGTGGATAAAACAGCTTCTATTTTTCTTCTGGAGTCTTACCTCTTGTTGTGCTTCTGAAAAATGCCAATAAGGAGACAGATCCTCTTTGTCATCTCTCCAAGGAAGTGCGTTCCTCCTGTGCCAATACCATCACACCTTCTATTACCGTAAAACCTTCTGGATCATTCTCCCTCTTTTTATATGGCTCCTAAAGCTCAGTGAATAATTTTGCAATGAATTGTTTATTCAGCAAATCTCACTTCTTTTTCTATTTTTGGAGTATCCCAGAGCAGATTGAAATTTCCTCAGGTTCTTTATTATCTTATGCTATCTGGCAGGTTTTCTGCAGTTTCTTCCTCTCATCCACGAATTGGCTGTGAACTTTGGTTGTGGTTTCAGGCATTTGGGCCAGCTGTGACGAGTGAGACTGCAGGCCTGAAAAAAATCAAGAGCACGGTCACATGCCAATGTTCGACTGCGAAAAGATCATCATTATTAATTTCAGGTGCTGTTAACTTTTACACCTGCATCTTTCACTTAAGAAGGATGCTGAAGGGAGAATAATTTCAGTATGGGACTACATGCCATCAAAGGGAATAACATTTTCATTATATTCAGAACGGGATATAGCCTCAGATATAAAATTCAGAGAGAGCAGCGACGACTGAGAAATTATATTGTCAAGCTGCCAAAAGCTGCTTCATTTCATTGCTATCCTGGGGCACCCTGGTGTTTTCCATGTCCCTATCCCTGCCCCTGATAATTTGTTGTTCGGTTGCTGGAGGCAACTCTTAAGGCAAGTGGAGCAGGTAATGACACAGGGATAACCCCAAAATGATCCTTGTTTTAACTACCGTGTGGGTGTGGGTTGCCATAGTAAGGAAATCCCGTGAAAGGTTGTCCCAGTGTTGGTGTAGTACAGAGGAGGGCCCTTTGAAGGGAAGTGCTTGTCTTGGCTGGCCTCTGGCGTGGTGGGCTGGCCGCATCTTGCTCTAATGAGAGCCTTGGTGCAAAGTGCAGGCTTGCTGCATGCTCCCATCATGCCTGAGCTCCTTCATCTACCTTTTCAGTGAGGGAAGGAGAGGCAGAGGGTGGAGAGGAATAGCAGCACAGTTTCTTTCAACAGACACTGTCCAAGAGCCAGAGTATTTTGCGGAAAAAGAAGAAAACAAGGGAGCTCCACCCTTTTACCACAGAGACGTCTCAGCCACATCCCAAACCTCGGCTAGCTAGAGATTCCTTCCTTGCATTGAGAAACGGAAAGGGAGCCAGGAGATGTGGGATGTACAGGGACCCAAAGATATTTTTAAACATGTTGGAGATCTGATTGCATAGTTTTGGCCTGGTTTTGTTGGCACAAGGCCCTTTCTTTACTGGTTTGGATAGAGCACACATGCTGAGGAGGCCCTCCTCATGTGTCAAGATGAAATTTTCTGGCTGAAGAGACAGCTTTGGGGACAAGTAACCAGACCCAGCAGCTTTCCTAACCATGCTTGTTCTGCAGCCTGTTTTGTTAAGGAGACCGTCCTCTCAGACCTGCTGCTCCGTGCACTGAAGCAGGACTGCCAAAGAGGACCTGCTGTGGGCCTTGACATGATGTCTTCAGATAAGGACTTCAGGCCAAGGCAGCCTTTCTTTCCCACACAGCTCTTTGGCTGTCCTGCAGCCAGAGCCTCCATTCCCTGTGTGAAAGGCAGACAGCCACCATACCATGTTGGACAGACCCTCTGTCCTTACAGAGCTGTGCCTCAGGGCCTCTTACCAGCTTGCCAGCCACAAAAGAGGACCACAGGAGAAGGGAATTGAGGAGGAACCAATTAAGGACGTGAGCCATGACTAAACTTTTCACATTGAGTGTATGTGGAGAATGGACAGGGACAGAACTGTGGCTGTACCCGGGGAGGGAACTTGGGTGCCTCACACCTTTCAGAGGTGTAAGACACCGTTGCTAAATGAGAAGGTCCAAACCAGATTATTAAATCCTCCATTCTTGATCCGCTGGGAGATGATGATGAGGAACTGGAGGCAGGAGAGGCCCAGACACTTCCCCAGGCACGGCTGATCTCAGCCCATGTCACGCTGTGGTGATGCGGTATGTTGTGGTGATGTGGGACATCCTGTGACGCAGCATGTGACAAAGCCAAGAAAGTTTAAAAGTGCTGAAGAGGAAAAGCCTCGGTGTGTTTATTTTTGGTAGAAAGAGGAAGGATGCTGGTGAGGCTAAAAAGAGCCCAAGCTATGCCCTGTCAGAAGCCTACACCTAACAAACTGTATTTTCTGATACATGGTAAAGGCAAGATCTCATCCTTTACGTAACAGCTTTCACGGGGAAAGCATTCAGTTAGATGGGAATTTCTTCACTTCCTGCTGAGAAACAACTCTATCTGGGTGGTAAAAGAGGGGTCATTTAAATCTGAAGGTAACAAAAAGAAGCACACACCTGAGAAATCAAACTCGTGGTAGGTAGGAGTTCAAATGTGTCCAGAGTGACAGTGCCATTGGCCTTTCCTGGGGAAGGAAACACAGGACTTGTGGTTAAGACCCTTCACTAGGGGCTTCAGTGTTCAGCTCATCTGCAAGGGAGCACCTCCATTGCTTCCAAACTAAGCTGCTCTTGTGGGTTTTGTTGCATGCAGGGGAATCCTTGATCCAAATGCTGATCATGGCTTTTGTGTTTCATGTAAAAGTGCAGCTAGAGCTGCAGTCCTAGGGTAAGGGCTCCCCAGTTTTTCTTACTGATTTTGGTTTTAAAGCAACTAAAATTTGCCAAGAGGGAACAAAGAAATAATATAGCTTCTCCTGCTGGTAAGTGAACTTTTTCCCCTATGGACCTATACTAATTTCTTCTTTCATTAATGGTGTGAGCGGGTAGATTTAATTTCTGAACAAAATCACAGTTAGTGGCTGTTAGTAACACCTGAGCCTGCCTCTGGGCAAAGTACCCCTTTAGAAATCCCCGTGTCTGCAGTAACTAAAGCTCCTTAATTCAATCGTTTGTCAACCATTTTCCTCTGAAGAAAAATTAAAATCTGCTCTGACACTTGCTGAGAAGGCTGCAGCGGCAGCAGCACGTAGGGCCCTCCATCACTTGACACTGGAGGCATTTGTGGGCTTTGGGACACAGTTTGACATCTAGTGGTAACGTGAGGTATAATCCCAGAGCTCACACAGGGAGTGCAAGGGTCACAATCCTGCATCAAGCAAGATGAGGAAGGATCCCCCCATCGTCCTGGTACATACTTGTGTGATGCATGTACAGACACACTCATCAGTGTTGAGCATCTTCTTATCCTGCACTGACTTTTGACTATGGCAGAAAAACAGCTAAGAGGTAGACCCAGGTCATATTTCTGCCAGAAAAGCAACATCTTTTAAGATTTGTGTTTTGATCTCCTTGCTTATGATCCCTTAGATCATTTTGCAATAGCAGGAGCGTCTGAACACAAGTAAAGCGACAGAAGATGTGGAAATAGTTAATTCTGAAGTCTGGTAGGAGGCAGAGTTTAAAGAAATCTAGGATTTTTTAGCTTCGGGTTTGATTGGTGCCATTAATGATTGCAACCAGGAGAGTCTTGTGAAGCTGATCTGCTGCTAGGAACTGAATAATGAATGCACTGATAGAAACATCTTTATTAAAAGAAAATGTAGGGAAGAGCAAAATGATTCAGGTGATTTGAGCAGCAGTCCAAAAGTAATACTTCTGGAGGGTTACAAAAAGGTTGAAACATTCTTTATTTTTTTACTTCTCCACATTTCCTACAAGCAGAATGGGAAAGTATCATTATCTCTTCAGAAACATGATTTTAGCCCAAGCCATGCTCAAAATCTCATGGGGAAGTTGCATGCTGTGAAAAAGTTTGACCAGTTTCTCAGCTTGGACTACAAGGGTGAGTAGCTCTTTTGAACTTGCAGATCTGCTTCTTCCCACTGAAAGCAACCTGTGCAGATAGAGAGTGGCCAGGCAGTTTCTCTGTCTGCCTGGAAACATTAGATTAATATGTATACAGGGATTAGTAACAATTTACCAGGGATTAATTTGGCCTGCTGTGTACAGCTGCTAAAATAAAAAGAATAAATGTTAATTAGAAAATATATTAAGAGTTCTCAAGCATTCTCTCTTCTCTTCTCTTCTCTTCTCTTCTCTTCTCTTCTCTTCTCTTCTCTTCTCTTCTCTTCTCTTCTCTTCTCTTCTCTCTTCTTGTAACTGCAGTGAAGAGCTCCTCAGGGCAGGAATTATCTCTGTCTACCTGCCAGGAGGGTGCCACAAACATTTTTGGCACAAGAAAAACACTGTAGTGTTTCTTCTAGAAACCAGGCACTACTACAGAAAGAGGACAAAATCTAGCAGTAACAGGAGCTTCATGGCAGAAGAATCAGCATCCTGACCAAGGGCAGCTCTAGTGTTTTCTAGTTGGTGGGGATCTTGAAAGAAGATTTTGTGAAAGATATGCTTGTGCATGTGTAATGTGATAGAGGTTTAAAGCAAGACTATCAAACAAGAACAGGGAAAGATTATTCATAATCAAGATATTACTATCCAGGTGAAAGTACACAGGGTTCTTTTGATGAGTGAGAGTGAAAAATAGAAAGAAAATAGCCATTACTTCATAAAAGACCTTGTAGTCTTCTCCTACATGTCCTATTTTTGCAATCAGCCTGTGTAGCTGCATATCCATCTCAAAGCCTGGGAACAGCCTGTGAAATCCCCAGTGAGGACTACTGCACAGGAACACAAATGCAGAAGAACTCTAAAATGCTTAAGCATTATTTAGAAAGTGTATAAATCTGTGGTAACTTGTTATGAGTACTCTTAACAAGTTTCCATAAATATATTTTTTTAAACACCACATGAATATTTTGGAGAGTGGCAACTCAGATAAACACAGAAAAGCCTGCTTAGGAGAAAGCTGTAAAAGTTAGTCCCTCAGTCTTCCAACACAACAACAAAATCTTGTTGTGTTATTAGTATGATCTTGATAATGATAATGATAACCTGTGCTGTTCTCGCTTTGTACAGTATTGTTCCTTTAAACACCTGTTGCATTTTGCTGTGATTGTACATTATGTTAAAACAAAATGACAGAAAAAGACTTTAATGAAATTTATAAAATACTGGTGGGGCTGGATGCTGCTGTTCCCAAGATGAGAACTGTTCTGCTCTTGGTCTTCAAAATAGGAGGGAGAAATAGGATTTTTACCCCTGTTTCTAGAAGTTCTTCCTTCCCCTTTCTCCTCCCATCATGTCTCCTCCAACAGCTCTGCAGTCCGTTCCAGCTGGAAACTCCTGAATGCTCAGGTGAGTGCTGTCTTCTGCTGTCCAGAGAGGGGATCCTGGTCCTGGTGTTTTACACCACAAATCTCTCAGCCTTAAGGACACACTGTATCCCCCTGCACAATATCAGCTCCCTCTGCTCTTGTTCCTCAGTATCTTGCTCTCTATGCTCCTGTTCCTGCACATTGAAACAAACACCACATCATTTGCCATGGAGAAATGGCTGAAAGAAGTCACATATCTCAGTGTATCAGCAGCTCAGATGCCTTTTGCAGACACAACGGAGCAGGGACTTCTGCAATCCGTTTCTGGGTACTGTTCCTATTTATCAGGAATGACTCTTCAGCTTAAAGTTTCCTGTTACTGCCTCAGCCCCTCTGAGCCCACGGAGGCCTTGGGAAGCACAGAGCCAGGGTGGCAGGGTACACAGCAGCCAGTGACCCCTACCCACCGTGCTTACAGCAACCAGCAAGATTCCCAGCATCACCACAACTTAAACATAAACCAAACAGCCAGGATAAACCTGCCTGTGTATTCCTGGGCAACAGTTTCCTTCCCAACCCAGCTCTCAGACACTTATTCTTTGCAGCAGTGCAGCTCTGAGGCAGAGCCCACGCGGAGGTACTGGAGGAGCAGAGCTTTCCGTGCCCTCCGGCAGGTGCCCTCCTTACGCAATGCCTTTGCAGAGGAAGTGCCGTTCTTGTGTTATCTGGGACTTGTGCCCGCCACGTGCCCGGCCATCCTTCCCCCGAGGTACCATCCTGCATCTTCTTTAAAGAACTAAACTGCAGCAGCTCCAGGGCTGGAGCTCAAAATATTTTTCCTGACAGATTTTCAAAGGAGATGTCAGGGGAGGATTCTTCTCCCCCAGCTGTGTGATGCCTACGTCAGACCTTGACATCTACAATATCTCTTTTTATGATCAGCCACAATGAACAGGCACTTGAAGGGCATGGTTCATTTCTTTTTGCTGACTGTAAAGGAGGTCCACAACAATGAGCCTAGATGCAAAGGTCTGCATTCAATCAAGCGAGGGAGATGAATTCCGTCCCAGTGCCCAAAATTTTTGGATGCTCTAAACATTTAACCCTACTGCTTAACATTCAGAAATTATTCCACATTTTTTAGGCTGAAAGCATTTCTCTTTTTTTTCTGGCAAGCTCAGTCTCTCCCTTCTTGCACACTAAAAAAAAGGAAAATCTTGGCATCATCTCAGACTAAAATGGTGGATGCTAGTTAATTGTCTAACAAAATTGATTGATTAATTTTTTATCTATCTATTTATAAAACTCTCTTAACGCTATGAAGAGCTATAGAAATGCCATGTTGTTGTCAATAATTAATGAAGTAACATCTGGTGGGCACAAAGATGGATCACTGTCCCACAAATTAAGGTACACTGTGTTAACTCGAACGCTATTTTTAGGTGAGTGCCACTCATTACAAGCCTTCACATAGCTGTTTTGCTTAAAGAACAGTCCTTACCTCAGAGCTTTTATTGTTGTTCTTGCTGCAGCTCAGATAAAATAGTAGCCCAACACTTTGTTTTCWTCAGGATTATTATAGATATTCTTCCCTCATTCTCCATTCCAGTTAGTTTCTGGAGCCACCCCAACAACCGGGATACCTGGTCTGCTGCCAAAGCTCCATCAAGCATCTGTCCTGTGAGCCTCTCCAGTACCCTCCCCAAGAGGTAACTTCTGTGAGTGTGTGTGTGTGATGCTAATGAGATGCATGTGGCTTCGTTTGATAAGTTCAGAGAAATGTGTTGTGCATTTGGGTTCCAACCGATCCCTCCTTTTCAAGGCTGCAGGAAGTAAATCAGTCATGTTTTAAATGATCCCACGCTCCAGCTGCTGCAGATTTGGAAATTGTTAATGAATGCTGCTCACAGCGTTATCTGCTTGTGGCCATACGGCTCTGTAGGGAGAAACTTCCATCCCAAAGTATTCTGCACACCTTTCTGCCGTACTGGCAGCGCCGCTGGAAGGCGACCATCACCGGGCTGGAGGGTGGCAAATGACTCTTGTTCAGTAGCCAGTGCATTGCAACTGGCCATGAGGGAGAATTTTATTTTTATGCTTTTTACACAGGGTACTGGGGCAAATTTTGTTTTCTGTGCCAGTGTAGAGCAGACCTTTAAAGCCTTGACTCCTAATGATGCTGCTTGGCATTCTAATGCATGAAATTAATCCTTTTTGATGCCATATTCTGACTTGGAAACTCTCTGATTCCCTTCTCAAGGCTTAGCAACCTTTGGAACAAATGTCCATCCTTCTCCCTGCATTCCAGTGCCAAAACCCTATCCCCTGTATGTGACTAGTGTGAGGCTTTATCATATTGAATGTAGGCTAGTAAAAAAATATGGATTAAAAGGGACCTCAAACATTCATTTTACCCATCTTCTGCCCAAAAGAGAATTACCTATATCTGGGCCATTCCTGGCAGATGTTTATCTAATGTTACCATGATGGAAATTCACCCATCCCAGGCAATCTACTTCAGTGCATCTGTAGCCTTAAATTCCTCTTGCTGCAGTTCATTACATTTCCTTTCCCCAACAGAGATAGGAAGAAAAAAAATTCCCCATACTTTTTGCAGTGGCCTTTCATGTGTTGAAGACTGTGCATCACATCCACCTCCTCAACCAATGTCATCTTCCCTAGCTTAGGCAGTCCTTTCTGTCTTTGCTCACACATCTTGTTTTCTCGACCATTGACCTTTGTTGGCACCCTCCTCCCAGACTCTGCCCAGTTGATCCACAAACATTTTGAAGTGTGATGCCAGTTGTCAAGATGAGCTCATACCAATACTAGTGCTGAAGGATTACTACCCAGGCTCTTCACAGGAGTCTAGCCACACGTCTTAGTATGGTCTTACACATTTTCACAACAGTGTGACATCGATGATTCACAGTCTTATTTTGATCTGGTGGAAACCCTTCCCACCCACCCTTTTCTCAAACCCCTCTGTACAGGACTGTTACATAGATAGCAACAGACAGTTGCTTTTCAGTATCTAAGGGACTTGATTCTCTTTGAATGTTGCTGATTTTCCCCTGGGAGAGATGAAAAATCTGCTGTAGCTCCCAGATATACCTTAGAGGACTAATCTCCAAATCCTTAAAATGATTACACCAATTTGCATAGCTACTCAAAAATAGGCTTCTCCCCATGTGAGGTCCTTTTAACCCCTATATGAACCTTTCACCCTGTTTTGGCTGGCACCAGCTGAGTCTTGGCCCTCCGTGGCAGCAGGACGGAGCTCACTCCAGCAATGGGAAGGTTGGAAAAGGCTTGGCTTTGAACTGCAACACCCCATGAGTATGAAAGAGAGTTTTGTCACCTTTCCTGCTGTAAGGGAGTACTCTTATAATCTAGAGGGAGGACAATTAGGAGAGCCCTTGTTAGAAAAGGAAGGGCATGGTTAGCTTATTGTCTACTCTCGTTGCTTCCTCATGCAATGGAGAGCTGCAACAGTCCCTTTCATTTCACCACAAGGAAATTTCACGACAAGGAAATTTCAAGGAAAGGCCCCTTCAAGTGTTGTTCCAAGAGCTTCAGAGCAGGTCAACAAAGACAGGCAGGGATGATTAAACTACAGACCAGCTGAGGTGAGCTTGACACAACTGCTGATGTTTGGGTCAGCCGGTGCTTGTTTTCTCTCCGGAGGATTTTCCTTTTGACAGAGGAGGGTCCTGTATCCAATCACACAGCTTGCTAGGCTGAAAGAGGGAGTCGGGGCTCAGAGAGGAACTGGCCCAGGGGAGGCAGATAACTTCCAAAAGAGGCTGCTCCAGCATTTTCATGCTGTTAGTGTACATATGTGGCTGGAGGCAAGTGTTGACGGGAAGGTCTGTAACAAAAGCTGGCTTGTGGCTCTGTGAGGATGACAGGACGATGCACTGCACAAAGCAATAGGTGGGTTACCCTTCACAGTATCCTGACACCACCAAGAGCTTCCTACCTGCCTGTGGCCCCCTTCCCCTCCTCCTGTTGCCCAGCCAAGTTCTTTGACCTCCGTGCTCCCCGCCCAGCAGAGAAGGGAACAGCCCTCCAGCAAAGCTGAGGACAAGGCAGAATTGTCAGCCTCTGCCGCGGTGTCAGGGTCAGGCCAGCTGAGAGACAAGGAACTATTTGAGCTCAAGGCTTTGGCAAGCGAAGCGAGCAGTGCTGGGATCGATCACACATGGGCCTGTGGATATTCATCACGGGTTAGAGGTGCTGTCCCCAGAGAATGGTGCTTCACACCAGGGGCATCCCTGTCTCAGCCTCTCTAAGAGCTGGAGTTGGGGAGAAGACCTGAACTATATGGAGAAACTTGCAGGAAAGTTAATGCCCTATTATGTTTAAAAAAAAACAACAAACACTTTTTTTTTCTCAACAGAAAATCTCTAACTCTTCTAAAATGAAGCTAGTTGCCGATCTAATTCCAAATGCTCTCTGCTTGACTTGAAAGTGATTTCAGCAGTGCTTTGATCTACACCCAAAAGCCACTGGGAATAGCACCAACTGCTCAAATAGGCCAAAGCCAAGAAAGGAAAGGATCCTTACACATTAAAAAAAAAAAAAAAAAAAAGCATCCTGGTTCCTAGGCCTCCACCAGATCCACCCTGCACCCAGGCAAGCTCACAGGCTCTTAGGAATGCTTCTGTTCGAAAACAACAATACCCACTGTTGGKAACGATTTCCTTCTCTTTCTAGATCACTCTATCCAGCCTTCTAATTACAGCTGGCTGGATTATTTTTACAAATAAATTACCCAACTAATTCAACCTTTTATCCAGCTCATGAATCATTAGCAAACAGACTTTGCTTTTTGTTGCTCTTGGTAATTATTTCATGAGTGGTTCATGCAAATAAACTTCATTCTGTGGGAGGTGTCTGCAGTTTGCTCTCTTCTCCTCTTCAGGCCATGTAAGTGGCTCCCTCGCTGATGTGCTGCGCTTTACAGCTCTTGAACTGCGTGTCAGAATGCTTTTAATTACAAGATTTCTCCTTCATAGTGCAGAAACCCCTCCCGCCACAGCTGTGTCCCAAATGTACATGTCAGACTGAACCCCACTCAGACCCATCCTCATGAATAAGAAACAAAAGAGAGTGGGGGAGGAGTGGAGATGAGCAGCTGTGCAGAATCTGAATAAATATTCGCTGATTCCCTTTTCTGCAGCATCTGCTGTGTAAGTCTCCTCGTCATGTGCCCATAACACATGAAGTGTGTGCAGAGAGAGCTCAGAGACAGTGGTATGCCACATTTTTCTAGGGACTGGCGCAAAGCAGTTAACAAGTCCTAACCGTGTTTCCAGACAGAAATAAAGATCCTTCTGATTATTATAATCCCTGTTGCTGCCTCATCTTCACACCTTATGCTTCAGGCTCCCCCAGCCCATCTCCCTGGGGCATGCGGCTTGGCATATCCAAAGGAGCCAGAGAAATAGCAGAAGTTTTCATGCTAGAGCAGCTCTTTTCATCATCTATCGTAGTATGCTCTCCAGAAAAATGATCAGACAGATGTGTTCTAAGGTGTAGTAAAATAGCTGATGACACGTCTCATGTTTTCGTGTATATTTTGGAAATAAATGCCTTCCTGATGGTGATCCACGTAGACCTTGGCACACGACAATTGGCAGCAGTGGTTGCTTTCACCTACGGGTATGTTGTGCAAATTCTGTTGTTTTGCATGGGCTAAACTATTCCTTTCCTCCTGCCCTTGATTTCTTCCTAATAGCTCTTGCTGTACTGTGTTGAATCCACAGCTGTTCTGCTGGGTGATGTGTATCCTTTGTGCCCATGTATCCCAACACAAAAAGAACATGCTTTCTACCCTTTACCAAAAAAAAAAAACCCACAAAAACACTTGGAATAATCCGTTCACACTTAGCCCTGAGGCAATTGTTCACAGGATGCTATGAGCCAGCTCCCTGTGGTTCAGTGTTCACAATCTCTGTTTAACGGCGCTCCCCTTAATTTACAACTTTTTGTCTGCCATGCCTTGAGGGCACTAACAGACCTTAACTGCCCTGGCTGGCTTACTGCTGCCCATTAACCCAGACCTGAGCTTCAATAAATCTCCTGGGTTGTGTTGCCCGTGTACCAGTGCTGTCCTGCCTTAATTAACTCTTTTTCTGGAGATATACTTGATCCACCTTGTAGAAAGTCTTGTCTTATTCCCTGGTGGGAACCTGGACTTTGGTCATCACCTTGCCTTGCTTGCGGCTGTCAGTGGACTCTGCCTCGATCAGCACCCTGCCTGGTGCCATGGGACTGTGCCTGGTCAATGAGGGCTCCACTTGGGCTGTCGTCACCTCTGATAATAATTTCTCCTGGTTGCTTTATGCCATGAACMTCATCCTCCAAGGAGTTGTTTACTCACAGTGTTGCACCAGGAGTTCACAGAGTGGAAAAGATGCATATACATCAAAATGCATGCACGTAAAAACATGTGAAGCTTCTGACTTTGAAATAATATGACTACCTCAAATCTCTTCCACTCAAAGGTAGCCGTAAGTGGCTACCATCGGCTACCAATGGCTGTCTCATGTGGACAATCCTGTCCTGCTGCTCTTGAGGATCTGTTGAGGTTAAAGCTGTCACAGTTGTCCCCCTTACAACCAATCCCATCAGAAGGGATGAAAAGTTGCTGGAGCCTGTCACACATTTGGAGTATATTCCACTCTCCTGTGGAAGATGGGGGATTTCAGTCTCAGCGGTTGTCAGGGTGACATCTTTCAGCAACAATAAACTTGACAAAGAGAGTGAAGAGCACTGTTATAGACAATTAACCTGATTTCAGACTATATATAGCCCCTATATGCATTGCAGACACTCAGAAAGATTCCTGCCATGGTATAGGGATTTCTATAGCACAGTAGCCTTAAGCTGGAGGTGGGAAAGTGTCTTCAGGAAACAAGGTAGGGAGCATGCTGTGCCAAGTTCATCAGTCCATAAAAAGCTATCACAGGCAGTTATCTGTTTTAAGAGGCTATTTGGCTCTTTTTGCTTTGAGAGCGTTTCATTTATTATCCTGGTTAGAATGAACTGCTAATACATTCATCAAAGGCTTGCTTTTCTTTTTTTTTTCTGAACAAAACCTGAGTTTTCAAAAGAACAAATGCTCATGAGAAATGCTTGTTCCCTTAGAGATTTAAATTCCTCAGAATAAAAGAAGCACTTGATTCTTCTCCAATTTTTTGTTTGTTTAGGCTGAAGAAGGGGTATTAAAACAAACAAACATTTTTGTATTGGAAATTAAATAGGTTGAAATTGCTTAATATGACTGATGAAAGATGGTCCACATGAAATGAAAGAAATTATTATTCAGTGATCATATCTAAATGAAACAAAGTTGGAGGTGGGGGAAACTTTGAAAAAAAATTGAAAGCTATATATTTGTGTGGAGATGTCATGAGTGGGAAACAGGCACCATATTTTGCTATTCCTAATGAAACATAAATGTGTTTGAGGAAAGTTGATGGGAGTTTACAGCTACTGTTCATCAATTTTAGTAAGAGCTCTAGCTGTGAATTTCACAGCCACAGATTCCCTGTTGATTTTCTTTTTCTAGACCTTTGGTTTCATTGAATGCAGAATGTTTTCAAAGTGTTCATTGCAAGGAGTGAAACTAATAGCAAGATTGAAGTCGGCTAAGAAAGCATGACAGACTGAAGAAGCTCTGGCATCAGAGCACTGATTTGGGACCCTGGCAACAGGATCACGGGGTAAATTAATTCAGATTGAAAGGGAGGACTTCAGGATATCATCTGGTCCAATCCCCTGCTCTAAGCAGGGTCAGCTATGAGATCAGACTGAGTTGCTCAGGGCTTTGTCCATTCTGATCTTGAAAACATACAAGGATGGAGACTGCACTTGACCCATCAAACTAATGGTTAGTGACCTGAACCTTATCATCCTGAACCATTTAATCCATTTTATGCATCTGTTTATCTCCTCATGTTCCCACCACAGCAATATCTCTGATCGTAGCACTAGAGTGTGATGCTAAAAGAGCTGTTCAGAGAGGAGCTGTGTCTAGCAGATAACTGCCCTGCTGGCTGACCACCACTTCCCTACTGGCTCACTTCAGGATTTTGGTGCATTCACTGTTAAATATTCAGATTCTTTGGTGATAAACATAAGCAAGATGAAATAACACAGAGAGAAGCTCTCCATGTCACTTTAAAATGCATCATGTCTAGCAAACTCTTAATCCAAAGGTATTTGCATGGAGCCCTAACTTCCTTAGACAATACTTTTTAGATCCCTGTCTGTTAAGCACCTGTGCTGCCTGCTGATAGGTAGGCTGACATAAAACACGTGTTTGCTAAAATTCAGAGGAACAACTGTTCTTAATCCCCGAAATACACTCAGAGTTAAAGATTCATACTCCGTACTTGCAAGTCCATACTAATGGCTCAGTGCTTGTTACAAGCACCCAGGAAAGATCTTAATGCATAGGAAACCTGCTAACAAATGTGGTGTCACGAGTAAATAATAAAGTTCTGAAAACTTCTCATGTTCAATTCTCTGGTCACGGCTACAATGGAAACCAAGGTTGCTCTCCAGGACTCAATTGGTTCTACACCAATAATGATAACTTCAGCTGACTTTCAGTGCCAAAAATAGAGTAAATTACTTGTTGTTACTCACACAGCTGCCTGTTTTTATTAGGACTAACTCCTGAACCAGTGAGTGGACCATGCAGTGTGGCTGTGCACGGAGAAGCTGCAGTATTGGATGCTGGAGAGGACAATGGATGGAAAGGTGGATGCAAAGTCGTCTTATTGCCTGTTTCATTGCACGTTCTGTGAGACGGGGCTCCTGCTCAGTGAGGGTGTCCAGAAGACACCGATGATAATGACAAGAGTTATGCTTTTCATTTATTTCTTGTCAATTGGCTCTAGCAGACAGCCTCAGCATGTAGCCATACACTCTTTTATCTGCACTGGCATATGCCAAGATAGATAGAGTCTAAGTGCCTGTATGTCTACAGTCTTCATCCTTAAGTCCTTACAGGAGCAGAAAAACCTCAGAGTCAGCAGGAAGGCTGCCAGCACTCAGTCCACAGCTGCCTGGGAGTGTGTCCACGCTGCTGCTTTATGGACAAAAGGAAAATGCTCCTTTTTGAAGTCCAACTGCACCTATTAGGGGTTCATGAGATGGCTGAGAAGAGCATGCCAGAGGTGGCCAGAAGGAATCAGTGACTACTGATTTCTTAAAAGTTCTTGGTTTTTATTTTCCACAGGATATGGTGTAGAAGAGGGTCTTGTCTTTAAATTATTTATTTAGGCATAGCAAACTTTTTGTCTGCTAATGTGTTGCTTTCCAAGGGATGGTATATTCACTGGGGAAATTTCAGAACAGAGGCCCTAAAGAAAAAGAGGTTTTTATTACCTAGTCTGAGTGCATCGGTACATATTCTGGATTTCAGGAATTCAGTTTAGCTATATATTTTTATGCTATCATATTTATATGTTACGGATGACCCATATATTTTATACAAAAAAAAGAATACTTTGTTAAAACAGTTACAGATGCCTAATGCTAAAATCCACCTACAGAAATGGTTGCTGGAGAAGAAAAAAGCCCTTTAGCATCCCCTTCTTTAACATATCTCAGCCCAACTATTCGCATTTTCAACTAACTGAATCCCACCTCTCAGGTAGCTTGAAAATGGGCAGTAACACAATAAACACCAACCTTCTTGTAAGTTGCACTGAAAGTCAAAAGTTCATCTCTGAAAAGCCAAGATGGATGTGCACTTTCTGCAGCACAGAGGGTGTCAGATGTGTTATTTTTCCAAGGGGAGGAAGAGATTGTACTTGAGATTTTCCATTTTAGTGCATTCGAGAGATATTTTTTATCCATTTACTCCTCTAGCATCAGTTGCAAGAAAGTGTGCGTGAAAGAGATTGCTGAAAATATAAAGCCATTCAATAAATCAATAGTGTGCTTTCATGTGGAATATTGTGTTCATTCCTAGTCACCAGCCAAAAAGTGGTAGCAGTAGTAATGGAAGAAGCTCAGAGATGGGTGACATGAATGATTATCTGCTTGGGAGGCTGCTGCTAAAGAAAGATTGAGAAGGATGTGATCCCTTAGTTTTAAGAAGATACAAGTAAGAGCAGTTCAGTTAGGGAAATATATGACAGTAAATGGAAGACCAAAAGTAAGGTTAGCATTTCTTGGGACTCTTCCCGTTGAGACAAACACTGTGAAAATTCCAAGCCTGGACCATTTTTGCATGTATGTTAATATAATAACTACTGTTTAATACAGCATCATTTAAAACTGTGTGCTTTACAGACAGACTCAAAGTGGTGGAATTTGTAAGATCTAGTTGAAGATGCAAATTTGTCATATTATCTCAGAGCCTGGTAGAATAAATCCTGACACTTCAGACCTGAAGGCATGGAGCACATTTGCACAGGAAGGCTTGGGGTGTAAATCATGCTTTTCTGAGACCTTAGGCAGTAGGAATTGAGGTGCCCRTGTCCTAAGGTGGCTCCCTCCAAGAGTGCTCTTTAAGCACCACCAATGCAATGCTGTGATTTTTTTGTTTGTAGTCTTCACTGGGATGTCAGAGGGCCACCTGACAACGTATCCTCATCATCCCAGGGTTTCACTCCAGAGCCCCCTGCCAGCACTGGGAAGCCCTAAGTTGTTCTGACAAATATGCTTCTCTTCACCCACACTACTGTTAAACCTTTTTGCCTGTAGCACTGCTGACAATCCAGCCACGATTAATACTGTTCAGATGGAGCTGAGCTCCTCTTCCCTTTTATCATTCAGACACAGATGAAAGGCTGAGGAAACAGCTGATCTTCCTCTTCCTGTGATGTATTCTGTTTTAAATGTTTGACTCAGCAGAGAGGTGACCAAGCATCTCCTGAATGATTTGCATCGCAGCAGGCACCTGGGCTTTTCCTCAGTCCAGAGTGTCACAAGTGCTGGCGCTTGGTGACTTGATACTCRCGGTGTATTGAATGTGGCAGGGGACAAGATGGATCAGAAGAGGCAGACAAAGTAGCTGCAACCCGAGGCAAAGGAATAAGGCCCCCATCCTGAGCCATGTTCAATGGCAATGGAAACTATGGCTTGCAGCAAGCTGGACAACATCCCACAAGTTTTTGCATAGAGGCTGTGTTGTGAACATACACCGGAAGCAGACTTTAGTCTAATTGCCATTTTACATACTGCATTTCCCAGATAAACCACTCATTGCCCTCCTGGGTGTTTACTGTTTGTTTGTTTATGCTGAACAAGAGCAAGCTGAGGCACATAAGCAAATAACATCTCTGTCTGCTGTTGCACTTGGTGATAAAACATTGTGGCTGAGAGTCTAATGCTAAGCATGGACCAAAAGGAAATTTCTGATAAAGGTATGTGTTTTGCCAGGGAGAGTTGTTTTTCCTTGCTTGGGTTTGTTCCCTATTAGCCCTAGTTGGAGTGTAACCAAGAAGTCTTTCCCTTACGGAGGAGGTAAGGATATAGGCTGAGTAGATGCTTGTCTTGCTCCAGGAAGAACCAATTCTGCCTCTCTCCCTCTGGCCTGCTCCTGGAGAACCCAACAAGCCTGCTAAGGGCTGAGAAACCACTTGTCGACTGGGTCAACTTCCCTTTCCTGGTGATCCCAAGGATTCAGAACTGATGACTGAGATCGCAACATCTGTGGGATTGGCCATTTATAAAAACAAGAATTTTTTCAGGGGATTATACTGAAATTTTACAGTGTGACTGTCAGTATTTCCAGATCTCCTGTCTCACATTAATTATTGATATTTGATGTCCTCTGCTGCAAAATTTTTCTCCCCTCTAACTGCTCCCAGGCCCAAGGGAGGCTGCAAATGAGGCATCCTGTTGGGATGGACAATTGCTCATCTGCCTCAGAAGCTCCTGCCTGCACTACTTAAAACACTGCCCTCTGAAAACCCTTGGGAAGATGGAGAGATGTCACTGATTCCCAGTTTATTGCCATGTGATATGGCCAGCACCACTGGCCCCATTTCAATGAACCCTGTGATAATTAGCTAGAGGGAGAGCAATTCAGAGAAGGAAGACTTTTAGCTGAAGCACAGAGAGAAATATTCYGATYTCCTCATGCACTATCTAAGGGACTCCCTTCATCCAGAGCAGTTGTACAGATCCAGCTGTGTCCTGGACTCTATCTCGTCATCTTCGGACCCAAGTACAAGAGGTACCTTTTCTGCTAACTCCCACAAAACTCCCTGCAGCTGTAAATATGAGAAACAAAGACATCYTTGCCTTCCTTTATTCAGTATGTCTTGGCATCAAATATCTTATCATCAGCTTACTGAAGACAGACAGACTTGACAGGTGCCAAGTTCCAATGCAGTAATTTTTATGGTTCTTGTAGGCAAAAGAGCAAGCCATCACAAGAGCTAGCCTCTAGCACCGTTATAAAACAAGGATGCTGATGCAATCCTGACACCAGATCACACACTCCACACCCTGTGAAACAAGCCATGAGTGGAGGAGTGAAAAACTGGCACTGAACTCAGCTCATCACAGACAAACTGCGCTGATCCGGCAGCATATACGGGAAGAAAGGTTTCAGCTGCTCCTGTCGCAGTGCAAAGAGACTCTGTAACAAGCAAAAGAATTAGGAATTCTGATTGATATAATTGGCATTGCTGAAACCTGGTGGGACAATTCACACGACTAGAATGTTAAAATCCATGGGTTTAATCAGTTTAGGAATAAGTGAGCAGAAAAAAGAAGTGGAGGTGGCAGTCTGCATTAAAGACATCATTACTTGATTTAGAGTTATTGATAATCCAGAACCAAAGGATRTTGAATGCATATAGAGTAATGTATTACCTAATAAAACTCAGGAGGCATGCAGGTACAGGGATGTTCCAGAGTGTTAAATCAAAGCAGAAAATAAGGTGAGTTATTCTTTAAGCACCTGTCTCTTCTTCATACCTACCACAGAAGGAAAAAAAATGAAAGCACTGTTTTAATGAGCTTTGATTATAAAGGTATATGCTGGAGCTGACAGAGTTTAAAGGTTTCTAAAATTACAGATGATAATGACTGCAAGATGATTACATTAAATGTGGGCAAACAGAGGGCAGTTGCAAAGAGCTAATTTCTCAACAGTAGAAGAAAAATACAAGTGAAATTGATGGGGAAAAATTAGGCATGAAAGATGAATGAAAATTGGCAGGTCTTACAGAACAGTTTTGTAGAAAAAAGTATGGCTTTTCAATCAACAAAAGGGATGCTTTGCCTGAGAGCTCATCATCCTTATTCAGCTGCAAAGTCAAAGCAGCAATCAGAAACTGGGAAGACATGTACGACAAATGAGTTATACTGTATCAAAAAACAGATGACAGTCAATATAAATTAGAAGTCATGAATACAGAAAATTGAGAAACGAAACTAAACATAAGTTGAAAACAAGTGCATGGTAGAGTTAAGTACAAGAAGAAGTTTAAGTGCCTGAGGAACTTAATAAATTCTGTCAATTGCACAGGTTCATGACTAATGGAGATAATATTTTATTATATATTGAAAAAGGGAGACTGAGTTAAGTACTTCTTCTGGTCTGTATTAAAAAAACACAGCGACATTGTAAGAGGATGAAGAAGTGCTTTCCAGTCCATTAGTGTCTTAAGCTATTAAACATCACCCGCTAAGGTTAGAGATTTTAATATTTCCAGATCTGAATGACTTTTACCCAAGAGTCCAAAGGAGTTCACTGTGTCACCTATTGATTAGTCAGTAATCTACGGTAAACAAATCTTGGGATGGAGGGAAAATCTCAGGAGACCGAGAGAACTCTAATGCTATGTTAATGTAGCAAAAAATGCAAGCAGCTTGTTCCAAGTAATGGTAGGTCAGATGGCCAGATGTCAGCTGCTGACAAAGTAATGAGCAGAGATATAATTAATGCCGACCAACATATTCTTACTGAAAGAGAACATGTCAAACCTGTTGCAATTTTCTTGGACTAGCAAGTTTAGCTGATGAAGATAACCACACAGATTTCTGTTCACTTAGTTGTACATGATATTCTGATTAAAAACCACACCTGTGATGATTTTACAACATCCATAAAGCACATCATAGATGGGTTAAGAATAAACAGCCGTAAGGCCTCTAGAAAGAGTTGTTGGGAAGAATAGCCCTTCAAATGGGGATGGTGTCTCACACAGCTCCACAACCAGAAATGGGCCTGATGCCTAATGATCTGGAAGTAAATAAAAAATCGCAGCCAGTAAAGTTTATAGAGAAATAAAATTTGGCAGAGTAGTAAATATAAGAAAAAAAGCTGTCATGGAACCTGAATTGCATTCAATAGCAAGTGGATACTTACAGACAAAATGCATTTTGACATGGTTCAATGAAAAACTAAGAAGGAGTACAAGCTATTCCTACCACAAGTGTCTTGTGACACATCAACACTGAAGAGGATCTAGCGGCAATGCCAGACAAGCAATGATCAATTTGTACCACTGTTTGACAAAGAGAGATAATAAGARCCTTCGATGCAGAAGAAAAAAGTGTTTCTTACTTCTCTGTTGTACAGAGCTTCTTTCATATTTGTATGACAGTAATACAGAATCATAGCATATGCTGAGCTGTAAGGACYCACAAGGATCATAGAATCCAACTCCTGACTCCACACAAGACATCCCAAGAGTCACACCATGTGCCCAAGAGCATTGTCCTAACACTTTTTGAACTCTGTCAGGCTGGTGCTGTGCCCACTTCCCTGGGAGCCTGTTCCAGTGCCCATCCATCCTCTGGGGGAAGAACCTTTTACTAATATCCAGCCTAAACCTCCCCTGACACAATTTCAGGCCATTTGCCTCAGGTCCTGGTTGGCAGAGAGAAGAGATCAGTGCCTGCCCCTCCACTTCCCCTCACAAGGAAACTGTAACTGCAATAAGGTCTCCCCTCATTAACAGACCAAGTTGAGGATACTACATTCAGCTCTGGTGTCCGTCCTTTAAAGGATGCTCAAAAAGCAAAGAGAAAAACAAATAGCAACTAAAATCTTTGGAGGGCTGGAGAAAGTGCCTTACAATGAGAATCTCTATGTTGAGTTTGTTCAGTTTGTCAAAACCAGGACAGAGAAGTGATGTGATTGCAACTTACAAGTACATTCATGAAGAGAAAATGGCAGCTACTAAAGGGGTTTCTAAACCAGCAGAAAAGAAATAGTGCAGGAGTCACTAACTGGAAACAGAAGCTGGACAAATTCGGGATAGAGGCAAAGCACAAATTTCAACAGCGAGGGTGGTTAACCAGGAAACAGCTACTGACATAAGATATGGACGTCACATCCCCTGCTCTCCTTGAATCAAGACTAAATGCCACCTAAAAGAAAGATGCTTTAATGAAACACAAGTTCTTCCTGCCGTTACAGTGGCAACAGAATAAGAATATGAAAGACCTGTGGTGCAGAGAAGGACAGGCTGCTTGATCAAACTGTGATTCCTGTTAGCCTGAAACATGGCGGACCCAGCAATTGCTTTTGCGTTCACTTGGTCAAATGAGCTGCACTGTAAAAATCTAACCTCAAAAAAAATATAAAGAGGATCTTTTTCTGCCACCGTGAATGTGTTATTCCCCTCTACTGACCACCCACCATGGAAGCAGATGGGGAGCTTGAAGAATCAAAATTAACACTGTGCTGCTCCTTCACCTCTCTTCTTTAATGTTGCCTTTAGAGATTTGGGTAGCAATCCCTAAAAATCAGCAAAACATAAGCACAAGATCATCTGTGGCATAACATTGTGGAGAGTGTTGAACTCATTTCTCTCATTTGGAAGACTGTCTTTAGCTAAAATCCCCTGGTATTACTTGCTAGTGTTGTGTCATGCTATAGTGTAGCAGGGAAAGAATTTGTACAAGGCAGGACGAACTAAAGGCAGCCACAGAGCCAGGAAAGATCTTTAATTCACAGGACAAAGCAGCACTGCAGTCCAAGATAATACTTCCACAGCAGTTTGGGGCTGTTTTAGTCATTGAGTCAGACTGGTTGCACAGCCCAAACCATAGGAGGGCAGGAAATGCCCAGATTTATGAGGTATCTCCACCACTGATAGACCACGTGCTGCTGCCAGAAGCCCCCACTGCACCTCACCTCCTATTTCAGGTATGAATGCCTGGGTGTTGTTTCTCTGCCTGGCAGCCCAGGGGCTGGCTCCTGAAGGTCAATCTGGAGAACTTCCCCTTGCAATCTGAGAAAAGGGAAAAGAATGGAAAAAGCCAAAAGGAAAAAAACCTCAGCTCCATCTTGCAGCTAATTATTAAACATATGCGGTTTTCCAGCATTTTCCGAGTAGTTCCTTGGTCCCCTCAGGACCATGCCTTTGTGTTATGAATCAGAAACAAGCTTTTCTCTTCCTCTCTCCTTTGCCACATAATTGCCACATATTTTTTCCATTCTTTTGCCTCTTTTCTCCTCCCCATCATCACATACCTTCGTTGCTTTCTCTGATCCTTCTTTCCCCGGCTACTACTTTCCAGTTTCTGCTCCCTGCATCTCTTCTTCCATCATCTCTTTTGCTCCATACTGTTTTCTCTCATATTCTCTCTCTCGTAGCTCTGCCACAGCAGTGCCCTGACACAGAAAAAGTGATCTGTTTCCATCAGAATAATACAGCTGCAGCCCGGCCTTTTTAATGAAAGCCTTGAGTTTATGGCAAGAACAGCTTTTGAGTCCCTGAGGTAGAGGTAATATTTTGTATTAATATTTGATATCTTATTTAGGATGTTAAATCAGATGCATGAAATCTCCCAGGAAGAATTGAAGGCAGAGTTCTGCTTAAAAGATACAGTGCTAAGCCAGGTGCTGGACCACCCCTTCTTGCCTTCCTGCCAGACCTCTCTGAGCTGCCCTGGTTTTAGATGGAGCACAACCTGCTGTCAGTCTGAGGACCGGAGGACTATATGAAACCCCTATACAGCTTATGTTAAGATTCCCTGCAACTCTATTGTCTTCCAGTTTTTGTCATGAGTTGCTTCTCTCTCTGGTGGAGTCCCTAACCCCAAATGCTGAGTCAGTTCCCTTCCCACATACTTTAGACAAAACAAAGAAGATGAGTGTGCATTTCTTCACTCCCTCTTTCTCACACACACACACACACACACACATACACACATGCAGAGGGACATTCCCCCACTCTCTGCATCCACATATATGTGGCAGGAGGAATTTAAAAACCCTTACACTCATTGTCTCAAAATGCATAAAGCCAAAGTAGTTTGGCCCCTGTTGAAGATGAAGATTTCCCAGCTTTCCCCCTTTAAGCCTCATTCAATTAATGCTTGTACCTTCCTTCATGTTACCCCCCAAAACATGTGTATGCACCCTTGTCTTTTCTGCAGATGTTTTGGAGACCCTCATCTCCAGAGCAACCTCATTCTTCCAGATCTGCTCCTGCAGCTTCTGGCTGAGCTCTTCTCTCTCCTTCCTGAAATACTGCATCTCAAGGTGGCATTAGCAATAGCCTATTTCCCTTCCCAAGTCTAAAAGGGCTTGGTAAAGGTAACTCTGGGCATATTTTGCTCTCATTGCACTTTTCTGTGCTTGGAGGAGTGGGAGGGAAGGTAGATGCATTCTCTATTTGTCTCTCACTTTCTTCCTGAGAGACGATGGGATGCAAGGAAGTAAGAAACAAGAGGCAGAGGCAGAACACACCTCTGGCTGGAGCCCTCACTGCCTTTTCTGCCCCAGGAGGCAGGCGAAATTGGGGAAGATCAGTCCTTCATGCCACAGGCATGGCTTGCATTCAGACAGCCATCAATGCTGCTGGAC
The DNA here is from genome assembly GCA_018881555.1 of Amblyornis subalaris. Lineage (NCBI taxonomy): Eukaryota > Metazoa > Chordata > Aves > Passeriformes > Ptilonorhynchidae > Amblyornis > Amblyornis subalaris. The sequence goes on from JACAXG010000058.1 coordinate 2,751,198, forward strand.
CTGTAGTCAGACACAAATCATGAGTCTTGGAAAAAAATGAGTTCTCTGGCCTGGAGTTTTGATCTGAAGAGGTCAGAGCTATAAAAAGCTGTGATCTTTGTGTACCGCTTCTTGAAGATAACATTCCGTCTACTCTGCCCCGGGGAAGCCCTGGCACAATGGCTGCTCTCTGCACGTCTGCTTCTCTTCGCAGAGGCGCTTTTCAAAGAGCTGTACCTGACTGGGTTCCTTTCTTCGGGATGCAGTGTCTCAGCACGAGAGACACCTCAGCAAACGGGTCAGCGGGAGAAGGGCGGTTACCTGCCTCACAAACGCCCAGAAGGGCAGTAACAGGAGCAGTGAGGAGAAAAAAAAAAAAAAACAAACAAACACAAAAAACCACCAGCTTTTTTCCTCCCTTCTGGGCTTGAGCAGACTGACAGGCACAATGAAATGTGTGGGTGTCACTTGGCAGGTGTGAATCGTTCAGGCAAGCTACAGTACACATCTCTAGTTGTTTTAAACTGTCTTCATGCATTAGACCTCGCCGCCCCTTGCGCAGATTTATTGAAAGGATTAATGTCACCCTGACCTGGCCACTTTGGACATTTGCATTAAAGCTGCCAGCCTGGTAGTCAGGAGTTTCCTCCGTGGCCGAGTCATTTTGGAGAAGATCGATGCAGCAAAGGGGAAATCCCGGCATCCTTCAGGTGAAGCAGTGTCCTGTCAGCAAAATGACTGACCCTCTGCAGCTCCTCTCTGCTAATGCACAGTGCATTGCCTCACTGAGCAGAGAAATCCCACCCAGGGCCTGGGGGCAGATTTGGGGTGGAAGTACAGCCAGAGGTCTGGGCACGCATCGGGAAAGTCACACGTTCTCTGGTTAAACTCTGGGGCTGACTCACTGCCTGACCCCCAGGCAAACCACCTCCCTTTGCTGAGCTTGTTTTCCTGTGTGAGTTAGGGCTGATGGTAGGGACACAGCCAGGGGCAAGATTGGGGGGGTCTAAACGTACTGCTCTGAGCAAACAATCATTGTTGGTGTTGAGCAATTAGGCGTGTGTGTGTGCGTAGTGTTTGGCAGATTCGGGGGTTAGATCTGGCTCCATGCAATCAGAGGATTATTTTTTTCCCGAGGAATGGCGATCAGCTTTATCTCAAGAATAAATCACAATAGCTTTCCCGTTTTTTTAAAATTTCCTCGTGAAAGCAACACAGACGTTTTCCCACCGCAGAGCTAGCACTTCTCTCTCTCGTTCACTGCTGGCTACACAAGAGCCCGTAAGCAATTAGATTTCTTTCATCAGGCTGCCTGCCAGCACGGTTAACCCACCAGCTCCTCAGCACAACCATTACACTTTTGGGGAAGCAAAAGCCCAGTGCCACTACGGACAGACGGTCCTGCCTCCCTTGCTCTGCACAGTGCACACACAGATGTGCTCCCCATATGCATGGATTACATCCTCCCCAGGATTAACCATTTTTTCTATAGTTTTTTGGGTTTTTTTTTCACCTCAGGACTGTGAAAGCGAGTGGCACCTTGCTCTCTGTGTATCCTTGTCTCTCTGTGTACTTCAGCAAGCCAAAGGATGCTGGCCTCTCACTGCAACAAGCACAGACCTGAAAGCTCTGCAGAACTCTGTTAGTGCCAGGCAGCCTCTCTACAGTACTGTACCGTGGCTCCCAAGGGCAAATCTTCTTCCTTATATAAAATACACAGTTCTTCATGTCCTTCTTTTGGCCACTGCTACCAGTCCTATTTTGGTTATATACATTTGTGCTATAAATGGTCTCCTAAAGTCAGAGCTTATCAACATTGGCTCTGGTCTCAGGGCTTCTTTTATTGCATCAAAGGTACATTGAGATTCTTCCATCTAATTTACTTCTCTTATTTTTGGCTTCTTTTTTTTTTTCCCAGCAAATTGGTCAGGGAACATGGTAATAAGCAAAATTTCAAAAATAGATGTCTGATAATAATCTTCTACCCCTAAAATTGTCTTGATTTTTGAAACTAGTAATTCAGCACTTCCCCTACAACTCCAACTTTAGAAACTACTTGGTTTTTATTTTCCCTGTGTCCTTAAGATACTTTAAGTATCAGCTCTCTGAACCAGTCAGTGTATGTTTAGCAGGGAAGGTAAAGAAGAAGGCCACTGATAGTTATCCCCACTTTGACTATTTAGTTTTTGAACTCATTTCATTGAGGTCGGACGTTGCTGCAATCAGTTCTGTAAGAGATCGTGTCCTTCAGGCTGCCATATCCTCCACTTGGAGCTGTAGAAATAAATCCATGAGATGCTGGAAGGCCRCCTGTGGCCCTGGGAGTCCAGACATCCCTACAATCTTGCAGAGGTGGCAAAACAGATTTGCATTTGCATCCTGACTCCAGGGCAATCAGCCATACATGCTGGGAAGGTCCAGTATGGCTGTGTATCTGGCCCTGTTTTGCACATCTAACAGATGACCCAGCTGAAGCAGAGGTAGCTGGTGCTTCAGAGCAGAAGCTCTTGGGAAGAACTGAGTGCTATGAAGAGACAGCAAAGGCACAGATTCTGTTCGCTGCAGACACCAACAGCTGTGCTGCTTCGTTCCTTCACCCAAGGCTTGGAGGACTGTTTGTGGGAAACAGCATGTCTTTTTGGTATCATGTGTTGCCCTGCATTGCTGCCTTTGCCCATGTACAAATGTGTTGACAAACTTTATAAGGCTGCGAGCTCTTCCCGCTTGCTGTCCCTTTGGCTGTATATCCCCTGTTCCCTCGACAACTGTGTGCTTCCGCCTACAAAAAAATAAATAAAGGAAGGGTCTTTTTTTTTCCTGAACATCTGAAGTACAGTTCAGAGCTGCCTGTGATTTCATTCAGGCCAGAGACATAGTAAATCAACTTCAAAGATTCTCCTCAGACTGCTCCATCCCATAATCTTCACCTCCTCCTTCCCTGCTCAGCCCAAGCAGCTCTTGCCATTTTGCCAGTAGTTTATCTTCAGTTGCAGGTAGTAACAATAAAGCTCTTCCTCACTGCTAGCCTGATTAGTTTTATCAGCCAGCCTGCCTTGCTCTTTTCTTGTCTGGGATTTTTCCTTAYGCTTCTCTCTCTTATCTCTAAACTGTGATGGAAGTCTTTGGGGTTTAGCTTTGGACTGAAGTCCAGAAGGCTTTAGGCTGTCTGCCATTCAATACATCAAACAGAGAAGGTCCTGCTGAATCATGTGCAACCTCCCACTGGGCACACAAAATGTAGGACAAAAATCACCTGAGCTCCATTCACCTGCTTACATTTCTTCTTGGGGCCTAATTCATCTTCTTGACTAGTTTTTCCATCCAGTGATGATCAAAAGACATTCAGATGGCTTTTCTTGGGGGGACGAAAGACTGGAAGTAGCCCTCTATTCCATCAGAGTTTCTCAGCCTACTCAGAGATGTTTAACCAAGCCTTGCACAGCTCTTTCTGCTGTAGCGCAGTGTAATGGAGCTCCCTCTGGCCATCAGGTCATATTATCACAGATAATCAGAGCGTATCAGTTTCACACAAAGCTCAGCCAGACAAGCAAGACAAGACAGTCTCCGATGTGCCATGAATCTCTCACTCACATCACACATCATTTTGCTTTTAGCGAGACCACCCTGTCACAACATATGATGTATAGTACCCATCTTCTTAGAGGGCAGCAGTGAAAAACGGGTTAGAGCTGTAAAATGTTTTATTGTTAGGACCTATTTATTATTTTTATCCTCATTCTGAATCTCAACATCTCAGCATCTGTCTTTCTGTGTTTGTTTTAGCTTTTTTTCACTGTCAAGCCTCAGAAAACACTTCCTTCTGCTCAGTAACACCAGACAAAAGAGTTTTCCAGACTGCAGCAGGGAAGGAACCAGTGTGCAGCAGTACTGATGACCACAAGGTAAGGGAACATGGCTGGGAGCCAACACAATGCAAGAGGTTTCTTACCCAAAGGGACATGACATGAAGGAACTGTGTGTACCTGCATCCAGCTTCCTCTCCATCTCTCAGACTGCAGTGAGCAAGGAAGGATCATGTAGGATCACAGAGAGACATGGTAGGATGTTATTCATTACTGGAGGTCACAGATGAGTCACAAGTTCTTTAGGAAGTACAGGCAGGGAAAGTGAAATAAATGTGAGGATGTTGCAGTGGGGTTCCACCACAAACCCCTTGATCAAGAGGGTTTCTAAATGAGGCTTTCTAAAAACAGCTGACAGAAGTCTCCTTAGTGCAGGCCTTGATCATCACAGGGAATATCAACCATCCAGACATCTTCTGGGAGGGCAACAGGAGACCCAGGTATGTCCTAGGATCCTCAAAACACTACAGGGATAAAGTAATGCTCTTCCTGTTCACAAACAGGGGGAAATGGTGGTGAATATTGTCTCAGAAAGCAGTTTGGATGACAATAACCATACAATCATTGAGTTTAAGATCTAGAGAATGTTTGGGAAGGTAAACAGCAGTTAACACTCTGGATTTTCACAGAGCAAACGTTGACTTTTTAGAGACTTTCTAGGCAGAATCCTATGAGAAGCTACTGTGAGGGGCTAAGATACCAAGGAGGGCTGATTGAATATAAAGCAAAATTGTTGAATGCTTAGGAACAATCCTATTCAGCAGGAAGACTGGGTATTTAAGCATAAGGCCCATTTGGATAAGCAAGAAACTTCTCAAGGAATTAAAATGCGCAAGGAGAGTATACAGGCAGTGAGACAAGGATAGACATCAAAGCAGGACTATAGAACCATTTCGTGGATCCTTGGGGATGAAATAATGAAGACCAAAGCAAACAAGGAACACAGCAAGGGAGATTGGAAACTTCAGCAAGAAACATCCAGATGGGATTCATTTTAAAAAGTCAAGGCTAAAATATTGCTAGCAAATACTCAGCAAATAGAAGATATGTGAAGTTTCTGGTAACAGCATAGGTCCTAGGGAGAGGAAGCACCAACTAAACAGAAGGTTTTAATATCAAAATGTGCTGAAAATGGTCCTTGTTTCTTTGGGTGCCTAAGAAAGATGGGGGGAAATCTGACTGGCAAGAGTTTACATCAGCTGTTTACTTGTAGCACTTCTGGCAATTTCTGGAACTGGAGATCAGAGAGAAGTGATGAGACCAGTCAGAGGGCTAGAAGGTCAAATTTACAGCAAGTATTACAGAAGTTAAATCTATATCTGTGGGATAATAGATGACCAAAAGCAAACACAGCTATTCATCAATAGCTAAAGGGCAAGGTTGCTAGGGAGTCAGGGAGACAAGCTGGAATAAGTACAAGCAAAAGAGGATATTTCCAACTCAGTATCAGGTCAGTTTTAYGGCCAAAGTTGCACTGGCTTGTGGAAAAGTTTCCTGTGAGCAGAGACAGAAGCTCTCTCTACTTCATTTCACTTATATAGAGGCCTCTGTGCTGGGTAGCACAGAGTGATCTGTGCCAGCAGTGGGTGGGAGTTCTTGGAGTCAGGATGTGAGAGGGACAAGGAGAAAATGGTGTCAAGTCCTAAGAAGGGAATGGCATTACTATGTTTGATTGCCCTGGGTTTCTGCCCACCATATGCTCTTCCGTCTTCACCTGAACCAAAACACCCACCAGGGATTGCTGCAAGAAGTCAAGGTTGGGCTCAGAATACAAACCTGATTTCTCGTAACCCTTATTTTTTGGTCTCACTGCAACAGAACTGACTTATCTCTATCTAGAATGACAAAGCAAGAGCTACGAGCATCTCCCAYGGACCCATTTCCTCTCTCTAGGCAAGACTGATAGCTGAGTTGCTCAGTTCCTTTGCTGTAAAGTCCAATTCAGCCAGATGACAGCGACACAAACAGGATTGTGTCTTGGATTAAGAAGGTGTTGGAAAGGAGTGGGTAAGGGTGCTGGATGTCTGGAAGAAGTGAATTCTTTCTCACTGGGGCCATCTGGGGAGGAAAAATCAAAGTGGGACCTTACAGACATAGACCCCAGGAGCTGAGACCTTCACATAAGGGGTGAACTGAGTGCTATGTAGGGTAGGGAGAGGCTGCCTCATGAATCCCCAATCCTGCCCCCTCTACCCACCACATACACGCTACCTTCTAACTTCTTGCATCCTGTCTCCCAGCTCTTCCACACCGGGCATGTGACTGGAGATTTAACGCTTAACACACACTTCAGAGAGAAATGGCAGCTGTGGACAGTCGCAGTCTGGTTAACTGGAAAGCTGTTCTGTCCATGCAGATGGCAAAATGAAGGAGACTCCCCCTCTTCTCGCGGCMGACTCACACCTTGCGGTGCCCCGACTGAGTGCTGAGCTGTCAAGAGAGGAATCCCTCACTCGCCCCTGACAGCTGCTGAGCCGCTGGAGGGAAGAGCGCTTGGTAATTATATGTATGCTTTGCTCTGTCAACATGAAGATTTGTCCCTCTGCTACCCTCCCCAACCTCACCCTGCAGCTGGATTTCAGCCAGTGGGAGCCCTTTAGAAAATGGAAATGGATGCGTCTTTCACAGTCATTAGTGTGGACTGTGCTAATGGGATGTCATGATAAATACTGACAGTTAGCTGAGGGCAGCAGCGTTCACTGAGACTCCAAATGAGAGGGCAGCAGATGCTACAACAAGCTCCAAGTGTGCCCGTGGAGGGGGAGGATGCAGTGGGAAGGCAAAGGCAAGCTGGCGGGCGGGCAGRCTGGTGAGGAGATAACAGGGCTTGCTGCTTCAAGGTCAGAGCCTGAGCGCAGTCCTGGGTGCTGGCAGTGCTGCAAACACAGAGCACGYGAGTAAGGGACGCAGTGGCTGGGGATTTTGCACGTGAGGAAGGTGAGGGACTGCGGAAGCCTCAGGAGAATCCCAGATGTCAGCATTTGTGTGGGAGCCCAGGAAGGGCAGGCCAGGGGGCTGCAGGGCAGGATCAGATGAGTGTTACTGGGCACCACTAGCAAGGGTAGCTTCAGGGAGGAGATGAGATGCCGATGTTCAGGGGAGAGGATTACTTGATGTGCATTATCATTTGAGCTCACATGCACACGAAAAAATGAGCTTAGAGCTTCAGTACCTCAGGGAACTGACCAGCATAACTATAGTTAGATAATTATACCATTAAATCTATGCTAATACTACGAAGGCTGGTCATGAATTTTTTAACAAACCAGTGTTTCATTGGAAAATACCAACTGATTTTATCAAAGATGAAACTTTTCTCAAGGACAAGGACACTCAAATCAAAAAAAAAGAGAAGTCAATAGGAGTCAGAATACACACTTATTAAAGTGAAGTGTTTTCAGGACATTTCTCTCTAAGCAGGATTTCCAAGTAAATGTCCATGAATTAGACAGTCAAGGGACCTCAAATTGTGGATCCTCCATTCATAGCAGGCACTGATCAGTAGGCTGCTAAGGAGCTCTTCCTGACCTCTCTGATTTATTTTCACTGATAAAAATCTCAAAATAATCTGATTTTTTTTCTGGTGCAGATCAGAAAACAATTTTTGTATCCTGAAGTTTGGTAAGGCAGGAAAAACTAGTTCATGCTCTGCTCTTAGTATAATTCACCCTCAGGGAGAAGCTGTTCTAGAATAAAGCATTTTCTTACTTTGGAGTAATTACTCTTATTCCAGAACAGATTATGCACATGAGGGAGTTAAAATAACATAGCTRGAGCAATAACTGTTATTCTATTGCCACACAACTCAACTTCCCAGAATATTCAAGTCTTAAAGGACACAAAAGTACGTATGTAGTCTTTTTCTTATTGAGAGTATTTGCTCTTCTTAGGACGACATTGCATATAGATGCCCTGTTGAATAAAACCAGTCTTGTCTGACAAAATTAGACTTGCAAGGACATGTGACAGGTGGCCCATGACTTGCTCATGGAGTTCACATGGACTTTACTTCTTGTGCAGCACAAATACAAACACACAGGCATGCACACGTACAATGAGCCTTTGCACATTCATGTTCATTTTATGTCCCTGGCCTGATCCTTTGCTGATTCTGAGATGGAAACTGCAGAAATAGCAAGGAGGCCTTTCACCACAACTGAGACTGAAATAAAGAGTGGGGTACAAGGTGCATGTGGTGTCAGCACATTACATTACATCCACCCATCATTTTTCTCCCAATATTTCTCACTGGAAGGAGCTCTGAAGACATCACAATAATGACTATTGGCAGGATTTGTGTGGGCGAGGTGCTGAGAGCCAAGCAATCCCAAAGTCTGAATTAACGTTTGAGTCTCCCACGCAGAGTGTCCTCTGCAGTGCTGAGATGAGGTCAACAGATGGAGGAGGATGGAGAGGAAGGGACTTCCATATCAGTGCTTATGAGCTCATCCCATTTCTTTGCACGTGGAGTCTTTCCACCGGCTTCAGGTTGRGTGGCACTGCCTCTCGTTCTCGAAGGCAGCCCATCAGCATGAGCATGACCCATGCAGAGCACTGTCCAGAGGTCTGAAGGCTTTCTGAGCCCTCTCATGTCATTGTCAYGTCACATTGTCCTAGCACATTTTGCAAAAATTTATTTCAGGATGGAAAGAGAGTTTCACATTGCAAAAAACAATTTAACTGGTCATGCATTACAGCACTCAAAACTGACAGCTTAGAGGTTAAGATGCCTTTAACAAAGAGCCCAGCACAGTGGCCTTTCTATTTGCTAGTGTAGCACAATATAGCAATCACCAAGAGTCCCTAGTTCTTCTACAGACACTTACATTTGCAGCCTGTTGTCTCATTCATGTCCTGGTTTTGCCCATGGACATGTATTTGTTCACTGCTGTTTGACACTGAAACAGCCAGTCTTGGCATTTGGCTCAGCATTTTTTTTTGCAGTTCCACTCAGCACAGTTGTAATCACCTTGGCCTGAACAGTGCTCAGGAGATCTCCAGAAAGCAGGGAATGTTAAATGCACTGAATCAGTAATGTCCAAGCTATCTCCCAAGCAGAAACCTAAGAAGGACTACACTGGAGTGGTGGAGGCTGTCCTTGTTGAGGGAGAGCTTGCAGGCGTAGAGGAAAAGACATTGCAAAGAAAACTGGACACCATGTACTTCTCTGCCTTGACAAATTCTGCTTTCTCATCAAGAGATTCAGGCCTCGTAATAGGGAAGGCTCCGCCCACACTTGGCTACCCGGCCTTGCAAGGCTGGCATCAGTAGCTGACGTAGTCAGAGGGCCCCATACGCACAGGAAGGCCAGCTGAACAAACATCTAAGTGCTCACCAGCAAGGACCAGCATGCATCTTTCTGTGCGTGCATAACCTACAGCAGGAGGCAGATTCTGTTCCAGCGGACAGTGATCAAAAGCTTCTGTCGCATTTGTGAGATGTCTTTGCATGCTTCTCCGGGAGGAGGCATGTGGCTGACTCAGAGAATCCATAGGGATTTGTGGCTGCCTCTCATTTAAAGACCAAACATCACAACGAGAGCTGTTACCCAGATCAGAACATCACCACATCAAGAGAAATTTCGTATCTGACCTCCACAGGTAGGTCCTTCATACAGGACTTCACAGCTGTGACTACACCGAAAGGCCAGCATGCTCAGATTTGCATTCAAGCACTAACCCAGCAAGTGGSGGGACACCAAGTGCACAAAAGCCCTCCCCAGCCACTAGATGTTGCATGGTTGCAGCAYTGGATGTTGCAGAGGGCAGCACTGCCCTGACATTTGCCTCCTTCCCTGGCTGGATGGATGCAAGAACTGTGCCCCCATGTGTCCAGTGCCAGGAGGGAAGCAGCCTTGGGGGCACATACAACTGACAGCAATTGTGTGTGTCCAGGACAAGCCCATACTGTGTGAGGCAGGTCCCAGCCTGTGCAGGCAGTGCTATTTGACCCTTGCGTGGACCATTCATTCCCCTCGTACAAAAGAAAGTCTTGTTCAATTTGATGTCGATGAAAGATGTGGAGCAGAGAGAAGCTCGGAAACAGAAGCCACTTTCTCATATAGCCGAGGAGCTGGGTGACAACTGCCCTCTGTTCTCCACCCCCAGCCTCCCTCCGCCTCCCAGAAGGAACAGACAAAGGATGTGTCATGATCGGCTTTTGGAAAAAGAAGGATTTGACATCRCTGTCAGTAGAGCGGTTGTGGAAAGCAGGGCCGTTCTCATCCTTCTGGATGCGAGATTAATATTGGCTGTTAGGAATGGCAGTGCAGAGAAATCTGCTGTGGTCGGGCTGTGTTGAGTGGCAACATGTCCTCATCGAGGTTGGGGTCTCTGTGACAGCACTTTCAAAAGCTACTCCTGCATCGATTCGCTGTAATGGGCTGAAGGATCCATCCATGCTTTCAGCAGATAGCTCACTTAAGATTTAGTTTCTTACAAAAGCAGTTACTAACCTTTATGGAAAAGCCTTATGGAATTTAACAGAGGTGAGACTGACAGAATGGCATAGAAATTATTCTTAAAGCTGACAGTTTAACAGAAAGCACCTTCCTTTTTTAAGCCATTCTATAGAAATCAACCATCAAGATACAGCTCTCTGCTCGACATTAAAGAATGGGTCATAAATCAATTGAAACGTAAATCATATTTTCCCTTTGCAAAACTTTTGCAGAGGAGGAGGATGCTGAAGTGCCATCTCTGGGGTATACATGGACCCACTCTCCAAACAGCTCAATGGTTCAGGGAGACCAGAAGGGCTGGACTCCAATGGACCAGGGAGACCTGCCTTCAGGTGATGGTTTTATATCTTCAAGTTTCTCACCTGCTACTGGCATTAGGGAAAACTCAACCTGAACTTGTCACCTGAGCTTGGGTTTCTTTAAACTTCTTCGTAAGTACGACACTCCTCACCTCCCCACTCCTGTCCTGTTCTCTCCCCATCACATGGGAACATTCTCTACTGCTGGGGTGAGACCAAAGCCTGAGACTTTCTCTTATTATGCATTTCTTTAGCTGGTGGGCAGGAGGATCTGAGGAAAGGCAGTCACTCGGGCTCTCTCTAGCCTTGCATGGATAGACCTCATCCACAGGGTGCAAGGTACATGCAGAAGCAGGCAATTGCTTCCCCCACGCAGAAGGTGTGTGAGGGCTCTGGCCTGCATGCAGCGACCCTGACACATGCTGTGCAACTGGGAGCTGATTTCCAGGGAGGGTTTGCAAGCTCAAAGCCCCACTGCAGTAACAGTGCCCTGCAGGTGGCCAAGGAAGAAACAGAGAGCCCTGGGAGCACCAAGCCGAAGCCCTGTCAGAGGCTGTGAGCCAAGTCTTCACAGCAGCTCCCTGCTGCACCTTTGGAGTTGTGCTGCCGAAAGAGCTGCCTCCCGATTGAAGAATAGCAGATGTGTTTACCACACATCAATCTGTCTCTGTCTGGGTCCTTACACGGCCCCCATCATCATCCTATTCAAGAGTCTGCAAAGTATTTAAAAATAGCATTAACACTAACAATCTCTCTTTCTTTCCTCCCAAGCTTGTAGCAGAAATAGCTTGATTAGTGTACAGTACTGGTGCTTCAAGGGGGAGAGCAATGAAACTGCAGAGCTTTGCAGAGTGGCTTTTCAGCCTTCTTCAGGCAGCTACTGCTGGCTGCTTCGCTGAAGCACAGGTTCTTCAAAGCATGGCAGATTTTAGATCAAGGACTGCTTGTTCTGCCACATATATTCTCAGGCAGATTTACAATAAGGAGAGAGAGAGAGTCCCTGCTGCAGCTTTGGACCTTGGAAGAGATGCACCTGACACCCCACCCTGTCCCCTGCCATCACTCTTTCACCACATCCAGGTTGGGAAGAAAAGAAGTTGGGAAGGGGGTCTGTCCTGGGGCAGAGGTGGGATAGATAGGCAGAAAATAACTCAGCAAGCTCTCTGAAAATGCCATCGGTCTGTAGCCTGATCAGGGAGGGGCTTGGCAGGCAAGACCACTGGTGYCTCATTGCATGCCTCAGATATGGATGTCAGGGGTGACTTTGAGGGAATAACTTGTCTTCTCCAGGGCTTACTCGCTCTCAGCAGAAGGGGTGCCACCCACCCAGTTCACAGGGAAGCTTTTACTGGCTTTAGTGCGTGTGTGCAGTGTTTTGAGATTTGTATTTACAGAGACTTGTGTGATGCCACTACCTAGCTAATGCTTCACAGGCCATGTCAGGTGTGGGCATGACTCTTGACTGACCTTTTCAGTAGGTTTCGCTCCCAACTYCCCATCCCCTCCGTGCCTTTCTCCAGGGCTGCTGGCAGCTCTTCCTCACCTTTTGTTTGTGAAATACACCATGCCAGCCGGGAATCAGCGATGGCTCTGCTTGCTTCTCTCCTGCCTTGAGGGCAATGAAGAGGCAAGTTCTCAGCACAGCTGCAAAGGGTCGGGTCCCAACAGCACAGCATCACACACATTCCCACAACAGAGGACACCAGCAAGGTCCCTGCTGCCCTGTAGCCAAATCCCTCGTCAAAAGGGAGGGTGGGAAGCGTGAACAACTCCCTCATCCAGTCCTATGAGGTGCCTCAGACACACACAGTACCAAGCATTGCTTCTAAGAGCTGCAACAGGAGGGGTGAGTCAGACGAGTGGGGAGCAGCTGCAGCCACTCAGCCCAGATGGAGTAAGACCTCGGGAGGCTCACAACGCTGCGGCACAGCTTCCTCCTCTGCAGCACAAGTCAGGGAACAGTTTCCACAGTGTTCCCTCCCCTATGACTTACTGCTGCAAGACTCAGGGATGTGGTCTGTGGGTCTGCCTCAAGGCTGACACAGCATAAGGCCCCTTAGGGCATGGCAGCGAAAGAGCAAGAAAAGCAAATTGCAGGAATAAATGGCACACAGATTGCAACAGTAAGCTACCCTCTCCAGCAGCATCTCTCACAGGATCTCGAAGCACTTACTACTTGGGAAGGAGCTTAGCTTAGTGGCAACCTCAGGATGGAGGTTTCATGGAGTTTCGCATCTTCTTGTACTTTCAGTGGAGGAAGCATGGGCAGAGAGAGGGGCAGATGGCCCAGGAAGGTACAGCATGCAAGGGAAGAGCTGCCATCCACAGCACTGCAGTCTGGACTGCTGCATATATCTGTGCTGGACAGAACTGCGGTGGCAGTGGAAGGAGGAAGGTCTTATGAGGGCAGCAACTCCACGGCCATGTGGCTAGGAACACAGGCTGCCCCAGGCACTGCCTTCAGGAGGGATAAAGAAGACTATAGCACACTGGATACTCCACTGTCCCCTCCAATAAATCTACTGTGGATGCTCTAGCAAAGAATAATGTCCCTGCACAGACCCACCTTCCCCAGAACTGAGTCTATTTTCAGAAGYGTGCAGCTTTTGCTGGGAGCCAGCTCTGACCAGGAAATGGGAGGCAGAATGTTCCTGCACTGCCGATCCTCAGTCCCTCCAGTCCAACCACAGGACGGACTGACTAAACTGTGGTTCCGTGTGTAGCAGCGAAACAGTCATGTCGAATGTTGTGGGCATAAAAAGGGAGAGTCTGGAGCATGAATAACCAGAGCCTGAGTGGTTTGGGCTTCCAGTTTCCAGYAGCCTTGGATCTGATCTCTTCCTCCTGCTTTTCCACTCCAGAGAGAACCCCAGGAGTCAAAGTCCTTAACCAACCTCTCCTGGAGAGGTCCCAGGGTTAGGGTGTTCATCCAAGGATTGCCTGCAACTCAGTAGCCATCCAAGATGTTTGTGGCTAATTATCAGTCAATTATGTCCTCCCCAAGTTCTTTCCCCAGCCACAAGAGGATAAAGTCTCTCTTGTTCCAGGGAATGCTGAAAGACTCGATGCCTTGCAGGCGTAGGCAATCAATTTCTTTGGTGCAGGTTTTCCTAAAATCAAGGTGCTGAAAAGCTGGAGCAACCCAGCTAGCTAATTCTTGGAGCAGGGTAATGCTTCTGCCAGTAGTGCAAGAGGAATCCAGGCTTCTGCTGAGCCATCTGTGGGGAAGCATCTCACCATTTCCTGACACCCACATGCTGGCTTTCATCCATGAGCACAGGGAACCCTTCTGGGCTGACCGTACAACCCGGGGACTTCATGCCTCCAACACTGAGGAGGGCTGGGTGAATGGATGGATGGATGGACATATGGATGGCTTCCTCCCATTAAGGGCAGCTTAGTGCCAGGGCAGATTAGTGCCAGCCCTCAATACACTTGGTGAAGAGCAGCAGTTCATGCCCTGCTCTGGCGACACAGCCACTGGGTCTGCACAGCCATGAGCACGGCACTGGTGAGCGTGGCCACAGTCCTGCTGGGCACTGAAGACATCCACTTTGGAATGTCCCCTTGGCAAAGGGAGAAGCAGGTGAGCAAAGGCACTGGCACTGCTCTGCTGCTTTGCCCGTGTTGGGTTTGGCTCTGTGTTCCACTTTGTAAATGTCATTTGGGCTGTAAAATGTCACTTGATGTCTTTCTTTCCAAGGTGTTTTCAGCAAAGCCTGCTCCAGAAATGTAGCTGAAACCTGCCAGCTAACCTGAGAAGACAGACTTCTCTTGTTCTTCTCCAAGAGCACTTGCCAGCCAAGGATCTCAAAATATTTTGCCCTGCTTACTGCATCCCATGGCAGGAGCTTTGTTACCTGAAACCAGACTTGATCAACAAGTCTCCACCTGAGCCTGGGACTGAGCTACCTTCTGTGCCTCGTGGTTCGCTGAAAGCTGTTCTGCTGAAACCCCTTCAGGAGAAACTCCTGGGATATGGCAGTAACAACCCTTAGAAGGGTAAGGGAGGGACAGATATGTGCTGCGCAGCCCAGTGCAAGGAGAAGCCTGGAAAGAAGTCTTCTACAGCAAGGCTGAGGTGTGACAGCCCTCACTTCTGCCTTCTGTGCATCCAGCCCCAGGTGGGAGGCTGAAGGAAGAGTTGCTTCTCACACTCCCCTTCAAGCAGCATAGTGAGTTTATGGCCGAGAGACACAGCTCCTAAGGGAGGCAGGCAGGGGAAAACTGAAGTGGGCCGGTCTTCTGTTCCCGCTTAACCTGTTCCGAGGCAGAGGCTGCCAGACAAAGCATCGGCTGTGGCTGTTCATGTGGCCAGAGCAAGGAATGGCCCAGCGGCTGCTGCAGGGGAAAGTGGTTGCACCAACATCACATCACCATCATCCTACCCCAGGGAAACTGAGGCACGCAGTGGCCATGTGACCATCAAGCAGCAAGTGGGTGCACCAAATCCCGGGAGAACTGTGGAGCCCGACTTCGGGCTATGATCCCTATGTTGCCTTATCGATAGCCAACCCTCACGGGCTGTAGCCATGACAGGTGGCTCTTTCTTGGAGCAGCCGGAGAGAGAAATCCCTCCAGCACCCGGTCAGCGGCAAAGTGAGACCCCTGAGACGGGCAGAAAAAAATCCCGCCCCCTCGCCTCCGGCGGGAAGAGCCCGGGGCAGGCAACCCTCCTGCTTCGAGGGTGCCCGGCAGCGCTGCGGCCGTGTCCGCCCCGCTCGCTTGTCCCCCTTTTCCCGGCTCGGGTCGGCTCCTCGCCGCTCCTTCCCCCCTCGCCGGCTCCGCGCTCGCCCCTTCCCCGTTTAAGGTGGCCCCGCGGGATGCGCGGCGCGCAGGAGCCGCTGCGGGCGGCCCTCGGCGCTCCCCCCACCCCCGGCACGGGGTGGCCTTAAATCGGCTCCGCGCCGCGCGTAGCCGCATCGCCGGCGCCGTCTGAAGGCGGGCGCCGCCATCCGCCGGCAGCGCCGACGGGCCGGTCCCGGTGCCCGTGCCGGTGCCGGTCCCAGGGCGCAGGGAGGACACGCCTCCGCCCGGCGGCGGGCGATGCTCCCCCGGCAGCCCCCGGCGCGGTGCCGCCCCGCGCCCGGCGCCCCGGCGTCTCCGCCGTGACCGGCCCATCTCGCCAGGTAAGCGGGAGACCCCGAGCTCGGGCACCGGGGCTTTGCGGGTGGGAGCAGCGCCGGGGATACAGCGGTGACCTTGCGGTCCCCAGGCGCTCGGCGCCGGAGGGGTGCCCTGCCCCGCGACCGGCAGCTGTATCCCCGAACTTCATCCCTGCTCAGCGCCCGAACAGGCTGCGCGCCTCACGGGGAGCCCTTCTCCTTGCATCCCGCCACACCTTGGCCCGGACGCCTTCCAGAGGAGCGACATCCCACTCCCAAGCTGGAATTCTCCAGCTGTGGGGAGATGCCCCCATTCCTGGTGTGTGTTCACCAGGGAATCTCGCCGCCGGGATCTCCGAGCAAGGGTACCCAAACGCGGGTCCCGGGCACTCCGCTGCTCCCGGAGAGGTTTTATTGCGCCTCTTGGTGACAAATACCGGAGAAGCCAAACTACAGAAGGGCGGCGGGGTTTGTGTGCAGGCACAGGCAGCCTCGATCGGAACCGACTCTAAGTGAGCATCCCAGTAAGGGGTTCTGGAGAGGTGGATTGGGGGAGGGCAAGAGCAGGAGGGCTGGGGAAGAGCTCTGCCCTTTTTTCCTCCTGCCTGGCACACGGGCATCTACCGAGGAATGTACTTGCAGGTTTTCTGGAGCAGAGTTTGAGGTGGATGTTGCTAGGTGAGTTGGAAAGTACTTTTTTCCAGCCTCCCGCTCTGGTCACTCACCCATCCGGCTTCGTGCCAGGGGAGAGGAGGGGGAGGCTCAGCAGCTAGTGCATGACAGGCAGAAACCTCTCAGGGTGCTGCAAATCTGGAGAGAAGCAGCCAGTTCCTCGGTAATTCCTTAGGGAAGCCTGCCAAGGGGCAATTTCTGTGCGGCGGGGGAGAAGGGGTGTTCGAATCAGCAGGGCAGCACCAAGCATCACCGTAGCAGAGCAATAATGACAAGCCATAAATACCCGTCCGATAACTCAAAGTCCACGCAGCTCAGCAAGTGAGTGGGGGAGAGCGAGCGATGCGGCCTCTGCAGGTGCTTTCAGCTCGTTTTCTGGACCCAGAGGAGGCTTCCTTGTGCAAAGCACGTATGCAGAGAGTGTGGCAAAGTACAGCAGCTTCACACGAGTCTGATCACCCAATTCTGTTTGGTCTTAAACCCCATCAGGCGCAAAAAGGGGAAAATGGGTGGGGAGGTTCATCCCTTGCACCTCTGGACAGCCAGCAGAAGTGCAAGGCATTGACCTCACTAGCCACAGACAGCGCTAGGAACAGGGGCCATATAGCACTTCCACAAGCTGGGAGACAGGTGAACAGAGAAGCAGGATGGGAACCTCACAGAAAGGAGGCCATCATTACTCCAAAATGAGATTCCTTGGTAGGAGATTATGGGAACCTCAGTCTCAGGCAATAAAGAGGGTTACGGGGCAGGAGGAGACCACTGGCAGAGCTGTGTGTGACAACCTGCATCACGGCTGTTTGCAGCCGTGCATGCTGCCAATCCCCTTTTCTCTGTGCCCTGAAGCAGGATGTGGGGGCTCGATGGCTTTTGGTTGGTGCCTGCTCCATGGTTTCCTGGAAGCTGTCTGTTGGCAGGCACACCTGGGATACGGGCTGTGCGTGAGCGCCAGTGGCTGAGCACACGCTGTGCCTGCCCGGTGTGAGGCCAGAGGCTCTGCAACTGTGACCCCCGCCCTCCGTCCCTCCCTTCCGGGAGCGACTTTGGTGTTGCTTTCAGGGCACTTCAATCTGCATTTTACTAAGGCTCCTCGGGGCAGTTAATGTACAGAGGTAGATGTGCCGAGCAGCTAACACGTCATATCGGGTGTTTTGGGAATCAGATGAGATCAACTTAAAGCTCTTCTTTGACATTTTCAGTGTAGTAACAATAATAATAATAATAATAATAATAATAATAATAATAATAATAATAATAATAATAATAATAATAATAGAGAAATCATCTAGGCAACCTTGCAATCCCAAAGCAATTCAACCAGCTGACACAGAGCACAGCTGAGATGCAGCCACCTTTACAACAAAGGGCCTCAGCCTGGCTTGCAAGGCACTTCAGCAGCCACGGGATAGAAAGCAAAGCAGTTGTGCTGAGGACACTTGCTCCCACATCAAGGGTTTTAATGAGGGAAGCTCCCGCACCTTTGGGCTTTGTTACAGTGTCAGTTGGGAAGACTGTTGCCTAGGGAGCTGTACAGAGCTATACAGCAGCTAAGCGTACGCAAGAGAGAAAATAATTCCACAATGTACAGCCCTTAAATTCAAACTCTTTCCCTGGTTTGGGAACGTCTTTGTGCCTGGTGCCTGTGTTCTCTAACAACATCTTCCCTGCAGAGTGTCCGAGGTTGTACTGGACAGCTCAAGGCTGTCTCCTGTGTACCCAGCATCCTTTCTTCTTGCCTATGAAGCATTGGTAAAGGTGCTTTTTGGCAGGGAACTTTTCTCTGCTTCAGCTGCAGGCCAGGAGATGTCCTTAGTGTCCGATATCAAAGTCATACCTTAGCAGGCAGCTTGCTGGCAGGAGCCTGGATTGGATTCACTCCAGCCATACCCCTGGATGGCTTTCCTCCCTCTTCCCCATGGTTATCACCTGCCAGTGGCAGTGCTCTACACATCCCTGTGTTTCTCAGTGCCTTCAAAACTCCAGCCTCTGCTACCCCTCTCTCCCAGGTGTTGGTGCTGCAGGCACAGTCACCTCCAGGTTTCCACCAATGACTCAGGAGGCAATGTTGCTGTCCCAACCAGGAGAGGCCACCCCACAACCCCATCCACCTCCTGGAACTACTTCCAAGGCCTCTTATTCCTCCCCTTGAGAACTTTTAGTGGTCTTTCCAATTCCCAATATTTGGGAACAATAAAGATGTATGCTGCAAGCTTTCATATATATGCCTACAAGGGATGAGATATTTGATAGGCTTCAAAGATGCCCTTTACTCAGCATGCAAAATTGCTCTGGAAAAAAAGCTCTGCAATTATTCTGCAGGATGTACACAGGAAAGATGATATCTGTCCCCTTCCTCCTTGTATCTAATTGTTCCTAATAAAAGAAGCAGCCTAAAAAGGAGGTAATAAGCCAGACTGGAATCTGGGCCCCACACACCTCCAGKGGCCCGGAGAAGTCTAAAATTGCTCTGCCCTTTTTGCTCTTGGCCTTTCTGCCTACTAATAAGCATTATGCTTTTCTGCACCGCTTCCCATCCCGAGATCTCCAAGTACTCCGCATGTGTGATTAAGAGCACTCCCTGCCCACATACAGAGCTGTTTGTCAGGATGACTACCCCCACTTTACAAAGGAGACACTGCAGCTCATCGCGTCAAAGCTGAGACAGCCCTGGATCATCTGTCTCACAGGCGAGAGGCCTCTGCATCTCTGGGAAGCACTTGCTGGGAAGCAGCTCAGCCTAACTGGACTGTGATTTAAAACCTACCAGTACCACAAAAGACTTAATAAATACAGAGCATGGATGAGACCTGTGGCTGTTGGCACCCTCCTCTTGGGTACAAGCGTGACTGCTTAAGGCCAGCTCTTCGAAAGGGACACTGCTCAGACCCCACTGATTCCTCCAGGTTGGGGTATGTCTCCAAACTGCACTTTGACCCATGGTCAGCACACTTATAAAAACTCGGTCCTTCATGCTGTTCTAGGCTGTACAGGCTCATAATGAAGAGCTTGAAGTCTCTTCTAGCTTGCTCTCATGTGACATTACTGCTCCTGAAGGCCTCTCCTTAAAAGCTTGAATTTATCTACTTTGTCAATGTTCCCAAGTGTTCAGTCAACTGCCTTGTTGGCTTCCTCCACCACACAGTGTAGGGGGCTGTCTGACATCTTTCTCCCTGAGATGAAAACATTGCACTCTGAAAATTCCTGAGATTTATAAAACGTGAGCTAAGTTTCCTCACGAGACACAACTTCCCAGGTCTGAGACACAGAACTGGGATCCACGGCTCCAGCAGAGGGACCTTTAGATTTTGTTTGCTGTTCATCCCTACTCTGATCAGATAATCCCACTAACGCCTGGTGCACACAGATTCCTTAAAATGGGGTTAGTTATCTTGGGGAAGGACATGGGGTGAAAAACAAGCAATCAACAATACAGAAGCTGGAGAATGACTGCCTCTCTACAGGGCTTTTCTCAGTAGAGGAACCGGACTGCATTCAGGAAAACGTGAAAGGTAGCAATTTGATGATGAAAGTAAGTATTTTCCCATGCCATGCATAGTGACATAAAGAACTTTCTGCTACAAGATGCTGCTGGTGCTGAGTGTAGGATTCAGGAAGAGAAGAGATTTTGATGGATAGTAGATCATTCATCACTGGACAGGGCAGTCCACTTGAAATAGATCTAAATCTTCAGGATTCAACCCCTCATATCCTCTAGCATAAGATTTTTTTATACCTTCCAAAACCCACAACAGTGATCAATGTAAGAGACAAAGGACAAAAGGATACAGATATATTCAAGTGAAGATCACTGGGGTATATTTTAATTTCCTAGCAGAAGTAAAAAATATGTGTTTTCCAGCCTGTGTGCTGACACTTAGCTCTTGTAGGTTTGGGTTTTGTCAGCTGGAGCAGGTTCAGGTTAAGTTCTACTGAGATTTGAGCTGGTTCAGTGGTGCTTACACTGCCACTTCCCCTGCCTGTGTTGTGGATTTTAGCTGACTGCCAGCATCCTGGCAACTTTGTGTGGTGCTGGTCTATGAATAACACTGCATTATAAAAGGAAATGGTTTTGTCTTATTCTTTGGATGTTACCTCTTGTCAATGAGAGCAAGGGCATTTATTCCCAGTACAGCCAACCTCTAGCTAAGCAAAGTGCTGGGATTACTTGGAGCTGAGCAAGGTTAGCAGTCGGGCAATCTCAGCTCTGGGTAAAAGATTTCAGAGCAGCAGTGTTGTCTCGTTCCATAAGTTCACGGTGGGTCTGTGTGTGGGAGTACAGGGCACATGGGAACTGTGATTTGCTAAGCAAAGCAGGATTGCTCCTCAGCAATCCTTGTGTGGGAGAACTTGGAGGAAAAGCCGCGGGCCAGGCAGGCAGCAGTAGCTTTCAGACCCTGTCTCCCCTGAGGTGACACTCCCCTGTGGTTTTGCAGGGCAGCCTGGCTCCTAAAGACACTGTCTTTAAGGGCAGGGTTTTAGCAAGGTCCTCTGTGCCCAACAAAAGTTTCCTGGTGCCTCTTGATAGAAAAAGCACAGTTGATCCTTGCCTTACAGGAGTAGAGGTTGCTGGCTCCTCTTCCCCTTCAAGCCCCAGTTGTTAAAGTAGGATAGCTAATATTCATCTTGCCCTGACCCTCCCTCATTCTGAAAGCTAAAAACAGCTGTAAAGGGTTATTTCTCCTATGTCTGGCAGATTTAATTTATTATTATAGTTATGTCCATAGCTGTGGGTCAGGCAGCAGCACTGGGCTCCATGAAAGCCCTGGCTGTGACCACAGCAATTGGACTGACATTCTCTGGGGCAGTACTGCACAAAGTATCACTTTGGAGACCAGTGCTGGCTGAGCCTGAGTGGCAGCAAGGGATCTTGTCTTCTCTGCTGTGCTAGGGTGCCTTCCTCACTGGAGGTGGTCCAGCCTATTGTGTTCATTGTGCCCTCCTTTCCACTTTCTCCAGCACAAATTGCCAGGGTGATCTTAACTTTCTCCCTGCTGATACCTCATTCCCTGGATCCTTCTTTCCCGAGGCCCTTCCCCCAGCCCAGATCCACACAAAGGTGAAAAGGAAGGAGGAGACGATGACTTTCCTGTATCTGCCAGCTTCTCTCTCCACCTCTGACGTGAATGAGGCCCTTCATGGTTTTCTCTTGAGCAAACACAGATGCTTTTGTTTTATGGTCTTGTGGGACGGGATGGAATTAATAAATCAGAGCGCCAGTGCTGTGCCGCCACATTCCTGCAATTTTAAGGCAAGATCACACACAAAAAAAGGCAGAAACAAAATAGGCAATCTCTTCAGAGAGAGCTCAGATGATTTGACTGTGCCTCCTGCTTGCTGTCCCACTTGGTCTCCTGCTCCCTCACCATGTTCATTCCTCCTCCTCCTTTCTCCCACTTGCTCATTCCCATTAACCTCGTTTCTTCAGTTTCCTCTCCTTTCCTCAGGAATCACTTTGAGTCACACCTTAGTTTCTCACCTACTCCTGTTTTTTTTCCCTCATCTTCCTTTCACCTATGCTTCCCTTACCCTCACCCCACACCAAGGTGAGACCAAGGCTTGTGCATCCAGGTATGAAGTTCAGTCCTGCATGCAACGGAAGAACCAGGAATGCCTCAGCTTTTACAGTGTGGACCAAAATCTCCACTCTTACACCTGCTTCCTCCACCCCATTTCAGTTTTTCCTTGTAAGAATATTGCTGCCTGAGAGGTTCAGTGAATGACTCTGGGAATAAAACACAAAGTATTACTGTTCTCCTGTCAGACATGGTATTTAACAGTGTTCCCGTGAGCAAAATTAGGTCTTGCCCCAGAACTGGCAGACCCTTTTCCTCCTTGAAGGATAACCAGAAATGCTTTGCCTAAAATTAATTCTTTTGAGCCAAATGACAAGTTTTAACATCTGTGCTTGGCTACCACCAGGTGGTAAGGAGCTAGGAGAAGATCTTTTTTCTCCCCTGTAATTAGCTAACTGTGTGTGGGGCTTTAGGAGGACAAAGCAAACCGTGTGGTTGGTACAAACTACCAGCAAGGGGCTGAGACAGTTTTTATTCACTGCACTGGTTATTTTTTCTCTAATGAGCTTAGGCACTTGAAAGTCATTTCCCCAGAGTGCTTATACATTGTTGTGCTTATCTTACCTGTGGGGGAACTGAGGCACTGAAGCAGGTGAAATGATTTGCCCAGATCCACATACTGACGCATAGTTGAAGCTAGAAAAAGAACCAAGAAATCTTGTTTCACAGTTGACTGCTTTATCCTCTGGCCTCGGAGGAGGCCAGCAAAGACCTTTATCTTGTTTAGATGAGTGGATAGTCATTCCAAGAGGGCGCTGGGGCAAGGGTATCTTTCTGTACTAATACATGTCTTAATGAGTCCTGTTGCTAAGCGGCTTCAATGATAGATCATGCATCTTCTTCACTAAACATTGAAATAATTTTTTAATCATTAAAGCTAATACAGAATCCTCAGAAACATCCAAATCTCACAGCAGGGGCTGAAATTAGCAAGCAAACAGAAACCAAATCCTGATTATCCCTGTGCACCTCTACAAAGCCCACAAGCAGTGTCTGCTGAAGACAAACATGAGCCAGGCTGAGCTGTATCTCAGGGCTGGGCTGGGCAGTCAGAGGCAAGCTGGCAAATCCTGCTGCTCCACGGTCCACAGCAAGTTTCTTTCCTCCCTCAGACGTGCGTGCCAACTCCTCATCTCTGTGGAGCAATAGGAATGGAGGTAGGAGTGTTAACCACTGACCCCAGATAGCTGAGGCATCCCCTGGCAGATCTTTAGGAAGGAGAAATTATTTGCATTTTGTCAAGTGTTATGGAGTGGCAGATCTCAGCCTGGCCAATATTGCTCCCTCAGCCTGTTTTTGTTTTCTTTCTGCCCTTGGAACCACCTCCTCCATCCTACTCCCATCAACCTCTTACAGCCTCTGTTTTGTGAATAATTAGATATTTCAGATGTCCTCTCCAGTCCAGCCCCCTGCTCTGCCTTAACTCATGTCTGCCTTTCAGCATGGGATACCAGCACCTCTCGAACTGTAGCAGCCCACAGGCCTCTCCACAGCTCCTCCAGTAATCCCAGTGTGTTTCCCATTCTGGTTAGCAACTCTCATACTGTTTCCTGTTTTCCTCAAACCTACAGTACTCAGTAGCATGTTATCAAATTATAACAGGAGCTTTTGTTAGAGCAGAAGTGATGTTTCTAACTTCCATGTTAGAACTCTTGGAGCATTAAGGAAAATACAACAAATCTCTTATCACTCAATATGCATCAGTAGCTCCATTACAAGGGAAGTCACAGGACACTGATAAGCATTTTGCTAAGATCATCACTGCTGACCTCTGTGCTAAGAAGACTTTTAGGGGTGAATATAGTTTACCCCAAAGGATTCTTTGGGAAAGGATAATTTAAACTTGCTGGTACCACCTCAAAGAGTCTTTATGCATGGAGTTGTCTTCTCTTGTCACCCTCTCGAGAATAAATCCAAGACTGTTCCGGTATCATGACCAGTATTCCCACTTGTAGCTCTCTTGAAGTCAAACCAAGTCCTGGAACTGTTAAACACTGGTACGAAATAGTCACTAGGCAAGATTTCTGCTCTTGATACTCCCCTTTGCATGGCACTTACCAGACCGATAAAATCTGATGCAAAGTATTTCTTTCCTAACCCAAACATGGGTCCTAACCTGAGCACCAGGACTAACACAAATGGCCTAGAAATTAGTTACAGCAGCAGAAGCAAAAATCAAGTTTCTCTTTTCTTCCTTCCCAAGAGGTTTCTGGATGTTTCCTCTGTCTAGGAACTGTAGCTGGCCCTTCAGGGGTATTTTTTGCGGAGCTGGTAATGGACAGAGGTAGTTCACATGTGCATGTGTGAAGCTAGAAATACCTAACCTGGCTTGTTGACCTCCACAAACGTCCTCATAACCAGAGAGACCTTTCCTTTCCTGACCACAAAGAGGGAGCCAGATTCACCCCCAGAATCAGGAGAGATTCATAACCAACTCTCAGACTTACAGCAGCAGCCCATTTCTGGTTTTAACAAGAAACCACTCTTTGTCTGCCCTGATCTTCCAAGCCAACTTGATCTGCCTTTGAAGCTCCAAGGGCTCTCAAAGTGCAGAGAAGGGTTCAAAGAAAGCCTAGTTCATCTTTCCTCTCCAACCAGAAGTATCTATTCATCAGTCATTCTGTCCAAGGCCAACTGGCAGCCCATGAATGTGGAAGGAAGGTAGGAAGGACAGCACAGCTCAGCAGACCTGAGTGCAGAGGTGTAAGAGCTTGGGAGACGAATCTCCCAGCGTTTTCTTGGTTGTGTTTGTGCAAAGATGATACTCCATTCTCAAGAGACAGACAGAGCAGGCAACTCACCAGCTTGGAGGGCAGTATCAACCCTTTTTTGCATCCAGGCCTCGAGCAGCCTGAAGCACACAATTTCACAGATAAGCCCATGAGTACAAGACAGCATGGGCTGACTTCCCTCCCAAGGGAAGGTTTATAAACACTACATGCAAAGACAACTTTCAGACCAGGCTGCTTTCATGTGCAATTAAGGAGCACGGCAGAGAGCAGTCCCTATACAAGCAAGCCCTATGGCAAGCCCCATGCACTCTAAGAGAGACAGCAGTTTGTCTCTCATGCTGTGAGCTCGTCTGCTCTCAATTCCCTCACAGCCTTCTCTGCCTTCCCAACAGACTCTTCCATTTTAACAGTGCAAGACACGGAAAAACAGAGACCAAAACCCACGTCTTCTCTTTCTGGTAGGCTTGGATTGTTGTCAGAAAGGGGCATTTAACTTTTGCTACTCCTCAGCTCCATCTGTTCACCCAAATGCATCCATTGCTTACTTTTTCTACAAAATAAAACTTACTCTGATCATGATACAGGATTATGTTCTGGCAGCTGCTACCAGTGCTCAAGTTAATTATTGCTCTTCTGGCATGCCCAGAAGGTGGGAATTGCATACGGGTCTCTTGATCTCAGATACCTTAGCACCTAATTTGGATGTGGCCTGCCTGTAGTCCAGAGTCAACAGCTTCCCTGTTAGGACAGGGAATAACAGCAGGACAGCCCCAGCAGGACACTGACCATCAGCCTCCTGCCCCTTCTTTCCTTCACTCCCTTCTTCCCTTTTTATTTCACATGCAGAAGGCAGGAAAATAAACACTGTCTTCTGACTCTAATTTTCATTCTAGCGTTACTTTTAATAGAGCCCAAGCTATACAGATCAGCTGTGGCATTTAAGGTACAAATCAAGCAGCGGACCATAACGTGTATCTATTGCAAAAGACAATTCTCTGGGTGCCAATTTATTTCTCCATTCTACGTTGGTTTCTAAAAGTGTCCGCACGACACTTGGATGCCACACAGCAAGTGGCAAATATAATGAGTGCTGATGATTTATTTGGAGGAAGAAATCAGAATTAGCATTTTGGACCATCTCAGCTAGGTACAAAGCGAGTGTATTTCACACAGCTCAGAAAGCTGCAACAGCAAAAATGTCCATCAAGGAGAACAAAGTGATGTTCCTCCTCTCTACTCTCACACAACTAACCTCTGCATGATGTGGCATCAGTGCTGTCCAGTGTCCTCTCTGTCTTAATCTGTATGGAGCAGCCACGCACAAGAACTTTCCACACAAATTTGCTGTTTGCATGATGCTTTTATTGATCACATAATTCAGCCAGCATTCCCAAATAAAAACTTGGGAGAATTCTTGCCTTTACATTGCACAAATTCTCTGCCTACAGTTCTTTCTGTGCAATAATGGATCACAGCTCTGATTCTTCAGGGTGCCAGCACACACATGTAACCATTAAAATGTCAGTATTTCCACAGGTTTTGGGTAGACAGTAGACGTATTTAGCTACATTGGTGTTTTAAGTGGTGTAACTGCCATCCCACTCATTTGCACTGTGATTTCAGCCAGAGCAGTTTCTCCTTTGGTTTCTTTTGCCCTCCCTAGGAATAATGGGGAAGTCCAGCAGGGAAGAGCATTTCAGCATCGCCTTTGAAAGCAGGAGGAAAACAAGCTGTCTAAATCAATCAAGAGTGCATTAGTGATAGCATGTTCCTCTGGAGGTCTGTATTTGATGCCATATTGACACATAGCTAAGATCAAAGCCCGTCTCTGCATCCTGGCTGCTACCAGAGGAACAGCATTGGCCTTTGGGCCCCATATCTTTACAAGGAGCTTGTGATCAATGTGATTTTTTCCCCCCTAAACAAGCACCTGTGAAATGTAATTATCCATCACATAATGCCTAATGCCTTTTTCGCTGAAAAAGTAATTCCTCTCCATCTTTGAAAATGTTCTGGAAGGAAATACTATGGGTTTTTCCTTTCTGCTTTTGAAAGAAACCTGTAAAATGACAGCTCCCACTCCTGCTGAACAGGCATCAGCTGTTAACTCGGTAGGGAAAGCTCTGAATGAAATATACAGAAACTTTGGAACAATCCACTATTGTTTTTGCTTCCTTAGAATTAATTTGCCTCCTTGGAAAAAAAAAAGAAAAGCACGCTTTTTTTGTTGGCTAATGCAGATATTGGGCTGATTCATGCTGATACTTTTGGAATGATTATTCTGTAATAGTCATCAGCATCTAAAAAGGACCTCAGTTCTGCCAGAGCTCAGCAGCAGGGGAGAGAAGCTGACGTTTGAATAAGCCTCYGACTTCCCTTTCAAGAGAGGATAACTCCAAGCTTAGAGGTCTCCGAGGAGAGAGCTAGCTTTCTCAGGAGACATCTGGTACCCCCTGCTTCTCTTCGAGCCTGAGCTGCTAATCTTTCTCCGGGTATTTCTGGCACCCCTGGATTATGGCTCTGCAGTGCAGGGAAATTGTGACGGGACAGAGGGCTGTGTCCCTCTGAGTCGCTGCCCACCCTCGCCAATGCTCAGGGGGCAGGAATGCGGTGACAGGTTGTATGGATCAATCGTGAAGGACATTTGGGTCCRGGCTGATTAAAAATAGCCTGGCTTAGACCTCCTTTTTCAGGCTCTGGAAGGCTCCCTGCAAGGATGGGCTTTGCAGCCAAGTTCAAGGTCTAGTCTGTACTCAAACTGGGTTATCTCCATTCCTGCTGATAGCCCAGATAGTGCCTAGATACCCTTGATCTACCTGGGGATAGCAGGCTGAACCACGTGCTGTGTCTAAAGTATTGGCTCTTGTGGGACCTAGCCAGCAGATTTAATTAGCTCCGTCAAAGTTTGGTTTTTGTTTTCTGTTGGCTTTTGGGTTTTTTCACCTTTTCGTTTTTTTTAACTTGGAAGAAAGCCCTGTATAAAGCAGCACCCTCCTCCAGTCCATGCTCCCCCACACAAGCCACATGTCTGGGACAAGGATGCTCTTTGCAAAGGTGTTGTGTTGAGCTGTTTACGGACCAAGCTTGGAGGAAGACGCTCAGCTTGGCTTCATGTGGGCAGTGGAGGGAYGGGGGGTTGTGCATGGTGTATTGTCCAAGGACAAGCCTGGTGTCTGGGCTGGAGTAACTGTTCTCCCATATGCTGAAGGGATCAGAGCTGGCAGGGGGAGGATGAAGCCTTTCTTTGCATCCAAGGAAAAGGTGCGGGGGCTTGGGAAGGGCGGCTGTTTCATTGGGAGTGACTCACTTCCTGGGGAAGTTGTCCCCACAGGAGCCTGCACACCAAGGGACACAGTATTGATGGGGCTGAGCCTTGAAACTCCACAGCTGCTGGTAGCTCTGCTCTTCCTGCGCTGGGGAAGGACCTGGCCATCCTTCCCTGTATTGTTTTATTATTTGTAATTCTCTGGTTTTTGTCTCTCCAGGGGACTTGGATAATTTTCCCTTGCCCTCTGTCYCTAGGAGCAGTAGGGAAGTGCTCATCTCATTCAGATGGCAGGTGTCAGTTGCCTGGAGCCATTCACAAGGTCTGGAGCAGAAGGACAATTAAAACCCCCAGCAGAAGAGCACTCTTCCACCTTTGGACAGAACCACAGTCACCTACCATTGCCTGTGCTACTGGGAGGTCAAAATCCCAGTTGTGGGTTTAGGAGAGAGCCTTTCTCTTCCCTGTTCCATCCTCCTCTCCTAACGAGTCTGAAGGCTGAAAGAGTGGGGGCTGTTCAACCTGGAGAAGAGAAGGCTCTGGGGAGACCTTACAGCATCTTCCAGTACCTAATGGGGGCTAAAAGAGAGCTTTTTACAAGAGGGACTTTTTACAAGGGCGTGTAGTGCTAGGATAAGGGAGAATGGGTTAAAACTGAAAGAGCATAAGTTTAGGTTACATATTAAGAAGACATTCTTCACTTTGAGGGTGGAGAGACACTGGCACATGTTGCCCAGAGATGATGTGGATGCCCCATCCCTGGAAGTGTTCAAGGCCAGGTTGGATAGGGCTTTGAGCAACCTGGTCTAGTGGAAGGTGTCCCTGCCCATGGCAGGGGAGTTGAAACTAGATGGTCTTTAAGGTCCCTTCCAATCCAAAACAGTCCATGATTCTATGATTAACATTTCCCTTCCGAGAAAAAAATACTTGTTTCTTTTTTTATTCCTTTGCTTTTCAGTCACCCAGTTCCAACAGARTTTAGGGGAGAAATTGCTACTTACGGAGCAGAAAACCAAATCTCCCTGTTCCCCTTCTCTTTCCCACCCCCACAAGAAATACAGCTTGATGTGAACCCTCAGGCACTGTCCTTTAGATCTAGCCGATCCTTTCTGTCCTACGACAATGCCATTCCTGAAAACCCGTCTGGGGGTCAGAGGCATCTCGCTACTGAGAAATGCCCTGTTTTGGCTGTGTTCGCACAGTAATTAGCCCTGCTTATCCCAGAGCAATAACCCATTCCACCCACTTCTGTGGTTCCTTGAATCCATCCTCCCACTTTATCGTGCACATCTCAAACAGGCGGGCGGCTGCCTGGTGAGGGGAAGCGCTGCAGCATCTTGGCCTGTCTCAATTTTAAACACTATTGTAGTTTCGGCTGAAGGCTCTGATGGGCCCGAGGGAATGGGGGGAGAGGGGACAGCGGCTTCCTGTGCATTTCAGCAAAGCAGAGACTGAGCCGGTGCTGCTCACCACAAATACCGGGCGCTGCCATGAATTATGCATTCCTTGTTTAAAGAGAGGTCGCTCTCATCAATAATTGAAAGCTCCCTGCTCTGCCTTCAGCATCACATCTCCCACACCGGGAGTTAGGGAACTCATGAAATCTGCATGGACTTCCTCAAGGTGGCTAGGGGCTGGTGGAGAGAGGCAGCAAAATGCAGGCGAAACAAACCAAATACCCTGCTGACAGTTTTGGTGTGYGAAATAAGTAGTTATCTGCAGCCATCTGCAGCTCTGCTCCAGTCCTTCACTTCACACCCCTCTCTCCTCCCCTCTCCACGCCTCTCTCATCCCAGGGTACACACCGAACAGTAGGCTTGCAAACATGGCTCAAACCAAGATTAGGAAGTGTTTCTTGAAACTTTTGGCTCCATTAGCTGAGAGTAGTTTGCTTTGGGTGCTTGCCTAGAAAATCTCTACACTGGATGGCGTGATGTTCCCAAGGGACAGTTTGAACTGTGAAATTTGTCCCTCTGGGGAGGTAATGATCTTTAGAGCCTGTGTCTCTGACTACAGCCATACAGTTGTGGGGCTGGGGGTCGGTCCAGCTTTCAGAGTCTTGTAAGCCTGGCTCAGACAGGCCAGCTGCCCTGAACCAGAGGCTGGAAAATCACCTTTCTTGCAGAGCAAACTTTTTGAAAGGTGTGGTTCTCATCCTGGATCAAGCAGGCAGAGGGCCGAACCAAAACCTCAGAAGACAACTATCAAAGCCCGTGCAATTCTACCCATTTCTGAGTTATCAAAGAGGATGTAAATTGAGCAGCTTTTCAATGGGCTGTAGGAAAATCACAGGCACTGGAATGTGTCAGCCTTATAATCTCCAGTCAGCTG
Source organism: Amblyornis subalaris (assembly GCA_018881555.1). Taxonomy (NCBI): domain Eukaryota; kingdom Metazoa; phylum Chordata; class Aves; order Passeriformes; family Ptilonorhynchidae; genus Amblyornis; species Amblyornis subalaris. The sequence goes on from JACAXG010000058.1 coordinate 2,781,477, forward strand.
CACCTCTCCCTAACTTTCACCTTTCTCCCAATCACCCAGCATGTCCTTTCAAACACTCTGCAACTCAGGGAGAAAGTCACTGCCTGGGTCATTTTCCAGCCTAGAAATTATCCCTCTCTCAACATCCGGGCTGTCCTGCCTGTAACAAATTGTACCCTGTTGGTAATTAGTCAACAACAGATGAAGGGACTGGTCACATGTGATGGTCTCAGCCTCAGCCAGATCTTGCTTCTCTTCAGCATCATTCTGGGGAATCTGGCTCCTCCCCCCATGTGCTTCTCTCATTGTCTTCTCCCGAATCCTTTCAGAATAAAGCCCCCTGCATCAGCACTTGAGCTTAAATACAGACTGAATGGTGCTGCATCCCAGGAGCTGAGAAGTCTGACAAAGCAGCGTGAAACGAGAGTATTACAAGAAACATTTTGTCCCTATCATACTCAGCTTTATGCTCTGTGTGTGTGTTTGTTTATTTTTTAATGGAGAACAGAAGATTGATGGATGAAATTAAGAAGAGGGATGTGTAATTGGAAAACAGCTCAAGAAGGCTACAGGCAGCATATTGAAGGCATCCATCAAACATTCAGCTAATGTTGTTAAGGGTGTGTAACACAAACAAGGGCTGCAGGAGACACCAGGGAAAAAAAGAAAAGGAAAGAGAATGGGGAATAGGCAGGACAGGGGAAATAGCAAGGGAGGGGAAGAGCCAGCAAGAGAGTACAATCAATAATGTTTGTATTGCAATCACATCCAAAGGCTCCTGTTGGGATCAGTGCCGGACTGTACAAGCACATTAAGAGAGAGTCCCTGCCCTCTACAGCTTAAACCCAGGAATTACCAGATGATCGCAGGAGATGGGTTTAGATGATCACAATATTTTCTTCTGATCTTGAATCTCATTTAATAGGATCTACTCTGAAAGGGGTTAAAGGCAGAAGGAAGGTAGCTGGTTGTGCCAAGAATACACACGGTAATGTTTGCCAGCAGGCATGCAATTAATCTGAGCCACTTAGGAGACTTTGTTTTTAATTATAAAAAGTAGGTAAAAATACGTGCAGTAAACCTCTGTAAGCCCCACTGGGGCCATCAGCAGGCTACCCAGAGGCATTGATATGTGACTAGGTTTTGATGCTGTGTTTTCAAAAGGATAGGCTGATGCTTTAATGGACCACTTTGCAGGAAGTATTCCATGCGGGGTGGACATTAAGAGAATGCAAAGGGCCTTTGTGTGGGTAAGGACAGAAGACAAAGGCTAAAATTATTAGTAAGCCAGGGGATTCCTGTAGTCCTGGAAACAGGCAAGAAAAGAGACTCTGAAGGACTGAGAAAAGGCAGGTGAAAGATGTTAAGCAACAGAGAAGAGCACAAGCATGATGGATGCAGGGGGAAACAGTGGGGGAGACAAGGTAACATTTTAAAGAGAAAATAAAGTATTCCAAGAAAGATTTTTTTGAAAATGGGGTTAAAGTCAGCTCCTCTGCGAGGTTCACAAGTTACCTGGGGCTTTATGCAGGGTTTAACTTCTTCAGCAGTGCTTGCTTTGGAAAAGCAATAGAGAGAATGTGCATGTAGAAATAAATGAGCACGGAGCACCAGGGGAGTTGGACACACAGACAGCATCTCCACTTGTTTGCAGTTCAGGAAGCATGAACAGGGCTGGCTGGAAGAGGGAGGAGGAGAAAGAACTAGAAAGGGAATTCGTTAAAAATTCTAAGTCTAATCCCCTTTCCTCTGTGCTCTCTAGGTAACACAGCTGCCACCACTGCCCCCTCCTTTCCTTCCTTCCAGAAGCAACCTGCATAGAAAGGTCTGCTGCATAGAAACTGTGTCTGTATAATTAAGGTCTTTTATTAAAGGGAAGAAGCACTGGCTGCCTGACTCCAATGCAGGCACATTTGTGATTGCAAGCATACCAGAGGAAGCAAGGAGATGTGATGACCCTGAGCCAGGGGCTGGGTGGACCTAAGTGTCTGCTGTTAATGGCAATCCTTGGGTTGCTTTTGTGGGTCTGTTCTCACAGCCATAAGTGATGGAAAGCTTTACTCTGCACTGCTACACTGGTAAGAGAAAGGGTTTCCTCTAAGGAAAGCAATCCCTGGTATGGGTAACACCATCCTGCCCTGTGACCAGCCTGGATCTCTAGCTTTCCAGACACCTATGCCTTTGGCACTAAAACTTGAAGGACACTCTTGTACCTGCCCTGGGCCCAGTCATCAAAAAGCAATGAAGTTATGCAAAGCCAGCATGTTTGCTGCACAAGGCTCCTGCTCACACCACCAAAACCCTCTCACACAGGTTCCCTGGTCCACTTCTTCATCAGTTTTTTATACCTTGAAAGTAGTGAAATGGGCACCATGGTGTTTCCTGAGTGACAAGATAAGTAACATTAGATATTATCACGACTAACAGCTGGCTTGGGGAGCAGTCAGTGGAAATACATTTCCCTGAGGGATTGCTCCAGCATGGTGCCACTGGTGTCTAACAAGGAATGAGCTCGTGTTGCAGTAATTCCCTTAATAGGGCTTATGAACATCCACTTGCCTGCCAGAAGACTTGCTGAGACATGCTACTCTTCTGTCAGATTTGGCCGAAATAGGGTTGACGGTTATTGGTGCTAGGGCACTGATGASCCCTGCAATTGCACAATCCTCGTTTGTTTAGGACACCAAGGTAAAATGTCAGGGAATTAAAGACAAGAATTAAAGACAGATTCTAAGAAGGTCCCAGAGGATGAATTTAGAATAGCATCTCCTAATATCTTCCAGGAGTACCCTGTGGCTGCTGTCACTGCAAAGCAAAGCCCTTTAGGACCAGTTGTCATGTTTCTTCTCACASAATTCTCTAAGGCTGAAGCAAGGCAATCCTTCCCCTTTAAACAGATGAGGAGCTGCTGGACCCAAATCCTGGGCAAGGAGTTGCCTTTGAACAAAATGTTCCTACGTCCCTTTGAGGCCCTTGGTTTTAGATGATTGGCCTTCTGTACATTTAAAAATTCCTGGCAGAGCAGGAATTTAGAGCCAACCAATTTGACCCATCTTTTCCCATCTTTTGTATCAGCTTGATGCTATCGCCCTCTTCCCTCAAAATGCCTTCAGCCTAGGAAAGTAAGAGGGCCTGGTGGGTACTTCGAAGTCTGTGATTTAAACTAAATGCTGCAATGGCCAAACACTGCAAACCGGAAGTAGAAARGGATATGGAATAATTAAACATTCAGCAGGCATCACCAGCACTGTGGAATGACCAAGGCAGGGATTTCGTGGAACACTTAGTAGGCAATAGCATGCAGGCCTGATTGCCTCAGTGCATCTGCATAAGGAGGATGAATTAACACTGCAGAAGTGTTAAGAGATGCTGGCTATCTTGAGGATGCCTGACATTTTCTGTTTTGTCCACTTGCATATTCAGGCACACAAATCTTGCACACAGTTCTAAAAAACTGTACAAAAGAAACAAATTAAATGTTCACCACAAAGCTCAGGAGTGAACACAAGTCCCAAAGAGGGGGCAAGTAGCAGTCCACTCTGAAAGAATCAGCAACATGAACAACCCTAAGTCGAGGGCAGTGGGCTCATCATGGGACAGCGGGAGGTTCTTTACAGCAACATAATTAGCTAAAAGCTTCTATTCAATAGCACTGGAGTTGGCCAAGTTGGATAATGGTTTGGGCCTGCAACGTTAATGGGGCTCCTGGTAAACTTAGACAAACACTTTGCTGGATCAGGGCCAAATGTTTATCATGCCTCTCTGCATTTGTGGTGACTGATATTTCAGAGCCCTTACTCTTTTTTCTTTTCTGAAAGGTAGAGAGATGCCTGGGCATTGGAAGCTCCCTGCAGCATGCTGAGGAGACGTAACCTTCTTACCACGCTCCTGATTGCCTTGCCATGGGCTCTTCTCCTAACCTTGTGGCACCAGTACCCAACCACCCACTACCTCAGTCTGCTGAGAAGTAAGTGCAAGAGTTCTGCTGTCAGTGTGCTGGTGGTTGTGATGACTGCTCGTGTGAACCCTGAGTAGAAGATGCTCTCTCACGGGATGGGTTAAACAAAGACAAACATGCCTGAAGGCCCCCTCAGGGTTTGCCTACAGCGGCAACATAAACTGTTCTTAAGAGCACATTAAACGTGCACCTTAGGCTGGCTCTGGGGAGAGGATGCAGTTGTGCTGAGCACTGACTACAGACAGAGTGTCCCTCCCTGGACAGAAGGCAGCCTGGCAGTTATTAGTCATCTGACATCTCGTTTTTCTTCCTCTTTCTTCCTTCCTTCCTTTTGCCCCAGAAGAGACAGATGAGAACGTGACCTCTAGAGCTCTCCTTAATGGTACATCTGCACTGAGAGAAGAAGGCTTCCCGTCATGCACTCGGCAGCAGCAAAGCATAGGAGCAACACCAAAAATCATCCAGAATTATGTGTACTCCAGGCCTCCCCCATGGTCAGACACCCTGCCGACCATCTTTGTTATCACCCCCACCTACACCCGGCCAGTGCAAAAAGCTGAGCTGACCCGTCTGGCCAACACCTTCCTGCACGTACAGAACCTGCACTGGGTGGTGGTGGAGGACTCTCCGCGGAGGACCAACCTCGTATCCAACCTGCTGGAGAAGGCTGGGCTCAACTTCACCCACCTCAATGTGGAGACGCCCAAGAGCCTGAAGCTGGGTCTGTCCTGGATCCCATCCCACACCCCAAGGGGGACCCTGCAGAGGAACCTGGGCCTGCACTGGCTCAGGGACAGCTTCAGCAACACCGCACCACCAGAAGGCGTAGTCTATTTTGCTGATGATGATAACACCTACAGCCTGGAGCTCTTTGAGGAGGTAAGAGACATAAAATTACATGGGACAGAAAAGCAGGATAGAGCTGCAGAGCCTCTTAAGTCCAGTTGCCCTTGCAAAGCCTCACCTGCTTTGCACGCAGTGGAAGCTGCTTATGGGGCAGATGCAAACCCATAGTTACGCAAACCCTGTAGCCAGCGCTCCAGAGGGCTGAAAGAGCAAAGAACACATCTGCCATGCTATAGGCTGCAGATGTGAATAGCCACTCACACACCATGGCACCAGCTAGAGTTCCTCTTGCCAGGGACCAGAGGATATGTACCCCAGAATTTATACCTCTCCTCAGGGAGAATTGACCTAATTTAAATAAGCACCGAAAATAAACTTCTGGCAAAGCGTAAATCTGCACTGTTGTAGGGGTGTGATGGGTAGGGGGTGATAGAAAAGTTGTCTGACTTTCTGTTTACTCCTTGGCTGCCCTTCAGTTCTCTGAGTTTCAGCCACCACAACAGGGCTGTGCCTCTGGGATCACAGAAGCTTGCCCAGACTTTTGCTGGAAACCTGGCTTTTGTGAGATGCCAAGTCTATTGTAAACTTGCAAAAATCCAGTAAACTCCCTAGTCACCAATTTAAGCCAAACTGTACTAAGCCACTTGAATCTGATGCAGAATTATGCATCAGAACATATTTCCACTTTTCAGAAATGTTTAGATCTGTGCTAAGCTCATCCTTTTTCACTTCTTTACAGGTCCTTTCTGACGATTTTAATAAAACCCCACACTTTTAGGCAGTTGCCATGGATGAAAAAACAAGGCAGGAGGTGGGGGGAGAAAGGGCAATAAATGAGGACAAAGATGGATCAACCAAGGAGGGAGATTACTTGCGTAAGGGTGAAGCTGGAGTGAATGGTATCGATAATACGGAACTAGAGGCCTGGTAGAAGTTGTATTTGGCATTTACAAAAATGATAAAATTCTACAAAAAAAAAAAAAAAAGATAAAAGTTCAAATGAGATGAGAAAACCAAAGGTTTCCATTCTTCTGAGAGACTCAATGTGCGCACAGAAAAGCAGTGAGTTTGGTGTTCAGAGATTAACATGCTAAAAAACTGCCTCGTGGCTTTAAGCAGCAGCACAGGTGAACAAGAGCTTGTGCTGCCTTGAGCAATGGGATTGCGTAGGAAGTCAGCGGGGGAAGACAGATGCCAGTGAAAGCACCAGATGATACACAAATGGGATGGGACAAATTTTGTGGGGTTGAATTCTCACACCACTGTCTCTTTCCTGCACACAGATGCGCTACACAAGGAGGGTCTCAGTCTGGCCAGTGGCTTTCGTCGGGGGGCTGCGATATGAATCCCCAAAAGTGAGCCCAGCAGGGAAGGTGGTGGGCTGGAAAACCGTCTTTGACCCTAATCGCCCCTTTGCTATCGACATGGCTGGATTTGCTATCAGCATCAAGCTGATTTTGGAGAAGCCTCATGCCAGTTTCAAGCTGGAGGGAGTTAAAGGAGGCTACCAGGAAACCAGTCTGCTGAAGGATTTAGTGACTATGGACGGGCTGGAGCCCAAAGCAGCCAACTGCACAAAGGTGAGTAGGACAAGAAACCTTGAAGGTATGGTCTCCTTGCTGGGTGCTGGCTGCTTTTACAGCCTCCTGCCATATTCCTCCACCTTCCAGTATGCCTGCCCTATGCTGGCACATGTCAGTGCCAAATGGTGCTGGGACAGATGGGCAAAGCCTGCCAAATTCTTTACAGATGTGAAGCTCAGAGAGAGCTGAAGACCAGTGCTATGCATTCTGTGTTAATAAAGAGCCTCAGACGTACAATTTGTGCCCAGTTTGCTTCTCCAAAATCCAGGAGGATTGGCAGAGGGTTGAGTCTGGGATTTTGTTCTAGAATGATCTCTCCTTGTCGCTCTTTCGTGCACCCATGAAGTGTCTCCCAGGATAGCAAACCCTTTGAATCACATGCTTTAAACAGCTGGGAGCCTGAGATTTCTGAGGATCCCACCCAATGGATGCGGTGCTCTTGTTGTTTCCATGGTATTCGGAGCTCCTGAATTCTTTGTGATTCCCTCTAGGTGTTGGTCTGGCACACAAGAACTGAGAGGCCCACTCTGGTTAATGAAGGCAAGCGTGGGTTTACAGACCCCAGAGTAGAGGTGTAAGCAGAGAGCCAGCTCCAGGGTGTGAGTATCTTTGTCTTTACTGTTTTTAGCAAGGCAAATAATCTGTACCTGTTTCCTTATTTATGTTATTATTTCCTCAAAAACTGCATATGCAACTGCCCCAGTAATTCACCATGCCACCTTTTGCACAAGAAGTAGATTCTTATCTTTAGCCATGTATGGTCTGCATTCCTTGCTCATTCAAGCCTCCTTGCAGACCACACGGAAGCGTTGCCTGCTTACATACAGAGAGAAAAGTGGCAGCAGAATCCCACAGTTTCACTCTATTAACGACAACCCAGATTCCTTGCTCCACTCCTTCTGCCAGAGTTTTTCCAAACTCTCTTTGACATGGGAGTTGTCCTATGGTGTGTGGAAGGAGATCACACTCCTGCAGACAACCTTTTGTCCCAGCAGCCCTGCCACCTGTACAGTGCTTCATGCATCCACCTTCAGCTTTTATCCTGCATGAACAGCTGTGGTGTGAGTGCACCAGGGAAAGGCTGATGGAATGCCTAAAGCACCCCAGAACAGGAACAGGCAAAGTGCAACCTACACAGACTGTCTCAGTTTGAGGTGCTTGGTACCAATGTTACCAGAGCTAGGAATACATCTGCTGCTGAGAAATAGTGAAGGCACTAGGAAATGCCTTCACAGTTCACAGAGCCAGGTTCAGCAGCAGGATGGGGGATTATGGCAACCACCACTGGTGATGGCAGGAGTGTATCAGAGATCATTGATATGTTCTTAGAAAGCGACTGATGATGAACAGGCTTCAGAGGAACTATGACCTCCTTGCCAGATGCCATGGCCTCTGATCCTAATGTATCTGCCCCTGGCAGATTCCTATCCCAAAAGTCCCAAAAGAGTAAAGATATCCCAGTTTCAGAGTACTGAGCTCTTTTTGAAATGACTTATATCTGTGTCAGGACACAGGATCTGAATGATTTAGTCCTACTTTGGAAGATATTCCAGAACTGCTTTCAGTTTTGACCCCAAAATACAACTCAGCTCAGCTCTACCAGTGGAAATAAAACTGACAGCTTTTATACAGGCAGTCATGAGTATTTCAACTTCTGCACTGATCTCCTGTGTGCATCAGTAGTAGCTGCATACAGCGTTTCCACAGCACCTCATCATCTCTGAGTGACAGCCACAAAAATAGTGCGAAGCAACCCTAGTGCCTGCACACCCAGCAGCAGATGGAAGGGACAGGAGTCAGTTACCTAAACATAGACACCTAGTGCCCCCATAGGGATCCTGGGGTAGCCTACCTGGCCCTCCTATAGGGCACAAAACCTGTAGCGTTTCTGCCAGGTTTTTATTAATATTTCAGATATCCTAGAAACGCAGAAATGGTGCAAGATACTTGTGCTTAGGCAGCAGCTCCTCTTTTCACCAGTGCTTTTGTGAGATCCACTAGCAGCAACAGGCTCATTTTGCACACTCACCCATGCTGGGTCTGCAGTAGCCTAAAGCCATGATTGCCCAAACTCAGCTCATAAGAACTGAGAGTCCAGTTAGCTGGTCTGGAGGAATCGCTTACCTTGCAAAGGATGGGCAGGCTTATAAAAACTCAGATAGATGAGACCCTCCTTGCCTACTTGCCAGAGGAAGGGCTGACTGTTCCACTGCAGATGCAGAGTGAAGATGTGATGTTTTCACAAATGTGCCATTTACATATCGGCACTTTTGTCCTCACCCTCTCTCCCTGGCCACTCACTCAGCCATCCTCCATAAGAAATAGATCCAGCTATGGATTCTCATAAGAATGGCTCCCCATGAGTCATTTGTTGTGCAAAAGGACAGCAACCAGTCTGAGAGATCAAGACACTGCTACTCAATCACCAGCAGGACTTGCACCCTTAGCCAAGCCATCCTCACCAATGGTTTCAAGCAGATTGTTGGCTAGGTCAGCCCTGTAGATTTTGAAGGATCTTTGCACTTGCATTAGCAGTGAATTTGACCACAATCCCTTCTGCACCACTGTCTGCCACGTGGGGCAGGCGCCCTGTCCTGCCAAATTGGCAGGTGGCATCTACTCCAGCAGACACATGCGAGGTAAATTGCTTGACTGGGCAGTAAAGCAGAGTCGTTAGATTGTCTCTCTTAAAATTTTAAATTGAGATCTCAGCTGAAGGCTACAGTGTTTTGGAGGTCCTTACTATCAAGGCTGCTGAGTTTCAGTACCTTGATAGACATGATCCAGATAAGCCAGTGCTGAGAAAAAAAAGAGGCAAAATTGCTCCCCTGAGGATCTTCTGTTCTTAGACACAATAGGGAGAATGTTTCCATCTTTCCCTCCTGCCAATTAGTTCTCCTTGAGGATCGGATCGAGCCRGTTAAGTCCAAGACCTCCCAGAGCCTGCTTTCCCTTTAAATCCTGCAGATGTGAGTCAGGCAGACCTTGTTTGGTGTGGGATATGGTACTCTCTTAATCTCTAGTTGGACCACTTGCATGGCTGCTTGCCACAGAGCAGCCAAAAGCTATCACAGCATACATACATCCCTGCCGACTGTATTGAAACACCCTCAAAAGACAGGCTTCGGCTCCTGAGAACAGGAGATGGAAATTAATTTCACCTCATATTTTTCTTTGTTAAAGTCCTGAAAACTATCAGGCAATACTGGTGTTATAAAAACTACCTCTTCTTATTGCTAACTTTTATTTACAGGCATCCAAAAGAGAAGAATGTGCTTAGGTTAGCATAGGACTCCTGCTGCCTTGTGAAATTTGGAAAGAGAGAAGGTTCATATGCATTTCAGAGCTTCCAGACAGACTGAACAGACATCCTCAGATCTCATCCTCCTACTCTTTCTTTAAAAGAATTATCAAAGAAGTTAAAATAATGACTTTAAGTGCAGACAAAAAAAATCTGTCAAAAACTGTATCTAATTTGTAAATAAAATCTCCTGGCTAAGACTAGTAGTGCAGATAGAACAAGCACCTCTTCAGCCATATCCCAGCCCAAAGCCATGCACAGTGTGGTTGAGGAACCTGTTTACTGATGCCAGCCGGGTGCTTGCCTGAGCCAGGGGATAGCCCCGTTACACCGGATGTTGTATTGACACCTCTATGTCTTTCTTACCTCACCTTGTGTTTATTTTGACAGAGGCAGASGGCTGTGATTGTTCCTGAAGTTCATCAGCAACCATAGCAACTGTGCACCCTGCCTGTCCTGTCCAGCGCCCTGCTCCACTGCTGGAGGATGATAAAYACCCCCAAATGTCACCACTCCAAACAGCTCCCACTGCCCAAAGAGGGGTAATAAGGAGGGACAGAGCTGATGTGGTGCTCTGCGATCCTCCCCACCTGGGAGACAAGTGCTTCCCTCCTCCCAATGGCCCTGTACTTTTAACCATTTGTTAGAACTTACTAGATGTGATCTTCATTCTCAGCTGTGCCAGCAGAGAGGCTGAAATCTGGGATGGGTGCAGATGCCTCTGAAGGTCTCATATTGTGAAACCTGAGCTTCAGTAGAGCAGCTGGGAGCTGCAGTGGTTCAAGGACAGGAATTGTCAATAAAGCACAAACATGGACCTGTTGGCCTGAGCCTGGTGAGCTCTCAGAACAGCTTTAAAGCAAAGCTAGCTTGAGAGTCTTCCCTCCAAGGGATGCACTCAGATACGTACACAGATCAGCCTTCGGTGTTGGAGAGGAAGTTGTGCTGAAGCGCCTCGTCTGAGGTTTGGGAGCTCAGAAGGGTCTGGTGCCTATCCCTCGGGTCAGATCTGGAACTGTCCCCSCTAAAGGTTGTTTTGCAAAATGCCATCCCAGATCCCCAGGCACAGACGCCTCTGGATGAAGTTCCTCTGCTGCTCAGGGAGACGCGGCAGGTACTGTACCTCAAAGGCCATGCCTCTCTGTCTCGCTGCAGACACCAGAAAGCAGGGACAAAGATGGGTGGACTTGAACATGTTCAAGGCCTGGAAGCCTGCTGCAGCACCATGAGGTGCTTCARTAGCTCCAAATCGTGTATGTGGACTTGCTTCCTAGACCTCCAGAGAGGAAGATAGCTCTCTGAGGTGGAGGTGGGTGAGAAGTGCTCAGAGAAGAGGAACCTCCAGCCTGCACTCATCTGTTGTGAGAACATCAAGGAATGTGGAGACATCATCGGGAAACCTATCTTGAGCACATACATGACAACTGAAATAACAAATGTGGCAAAGTTTTCCAGCTGAACTTTGAAAGGAGTGTGTGGTGCTGTGAAGAGAGAAGAGTCAGTGTCATGTGGAAGGGTTTCCCTCTCCCTCAATAAAACAGGAAGACAGCCAGGTGGGATGCAGCCTACAAAACAGGAGGTGCAAATGAGGACCGAAGGAAGGATGCACTGGATTAAAAGCACAAGTRTTGGTACCATATGTGTGCGTGGGGAGTGGTGTCGCTGCGACTTTTCCAGGAAGATTCCTTGAGTGACCCAGAAACCCCTCTGAGCATATCTAGAAAACCTTCTTCACTSAGGCCATGAGAAACAAGGCTTTGGGCATTCAAAACACATCAAGGATTTCACAGCTGGGGGAAAGTTATAAGCAACAGAGTCATCCCTCGCCCAAGAAATTCTGGGCTAGCAGGAAACTTATTTATTTGTTGATTTATTTATACTGGAATTCTCTGCCTATTCCTTGTTTAGTTTTGRTTTTTAGCTTAGGTCACGTGACATATTCATGAAGAAAGAATATTTCCCCCCTTGCCTCAGAACAGCAGAGCTTGGTGTTCACCGATGAATGTCGTATGTTCTGTGCTCCCTGGGGTTTCTTTACAATGGTGTCTTAAACTGGCAAAATAATCAGAAACACAGCAAGGGGGAGGAGTACAGCGAAGGAAATTACAGTTCCTTTATGCAACAGACGTGGGTGGCACTAAGTTTCTGGCTCCCGAGCAATCACAGTGAGGTAAAACATGAGCAAAGGACTGCCTCACTCAGCAGACAGTCCCARTGGGATCTCGGGAAGCCTCCATGAAGGGGCCTCTTTGAAGGGTATCTGAGAGAAGGAGTTGGTCCATATTCCCTCAGTGGAGAAGGAGCAGCCATGCATCCTGCTATAGGAGGGGGCTAAAGTACAGGAGGGGCAAAGTGAATGAGATGCCTCCTTTCAGAGAGGGAGACAGGAGAAAACAAAGAATAGCCAGCAATTAGAGAAATGCATTTAGTGAGGCTTAGGCCAGGGTCTGTCTGCATGAACACACCAGCAGTACAAGGCCTGCCASCTGTCTCAGCATGAAGAAAATACTGAATGGGCTGAGAAAACAGTGTCGTCTCTGGACCCTAGAAAGGTCAGAGCAAGGGTCTGGCATACTTGCACTGGACAGCATGAAGGAAGCCCAGTGTCCACCRAATGCTTTTCATTCTGCATTTGTCAGAGCTTTGTGTCCTGTCCTCTGCAGAAGGTAACAGGGCTTGCACCCCAGTGGGCTCTGCCTACCCATCCTGCCACCAGGCAGGTGGGCTCAATGCTTCTACCCAGCATTGAACCAAGATTAAATCCCCTTCTTTGTGGTTTCTATGAATGAGCAAGAGCAAGGGAATAAAGGAGCTGATTTATGATCCTCCATTTTCTCCTCTGAGATGGGCAAGGTTTCTGCCCGTATGAACAGGAGGAGATGTGGTGATTAATTCTCTGGCCTTTAATCTCACACAGGTCCTACACAGGGTTTTGGCACTGACAGTGAGTGTTTCTAGTAAGGATCTATTCCCATTGCATCAGATACCACCACACATGTTTTTAGAGAGTTGCTCTTTACATCCTTATAAGAAGGCAAAATTACTCTTTCTGTATGTACTACGCTGTCAGTTCAGTGTTGGTCAGAGTTGGCTCTCAAGACCAGCCCTATTGCACCATCTCCATTCTTGCCCCAGCCTGGCCCTGCGGAGCAGACTTTCTGTGAATCAAGAAGTTCTGTCAGTCACTACATTGTGCAGAACCGAGACCTTGTATGGACAACATGAATGTACGCAGCTGATATTCCAGGCTAGCAGATATTTGGACCTGTTCAGCACAAATACCCTTTTCCCTGCAGAGCAGCCTGAGGACAGCAAGGACTGCTGCTGGCCATGGTGTATCAGCTAAGGGTAGGTGAGTAACAGGCACCACAAGTTAAGATGGCTTTTCACCAGCAGAGCTSGGTGGGAGAGCCCAAGACAGAAGCAGCTGTCACAGTTACAAGCTTTAGGGGAAGTGAGAGGAGTAAGGAGGGAAGCTGCAGATCAAGCCTGAAGTATTCAAACAAGAGAAGGCATCCCAGCGCCTGGTTTTTGCTAGCATATTAGCACCTGATATTCATGTTCTCTGAGATTCATCCAACTCACCAACCAATGAATATTACTAACCTTTCCTGTTGCAGAAAATACTATTGATGAACAAAAGAGAATGTCAAGAAAGTACTTTTTAATGGTTATTTATTTATATTGAATGGTACTAGAGCATTATTAAATATGATGTGAATAGTATCATATTGCATTGTCTTGTGTGCAGCCTAAGTGCTTACTCCTTTTCCAGGAAAACACAGCGGACTCTGTAATGGAGAATGCATCCATTTCAGTTGTTCTCATTTCAAGGCTACTCATTTCACTCTTCATCTGACCCAAATGCTACAAGAGAAAGTCAAGCAAAAACATTTCAGGTCTCTGAGACCGGTGCCTGCATTATGGAGATAAAGGAAATAGGAGACAGGAGAATATAGCCTAAACTCCATAGTCTCATGGCATCGCTAGCTGTCATTTTTGACATGGTGGACATCCCTACTGAGATTGTTCTGCAAAGGTGCTGACTGTGACTTAGAAGTGAGTGAGTGGTGGTCAAAACATAGGGCAGGCCATCAGTTGTCCATCACAAGGGAGAGCAGAAGGATGCCAGAAGCTGTCTTGGTGAAATATCTATTTGACAGGAGTTCACTGTTGGCTAATCCACAAGCCTGGGAGAAGCTATTATAACCAGGTCCTGTTTCTAATGCTCTCACTAATTTACTATGGCATTGGTCCAAGATACATGACATCAGCTACCTTGGTTTTTTAACATCAGGGCACCCACCTCCCAGAAAAATGGAAGCAGTTTTAAAACTCTTCTGAGGAAGCCTTGCTAAAAATTTAGCATACTAGAATACAAGCCAAATTCATGTCTGTGTAATAAAAAAATCACATTCACAAAGGTGTTACTAGAACAATGTGAAGTTTACAAGCTGCAAAAGGCTGAGAAAGAACTGTGGCCAAAATATCTGAAGCATCCACCTCACTAGAAAACACAGTGTCGTGGTTTAAAATCACCTCCCTCTGGAGGACAGCTCTGCTTGGTTGTAGTGGCTGAAAGCATCTACAAATGCTACCTTCCTCTTCCCTTAAGGGAAACCCTTGGGACTGGGAGGGCAGTGGATAAGGCACATKGACCAGCACTGTACGAGCACCCAGCCTGATACTGCTCTGTTACACCAGCTGTCCCTCCCCTCCTTGGGCCCTTGCATTTTCAAGGCAAAGCTTCCCAAAGTCACTTTGCTGCATTTTCAACTGGGATCTAGTGCAGCCCCCAGGAGACAGGGCATGGAGGAGAAAGTAAGAGAGAAACAGCAAGCAAGAATGAATCTTATTAAACGGAGTGAGGCACTTCCCAGTCTCTCATCATGTTCGGAGCTGATTGGAAGCGAAACTGCACTTGGACGGAGGGAAAGCTCCCTCCCCTGGGACAATCCAGAGGCTCTCACACAAACTTAATTTCAAGCTCTGTTGAAGATGGTGTTTGGTTTGGTTTTGGGGTTGGTTTTTTTTTTTTTTGTATGCATTCAATTTAATTTCCCAGGGAGCTGTGTGAAAATGAGAAAGGCAGACCTTTGACTGTGAAGCCAGCCCAGTGCCTGTTTCTTACAGATCCAGTCTCACATTGTTTTCCTCCATCACTGCCCTCAATAAATCTCTGTGCAGAGATTGCTAAAATGCCTGCCACCTTCCTTCCACGCTTCAGTGGAGACAGTTACATTATTTTTGTTGCATTTAAGCAATCCGATTCATTTTTAATTCAAAACACACCCTAGCTTTCCACAGCTCTGTTTAAAACAGGAGCACTGTGACCTTGAAAAGGCTCAGACCTGCTGGCACCATGAAGTTCTGATCTGTACTTTGCTCTCCAGTCCTGACTTGCTGGCTTTCTGGTGAGGAAAAGGCTTGCAGTGGGTTAACGATCCACTCATTTCAGTGCTGATGGTTGAAGGGGAAGGAGAGGAACTGCATTCGGTTTGGAAGGCTCCCGAGGGAGACATTCCTGGAGATCCAGCTSTCCCAGCCCACAGAGAAACACATGCTGTTCGGCTTCGCTGCAGACAGCTAATCTGGCTAGCTGTATGTTACGTTTTCTAGTCTTGAGAACATGTATACACACAGGTAAAAATGCAKATTGGGGTAGGCTGTTGCCTTTCCATCTGACCTGCTGCTTCTGCCCAAGAACTGGCGCAGCGTGAGAATTTTTACAACTAAGCTCTGACTGCAAGGAAGTTTGCAAAGCCACTGGTGCAGGGCAGCTCTAGTGGGTCCAGTTTCTCTCTTCTCCAAGACAGACAGAGGCAGACATGCTTTGTCCAAGTTGTTCCTACATCGAAATTTCCTATTGTGACCCAAGGAAGGATTGCAAGTGAAACACAGAGCACTACTAGGCCTTAAAACAACTGCTGTCTGCAACCCCAGATCATACCACCAAAATCTTGATTCCTTTCTTTGTTTCATAGCAGATGCAGAGATTAATTCTTTCCTGTCCGTGGCGTTGTACTTGCAGGACCTATGAGAACAGTAGGTRGTTGCTTTGTTTTATGGAGGGGAACAAAAGTAGGGTGGGGTTGCCATGACCATGAAGGGAATAGCACAGGGAGAATGTGAACAGTAGAGACTCATAGTGGTGTACAAGAAGAGCACCCTTTGCAGCAGCAGCATTGGGTGAGTTTCAGTAAAGCAAGACTTTGCCCAGGGAAAAGAAATGTTCTCTACATTTTTTATTTAAAAACCCAATTAAGTTAAAATTAAATGTGCAATGATGACAATTTGCATCCAGGCCTTAAGTAATCCACTTAAATTGAATAACGGGTTGTTCTGCGCAGCAGAATGACTGAGATCAAGTTTCCCATAGACATGTCCCATACATCTCAGTCCAACTCTGAAGCAAGAGTACTCCCAGCTCCTCATAAAAGTGATATCACTCTCTCCCCCCGCCTTTTTCCCATGCCACCCCATTTGGAAGGCAAACAGCAGCACACACTTCACAAATCAAAGAATGGATAAGATTGGAAGGGACCACTGGAGATCATCTGGTCCAACCCCTCTGCTCAAGCAGGGTCCCCTAGAGCATGTTACTCACCACTGTGTCCAGACAGCTTTTGAATATCTTCAGGGAAAGAGACTCACAGGCAGGGAAAGAGACTTGCAGCCTGTCCAGGCAGCCTGTCCCAGTGCTCAGTGCTGTGCCTGGTTTGGGCCAGCACACACAGGCTGGCTCCCTGGCCAGCGGCTACGCCTTGGAGCGGGATGCTGAGCTCAGGATGCCTGCTCCCTCTCACAGGTACAGATTTCCTTTTAACTCTCTCTCCAGTGTAAATGCAGCCACTGAGTACTCTTCTTTGAAGCCTTGTAGGAATTTAATATCTATAAGACATCTTTTCCTCTGCCGCATTTAAGCTAAAGGGGGCACGTGAGAGCAGGCAGGTGACTGACAGGACAACCTAAGCCCCATCTCTTTACAAAATCAGTCAGCGAAGAGAGGGGCATAAAAGCCGAAATTTTTAGGGGCAGCAAGAGCGGGAGGCCCCTCACAGCGGGGGTTGTACTGCTGTGGTCCCTTCAGGCACAGCCTGAGGTGTATCCATTTCACAGCATTACAGAATCAGTTAGGTTGGAAAAGACCTCTGAGATCACGGAGTCCAACCTATGACCGATCACCACCGTGTCAATTAGACCATGGCACTAAGCGACATGTCCAGTCTTTCCTTAACACCTCCAGGGACAGTGACTCCACCACCTCTCTGGGCTGTCCATTTCAATGTCTAAAATTCCGTTCGTCTCTCCCTGACCAGTTCAATAATCATTTTAGGATGGGGGCAGCAGCCGGGGTTGACCGAACAGACGACACAGCGTGCAACCCAGCAGCCGCCCCTACCCCTCTCCCGCCTCGCCCACAGCGACGGACGCTGAAGGAAGGCAAGTGAGGACTACATCTCCCAGAATGCCGCGCGGAGGCACGGCCTGCCTGAACCCCCCCGGGGCCTGCCCTGCCCCGCTCTGCATGCTGGGAGCTGTAGTCTCGCCGGGAGGCGGGCGGGGGTGGGCGGGTGTGCGCCTGTGCCACAGCGAACCCGTGCCGCTGCCCCGGGGCTCGCATCGGGGTGGCTTTGGACAGCTCGTTCCCTCCTGCAGCCCACCTGGCACAGCTTGCAGCGGGAAGGGGAGGTCTGGCTCTCGGCGTCCTGATGAAGCCCAGCTAGGGGAGCACGCTGCCGTCTCAGAAAGTTGGAGGAGGAGGAGCGGGAGGAGGAGGAAAAGAAGGAGAAGGTCTGCACAGCGATGTAGCCCAGAGCGTGGAACGGCAGCCCGTGGAAGGCAGTTCAGCTCCTCACCGCCCTGATCCCGGAGCATGGGCTAAAAACTATGTTCCTCTCCCGTGTGGAAAATCATTGGTTCTTGCTGTTTGTGTTTGTCTTCCAAGCAATATTCATCCTGATCCTCTACCGAGGTGGACCTTCGAACGTGTTCCGCGGGTTTTTGGACTCGCCTCAGGTGGTGGATTACTCGAAGCCCCATGATGTGTACACGAACCTCAGCTTGTTCACCCGGGCTCCCAACGAGGACACGATGCCGTACTGCTCAGCACAGTCCCCAGTCTTGGGTACGTATGAACCCATGGGGTTTGAAATAACCTCTCTGGTACGTCATAACCCTGAACGCTTCGTAAATATAAGTTGTGTCTTCTTCGAACTTTTCCACTTTGAAACTGGTGTGCTGATGTTGTAATTACACTGGCAAAATTTTCTCATGTTAACTAACTCATTTTTATTGGTTATGTGAGGAAAAGTATTTTACTGGCCTAAAAACTTCCAGTATTAAGAGTTTGGCTGCATAGATGTCGAGATGGGAGAGCAAGAGTGAAACCAGTGCATGGTGATACTATCAAGTTAGTAATACTTTTTTTTCTTGGCAGTCCTGTATAAAATGTCCCAACAATTCAGTAACTGCATAACGTTGACCTCTGACTGACCATAACTCCTAGGTTCTTTATCTCAGCCTTATATCAAGCCTGTAGTTCAGTATCAATTGATTGTTTGCTTTAAGTATCATTTGTATGAGGGCGTAGCTTGGCACTTTGCTCTTGATGCTGAATTTTTGGCCTGTGATTGTTACACATCCTTTAGACTTAGAAACTTCTCCATTAGACTTAAAAGTCTGGTCACAGGTTAATTTGTACTTACAGTAGGACCAAATTAGAGCTGATCCTAGAAGCAGCATTCATCCAGCTAATGAAACAGTTGAGAAATTTTCGGTATGTACAAAGTCAAACCCATAGAGCAAGTGTGTTGCTAGTAAAGTGGTGGTACATCTCAGGAAACAGTGAATCTGCTCGACTCAGTCAGCCATGAATGGATTGAGTTCTGTCAGCAGGCACTTACAGCTGGTTTGGGGCCACTAACTCCTTAGAGTAGTGTGTCGTATGTTACTCTTGTCTGGTTTTCTGTACTGCAAAGGTTTCTGCGTGCCTAAATGTCTGTAACTAGCCTAGGACTGCTACTTAGTAGTGGCCCTGCTGTTCTAGGAGAGCTGATCACTACACATGGAGCCCGCTAGGAGCAAATGGCTGGCCTTGGTTCACTTGGAAGTTTTGTGGGAAGCCACTGCTCTTGTGTCAAGTTGCTTACTTAGGTTAGAGAACTCTTCCCGCTGAGACCCTCTAGATGAGCCTGTTTAGACTGCAATCTTTGTAATGATGCTTGTTCTTTTGAGACGTTCTCTTCCTTCCTCTGTTGCCTGTAGTTAAATGAAATACACGCAGTATATATGATGAAATTGTATGCTAACTTTTGGGTATATGTTTCAGCATTTCCCTGGAAAACAGCTCTACTAAGTAAATCCTGGAATCTTGATAGCACAGAGCCTTTTTGCACAGGTGCCATGGCCTGAGTGCAGCAGCCCATCAGTTCTGGGAAGCTACAATTCCTTGTTTCAAGCTGAATTGTTTTATTTGAAAAAGCACAGCAGAAATGAGACTGCACCTTATTTGTCTTCACTACTGATGAGGATCCTCTGTCCTAAAGAGTCGAATGAGACAGCTTTGGTCTCAAGAAGAAAGAACCAAACAAAACTAGGTGCAGTTCTGTGCAGCTTGCCTGCAAACCATCAGATAAGCAAAAGTAGTGACGTAGATGGAGGCAGATGCAGAGTGAAATTGCACTAATCTGTGCTCTTAGAGCTGTGGAATCTTTGTAAGAACTCTTMTTCTGCCCATCACTGCAAGTGCTGAGAACAGAGGATTGTCCTGCATGTGGTACTTCAGAGTTAAAATGGAAATGTTACTCATAGACAGAAACAAACAGTAAGTTGGCTGGGAGGAAAAAAAACAAACCAGGAGGCAAAGTAATTGTGGAAACTTGGCTGCATAAAAAAACTTAGTTGAGCATATGAACAATTGTTGAGGTGAAACACGAGTAATTTGGGAGCACTGATACAGATTCAGCTTAAGAAAAATGAGCTCTCTGCTACAACTTAACTTTTAAACAGTAGTATTTCCCTTTAAATATACGAAGTAAATTATTACTTCTGGTATCACTGCATGCCAGCCTCTTCTGGGTGTTTTGCTTTTTTTTAACCAAGAAACGTGCTATTTTGTGAGGGAGTTGCCCTTTGTTTGTATGTGATGGGCACATATGAATAGAGATACAAATACTTCATAAATGTGTTGAATGGTTGTTGCCATCTTCTCTCACAAGACTGAAATTTCTTGGAAGTCTTATATCAGAGAGAGCAATGCCTTTTAATAGTAATTTCATAAACTCTATTAAATGAGATTTCAAATCAATTCTTGAGGCCTCAGCCTCCAGTTCAGAGCTGATAATAAGTCACTGTGCCCACTCTAAAGCCAGTTAAAGTAACTGGAAGGATGCCAAATGGCTTAAATGGTTTCTGCATCAGGGCTTTTATGAAGTGCAGCACTTTTCCCATTTATGTATGTAGTAGATCATTTTGATAACTGTTTGAATGTAAATCAGCTTGAAGCTCATCTGTCTTTTTCCTGTCTCCTGAATCTACAGCAATTTGGTTCTTCCAGGGCTGTGGAGTAAGAATCAGAGTATAATTGGTAMTCATCTCTGCCTTAAAGGAACTAGACTCTTGCTGAGTAGTGGTACTTTTTCAACACGTAGTGGTGTCCACTGAACCATTTGTGACCAACAACTTGAAAAGCATTGCTGGTATTCAGTGTCTTCATTAATATTGTGAATAAATTACTCAAGTTCCCTCAAAGGTTAAAGTTTCTACACAAATAACTGGTTGCCCGTTTTCTCCTCCTTTGTTTTTGGAAAAACCCAAGTGTTTATATGCCAGGGTTGTTCTTCTTTAAACATAGCAAAGTAGCATTTAAATTCAAAATCTGCCTTTCTCACATTGCATGCAAGATGTCTTGTTTCAGTTCATCTTTTCCTCTCACGAGGAAGAAGTTTGATGCTAGAAGACTTGGCTTTTTTTTACTATTTCTATTTTGGTTTAAAAAGGTAGCTTCCTTCATGCTGTATGTGCTGAAAAAGTTGATTTGGCCCTCGAGGTCTTTAGTAGTGTAAAGTTCAGTCTGTAACTCTGCTGTTTATAATTCACTCATGCTATGGAAGGATTTTTTTCCAAGCCCTTCTTATAGTAGTTACTGCCTTTCACTCCCATCTGTCATAACCTTTTCATGAGCGGGACCATCTGTTGTATTAAGTAGCTCCTGCCACATTTTCTAATGCTAGCAGAGTTTCTTTTGGATTTAAGGAGAAATAAAAAGTTGGCAGTGCTAATGCTGAGATTTATTTTCAGGTGCCATTCTGTCATTAGAAACTGGTGCATAAATGAAAGCTGTTGGTCTGCTTTTTTTTTTTTCCTTCAAGCGGTGGTAGAATTATACAAATATAACTCTGCTAATGTAGTGTGTGGTGCTGCACTATCTGAGTAGAGCATTCGTCCATGCTGCTGTTCCTGTTTGTTCATCTTGTGTAAGTTCTGATTATTCTGATTGGACTTGGTAATGATAGCTGCAAACTCTAAATGTGTAGCAAGGAGTTTAGAAGTCCTGTAAATACCTTTGTAAGTTGGGATACATATGGTCAAAACCAATAGATCCCCTGATAGGCAAATATGTTGCCTAGAAAGTAAAGCAAATGGGGAGTGTGCTGTCGCTGGCACCAGCTGACAACACAGACAGGGAATTGTGAGTCCTAACTCTACACACTGAAGTTTCACATTAATTAAACACTCTCTGTGTGATGGTACAGGAGTAGGAACTTAGAACCAGGCTGTGGAGAAATTGCTTGGACACATCAGGATGTTGATGCTGTACCCTGCCTGTATTGGGAACCTGTGCTTTCTGGTGTGTCTGAGATGGCGTTTTCCKCCTTTCTCAAAGCTGTGCTTTGGCAGTTTTATTTATCTCTCTTTGGTCCAGCCTGCAACTGCTCTGTTCACAGTCGGGATTTAATTGGATTAGATTGTATTAGCCTTTTCTTAGTTGGACAGCAGGGAGACATGAGAGCCAGAATTTAGCTTGTAGCCAAGGAGTGTAGGGCAGCCAGAGGTTTTGGGGATATAAGTCACACTGATTTTTATTTTTTTTTCCTTGGCATATACTAGATTGAGTTTCTGGGCTGAGTTGTTTGAGGTATGGAGACAGGCAGCATGGGAGAACAGGATTTCTTGAAAAACCTGGAAAATGCAAATATTACCCTCCTGAATGGTGTGCTGGGTATGGAAGGAGAGAACAGGAGTGAAGCTATTCACATTATCTTACTCATACCCTTAAGTTCAAATTTAGATTTTTTTTTTTTCTTTTTTTTAAATTTAAGGATTATCGCTGCAGAATCTTACTCTACAATACAGAGTCCCAATTGTTTTATAGAAAACAAAACCCTGCCTTTGTGGGAAAATAAATGGGAATAATTTCCTTTCTTGTATTTTCCTTAGAGCAATGATCTATAGTTGAAATCCCTGAATATAACACTTTTTAGCAAGCTCCAGTTGTCATCAAATCAGTGGGTAATGGCGCTTTAGTTAAAAGATCTGATAATCAGCAAGTCCATAAATCTAAAAAGCTACATAAACTACAAGTTGATAACATTGTTGGACTGAAACGTGGGGTTCTTAAAGGTGGAAAAGGAAACTGTATGCACAGAAGTAGGTAATAATATCATAAAATCTTCACTGCAAGTGTGACCTAGATTCCTGGGCCCACAGCATGGTTCTCTGAAGAACTACCCTTCTGTTTCAGGTACGAATATATGGCAATGTACTCCACTTTCCTGCTGAGGGTAATGCAGTGAAAATCAAATTCTCCTGTATTTTAAATAGTTGGAGAAGGACTGAAAAGTGATATTTAAGTGTCAGCCATTGCAAAACCTTGCTGACAAGCAGAAGTCAGGCTTTATTTTTAAAAACAAGCAAACAGAAACCAACCAACAAAACCCATGCAATGGGATTCACAGTGACCAGACGTTTTTGACAGCATGAGAAATGAGATCAGTGGCTGTTCAGACTGACCTTCAAGAAATGCCATTTGTGTGTTCCTTGAGGAAGAAAAGAAGACACTGAGTATAGGTTTGCCCATCAGAAATGTAAGGTTTACCAACTTCCACATGGTAGCAAAATGTTCCCCACTTCTGAATGGACACTTTGAATCTTATGCCAAATTTAGTCCTTAAGCCTCGTTACTGCTCAAAAAACCCCCCAACCAAGCCAAAACCAACCAACCAAACCCCAAAAAACCCAAAACCAGTGGAGGGATGTTGCTTCTTTCTGTGTCAGATAAACAGGATGTGGGTGTGGGCAGGGTCAATTTTTTTTGTTGTTGTTGGAATCATAGCGGAGACTTGAATGTAGGATGGGCTGAAAGAAGTATATTCTGGACTCACCTGCTCATTTAGTCTTAAAACACACCTGTACCTTTTCTTGCTCAAATGAAAGCTACTAAACACCAGGCCTAAATATTTGCTCTCTCTCAGGCTTCATTATCAGAAGTTTTTTGAGAGAATAATTTATTTCAGTGGTTTAAGAGGAAGTCTGACTTACAAGATACTGAAAACCTGCTTTAGGACAGCCACAGCATTAATGATGAGCTTGGAAGGAAGAGAAAATCTTACTTATAGCTATTTAAAAAACAACAACAACAAACTTGCCTGACAGACTTGTGGTGAAAAAAAATGTTTTCCTTTGGTAGCATGGCCTGCAAAGAATTTTTGAATAGAACTGTCATTTGAAATTGTCAGCTTCTAATTATGATTTAGGTGAAAGTTTTTTCCTAGTTCATTTAAGTATTAGATGTTAATCTTGTTCTGCATCTGTGCTTTATTTTCTTATAAGTCCACAGTTGTAGGAAGCCATTAAAACACACTGATTTGTATATAAATAAAACTCTTCTGCTACTTCTGAAAGCTTTTCTCACTACCCAGGAGGACAGGCATTTATATAATTGTAGAATTTGTTTCTTCATATTGTAACAATTAGATTTGTGTTAAAATGGTAATTGATACTTTATACTGATTGTTTTTCACTTATGACTTGTCAGTATTTTTCCATCTGAAGAATGGAAGAATTCATGTAAAAATGCAGAATTTTTTTTTTTACTTAGGCAAAAACTCTTGAACATATCCAGTATATTTTGCATTTAAAATCGAAGTTCTGAGTAGGAGAACAATCATATGTAGTTCCTCTTGGTACCCTGCGCCTGTTCCTGAAAATATARCATCTTTCTTCTTTCTCAGTTCTGTCGTCTGCTTCTCCCAACATTTTGAAGTACTGCCTGCTTATCACAGTGTATAAAATGAAATAATATAGCAAATACAGCCCTTGTAGCATGTGATTATAACATCAAATTGAACTTCAAATGTTTTTAAAGGTAAAGCTAACATTTCCTAAAGCATTTGTATTTATCTAGGCTTTAAACTATTTCTCCCCTGACCTGCTGAATATCCATTTGAACATCTTTGTCCTTGAATCTCTTCTGAAAGAGGCTTAGAGAAATTTTCCAAATGGGTAGCAAAAGCAGATGTGTCTGTTCATCTTGAATAATTTTCAACGCTATTCTTACAGTGAATACATTTATTCAAGGATCTYATCTAAGCAACACAAGAGTGTAGTAGGGAGCCAATACCAGGGAAAAGCAGCTGTGCAGCAGCCCAGTGAGACTTGCTGGCTGTGCCAGGACTCAGGATGCCTGGCAGGTAGCGTGTCATCCTGGTGCTGAGCCTGGCACCACTCAGTGTGGAGCTGGAGGAGGTGACCAGCAGGCAGCGGTGACATTCATGCCGTAGGCACATCTGCAGGGGTGTTGATAACTTTTCTGTGGTGGGGTGGTGTCTGAAGTAGTAAACTTGTAGCTAATCCAAGAGGTCTGAATGAAGGTTGAGAAATGTCACTGGTCTTACTTTTTCTTTTTTCTCTCTCTCCTTACAGTTGGTCCATTAGCCATCACCTTCAGGGTGCTCCCTAGTGAAAGGATGATCATGAAAAGAAATCCTTTTGTTCAGTCTGGTGGCCACTACAGGCCCCCTCACTGCTTTGCCCGCTACAAGTCCGCCATCCTTGTGGCCTACAGGAACCAGGAGAAGTACCTTCGCCATCTTCTCTACTACATCCATCCTTTCCTGCAGCGCCAGCAACTCAGTTACACTATCTACCTGATTCAGCAGGTACATGTAAATCAAGGAGGTTCACTTACGCCAGTTAAGGGTTAGGTTCTGAACAAGAAATGTGGCTCATCTAATGGCAAAATACTGTTTTATGCATGGGCTGAGAGGAGGTCGGTTATATGCTGTCCCATCTCCATGGCTGCTAATGGAATATCATAACACTTACCAAGATCAACACTTGTCAAGGTCATCATTCTGCTATTAATTGGTTCTGTTGTGGGGTTTTTTTTCCTGAGGGGATAAATTTGTCATTAAGCGGTAACTTGTATTTTCCTCTGTTCCAGAGTTGAATGTGATTTGTCTGTAGCTTGTCAGTGTGGCTACTGAGCAAAACCTTGGGACTAAATGCTAAAGCGAAGTTGCATATTTTTAGTCTGTATCAAATACAAACATCTGACTTGACCCTGCTGTGGGGCAGCCTGTGCAGGTCAAACAGCCTTTTGTGCGTGACATGGGCTGGTGTTGCAACAGATCAGTGGGGAGGGAGCAAGTTTTGAATTCATGAATTAAAACTGATAGTTTATTGGGAGGATGAAGAAGCTGTTTTGTTTGCCCAAGATCTCTTTTTCTCATTTCTAAGCCTTAATAAACAGTAGTCAGGGGAAAAGTGTTGATGTGCMGATGTACACCTGGGGATTGGCTTATGGATCTCCTGGAAGTCAGCCTTCTTCAGGTGCCAACAGTGCACAGCCCCTGACACAGCAAAGCTGACAATTRTTGAGAATGTTGTGAAGAGCGTGGGTGACATTTTCAAAGTGGGGAGCTGGGAATTTGCAGCCAGTATTGGTTCATTCAATTGAATAAGGCTTTTTTACTAACACAAATTTTAACTGAGTTATCATTTTTGTTGTTTTGGTGAAGAAATGTAGGTTTTCTTTTTCAGGTAGGGACTGGTTCATTTAACAGAGCAAAGCTGCTTAATATTGGTGTCCGGGAAGCCATGAAGGATGAAGAGTGGGACTGCCTTGTCCTGCATGATGTTGACCTGGTCCCTGAGAACGATTATAACCTCTACATTTGTGATGAATACTATCCCAAGCATATGGCCAGTGCCATGGATAAGTTTCAGTACACGTAAGTGCCTCCAGTTGCTTTCTCTGTATGTATTCTAATTGGTTCCCTTTCTCATTAGAAAGTATGGGTGGGAGCAGTGAAAGACACAATCTTTATGAGGTTTTCTGTGTGTTAGTTTTGCAGCAGTGACTTCCCTAGAAAAGAATATTCTTAACGTAAGCATGTCATCTTGAACGATTCCATGCCTGTAGTTCCCTGTTCCACTGTCAGCTCAGCTTGGCAAATGATTGGCAGGTTTCTGTTTGACTTTCCTTCAAGAATAATAGTATAGGGTAGGAATACTGGATCATGTGGAAGATGATGTGATAAGATGCAGGTACTTTAAACTGACCCAAGATACGAACTTTGAAACCAGCTTTACTTTGGTCTGCTTTGGGGGAAGGTGGTGAGGAACAATGTGGGTAATGGAACACGATGGGAATTACACTGGGTTTACTCTTTTGGGTTTTGGCATTGTAATGACAGTGTCCATAATTGGTATGCAATTAATGTATGTGTGACTGGGATCACATTGTTAGCTGTGGAGAACAGGTATTAGCCTTCAATAGTGGTGCTTTGTTATTGTTGGTTGGGAGTTTTTTTGAGGGGGTGGTGTTTGTTTGTTTGTTTGTTTGTTTTCTCTTTTAGTCTGCCATACAAGTCCTTTTTTGGGGGTGTATCTGCTCTGACTCCAGAACATTACATGAAGATGAATGGGTTTCCAAACACATACTGGGGCGATGGTGGTGAAACTGACGACATTGCTACAAGGTACCAATGCACAGGATGGGCTTAAAATGGAACTAAGCTGGCAAGTAAAGCACAGCATCACCCTAAGAAAGGAACCCAGGCATTGTTCCTTAATGTGCTTGCAGTATCATTATAATCCCAAATACTGTTGGCATTGGGAATGGTTAATGTCAGAAGATTCTCAGAACCTATGAATCCAATCGCTGTGTGCTGGGCAAACAAAGCTTTCTCGTTTCTGGAGAGCAGAATGCTACTTCACATCCTTGTGCCTTCAGTGCAAGGGGTTATAACCACTAGTAGTTGACAAGTGCCTCCACTGATGTTGACAGCCCCAAGGGARGGAAGGAATCTGCAAGCCTGACGAATAAGAAGGTACTTAACTAATTCTCAGACAGTTGGGAATTTAAGTTAAGTGCTCCAAGTGTTACCTAATCACTGATACTTGGCATTAAGGAATACAAAGAATTCTATCTTTTGTCTGCAGTGCTGGGTGATGGAGACGCCTGTGTACTAATGTGAGTCAGTGACAGCAAGAGTTGATGGTTTTTCTTGTACTTGGGTTGCCATGGCAGCAGCATTCTATAGATGAGTTTAGTTCCAGGTGCTCTGCCTAATGTGAATTCTTCAAGTAGAGCATCATGGCTGCAGCTTCTCTATTCAGCTTCGGAATTGCACTGTGCACCTTTATGATCTGGCACTGAGGCAGGCTCATGGGGAGTTTATAAAACTAAACTGACCATGGAAGTTGTTATTTTTGTCTTGCACAGTGTGACAAGTTACACGAGTTTTTTCAAAGCAGTACTTATCTAGGAATTGAAAGTCAGATTTTCTAACAGAGAATTCCTCCTTTGTCTTTCAGAGAAAGCCAACTGAAATGTTGTATGGTTGTTTAGAGAGTCAGCATTTATGAAAAGAATAGAATGCCAGGAAAATAGATCTTTACATCAAGTACTACGATGCTGGGTCTATTCAGCTGTTCTTAGTATAGCTTAGGCATCTAATGTGGTTTTTGATACCAGGGGTAAAGAGTCATGCTAGTTATGCATAGAAGTGCACTTCCTTGAAGAGAATCCTGTGAGGCAAGTGAATTATGTAGCTCCCAAAATAGCCCTTTCTTGAAGAGAATTAGAGCATATGTTTTCAGAGAAAATTTGTACTAATGATWAGCAGTGTTTTGGCCCAGAGATACGTTGAGGACATGGACAGTGCCTGTTAATGATTTATTTACATTCTGAAGTCTCAAGATGCAGAAGTTAGGAATGAACTGTTCTTGAATGACCAGCTGGGATTTGGATTTCAGGAGGTGCTCAAGCACTTCTTACCATGTAGCAAGAAAATTAATGGATCTTTTTGCGGTTTTTTGGCATTTCAAAAGTCAAAAAAACTTGAAGTTTCAACTTTGAAGTGTCAACTTTTTTGACACTTCAAAAAATTCTGTGCAAAGATGATTTTTTTTTTCTGGGATACTGCTTATTAAAGCAGAGTTAGTGAAAAAAACTGCCAGGTGCTACTTATAGTTGGCAGATAATATAAGTTGTAGCAAACATCAGGATCTACCTTTTATTAGAAGAAAACACTATTCTAATTGGAGCCACTTATGCATTAACATTATCAACTACAGGAAAGTCTGTTGAGCTCTTCTTGACAGTAAAAGAAYGTATGAACTGTTCCATACTACAGTTTTAGTCTGGTTTTGCAATGCAAAAAWTATAACAGCAAAGCTATTTAGTGTTCTTGGTTTTTTTGTCTCTTTATGATTGAATGTGCCGTGAGCTTATGTTCAGAAAACAAGAAACTTTGTGTAAAACTCAATCTAAAATAATAGTACTATAACACTGTCAGTGAAGTGTTAGAATCATCTGATGGCTCTAGACTAACAAATATTTTCAGTTCTGTAGCCTCTTCCAGCTTTATAACATTCCTGCTGTATCAGATCCCGATGGAATGCAGTCAAATGCTGCAAACATGCCAGTTAGATAACCTCAATTGAGCAAACATTCATTCTTACATTCACAGGAATTTTCTCTGCCTGAGGGCTGTCCTGTGATAACAGAGGTTTGGTAGCCCTAGCAATATTAAAGGCACTTTTTATTGGCAAAGTAACAGAGATGCTATCGGCAGTGGGTTGKGGGTTGCTTGAAAGTCACCCAAAATGCTGCTTTTAGAAGCACTGTTCTGGAATTCTGAGCCTTCAGTTCGCTCTTTTCTTATCTAACTATCCTGCAGCTGAGCTTACATATGTTTGTCTGGTGCCTGTATTTATCACTAATCTTTTATGAACCAGTGTAATCAGGCCATCTGAATGAATGGCACTTCTCAAAGAACAGAGGCTTAATCTGGTTTTGAAACTTGGGACTGGCTCCCTTTCAGATACTGCAAATTTAAAGGGGTCAGGGTTGGTTTGGGCGTTTTTTTAAGTTTAGGTGATGGACCTCTAGGCAGCAAAAGCTCTGCTCTTAGGAGGAAGTGGAATAGTGCTCATWTGTCAGTGTCTTGGGAATGGCTCTCGAATGCTCTGTATGTTGTAGTTCATTCCCTGCTTGCTATAATCCCCTTGTTCCCTGTCAAAGTGCACTAMAGCTGAGAGCTTTCTAGCCCAAGCCTGGCCTTGAACCCACCAGAGAAAATCATGTGGCCCTGTGCTGCTTCTGCACTTTTTTGTTTCGTTAACACTGAAAATCATCTCTGGCTGTAAGTCTGGAAGTGGCATCTTTCTGCCTAAGCAAACATTATTTTTGCATGTTGTTTTAAAGGATCCACTTAGCAGGAATGAAAATAGTCCGGACTTCACCTCACATTGGACGCTACCGCGTGATGGACTACAATGAAGAGACAGAGATGCCAGAGCCTTGGAGAAGGTACCTGTTGGGGCTGGGGGCTACTCTGTGCCTTGTGGCAGGTTGACTGTCATTTTCCTGGGAAAAGGCTAAGTATACCTCATGTCACTGCTGCTTTTTCTGCTTTAGGGAGGCTATTTAAAAGCAGCCCCCACTCAGTTTCAACTGAATGATTCAGCTCCTGTCTTTGCATTTGAAGGGTTTCTCCTACTTTCCTACATCTTTTTCCTATGGTGAAGGACACATGCCAGCCAGGAAGCTAACACATCAGGCTTAAACATGAAATTATTCAGGAAGCAAAACTTTAAGAAAAAATACTGTCTTGTAAATAGGGAGATTTCAGTTTGGAGAGGCACTGTATTACAACTTCCCAGTAATAAAAGCTTGCTCTTCAGTGTGGAGTTACAATGTGCCATTAAAACAGTGGAAAGCAATATTCCAGTTTGAAGACATGARAAAGGTGCTATGAGAGACTTTATCAAAGACTGTTTTATATAGAAGAGCTGGAGGAGGGTGTTGGGTCAAGTGTGGTGGAGGCTTCTCATACCGACAGTGCAGATTTCCCTTTATCATCTCCAAACTCAGGTTTCCATAACAACCCTGTCTAAAAACCTACCTACAGCAGCCTATGTACACCGTTGCTGCAGACTTGTGTGTTGCACTCCCGGCTCTCTCTAAGCTGCTTACAGCTCCTTGGCTTTTGGAGACAGTAGGTGCCACCTCACTGGTCTCCCTCTCTGACTAGGGTCCAGTCTGAATTGTCCTCCTTGTTCAGAATACTCACTGTGAACTTATTCTGATCTGTTTAGTCTGTGTTGTGGGAAGAATTGTYTCAGTGCTTTTCTGCCCTCTAGAAGACTCTTTTCTTCTGCAGCTTCAAGCTGCAAACATCACCTTCGTTCTTCTAACTGCAGGTATTCCTCCTTCCTCAGACCTACTTCCCGACACAACACCAGAAAAACATGGAAAGCTGATGGAATGAATACGTTACAGTTCAGGCTCCTTTCCAGGACAAAGCATCCTCTTTATACCAAGATCACTGTGGACATTGGATATGTTCCCCCCTTTTCTTAAGAGACTGAAAACAAAAGCAGAGTTTGGGCGCCCCATGGGCATTCARCTGATACCTCCTGTTTTCCTGTGGAGTCTGCCCCACCTGAGACCAATCCTTTTGCCTTTTGCTTTTCTTCAAAATGTTTCAGATTGAGAAGAGGCAGCAGGAATAGGGTATGACAGCTTCTAAACACTCTGTGGCTTACTGTAAAAATTGTCCAAATCACTGTAAAACTAACTACTGAGCCAGATCTCCGTGACAGTAAGCTGATGCAAGCTTTCTGGGAGAACTTTTGTTCCATAGCTTTCTGGGAGAATCTTTGTTCCACAGCCGGATAGCTCTGTCCTGCTTTGTACTTAATTGTTCAGTGAGATGCAAGTCATTCTGTCAGATTGACCTCTGATGTGTTATATGTCGAGAAAGCATTGAAGCCAGTTACAGTTCTATAAATATCTTTTGTGAATTTGAGTAAAATAAATTGAGTTGTGTTCGGCTTAAGAGTTTTATAAAATATTAAATAAGAGTGTAATAAAAGAGAAAGTTGCCCTGAAACCAGGCAAACCAAAGCTTAAGTCCGTGATTGTTTTGGGGGGTTTTTTTCTGACCTGAACCACCATTGTTTAAATGTTTTTATTGCAGCTGCAAGTAATGCAGAATGAATGGGACCTGAGACTGTCACCTAATCTAACCTCCTGCTCAGAGCAGGGAAATTAATCCAGTACTTCAGCTGTTGCTCAGACATTACATATCACTCAAGGTTGAGCTGTCTTCAATATAAAATACTTCTGAGAAATTAAATACTGGAGGAAAGACTAAGTCAAACATGTCAGCAGTGGAGCTGTGACCCTGGCAGGAATGCATTTGTACTTACCTGACTGGGAGACTGACACAGTCTGCCCCAGCCCTTGCTGTAACCCTTCTTTCTCTGCCAGGTCAGGCTGAAGCACTGCCTGCCACRTCCTGTTATTTTGAGAGTGTTACACAGGGTATTTTTGCCTGGTTATGTGTACAMATACACACTCTGCTAACAGTGCAGCCCAAAGCATTAAAAAATGTAGAAAGGAATTTCTCCCCATCCAACACAGCTGGCCACTGCCTTTCCTTCCAGACCCCTGGAGAATAACATGTATCCTGCTGCAGAACGAGACTTTGATCACTGCCACAGGACAGATCAGCAGGCCCTCAGCAGGGGACACTGTGGTGTGAAGGATGAGAGGCACTCTGCAGTTCAGTGGACTGCATTTTTTCAGCAATTTGTAACATCTCCTTACCATTACCATTACTGCCCTTCCCTCACATACAAGCAGTTTTTCCTTAGGCTAGAAAAAATTAACTTTTCTCATCRAGTTTGTCGTTTGTGAAGAATTCTTGTGCTTTTAATGAGACCACAAGTTTAGAAACAGTTGCAAAACCAAATTTTTTTTCAGGGACTTAGTTCAAGTCCTTCCACTGGACCAGCCCAAACAAGGACACTATTGCAAATGTCCTAGCAGAAAGTGCATAGGAGAACACAAGGACCTGTCCCTTGGGTCAGTTTGTAACTCCAGTCCCCACAAAAGGAAACTCTCAACYATTCAATGTGATGCTGTGAAGGAACACTTTACTCTCTTCTGTGCTACTGAAGGACTCTCCAAGCAGGTGCTGAAGTCATCTGCTCTAACAGCAGCCACAAACGAGATCTGTTGCCACTTCCTATAACCTGGCTGGTGCTGGCCCCTATGAGACCTTGGGCTGCACACTGAAATCCACTGTGACGTTGATGTACAAGGGGTTGTGTTCCACTGACAGCAGTTTATAGGAACAGGAATTCAGCCCGTCTGTCTTCCATGTTCTAGAGACCTGACGAAGGAGCTTCATCCTGAGGACAAAGAGGAGAAAAATCTTCATTGACATGCACAGGAGAGGAGTTTTGAGCTCTTTCCCAATAGTAGTAAATTTGGAAGCAAAGCTAGYTCCATTCTCTATCTGCTGGGAATGTAAAGTCCTGTTTTCCTGTCTTCAGCACAGACAATCAGATATGGGGAAAAAAGTCCTTTGGTTCAATCTCAGAAATCATATGCTTAAATCATATCCACGTATCTGTAGTTTCTGGAAGTTTCTAAGGAACACCACCCAGTCAGTTCTAGGAAGATCTCATGAACAGAAAAAAGCTGCCAGCTATGAACAGTGTTGTCACAGGGCTGTCCCCAATAGTCCCTGGGTACCACAAAATGCCAGTTTGGCCTGGAGCAAGGAATTGGCCCCCAGGTGCCTGGCTCAGCCATAGACCAAGACAAGGCAAGGTGCAAACCTGTTCTTGACCCACCTCTCTCGATTCTCCTCGTTACCGTGGTCGCGGTTGTGGAAGATCATCGTGTACCTGGCTACATCAGCAGGTGGCCTCACCACTTTCATCTTCTGCATCTCAACCCTGGAAGAAGTAATAGTGCTGTGAGGAAAMCAACACCTATAAACCAGCTGTTAATGGAAAAGAACCCAGCAGTTGGAGACTTGATCTCTTGTAGATGCCAGGAAAGAAAATATAAAGAGTGGTAAAAACTCATCTGCATCTCTTCCACAACCCATTCTGCCAGAGAAATGAGGCTCAGAGTTGAATTTCTGGAGAACAGGTCTGGGAAAGTGATGAATACTCCTTTCTTTTGAACAGAAGCAGGTAGCTACTACAGTAGAGATCATATAGAGCTTTAAACACACACTATACAACAATGTACATTTATATTAGTATTGACTGGACGACTCTGTATTGCCCTGTAGCAACTCTCCACGTGTTTTGCAACAAGTTCATCTCAACCCCTGCAATAAAACCTCTATACTTGATAGTTCTCCACTTAAAAAAGAAAAAAAAAAGGCTTGTTTTCTTTTTTATTAGGTGGCAGACAGCTGCAAAAATTTTACTTGTTCACATGAATAAAATTTCTCTGAGAACAATGCCAGAAGCGCTGAGCTCTGTGCACAGATTTAAGTGTCTGACATTAGGCACTTGGTGGAACTTTTGACCTTAAACATATCTATGGGGCACAACTTTGCTCTGACAGCAGAGAGAAAGAAACTTCATGACAAGGGAATTAAGGAATAGTCCATGTCTTAGCTGGTCACTCAGCAGCTGAAAGAAAAATAGAAAACCAAGAAAAAAGTGAGCCCTGTATAGATTTCCAATGACTTTTCAGCAGTGAATTACCAAATTAACTACAACAAACGATCTGAAGAATCTCATTGTGACACACTCCTTAGGAAGGGGCCCAAAAGAGACCATCACATTTGGCCCAGAGGCAGAACAGCAGGACCCGAGAGCCCCCTGGCCCCAAGTCCTGACGGCACCGAAGGGATGCTGCCATCTGCCGACTTACCTTAGGAACGCTCCAAGGATCTCTCTGCACAACAACCCACCCAGACAGCGAGCTTGCCCTTACCTACCMCCTTGCAAACTCGCTCACCAGCCCAGCCCAAGACCGACCCAAGAGGAAAGGCACAAGTCCAGTTGCAGAGTACACACTGAGTCATATGACTTGGTTTCCCCACCAAGACCTCAAGAGCTGCAAAGGCCATTCTGAGGTGCCACACACAAGCATCACTTTTGTTTCCAACCCCTTGCAAACATCGTAGAGACCCTCAGTAAATGCTGCCGTCCTGCTGCACAGCTGCTTTTCCACTGCCCACGGGAACATCTGAAAGAACTATCACCTGCACGAAGCCGGGGGAATAAGATGGTCCCAAGCCA
Source organism: Amblyornis subalaris (assembly GCA_018881555.1). Taxonomy (NCBI): domain Eukaryota; kingdom Metazoa; phylum Chordata; class Aves; order Passeriformes; family Ptilonorhynchidae; genus Amblyornis; species Amblyornis subalaris. The sequence goes on from JACAXG010000058.1 coordinate 2,815,717, forward strand.
CCCCTACACGATAAAAGCCAGCTCCCAGGAGGTCACAGAGTAGTTGGTGTGTCTAGGCAGGAGTAAGAAGGAAAAAATAGTTGTGGTTAAGAAAGGACAGAAATCCATGCCTCCAGGAGACCTTTTAGATTTCTTGAGATACACTGGACCAATGYGCTGAACCGACACCGAGAAACACTTTCATTTGGAAGTTCCTAACTTTTAACACGTTTGATCCCCTGTGTAATTATGTAACATCACCAGGGWTATAGATTTTATGCCCCTAAAATGTTCTTTAGCATATTTAAGCAAGTGAAAAGGATAACAACTTAAAAATGACTGAGTGTAAGCCAAGTTACAAACTGATAGGCTCTGCCAGCAGAGCTTGTGGAGTTGTGGGTTCTTATCTGTTCTTTGCTTGTGGTTTTTTCCCCATTCACTAACAGCAATGCAGGATTAGAGGTTTCTTCCTAGGCAAAGGACAGAAGATCAACATAAAAGCTTTGTTGACTTCTTTGTCCCACTAAACCTCTCCAACCAACAGGTTTCTCCTACTTTGACAGGYACAGCTGCAAAACTAATTTTAACAAGAGCAAAGGGAATATGCATATATATGCAGCCTTTCTAAAATTCAAGTTATTTGCTATCTTCACTATAATCARCAGCACACAAATACAAACTAAGCCCTACTTGGAGTAAATCCAGTACTCAATGAATGCAAAACACCCAATCCCACCAAAACGCTCCCACATTTTTGCAAAGTACTTGAACKCAATACATTTGTGTCTCTGACAAACCACACTCCAGACTTCAGTTATAACCAATTTCCAAGCAAGAATACAAATGCTGTGTGTCTGAGACAAAACCAAACCAAACCAACCAAATAACTTAACACACGCCCAACCAACAACACTGCCAGGAAGAGGACCAGGCATTGGGCATACCTAAGCCTTGGAAAGAGGAAACTGCTCACAGAACTGCATCTGGCACTTCAAATCTCCACTGCAATACTCTTCAATACTGTTTCGAATGAAGGCCCCTGTAGTGTTCTGTTTTTGGAGGCCTGRTGTGAAGTTGCACCAATTTTTGTAATTTTCTTTTAAACTAATTCCTCATTGTTTACCTGATTCGAAGGTCATCATCTTCTCCACCCCAACCCCAGTAGYTGTTAGAGAACCCATTCACTTTGGAAAACTGATCTCTTGTTAGAGCAGTGACACCTCCAAAATATCCCCGGTACCGTAACCTAGAGGTACAAGAAGAGAGAATGAAGAATTAAAAGTCAAATTCTAACAATGAAAATATCACCCTGATACTCCAGATCTAGACTTGTCTTTCACACAGTTAAGGGTGCACAAATTCTTGAAGTTTGTCCTGTTCTCTTCCTCTTTTCACAAAAAGATGGTGATTTGCTTTAGGCCAGAAAAAGTTAACTCTCCAACTGAGAGAACAGAGTCTTCTTTGGTAATTTCTCTCTCTCTACACAATTCCCCTTGCCAGCCAAAAAGGTCCTTCATCTCAGGGACTCTGATGTGTAGAAAAGGAACAAAGCTATGCACTAATATAGTGGAAGCTTTGCAATAACAATAGTGAGCCCTTGACTATCTTAGAGCTGAATTTGAAAAACTTGGAATGAAATCAGCTCACAGCAAGGGAACATCTGCTATGGGATACTGCAATAACAATTCCAAGGTAAGGTACAGTGCAAGTTACTTAGTAACCCAGTGTAATGGAGCTCAGCTCTAAAGAAGATTAATTTCTAATTTTTACCTTCCTTGTCCTGCAAACTGCATCTACTTTAAAAGGTGTTTACATACCATGTTTATTTATCTTCTTATGCCATTCTGCTAATTGCTAATACCCTCCTTCCTCTTGGCCCTTAACGTAACATCACAACACAGCCTCTACTACCTTGCTCCTGACAATTCAGAGGTGATGTGCACATGGCTGCAGATTGCATTTTGATTTGTACATGTATGTGATTCTAAACAGATGAACAAATTGCCAGGGCTAGGAAGTACCCATTATGGCATTTTACGTGTCAGACAAGCAAAAGTGCAATGCTTATTATTATTTCTGGTTTACCATGAATATAGTTTAAAAACATCAAAGGAAAAAAAAACAAACAACCCAAGACCCTCAGACTATTTTTCCTGGCTGATTTTTGCTCCTGTCACAGCATCACAGAGGAATTGTGACAGTCAAAGGGGTCTCTGGAGATCAAGTCCAACCCCTCTGCTCAGAGCATGGTCTGCTAGAGCAACTCACTGAGGAACATGTTCAGTCAGGTTCTGAGCATCTCCAAGGATGCAGCCTCTACAACCCCTCTGGGCAGCCTGTTCCAGTATTTGACCACCTTCTCAGTAAAAAAGCTTTTCTGTATGTTTAAATGGAATTTCCTGTATTTCAGCTCATGCCCRTTGCCTCTTGCCTTTCACTCGGAAGGGTCTGGCTCCCTGCCATCAGGTATGCATACACATTTCCAAGATCCTTCTCTGCTCCAGGCTGAACAGTCCCAGCACTCTCAGCCTCCCTTCACATGTCAGATGCTGCAATCCCCTTAATGATCTTCATGGTTCTCCTCTGGACTTGCTCCAGTATGTCCACGTTTTTATTGTGCTGGGCAGCCCAGAACTGGACACAGCTCTCCAGGTATCATCTCCATGGTGCTAAGTAGAAGGGAACAATTGCTTCTCTCAACCTGCTGACAACTCCCCTCTCCAATGCAGCCCACGATTCTACTGGCCTTTGTCACAAGGGCACAYTGCTGGGCCCAGATCCTTTTCTGTAAAACTGCTTTCCAGACAGTTGGCCTCCAGCATGGAGTTTCTTCTCTCCAGGTGCAGGACTCTGCATTTTCCTTTGTTGAACTTCTTTAGATTGCTGTTGGCCACATTCTCCAGCCTGACAAAGGCCCTGCTACAAAAACCATCCCTCTGAGATTTCTGTCTTCTGAAAGCTTACTGAGGGTACAATTTGCCCAATCTTCCAGATTACTGATGAAGATACTAACTAGGACCAGCCCCAGTATCAAACTCTGGTAAACCACTGGTGACAGGCCTCCAGCTGGACTTTGCTCCACTGACCAGAATCCTTTGAGCCCAGCAGTTCTGACAGTTTTAGCCCATCTCACTATCCACTTAATAGTCCATCACTTTGTCAATGGGGAAATTACAGGGGACAGTGTTGAAAGTTTTCTTAAGATAAACGTTACCCACTACTCCACCCTTATCCACTAAGCTAGTCAAATCAGAGAAGGCTATCAGGTTGGTCAGGCATGACTTGTGTACAGATTTGTTCTCTCTCCTTTATCTCCTTTCCCTGAGGAGACAAACCATAAGTAAGAGGAGGTTCCATCAAGTTTTAATGACACATTACTATCTTGAGACTTCTGCTATGGATGCTCCAGAGAAATGCAGTGAACAGGTGGAATGGACAGCAAGGAGGTCCCATAAACAGCAACAGAGACTGCAGGAGCTGGGTCTGTTTAATCTAGAGAAGAGAAGACTGAGGGGATCTCATCCATGTAAATAAATATCTCAAAGGTGGGTGCCAAGGGGATGGTGCCAGGCTCTTGAGTGGTTTCCACTGACAGGACGAGGAGCAATGGCCATAAACTAAAACACAAGAAGTTCCAGCTCAACATGAGGAAGAACTTCTTTCCATGGAGAGTGGCAGAGCACTGGAACAGGCTGCCCAGGRAAGTTGTGAACTCTTCCTCTGAAGACATTCAAAACCCACCTGGACATGTTCCTGTGTAACCTGCTCCAGGTGACCCTGCCTTGGCMGGGAGTTGGACTGGATGATCCCCAGAGGTCCCTTCCAACCCCGGCCATTCTGTGATTCTGTAACCAGGACAGTGYTGCCCACTCAGCCCTCCTCAGGCAGGGCCCAGGCGTATCTTGCTCCTAGCTGACATCATCTACAAAAACACATCTCTGTAACAATGTTAACCACCCCTTCTCTGAGGACAAGAGGAATTTTGGAATTTTTAAAACTGGATTGAAGAATACATACAGTAGGAATTTTGGAATTTTTAAAACTGGATTGAAGAATACATACAGTAGGAGGTCAGGAGGAAAAGATGCGGTGGTCTCAAGGAAATACCTTAACTAAGATAAAAGAGTTTTCCCAACCTTATCTTCAAAGCTTTAATGTATAAACCTTCTGTCTAAAAGAATCTAAAACTCAGCTGTAGTTTATATATTATTATGTATTTTGTGTTAATACAGAACATGTATGAGTTCAGTTTTGTCTACCTCACCTGAGCAACATGTCTCAGTATGCTCACCTCAGCTGCAGCAAAACACTGAGGTCACCCAGCTGGGATTTCAACCTGTGGTATCAGCTCAGTTCAAGTATCATTCTTGAGCTCAGAATCTGAATTCCTTCAGACATAGCCAGGAACTCCCTTGGAAGCAGAGCATTATTATCCCCACTTCATGGATGTGCAAACACATGCAGTGACATAAAAAAATATTACTCAAATTCAAGTGTATTCCAGTGGAATGCTCTGCAAGTGCTCCAAAAGCCTGCCACAAGCCTAGTACACGTGCTTGTTCCAATTTTCACTAAATGACTGGAAACTGAATATTATTCTGTATAAGTATTGGCACAACCCACCTCTTTCTCATATATTTAACAAAAGAAACCCAGAAGCAAAGCAGAGCTTTACTTCAAAGTACTTTGAGATCAGCTTTTGAAAAGCCCACTTCTAATCAATATTTAGAGTGACGTGACATGAAGTGAATCCTGAAAGAAACAAGTTCAATGAAAACACTTTTAGTCATTAAATTCACCAAGCTCAGGAGCCTTTTCTCTCTGAGGTGGGCTGAACCTGACTTTTCACTTTAAACTATTTATATCACATGAGCACCTAGGGGACCCATTTAAAAATCAGAATGATCCTGTGTTATACACTGTTCAGTCAAATAATTAAAGGACAGCGCTATCCCTTGGCAAATTCCCACACTTGAGCTCTCAATATCAGACRTTACCTCTTCAACAGCAGAAGTAAGTGGCAAGTTCTGTTATAGTAAGATCATACCCCCAAATCACAGGACTGTAATCACAGGGAACTGTAAATGCATTTCTAGCTTTGACAGAAGGTCTCTGCACAACCTCGGACATGTTGCTTTCCTCTCGGAACACCCCTTAATTCAACCCCAGAAACCAGAACAGTGACAATGATCATTTGCACAGGTGACCACAAGGATGACTTCAGAGGCATCTGTCCGGTTCTGTACTCCAGAGGGGTGAAGTGTTGCCACCAGAAACCTGGTGTCAGCAGGAAGGGTAGATACTAGCATACAGCTCCATCAGAAGAGGAACACTATCAGTAACATGGCATTTCCCAGTTGGTATTCTTTCCATAGTCCTGGTTTCCTACCTGTATCCAGTATTGTTCCTGCCAACTACAAGGTGCTTTGGTTGTGTGTCACACATGTAAATGTTAAAGTCATTTTCTGGCACCAGATCCACATCATGGAAAATGAAACAATCCCAGTTTGCTTCTTTTAGGGCCTCTAGGTATCCTACATTCAGCAGTTTAGCTCGATTAAATTTGGTGTTGCCAGCCTGTGGAAGAGAATGGAAAAAAAAAAAAAACCTCTGAAGAAAGTGCCACAGCTTTTGAACCAGAGTTGCTTCCAGGCATTTGTTCCGATCCCATGGTTTGCAACGACATCAGTTTGTTTTTTCCAGTGCCTTGACAGCAGTAATTGCACAAAGAGCTGCCCCATAACACTGGGCACAGCACTGGAGTGGCCAAAGGTGCAAAGTGTTTCTCCAGCCTCTATTCACACAGCCAGGGCCAGGAAAGCCTGTGGTTATCTGGGCACCAGAAGTGTGAGTGTTCCATGATGCAGTTCAGCTGCCCCCTGTCCTGGAATTACCTTCAGGCTCCAGAACAAAAGAGGTATCAGTGCAGTCTAGAAACTGATGTTCCCCACAACCATGTCAGTAAGGCTTATGGAAGTTTATTTTCAAACCAAACCCCCACATAATCCCATGCTAATTAGTCTCTAGATGCCAGAGCCCTTGCTACAAATTATTTATGCTTATCCACTCAGTTTGGACAGTTCAGTTCCCTGTATTTCCTTAGCTCACACAGAGGTGGCAGAGTGGGAAGTAAAAAGCAGGTCTCTTCATTTTTAACTCCTACCTATAACCTGATTATGCTGCTGCACGGGGCCTGCTCCTAGCACAGAGCTTCACCTGGCTTTTACTAGTCTTCATCCTTTGCTTTTGCTACAAGTTAGCTTTTCAAAAATATAATTTTTCACCTTTGAGGTATAGGTATATACACACACACCTGGCAGTTTTGTAAGCTTATCATGTCAACATTCATTCTGGAGCAACATGTGTGTTTATCTTGCTATTTATTTTTTACCTGTCTGCACACCTGTGCCAGCCTGCACAAGGCTTTCTGCCACTGAGGACAAAGTGGTCATTTGCCTCAAGTTCCCACSTGGGAACCAGAGGGCCAAGCCCTGCGCTCCCAGAAATGGACAGGACAGTTGTTTTCCAGAGCTAGGAACCTGGTGTACTTGAAACAATATTAAAAAAAAAATTCAAGAGAAATTACTTGGAATTCTAGCAAATTTTCTAGAAGGTGCCTGGACAGAAACAGGCTCCATGGAAAATGAAAAAGAAGCTGGTCTCCCCAGGCTGAGAGCAGGTGAGCTGTAGGAAAAAACTGTTGTATACAAAGCATGTTTTATTGTTCTAAAAAGTAACACTTTGCTCTGAAGCAGCATTTGTTCACCATCACTAACAACCATATGCGCCTGCACAAAGAAGATCTTTGGGATATTTGGCTCCATACCTGCAGTTTGAAAAATACAATACAGAGCCCATTCTGAGGAATTAGGAGATGGATAATCAGTTGCATCCATTCTCAGSGAAGCAATTTTCCAGTAAAAAATTTAGGTACAATTCACCCAAAATCTACAACATCAAATTTCTAAGTGGGTTGGGTTTTTTTTGTCTGTTTTAGATTTTTGTTCGTTTTTCTTAAAATGGCCTGTATATGAAAATACCCATCAGATAATCTCCTCCTGATGATGAAAACATAGGCTTTTGAGTGAAAAGAGCAAATCAGATGGCTGGTAAGGCACACTTGGAGAACATCACTTGTATTTATTGGGTATCAAATCCAGCTCAGTTCAGGAGCAGCATCTACCACCTGCTAAAGTTCTGTTTTCCCCATCAGTGCAAGCCACCACAGCAGCCAAATGACAGCTGACACTGCTTTCCAGGAAGGGCAGTTTTCCATGCCAGAGCACATACTGAACAAATAGCAAAACTTACTCATCTTTTATTGAGGACAGAATTGTCCCCCTTTTTTTCTGTGGTAGAAGAACACTGACCACAACACAGACTTATGTTGGGAAAGAAATTACCCTTTCGGGATTACAAACTCACAATGTTTTCAGCACAGCATTCATGTATGCACACATTTATGTAGAGAAGCACGACTTTAGAGATGTTAAAAGTAGCCCATAAAGAAGAAATCTGGAGTAAGCCCTTCAGTGGCTCACAGAAAGAAATACAAAAGGCCCATTTAATCTACCTCCAAAGTAGACTGTGTCTTTTAACAGTTAAATCCTGTTTTTCTTTCCACAAAAGATATTTGAAACAACTAATGACGTAACAAATCAAGAGTGAAAATGGATGTGCCCCAGAAGAGTTTTGTTAGACCCGCTTTCCAGTCTTTGGGTATGCCTATCTACCTGGAAAAGCTATGTGAAAGCTTTCAGCCTTCCAAGCAAAATCTCTGATAGAACAACTTCAGACTTGTCACATCAGAGAAAACTTTCATACTTCTGTAYTACTTTTTGCTAACATGACAACAGCAGTTCTCCACTTCACATATTTCAATAAATTAAGAAGATACRCCTATTCTCCCAATAATTTATTGCTAACCACTGCTTCCTGCTAGAATGAGCCAACTGATGTACAATTATAGCACATATTAATGCAGAAAAGAAAGMCCTCCATTTTTCCATTCTACAGGCCACACAATGACTCTAAACAATGAAAGAACAGTTAATTCCAAATATCCTGCCATGACTTTTGCTGCTGTTCTGCTGAGACACTGAGCAAAAGTGTGAGTGCAAGCTTTCACCTAGAAAGCCCTGCCTCACACTTATTGACTCTAAACTCTTTAAAAAGAAGGGAAGAGAAACTGTAATAAGTTATCACCTTTTGCTCCTTCTGCCTGAAATGTCTGTTTAATGTCAAAGCAGAACACATAAGTAAACGACAGTAGAAGAAAGCAAACATAACAAAAGATCAAGAAAGACAACATATTACAAAAGAGAACTATATCTTGCCTTTAGCTCATGCAAGTAGAACATAAGCATCTTGATGAAAGACAATGTGGCACAAGTCTGCTTAAGTTTTAGCCAGTGAGCCAGCACTGCTAGAAAGAATGCAAATAAAGAAATTAATAAATCTTTCAGGAACCAAGTGCTCTTCCGTGATGACTACTTCCCACTGCCCTTGCTGGGCAAATAAAGCAGCTACAAGCAGCAGCTGTCATGTTTAGTTTGAGAAAGCAACGTACAACCACATGAGACAGACAACTTACTAAGCACAAGAGCCAGATGGGAGAGAAGGGCTAGAAACAGCCTGGGGCCTCTGATCCAAACAACTCCAAATGTGAAGACAAAACAGGCCAGCCTAGTTACATATTGTACACTGCAAGAGAAGCGAGCTGCATTAGCAGTACAAAAGATGCTTACCTTGAATGCTAACTCAGAAAACTCAGAAACATTAAGTTACTTAGACTCAGAAATGAACACCAGTTAAAGACACTGCCAATACTCCCCAGCAGCTGAGATCCTGYAGTGCCACCAGCAGTAGCTGCAGGCACTGCTGCATCCCTCAATAGGCAGAATTGTTGGAAGCAGGCTTGGAGGACTGATGTCAGACAGCAGAGGCAGCAGAAGGCTTTCCTCAGGCTGCAGGGCACTGACATCACCCACACCAAACACCTCTGCACAGGTGCCTCACCTGGTGAATGACATAGATGCCGTAGTCCAGTTGCTGCCTTTGCAGGAAGGGGTGGAGGTGCTGCAGGAGGTACAGCAGATGCCTCTCCCGATTGCGGTGTGGGATAAGGATGGCCACGTGCTGCAGGGCCAAGCACTCCGCAGGGTGGTACCGGCCCTTGGCTACCTGAGGGTTCTCCTTTTGCACTTCTTCCAGTGTAACAGATGGTTTGAAGGAGAGTTTGCTGGCACCTCCTGTAAGAGAAGCACAAGAAGTTTTCCCGAGTTGTTTCAAGTTGTGGCTGGTCCAGTCACTTAATGAGGCACTCTGTAACCAGTGTCAGAAACTGAGGTTCAAGCCCCACCTGGTTCCCCTGCCTTTCCGAGAGAAAAGTAGTACTGCAAGGATATTATACTGGCAGTGGAAGGAGAGTGTCAAGTGTGTAGTTCCTTAAACTGATTATGAAGTAGTGACAATAAAAATTTTAAAAAATAAAAAATAAAAAATCAAGAGAAGTTCCATGCCACTGCAGAAGGATTGGACAGAAATGGCTGCCAAGGCAAAGCAGAGGAGAAGAAAGTGGAAAGAGACACAGGACAGTGGCTGTAAGAAGTCATCTCTACCTAAAGCACAAAAAAAGCATGACAGGCTTAAATTTGTCAGATAAAACATACCAAGGCTTTGTGTAGCCAAATGAAATTTTCATCACTTCTCTTGCACTGAGCTATCATCCCARCTCCTCTGGACTCAGGAAGCCCATGAAAAAGTACAATGCAGGCAACTGTGATGGCTACAACCACAATGCATTTGCTTAATCAAATATGTCTTGGTATCAGGGGTGAGAGTGTGTAGGTAGACAGAAGCTTTTTGGACTACATCAGGGAAGAAGGAAGAGTCCGGCTTCTCAAACAAAGCCCTGATCAGGTTCACAATAAGGAAGAGAAAGAAGACAATGACACGATACTGCAAAGCAGAAGTCTGGTCCTGCTAGGAATACCAAGACAAGAAAAAAGTAGAATAACAAAAATGCTCAAACCAAGGAGACAGTCACTCATTTGAACCTTCATCATAGTAGTGCTAACTCCAATGCAGCTGTGAAGTCCTCCAGTTGTCAAGACAGAGACACAACAGTGTATCCAATAATGAAAAGACCTAAATCTGAGGAAAGGTGAAAACACTTGTGGTTGAGACAAAAATAGTTTAATTTAAAAAGTGCAAAAGATGCACACATAATCAAGGCAAAAAGAGAAATTCCTTCATTAATTCCCATTGGCAGACAGGTGTCCAGCCATGTCCAGGGAAGCAGGGCAGAAGTTATTCAGAAGACAAACACTGCCACCATGAACATCCCTTCTTCCTCCTTTCCCTGAGCTTTTACTGCTGAGCATGATGAATGGCATAGTGCCAGGGTATGGAATGTCCCTTCAGTCAGCTGGGGTCAGCAGTCTGGGCTGTGTTCACTCCCAACCTCCTGCCCACCCCAGCAGATTTTAGGGGGCCAAGAAAGACAGAGACAAAGCCTCAACAGAGTGCAAACAGTGTTCAGAGTAGCCAARTTACTGGTGCATCACCAAAGCTGTTCCAGGCACAAATGCAGAGCACAGCACCAGCTGCTCTCCCATCTAGACCCAGCACTCTGTGCCACAAGACACTTCYTCACCCAGAAGTGCTTCCTGCAACTGGTTGTATTGGTTTCACAGGAAAGGTATCGAACTGTAAAACAGCTAGGAAGAAAACCAAGCCAGCAGAACTACAGCAGATTAATTTGTCAGAAAGGAGAGGAAAACAGCATCACTTACGCAGGTACGGAGATAGAGCTGGGCAGGGGCCCTGAAATGACTTCACATTTGCAATGGAATCCATCTTCTCTTCCTTTTGACTGTCCCCCAGGCTAGTTACCTTCCTGAAAAACTCCACCATGCTCTTAGCTTTAGGAATTTCCTGTCTGGAGTCCACAAAGTAACTGAATGTGGTCCATAGCACCATCGAAAACAAAGTGACAAGCACCAACACTTTGAACTTATAGAAGAGGTGAAAAACATTCAGGCTCAAGGCCATGGCTTTCCCTGATCCACAGACTGCTTCCTCTGCTCTGATGCCGAGGCAGGTCACTGCATATCCAGTGGGGATGAAACCACAGTTCCCAATAMGAACGTCACAGTAAGGAAGTAAAGCTGGAGGTAGGGAGGGCTGCCACACTTCCTGCAGCTTTGCAATTCATGGAGCCATAGTATTGTTTGCTCTTCAAATGTCACAAAATATGACTTTAACCTGGATCACAAAAAAAGAAAAAGGAAGGAGACAATTAGTTTCTACCATCTCCATTGCTACATCTTCACAGACTTCATGAAAACTGGTTATGACAATACACAAAAGAAACAGCTAGTACAAACAACTGGTCAGAAACCAAGACACTGAGCTTTGGTCTTACCTCAGCCACAAACCAGCTGCATGCAAATCACTTTCCTGTTTTGTTCTCTTCTCTCAATTTTTTTTTTTTCAGATCAGAAAGTGCAACCACTACCCCATGTTATGTCTGTGTACAGTGCCTGGCAATACACAGACTTTAGTACTTCTATTCCTACCAAAATTAACAACAGCTGCAAAGCAAGAGATTCTGCTAGCTATGAGTAAAGCCCCACCAAAATGAAAACCACATGAACCTCTGGAGAAATAAACTGTTTTCTTCTGAAACAGCTCTTCTGAATCAACATTATTGATGCTATGTTGCTCTGTACAATGCAGAGTGAAACCCTCAACACCTGACCGGCATCAGAAATCATTCCTCCATATCTGCTGCCTGTCAGAGCCATCTTATGGGTCTTTGTCCAGTATTCCCCTCTCACACACAGGTGAAGGAGGAAAATCTTTCTCCTTTTTAAGGGAAAGGTTCAGTTTTTCAAAAGTGTTAGGTCTGTGAGGAGCCAATCTTTTGTTCCATTTCCTACCCTTTTTCAAAAGCTTCATTTTCATACAGCCTTTCAGTGCCATCATACTATAGTTACCACTTTAATACTTTTGGCTGTTATTATCATCTCATAGCAGAGAAAGAATGAAATTTTAATAAAAGAGAGCTTTGATATAGAAAACACACAAGAAAACTGCCACCTCTGGGAAGAACAAGGACTGAGGCTAAGTGAAGCAAAGGCAGTGATTAAAGACAATGCACATCAAACAGGCTAGATCAAAGAGGAGAAACACAAAAACATGGAAAAGGTTATTTTATACCAGCTTCCAAAATATACATGAGACCCTGGAGAGATATCACAGGCACAAGGAATACAGTAACTCCACATTCCCACTAGTTTAGGCCAAGTGTCTTCTGGAGAATTTTGCTGATCCATGGGGACGTATGTAGGAGCCTGACCTAGGACTGACAAGATGAATTCCTGGATGTCCTGCCCAGGTTTCTCAGGGTTCTCTGGGAACGACCCGCTGCTGTCCCTCTTGGCAGGCACTACATGGAATAGCTAACCAGTGCTCTCCATTCCCATTCAACACATGGCATTGCTTAAGGAAGCAAAGGGACCCAAATAAAAGAGATGTCCACCCTCCCCCCTCAGTTTATACCCCGCAATGGTTGCACACAGGAAATCAGTGGTAAGCTCTATGAACCATGTGACAGCACTGTGGACCTCATGGGTAATATTAGCCCGTAATTATTAAATCAAAGACTTTACAATTTGCTTAGCTAAACTCTACCTGCAACTTTCTATGGAATAATCTAAACTGCTGCCTTTCATAGCCTCTCAGCTACTGTGCACCATTCATCAGGTGAAGCACTTCCCGCAAGGGGTGTAATTTTCTCCAAAATAAACCACAGGTCCCACTGCACAAAGTGCACGAATGAGGAGGGAATTTCCTTCTCCATCACCCAATCTAAGTGTGTTCCAGATTAACCTGGGCTGAAAAGGACAACATAAAATTTAACATACTGAACTTAACATGGAGGAAATAACTATCAAGCGGTGTTTGCTAAAAATCAATTTGTTGTATTCACGGCTTCCCACTTTACCAGAAGTGGACTACAATCTTTAAAAAGAGTTAAGACAGCTGCTTACCAGTGGTACACAGACAAGTGCAAATGGGCTGTCCCCCATAAAAAGTTCTTTTTTCCACAAATAAAATTAAAAATTAACTAAGCACAGAAAAAGACATAAAGAAACATCAGGAGGCAGTCAGCTGTTATTAGTCAGAAGAACAAGCTTCTGAAATACTTTGTTTTTGTTGTTGTTAAAATATCAGGAAGAGCATTCAGGTGTAAAATTGCTAAGGTACTAAGACATTAAAATTATGGACATAAATGACTAACTTATTGCACCAACCTTATTTCTACTTTCCACTCCTGTTCCAAATCTCACACATATGAATTTCCTTTGTSAGTTTTGCAAGATTCTATAAGTAGTTGCTACTAAAAGTTCACATTACTTGTTTCTGACAAATATTCAGACTATACTACTTGTCAGTGTGAATTATTTCCCATAATAACTAAAAGCACATCTCCACTAAGTTCTATGGCAGTGACAGAATGGTGCCTTGCTTAAAATACACTTAAGCACTTCAACAGAGCAGCATAAATATGCATGCATGATCACAACCATTAGTCACCTTCAACTCATCACAACACACATGCAGAAGGGCAATAATTCACGTTTCAGAAACCTGCAGTTTGATATTTTAGTGTGATCTATGGAGAATACAGTATGTATTTCAAAATCCAGAAGCATGGAGGTATTTTGGTATTTTAAATGGAAAAACACACATGAAACAATTTACCCACCAATTTACCTTACATTATTATTTCACAGGTTAAAAGGTTGTTCGTTTGGCTTTTTTTCCCCTAAACCTTAGAATGGCATGTGCACAGAAAGGCACACCTGATTCTACCAACAGAGGAACAAGAACTGTGGAAGAACTGTACCCTCATGAATGAAGATGACAAACAGTGAAGAGCTATCACTTTTATGACTCCCTCCAAAGACAGAACTTGGGAACTTAGGAGGACAATAACTGAGAATAAAAGGACAAGCAAGAGGTTAAGCCTCAATAAGAACCTGCCTGTCAGAGAGACAAAAAGAAACCTTGGTTAGTGCCTCTCTGGAGGGTGTTGTGTTACCGTTTCACACTAAGGACTCTTCAGGTGAAAAAGTCATCTTTCACTAGCAAGCTTAAAATACCTGGGTTGCTAAGTCAGGCAGCTAACCTAGAGTCAAGAAGACCAGAGTTTGGACCTTGTCAAAGAAATAAAAATGTCAGGCTCAGGGCCTGCTGCTGAAAAGCCATACTTGGAGAAGTAGTAAAAAAGCCAGAGTTATAATACATACATAAAATAATTATTAAAGGAATAGTCTTAATAAAATACTGGCTAGAATAGCCATGCAAAATCTACTCCAACCTTAATAGTCTTGATAATAATGACTGAGGTAAAGAAGACATTCAGTAGCTGAGTCCTTTCCATGTCCTGAGCAGTGGGCCCACATTTCTCCATCTTCCTTTTGTTCCTTATGTACTTAATGAAGAACTTATTTTCATCTTTGATATCCCTAAATTATGGTTGATATATTGAGGGAGGGGGTAGTGGTGTAAAAAGACCAACCAGTTATACATTATAACATGTGCAAACAATAATTCAATCAAATTCAATACTAAACAAATCTTGCTATAAACAATAATATCTCAGAAGATGGAAACATGGTTCTTCTATACTTTGTAACTCAGAGTGACTAATACTCAAACATGGGTGGGAGAACAATTGTGGTGCAACTCAACTCTTCTCATAGCTCTGAAACCTGACTCTAGTTAGATCTGACCTTCGTCAAATAGACCAAGAAACTTTCTTAGGGAACATAAAGTGCAACTTTCTTGTGAAAAAATTCTCAGTGAAGCATCACCAAACCTATCTTAGAAAGTTACAGCTGGCTAGAAAGGCACAGCACTTCAGGCCACAAGGTCAAAAATACCACAGTACCCATTTCAAAATGCATTATAAAAAAAAATTAAATAGAAAAATTCCACAATTATACAAATACAGCATCAGTCAGAATTCTAAAATCAATCAAAAAGGTGAAAGGTCCCAATCTACATGTAGATATACTTGTATTTAGACAGACTCAGTAACACAATTCTAAATATATCCCTGATCATTTTGAGGCACAAAAATAATGCACGATCTGCCTTCCCCAACATCACATCTGTACCAACAACTGTCCCTGTGCTCTGCAGCTTGTCCAACAACCCAGGTTCTGTAGCCTGGTATGTTTTTTGAAACATGTGCAAATGCCAAACCCTACTTGCTTGTTGGAAGGTTCCTGGCACTGCTCCTAACAGGCTTATCTGTAGGAACCCATGAGGAATGCAGAGCTGTATGATTCCTCCATGAACTGAGGGCTTCCATTCTTATCCTTGAGCCTGCTGGCACAAACGTGAAGCCCTAACTTGCCCTTTTCCATCCAGGAAGTCCAAAATAGTAAGCAAGGTTCCAGCATGGGCAAGACTTCATCCAAAGCAAACCAGGAAGATGAGAACCCCATCCATTTTCATCCAGGGTTTTCCCAGCAGAAATACACATGCACTGGAGTCTGACACATTGTGTAAGCACAGAACAAGCAAGCAACACATGTACAAGCTGGTTCCTAGGTAGAGAAAGTCAGTACCAGCAGGAAGACTGAGAATTGGAAGACTGAAATCTTGGTATTTGTGAAGGAAAGTAAGCTTATGAACAAAATGTGATAAGTAACTAAAGTTGATAGAAAGTCATTATTTTCTAAACACTGATTTTTCCCTGATATGTTTTTAGATAAAAATTGTCATTATGATAACTATGCTAAAGCCCATAGTCACATGATTACTTATCAAAAAAAGTTACGTTTAACAATATAAACAGTCAGTGAGAACATGGTGCCTAAATTCTGTTTTTCATATGTTCACATTTAAAACAATTCACCCTGTAAGGAACATCCGCAGGACAGCTCCAGAAAGATATTTTCATCTGATGAAAGGAAAATGAATTAAACCAACTTTCTGACTCTACCTGTTTCACACTGTCAAGTAAGGACAGGCTTCCCATCACGCAGGATTTTCCAGAAGCCCCTGCAAGCTCCTCAAGCTCATGCACAAATTCCACAGGCAGCCAAACAGGTTCAGCAACAGGCATTCACTTCAACCTAACTCCAAAAACCGTAATAAGTTCAAGCAGGAAATGAAGCATGAAAGAGTTCCCTGGGACTGCATTTATCAGCTCTGTACCAGGCACACAATTATTTATTCTTTTATCTAGGCCAAAATCAAAAGCAGCAATGGGTTAGCTCTGGAAGTATCACAAAGAAGTACAGCAATCTTCTTCATTAAATCTGGCGAGAAGGAATTCAATTCTTCACAACTGGCGAGGTAGAAAGATCACTGTACAGCATCAGCTTCTCTATGCAGGACAGCTCAAGACTTTAAGTTTTACAAGAGCCTATACCTGCCCCTTTCACAGGCACTTCCTTCTTTTCAGCAGATTATTCTCTTAGTAGGGCATTAAGCCAACAGCTTTTAACACGTCTTTTACGCAACACTTTTATAATCCTATTACCTCTTCCTATTTAAAACCCACCAACTGCACTGAGAAATGGTGCTATTTAAAAGAAAAAAAACAAACAACAAACAAAATAAAT
This sequence comes from Amblyornis subalaris, assembly GCA_018881555.1. Classification (NCBI taxonomy): domain Eukaryota; kingdom Metazoa; phylum Chordata; class Aves; order Passeriformes; family Ptilonorhynchidae; genus Amblyornis; species Amblyornis subalaris. Next base: position 2,832,348 of record JACAXG010000058.1, read on the forward strand.
CCAATCCTCAAACACACTCCCTTTCCACTTCTCAGAATTTCAAGCCAAACAAAGCAACCACATTAAACCACTCGCTGCTGCTGCCGCATCCCTCTTTCCTGTCCCACTCCAAAAAGTAAGGACAGCATTTCACAAGCAGCAGGCACTTTTCATCCAGGAAACCCCACACCATAAAGAGACCTCTGTTACCTCTCATACGCTGCAGGAAAGAGCCAGCTCAAATCACAGGATGGGAAGAAAAAAATAAAAAAAAAAGAGCCAACACATGCCACTTTTCCTCAGGCCAAAGAGGCTCCCTGGTGCTGTCCCACCTGCCCCTCCCTCAGCTCATGAATCAGCCCGGGATGGCAGCCAGCCTCCCTCCTTTCCTCCTAGCACAGGAGAACCAGCGCAGAGGCACTCGGGCATACCAGGACAGAAGAAATACTGCTTACAAATGATTCCCATAACAAATCATTCCATTAAAAACAAACGCTTAAGCCTTTGCTCCTAAAAGCAAACCATGCTGTCTATTGGTGCCCTGTTGGCATCTGCTGCATTCAGAGATTTTAAACGTTAGAGATGCAATTCTTCTTACATACATCAAGCTGCCCACTCTCTTGTCCGTATCTGTGGAGAACTCCAGGTTTTCCCACTACACTCCTCTCTGTTATCACCTGGACATACCCGTTGATGACAGTACCACCATGGACCAAAATATCTACTTTATGCAACCAGCCTAACTCACCACTCTGACCTGTAAAACTCCTCAAGAAATCCCATAGGATCGGCTGGATGGAAACAAGAGAGGTGTCACTTCGCCACCTTGCCCATCTGGAGCTCCCTCAGGCTACCGGGAATGCAGCACTGCAGTGTCAGCTGTGCTGGCTCAGCTCTGGTCTAACACAGAGCCACCAGTGAGAGTTTTACTGCCAACCTTCCTAAGCCTCCTCCCAAGCTGCTGTGCATATATATATAGATATAGATACGTGTGTGTGTGTGTGCTGACAAACACACTTCCTTCAGGAGAGTTGCATCTACATTAAAGGAATTTATGAGCACATCTGTCTGGCTGGGTGTTGGATTTTCTTGTGCTTCCAGTCAATATACACGTATCACCTAAAGATATGGAAAGAATGAGACCTGAGTAGACACAGGGTATACAGGTAAGATGGATTGCAGCAAAGGATGGGAGGGAATGTATAGGTACAGCCTCATGAGGAGTGTTAATCTCAAACCTGTTTGAATTCTTTGTGCATTACATGCATTCCAAGCAGGTAGGTATTTCATAGCTTCCCCAGTAAGTGGCACCTCCTCYGTGCCACAAAGGTCTCATCTATTTTCAGGACTGCACAAGAGTTTTGGGGAAAAGCTTCCTTGTTTCAGACACTTAATAGTGTGGAAAAAACCTTTAGGACTACTGCATATTTCAGCTGGTCAGTCACAAAGTCAGGCCAGTCTGGATCTTCACAGTCACCAACTCATCTTTCTCTCTCGTCCAGTCCCTATAATTTCTCTGCACCAGCACAGGCACTCATGAGAACATGGAGTTAGCTGGGTTAGGAGGCAAGCAGTATTTCTAGCACCCTTCTGTAATCCTTTGTCTACACTTCCCACTCAAAAACGTCAGAAAACCTGGTATGACAACCAGCAGAAAAACAGTAGCTAAGCTTTCAGTTGACTGGGAATGGTTATTTTAGGAGAATGATGACAGATATTTCCAGGCAATGACTGCTAATATTCTACAAACTGCCTGGAACCAGATAATTTTAAAGAGGAAACCTGTGAGTTAAAAAGAAACAGACCAAGGTGCACTTATGGGGCCTGATTACAGTAGGAGCCACTGCCAGCTAAAATATTCCAGTTATGTCAAGAATACAAACAGATACACAGATGTGCTGGCTCCACACTTTTTTCTTACTATTTATTACTTGATAACTGCTTGATACTCAATATAAAAGAACAAAAGTACTGGCAGCTCCAACTCCCTGAATTACAAACTAAAAAAAAAATAAAAGAATACGTAACACACCAGGAAATAACTGTCGTGGTTTAACCCCAGCTGGCAATTAAACACCACACAGCCACTCCCTCCCTCCCCACCAACCGTGGGATGGGGGAGAGAATCAGAAAAGTGAGAAAATTCACAGGTTGAGATAAAAACAGTTTAATAGGACAAAAAAGGAGGAATATAATAATTAGAATAACAGTGACAATAATAATAATAATAATAATAATAATAATAATAATAATAATAATAATAATGATTAGAATATACGAAAGATGTGATGCAATTGCTCACCCAGCCAGACCCTGAACACTGCCCCTAGCCAGCTTTCCCCTCAGCTGAAACACTGAGCATGATGCCGTGTGGTATGGAATATTCCTTTGGCCAGTTTGGGTCAGCTGTCCTGGCTGTGCCCCCTCAAAATTTCTTGTGCCACTCCAGCCTTCTCACTCGCAGAACATGGGAAACTGCAAAGTCCATGACTTAGGGTAAGCACTAATCAGCAACAACCAAAACATCACTGTGTTATCAATGTTATTCTCATACTAAATAAAACCTACAGCACTGTACCAGCTACTAGGAAGAAAATTAACCCTATCCCAGCTGAAACCAGGGCAATAGCCTAGATATTTAGCTTACACAACTTACTGTCTCCATGAGTGTGGGCATCACAGAAGAAGCGACTGCAATTATGTAAATGAGGAAAGGCTTGGCAGGTAAACACAATAAATTCATTTCATACAAAGAGAACATCATAGCAGAAAAGCACTGAAAGAAGACTTTCTATACATTTTTAAGTCTGACATGCAGGACAGAGAAGGAAATAGGAGTGTCTCATTATCTTGCCTATTCCTAACAGGGACACCATTGTTCTTCCACACAACATTACCCCAAACAAGGAGTGCTATTCCTGTGTTCCAGCCCGGTCTGGTTTATGATCAATAAGCTGAACAACTCGCTCCACAGGGAATGCACCAGACAAGTGCAGCAGTCCCTGAGCACTGGTATGTGTGAAGTCCATTGTCCTTTGAACGTGTGTTCCTGATTTTCTGGCTGCTGGACATGTCCTCAGCTACTCTCTCACTTTACTGCTCCCAAACAGAACAGGGGGAGATAAACAATCAGAGGTCACCAATTGACAAGGCAGACTCAACTTGAAGAAAATTAATTTACTGTCAATTAAAAATTTATTAGGATGATAAGAGACAAAAAGAACACTTTCCCTCCACTCCCTTCTTCCCAGGGTCAACTTCACTCATCAATTCCCACCTCCTCCACTTCCCAACTCACAACAGAGCAGGGGGACAAGGAATGCAGGTTATGGAATCATAGAATCATTTAGGTTGGAAAAGACCTCTATGATCATCAAGTCCAATCATTAACCCAGCACTGCCAAGCCCATCACTAAACCATGTGCCCAAGCACATCTACAAGTCTTTTTTTAAATACTTCCAGGAACAGTGACTCAACCACTTTGTGGGGCAGCTTGCTCCAGGGCTTGACAATACTTTTCTTAAAGAAATGTTTCCCAATATCCAGTCTAAACCTCCCCTGGTGCAACTTGAGGCTATTTCCTCTTGTCCTGTCGCTTGTTACTTGGGAGAATGGCCGACTCTTTCAGGTAGTTGTAGACAGAGGTAAGGTCCCTCCCGAGTCTCCTTTTCTCCAGCCTAAACAACCCCAGCTCCCTCGGCTGGTCCTCATAGGACTTGGGCTCCAGACCTTTCATCAGCTCCGTTGCCCTTGTTTGGACTTGCTTCAGCACCTCAATGTCTTCCTTGTAGTGAGGGGCCCTGCAATGGACACAGGATTCAAGGTGTGGCCTCACCAGTGCTGAGTACAGGGCGACACTCACTGCCCTGGTCCTGTTGGTCACACTATTCCTGACACAGGCCAGGATGCCACAGGCTGCAGCTTCCTTCAAGGCATCTCTGCCACAGCATGGGGCCAACTACTGTACACTCAGGTGAGAGAGTCCTCTGCACCCTGTACCTCCAGCCATAGCAAATGGCAGGTGCTACTCCAATATCCAGTACAGTTTTCACTTTCCTAAGGCATAGTGAACTCTGATTTTACGCTAGGAAACGCAACCTAACATCTCTAGGCCAAGAAACACATTCATGAATGGCCCCTCTTGTTACACAACTACAGCTGAGCCACTGACCTCACTGCAAGGCACGGCACTGTCAGACTGAGCCCGGCCAAAGCGACCGAGTGAGGGATACAGCAAACAGTACTGGCACAGCCCATCACTCCCTAACTGCTCACCACAGAAATATCTTTTAAAGAAATACACCCGTTTTTAAAAACACCTTCCCATCCAAGATGAGTGGAATATCCTGAAAAACCACATGGTAAAACAGATTTCTGTGAACACAGGAACCTCATGTGTAATGGAATGCTCAGGTCATGATTCAACTCAACAATATCGTATCTTTTTCTGGCAGCTGCTGCCTTGCCAGAGTGGCATCAGTCAGTATAGATGACAGATGTCAGAGGCCTTGACACTTTACAAAAAACACTTCAACACATTCCTGGCCAAATTTCTCACTCAGCTCTCTCCTGCACAATAAAACAACATCTGACAAAAACACCGCATTACAACAGTGCATTTTTATTTCGGCTTCACAATACAATTTTTTTAAATGAAAGTGTGAACCACTGATAGCTAAAGCAATGCAGAAGTTCAGTAGTATGGAGCTGTGGCTACTTAATACATTTATAATTTTCAGTTTACAAGTATCTATAAACAAAGTTGTAAAAAAAAAACCTAATAGAGTTGAACATGTCTTATGAAAGCATAACTGAGAATCCCATCATTCGTTTCTCATGAAAGTAATTCAGCATGAGAACTGCACCAAGACATTCCAACTAAAGCTTCCTTAGGTATGAACAGATTTTACTTTTTTGTTATTATTTTTGCAATCTTATCTCAGTAAGAATTACAAATTGTCAGAGCCTACTGCAAAGACATCTATCAAAAAACTGTGCAGATGGCATGACTTTGTTAAATGTACAGGACTTTTTCCATGTTAAAACACAATTTACACCTGTGCCAGTTTTCAACCAATCTGCAGATGGATTTTTATGCAGGAGAAAACTTACAAACGTACAACTGAAGAGCTCTAACTCAAACCCTTTGGAGGTGGTATGGCCTAGAACAGCATTTTGGAATTCAAAACTAGTTCAACATTGCAACAAGAAATTTTAATCAAATGCTTGTGGAAGTAATTTGAAAAAATATACTCCCGAGACTCAGGATATTATTAAACCTTTTGGACAAGCGGCTCAGTAAAAATTCAGGCACAGGGAGATACTGTATCACTCTTACATTCAAGTTACTAATCTCTTTCCCCATCCCACTGGATCTTGCTGGGGAACCTGGAGAATTAAGGGAGATGTTACTTGGGCTCCTACACTCTCAGGGCTAAAGAGCTCCCATCTCTCTACAGCTCTCCTCACCCAAGCAGCAGACGGGCTTTGGCTCTTTCCAGGAAGAAGAGAGAGGGTCAAGAGGGATGAAGCAGAGCAGGGGAAAGTGGCTCCTTTCCAAACCTTCACTTCCCATTATTGTGCAGGTCTTACCCCTTCCCATCTCACTGATGAATCTTCACTGCAAGTGTTCAGAAGTCAAACACACAACTGAAGACTGAGGGGACACACAGGATTAGTGCTGCTGATGCCCCACCAACACCAGATCGCAAAACATGGCTAGTATTTTTAACTGCATACGTTTATAATCATCATTATATCAGTTTAAAAGGATTATCTGAATTATAATGCATGACAACTTTATCCCACAATTCACTGCCTGACAAATAAATGTTACCCAGCTGTTGCCGTGAGGACAACGAAATGACACGATCATAGCTGTAAGGCATGTTACTTGTAGGCATGCCAAGGCACTTCAAACGGCAGACAAAATACTTATAAAACACCCTAAATATGTTGAAAACTATTAAGGAAAAAAAGTGATGGAAGGTCTCTCCTATTGTTTTACAGTATTTTCAAGGTCCCATTCATATGCAGGGCAAAAACTCCAATGTCTGAAGCACAAAAAACGCAGCTATCCCAGTTGCAGACCTGCTGGGTGACTTACGAGCTACATACTTGCCAAAAAAAAAGTGGTTTTTTAACCAAACTCTTGCACCATTTGACCAAACTCCAGAATCTCTAGGCATACCACCTTCAAACTAGCAAAACTCAAGTTCACCAAACTCATACAGGTAACTTAGATTTAAGATCATATAACTAAAGAAACAGAAATCAAGGACCCCTTAACTTCTGGTTTTTCCTACATATTATTTAAAAGAGAAGGACGTGTCAACTCAAACCAAAGAGAAAAAGAAAAACTCCAGCTTGCCAAAGTTGAAGTAGCAAATGTCTTACTTCTAACTGAAAAGTGTTTGTGAAAATGAAACACAGCTGTTACAAAAATGACAAGGAAATACCCACATAAATCAAAAACAAGATCAATCATACTTAAAGGAAATGTTTCTCAAGAAAATTCATTTACAGTAACAGTATCTTGGCTGAAAGGTGATACTTCACACTGTAAAAGAAAGGTTCAGGGAAGACTATCCAAGTTGAACAGTGAGAGACGATAACACAAAACCCTGAAGTCTGCTTTTAAGTATTCTAAATTTACTCAGAGTGTTTGTAATTAACAACAGAAGACTTACAGAATCATTACTGAGTTGGCAAAGAAAAAAATATCTTTAGAGAAACAGCATCTCACACAGCTACCAATATTACTGACAAAAAGTGTAAATATTTAAGTTGAAAAACGTGAACTGATCCCAAAGTTTATTTCTTTGAGTTTTTATAATGTTAGCCACCTCAATGATATCAAACTTTCACCTTCCTTTTCTCTAAAGCTCTCTGTTGAAAACTGTCTTGTAAACTGACTCAGTTGTCCCTTAGGAACCTCCTTAGCTGTTAAATGAAGGGGTAGAAAAAATGTTAAATCCACAAGAGATGTTCATTGTTAACTCTTTGAGACGAGCAAGCATAAGAAACTGAATATATATATTCTCCTTTTTGACTACTACCACCACAGTGCTGTGAAAATCTTAAATCAGTAAGGTTTCAAATCAGAGCAGAGCTGTACTTTAAAAGCTCTTGTATTATGACTCAGAAATAAAATCTTCTTGAATACTCTCGTTAGTAGCCTCACTTCTGCTTCCCCTCAACACCTGCAAGCACATTTCCACCATCACCTGGGGTATTTTTGTCAAATGACGGTTTCCACGAGCCTGTGCAAGTCTCCTTTCAAGCCCTCTGAACACTATTCCGGCTCCTCCAAAATAACATCTGGAGCAGTAAGTGAAAAAAGAAAAAATTGCCTGTGCTCCGGTTTCCACGTGTGAAATGGAGAAAAGAACACCCAGTACTGTATTTACTTTAACACAAAGCCCTTCAAAAGCTGTAGTCCAAATGCAAAAACCAGCGCATTACAGACATCCTCCTGACTTGCAATCCCCGAGCCCGGTACAGTAAGTACGCCCACCTGGTATATAATATTTTAATATGTAACTATTGCCAACGCTATGATGACATTATGTACCGGCAGACTTAGTCGCGGGATCACAGCCCCAAGTCGCGCCTGTGATGTCCATGAGGGATTCCCCGCACATGCACGGACTCCCTAGAAGTCGTGAGCTGCACAAGACGACCCAGTTTCGGCCACGTACCAGATGCTCCAAGTACGAGAAGGTGCAATTAAACCAACCCCCTTCACCCTTTCGCTAACGATTCCGAGCCGAAGCACCGGCCGGGAATCCGCTACCCCCACCGCTCATTCCCACACCTCCCCCCGCAGTTGTACCCSCTCGCCCTCAGGACGGGCAGCTCCTCGCCGCGCTCCCCCGCTCTGCAGACGGAGCTCGTACTTACGGGGCCCGCGCCTCCCAACGCTCCCGGGCCCGCAGGGGCAAGGACACGGACACACTCCCGGCGTGRTTCCCGGGGCCGCAGGAACAGGGAAGGGACAGCGAGTGCGAGAACACCACGCTCCCGGCGCGGCCCCCGGCCCGCCGCCCACCCGCTTGCGCAGGCGCCCTGGCGCCGCGCCGCCCCTCCCCGCGCTCCCCTCAGCGCCCTTCCCGCCATGGCCGCTGCCGGGCGATCCCCGGAATAGCGGGCCAGCGGGCCTTGGCCGCTTGTTTGCTTTGGGCTTCCCGAGCAAACGCGGGAGCCACGGCTCTGTCAGCGCGACTAGGACGGTGCCAGCGGCTCGGCACGCCCGGGGTGCTGGTGGAGGTGACAGAACTCTGCCAGCTCTTGCCATTTACGGCAAAGCTGAGGCGTCTGGGGTTTTTTTAGAGGTGCGGTGGAGCTCCGAGGGCTTGGGCATCACAGCGTTTGCATGGCTGGTACTCGTCAGAAGCTGAGCCTCACTTCCTCGCAACACGTATCTAGTGGAAGATGTCCGTGCCCGTGGCAGGGGGTGGAGCCAGGTGATCTTTAAGGTCCCTTCCGAGCCGAGCTGTGATTCTGCGGCTCTGTGATATTTAGCACTTCTTTACAGGGAAATTTAGATGGGGCTCCACAGGAGTTTCTTAGAGATAGGAACTTAAGATGCCTGCTTCCAAAGCCTAATTGCTCAGGAACGAGAATGGTGTTCCTCCTCCTTAAGTGAAATCACAACAGGGCTTTTGGTGTCGAACTCTGAAAGAGTGCGAAAAAAACCTTCAAGTGTGTGTGCCCACATGCAAATGGCTGAAAGGGTTTATCTGTTATTAGTAAGTTAATGTTTGAAAAAAGCCTCAAAATCAAAGCTGTTTTCACCTTCAGTACAGATTAGATCACTATATGGATAAACCAAAGTTGACAGTGCTGTAACTTAACACTTCTTATTTCTCCATACAAAACTTTTCAGCCTAACTGCCCCTATCTGCCGACAAGGCCAATTATTTTGAGTTGTTTGATCGAATAACAAAGCCATTTCACTGACAATAGCAAGAAAAGCAAAAGGGGAGCCGAAGGGATGACCGTGGTGCTACCGTGCTAAGAGTGCCTGGCTCTAGAGGGAGCCTGCATACATGCTTGTCAGGAGCTGGAATACATCACCCGGACCTCATACAGTTGCACCCACAAGGAATCCGCTGTCAAGCACTAGGAAAGCCCTTCAAGAAAAAGGCAAAATTCATCATCTTTTGTGGAGAGAAATTACTTATTTTAAAAGAAGCAGAGAGGAGAAAGCTTCTGTTTGAAAGTGTAAGAAATAAATGAAGCAAAACAAGGAAAATGTCAGCAAGTAGATCTGAGGGAAAATAAAGGATAGTATTAAATTCCTTCTGTTTGTAAATAGTAGAGGATGTTGATAATCCAAAATTAAAAGAGATGTGAGTAGTTGTCCAGTAATAGCTGTATGAGTGACCCCTTTTCTAATGGTATCAGTCACACCAATTGATAGTGTTGGTGAGGTTTTATGATGTTATGTAATTGTCAGATCCAGATGCTACTTCCTGATTGTAAACAAACCTGCCAAAGTGCATCGGTCTCAAATATAGTAAGTTCCTGTTAGTGCTGTGTGAATCAGAACTGTAGACACAGAAGACACTCTGCTGAAAGAGTGACAAAGAGTTTAGTCTTTATTTGACCCATCAAGAGTTTATTGGCATTATCCAGCTTGTCAGTCTACACACATACCGCAGATTTAACCAGTGTGTGTCTTAAATCCCACTGCATTCAGCAAATCATTCTCACTCATCCTACAGGCCAACAAAGAGAAGGAAGCGAACAATGAGACCTCGAATTACTATGGTGGTGGTCTCAGGACAGGGAAGGGGGAGAAGAGATGGCCAAAGGTACGTGTGAAGATGCTAGAAATTAACTATGCTATGCAGAGTATCTGAAAGTGTTGTGTGGCCTTGCAGTCATCAGGAATACTGTGCTATAGGGGGATAAACGATGTATGGGAAACTTGGGCTATTGCAATGATCACTGGGGATGTGGGAAGCATTCTGAAAACAGCAATTAACTCTGTTTATGGCTCATGGAACTCTGTCTTTAACTTATATAAGCACTTTCTATAAAAGTCCCTCTGCATGCTTTCCTCCACAAACATTCTTATCTTGCAAATTTAACATTTGTCTAACTTTGTTTAACCAGATTTCTTTTCTCAGGACTAAATGTTTAGTCCTAATTTTGTTCCAAAAAAATAAAACCTTGTGGATGTCATGGGAACAGAGTCTGTATTGAGAAGGGCCCTGAGTCTGGGGTCTCCTTCAGTGATTTATCTTTAGTCTTTTACTACGCAAACCTTACATTTTCTCCCTACCTCAAACATTTAGGTTGTTCCAGGTGTGCTCTTCAGCTGTTGATTTTAATCTCACTTGTAGACTATGACCAGGACTGAGCTTCAGCTACGGAGAATATCAACCACTGTTGAGCCCCACACCACATGCAAATGTAGTACAAGCTGAGTTTTCCCCAAATGTCCCAGTCACTCAAGGTTTTCAAAGTATAAAATGATACTTTTTAAATCTTTGAAAAGGAGAAAAGATCATTAGTTGTGGAAATAATGCCATCCAATAAATACTTATCTGTAAATTTAGCACTAGGTATTTAAGTGGAGTGCTACATCTCCAGTTTGGAGGCAGACAGTACAGGGCATGCTGAACAACATTATTACATTGAGGTGATGAAGAGACAGTTTTTTTCCTGTCCAGGAAGCAGCAGTGATATTAGACAGAAAATCTGATACTTCATCAATTTGCCTAACACAACATAAAAGGTTTTCCTCAGAAATCAAATCCATCCCAGCAGGTTGTTAGCACTACTAAAAAATTACCAAGGAAGCAATCCCAGATGTAGTTTATCTGAATACTGCACCACAGAAAGAGCAGAATTTCTGAGCAAACAGAATCTGATCGGGGTCATTTGGGTCTGATTGTGTTAATGCTGGTATTTGTTGAGCTGCAGTAGATTTTGAAGCCCTGCAGATTATTTTCCTGCTCACATGGACATCAGTGACTTGACATAAATTTGTTTATAACTTTTAGAAGACGCATAGAAGCCCTGTTTTCTTGGACACAGATACAAAGTCCACATCGGACGCTCCTCCCTGCAGCATTTGAAAACAGCTTTTCTTTTCATCTCTGTTCTTCAGTTTCAGAGTTTAAACACAGGGGTTTTTACCTGACAAATTGTTTGGATTAAAGCTGGTGCCATGTGGCCTTGAAATGTGAATAACAACAGTGACCCTTTCTTGCATGCAGATATGGTACAGAGAGCACTTCAAAAGTCATCCCAGCAACAGTTGGACATTCCAGCAATTATGCTGATTTCACATCACCACAACTAGACTGTTAGTGGTACCCAACCTTATCTGGATACGTGCACGCATGACTGAAGTTATGTCTTTGCTTTATCAAGATAAGGCTTTGAATTAAGTAACAGCTGTATCTCAGGGTAAATTTACAGGACTGTTCCCGTTCAGGGTCACACCTATGTATGTCCCAGAGTTTGTGGAGCAATAGCCCTGGAGTGAAAGGATAGAGGGGGTGTCTGATTAAATGAAAAATTAAGGAGTTAGTAAGAGAGGAAAAGGATTTGAAACAGGAGAGAGAGTGAGTGGCAAAAGGGGTCTATGCTTTCTCAGGGACAGCAGACAACAGACACAAAGCATAGTAGAAGTGATAATTAGGTGGAAAGGGCCTTAACCTAAATACTAGAAAGGAAATGAGAGTTGGAAGGAACAGATAAGAAAATCAAGTGTACTGGGAGTGCAGAAAATTTTATACTGTTGGTGTTTGCTGGTGCACAAACTGGTGTTACATGACTCAGTAGGAGTGTTTTATCCACGTCCCTGCAGCAGTTACACATTTACTCAAGCAAGGGTCTCTTTGAATCTGGGCCTCCATACCTTGCTGGGCTTTTCACATATGTAATCCAGTGTTTTATGATAAAGTCCCAAGCAAGGATAAGTTACAAGACTGGAGGGATTTCATAAAACCTAGCAAGGATGGTCTCATCTTTCACATTCTGCCTGAGCTGCTCCTTATTCCTCAGTACTAGTTTCCTTGGCTCAGTCTGGACTACAGTTTCCTTGAAAATATAAGGAAAGCAAGGACCCAAACATTCATGCAGCTCTCTGATGAATTCAGTGATAAAAATACAACGTGCATGTATTGGACACAAGGACTCTGGCAGACAAATGCAAGTTATTTCTGAAGCATCGTTATCACGGGTACGTGGGTATAAATTGTCACTGTAACTGTTCTGGCCACATTACTGTTTCCATGTGAGAATGAGTAAGGAAAAAAAGAGACACCTAAGTCTCCATACCATTTTACTGAATTCTGTAGGCACAACAATAAGTACATAATACGCTAGGGAGGAGGGTGTGTAAACCTCTAACACATCCAATCGAAGTTGTGCTCAAGTCATTAGCCTAACTTTTACAAATAGCACAAAGTCACTTCTTTGAGTCAAAATGCACAGCAGCTGTAAGGTTCTTCTGCATGTATCTGGACTTGAACTGGTGTTCAGATTTGTGACTGAGAAGGAATTTCACTTCTGTTGAGTTAGCACAGACCTCTGTCTCTTACCTTGCTGTGGTCTGTTGCACAGTTCTCCCAGCTAAGATCTGGGAATATTTTACACAAAGAGTAGCTTTCTCTTGGAGCAGGCATCTCAGGGCTTAGAGACATCTGGACCGAGGATAAGAACAATTTACTTATTTTAATATATCACTTTTTTATTTGAGTGGTTTTTTCTAGCTGATCAGGAGCACTAGAATGCTTTGGCAGATTTCTTAGTACAAGGTGTGTATTACAGAGGTGCAGACACAGAACTATGGCCACAGTCTGCTGGTACAGCTGGGCTGTCACTGGTCATTTCTGTGGTTACAGGGAGAAGGATGAGCAAAGCTGAGGTGTGAGGGCAGTGAGGCAGACACATTTGGTCCGTTCAGCAAGCAGCAGCTGTGGTCCTGTTTGTGGACATGGAAATTATCTGAGGATGCTGCTGAGGCTGAAGGAAGGAAAGTGAATGCATGAAGCACAGACTCTGATCTGCTGGCAGGGAATGAAGAGGGAGAATTCTCTGTCAGAAACAAGCTCAATCACACTGATAAGCCAATAAGACTTTACCAGAGCCCCTCCCAGACATTTCTTTTAAAAGTAAAACATAACTGCTGTCTTGGTTTTGGCTGGGATAGAGTCAATTTTCTTCCTGGCACAATGCTGTGTTTTGAATTTAGCATGAGAATGATGTTGATTGTACAATGATGTTTTGGTTGTTGCTAAGTAGTGCTTATCCTAAGTGAAGAATTTTTCAGTTTCCCATGCTCTGCCAGAGAGCAGGTGCATAAGAGACTGGGAGGGGACAGGACAGCTGACCTGCGCTGGCCAAAGGAGTATTCCATACCATAGAACATCATGCTCAGTGTATAAACTGGAAGAAGCTGGCCAGGAGCCACCGATGGCTTTTAGGGGTCAGGCTGGGCATCAGTCAGTGAGCGGTGAGCAACTGAACTGTGCATGACTTTTGGTTTGGGGTCTTTTTTGTCTTGAGTTTAATTTTTCTCTCTCTTTCTGTTATCTCCATTTTCATTACAATTATTACTAGTTGCATTAGCATTATATTTCACTTTATTTCAATTATTAAATTGTTCTTATCTCAACCCATGGATTTTACCTTTTTCCGGTTCTCCTCTTCGTCCCACTGTGGGGTGGGTGGGGCAGTGAGTCTAGGTGGTACTTAGTTGCCAGCTGGTGTTAAGCTGTGTCAACATCCTTTTTGGCACCCAACATGAGGCACTGAGGGTTGAGATAAGGACAGATCTGACCAGAGCATGCTAAAACAAATTTGTTATAAGCATTCACTGTATTGGTTTAACAGTTGCCAGTCACAACATTGCTTTATTTGCTGTCAGAGTCATTGCACTTGTTCTCAGGGCTGCATTATGTAGCACTTTACTTGCAGCATGTGTTCCCTGTCTTGGCTTCATCACCTTTGAGGTCTGGGCTAAGGTTATCATTTTATTGTACTTTGTAATACTGGCTTGTGATATGATACAATTACTGCTTGTAAGACTAATCTGGTGTGTGTATTCAGCATTGTTCACCTCTGTTCTTCGAGAGCCATCTGTTGGGAACTACCAATAATCACACCTTTTGTCTTTTCTCCTCGGAGAAACAACCTATGGAGGAGACATCCTTCCACACCTTCCCCTTTCCTGATGGCTAATTACAGTAGTGTTTGAGGATTTTGAAAATTTTGAATGTCCTTGGGATGTTGAAACCAGCATGGTCCTATTTCCAGAAATGCTGAATGTGTACCAGGTCTTGTTAATGGTTAAACAACTGTTTAAGAATACTACCAAAAGAGCTCTCTGAGTTCAGATAGTCACCCAGACAAGATGGACGTCACTAAATACCAATGGGTGTGATCAAAACAATAGCTATGTCTCCACCAAGCAGTAAGAAAGAAACACAAGCTTTCTTAGGTGTTGTGTGTTTTTGGAGAATGCACATTCCAAATTACAGTCCTCTCTGTCAATTGACCCAGCAGAAGAGTGGTACTAAATGGGACCCAGAGCACCAACAAGCCTTTGAACAAATTAAACAGGAGATAGTTGATGCGGTAGCCCTTGGGCCAGTCCAGGCAGGGCAAGATGTTAGAAATTTGCTCTATGCTGCAGCCAGGCAGATTGACCGTACCTGGAACCTCTGGCAGTAAGCACCACAGGAGACTTGAGGTTGACTCCTTGGCTTTTGGAGCCAGGGATACAAAGGATCAAAGGCCTGCTACATTCCAGCTGAAAAAGGGATAGTTGCAGCTTATGAGAGGGTTTGAGTTGCTTCAAAAGTGATTGGTACTGAAACACAGCAGAGTAACTGGCAGCGCAGAGGTAAACCCACCTGGGCTGCTGCACTGTGGCAAGATATTGCTGCCCAGGTGAAGAATGGGGCTGTGAAGGTTGTCACATCAATGCTCGTGTACCTGAGTTGGGCCGCTGCAGAACATCAAAACAACCAATAGGTGGCTCAGGTGGATCTGGACTGGCAACATAAGGGTGAATTATTTATAGCTCGGTGGGCCCATCACACCTGAGGCCATCAAGGAAGAGGTGCATCATATAGATGGGCTCATGATTGAGGCGTAGATTTGACCGTGGACACTGTTGCACAGGTTAAACATGAATGGGAAGCGTGCTGCAATTAAGCAAGTCAAGTGGTTAATACTCTCTAGTATGAAGGACAGTGGCTGAAATATAAATATGAGGAGGCCTGGCAGATTGACTATATCACACTCCCAGAAATCCACCATGTGCTTACTGAAGGACTGGATACATATTCTGGGCCCCATACTACCACCCAGAAAACTATCCTGGGCTTTAAAAAGCAAGTTTTGTGGGGACCTGGTAGGCCAGAAACAACTGAGTCACGCAATGCAACTCATTTCCAAAACAACCTTGCAGACAACTGGGCCAAAACCCATAGTATTGAGTGGATATAACACACCCTACTGTGCACCAGCCTCCAGGAAAAATTCAGCAATGCAATGAACTGTTGAAGACTACACTGAGAGCAATGGGTGGTGGAATCTTCAAACATTTAGCAAAAGCCACCTGGTTAGTCAGCACCAGGGAATCTGTCAGTCAGGCTGGCACTGCTCCATCAAAACTTTTACGTACCAGAGAATGGGCTGAATTTCCAGAAGTGCACATAAAAAATATGCTGGGGAAAACAGTCTGGGTTATTCCTGCCTCAGGCAAAGGCAAACCAATCCATGGGATTGCTTTGCTCAGGGACCTGGGTGCACTTGATGGGTAATGAGGAAGGATGGGGAAGTCTGGTGTATGCCTCGAGGGGACTTAATTTTGGGTGAGAGTAGCCAATGAATTAAGCTGTTTGATGTAATTGTTATATAAGACTGTGTGTTATCACTTATATGGTGGTAGTATGCCCATCACTGCACTGGGCACTTTGCAGCACCCATCTCCACCAACTCCAGATTTGGGGATCTGAACCCAGCTCCCTTTTGATTACCACATTAATAAATAATGAACTTTGATGAAACTGAATAAATGCAATGATGATGTAATCAGAACTGGCTTCACTATGCAACAGTCCAACAACACACCATCCTTCCTGCCCTGAAAGATTGTTATGACAAATGAAGCTCAAGGTCATGGACAAAATTGGCATTTTGTAGAGATGATTGATGGACTTCAGGAACGATATCTGTGTGTATACATCAAAAGACAGGAAAGGTGATGGGATATTTAAAAGTGTAGGAGCTGGGCGTGGTGTAAATAGTATAGAATACGGGGTGGATACTGTGCTGGTTTCCAATGGGAACATAGGCCTTCTCTACCTGGGCTGTGGGTGGCAATGGCAGCAGGGCTTTTCAGCTGCTGATGTTCAGCCATGGGATAAATAGATGTGCTGGCTGTAATGAAGCAGTTAATTTATGATTTTTTTTAATGGCATCTCATGATGCAAAACATGGCCACACCTCAAGTACTGTGTCCATTTCTGGGCCCCTCACTACAAGGAAGACTTTGAGGTGCTGGAGCAAGTTCAGAGAAGGGAAACAAAGCTGGTGAGGGGCCAGAGCACAAGTCCGATTAGGAGCAGCTGAAGGAGCTGGGGTTTAGCTTGGAGAAGAGAAAGCTCAGGGAGGACTTTATCACTTTCTCAGCCATCTGAAAGGAGGTTGTAGATGGGTGAGGGTCAGCCTCTTCTCCCAGGCAACCAGTGGCAGGACAAGAAGACACAGTCTTAAGTTGTGCCAGAGGAGGTTTAGGTGGGACACTAAGAGAATTTCTTCACAGAAAGGTTGATTAGACATTGGAATGGGCTGCTCAGGGAGGTGGTGAACTCACTGACCCTGGAGGTGTTTAAGGAAAGACTGGATGTGGCACTTAGTGCCATGGTCTAGCTGACAAGGTGGTGGTCAGTCATAAGCTGGACTCCATGATCTTAGAGGTCTTTTGCAACCTAACTGATTCTGTGATTCAGTGTGAAGCTTTCTGGATCTATTTTAGCTTGTGATTCCAGAGCAAACAAGGAGACGGAGCGCCTGCCTGAGAAGCCTCAGCAGCGAGAACAGGCCGGCGGCACAGCCAGGGCTCCCGCTGCCACCACCAAKATGGCGGCGCGGCGCGGCCGCCGCCCCGCCCCGCGGCTCCTGCCCTCCCTGGGCCGGCCGCGGCCGCCGGGGGCCGCCGCCGCTGTCGCTGTGTGATGAGAGCATCAGCCCTCACTGCCACGTCTCCCGGGCAGCCGGCGCTGTGCAGGGCCGCGCCGGGGCGCCGAAGCCGGGCCGGTCCGCTTGTCTCCTCTTCCCGTCCCTTCCCTTGCCCTGCTCCTGCCCCGCCGCGGGGCAGCAGCGAGGTGGGTCTGTCCGGCGGGAGGAGGGGCGCTCCGCAGGGCTTCCACCGCCGCCACCGCAGCCTCGTACCCCCGGGCAGTCCGGGGCTTGCGGGGGCCGCCGGAGGGGACCCCGCTGCCGGCTGATGTCCGAGCCGCGCCGCCGCCCGCGCTTGGATGTGTGAGTACCGGCAGCGCCGCGCCGGGAAAGCCGCGGCGACCCGGGCGGGCGGCGGGCTGGGACCGCCGGAGCCCCCCATCGAAACTTCGTGTGTGTGTCTGTGGGGGATTGTGTGTGTGTGACTGGTGGGGAGGCGTATGCCGGGTTTGTTCCGTCCTGCTGGTAAGTTACGGCACCTGGTCCCTGGCTTCTCCTTTCAGACATTTTCTGCTGTGTCTGGGTTAAAGCAGGAGGTCCGCGCACGCTGCTGGGTGCTCTGTGGTAGGAGGGTTGAGGATTAAACTCGAGGAAGCTGGGCTGGGGTCACGGGAAGCTGTGCTCCGGGCTTTTAAAGCGCTGTCCCTACATAACCAGTCCTGCAAGAGCACTGTCCTATGGAAGATGAAGAGCTGAGGCAATCCTCTGTAAGTCCGGACAAGTCCAACCCGCCATAAGGTACCGTTTCCAGAATGGATGTGGGTGCACATTTCTGTCGCTGTTCTTTTTTGTATCACAGAGAAAACAGTATCAATCATCCTCCCTTATGTACGGTAGCAGTTGGACATACGATTTTCCTTATTACATGAGGCAGCTCGTTCGCTATTCCAGCATCATTTTAACATGTGAACACACAGCAGAAACAGAGGCAGCTTTGTTTGCAATCTCTGATTGCTCTCATGCATGCTTTTCATTGTGAGTAAGAGGCCCCTCGTGTCACTGGCGTCTGTTAGGACTGTAAATGAAGAAGGGGGATGCCTATGTTACAAAGGGGTGAGTTACGAAATTTTTAGAGACAAGGCATCCCTTCTGTAACTGTCCCTTCTGTCTATTAACTCACTGTGACCACAAGAGATTCTCTGGGGAGAGGGATACAGTAGCCCAGGGATGGGACTGGAATGGCTCAGCTCCAGTTTCACAGGWTGCTGAAGGCAGAGGACATCAGCTCTTTTTAACCGACAGTCTGCTCCTTTGCTCACCTCCTGGCACCTGTTTTTGGAATATTTCTGGTACTCTTTTCTCCTTCCAGCTGCTCCTCTTGGAGTGCAGGCTCCTTCAGCCAAGGTGCTTGTCATTGCAGTTGGATGATATTCTGCTGGTAAATTCTGGGCCCACTGGTGCCAAAGTGATAGCTGGGCAATGCTGACTCCTCTGGCACTTGGGCTGAAACTTCACCTGCTCCTTGTTGTCCCTTATCTGACTGGGAATTCTTCAGGTGTAGAGGCAGCTACTCCTTGTTTCTGTTAGTGAGCAACTTTGACTTCAGGTTTTGCTGTACAAACCAGCACATCAGGTGGAAATGTTGTGCAGGTCTGATTTATTTGGAACAAGAGAGAAGCTCAGGTAATATCACTGACCCTGTAACCTGTGCCAAGCATGATGTGTACTCCTGATCTCAAGACCATTGAACACCGGAGTGCCTCGTGTACACCTCATTCCTGGCTGTCTCTTTGCAGACATTGTGACTTGCAGGCATTTGAGACCTGACTTTCAGAAGCTCTGGGTGTCTGTGTTCCTACTGATAGAGGTGTCTATACTGCCTCAACCCGAGCATTCAAAATAATTAATAATTTACAAAAGGTAGGGCTTTTATTTCTTACTTTTATATTTAGAGTCTTCCTGATTGTAAAATGGGGATAAAACATTTTGCTTCCTACTTTTGCAGGGTATGTTTCTATTCTGCCTGTAAGAAGATAAATTCTTTTAAAAACTTTTTGCAATATACAAATTAGCACCTTGCTGAATTATTTTCCTTACAGAGACACTAATGGCATTTACCACAGTAAGTTCTGTGGTAGGTGAGGAAATAAAGCTCTTCTCATCTTACTGGCCTGCCTGTATTAGCAATATTTGTGTTGATGTAACATGGCCTATACAGTATAGGTATACTGTTACGTAGTACTCAAAAGCAGACAGGCCTAATCATTTTTTTGTCTATGCATTCTTCAGACACTATTTTTTGTTCTGAAATTTTAGAGAACAAATACATAATTTGATTCTAAGGGGAAACCCCACACCTTTCTGCCAGTTTTGAAACTGAGTAGCACTGAACACCAGTCTTTCTCTGAAAGAGTCTGTACTGCAGATTGACTCAAGCCTGGATATCATAAAACTAACACCATTTTTCCTTCTGTAGGCATCAAATACGGATGTTTGAGAATACAGCAAGAGCATATATGCTAAAAATGTTTGTTAACGTGGCTTCTAGTTTCCGTGAGCATTCAGTTCAGAAGCCAGTTGGGCCACTCAGTACTACTCAGTAGAGTTACAGCTCCTAAAAATGGATATGGTGGAAAATAACAAGATAGTAGTGACTCTGAGACCATCCTGCTCCTCAGTCTCAGTACTCTCCCTGTGCCTCAGAATCATGAAATTCTGGGAGAAGTTTTCTTCTGGCAGTTAAAATCGGAACTTTAGTCCATTTGTTTCTAACCCTACCACAGTTAGGTAAGTGGCACAGCTTTTAGCAGGTGGATTTTTAAAATCAGAGGTAAGTCTCTAGTACCTGTGTGATTTAGGAAAATAGCTCATGAGCTTTCACAAAGCCTCCTGAATGATTTTGTGCCATTCTTTGTGGGGTGTAGTCATTGGTGAGTTATTTTCAACCTGTTCCAGACTTTTTTTGGGTATTGCAAGCGGAAAAGGAGACTTCTGGTGGGAAGTGGGCATTATGCAGGCAGGAAAAGTCAGGAAAGCCATACTGGCTGACAGAGTGCATCCATGTATACTGGAGGGTTTGGAATGGTTGGTTTAAAGCAAAATTGTCAGTAGACATCTGTAGCCCGGAAATACATATAAGAGAGGGTGTATGCAGATTCAGACAGCTAGATTAGTCTCAGTACAATTAATTATACAAGGGATTAATGTATCCTCTTGCATTTTCCCCATGTGCTAGATTAGTTGCTCTGTAAACACTCATACAAAGTCCTGAGTGCTGCCTACTAAAGTCATGGAAGTTGAATTGAAGACTTACTGGTTTTTTTGTGGCGAACTTATATATCACGTGTACCTGTTGTTTAAGAGGTTAATAGAGGAGAGTTGATGTATTCTCATACATGGTTTATATTTTAATGCAAATTTATGATTTATACAAATTAGAATTCCCTGCAATATTTTTGCTTTTCTGCAGTGTCAGGGATGTGCAAAGCATTGCTGCACTGATACTTTCTGCTGTGAATCCCAGTGTGAGGACTTGGTGCAAGGCTCAAGGAAGTGGTTTTTAACTTGTGTTCTACTTCAAGCCTTCATTGCTACAGATGGCAGATGCCTGCCTTAATTTTAGCTATTTGAGGACAAAATAGAAAAATCCTAGTGACTCCTCATGATTTGTCATCATGGCTGATCTCCATTAAATTAAACATAGGGATTGGCAGAGGAACAAAACCAGCAGGAAAGCAGCTTCTGTTTGTTTTAAAAAAAGCTTGTCTAAAGCGCTAAAATAATACTGTAAAAAATATTCACTACTACATACAGAGACCCTTGGGAGGAGAAATACTTGCTGAGCAGTTTATCCTTGGATAAGGAATTTGAGGTCTATATTGGTAAAACAAGTTCCCTGGAAGTCAGTTGAAGAGGAGAGATTAAAAAGCAGAAGAGGTCCTGGCCTGTGCTCAGATGACTGTGTATGTGTTCAAGGCTGGGAGGAGAATGCATATCTTGGTGGCTTGCTTGATGGAAAATTTTAAGATGGGCTCTTAAAGCAAGAGCATCTTCTAGTTTTTATTCTTTTTTTTTTTTTTCCCTTTTTCCCGCTCAGTAGTGGTCTGTTTTGTTGTGCATTTGTCTTGATAACTTGGGGAAAAAGAAATCTGTGACCATACCTAAAATTCCCTTCCTTTCCCAGTTACTGTGCATGGCATGGTGTGAGGGAGGGTGATCTGTGGCTGTGTTTTAGCAGAGCCGTGGCTGTGCATAATGTTTACTGAAGAGCTTTGGTGCAGGATGTGCTTAGCAGTGAGTGCGTGTTGATAAATTGTATTAACGGCCAGCTTTGATAGCTTTGCCTGTGTTGTGTCTGCTGAAACACTGCCCTTGTGATTTAGCATTACTTCCCAACCAGTGTCCCCTACTAAACAGACCTTGTTTCTATCAGTAATGTGGAGTTGGAGTTTAAAACTTCTGTGTTGTTACATACTCAGAGAACTGTATGTCTGGCTTGGTAATTCCCTCCAGCTCTTTAGTTTGGGCCTCTCACTCTGGATGAGGCTGGACTTGCTGTCCCTTTCCCCGCACAATTTAGAAGCATGGGAACTGTAGGACCAAAATAGACCATGACCCAACTGGTCAGGCCTGCATTTCCCTCTGCTGCTGGAAAAGCTCAACTTTGCAATTCTGTCTTGTTCTCACATGAGAACAAGCCAATGCTTTCATTGTTCCCAGAGCCAGTATTTGGCTGTGAGTGTTGCCGTATACATCCGAAGAAGCGAAAGAAAATGTTAATGTCGTGCTAACTGTGTAATACTTGTTGGCTTGGTGAGCAGTGTTATTGGCCACTTGTAGGTGCTGAGCCCTGAGGGTCTTGTGCTGTGGGTTTGTTTTGGTTTTTTTAACTTTCTTTTGGAATATAAATTCACTTGTCTTCATTCATAAAATTATTACAGTCATTCATTGAAGTCTTCCTAAGCTGTTTGCTTTGAGCAACTGCAGCAGCTAGTTGCACAAGGTAATTACACGGTAATATAGGGTAATATTATTTTATTACACCAGGAATTGTGGCTTTGTTCTTGTACTCACCAGAGGTTCGTTTAGAGAGCTTCTCTTTTTTCTTCTGGTTCACAAAAACGTGAACTCACCTGTATTCTGAAGAGAACACTGTTGCCTGCATACCTCTGGAAATTTTTTCCTTGCACCCCCTAAAGAAAGGTCCTTGAGGGGATTTTTAGGGAATATATGGATTTCTCCATTTTTAAAAATTGCTTTTTCAGTATCTTGGATAGTCTTGTTTGTCTAGAGTATTAAGAATTTAAATCTATGTCCTATCCTTAAGTATGTCTGCAAAATGAGCTGACTGAGCTTACTGCACTTGACCCTTAAGAAGCTTTTCCTGAAAAACTTTTCTTTCCTGTTGCCATTTTTGTATGTGGGTATTTGAAGTACTGTGGCAGCTACAAATGGCAGGTGCTGCCTTCACCTTGTCTTTAGCTAAAACTCTTATTTTTCCCACTTACCTGTCTGCTTAGGTGTAGTCTTCCTTGCTGAAATGAGCATACAGTATATATACCATTTGTTAATTCTTGCCTTTTTCTTGCTACTTTGACCCTTTGGTTTGGCATGTGTGTAGATGACTGATAGATGGAGCCTGTTCAGCCAGCATTGTATCAGAAAAGCCTACACTGACCTGGTCTTGGTGGGTTGGTTTTGTTATTACAGAGGAGGTTCTCAGTTCTTAGTCACTGAGTAAAAATCAGTCTTGCTGGTGGCACCACACCTGACAGTGGTAATTCACCACCCAGCTCTCCTGTTTGATGGAGTCTGGACTGCACCTAAGGGGGTTTCTGTCTCTCTCTCTGCCAAATCCCCCTCTTAATGCATCACTCTGTATGACATGAGGACTTGGAAAATGTGCTGACTTGGAGACCTCCCTCCCAACCGGTTTTGCCTCCCAGCTCTGGGCCAGGTGGCGGGTGTGTGCCT
The DNA here is from genome assembly GCA_018881555.1 of Amblyornis subalaris. Taxonomy (NCBI): domain Eukaryota; kingdom Metazoa; phylum Chordata; class Aves; order Passeriformes; family Ptilonorhynchidae; genus Amblyornis; species Amblyornis subalaris. The sequence continues at coordinate 2,855,455 of JACAXG010000058.1, forward strand.
TTGGATCCAGCCTGAGTTGAAAGGTTGTGTTGACTTAGCACTGGGGCAGTTCTGTGTAAGCCAAATATTTAGCTTTCCATCTGATAACTGGTCGGTTGTTTCCTCCCTCGCAACAACCAAATGCTTATTTTATTCCCTGACCAAGTCAGGGTTTCCACAGAAGTTTTGAAGCTTTTTGGCTTTCGGTGTGGCAGATGTGAGGGTGCTAATAAGGTGGCCTCTTGACCAAGGCTTGGGAGCAGCCATCGCTGTTCCTTGGCTCTCTTGTGATATTTTTTCTTTTTGGTACTATGTTAGGTGAATTGATTACTAGCTTCATGTCGTGTCTCAGTTTTTCCAGCTGACAAAGTAGGGTTTGGTTTTTGTTCCGGTTGTTTTTAATTTTAATTTAAATAAATAAATAACAGGTTCACACTAAAAGGAAGTAAAAATAGTCTATAGTAACTAGGACTCTCAAAGTTCAAAAGAAAACTTGTCTGTAAGGTGGATTCACTGATAATTTGCAAAGATATTAGGATTGCTGGACAATTGCAACTTTAGGGTTAGGCTGACCAGCTGCAGCGAGTTGAATTGAGGACTTTAGTAACCAAGAGACCTTTTTTAGTTTCAGAAACGAATCATGCTTTGTGTCAGTGCTCTGCAGCCGTGTTGTGGGGGTGGCTGGCTGCGCTTCCCTGCGAGGGAGCACTGCACAGGTGGCAGGTGTGTTTCAACAAAGCACGGACACCCTGAATGGAAAGTCTTGCTGGGAGTGTCTGTGTTGCAGAGGAGGAGGCAGGCAGAGTCCCTCACCACAGAGGCCATGTGTTGCTTCACTCCCAGCTGTCACATGCTTCCTTGGCAGGAAGAAGGCTGCTTCAATCGAGATGAAGAGTTGCAATGAGAGACCTGTGGTCTTCTCAAGCCACATTGCTGCAAGTGAGGATGGTCACATTTCCCTTTCTGCTCTTGTGAGTAATTCACTGTAGGACTTGTGAAGCCAAGGAGAGCCTCTTGAATGTTTTCTAGCCTCTTAGAGTTCTCATGCCTCGGTGCAGCAAGCTTCCCAAGAGGACTGGAGAGGCTCTGAGTTTTCACCAATTGAAAGACGTTAATGCCATCAAAACAACTGACTGAGCTTTGTAGCGTTTCCAGCAAAGAGATAGGGAACCAGGCACACTTTCCATTCTGATGAGTCACTGACTCTCTCCTGATCTGCCTCTTGCAAGAGCTGTTTGGGCAGCTGCCGATGCAGGAACATGATTCTGAGTGATGGTCCCTGGGGAGCAGGACAGGGCTGCACGCTGCTTCACCTCTGAACTGGTGAATAAATCGTCTGCCTAGCCTGTTATCACTAAAGTCTTACACATGGCTGTGGTTCTTGCCTGTCTTGATCCTGCCTCATCAGGATAGCTGGGGAGCTGATGGGTGGGAGGGGTATCATGGCACAGAAAAAGAATGACCAAGTGCTTTCTGTAGTCGTAAGAGCAAGAACTGGAAATCAGAGGGTCTGATGCCTTATGTTTCTGGATCTTCTTGTAACCATGTCACAGACAGTTTTGTCTCTGTCCTGAAGAAAGAGCGTAGTCTGTTCTAGGACCCAAGAGCTGTCCATGCCCACATCCATTCCCTATGTGTGGGCAAGACCACTGTCTGCTGTTCTGTAGCTGGTCTCCAGATCCTGCTTGTGTGTTTTTAATGATGTCCATATCTGCCTCAGAGAGGAGATCTTGGGAGCTAGGTGGTTTTGGTTCTGAGGATTTGAGGATGAAGGGACTACAAGTATGTGACTTATTTTTTGAGGGAAATTGTAGGTGAACTGGAAAGAACGGTGTGGAATCACATTAATGTGCCAAAGAGTCTTGTCAGGAAAAGCTTTTATCTTTCATTACTCACTTTTTCTGCATGACTATAAAATAAGATCACTGATGGGGTGGGGAATGCAAACAGAGAAGGGAGGAGGGTAGACTCTTCATTAATACTTAATATGACTTGGATGCACATGAGAATCTTATCTGTTGAAGTAAGGGGTTATGGACACCTTTTTTTCTTGTTCACATATTTTTCAAAGTAGAATCATGCCTTTGTTTATTAATTGAAAGCTATAAAAGGCTTTTCCCCATGTCTTTCTCCTCAAAAAGGAGGCCTGTTGATTGGTTCAAGGCCAAAAAAAGCAGACTTAGAGTCAATCTGATCTGTAGTCTCACTGCTTTGTTTAGCTTTATCTGTGGAGCTTCAGTTTTGTGTGGCTAGTTTTACAGAATAAAAGCAAACAAAAAAGGAATGGTTCTTAGGCAGATTTTGCTCTAACAAATGCCTACCTAATTTGATCTAACTCCAGTAAAGTAAAGTTATTTAAACCTTGGCTTGAGGACCTGCCCAGTGTATATGTTCATGGATCATTGTGAAAGGGCTTATTCAAGTGCATTTAAATATGTGCACTGACGTTAAGGATGGCTTCTTTCCATGGGCAGTTGTTTTTACTGGTAGAAACCTGCATTTTACTGGTTTGCAAAGCCAGAGGCTGGAACTGCGATTACTTCGTGTCCAAGTGTCTGCATTGGCAAGYGTGTGAGGCATACTAATGGAGTGATACTAATGAGACCTGTTAAATTATTTACATGGATTATTGAATGTGGCATAAAATACCTTCCACTGTTAATAGCACTGATTAGACCACCAACATATTGCATCCATTATCATAAATATCCTGTAGGTTGAATCAGACCGATTGTTTTAGCTACCACAGGCCCTGTAGCAGTTAAATTTGGCTTAAAATGGCTTTCAAGTTCATTCCTTTTTAGAGGTTTTTCTCATTTTTTCCTTCACTTTAGCTGCTTATCAGAAGTCTGAATGCCCTAAGTGAATTCTGCATTGTTTGTTACTGCCCCTGCTCATCTTGCCGGTGTAGGAGAATTTTCTTCCGTTTATGTTTAATTGCTGAAATATAAATATTCCCAAATAAAACTCTAGAACATCCTAGGGGAGATTGTCTGAAAGCTTTAAAGTCTTGACCAGAAAGGTAAGGAAGGCTTCAACTCTCTGTTGTGTTATTACTGGAATTATAATGAGTTTTAAAGTCTGCCAAAACACATTATTTACCTCCAAACTGAAATTCTCAAATGCTTGCTGTGCTTTCATGCATTTTCACATCTCCTTTTTATTTTTTTTTCTCTCTCCAGGATCTCTGGGTTTTTGGTGTGGATTTTTTTTGGGTTTGGTTTGGTTTTTGCAAGTGACCTTCATGTGGGTATATGGAAAGCATTCATCTTTTGAAACATCTTGATTTTTGTGGAAAGTTTGAGAATTGGTATCCTGGTTTCAACCACGACAATTGGCTATTGGAGTAGAGATGAAGGATGGGAAATTTTAATACAAAGGGTGATTCTTTGAGGGAGTTTTTTAGAGAAGTACTCCCGCACACTGGTGACAGTGCTGTGACTCATTGAGAAAACTTCTGGCATTTCTGCCAGCTGTGATTTCTCAGGATTTTAAAGGAGGTGATGACTGAATTATAAATAGACCATAGGTTCCATCTGTAGATTTCAACTCTAGATCTAGAGTTTCCAGAAGGTGGGTGTGCTTTTTTGGACCCTGAGTTGGTTCAGGCTATATTTTTCCAGAAGGGCAGCTGATTTAGACTCCAGACACACAGACACACCAAAGTCGTTGTAGTGAGATGCTCACTCAGTGTCTTGTTTCTGTACAGCACACATGCATTCCAGTTCAATCCCTCACTCCTTATGTCTGCTATGTGTTTGCATTGGAAACTTTCTTGACTGCCTGACACTGAAATCCTTGCAGTGTTTTGTGGGAGACCAGTGAAATAGAAGAAAAATGGTATGGGAAGTGATACAGTCTGTGCCACAAACTCTGCCATTGTTTCTGATATTCTGAGTTGCCCAGCCTCTCTCATACTAGTCCATTCTAAGGACTAAAAATAGATTTAAGTGATTAAAAAGAAATAAATATTTACAAGCTTATTTTTAAACTATTTTTCATTTAAGGGCTGGGTTATCTGGTTGCCTCTATGTGCATTTGAAGTACATGCATAGTGTATTTCACTGCACTTCTCTGCTAACTAAACCCGCTTTTAAATGGAGGTACTACATTGGTGTCAGTTGGGCATTCTTGGCACAGAAAGGAAGCTGAACCATAAAGTTTCCTTCATGGAGACCAGTCTGTCTGTTCAGAGCTCTGCCAGAGGGTGTCCAAATTACTCACCAGCATTAGAGCCTGGCAAGTAATGTGTTTGAGGGCTAAAAATACCTGTGAAGTCCAGTAGCTCCACCACAACATGGAGAGGGCTTTTCTCAGGCTTGTTTTTGAAGTGAAGCACACAGCTGTGTGGTCTCCAGCACTGGAGATGCTCGACGGTGCTTTCCAGCCAGCAGGAAGTGCTACCAATTGCTGAAGGCTAATATAAGCAGCGCCTTTTCAGAGCCACAGTATCAGTGGCGTTCATTCTGTGTGTGCGAGCAGACACTGACCTGGTGCCATTGAACGGCACAGTGTTTTAGAGTGGTGATGGCTATCCCACAGGGCTCTGAGCATATGAGAGTGACTTTCTTTTGCATGACTTTCCTTGGCTGGGGTGTCAACTAGCTGACCAGCAGTTTAAAGCTTAAGTGATATTTCTGCCTCCTTTGCAGACTTGGGAAGGCTTTTGGATCATTGTCGGGCTCTCAGGGCACAGCCTGCTGGAGGCACTGGAAGTGGACTGGTTCCTGGTCATGCCCGGTGGAAGGAGGGGACCCAGCCGGCAGCAGCTAAGCCGTTCCGCTTTGCCTTCTCTCCAGACTTTGGTTGGCGGGAGCTGTGGGAACGGTACTGGCTTGAGAAACAGGTGAGCACAAAGGCAGGGTTATTGAGACACCTGTGGCTGGGACAGCACTGAAAGCAAGGAGCCTTGATCCACTCTGAACTCTGCCTGGGAGTGTAGCTTTGTGGTGAAAGTGACGGACTGGGAGATGGGAACCTTGAGCTTTCTGCTGTGGCATTAGGAGATGGCTCATCCAAGAGGGAACGTGTCCTGTGTGACAAACCTCTTCCGGCTTCTCTTCTCAACTCTGCTGTGGCACATGCTTCCCTCTGCAGCCCCTCTTGTGACTTCTTGCATTAAAACTAGCCCCGTGAAGGAGGATTGTGGAAGTGGTGTCAGCCCCCCTTCACCGCTCCCTGTGGTCACGACAGCCAGGAGTGGAAATCGCACAGTGCTCTGTATGTGCTTCCAGCAGCAGTTCACAGAGCAGTGAGTCCTGCCTAGCACATGAGAAGTCCTTGTCTCACTCGCTTGCCTGCACTGCCCTGGGGAATTAGTGTGACACATCAGTGCACAACTGTGACGCCGCCTCCTACAGAATAGAAAGGCAGGGCAGGAGGATGCCCGTATTCAGTTTTAGACCTGAAGGTTGCAGGTGAAACTCATGCTCACAGTTGGCAAAGATGACCTCCATTTTCTGGGGAAGTTGGGGGCTGAAACAGGAACACACAGTGACATTCAGATCTCCACATTTGGTATGAAAGCTGAAAGGGCCCAGCGTTACTTCCTTCCATAGAAAAGTTGGCAGAGAAACTGTTTGCTGCATGCTGAGGCCCTGGTATAGGTTCGTTCTTGGAGAGTAGAGCAATCCAAGCTATTTAAATTTGGCCTTTTCAGACTTCTCTGTCTGGGGCAGAGGGACAGATAGCACAGTTTGAGGTTCTTGAGGAGCAAGTGACTGTCAAGACTATGGAGTCAGTGCCCCAGGGTCCAAGGAGAGTGTTGCTTATCTGGTTTCAGTCAGACACAGCAGTTATGTCTGAACTTCCTCCATCAGTTTAGTCTACCAGAGCTTTTAGTTGTCCTAGCCTCCTCTGAAAGCTAGGAAAGAAGGAAGTGTGAGAACACTTGAGGTCAGCCTCTAGGAAGTGGCTGAACTACTCCATTCCATTTTTAGTTACCCCTCTTTTAAAGAGGAACTGTGAGCAGAAAGACAATGGGCACTTTGCTGTGCTGGAGAAGGAGGCTAGATGCTACTGTAATGTCCTGGTGATGGGTGGAAAGAGCCGATACTAAGTGCGTGGTGCAGCACAGAGTTCTTAATGATTTTTGCTCTGTATCACTGCTCCTCAATCTACAAGTTTACTGAAATATTGCCATGTCACAGCACTTCTGACAGATCAATGTGCTGTCCAGAGAAAATTCTGAATAAGAGTTTTGTCTGAGCTAAGATGATGAAGCTCACCTCCAGCCTCATGTCAGAAATATGAATGCAAAACTGTCACCTCTCCCCTAGTAATGCCCAATCTCAAATTTACAACCTCCAGCACTCTCTGTCCTGGAAAATGTCAGAGATGATGTAGAATGTTTACTGAGTGTGTGATATCTATCTGCTTCAGGAATGGTAGCGCCATCAGCCTCTCCGCACCTCCGATCACAGCGCTAATTACTCCAGAGCCTGTGCGTCACTGCCGGATCCCTGAATTGCCATTGGATGGGAGCCTTCTCTTTGAATTCCTGTTCTTCATCTACCTTCTGGTAGCCCTCTTCATTCAGTACATCAACATCTACAAGACTGTCTGGTGGTACCCATATAATCACCCTGCTTCCTGCACCTCACTGGTGAGTTCCCTAGCAAGTGCCATCCCTCAGGCTTTGTCATTACACAGCTTCTTTTCATGCTGCTTCAGTCCAGGAATCACCAAGCCTTTGACATTAAGGGAGTGAATGAGAGTTCACATGCATGCCCATCAGCTAGGGCTATGTCATGCCTCATTTTACAGGGGAGAAAATAGATGGCAGGTGAGAGAGAGGAGTCATCAGGACTCCTTCAGGGGAAATTTCTCGCAGATATTTGCATGGTCTAGCTAGCCCCTAGGGTTTGAAACAGAGTTGAGACTCCAGGAGCTGTCTCTTGCTGTGAGCGCCCCTTCCCAGTGGAAACAACAGAGCCTGAGAATAGGAAGATGTGCAAGTTTTCATTAGGATGCCACAGCAGGTGAGCAGCAGAGTTGGGGAGGGGGTCGGATCCTCAGCTTATGTAAAGCTACCAGTCTCCTCGGTTCTGGTATTCTCGCTGCCCCAATAAGCTGCCTGTGAGCCACCGAGCCTCACGTGAGCAAAGACAGCCTGTGCGGCTGGAACCGTGTCCTTAGGGCCGCTTGGAAGTGCAACGTGGTCCCTCAGTTACCTGTTACCAGCAGGTGGTGCTGGTGTTCCAGTCACCAGCTTCCAGCTCTGCCGTGCTGGACAAGCTGTCTTAGAAGTAAAAGCATTCTGTTTGGGGCTCCCTACCCAGCAGGATTTAACAGTCATTTGTTTGTTCCCATCACAACTCAAGCATTCTTTTTTACCCAAAATGTCCTTGAAGTCCCAAAAGTATTCAGAGTCTGATAACTGTTCTGGCCAGAACATTTGATGGCTTCACTGAAAATCTGTAAGAGCTGTATCTAACTTGATGCAGCCAGAGTCAACATTAAACTTCTAACACAGATCTATGGCCCGTGAAGATGAGGTTTCTCAGATCAACTTGGTTTCGTCAGGAAGCACTGGTTGCTACAGAGTGTTTTTGAGACCAAGAGGGAAAGTGAGCTGGTGTGCTCACTCTGGACTCCATTGTAGCTGCCCTTGCTCTGGTTGCTTAGGGGCTTTTCCCTAGAGAACCTGCAACCTGTTCTCCATAGTAGGATTCTGATTCTAGATGTCCCATTGACCCCAAAAATACCTGCTTGAAGGGTGGGTTTATTTTGTTTTCTGTGGAAATCTCTCCATGGGAAGGAACCTCCCTGTGGAGGAGATCTTGCTGCTGGAGAAATTCCTGTGTTACTAATGTTTATCCCTTTTCCCTCATCCCTAATAGAGAGATTTGGGGAATGCTTACATGAGGTCCTAAAGGTCCTAATGTACTCTCCAGCAGCCAACTTTCTAGTCCTACCCCATCTGGGTAGTTTCAGAATCCCTTTTCCTGGTGAAGACCTCCTTTTTCTTTCCTCCTTCAGAATTTTCACCTCATTGACTACCACCTGGCGGCGTTCATCACAGTGATGCTGGCGCGGAGGCTGGTGTGGGCCCTCATCTCTGAGGTAACATTCCCACTGTTCTCTCTCCTGCCTGTAGGACTTACTGCAGAACATGACCAGCCATAACCTGAGAAAATTCTATAGGTTGGAGGGTTTCTTCCCTCAGAAAAGTCTGTGTGTGAAGGACTAAGATTTTGGGGAGTTTTCTCCTTGAGACCATTCATGTCCTGGGTAGCTTTGTTGCCTCTGCAGCTGGAAGATTTAAATGGTCCCACTTGCTTATTTACCTCTGCAGGTACAATACTGTATCCCACTGTCTTGTACTAGAGAAGTGGCCGAGGGAATTGCAAGTCAGGTAGCAAAAAGGCAAATAAGGAGGTTAGCGAAGACTAGAAGAATGAACAGGAGATTGAAGGGGGAAAGGTCAGGAGGAGGATGTCTGACTACACTGATGTGAAATAGGAATACTGGTAGAACTGCCTTTCCAGTCCTGGTTACTTAATAACTCAGACTCTGGTCATGCCACCACAGATTGAGACCTTCTCCGTGTTTGTGAAAGCAGAACCAGGCCAAATAGATCTCTGTAAAAGGTCATTTTCAGGAAAATGGAAATTTTGTCCACTGAAATGGTTAATACATCTCTAGGCTAAGCAACTAAGCAGTGTTTAAAAATAAGTAAATAAAATAAAGGAACAGTTATGTCCTGTTGAATTGATGAATGGAGAAGATGGGATCTCTGAAGTTCTCTTTTCATCTGATTCCTGCCATTTTCATTTATGTTCACATCCTACRTAAAACCTCTCATAGACTGAAATCTCTGCATTGAAACCTCCTGTGCAAGTTCTTGCACATCCCACCTATTGACTCTAACCCTTAAGAATCTTTTCATAGTTTCAGTTTCCTTCTCTCCTCTGGAGATTTGAACAAGCTTTCTTGCTGTAGTGCCTCCTTACTGTACTGCAGTCTATACATCCAATAGAGATTAGTCATGGAAATCTGGGTTTGGGATTGCCAAAGTGCACCTATCTTCTCTTCCCTCAGCTGAGAACTGTGACCTTTCAGAATGCTGAGACCTGATCCTTCTAAAGAAAAGAGAGAGAAGAAATGAGTTTCAGGCTATCCTGGACTACCATCAGAGCAATAAGGGACTTGAGCAAAAATATTTTTCTACTTTGCAGCTCTGAATTTTTTTTAAAGGCCCTATTTTAGTCTTGCCCCACAACTTGTGATTATTTGAATCTTTTGGATTCTGTCAATCATTAATAAAAGCAAAGGCATTTACCTTTGTAAGAGAATCAGTTTCCTGCTTCTGAGAGGAAGAGGGTAGCTATCCCTCTTACAGTACCTCCTGGCACCCCTCTCCCTGCTCCTCCTCCACAGGCATCCCTTGTGCTCATCTTCAAGCACTAGTTGTTACAGGGCTGCTGAATGTTTCCCCTCCATTTGCAGGCCTCTCAGGTGGGTGCAACATCAGTGATTCACTACATGGTGCGCCTGGTGCTGCTCACCCTCTGTGGATGGGTGCTCTGCTGGACTCTGGTCAACCTCTTCCGCAGCCATTCTGTTCTCAACCTCCTCTTCCTGGGCTACCCGTGAGTGACACCACCTTGTACCTTCTGGGCAGGGGGAGCACAGCTGCTTGGGGGTGGTATGAGCCACTGTGGGAAGCAGAACTGTTGGCTGTAATCTGTCTCCTCGATTTAGGATTAAAAGGGAAGCAGGATTGGCTGGGGGATGGTGCGAGGAGGTGGCACTGAGCTGATGAAGTGACTTGCCTTAGTTGCTGTTAGTGAGGGGCCTTTACTGCCATGAAGACTGAGCCATTGGGATCATTGGTTCTACAGATGGGATTCAAGCTTCTCTGCACAGGTGTTGAAGCTGCAGCCTCTTTTAGTGGGGACAAGAATTGGCTGCTGGCTTCTGGCGTGAGGGTTCCTATGTGCTGTCACTCTCATAAGGGCCAGCATCTGTTGAGGAGGTGCCCCGTACTCCCAGGTGGGACAGCTGCTATTTCAGCCTTTGTTTTCTTTCTTTCATGGCAGGTTTGGTGTCTACGTCCCTCTGTGCTGCTTCCACCAGGACAGCAGAGCACAGCCTCTACCTGCAGACTGTGGTTACTTGGTACAGGACCAGGTGGTGGATGATGGGGCTTCAGCTGTCAGCAGCCTGGTCAAAGACTTCTTCTCGCTTCTGTGGGAGTCCCTAAGAGAACAGTTCAATAATCCTACGTCTATCCCCACCCACAGCTGCCCCCTTTCCCCAGATCTCATCCGCAATGAGGTGGAGTGCCTAAAAGCAGACTTCAACCGCAGGATCAAGGAAGTTCTCTTCAACTCTCTCTTCAGTGCCTACTACGTGGCATTCCTGCCACTGTGCTTTGTGAAGGTAGCTGTTGTCTGGCTCTCTCTGTGCCCCTGCCCGCCGTCTCCTTCTGAATGTTGTGTGAATTGCTGCCAGGCCAGATTCCTGGTTAATTCCCCTTTTCTCTGTCTCCCCTTTGGCAGCCCGGATAGCGGAGCATGGCTGCATCCGGAGTGCACTAGTACTGCTCCTGGTTGGCAGATAGGTATTGCCATAAATGTGATGCACCTCTAGTCCCATCACCCCACTTACTAACTCCCCTCCTCCCAACCCCTGTCCTAGGCAGATGGATAGCTGTGTTCTTCCTAGAAAAGAGAACCTGTTGTTACCTGTCTCAGATCCAACATCTTGGCTTTTGAGTGCTTGGATCAGAGGCTTTGGCGGTCAGCCTGTTAGAGCCAACTAGGATGCTTGGCAAACTAAATCCAAGAACCTCTTGTCAGTGTGGGGGTTGTATTTTTTCATCTGTCATTTTTCTAACTTGAACAAGCTCCAGTTGGTGCAGAGAAATGGGCAGGGCTCCACAATCCATCTAGCAGTCTTGGTGCAATTGGTGCTCCTGGGGCAGTACTGTGGCAAGCAAACTGCCTTGTTATCTGCTGCTGGAGGAGGAGATGCACCAGCTGCAGCATCATCCCCTGCCCTTTCTCCTTCAGCTCCAGGAGAAGGGAGTCTTGAGTGTTTCCTAAGCTGTAACCCTCTGAAATCACCGGTCCAAAAGCGCATGCCTGTAACGTGTGGTGTGGGTCTGCTGGATGCACACGCAGTATGTCCCTTGTCATTCCTCCCTCTGTTTCCTGACAGTGGTGCCAAGTTCTTGTCTGGTCTCTTTGCAGAGCACCCAGTACTACGACATGCGCTGGTCCTGCGAGCACCTCATCATGGTGTGGATCAATGCCTTTGTCATGCTCACCACGCAGCTGCTGCCTCCCAAGTACTGTGACCTGCTCCACAGGTCAGCCGCCCACCTCGGCAAGTGGCAGAAACTAGAACATGGCTCCTACAGCAATGCTCCACAGCACATGTGAGTGTGGGGGTGGGCAGGGGTTGGCAGGCCTATCAAGGGGCTGAGATGTTCGAGTAGGTGAGCAAATACCAGCAGTGCTTATCTACTGAGGACGTGTCTCCACTCCCCATGCAACTCTACTGGCCTTGTTCACTGAAAACAGGCAGTTCTGCTTTAGAGAGCTGTCTGAGCTCCTCTAGTCACTGCTGGTTTCTTCCCAGAAAGAAATGCTGATATTCGTCTTGGCCACTGGAGAGTACCTTGAGCAGGGGCAGGGGGTGGCCCCCTCTGCTGCAGTGGACAAGGTTCTTGCACTGGGAGCCATTTGTTCACATTACTGAGTCCGTTGGATGGGCTTGTGAACACCTCTCTATGCTTTTCCAGTGGGAGCTAGGACATGTCCTCGTGGCAGAGGCTTTGGTGTTTTTCAAGATGCAGTCCATTCCTGTGAACCTTTGATCAGGGGGCTGGGGCACAGATGCTAACGCTCTGGGCATTGTTTCCCCACAGCTGGTCAGAAAACACAATCTGGCCACAGGGAGTTCTGGTGCGACGGAGCCGGTGCCTGTACAAAGCAGTTGGGCCTTACAACGTAGCAGTGCCTTCAGACGTGTCCCACGCCCGCTTTTATGCAAGTATCTCTTCTCTTGCTTGATGTGTTTGATTGTGGGAGGGAGGAGTGGTTCAAACCCAGTGTAGCAGAGCAGACTGTGCAGGGCAGAGTTCAGAGTGCCTGTTGCTGCTGAACAAAATACCTGTTGGCAGCAGCGGGGCTTTCCCATTGCAGTATTACAGTGATCTCTGGGCAACATGGAAGCCATGGCTGCCTTCGCAGTGCTGTCTCATCGAGGTGATGCAGCTCTGCCATCAGGCAGTGACGTTACTCCTAAGGGGATTCTAGTTTAACGGCTTTCAGGGAAATGGGAAAGTGTGTCAGCAGGCCAAAAAGGTTTATTTCACCCGCTTCCCCTTCTCAAGCGAAGTGCCACTTCTACACGCCTGGTTTCTTATTCTGTTTTCCCTGAGCAGCAGCTAGTGGTGGCTGGAGTACAAGCATTTCTTCTGCCCTACAGAGGTCTCCAACAGCATGATGTACATATTCCTCCCCACTTTAACCCTGCAACAAATGACAGAACTCTCTCCTTTTTAACTGCAGTTCCTTTTTCACCGTCCATTACGGCTGCTCAACCTGCTGATTCTTATCGAAGGCAGCGTGGTCTGCTACCAGCTCTACTCCCTGCTGCGCTCAGAGAAGTGGAACCACACCCTCTCCATGGCCCTCATCCTTTTCTGCAATTACTATGTCTTATTTAAGCTCCTCCGGGACCGGATAGTATTAGGCAGGGCATACTCCTACCCACTTAACAACTATGGACTCAAGGCACACTAGGCCAGCCAAATGTGTACCCCTTCTCTTCCTCTTCCCACAGGGCAAGGAGGGAACCTCAGAAAAAAAATATTTTCGTACAGTTCTATTTTTTTCTTGCGACGTTTATAAATATTTAAAATATTTTATATTTTGTATACTATTGTTTGTGTGGGGCGGGAAGGGAACCAGTGGCAATTAAATGTCGCTTTATAAACAAGGTGTTATTTTATATATATATATAAAAAAAAAATCCATGTGTATATACTGTATATCTATACCCATACATATATCTATGTGAAGCAACAGGATTGTGTGTGTGGTCACTGTGTCTGCTTTGCTCACAGAAGTGCTGTTAATTAGGGACTGGGCTGCTGTAGAATTTGGGTAAACAGCCAGGGGAAAAAAGGAAACACAGGGGCCTTTCACCAGGATGAGTAAAATTTATTTTAGTGACCTCAGTGTCAGGAAAGTCTTGCACTGGAAATGTGCACTGATGAGATATGTTCAGGCAAAGGGAGGAAGCAGTGTGTGAAAAGGGAGGCTGAGTTAATGTCAGTCAGTGAAAATTCTCAGTTCTTTCTTCTTCCACTGTTAGGAGGATGCAGGTATTTTTAAAAAATAACAAACTATTTACTTTAGCCTCTCTCCTCCTGAGCTCTCTCACCATGCCCAGGGAATAAACTTAAATATTGAAATTATAATTTTAGGGTAGTTTAGCATTTATGAAGGGATTTGAAATAAATAGCTTTATCTAGGAGGATGGTAATTGAATATTTTAGACATCCCTCTCTAATTCCTAGATAATACACCATTGAATTAGGAAATATTCAGCTATTTCCTTCAAGCAATAATGTTCCTAGCTGAAATTTATTCTTGTGAAACACTCACCAACTCCCTGATTACTAAGCAGTACATTTCAGCAACGCTTCATTCTAACGTATGGTGGTAGTGTTAATAATTTATCATTAATGATAGAGGAAATACTTTGCTCTGAAACTGCTCTTCATAAAGCTAAGCTATACTAGACTCTAATGAAAAAGATTTGGGGCAGTATGCCATAGAGGAATTAAAGATAAAAAGCAGTATCAACCATACAGTTAATTTAACTGTGCATGCTGGTGACAGCTGAGGGTAGGAGTTGATGCTTTAACTCAGGTAATTAAGGAGGGGACAGCACATGCAGTGTTCTTCCATTCAGATGCCATCTGACAACTTCAGCCATTAGTGAAGTGCCAGCTCTGGTTAAGGAGGATGTAGGTATGGGAAGAAAAAACCCCAAAACTGTACTGGGTTTGGGAGAAACTGCAACTACTTTCTGTTTCTTCTTTCCTTCCAAGCTACGTAAGAATACAGTGCTCTCTGCTGCTCCAGGAGCCTGTTCACAAGTCCAGGATGCCTGACAAGGGAGGCAACAGGAGATGCCTCTGACCATTAACCCCAGAATGAACACAAACACTTAGGTTTAGTTACTCCTAAGCCTTTTYTTTTATGTGGCCCAAGTGTTGCTGGCAGGACAAAGGTACTAGGGAATTTACAGTCTGGAGCCTTTCAATAAAACACTAGGGTTTACAGCTATGTCATGCTTTATGTAGTAATCCATGTCTACCTTGATTACTTCAGGAAGTACTTTAGGGATAAGAGAAGGTTGGCTTCTTATCTAGAGCAGGCTCTTTACTGCACATGACTTTGTGCAACACCTTTCCTGCATCTAGCTTCAATTTTTGCAGTAGCTCAGTAGCATTTCCTACAAATCTCACCTCTGTTTCTAATAGCTGGCTCAGCAGCCCTTAAACAGTATTTCACAGCATTATCCAGTAGTTTCTTCCATTTGGACACCTAGATGATAGCAGGCTTATACATAACCAGTGGGAGAAGAGGCTCTCCAAGGCTTAGCTTGGAAAACAGATATGCAAAAGAAAGCCAGAACCCTGCACCARGGCTTTGGGTCAGAGTTACTGAGGGTTCATGCTCTGGCTTTTCCCCACCTTGCATTCCAGGCTGAAGGTAGGCAGGACTCTGGGGCAGTCACATCCAGACTATGTGCAGCAGTTGGGCTGACCTTGCACTGTTGGCAGCATGAAGGACAGAAGCACAGCAACACTTCTGTAGCTACAGGCTTTATGGTTTGCTTTCAGTGACTGAATACAGGGCCAAAATAAACACTGCCTAATTGCAGGTGTGTTAAGAGCTTCCTCAGTCCAAGGGAGCTAGGCATTGTTTGCTGCCTTTCCCCTTCAGAAATAGTACCTTTGTTATATCCTGGAGGAGTAGTTCATGAGAAGGTTAAGGTCTAGAGATTGCACCTTTCCATGTACAGTGGTATGAACTGCCTGCATGCAGTCCTGTAGATGCAACTCTTTTCCATGTATACACAGGACTCCTACATGGGAAGAAGCTGTAGAAGATAGTTGCAGCTTCCCCTGTTGGCAAAAACACAACAAGCAACTGGCTAGCACAGTTGGTCTCCCCAGTATAAACTGGACCATCTGCCAAGCAGGGAGCAGAAATTATGTCTGCTCAGCATCAGTGCTTGATGAGATCAGTTGTGTCCTCATTCCTCAAACAGGCCTGCTACTAAGCCTTATTCAGATGAACATTGAAAACAAGTTCACTCTAACACTTGGTCAGGTCAGATTAGGAAAAAACAAAGACTTATTCCCCATCTTGGTCACTCCATCATGCGAGGATGTCATAATAAATGGACGGTTTTTTGGTCTGGTCACGGAACTGCTCTAGCTTTAGGCCAATCCTCAGAAGAACAGCTTCATCCCACCATTTTGCCATGACCTGGGAGAAGATAAGAGAGGCAGAAAGAGAAGGAAAAATTTTAAAAAGTAGCATCATCACCTATAGATGCACTTGGAAGACTTGGAATCAATTTCTTCCCCCCTCAACATCACCAAAAGACACATACACCAGTATGCGTGGCATCACTGTACTTGGGATAACAGCAGCTGTGTGACTTTCAATTGCAACACACAGGCCTCTCCTTTACATGAGACCTGTTTCAAGAGGGAAGGATTTAAAGAAGTTACAGAAATGATAAATAAGAGAGGAAAGAGTAGTTACCAGTACTGGGTACTGATGCAAGTAGACAGAGAGACACAGAAATCTTTCTCAAAGATACCTGAAGAGACTCTGCCATTTAGCAGTGAGGTAAATCACCCCCAAGTTCAAGCTTTTATTTCCAGTACCTGCTAGCTCTTCAAGGGAGCTGTGTGGAACAGCAGGAGTGCAGGGTAGGGTGCTTCAGGAAAAAGCCAGCTGGGGATTTTGTGACCCAGCATTCACAAAGAGCAAATACTCACCTGGAGGCTAATAGGAAGCCCTGCAGTAGAATATCCAATGGGGACCACAAGGCCTGGAATCCCAGTGAAGTTACCAAGCTGCATGAACCTGTGGGGAAAAACCTGTCATCAGTATTCCTGTGTTGGGACAGCAGCAAATTCATCCTTTTTTGGGAGAGGCAGCTATGATTAATCTCTCCCACCTTACAGCCTGAGATTCTTCAGTTAGTGCAGCTAACTTTTGTTTCTGCAGTGCAAGTAGCACTTTTCTTACCTCATGGACCGGACTGTGAAGGACATATCGCTGCTCCCAGTCAGGAGGTCAGACTCATAAATTCTTGGGGCAGTGGAAGGAACAGCTGTGGAGGAATCACAAAGTGACTGAAATTGAAAGGAACCTCAGGAAGTCATCTTGTCTAACCTTCTGGCTCAGGAATGGCCAGCTAGTGCAGGCGGCCCAGGGYCATGTCCAAACAGCTTTTGAATATTCCCAGGGATGAAGATTCCACAGGCTCTCTGGGCAACCTGATGCAGTACTTAAAGAGCAAAGGACTGTGAGACAGCGGGTAACCTTCAAGGAACAGCTCAGTTCACTAAAGCCACCTGCTTGACAGACATTGATGGTGCAAACTCCCAAGTTGCTGAGATTTATGAATTAAGCAGTTAGCTTCTATTTAGAGCAAGAATATTTGCACACATAAAYAGATGTCCAGTCCCTCGTGCGTGTATATATGCTGGCTCTGCAGCTCCTGTCTCAAGCACCAAGGAGTTTGTTACTACCATGGATACAGCCAATAAGCCTAGAAACACAGCAGTCTTTCTAACTAGGCTGCATTATCCTCTAAAGACGTGAGACACAGCAAAGTGTCTGCATAGAAGTCATACTCTTAAAACCGGGGAGGCAAAGTTAACGAAGTGACTTTTCTTAAAAGGCACCACAGAGCTGTTGAGGACTGGCTCTTTGGCCAAGACTGCCAATACCTGGTGTAAGGATACAGTTCACAGTGCTGAAGATCTCTTGCAAAAACCTCATGCTTCGAGTTCTCTGTCGATTTGCCTGCAAGCAGAGAGAACACTGTCCGACTGCGCCCTCTGGGTTCACAAGGTTCATGTTTGATGTTGACAGAGTCTGCCCATCAGAGCCTCTGCCTTTGCAATAGAAGACACCATCCTTGCAATTTGGAATCAAGACACGGGACAGGTGGCGTGTCCTCTGTGGTACCCCACCATTCAGCATGCTTTCACAGCAGAGGGCAGCTAGAGCTGGGTGACATCTTCCCTTGTGTTTGGGGAGGTTAAGAGAAGCCTCTACCCCACCTTTACAGTTTCACTAGGTGCCTCCCTTCAGCCTTCACCGCAGTACGTTCCTTACCGTAATATAATCCAGAGCTGTGAACTGGGAACCCAAGGCCAGGTTAGCCCGAGTGTCCAAATTCTGAAATAAAAAACATTTATCAAGGCTCTGCTTGCAAACCAAATTGTGACAGCCCAGGAGTTCTCTTCCAGGTCTGCTCTTCTGTATCAGTAATCATCCAACAGGTAGTTTGTCACTGAAGAAGCAGCAGATCCTCAGGTTTCTCACTGACATGACATTTGCTCTGTATCAGCCAAGACAACTGACACTGCTCCAAGCTGCTGCTCCTTACCATTTCATGGAAATGTTTATTGAAGTCAGGCTGCAGGAAGTCCCTCATCTCACTGAGAATGCAGATCACATGTGCTACTCGTGCTTCCTCCACCTCTGGCAGAGAGACTTCGACCACGCTGGCTCCCAAACTCTGCAGGTGCTCCACCGCTGTGTACAGGACAGGTAAAGCACAGACAGCATCCCTGAGTTCACAGAAGGGCTGCAAATCCCCAATCTCTTCCAGAGTGAGAGACCCCATAGGCCATTGCATAGCAAGCATTTCAGTGGCATGACTGCTTCAGCTGCTTCTCCTAGGGAAATGCTTTCAACCTGACTACATCTCAGTATTCCAACAGGGCAGGGGCTTGGAGACAGGGTCCTAACTTACCTGCTTTATTTTGGGCAAGTTCACCTCCTCCCTCTTGCCTTCCAGTTAAGTCAAAGAGTAAAAGGTGGACTGACAATGTTTCCCTGAGCACTTCACGTGACCAGTGTTCTCTCAGCATGAAGGGATTATTTAGCGTTATGAGATTCCCATTCAAGGGCTCTTCTGAACCACAATTGTAGAGGAAGCCAGGGAATACTCAAGAGACCCAGTCAACAATACAGGGTCACTAAATCCTGATGCACTGTAACAAGGCTGAACACCAAGACTTTGGGAAAAGTGGATCTTTTGCAGTCTGAAAAGAATCCTCTTCTTCTCTGACCCCAACTTCTTCTTAAACACCCAAGCTTGCCTATTTCACTGACCTTAGGAGAGGTCCACCTCTCCTAAGAAAACTCTATATATGTAGAAGTGTGTCTATGGAAATAAGGAGGGTAAAGAAAATCCAGGCAAAGCCTGAATACTGTGAACTATTTCAGCTCCAATGCACAGGAGACCAACTACTACACCAGGCATTGTAGAGGCTTTCTCCCCCACCCCCAAGTACTCACCAGTGTCAATTTTGCTTAGTCTTAACTCTGACAAAGCCACCCTAAAGGCACCACTTGGCTGATTTCAAGGAAATACCAGAGGACTGGATCCCTCACAAAGATCTGGCACTGTATTACTACTGAGCATTATGTTGTGAAACAAGGCCCTCCCTTCAAAGTCTTTTACCATTAAAGCTTGCAGATTAAGCACTACCAAGCACAGTTCTGTCTTTATACACGCAAGAGATTGAGCACACTGGACTGCATTCTTCCATCGTAATCTGACAAACCTACAACTGCTGAGCTTTTTAACCCTCAGCTGTCAGGAGGGCTTCCCTAACACAAAGCTACTGCTGTTTACCCAGCCAGAATCCTTTAAGCAACTGCTTTTAAGGACTTCAGGCAAGATCTATTTAATGCATATGTAAGAGGAGAAACAAGTGACACCACAACATCAGGCACAATAAGAGACTTACAGACTTTTCCTCTTTACCTTTCTCACAGGCAGACAGGACTTCAGCATCACATGCCTAAAGAATAAGAGGAAAGAACTACTTAGACTTTAGTAACTGTTCTCCTCTTCTTGGTGAGCACACTCACCAGGACTTCATTCCTCATGGTGCTTTCCTGTCCCTAACAGTACTGAAACAGTCCTGCAGGACTGCCTTAGGTCACATGCTGCAAGAGAACAGCTTGCAGGTCACACCCCTAAGGTGTGAAAGGTCACCTTTTCCAGAGGAGAGGATACTCCTCCTCTGCACTGTGGCAGAGCCAGTAAGAGTCATTTTTTTACCCCCAGGGAAGAAATCCTGAGCACATTTGTGGGGTTGCATTACAACTGCCAGGCAGTACTAGCTCACAAACCCATTTTCTGCATTGCAATGATGAAATAACACTCAGCAGCTACAGCATTGTCACCAAGTGGATACACTCCTTTCCCTCATTTGATTTTGAACTAACTGCCTTTTGTAATCAGTTCAGAAGCATTGCTTCCAATAGAATCAGCAGCAGTCATTACCTTTCCTCATGCCTCCAACACTTACTCAAAAGGCTGCCTTAGAAAAAAGTCTCTCCGTGTTGATGTTTTTACATAGGCTGTATCATCTTCCAACTAGAGGACTAAATATGAGAAGCTCTAATGATGACAAGCAAGAGAACAGTGAATGCACTGGGTTCCTCTAAAATCTCATTTTGCAAAGCAGCAGAAAGAGAGAGATAGAACAGGCACCTTAAAAAATGTCCAGTCCACCCCCAGTTTTAAGCCTTTCAGGTCAGGAGCACACATATCAGATAGGGTTGCTTTGGGCTGTTTTAGTCCTGTAGGGAACAAACAAGAGTTCCTCCTTTTATTCTAGGATGCCTCTAGGAAGGCAGAGCATCTGTGCTCAGGGAGGGAGAGGGCACACTTACCATATGCATAGAGCGGATCTGGCTCAGCAAGGATACTGTAAACAATGGCTGTATCTGCCACTGAGGTACAGATAGGCCCTGTGAAAGACAGATCACTTATAAAAAAGTGACAAGAGGTAAATAGTACCTTCCTCCCAAGGTCTTTTCTAGGCACAGACTGCCTTCCCTGTGAGAACAGCACACAGCAAGGCCCCTGAAGTGGAGCACAAGTCCTCTTACCTACACTGACTGTGGAGTAGGAGAGTGGCAAGCTGCCGTGACAACTGATGCGCCCAAATGTACCTGGAGAACAAGAAACGGGCTTTTAGCTGGCTATCAGCAGTTGCTGGGAAGAGCCACCTAGATAGCTCTGGTGCACCCAGGGTAAACAACAAACCCCTGCGAGTCACTTTTATGTGTGCTCTTTCAGAGCCCAATCTCTCATCCTTCAGTACCCTGTTCCACTGACCATGATCTGTCTCATCAGTGAAACACATGCATTCAATGAACAGTGAAACTGGTTTCCCCCTAAGAAACTATTTAGTTGAGGGGAAATATTTGCAGGGATATTTTGGAATATAGGTATTTAAATATGCAGAAGCAGCATTTATGGTATGGAGGATGGAGAGGCAGGAGCAGGATTATCAACAGCAGGAGACAGCACCCCATGAGAGGTCTCACCCACTTCACCAGTGAGACTTCATGCCTAACACCAGTTGTCTCTGCAAGTACTCATATCACCTTTCTGACCAGTTACATTTTTGTCATCATCATCTTCCTCAGATGAATCCAGATTAGTTAAGTGAAGGATGGAAAGAGAGTAATGGTTGAGTATCTGGTCTCAGATGAAGCAGCCGAGATACTTCAGAATGATAAATCATTCCCAAAAGCCAGCATCTCTCCCAAGACGACAATCCTACCTTGCCGTGTTCCATGCTGTAAACACTGCCCTGTGYATTTCTTATGTCCTCTGCACATTTTCTTTGATTATTTAAATTTTTACTGGAAAAACTGCATTGCTACTCCTTGTAACACTGAGATTAGAGAGAATAGCTACATCCTGGTTTCATACAAGCCTATTAACCAGGTTTAACCTACTAGATACAAACCTGAGCAGCATCAGCCGCTCCGTATAACTGGGGTGATGGCAAACCATCATGGGTGGAGATGCTTTTCACCAGCTCAATACAGATACTCAACTTTGCTGGAAATACCTCCCAGCAAAGAAGGAGGATTGAAGAGATGAGTGGGTAGAAAGAAAAAGCAGCATGCATATTTTGTTTAGCATTTGACATAAGTAAGTTATGTTTTTTGAACATCTGTTCAACAGACAGTATAAAGAACACTTCCATGCTGCCAGTCTAACCCACATGACTCTCGGGGTGTTATATTTCAGAGTTTCTCTGGTCAAATTTTACTTCACAGGAATTAATAAACAAGTGCCCGACTTGTTTGTGGCATTCTGTCAGAAACAGCAAACAAGACAAACACACACCCCTCCATGATTAAAGGGCTCTACCTTTCAGCCCCACCACACCACAGAACGAAGCAGGAATCCTCACAGAGCCTCCTCCATCTGTGCCAATAGCCACGGGGCAGAGACCTACAAAAAACCCACACATTGGCTTGTGATCAGAGACACATCAAGTTGCCCTGTCCATTCTACCAGCAGCTGTATCCAAGACAGCACACAGAGCTCTCTGTTTAGCTCAAAGTTCCCTCCAGCTGCTAAATCCCTTCATAAAAACTAAATGCCTGAGGTACTTTGGCTCAGGACCTTCCTCCCACCACCCCTGAACTCTGTGTAGGACCACCTACCTGCTGCTACAGCTGCTGCTGACCCGCTGGAGCTCCCACCTGTGAAGTGGTTAGGCTTGTAGGGATTCCTAGGGATCTTGTGGTACCTAAAGCAGACAAAGAGTGCTTAATCTTCTCTTGGGAAGGACTGTGTGCACTACAGGGCAGGAAAAGATCCAGAAACACAGCTCAGGAATTCTGATCTCTTGGTAAGGACACACCATTTAATCTCAGAAAGTGCCACGTCCCTAGAAAACAGGATGCAGGATACTCTCTGCCTCAGAGTCCAATCTCTTGTGAGCATAGCAGCCTATCTGAAAGAGACGGGCCCAAAGCAAGAGAAAGGATGCCACTCCAGCTCTTCTGTCTGCAATGGCACCGTGCCATTACTGCCTGCCACAGTGCATTGTGCAATTCCAAAAGGTGGAGCAGTTGGTGGCCAGCAATCCTTACAGACAAGAAAGCTGGGTCTGCCCTTTATCCCAGAGCAGCAGCTCCCAAAGCCTCCAGCCTGACCACAGCCCCTAGCCAGCAGAGCCGTGCCAAGCCACTGGTATCCAGCCGACCTCACATGGTGAGGAAATGCTGGAGCGTGGCTGCAGCCAAGGGGGAGCCCTAGTTCCATCCAGCTGCACAGGCACCAACTGTGGCTCTACACGAGGCTTATCAAGGCCATGAGAGCCACTGGTCTGGAACTGAGTTCTCAGCTTGCCTATAGCTGGAGAATTCACCACAGTAAAGCAAATTCCAGTGAACCTGTTTTAGCTAGGAAACAAAACCACTATGTTCTCCTGAGATGACTGCACTTTTTTCTCACTGTTCTAGGCCTTCAGCCGTTACTGAGGCTGAGCCTTACATGACTATTTATTTGTTTTCTGCCACTGCTTTTGTCTACCACTCATCCTGTAAACATTCACACCTCCAGGCGTGTAAAGCCTGACAAACCAAGTTCCTTACTCAGCAGACAACACTTGAATCCTTTCCTTCCTTCGGTTTCAGGAGTCTTCAGGCTTCCACAGCTACTCTGACCCTCCAATCTACAATGCTAGGTTTTCATACTCCCAGGGTTCTCACGCTTCCATCATTGTTTTTCTCACATACTTGCCCTCATTTTTGTACCCTTCCATATCAATTCTGGACAGTCATAGGTGTTTCTAGACGGAGGTAAGAGAAAGGAAGGGGATTTTTACCTATTAGGGTTGCATCCAGTTGTTCCAGTCCCTAGTTCATGCATGTTTGACACCCCAATAATGATAGCCCCCGCCTCTCGCAGCTTCTTGGCCACAGTAGCATCTTCTGTTTCTGGCTCTGTCCCAAGATACACTGTTCCCACTCGGTGATGGTAAGGTACCTTTGCAAGAAGACAACTAATTATTCTTTCTAAAACCCTGGCACAGTGCACATGCACACTTCAACACCACAACAGACCCCAGATACTAGGGGCCACAGAGGTAAGTAAGGGCTAGGGAACATCGCTCTTCAACTTGTCCTGTGCTGGTCTCTGTTAGGAGGGACACTTAACCCTTCAATATTTGGTCCTTCTCCCATGCAGAGAAGTTCTCTTCACAGCGTGATACAGAAAAGCAGAAACATGTAGATGGTCACAAAGTCTGCCTCCCTGCAGCAATGCGATTTCTATGCCCAGAGGCTGCAGAACAATCCCCTTGGCCCACACCACACAACTCTGTGTTCCATCTTTCTATGGACAGAGCTACAGCATTTCAGATCTGCAGTGCTCAGAAGCCAGGCACCAAGATTAGTGGAATGCCAAAATAACAGATGGACTGATTTTGAGGGTATGCTAACTATTCTTTACTTTGAGGCAGCAACAGAAGAATCTGTACGTAAACAGGACTCCCACCCTAGGGGTAGGTCTCTGCAGAGGCTACAACAGCCTGATGGTACTGCCAGGAGTACTTATTGGTAGCTGTTGTTGTCAGCAGGGATTTTCAAAGTAACTTGCATATTTCTGACACGTGTATTTTAAGGTAGGGAGAGAGGGATGTTTTGTCAGTGGAGCAGAGTCAGTGCCTGAGAAATACAGTTACACCCACTGCTACAGATGCTTTTATACATTTTCATTTCATCATAAGAGACTGTTTCCCACACCCACCCTCTACTCCCCGTGGATTAAAGAGATAAGTACAAGATATGGAACACGTCTGCTGTATGCAAGATCTGTCCTCACCTTGCAAAACTTGTTAATCCTACTCACTGCAAACCCACAAACTACCCCTTATTACAAACATATTCTCAGGCTTCTGCTGAGGAGCTGGTCTTAAAACCTTGTCGCAGAGAGTCATCCAGGTTAACCACCTGCAGCATAAACTGGCAACTAGACAAGGAAACTCACCACTTTGAACTCTTCTTTCAGACACACTGGGATGCCATCCAGACAAGACAGAGTACATTTATTCCTGTAACGAGTAGTAGAGGCCTCAGCCATCTGCACAGAGGGAAAAGAGAAGCATAAAGCATATGTTATATATATTTAGCTGAGCTGAAGGTCATAACCAGTATCAGAATGGGTATCAAAAATTGCTTTCTCAGCCAACCTATCAAAGTTTCCTTCTTCCACCATATGCTGGTGGGAAACTACTACTTGGAAGCATCTATGCTAATGGATGCCACATAAGCACAGAAGTCCTGTTATAAACAGTTATCCAGCAGGAAACAGATTGCTTTAATGCTACCTGTCTTTGCAGGAAGGAAAGCAAACTTGTTTGTAGTCCTCTAAACACAGAGGAAGGGAAAATGTACTTATTTTTCTGTGTGATCTATCAGCAGAAGAGCCTCTGCCCATTCTAATGGATGCTACTGCTCCTGGGGTGGCAGAGACCCCGTCTCCTACCAGAGGCAGACATTACCAGCATTATTTGCTCCTGGTCCCATTGCACTATGGCTCTGAGTGGGGGTGTGGATTTGTCGCAGTCCTCCAACATGGCAATGATGTTCTTGGCTACCTGGGATGGTGTCAGCTTCCCACTCCTACAGGACAGAAGTTGGGAACTCATTACAAGACCTCCCCACACCACACCCACACACAGGGTTTGTCTCCCATGCAGCAAGATGGCAGCTGTCACAGCTGTAAGCAAGAATGAGGCAAGAATGTCTGCGTGGCAATGATTTGAACAGTCAACACCATTAAGACAGGAGATTCCCTTCCTTACGGGGAGAATTTGCCTACACAGCACACCTCCAGCCCTCAGAACAGGAGCAAGAGTTAGGAGAGTTACCCAGATATTCCCGAACCACCAGATAAGCAGAGATGAACAGCTGACAGCTTTACAAAGTCCTCAAGCTCCTGAAAGCCTGGACGTTATGAAACTCCCAGTATCATGAACTAACACCAAGAGCCCAAACCCCTTTACGTAGACCTCCCATTACAGAGAAGGGGCTGCCAGCAGCACTGTCATAACCCACCTTTAATAAACCTTCTCTCCCTCCTGGCAAAGGCTGTGTTACACTACCAACACACCACCTCTGGCTGACACAAAAGCCTCATGGCCAGGATGCACCTGTAACACCAGACTGCAGTGTCAGC
The DNA here is from genome assembly GCA_018881555.1 of Amblyornis subalaris. Taxonomy (NCBI): domain Eukaryota; kingdom Metazoa; phylum Chordata; class Aves; order Passeriformes; family Ptilonorhynchidae; genus Amblyornis; species Amblyornis subalaris. The sequence continues at coordinate 2,880,730 of JACAXG010000058.1, forward strand.
CCTTTGTTCCAAGGCCACAGCCTGCAGGCAGAGGTGGCCCTTGAGGAACAAGTGCTAGCTCCACACCCGGCACATGTCCCAGAGGCAACCAGGAATACCGGGCAGCCAACAGCTCACAGAACCCCAGAGTCAGAGGTGTGTTTTTAGTTCTTTCCAAGCTGGACATGTTTACTAGGTGAAAGCAGGTGTCATGCTCAGAGGAGCACAAGGAGCTGGGGGATCCAAGGGATTCATCAGAGACTCCCAGTATGTGCAATGTGCATAACCCAGATCAACCTGCATCTACTTTTCACTTGTGTTTGAGCAAACAAGATATGTAGAAATCTCCCTCAGAGAAGACTGACAATAAGCCAAAGAAAACGGCATTTAAATATCCTTGCAGGGCTTGTAAAGTTGTGCCAGCTCTCCCAGCTGACTTTCCCTTGTTATTCTACTAAATAAGGATCCCTTCTACTAAGGCAGGATGCTAAACAGTGGCACTTCAAGGACAATGATAACAAAGAGATGTCTTGAGAGCCTGTGCAACAGTAGCAGCCCACAGCAAGGGAACATGTGGGACGGGTTGCTTCTAGACCATAAGTTCACCTACCGGTAGCACTCCAGATAGTCTTTGATCCCTTTGAAGCTAAACGCATTCCTAGCAGAATCAGACCTGCAAAAAAGGGATTAAAGGGGCAACTGTGAGCCACAAAAGCCAGCTTTGTTTAGACTTGTAGACTTCATCATCACTGTCTCATGCAGGTGCGGGCATCACTCACTCACAGCAAACCATTTGGATTGCCAGCCTATGCTTTGCAGCTCATACTCTGTCAAGACTCCTCGCACACAAGCCAGACAATAGGTACACTACAGATACCACAGAAATAAGGGATCAGTCTTGCCAATATGTTCTAGTTTCTTCATATTTCTACTGAAATACAGCAGTCATTAAACTGTTCAAAATGTATTCCAGGTTTACATTTGCTACTCACCACTGTAACATTATAGACTAGCTGGAATATAAGGTGAACCTACTCCCAGGATCTCTGTCACAAGTTTCATCCAGAGACAGCCAGCAGCACATATGGGGTGTGGTGCATGAGTGGGAAAAGGCACCATGCAGCACACACAAGGATACACATCAGCAAACTGCTTAAAACCCAAGTCAATGGCTTTAGCAGGTAAGCAATAGACCGTTTCTCATCACTAATAAAGCTAATTTCTTGTGCATCCGTTTCTTTAAAACCTGTCCTTCTCTCCAAGCAAACCTGGTGTTCTCTTTGAGACTCCTTGCAGGCAAGAAACAACACTCCTGCAAACTCACTTAAAGGGATCTATACACTGACTGGCCAAACACTAAGTGTATCTGCTCTAATAGTGCAACCAGAGCCCTGGCAAGGGCAGAATTTGGTCTCTCCCCAATAGGCAGCCTCCCTTCAGCTTTTCCCTTTCCCATTGCTTGTAATTACTGGTGATTTGTAAGTTACAAAAGGAAAGGTGACTGACAGCACTATTTGTTTTGTGAAGTGGCTGGGCATGGAAACAAGAATTCAATCTAAACTGCTGACAATGACAGCTTCCCACTAATACAACAGTGCCAGCACAGGTGTTCTTCCACTTCTCTCTTACACATCACATACCGACCTTCTATCTATCAGCTGCTTGATAACATCTGAAGTGCTTTTAGCCTCAGACTTGTCTTCTGTAACCCCTGCAGCAACCTCCGGGATAAACGTGGGATCTTCATGAATGTCAAGGGAACGCATAAGCGAGAAGTTGTTCATCCTGAAAGAGAGTCACTGCTGGAGTTTTCAACCTCTACCATGACTAATTTTTCAGACTGTTCAGAAGGAACCTTACCCAAGAACAGTTTGTCTTAGCGGTCTGCTTTCACAGCAGGGAGTTGCAACAGTTACAAGCTAATCTCTCTCACATCTCTCCTAAAGGCAAGATCAAATCCATTCAGATTGCTTAACAAAGCCTCCTACCTTTTGACATAAGGCCAGCAAGCCTCTGTAAACCCCAGCTGGGAAAGAAATGGTGAAAGTTTCCGATTCATTTAATTAGACCTATCATACACAGACCAAACAAGACAGCAATGGAGAGGAAAATAAAAGGAGAATGTAGTATAAGCCATAAATTCAACCACTAATTCTGTTAAAACAAGCACCTCTTCAGACTTTTCCATGACCTGCTTCAACATAGTTTGTTTGCAATCAAATACAACAGGGATTGCAGCATAAATACATAGCTTGGACCACATAAAGCAAGGAAATCATGACACTGCTACAGATGTTCAGGAAGGAACTGCTGTATAACAGCAGTGACACTTGTCTGGGTTTGAATGGCTCAAAAAGTCTATGTCCCAAGAAAATTCAGGGGTAACACAGTTCTCAGTGTCCTGGGATATGCACAGATGACCCATCAAATGATGGCCAGAGTATGTGAATCAAGCACGAGCCTGGGGTTCCTGACACCTCTTACCTGAGTGTCTCTTAGTACAACATACACTTGGAAAGCAGTTTCTGAACAAAAACATAAGTGTGAGAGAAAGAGAAAAGGCTGACCTAAAATAGTCAACATCATTAAACATTAAACAGAACTTACTAAAACCTCTGAACTTAGCGTCTGGCCTCATTTCCTCACTACTACTATTCTTTTAACACTATTAGTGATAAGCACAGCATATTTGTGCTTTGAAAGATTGTCCTTCAATAAAAGGGCAAAGGCAAAGAGACACAAAGGCAAACAAAAGGCACAGAGGCAAGCTGGTGAATACAGTTTCTATGCACCTGTATGAACGTGAAAAAAGGTTAATTTCTTCTGATATAGACCCACTCAAACGAGAGTAGTTAAAAAAATAATCTAGTAAACATCTTAACAAATAATCTTGTTCACTCTCCAATCAAGTTATGCAGCTTCCCTCTTAAAAAATATCATTTCAGATAACCTATAAGAACTGTGCAATGCAAGTACCTTAAACCCAAAAAACCAAACAAAAAAAAAGAAACTCGGAGTGGGAGAAAACTCCCCACTCTTACCTCATTAAAAACGGCAGTAAGCAGATCTGTCCAAAAGCCTAGGAAAAAACAATCCAAAATGTAGGTTAGCAGCAACTTTGACCCGAACACCTTCGTCACTAGACAAGGAATGCTGAATATGCTCACAACTGCTGCAGGCTCAGAGCACCCCAGAGAGCATACAATGCTATGCAGTAAAGAAACAACACAAACACTTGTATTTCACACCACAAAAATGGCCTGAAATGCTTTCCCCCCACCTCTCATATTTATATAATTACAAAGAGTGTATTCTTCTGGCTCTCCTGCCTTTGTCTTTCCCTGACTCAGCACAAAAAGCCTGCATCTGCAACACTGTTAAGAAGCATCTATATAGCTCCCATCTGTTACTTCCTTCATGTTCAACAGATTATGCAAACATGGGATAAGGTATTATTTTATGTGCCACACTATTAGGATCTTTCTGTCTCACAACCAGCTCCTGCAGTAAAACAAGTCAACTTGGAAAAATGTGAGAAATTCAGAGACTCTATGGTAGCAGACAGCTGAAAACACTCTTTCAATACCCTGGTTCCCAGTGTGGCAACATCAGCAGTCCCAAAGAGATCAGCCTTGTTCTAGCCTGTCTTAATATCTCAGCAATGGACTTCAGAAACATGTTATGGGATGTACAAATACAGTACAAGTCTGAAGCAAGGCTCACACTGTTACTCCCACAAAATAGTATGTTATCTCATTGCATACGAATTACAGCACCTTTTTGAAAACACGCGGCTCCTAATCTACATCTAATCTAACACAGCACAATCGTGTAGGAGACTGAGACTCTTACACCCCCCCTTCAAGGGAGATGTCAGGGTAGGAAACAAACCCTTCGCCATGCAACAGAAGGAGCCACAAAGCAAAGGATAACAGAGTATTCTCGTTGTTTTATATGGAAAGAAAGCCACTCCCAAGGTATTCTCACAAATAAACACAGCCCATCACTAACTTTCCCTCCAGGCCCAGCCGGACACCAAGTTCTGTAACAGGTCACGCTGCTGAAATGAAACTTGTGTGCCTACCTTGACACTGGTTCAAAAGGAAAGGCCCAGCAACAGCAGCAGCAACAAAATCCACCTGCTTTCAGCAGCAGCTGCTGCGGGGCGGGCAGTGCCCAGGGGATGCAGGCTTTTCTCCCCCCCGCACCCTGACACCGAGCGGGGAGCAGCCCGCAGGCTCCCAGACACGCCAGAGCCCACCCGAGGGGAGCACAGGCGGCACAGCTGCCTTCAGCACCCTGCTGAAAGCCCCCTCAGAGGACTGAGGGACCCCTGAAGGGCTGTGACATCCAAGAAAAACCGGTGGCAGCTGTATGTCGAGTTTGATGTCAGCTTTGGGCTCTCCACACCCGAAGACACACAAGACACCCTCGGCCAGCGCTCTCAGTCCCCGCGGCATCACAGCTGGGGGACAGGGTGAACCCGAGAGCGCGCAGAGCGCCACAACTTCCCCGCCGAGCCGCGCTCCCTCCCATCCCCCCGCCCGGTTCTCCCCGAGCAACCCCGCGTTTTACCGCCCTGTTTGCCGGCCCCCACTCACCGTGTTGGCCACATGGACGAAGAGGCGCAGCCCGGCGCCGCACAGCCGCGGGGCCCACTGCGGAAAGGAGGCAAGAGAGAGGTGAGCGCCGGCCCCGCCGCCCCGCGCCCCCCGCCCGGCGCCCCCCGCCCGGCCCGCCGCTCACGGTGTCCCGGGGAGGGCCCGGCGGCCCGGCCTGGCGCGGCCCCCGGCGGTGCAGCACGGCCGCCGCGCTGCCCGTGTGCCGCCGCCCGCAGCACAGGTACGCGGCGGCCGCCGACAGCAGCGACAGCAGCAGCAGCAGCAGCGGCGCCATCGTAGTGCTCCCTCCCTCCCTCCGAGCCCTTCCGTRCCGGGGCGGTGCTGGGGCTGGCCCCGCCCGCAACCGGCGGGAGGCGGCGGGAAGCGCGGCGTGGGGCGCGTGACGGACATCCCGCCATGTCCCGCTTCTTCCAGGCGCTGCGCCGCGCCGGCAGCGCCAGGGCCGGGGATGCGGGCGTGCAGGAGGCGGACGTGCAGCGGTGGGGGCTGACAGGTCAGCGGGGTGCCCGGGGAAGGGTCGCCGGGAGCCTTGGGGGCGGGTGCTGTCCAGAGATGGCGGGAGGCGGCCGAGGGGCCCCGCGCTGCCTGTTGCTGCCCGGCTCACAGAATGGCTTGGGTTGGAAGGGGACCTTGAAGATCATGCAGTTCCAACCCCCCTGCCTTGGTCAGGGACACTTCCCTCTGGACCAGGTTGCCCAAAGCCCCATGCGACCTGGCCTTGAACACCTCTAGGGATGGGACATCCATAACTTCCCTGGGCAACCTGTTCCAGTGCCTCACCACCCTCACAATAAAGAATTTTTCCCAAATATCTAGTCTAAACCTACTCTCTTTTAATTTGAACCCATTCCCCTTTGTCCTGTCACAGGCTCTTGTAAGTAGTCTTGTCCCCTCGTTCCTGAAGTTTCCCTTCAGGTACTGAAAGGCCACAATTASGTCACCCTGAAGCTGCCTCTTTTCGAGTCTGAACAATCCCAGTTCTCTCAGCTGTAGTTGTCTGGGCTCTGTGTTAACAGCCTTCAGGCCGGAAATAAATAAATGTGTAATAAAGTGGCTCCCGGACCTGTCGAAGCGAGCTGCAGTTGCTGCAGAGATGGCATTGCTGCCGTGCTCTCCGCTCTCTGCCAGCCTTCCCAGTGCTGCAGTCCCTCTCCTCGGCTTTGTGGTTAGCCGGGTGCTTGGGCCGGGGGCTGAGCCTGGCTTTCACCCCCCTAGTGCCTCAACACAGCCTCAGACAGCTCTGTGCTTCGGGGCAAGATGAACAAGTGTTGCCCTGTTCAGCGGCCTTGAAATGGGCTGATGCTGAGCATGAATTAAAGTGCTTTCCGCTGCCTGGAGGGTAAGATATTAATGGGGAACGCCTGSGCAATCCATCCTGCCCGCACGTTTTCCCTTAGGTGCCGGAAGTCCTTGTCTCAATCCCCGTGCTGGTTTGGGTTTGTGCATCCTGTGGGCTGGTGAGTTACTTCATGCGCTCAGCATGCTCATTTTCCCAGGGAGGAGAGGGAAGCAATGGCACAAGACACAGCACTAGAGTCCAACTACAAGAAAAGGTCCTGCGAACTCCTGTGTGACTTGTTTTGTATTCATTTTGACATATTGTGCCCCATAATAAACGTTGCAGTGGTGGTAGTAGTCATAGTGGCCTACAGTTGAGGTCTGTCATATCTTTAAGTGCAGGAAAGCTGGAAAACATCTTGTTGAGAAATTATTACTATACAATAAGAAATTGTGGCAAACATTTCCAGTAGCCTAAAGCATGTTCCTGGATCTAGTACTTACATATTTAAAAGAGTGGCTGGAGCTGAAAAACAAGCTGTCTTTTAGGAATGCGAAGTAGCAGCCTAATTATTAGATCAGGTTCCTTGTACAGGCTTTTGCAATGGCTCGGGTCATTTTCGTGTGTGCAAGTTTCCGAATATGGTTTAATTTAATGGAGTTGCTGTAACATTGGTGTCTTTGCTCTCCAGGAGGATAAAACAGCTTCTACTGAAAGCTGCTGTGCATTTCCTGTGAGGCAGATGTTTGGGAAGGCCTGTTCCGGGCAGGACCTGTTTCAAATATAACTGTGTATAGAGTGTATTGAATGACTGTGTAAATGTAATAAATCACCTTTATTCCCAGGCATTAAGCTTCGTCCCTACCAATTAGAAGGTGTAAACTGGCTGGTGCAATGCTATGAAGTCCAGCATGGCTGTATCCTGGGTGATGAGATGGGTCTTGGGAAGACTTGTCAGGTGTGTCTTCTTCTTCTGGAAAATGATCTTTGCCTAACTTTTTTCTTTCTCTCAGTGTTTCTGCAGAATGAAAAAGAAAAAGCACCCTAATGATTCACCCCCCATTCAGAATTACATACTCAAATAGAAAGCTCATTGTCTCTTTCACTTCTTAACCACTTAAACAAGTCCTGAGTTAAGTCCTGAGTAAGACTCTAATAAGGTTTCAGGGTTTTGTAAAAAGATGAGTGGTCATTTTATACAAACACCTTAATGCATAATTCATAGTGCATAGAGTTGAAGGCGCAGTACGCAGCCAGTACAGGGCAAATAATGTTGTTTTGCTGCACCTGCACCAAGATGATTTTTGAGTTTGTCAACACATGGATTAAAATTTATAGGTCTAATTTTTTCAGAGGTTTGTTGGATTTTTTTTTTTATTAAGTTTTTCAATGGGTTTAAGTTCTGTTAGGAAATGACTGCTTGTGCTTTGGTTCAGCTGGTTTTATTCAATAGGTCTTCAATTAGAAATAGGAAGTTTTAGAAAGTGATGCAGATCTGTTTTGTGACTGTGTGAACAAGGTCTTTGGAAAGGCGCTCCATGTATGGAGGTCGTGTTTTAGGATCTAAGCCTTTTTGTCATTGATTGCGGATTCCATTTGGTATTCTATTAACTCTGCTTTGTGCTAGTGAGCCTGTGGGAACTGGCTGCAAAGCTCAACAAGGAGACAGACCTTATGAAGGTTCAGACTATTGGGTTGAACCCTTCTTTTGTTATAAATAAAATATTTTCCTTGCCTTTTAGACCATTTCGCTACTTCTTTATTTGACAAAAAAATTAACCAACAAAGAGAGATTTCTGATACTTTGTCCTCTGTCAGTTCTGAGCAATTGGAAGGAAGAACTGGAGAGGTAAGTTTGAACAGTTGTCTGGCTTATTATATTCTTGCTCAGCAAGTTGCAAAGGTTGTTTTCAAATGTGCTTCAAACTCCAACACCTTCTTTTTATCCTGTCAAAGGGATGAAAAGTAAAAAGGGAAGCTGCTACTAAACCAACAAATCAATGCAGACTATGCAGTTAATGCATAGTCTTTACAGTGCTGTGGTATACATGAATCCATCCATTTTATAGTATTGGCTGACTTTCAGTCCAAATGCCTCCACTAGCTCCTTGCTTTTTATTGATTTGTAACCCTCCATGCTCAGCCTCTCTTAGGCAAAATCTGCTGAAGACAGACAGGATTCTGTATGATGAAAGGTAAGACCCAAACTGGGGGGCATGCTCACATATGCACGCAAAATACATCACATCTGTGCATGCAGCCCATCCTCACCGGGGTGACCCTGCTGATGGTATATCTGCTGTGCCTGGAATGTGTACCGTTTTAGTCTGGAGCCCAAAGATTCCTTTCAAGAGAGAGGGCAGGAAGTTAAAGGTTAGAACAGAAGTCACTCTGAAGTGAGCTGGCCCAATTTGGATAGGCTTGCAGTTGGAATAGTTGGGGGAAAGTGCATTCCTTCACAGATCAGCAGTGCAGCTCTCCAGAAGGAATATTAGGTCAATAACAGTGGTGGGATTAAATGACGAAGAATTTTATTCTTGGAACTGGTTTTATCTGCTTTTTGACTGAGAGAATGTATTGACTGAGAGAATGTATTTTTGAGGCCCTGGCCTCTTTGCTGCAAACATTTTTTGTCTTTATTTTAGTATGATTTAGGCCAACTCTTCAGTCTCAGCTGGGCAAACTGTATTCATTCACCTGCTTCTCGTGAACTTTTTTCAATTTAGAATAGCAGATGGGCCATGAGACTGGTTTTCAATCATCTACCTTGGATTCTTTTAGACTTAGAAGAATGCAGGTTTATTTGGGACTTGCCCAAACCAGAGCCAGCAGCTGAAGTGCCAGTCTGAGATGCAAGTTAATCATGAAGGAGTAACATTCAAAAGCTAAGATCCAGATACATTTTGCAGGAGGGTAGGGTGTTTGGACAGGAATTCTCATTATCTGTGCAGTGGCTGTGTTTGATAATGGGGTCCAGAGTCATAAACACATGGAAAGACTTAGCTTGGCTCACTGCTTTTTCTGTCTTTCTTTTAACAACAGATTTGCTCCGGGTCTTTCTTTCATAACATACATAGGCAGCAAGGAAGAGCGACCCAAACTGCAACAGAATCTGAAAGAGGACTTTCACTTCCATGCACTTCTGACAACATATGAGGTATGTGATGCCTTTGTCACTTGAAAGGAGGGCTCAAGTTTTCTGTCGCCTTTTTGATTCCTCTGTACCATCCAGTTCATGCATTGTCAGCCCACAAGTTTTTTCACTTTTGCCCTTCCAATTCTCTTCCCCACTTTCCCTGGGCAGTGTGAGTGAGTGGCTTTGTGGTGCTTAGTTGATGATTGGTGTTCAACCACGACGTGCTGAAGGTGTCATGTAATCTGTCACGTTATTTTCCTCAGGTAGTAAGTGCCTTTATTCCACTGTGGTCCATTTCACCATCACTTGCAAGCAGTCAAAAAGATGCTCTGTTTCTTAACTGATATATTTATTTAAATAATAAATCATGGTTCTTTTTTTTTTGTTGCAGATTTGCCTGAAAGATGCAGCATTTCTAAAATCGTGAGTCTGGTTTTAATTTTTTCAAATTTAAGTCTGCATATCTGTTAGTGATTTCCTAAGTGCATGTTTGTATGTGTGAGATCTTGTGTTGTTTCACAAGAACCAGGGATGTTCTTGGCTTGTGATTAGAACTTTGCCTTTTCCAACTTTCAGTGAAGAATCTTTAATGTCAGCTAAGATGTATGTGAGCTTCCCCCAAGGACAGTTTTCAAGCCAGTTAACTCAAAGCTATATGACACATAGTGACTTACAGCAGTACACTAAGGATCAGTCCAGCAGAGGAGATCTTCAAGAGCTTCTGGTCGTAAAGGATATATTGCAAAATTCACTGGAACTGGCCTGCATTATATTACAGTGATCGTGATACTATATCCTGAAGTTTATTGCCTCCCACCACCAGTCAGAACTGTGGAGGCCTTATGAAGCATTATGCTTTCTACCAAGAGTGATTATTCAGCTGAAATTCAGCCTGTAGGAGGTACTGTCATGGTCACGCAGAATTTTATTGAAGTCTGCACCTGAAATGGGGAGAAATTTTCCTTTTTTTCTAGCAGTAGTGCCAATGCCTTGCAATTGTGCTGTGACAAAGGCTGGGGGCAGCTACACATGATGAATGGCTCAGTATCTTTGTAGAAACAGAAATCCAGTGGCCCCCACTGGCACATTTATGTTTCTGTCAGGACTAGTCAGGCCTGCAATGGGCACCCTTTTGTCTTTCAGCAAAGCACTTGCCCTTGGCCACTGCTGGAAATAGCAGGTTGTGCTGGATGAACACATCATGGTCGAAACTAAGTCTAATGAAAGGTAGCCATGACTGTATTGTCCTTACAGTTTCATGTCATAGTCTGCATTGCTGCATATGATTCTGCTTATTTTGCAGTTTAGCCCTGGTACATGGTACCGAGGGAGAGCAAGTAGCCAGCCCTAGTATCACAGAGATGTCAGCTCCCGTGTAATTTCCTGCTTCTAAAGCTAACACATAACATCAAAGCCATGTCACTCAAATTTAGGGGTTTTTGCCCTTTAGTCTTCCTTCTGAAAAAAAGCGGTTGCTAATCATTTGTACCTCGTCCTGTGTAGGAGCATTTGGAGCACTTTGTAAAGGTGGGTCAGAGTTATCAGATGTCTGACCACCACTACTCCTTACAAGCAGCGTAGCAGCACAAATTAGTTGAGCAAGAGCTGTGCTCTAATGGGGTACCTGAGAGATCAGACTCTGCTCTGCACATGAGCTTCTGCAATTCACCTCCTGAACCCACAGAATAAGAGTAATGACATTTGGCTGTTTTGGCAATGGAGAACCACTCGGATACAGCAAAGAGGGAAAGGCAGATGGAAAAGATGTGGGTAGAATGTAGGTCACTGTGAGGTTGTATTCCACTGGGAGGTGTGTGGGTATGAAAAGCTGGAGGGTCATGCTTTCCCTGCCCTGGAAATGACTCTGATGTGGGAGTTGAAACCCTAGTGATAAGGAGGCACAAACACTGAGGGTTGAGAAGATGTGGAGTTTCTGTTAAGCCTAGAGGATGTACTGGATCACCAGTGATTCTGCAGCCTGCTTGAGGAGACACTGCATAGAGCTGTATTTCAGAATAAGTTGAAGCTCCTGTCTTAGGTGATTTGCAAAAGACTTGTGATCACTCTTCCAGCACTCCCTCGTGATGGTTGCTGGGTTTTTTCACAGGTGCTAGGGCCTAGTTTCATGTCTCTTTTTCCAAATCATAGACCTCCTTGAGTGTTTGACTAACTTGTGCTTATGTAATTTTCCTGATAGTAATGGGAGTGGAGAGAGAAGCAAGAAATTCAAGTGAATTTTGTTAGTCTTGATTTCAGAAAAACTCACCCAGGCTGTAGTTAGGAAGCTGTGTTGGCTCTTCAAACCAGTACCTGTGAATTCCTCCCACCCCACTTTCGGTGTTTGCTTGTTGTTCATGGGGTGGGACCACCTCAAGTTCAGCCAAGCAGAGCCACTATTTACTTCAGTCTTTTTGTACTTCCGAGAATGAATTGTCAGCCCCGTAACTGAAGATGCTGTTTTGTCTTTGTTCAGCTTTAACTGGGCTGCCTTGGTTGTAGATGAAGCTCACAGACTGAAAAATCAAAATTCTCTGCTTTACAAGACACTTTCTGAGGTAAAGTAACTCATCTATCTTCTAGTGTCTTAAGACTTTTTCCTTTTCAGTACAGCATGCAGATTCTCTTTTCCCAGAGTATTAAGCTCTGGGTCATAACTCGTTTCCATCAGAGTTGGTGAACAGATTTCCCTTATTTAGTGAGAGAGAGATAAAGGCCTTGTCGGCTTTGCGTGGAGGTGGGCAGTATTCAGAGCTTCCCTCTCATTCTGATTCATGTTTGGGCTTGACACCTTGGAGCAATGTGAAAGAGTTAAAAATGTAAAACAGCCAGACACAGTGCTGAACCACAGCTGTGCTACTGGAGTAGTAGAAGTCTGGCTGACCTAAGACAATAAAAAGTGACAAGGGGCTATCTCCAGCTCTGGGAGGGTGAAGGAACCTTGCCTAGTTCATGGGACTCATGAACTACTGACTTCCACTGTCCCATTTAGTGGAGCCACCCTCGTTTATAGAAATTAGGAGAATGGCTCCAGCTTCCAAAGCACCCTGCCAGAGTTCAACAAATGCCTGAGTGAAGGTTGCACTTCTTGTCATGGCAGTGAAATATCAGCATTTGGTGTGCGCTGGCATCAGCAACAATGTACTACAATACACCTTGGAAAAGAGTGGAGTTTTATTGAATTCCTGAAAGTTTCATATATTCTGAACTTATTGTCCATGATGTCTATAATTCAAGAGCTTTGGTTATAATCACAAAAAAAGAGACATGATTCACCTTAGCTCTCCTCCTAACATATTTTCTGCTACCAAACTTGAGAGAAATTTGTATCTTTCCAAAGGTAAACATATTCCCCAAGTCTCTTTACAGGGATTACTGTAAGCAACATGGACCAGATAATGTTGCTGTGTTTGTTGGTTAGCCAGCAAACAGAAATGGAACTTAGACTGATGCAGTTTCATTTCACTGTCCTATTCCAGCTGCATTTTCCAGTTATCTCTCATTACCTAACACTGAATGTGCAGTATTAGACTGTAGACTGCATGGATCTGACAATTTTAATGGAGTCAGTTTTGTACTTTGTTCTTTGTTTAACTGTCACACCATACCTTATGTTTGGATGGTTTTGGCAAATCTCTGGAGCATTCTGCAAACAGTTCTGTGCTGCCTTTAATCTTTTAAGCTTAAGAGTGGTGTGGGTGGACTTGTGTATTAACTAACTTCTCATTACAGATATTTTTTTCCTAATAGTTTTGGTTTTATTGCTGATTCTTTCAGTTCTCAATAGGCTTCAGCCTGCTCCTCACAGGCACTCCAGTCCAGAACAGCCTCCAGGAACTGTACTCCTTACTCAGCCTTATTGAGCCTGACATCTTTCCTAGGGAACAAGTGAAAGAGTTTGTTGAGTATTACCAAGTGATTGAAAAGGAGAGTGAGCCAGGTCAGTAGTAACCAACATTGTACTTCAATTAGAACCAGCTTTTATCTTGACTAGGAAACAAGTATGTTGTGTTCTTTTTATTTTTTTTCTTTAAATGGTGACTAGCTTTAAAACAAAGCCACAAAAACTAATGATTACTTCTAAAGCAAGAGCTACCTTAATGTAGCTCCTAAGTGTTTCAGGTTTGCAGCTATGTTTTGGTTTCTTTGTTTGTAAAATGTGGCTTTAATAATTTCACTAACAGATGTGAGATTCTTTATACTTATTTTGAAAGTGCAGTTGTGAACATACTGTATAAATTCCTTACCTTTAATGCAGTATTTTCCTCTTTTTTTTTCCTTTTTTTCTTTTCCCTGCCTCTGCATAGCCAAAGAATTGCACAGTCTTCTGCAGCCATTTCTGCTTCGGAGAGTCAAATCTGAGGTGGCTGCAGAGCTGCCAAAGAAGGTGGAAGTGGTTCTGTACCATGGAATGTCAGCTCTTCAAAAGAAGTACTACAAGGCCATTTTGACAAAAGATCTAGGTAACTGAGGATTTTGAATTCTATCAATAATTTTTTAAAACAAAACTAATCCCTTTTGTACATGCATGCTCTGTTGTAGAGAAGCAGAAGTTACTTTGGCCTGCAGGATACGTACATAATAAATATGCCCAATTTAGTGTTTAGGGCTGCTTAATTTGTGGTTTTAGCTTGTGATAAGAAACATATCTATTGATCTGTTGCCCAGCTATTGCAGAGCTAGGAAGGTACTGCTTGAGCATCTGCTTTGGGCCAGTCTCTAATTAAAAATACCAYGAGGTAAGCCTACTCCTATTGCATGTTTTTGTATTCAAACAGAAGGGTGGTACAAGAAATTTTGGATCTGTTGTTCTCTACAAATTTTGCAATAGTAGCACAGGTGCCATAAAGCAATGTATCTGTATGCAGATATGAGTTTTTTGGGAAACTACAGGGCTGTGTAGACAATACAGCCACTGCCACATCAGGCGGCTTGCCAGTGCTTATGTGTCATAGGAAAATTAAAACTGGGGAGTTGGAGATCCTTTGTTCTTCTAGGGCTTTCTAGCACTTTGCATGAACATCACCAGAAAATCTGAACCTTCATCTTCTGTAGTTAGCATATGTGCATGCATTTTCTTTAGTTCCTCACAAAAATGCAACTCTTCTTAATGTCCTGGTTGCCCAGGAGATCTTGACTCTGCTGTATTTTTTTTTGAAAATTCGAATGAACTGCACCAAATTTCTTTCACACTTTATGAGTCACTCTTAGAAAAATTACAGTGACTTTTTCCAGGGAGCCCAGAACATTCAGTGAGTCTGATGAGGCAGAGTAGTTTATATCAGGGTCTTATTTCTAAAGGCTTGCCCAGAAAATGTGAGGGAAATATTTTGTGTGTGCATGAAAACAGATGTATTAGTCTTGAGATGGGAAACCCAAATGCAGATGTGATATGCAGATAGAGATACTCCAGTGCTGAAGCACTTCAGAGTAGTGCTTAGTACCAAGACATTCCCAGTCACACCCATTGATGGAGCATGGGCTTCCCTGCTCAGTTCTTTTTCTGTGCTCTTTGTTCCAGATGCATTTGAAAATGAAACAGGAAGGAAGGTTACACTCCAGAATGTCTTAATTCAGCTTCGGAAGTGTGTTGCACACCCATACCTCTTTAATGGTAAGAAAGCACTGTTCTCTCTCTTGAAATAGAAAAATAACCTTTCTTGATTTACACAATGGTTTTCTATTATTAGTGTAATGCTTAGAAGAAGCAAGTAATAAACACTCTCGTACTTGAATCAGTAGCAGCTGTGAGTTTGTCACCAGTTCCAACACATGACAGTTCATCAGTAATGAGGAATAAAGTAGGAGACTGTGTGAAGTCTGAGTTTCTGACTGCAGCTCTCCATTTGTGTGTCTTCTCCCATCCCCAGAGCAGAGTGGGGCTCTGCTCAGCAATAGTGGCAGTGCGGACACACTGAAGCTGACCACAGAATTGTTATTTGTGTGATATTAGGTCTGCTTTTGAAACTCCTTTCTGTTCCAGGTGTTGAGCCAGAACCCTTTGAGATTGGAGACCATATTGTTGAAGCCAGTGGCAAGATGTGTTTGTTGGATAAACTCCTTTCATTTTTGTATGCTGGGTATGTCATGTTGGGGTGGGGTTGATACAGGGAGAAAAGATAAACTAGGAAGGCAGACTACCTTATCTAGCCGTAGATTGAGCAGATATTCATCACAACACAAGCACTGCCCTATTCATTGCACATTACTGACTACCTGAAAGAAGTAATTTCAGTGTAAAAAATCTGTATTGGAGATGTTAGAGGGACCTTGAAGATTTTTGTAGCTTCCTTTTAAACGTTTCTCGGAACACTTCACTAACTGTCTCACATGTTCTCATATTTGCCATATTTGAGAACCTGGGAGAATAACCATGTGTCTTGGGATTCAGCATAACTGGTTTGACTGTGAGTTTCCTGAGAGTGGCTTCCAATGCCTCAGCTGAGTTCCTTTGTGCTAGCATGCCTGTGTTAGCCTGGGAGGAATTCATAGGAAATGTGAAAAAGAAAAACCCAAGAATAAGCTGAAACTTCAGAAGTTTTGGGATTGATTTTGTTGCACTCTGATGAGTTCAGAACCTGGAACCCAAAGACCTTGGATGTTTGCCTCCAGCTCTCACATGGGCAGCAAATCAAACTGCATTTTGCATCCTTTTGCAGTTTGTTCAGCAATGCCTCCTGGATGAAACGAATTCTATGTTCTCTCAACTGGACTGCAATTTCCCTTTGCCTACTTCCAAAGGACAGAGCTTCAACAGCCCTTGTGAAGTGCTGATGTAGTTGTGTTTTCTTTGTCCTTGTGCTCTGTAGCACCTTGTGAGTCAGTGTCTGTCCTTTAAATGTCTTTGCTGCAGGACCAGCCCTGTGCAAATTCTGGACTTGAAAACGTCTGTGTTCTGCTCTACAGTGAAGTCTGATTTAAACGGAGCACTGTCTGAGGGCTGGGAGGGAGGAGAGTTGATTTCCCACACACATTTGTAGGTAGAGTTTGATCTTTGAGGGTCACTTCCTGGAGGAGGAAATGCTCTGCTGTCACAGAGATGCTGATATTACATTTTCCCAGTATTTCAGATGTGTTGTAGTGTGTGATTTGAGAGCAGTCATTAGGTGAGGAAGACTTCATTATGCTAGGCTGAAGCTGAGGGTCCTTTTAGACAGGCTCCTTTKGATCCTCACCAGGCTGTATCCAGCCAGCAGCAGAGCTGTGCCAGAGCCTTGCTACTTCTCTGTGATTCYACACTCTAGACAGGGGAAACGATGATGGCAGGTGAAGCTTAACTGATTGCATTTGGCTGTGGGGCTGGAAATGTGGTGAGGGAACAGGCTGTGATTCTGGGAGGCTTTACTGCAAAGAGGTGGTGAGGCCTTGCTCTGTGACAGTGACCAGAAGGGGCTGGTTAAGCTACTGTAACCCCTCTACCATGCTGTGAAGTGCTGTCACAGTATGTTGAGGATCACAGTGTCTCATGTTCTTCTTCCAGTGGCCACCGTGTGTTGCTCTTTTCTCAGATGACTCAATTGCTCGATATCCTGCAGGACTACATGGACTATAGAGGTATGTTATGCCCACTCTGATAGGAGAGGGCTTATGCTTATGGTCTCTGCCAGATACCGTTCCTCTGATTTTGGTTGATCTGCCTGGGATGGAGAAAGGAATGTGATGAAGATTTATTGCTTCTTAGTAGGTAGAGACCACATTCTTGCAGTGGCTCTGGGAGTTGGAGGGTCTTGAGTTCAGCTCTTTGCTGTGTTACCACCTTCCTGAATTGAGCTGGTAGTTAAATGTTGTTCTTCAAAGTAGTTTCATCTTTTGTTCCTTGATAAAATGGAGCTAACAAATGGTAGTGCAGCAATGTTTCATTATATACGTGTGCTCAATTTTGTGCCTGAGTCCTGAAGTAATTGCAGTAAAGGCAATAGGCTTGCTCTAGATTTAGTTTGTCCAGCACAAAACACAAATTAAGCCACATTCATACCAGGAAATTAATTTTTGATTAAAACAGCTGTTGACAGTGGGGCCTCAACATGTCTGTGAGGGCAGGTTGGATCAGACCATTTTTGGCAAGGTTAGCAATGTGTTCTTGGGACATTTTCTTTTGTTTCAATCCACGTGGCTCCATGCCTACTTAGGATTTCCCATGAAAGAGGCTTTTGTTTGGTGTTTATGGTTTTAGMTGACTAATAATGTAGGATAAAGCCAAATGTAGTGCCATATCCCATACTGCTTGCTCTCAGGAAAGCACACACTGAAGGCCGTGGGAGTTTGGATAAGGAGGATCTGATGGTTGCTGGCCTGCTTTGTGGGGCCAACAGCCAGCACAGCATAGTCTGAAATGGGACTGTGTGCTAACATTCTTTTACTTGGGCTCTGAATTTTCCTATTGTGTTTCCAAGCAGTAAATTAAATGGTAAGAGTCTCTGCTTCAGACTCAGCTAAATTACCCTTTACCAACAGTCAATCTGGAAGTCAGGGTCATTACCTCAGTTTATATGAGATTTAACTGGGAAAAAATGAAGGAGTTGAAGGCAATAAAATGAGAACCAAGGCAGAAGAATTTGGCACTAAAAGATTCAGGACAGCAGTGAGACAATAGAGAATGAGGTAAGAGGATAAGAGTAAAGATGAAATTCAAAAACACAAATGTTGTTTGTTTGAAAAGGCTACAGCTACGAGCGGCTGGACGGCTCTGTGAGGGGTGAGGAGAGACATCTTGCCATTAAGAACTTTGGTCAACAGCCCATTTTTGTCTTCCTGTTGAGCACCAGAGCAGGTGAGTAAGGAGAGACAAACAACTCATCTTGCTTCTACAGTCTTATTTTTCTCTCTCTGTCAAGATTGCAGGGAATTCTGAATCCTGCAGAGCCTGTTCGTGTGGGGGATTTTTGAGGGAGACAGGACACATCCTGAACTTGGGTGTTTCTTCTAGGACATCTGGTTTCTGTGCTTTCCTTTTGGTAGCTGATGCCAAGATCCTTTTCATATTGCAGCCTCTTGAGTTTATTTTATTCCAAGTTCCATAATGCCTGTCTCTGTGCCAGTTTGAGCTTAAGGACTCTCACTAACATTTTATTTCTGCAAGCATCAGACTTCGGGCAGGAACAGACTTCCTTTAAGTAAGCTAGTGGAATTGCTTCTCAAGTTTGCTGAACATGGACATGCTCTCTGGCTGGCAGACAGACTGAAACAAGAGCCTTTTACTGTCCTGAGACTGCAGAGAACTCCATGGGACTGCCATCTGTGCTTCCCCTCTGTGCTCCTTGGGCAGATCTGTGTCTTCTACACAGTTTCAAACCTCCCTGTCTCTCTGCAAACAAGCACATAGCCAGGCTTCTGCTTGTCTCCAGAGGGGGAATCCACCACTCTACTTGATCTCAAATATCAAATTGGAACCAAGTCTTCCTTTAGGCTTCTGGTTAGACTTTTCTCGATGAGCCTGGCTCCAAGGATACCAAAGTGCACTGAGGGGAGTGTGTGGAGAGACCAAAGGGAAGCCCCTAATGCTGGATGTCAGGAGTACATGTGTCTCTCGCCACAGGGCCTGAACTCTCCCTGCCCATGCCAGCCAGACTTAGAGTTGTTTTTTACTGCACATTGCTATGTCTGGCCAAAACATCTCGTATTCAGCTGGGAACAGGTGTGCTAACAGTATTCACATTGCTGTTACATTATGGACAGAGATTTTCAGGCGCATGACTGCCTCCACTTGCAGGGATATTCTGATTACAGTGAAGATGTCATGAGCCGGGAGAAATGTAAGGCAGCAGGCTGTTCCCTCTTTAACTACAGTGTGTGGTCACAGTAGTGGATATTTAAAAATGTAGAATTAACTGGGTTTTTTTATCTTTTTATTCCATGAGAGCCCAAGCTCTAACCTCAAAACCTTTAAGTCATATAAATCACTAGGCTCTGGTTATTGTATAGTTGGGTTCGGTGTTTTCCACTGTTTCAGTGGTGTATTGTATACACTATTGTATAGTGTATTGGCTGGTTCTGTGCTGCAGCCAAGACGTGACTTGGGCAGTCCCTTGTGGCTTCAGGGAAGCCTGTCCTTGCTGGGATAATCTGCCTGCCAGCARAATATGTCTGTGTTCATCTGTCTTGCCAATCAGTCCCCTTTGCATTGGTTCACTCACACCCTATCTTTTTTTATTACATTGCATTGTACAGCTTGTTTTTGGGCTGTTGCAGAAAGCTGGAAGTTGGAAATGGAAGGCTTACCCATCTGTTTGGATCCTTATGAGACTTAGATTTGGGGTTGAGATTAGCTACAATTAGCTATGGATTGAATTAGCTACAATTGATCAGATCTGACAGAACTTTGCATAGCATAAATTCTCCAGCTTCTCCTTTATTTTCTGTCAGTGACATATTTTGTGACCTTCTTCTTTTGTTTGTAGGTGGAGTTGGCATGAATCTGACAGCAGCAGATACAGTTATTTTTACTGATAGTGATTTTAACCCACAAAATGACTTGCAAGCAATAGCGAGAGCTCACCGGATTGGGCAGCACAAGTGAGAAATGTCACTACTTCTGGTTTGGTTGCTGACTCTCTTGGTCTCTCAGTATTACTTTCCCTATCCATAGGCAATGGAAGGTTAAAATATGAGGAGATATTGAAGATCAAAGGGAAGCAGAGAGGATTTTATGTCTTCATTTTCCACCTGCAGCCTCATACAGTCTTGTCCTTGTCATGTATCTCGGGTGGGAGCTTTGTAAATTTGGAGTAGGAGATGGAGGTTGGAGGTTTGCCTGCACTTTTGCAGTGAGCATTTCTCCTGTGTCAAGAAGCAATTGTGTCAGCATTRCATTTCTGCTGATTATTTTTATTAATTTTGTTCTTGCCTGTTTTTACCCACCGAAGTGGGTGAGGGGAGAGTGCTCCATGCAAGTAAATAGCTTAGTGCGCCTCAAAAAAAAAAGTAAGTAATAAGAATTTCTTAAACTTCTCAAGGCCTGTGAAAATTATCCGCTTGATTGGGCGAGACACAATAGAAGAAATAATCTACCGAAGAGCTGCCTCTAAGCTCCGGCTGACCAATGCCATTGTAGAAGGGGGGCAGTTTGCTCTGGGAGCACCCAAGCCTCAGGCAGCAGCAGAGTTACAGGTAAACTGCAGTTAATGTCCTCAATTTGACTCCAGTAACCACCTTAGAAATGTCCCAGAATGTTCCTATGTTTACGTCAGATCTGAACCTCCCGCAACAGTTGAGCATTGACATGACAGCTTTTTTATACAGGAACCAAAATGACATCCCAGGTCCAGACAACATCTGATATTTGAAGATAGTTTTTGCAATTTTGTAGCTCATTCATTGTGGAAAAAGGGTGTGTTTTCCTGGAGAAGAGGGGAAGACAGAACATTTCTTTGTCTTACTTGTGTTTTAATTATAATAGGTTTAAAGTGGAAGCTGACTCATTGTTTCTAGAACTGATCTTTCTCTAGTGTTTTTTTTTCTCACAAACAGAGCTGATAAGAAGCCAGCTGATAACCTAGATAGCTTTTGGTTGTTAGTCTGAAACTCGGTCAACCTTCTTTTGGCCTCTTGGCAAATACAGTGTCTCAGGAGTCAGAGTATGATTTATAATTCTGACCTGAAAGCTGAGTTTTGTGCTGAGAACTTGGCTTGAAAACCTCAAGCAAAGTGACATTTAAGGGAATATATCCCCTGTGTGCAACTAAACCTGGGAGAGGTTTGGATTTAGTGTATCCTTTCCCCTTCTGCCTCCCCTCCCTGCCCCATCAGCATGTATCTCAGCAATTATAGTTTCTGTGGGAGAAGTGGAACTCAGCCCATAGGAAATTCCATGCTGATATTCTTCTCCCCCTGGATTTTTGTGGTATTTAGGCTTTTGTTTTAAAGGGGTTGGGGGCAAAAACAAGCCTGGCCTTTCTGGCTATGAAAAAAAGCTGCTTGAACGCAGCCAGTACAGTGCTGTTTTGTCATTTAGCCCTGAAGAAAAATGGCTGTTCAAGTCTGGATGAGCTATGATTGAGAGAGATATGTTGCTGGGGCTTGTCCCATTAGGTGTGAGGAGAATGAGGCATGTTAAAACCTAACTATTTTGACAGGCAGCCTTAAAGCTTAGGTTCCTCCACTTGTACCTCCTTTGCATTTAAGCCTGAGAAGCTCAAGACACTGGGATTGACAGGGAAATAGAAGATAATAATACTGAACTTCCCCTTCTCTTTGTTAAAGCTGAGTGAAATCTTGAAATTTGGCTTGGATAAATTGCTTTCCTCTGAGGGGAGTACTATACAGGATGTGGAGCTAGAAAACATCCTTGGAGAGACAAAAGGAGGACAGTGGATAACGGATGTTGTGCTGCCCCGTGAAGAAGAGAATGAAGAGGAGAATACAGAGAGTAAGTTAAGAATCTCAACAGCTGTGTCACTTGGGTGCTGGTAGAGAAGGCTTCCCAGGCAAGGGTGGCATTTTTCAGGCAACAAGAAGAAAAGCAGAATTGTAATTAAGTGACTTGGATTTTGTTTGTGGCCTATCCACAAACTTTATTTCTGAATCTTTATTGGTATATTTCTTCTTTTTTGTGTCCTTATTTGCCTGTCTGTAAGGTAACGTTAACAGTACTTGCCCAGTTTTGGTGGCTGGGGATTGAATTCCTTCCTGTGAATATTTTAATACGTCAGATGGAAATTTGTGAAAAAAGGGGAAATATTCATATTGTAACTACTGTTTTTCCCACAGAGAACCATTAAGACAGATCTACAGTTTTGGAGATGTAATAGTAACTTAAGGAAGGGCTGTATAGCAGGTGTTTTCTATTTATCTCCAAATAAAAGATTCTTGGCCATGAAAATCCAAAAGGTGAGATAAGGAATGCAGAGCCATGGTGGCTATACAACTAGAACAAACCTACTCTGTCTTCAGAACTCTGCTTTCCAGTCCAAATGTCATCCCATTGTGGTTATTTTTTCATAGCCTGATACTATATGAAAATAAATTCTAAAGATAATTCCCGCTTCCAGTGTCTTCTTTCCCAGAGAAAGACTGAATTTTTGTCTGGGTACACAGCAGCACTTAAATATAGATTTGTGACTGAAGTTGAAATGTGCCCTGCAAGATAGTTATTATCCATCCAGCAGCAGTTGCCAGCAACAAGTAATTATTTGCTGAGAGTTGGCAAAGAGTGGTATTTTCTGGTGGTGACTTAAAAGAGGAGCAGTGATACCACACTGTGTAATAGTACTGGGAAAATAACTCACCTGGTGAGCAACAATCCTGGGCTGCCAGAGTTCCATGCTTTCATTTCGTTTGGGAACTCAAAAGCAAAAATTGCTGTCCCTTTACAAGAGCTGCCTGTAACTACATAGCAGAGCTAAATAAATTCTTCTTTGGGACAGATGGAATGACCAAAGGGAACAGTGATGGAACCACAGTGTAAAATAATGAATTGACCAAAATACGAAGAAAGGTTCCTTGCCACTCTAAACAAATTAAAAGCTTTTGTCTAAGGAAGCAAATCTTGATTCTCTTGTTTCTGCATGATGCTGACTCTTATGATACCAAAAAAATAATGAGAGTGAAGTTTTTTTTTCTGCTGAAGATAGAACAGTGCCACCGACGGGCCAGATTTTTTTTGATCTCACTGTACATTTTAGGTGTTGGTAGGTTTCTGTTCGGTTTTACACTTTTTAATTATTTTTTAAAGATCACATGTACGTGTATGAAGGCAAAGATTATTCAAAAGAACCCAGCAGAGAAGACAAAAAAGCATTTGATCAGCTTTTGGATCTTCAGAAAGCTTTGATTGAAGAGACCAGTAAGGAAGGGAGAGCTCTCCGGAACAAAGCAAACGTAAGACAGAAGATGTGACAAGGCACACAATGCTCTTTAATTTGCTTGTGGAAAATGAAACTTGACAGTTTCCTCTCTTTACCTACAGCTTGCAGAAGGCATGTTAAAAGATTTGGATGTCAATGTACTAAAGTTGGCTCTGGAATCAGGGCTTGACAATTCAGCAGTTCTGCTAATAGATCAGAGTATGCTGTACAGGGCACTCATATAAACTCAGGTCACAAAACCACATATTGTGACAATTGGGATCTGATGATTAAGACTTGTGGACAAATAAACAATGGGAAAGGAATGTAGGTTAAGATGGGCATCAGGCATGGCTTTAAGATGAGCAGTTTGTTTCTGTGATACTTCTTTCTATCTCCAGGCCCTTCTCACAGGCCTTCGGGAACAGTCAGCCAGGAGGAAGCACTTGCTGAGTGCAGAGGAGCTGGAGGCTAGGAGGAAGAAGCGCCAAGAAGCAGCAGCAAAGAGAGCAAGGCTCATGGAGGAGAGGAAGGCAGCAAAAGCAGAGGCAGAACACAAGAAAAAGTATGGTTTGTACTGTATCTGCTACTTGTGAACTGATGTCTATGGTGCTATACTATAGAAATGTGTGTCTGACAAAAATACGTTGTGCTCTGTATCCGCTCTTGCAGGTGGGGCTGGGGATGASGGGAGGACAAGGTGACAAAATGGTTGCAGGCCACCCACATGAGAGAGTTAACCTCATGTATGAGGATGTTTCTGTGTGTATGCTCGAACTGCAGAACATGGGAATGTGAAGATGGAAAAATGGCTTTAGTTCCTAGCAAGGGTTCTTTCTTCCTGAATATACCCTGTCTGACTTTACATCTACTTTAATTCATAGAGAGTGACCTGAATAAGAACCCCATATTTAACTGTACAATCAATGAGCCTTTGGGGGAAGCTTTCTGAAATGTTACAGTTGGCCCCAATATATCGGTGGGACACCTGTGACTCTCTGGCACGTGTCTTAACTTTCTCCTTCTTGTTTCCCAGGTGTTCTTCCTTTTCACCACTCTAAGTATCTCCTTGCCCTTTGTTATTTGCTCACTTTTTCCATGCCTGCAATTGGATTTTCACATTGGCATGTGGCTCTTAATATCATAGATAAGAACTGTGGTAACCATTATTCTGGCGTAAAATAGGGGAGGGAGCAGAGGGAATGCAGGTCAAGGTCTCCTGTGTTTCACTGCCATCATTTAAACCAAGCTCTGTGCCCCCCAGCTTTGATTTTCATTGAACATGCTCTTCTCTTGTTTGGTTTCAGGATGGCCTGGTGGGAGGCCAATCATTACACATCTACCTGCCTTCCTTCAGAGGAAAGTGACTCTGAGGAAGAGTTTGAGGAGGATGAGTTGGGGCAGAATGTGGATTTAGATTACAAAGATGCAGACCAGAATATCAAGTACGTCATGGGAGATGTAACCCACCCCCAAGCAGAAGACGAAGATGCCATCATTGTCCATTGCCTAGGTGAGACTTGTGAACAACAGGAGTGGTGTTGGGTGAGATGAACAAGGGAGCTGAATTGTCCCTGCTAGCTCAATAGTTTCTAATTCTGAAATAATTTGTATTTGAGTCTGACTTAATCTCAGGTGGTGCAGAGGCAGTACAGCCTCTACTCCACCGTGTATAACTCAGACAAGTACTAGCAAGGTGTGCAAGGGTCTTCGCATACCCTCTCTGGATTTATGGGTGAACCTCTTCAAAGGTGCCTGTAGGGCTTGAAATTTCCTATCTGTGGCTAAATGATGACAGTTCCTGAGAGCACGACCTTTTGTTTATCCTGTGGAAGCTGTAGGGATTGAACTGAGATATTGAAATTCATCTTCTTTATCCAGTCAGCAGAGAGAAACAGACAATTCCAGAGGCCGAGGTCAGAGGTTCTTGGTGCTTGTCTCTCAATACTGACAGTACAGAGGCTCTAGGCAAGTCTTCTAATTTAAGGACCTCTTTTAAGACACTAAAACTGACAGAGATAAAGTCACATTGTGGAGTTTCTCCTGAAGCAGTGTTGGAGCTGCTCTCTGGTCAAGGCTGTAGCAGAACATCATAATCTGCTTTGGCTTTTGTTACACTGTGCATGAAACCTCATGTTTAAAGTGGACATGCCAAGTGAAAATGAAGGACTTCAAATACCAAACACCTAGTGTGGGAAGCCCAGGGCACCAATCTGGGGACATACTACACACATATTCTACGCACCTACCTATATGGGTGTGAGGATACTGTCAGGTTTACATGCTCTATGCTATGGTTAGTGCTTGTTTTCAGCATTCTCGTTGGAGGGTAAGAAGAAATTCTTCCTGCAGAGTTTTTCAGGGAACTGTGACAAGTTTGTTTTTCTCAGGGGGTGAGGTTTATCCTTTAGGATAGTCCCTTGAATAGTGGTTGACTTAAGTTTGTATGTGGTTCCCATATCTGGTTTTGATAATCATTTGTTGCCTGTGTACAGAGCAGGCACCTTTCCTGCAGGCGTGGTCTCCAACCTCACTTCTAAAAGGAGTCTAACTTGGTATTTCATTCTAGATGACTCCGGCCGCTGGGGAAGGGGTGGTTTATTCACTGCTCTAGAGGCTCGTTCTGATCAGCCAAGGAAAATATATGAGATGGCAGGAAAGATGAAAGGTAAGAGATTAAAATGTGACCTGAGGCCAAGATACTTGAAAGAGCTTAATCCCCACTGACTAAGCAGGACTGAGATATCTGGATACCTCCATCCTCATGTGTTTTCCTCTTTCTCTAGATGTGTGCATCCCTAGCTCTGAAAGTAGTGCTTCAGAGGGTGCTTTGACTTGACTTGTTTGGAGGGTGAGAATTTTGTTTAGGGATTCCAATCCGTGCTGCAAGTCATAAAAAAAAGGAAAACAACCCCAAACTTATACATTATTTACAGGATGTTTTTCACTATATAAGACAGAGCACTGCATCTTCTGTCAAAGTGCTTTTAAGAAGGATGAAAGCCACCTCAAGCAGTATTCAGTTGACCCTTTGCTTCATTCCCAAGCACACATCTTTTCTTGAGGATGTATTAGCAGTTTTGAGATACCTGCCTCTGGTTAGGAATGAATATCTTGCTATAAGGTGGATCTGTTGATTTTTCTAATTTCCTGGGAGATGGTTTCTTCTTGTTTCAGTGTCTCTCTTTCCATTTGTTGTCTTTAACTGGGATGTTTGACTGTGCAGCTCAGGAGGGAAAACATTTGTCTTGCTTCCCTGGGCAAAGGGTCTGACTGCTTAAACCATCATGAGGAGATACAGTCTCAGAGAACAATACAGAATGTGACAGTGGAATCACTATTGCACTGACTGCCTGTTTACTCTTCAGGACTGACTTCTTATTTTTGTCCTATTCTTGTTTTCTGGAACAGACCTGGAGTTAGGAGGAACCCTGCTATTCCCTATTGATGATAAAAAATCCAGGAAAAAAGGACAAGATTTGGTGAGAATGAGAAGCTCTTTTTCTGTGTTGCTCTGTCCATATGCTTTTGAAGCTGTGTGAAATGAACCTTATGTCTTTTTCACAATGATAATGGCACTGATTACTGAACATGGCTAAGTTGCAGTTAAATATTAGAGAAAATGAGTTTTTTTCCTCATTTATTAAAGCTAAAAGTTAATAATGCAGTTTTCCAGCACTGTCACTGTGTCTCTTAGTGCTGTATATAGACTCCATTTCAATTTTTTGTTTTCTCCTTAGTTGGCCTTGATTGTAGCTCAGCACCGGGATCGGTCCAACAACTTGTCTGGCATTAAGTTGTCAGCTTTGGAAAAGGGCCTGAAGAAGATTTACTGTGCAGCCAAGAAAAGGAATGGTAAGTGTCTGTGCAGTAGAACAGCGAATCCTTACATGTGTGATTACACCTAAGGATGATGACCAATTTCCACCTCTCTACTGTTTTTTTCTGAAGTGAGGTAAGAGGGAGATCTCCATAGCAGATAGGTTGCTCAGAAATGTTCTTGTTGGGTTCTGTTCTTGAAGTCCTTACCTAGATTGCTTTCTGTATGTGTATCTTGTTCTAAAGAGTGTGCACTCTGTTTCCTCCTTCTCAGCAACAGTGCATCTTCCACGTATTGGGTATGCAACAAAAGGTTTCAACTGGTATGGCACCGAGCGGCTCATCCGAAAGCACCTGGCTACACGGGGTGTCCCCACTCTTATGTATCCTTTTGGAGTGTGTCTCATTTTGTTCACCATCTAGTTCTGAAATGATCCTGTAAATATCTTGGTGAATGCAAAGCAAGGAAGCAAGGCAAGGCACAGATGCCACGGTCCAGATAAAAACCTGATTTCTCTGACTTTGCTGTCAGCATCCAGCATTTCTGACAGCATCCAGGTACTCATTCCACACCAAGGACTTACCATCTTAGGTGATAATGACAGATGAGTGTGATTCAGCATGCCTGCCAGAATTTGTTAGAACCAGGTGCTAGTCTTGTGTTGATAGCATGGACTTACCCGTACGTGCCACATCTGTGGGTGACATGACTGGAATTTCAGTTTAACCAAAGTGACTCAGAAAGCAGCAAAAGTGAGAATATAAAAAAAACATTACAGTGTTCCAAACAAGTGATAACCTGCTTCCTTGGCTGAACATGATGAAAGTTGGTGTGTTAAGACAGGCTTAGGAAGGCTTTCACCTTCCAGAAAAGGAAGCAGGTTTACGAGGAGGCTCTCTTTTGTCACTTCTCTAGGAAAACATGCATTTGCTATACTGACACTGTCAGCAATTTTGTGAAACTGAAAACCTGAAACAAAGACAATGGTATTCAGAGCATTCTGCCTCTCTTCCTTGGTGAGTCTGTTAGTGGACATGTTGTCTGGCATTTGTTGAGACTTGACTGCATTTCCTTGACACTTTATTAGATACTACTTCTCTAGGAACAAAGGCTCTTCCTCTGCTTCACAGCCATATTCATCTTCAACGACAGTCTCAAAGCCATGAAGATGCAGTATTGTCACCGAGAAATATGCACAGAAAGCGACGATCACACAGGCAGTCCCTGTGCATTCCCGTCAGAAACATGGCTTACACAGCCATTATTCACACCTGTACCTCTTTGCCTTGACTGGCCCCAACATTTGCATGTTGTGAGTGGCTCTGGAGTGGAATGAGACTCCCTCTGGCTTCAGAGTCCAAAGAGGAAGGATGTTGGCTCAATCCCAGATCTCTTTTGGAGATGGAAAATTAAACTTTAGCTGATGGTCTGTTGTAATCCCTTACATTAAGTTATTGTTAGGGCTTGGAATATTGCAGTATTGTTTGGCTGTATTTCCCTGCCCCCTCCTCCCTCTCAAATTTCATGCCTTATCTCACTATACCTCTTTTCAATCAGCTTTTTAGTGGTTACCTGGCATTCTGTCTACATGTCCACATGTAACTCAGCAGAAAGGAACCTGTCAATTGTATGACAACCACACAAGATAAACTGTTTGTACTGTTCTGGTTTCTCAGAAATCCATTTGACTTGTATCTGTTCAAATATAAAATTCAGCTACATAATCACGTGCTTATAGTCTTGCAAAATGCTGACCAGTATTCTTGGCCAAGGTGTGCAAAGCTGACAAGATTTGACACTGACTTTATAAATTATACCTTTCTTTCTCCCRTAACTTTTTTCATTACACACGTTTTTGTTGCAGCTGTTGGGCAAAATCAGTTCCTTACTGCTGTCTAAAAAGCTGCGTGAAAGTTTCCATGACCCTTTGGTTCACTATTTAGTGCAGAGTTTTTGATATTGGCTTTACTCTGCTGCAAGAGAACTTTCCTGGTTTTCGTATTGTTGATACTATTGGCTTTAAATAACATATTTTTAGGGTGTTTTTAGTACAACCAGGCAGTGGTAGCACTCCTAATAAGTGCTGTGACCAGGGAGACTCTGAGGTCCCAAACACAATTCAAAGTTCATCTTCCAATAGGAAATAACACCAGAAGCAGTGGAAAGTATGTCCTGAAATCTGTCGTTGCCAACTTACATCTCACTGGCTGCCATTTGCGCTGCCTCTGTGGCACCATCTGGTTACTCAATAATTCCAGGCCTGCCATGGCTCATCATGCTGACTGGTGTGCTCCACACTAGAAGAAGCACTCCTGAGTTGGATACTCTGTCATTCACTCTTAGCTGTACCAGAAAACCCCACAGGATTCGTTACCTCCTTTGACCCTGCTGGAACTGAGGGCAGCCAGTGCTGCACAGCAGCTCTGTGGGCAAGACCTTTCTTGTAGCTGCTCACAGGAACAGCCCCCTCTGCATTTGGCAAAGTGCTTGCAGGATCAGAGTCCAACCGTGAGGACTTTCAGGGGTGAGAGTTGGTGAGTGGATGTACCTGTTTTCCCCAGTCTATCAAACTGGCCCTCTTCCAGCAGGCCGGCTGGTGGCACTGTTAATCAGCTGCAGCAGCACACAGTGCTTCTCCAGCCTGGAAAAACGCTCCCTCTTTCCCAGAATTAAAACACCAATTACACTTTTTTCTTTGGCAGCTTGACTGAACACATAATTTCAGTCTGCAGACTCAAGGCTCTGTTCCTCCACCTCTTCTTTTTCCTGTATATTTATTGCCCTTCGTTAAAAGGTTTCATTCCGAAGTGTTCCAGTGTGTGCAGTCTTGTTCCTCAGTGTCACACACACCTATGGGTTCTCTCGCCACCAGACATTTACACATGAACAGGATTTGTCTTGTGGCTGGGTCCCCCAGAACAGTTTGAGGTAGTGTGTCTGCCCCCACTATGGCCAGGTATTCCTTTTTGAGGCCTCATGCTTTCCTTTGTTTCAGCCTCTGTCCTGTGGCCTCCCACTCTGTTATGACTCTGACTAGTTACAAGGGAGAGGAGGGGTGCCTCTTAGTGTCCCTTACCCCATAAGACAAGGTCTTCAAGGTACCTGTTACACTGAGGAAAGGTCATAGTATGCAGTAGATTTTAGCTCTCTAACTCGGGGGCAAGTAAAAAAGAAGTATGTTCTTTCTCTCTAGTTGTCTTCAACTGTGCAGATGAAATTTACCTTATTTTTTTTCCTTTTAAATATACTTAGGAAATGCTTCTGGAGTGTGGGGGTTTTGTTGTAAGGTTTTTGCTTTCTTTTTTTTTTTAAATATTCTTTAATATTCTTTAAGGCTGCTGAACCCAAAGAAAAGCTCTACCTCTCTTTGCTTTGAAATGGAAGTGAGATTTCAGCTGAATCCTCAATTGGGTTTTGCAGAATCTCAGCTAAGTGAAGTTTTTCTAGTGTTTGCTACCCACCACCATTTCTCTTTATATGGGCAGAAATCGTGTATTTCAGATAATTCATTCCATAAAGGGCTCAGTAGCTTTTATACAAGTTGCTACACAAAATAAATGTGTCGTTCTGTTTCTTCAGCTGCGCAGTACTACGCATTTTCCCTTTCTAAATAGCAACCACCCTAAAAGGGAAGGAAGGTGTTCTTTTGTAGTCCTGTCCCTCTTGCCCCTCTCTCTTCCTCCAAACAAGGTTTTCTGCAGCGTAAGATCTGAAATGTGGCACCTTGAGCATATCTGTCATTGCACGTTTACTTAAACTTTCAATGTAAGCTGGTGGATTGAGGTCAGCAGCAAAGAGCACGATCAGGCACAGCTCAGATTGGCTGTACAAGCAGTTTCATCAGATAGGACCTATGAAGTGACATCCAGGCTCAGGAAAAAACTTTGCACCCCATGCTGAAGGTTCCAGCTGATGCTATATAAAAGCAGGCTGTAATTCAGTGTGACATTTATACTTGTGCTGGCTCAGCTTATGCTTGTGTTTCTTGAAAAAAGCACTGCCTGTGATTTTCAGGGTATTATGTACACAAATTCTGTGTTTGGTGAGGAATCTCTGTGGCCTGTAACTTAAGAATGATCTTTTCCTTCTCTTGAGGAAATATAAAAAAAATACCGAACTCAGAAATCAATCAGGTTTTATGGACATATGTAGATAAGTGATTTTGCCACTGAATTTTGTCACACACAAAAATTATCTGGATATGTCACTGTGTGTTGGGGAAGGTGGAGCCTGGATTTTGAGGAAAGAAAGAAGAAGACTGGTTTCCAAGGTGATGGAGAAAATCTACAGCAAATTCAACGTCAGTATCTTAACAAAAAAAATTTATGTATGTATCTCCAAGTGAAGCAGAATCTGGCCCACAGAAATGATCAGTAGTAAAATATAAGGATAAGGAGATTGACTTATTTAAAAATAAGTGAATCTAAGGTCCTGGAGGAAAAAGGAAAGCAAACTTTTGAGCTGAGAGGTGACTTAAAAATGTAACCTGCATTTCAACTCCCACCACTTTACAATATTTGATTCTAGAAGACAGAATGTAGACCCTTATTTAGATAATTTCAGTGAATAGCACATTGATCGTGCACTGTGATCAGCAAATCAAAGTGTAAGACAATGATTCAAAACCCTGAAAGATTTGCTATAAGAAAGGATAATGTCCACATACCAGAAAGTGCCTCATCTCTCCCTGGTTTTCTGTCCAACTCCTGCTTTTCACAGCAAAAAGTACAAGCTTGAGGAATGCAGTAGATGGATTGGTAGAATTATATATGAGTATTTAGAAAGCAGGTCTCTCTATCATTTTGAATTTCCTGCAAGTGTGTGTTTTTCATGTTGGACTACACCATCCACCCATCTTGACCCTGGTCATTGGTGGGAAGGCACATAGACCCTTCAGAAATATGATGAGGACAAGAACTGTCTGGATCCTCATCTCTCAGGCAGGAAGAGAATGTTCCTGTTTGCACTTGTATCATTTTCCTGTGTGTTTCTTCAAAGCTAAGGATAGAAACAAACCCCTCAAGAAGCTATATGAAATGAGAATGTTAATCATGTTGCTGTTGAAAAAAACAAGCCAAAGGAGATTTAAGGGAAGACAGAAGTTGCTTCTTGTAAAACCTGAAGAAGGCTTGATTTTTGCTGGCTTAAGCAGAAAAGAATTATTTTCTTAACATACTTGCTGAAGTAAGTACAGGGCATCTACTGGCCTTTCTCTGCTGTTTCCAGAGAATATGAGGTTGCAGCATTGGCATTTACATGATAAGAATTGCTTTTTATTCCATAGAAGAGAGACAAATTAGGAGCAAATCAAAGGTATTTATGATCTCATAAATCACATAAAATGATCTCGAGTCCTTGACACTTTATTACATACTACTTCTCTAGGAACAAAGGCTCTTCCTCTGCTTCACAGCCATATTCATCTTCAACGACAGTCTCAAAGCCATGAGAAGTGGAAAAGGATGAAGAATCTGAATATCTCTTTTCTGTGTGCCACTTCATGAAACAGACCAAGTTTGGGCCTGGCTTCATGTCCTAACCTCCTCCTCTATCTGTGTGTGCATCTGAGATTGTGCCATCAAGCAGTGCCGGGCCATATGCTTCGGCACTTACAAATCCTTTGTAATACATCTGGCCACTATACCAGCAGGAATGGGAAAAGATCAAAACAGAAGGGAACAGAACAGTGAAAGTGTCTTGCGTTATAAGCAGACAGACCACACTCTGGACCAGAGACCAACTTTGTTTGACATGGACATGCTGGAGTGAGTGCACTAACATGATTCAGGGATTGGAGCATCTGACACACCAGGAGCTGGGATTTTTTAGCTTTGAGAAGAGATTTCAGAGTAGAACCAATGTGTGTAAATGTGTATCAACATGTATAAATACCAGTTGAAAAGGAGTGAAAAAATGGAGCCAGACTCTTCCCAGCAGGATCTGGTGAAAGGAAAAGAGGGAACAGGTGCAAACTGAGATACATGAAATTACATTTAAGCATGAGAAAAAATCCATTTTTACTATGCATGTGTTAAACACTGGAACAGGTTGCCCAGGGAGGTTGTGGACTCTCTGTCTTTAGAGATGTTCAAAACACTGCTTGGCACAGCCCTGAGCAGCCTGCTCTACTTGACCCTGTTCTGTCTGAGGAGACTGGACCTCCAAAAGTCTATTCCAACTGAAACAATTCTCCTGTGCATCTATGAGATCCATTCTAGGTACGTTAAAAAAAACCATAATCAACTCTAATCTTACCTATTCAGTAGTGTACAGGAGCACAGCACTTCACAAACTTCTGAACTATGATCCTACCACACTGGTAGCTTGACTCATACAAAACATTTCCTCATGTCTCAGAGGTTTAAGCAGATGATGAGAGACAAGCATGTAACAGCACCTCAGAATCTGCCCCTCAGCCCATCTTCAGTGTATTCCTCCTTTGCCAGTCTTCCGTGTGACTTATTTGGGTGTGAGGGGGCTTCACTGCTGGGTCTAACAGGTATCTGCACCAGGTCTGGGCAGGGCATGGGTGCTGGTCCTCACTGAGGTTTGTATAGATCTCTTAGCAATCTCCTTTCTGTGGGGTTCTGCAACGAGGTCTGCTGCTCTAAACCATGTATTGAGAAATCCTCTAAATCTTCTTGAGCAGCTGCCAGGGCAACATAGTAGGAAAAGAAATAGAGTTAGCAGAGTTTCTTTGTTGCTTTGAAAGAAAGTCTAGCTAAAGACCTTTGGTAAAGACCCTTTTCCCTTGTTAAAGTTTTCTCCTTAGTTTCCATAGCCTTTCAGGCATGGCAGTATTTCCATTTGTCCTCTCCCCCACGCGGCACAGGTAAAACCTTGCTGCTTGTACCGAGTCTCTCCCCTGCCCCAGATGCGTGTCCTGCATAAGCTCGAGCCTGTTGTCTTTTGTCGCATTTCCCCCACCTCTAAGGGGGAAGCAAGCAGGCCCGTGAGCCATGGGGAGCCATTAGCAGGCAGTGAGACTGAGGCAGGCTTTCAGCAGGGTGTCAGACACTTTTCAGGGCAGAGACAGTGCCTGGAATGCAGCAGAGTACTCGGGCCTTGGGCAAGTTTAGACACATSTTGATGCATAATACAAGATGGAGGCTATCACTTGATATCAGACTCTTCCAGTCAGTCACAGGGTTGGGTAAGCATGTATGCCATGCAAAATAGGAGGTAATGTAACTACCAAATCAGAGTGGTATGGAAAGGTTTCTTGTCATTCCTGGTTGACTGTTCCATTGTAAAGTCATTCTATGAGGTATGGATCTTGGGTAAGGACAAGCACCACAAATAAAACCATAGCATTATTTTGGAAAAAGGAAGTGAAGGCAAAGTGGAGGGGAAAAATAAAAGATGCCATCTACAGAAGCCACAATAATGCAAAACATACACTATCTAATAGGAATAACTTGTTTCTCCCTGCATTTGTYCCATTTGTAGCCTGGGTCATTTCTGAGCAGTTCAAAGCACAGGACTGGAATCCAGGAGGTCTGGATTTTCTTCATACATTCCCAGCTACTGGTTGATTGTATGTCCCAAAAACTTCAATATTTTTAAAGGGTAAGACAACCAAAGGTGAAATGAAATAGGAGCAACATTTACACGTAGAAAAAGTGACTTGTACTGACAGAGAACTCTCCTGTTTCCTTCCCACCTGCCCAGAGCAAGTGGCATAAGGAATTTGGTGCCCAAGGCAGGCTTCAGGCAAACCAGGCCCGTCTCCCTGGGCGGCAGGAGGTCCTTCCTCATGGCAGACCTCTTGAGACCAGAGGCAGAGTGTGCTGCAGCTGCAGGCTCTGGGTGGAGAAACAGACCAGGCCGTCCCGAAGGCGAGGCATTACAGTGCCTGG
This sequence comes from Amblyornis subalaris, assembly GCA_018881555.1. Lineage (NCBI taxonomy): Eukaryota > Metazoa > Chordata > Aves > Passeriformes > Ptilonorhynchidae > Amblyornis > Amblyornis subalaris. Next base: position 2,915,203 of record JACAXG010000058.1, read on the forward strand.
CAATACACTTAGCCTTGTAGGAAACCCAGGGACAGTTGCCGGGGATGGGATAACTCCAAGGGTCTGGCGTTTCTCCTGGAGGAGAGGGTGACGGTGTAAGGACAGGCAAGGAGCATGGCTGGGAGGAGGAGAGCTGCAGAGCCTGGGAAGGGCTGCGGAGTAGGAGTGGGCATCGGGAGCAAGGACGGGGGCGATGGGGGAAGCAGCGGCAGGGGATGTGCATGAGTGTGGGTACGACCCGAGCTGCAGAAGAGGCTGAGCTACAGGGAAACGTTCAAGCGTCAAATCAGGCCTCGGGGGGTGAGGAGCGGGTCCCGCCGCAGATCCCACASGTACTGCCGCCGCAAGGCCCGGGTCTGGCGGGGGAACTGGCGCTGGACTCCCACTGCGCGTGAGGGCGGCCGCTTCCCGAGCAGGGAAGGGAAGCCTCGCCCGGGGGGCGGTGGCTCCAGCGGGGGAGGGCCGGGGTGCGGGGCGGTGCCGGGCACAGGAAGCGGAAAGCGGCGGCGGCAGCGGCAGCAGCGACGGCGGCCGCCGCCGGGGAAGGTGGCGGGGAGCGGCGCGGCGGCGGAGGCTCGGGTCGGTGCTGGCAGCGGCATGGGACGGCCGCGGGAGGGAGGTGAGTCCGTCCRTCTGCTCGCCTGTCCGTCTGTGCGGGGACGGGCGCGGTGCGGGGGGGCAATGCCGGTGCCCCCACCACGCCCTCCCGCCGCCCGGGTGCCCGAGCGGTGTGGCAGCCTCCCGGCTTCCGCGCCTGGCCGCAGGGTCGGTGCCCGGCCGGGCGGTGCGGCCGAGAGCCCCGGTGGCTCCGGTGGTGCCCGCTGCGGGGCGAGCCCGCCGCGTCCCGCTGCCCTGCCCGGCGCTTTCCGGGCTGCACGCTGGTTCCCGTGCCTGGGCGGAGGTGGGRGTGGGCGGGGGCCTCTGCTCTGCTCTGCCCTGCCCTGCCCTGCCCGCCGTGTGGCTGCTGGGGCGGCGGGTCCGAGCTCTCGGCATCCCGGGATGAGCCCCTCGGTGCCGGCGAGGGCCGTGGGCGCAGCCCCGCACAGCGAGCAGCGCTCTGGCTGCCGAGCCTCGCTCGCCTTGTAGGGAACCCGTGCGCTGTTAATGCGAGTGGACCCACCCCGGTGTGGAGGCTCTGCCGGTGGGTGCCTTGCCTGCCCACGCCGTATAAAACACTGCTCTGTGGCCGGGCTCATCCCGCTGGGCAGCACGGGAGGGGCGTGCAGAAGTGACCGGCGGGAGGGAGAGCTGCCGTGAAATAGCATAAAGGGGTTGGCTTTTTTATTCTGAAAACTGTCAAGGTGGTAAACTAACTCTCTTGTACCAAGGGCTGAGCTGTTTGAATTGTGGAATCTCTGAAAGCATCAGTGACTTGATGGCAGAGTTTTCCATCTGGGGAGGCAGGCTTGGCAATTCTCTGAGTGTTTGAAGCAGAGGGATTTTTTTGGCCCCGAGTTTGTCAGTAATGAACGGCCCACAAGATTTTTGCAGTTATAAAGAGTTAAGAAATGGAGTCACGCTGGCTGGAAGTGCAAATTAAGATGTTATGGAGTATATTCTGTGATATCATTGCCTGTGAGCTCATCCTGACTTCGAGGAGGAGAGTTGTGGAGGAAAGAGCAGTGCTTTGCCGCCTTTGAAAAGCTTCGTTTTGACCATGCTTGGCTCTTTTCCCCCACTGGGGTTTGGCTGTTTAGCTGGCCGCAGCTACGAGGCCAGTCTTGGCTCTGTGATCAATTCAGTTGCTAATTTTGAAAAATAAATGTGAATAGAGTCTTATAGAAAGCCTCCTTTAAAAATGTTCCCTATGAACTGAAATTTTGGAACAATCTCAGGCTGAATTGGAACCAGCCAGGCAAGTATCTAACTGCTCACCGTCACTGACCAGCAGCTCCCAGTGGTTGCCTCTGGCTTTTTGGTTTTGGTTAGCAGTGGCAATATTCGTGGTGGCTCTTACCTTATGGATATGTGCACTTGAAGAGGGCTTAATGTCACTGGGAGATGGGGATATGGTACTAGGAAAACACTACCAAATGACTGCAGTTGTCCTAGCAAAACTGCATATTGTGTTGCTGTAGTCTGCCTTCCTTACACCCTCACCTCTTGCAACCAGGGCACAGGATGGTATCAGAAATGTGGCGTTGCTGCTGTAGGGCTTGTTGTGCTGTGTGGGTACCTGAGAGGCAGACCCGAGAGGAGAACTATTTTGTCAAGTTCTGCTGGTGGGAAACAGTAAGTTCATTTTTCTCTGTATCTGGTACTATCACTCGGAAGAAGAAAATGAACCCATGTGAAAACTACCTTAGGAGTTCTTTTAATTTCTCATTAGCCTGTACTTCAGAATTTTCTGACGGGGTCAAATTAAAAATCGGTAGTTATTTCCTCAGGGGTCAATACCTTTGCTCTATCTCCTTGCAAGGACAGAATGGCATTGGCTTTGTTCAAGTTTGAGCAGGAGAAGGGAGATAGAGATTCCATACTGTGAAGTCCCGTTGTGCTGTGTACGAGGGATTCGTTCAGAGTCTGTAGGCTTCTTTTTCATTCTAAATTTAAATAAAAAATACAGGCAGATGTGATGTGTCCTAAAGGAGAGGCTGCTCTTTCAGTACAGAAATCTTTTGCAGTTTATACCTTTTAATGTTAACTCAGTATCTAAGTGCTGTGGCTAAAAGTAAACATTGAAAATGAGGCACAGGTGCTGCCTGCTGGGATAGGCAGAGTCTGAAGTGTCTTGTGAGACTCTCCCCTGTTTGTCTCAGTAAGGCTTTAAGTGTCAGTATGGAAAACTGTATTCCTGTGCACCGTCCCAGGTGCTCTGATATCATGAGGGTGAGGCATGGCTCTGGGGTTGAGAGATGCACTTGAATGTCTAGCAGCACAGGAGACATGTTATGAGAGAGGAAGGACAAGCTTTCACCAGTCTGACAGGGTGGCACTGAGATATAATTTGTATGATAGCCTTGAATTCTTGTYGTGCTTCAGAAACTTGGACAGCACGGATGTGGGTCTTGGAGTGGGCAAAGGACATCCTCCAGGGAAATTCTTCACAGATGAGCCTCATGTAGAGAGCTTCCCAACTTCCAGCTGTGTAACAGGGGCAAGAGKCTGGGGGTTACTGCTTGGAAACACCACTTGCAAGGGTGGTGGTTTTGCCTGGGTGTTTCTGTTGTCAGTCAAAACAGCATTGCTGTGTTTTCAGACCTGTGTTGTTGCRTGCTCTGAGTAAACAGTGGATTGCTTCAATAAACCAAGTGGCTTTTCTTTTTGAAATATCTATGTCATGGACTAGTGGTTTTCAGCTTTGGGGCTGGAAGTTCCAGGAGGTCTATGAATTCTTTCTAAGGAGCTTCTGAGAAGCAAAAGAAAAGAGAACCTATTGCTAGAGGGCTTGAATTTGCTGACTACTAAACATTTCTTTTTTTAGAATGAGAGACTTGCAAATCAAGAGCCACCACCATGGAGTAAAAGCCCTGGTTTATATATATACACTGAGGGCCGAAATTCACTTTGTTTAATGATACGCAAAAATTACGAGAAAGATTTTGTAAAAACCTTGTTTCCCAAAGCTTGTTGGCCGTTAAAACTGAAAGTCTTGGCTCTGCGAGTAGATTAGCATGGGTGAACTTCTGTGCTTACAGATCAAGTTGCTGGATTGGGGCCTGCTCAGGAAATTCAAAAGCAAGAGGTTCCTGTGGCATTGCTCATAGGTCTTACTATGTCTGCAGTTGAACATAGCAAGTTACGCAACTTCTGGTTTTCCTGAAGTGAATAATGGGAATATGCTGCAGCAGTACTGTGCAGCCAAGCCAGTGCCAGAGTTGGAAAGGCTTCCTCACTGCTTAGCCATCTTTTAATTATTTTTACTCTTGAACCCTCAGCGCTCGAGGTTTGGTGTGTTTAATTTGCAAAGCTCTTCGTTTCACTAAATGAAGGGAAAAGATTTCTCTGTGCGATAGCTCGTGGGCATCCATTACGCTGTAGACAGCTGGTGCTGTTTAACAAGTGAGGCTGACGGCGTTTGGAGCTGAATTCTACGCACATCCTCACGGACACTTGTGGCTGCTTGTGCTCCAGATGGCACTTCCAAATACATACAACTTCATGAACTGACTGGTAAATCAACTCTAATTGATTGCAAGTTTTAAACGGAGTAAGATTGAAACTGTGCGAAGATTTCAAAGATGCTTTGGAGTTATTTGCCTCAAATTCACAGAGGAAAATCCATCGGGAAAGCATGGGATGTAAAAGAGAGCTGTTGTTTGCGTTTGCCCTCTTTGATTTAAAGATGTAACTTGCTCTTTTAAATTTCTCTTGGGCTGGGAGCCAAACTGTGTTCCCTTGAAGACGATCACAAAGCAAACTTCATTGGAACTGGGATTGGGCTTCCAGCGTGGAAAATAGCAATTCAAAAGAACTCTTTTTGAGATTTATGAGCATATGAAAAGAGGGAGTTACAATGAGTTGTGTAGCTGCGTAGAAACTGTAATTACAGTGATCTCTGCTGTATTCAGGGGTAACTACATTTCTTCACTGTCATGCAGGATGCAGCAGTCCTCCTTGCCAGGACAGGGTCCCAAAATTTACTTCGGGGTGTCCTTACCATTGTTTTTCATCTAGTACTTGGCCTCTTTCTGTCATCAGTGAGTAAGAGGCAAAGTGAGAGTACTGGTCTTACTGGGAGCAAAGCTCTGGGTGTACAGTTCATACAATTGTCATGGTCGGAGCAGAGAAGGCATTCCCATCTCCCCTCTAGCTGTTCGCTTGTTCTGCTATTCACCCTGGTGTTGGTTTTGATGTTTTGGGCTGTGCTGTGAACTAGGTCACGGAAAGGATCCAAGACAAAAGCGTGGCAGGGGGGAGAAAAGGGATTTTTTGTTTTGTTTTCCAGCAGTGCTGTTTGCTTGCTGAGAATTGTGTTGACACAACCGAGAGTGGTGAACCGTGGTGCGGAGGTGGAAGCTACTTACACCAGCTTTCTTGTCAACGCTGAAATACAGTGCAACTGTACCCTCAGGCCAGAGGAGCTTTGTTTCACGCAGGGCCAGAAGCTCTGCAAACAGACCATGCCTTCAGCAGAGTCTTGTGAGATGTAATGATCTTTTGTGAAGCCGTTTCAATTGGCTACATTGGACTCTGAATTCAYGCTTTTTTGTGAAGGGATGAGGCCCCAAATGATGGGGCTGCTGCTCTGTGCAGCAGAGTTGTCCTGGCCCAGAGGGGTAGGGTAAGAATCATCATTAACAGTGATTTAGTACTGGAGGTGTTTAAAGACTGTGCTTAAGTTTGGGTATGGTTGTGTTATGAAGGACACACGTACAGCTTGTCGTCTCTAGCTCTGCTCGGGCTCTGTTGGTGGGCCCTGTTGGGGTGGTGGCTAATCCAGGGTTGACTTCTGTCTATGCTGTTGAAAGAGCTTCAACCCAGAGATGTAGTTTAGCATGTTCGTTGTCTTTTGGTCCCTTCCTGACCTCTTCCACAGGAGTTTCAGAAGCTTTTCTGGGTTAAGGCTGTTCCACCTTCCTGCTATAAAATAGACCAGGAGGTGGGTAACCTGCTTGGCCTGGCTATGAGGAGTGTGTGTTTGGACTGTGCTACTCCCTCCTTGGTTTCTTCGCCTCATTCTTCTCAGCCTGGGAGTGGTGTCTAACTAGCAATCCAGGCTACCCTTTGTTGGCAAATCTAGGAAGCCTTCTTGTCAGTCAGCCTTGGTTGGGCACCAGACAAACCCAGTGGTCTTCTGCTTTTTCTAGCTGAGGTTGGGCATATAAGTTCTGTTCCTGACAGCCGTCTAAGTGCCTTGACAGGAAGATCTATTTCTATTGCCACTGGTGTGTCTTGCATTCGGGGCAAGGAGGAGGTACAGAGCCCCTGAGTTCATCGTAGAATCACTGAGGTTGGAAAATACCTCTAAGATTACTGCTTTTGACGGTGATCCAGGAGATTTGATGGTTTTGGGGACTGCTTTGTTAACTTTTCACAGAGCTGTGTCGAAACCGTTGCTCTTGCTTACACAGAAAATGAAAGTTGGCATGATCCAGCCTGCCCTGATGTTCCTGTGTTGGTCTTTCCATGAGTTTGCCTTCTCTGCCTGGTGCCCAGCACTGCCTTGCTTCACTCAAATGGGCACTGCTTTTCATGGTTCCTGCCTAGGCAGCCTGCCTTTCCACAGCAGCCTCTACCTGCAGAAATGTTCTCTGATGCCTCCAGAGAAGTGATGGGGTGAGAGGGGTCAAAAGAGGAGCTCTGGTCCCAGTCCCTGTCTCCGCTCTGATTCTTTTACCTGGGATTTGGGGGAAAATTTTTTTATGTGGTTAGAGGGAATGACTGAGAGTTTATACTTTCCTAGAGGGCTAGGAAAAATACACAAGCCTTACTGATGTATGCCAGCAGCTCTCCTCACTTTTCCTATTCCTATAATGCAGTGGTATGTATCTGTGAAGGTAGTGGTTGTTTTCAGAGGGACTCCGGTAACGTCACAGTGGTTTAAGACTATAATACTTCTCACCTTTTGTTCGGCTGAGGGTGTTTCTGGTTTGTAGTGCCTAATGACTGCAAAGTCCTGTGTAGCCATCTCCTCATAATGCTTTTTGAACGTAGGGGGGTGGTGGCCTCACCCCCATTTATCAGAGAAAGACAAACACAGAGGAAGGATTTTTCTGTGGTTGCCTAGCAGGACAGTAGAGGTAAAAATCAGCTTTAATGAGTCACAGCCTATTGCTGGAGCCGAAAGCTACAGGCTGTGTGCAAGTTTAGGGAGTTAACGAGTGTTAACATCACGTCCTAGGCTGGGGGATTTTTATTCTTGTTACAGTAATGATGCCATTTTCCAAACTGTGCTGTGCCTTGGCTTTCTGTTTTACTCTGTTTAAATCCATCCTCATTCCTTTCCTCCTGAAACTGGGCCTTACATTCGCATCCTTATTTGTCCTTTCTGTATTCTCTGATGCCTTTGAGTTTTCTTGAGGTGTGATATGCTCTTAGAGCTTGGAAATCCTGTACACAAAAGGGGTCCCCACAGCTTTCTCCTTTCCAAGAACCCTGGAAAGCCCAAGTGTTGTGCAAATACCTGCAGCTCTGGGTGCAGTGGGGATGCTTCTTTACTTCGTTGCAGATTGCATCGCCAGCCAAGGAACCCTGTGGGGAAGAGGCTTCATTCTTTGGCACAGCTTGTATGTGGTAGAGCTCTCTGCTCTGTTACAAGCTTTTCTGGAGGTGTTAGTGGAGGAATCTTATGGCTAGCAAGAATAGTTGGCCAAAGCACGATTTCTGTTGTTGTCCTTCTGTCTTTGGGGAAGGGGAGGGCTGAAAGCAGTGGTTGCCTGTTTTATTGCTAACAGCTTTGAGAACTGCTGTGAGCAGAAAATAATGGAGGGATCTACTTTAATTTTAGCGTGGTCTTTTGCCCACTATGAAAGTACGGCATGGCTGCAGTGCTGTGTTGGCTGGAGGCAGCAGTTGCCTGGGCAGAAGGCACGTGAGAGTGCTCCTGTGTGCCAGAGGAGTGCTGGGCTGTGCAAAGGTACCTCTGTCCATAGYTGCAACCCTTCCCTCTTCACCATTTGCATGTGTTTCCCCAAACCTGTGATTAACTCCTCAGTTCCCCTCCTTTCCATTTCTCTTCTCACCTAATGCAGGATGTGGGTTTGGAAACTAGGATGGTGTCTACCCTTTTACATGTTACTGTTGGGAGTTGTTCTTGTGTTGCCCTCCTCCTGTTCCAAAAAACATGACCCTCTTCTGCCCTTTACAGATGTGACTTAAGCTACTGTTCCAAATGGAAGTACATTGTAAGGAATGTTGGCCCATATAAGCTAGATGTGATCTCTAATCGACTCTCCCCAGTGTTATTAGTATGTGTATATATAGAGATGATTTTTAATAAAATGGAATTCTTCGAGGCCCAAATTAGCTTCTGGAGGCAAAGGTTACAAAGAGGGGGAGGTGTTCATAGTGCCATTGATTGTATAGTAACTAATGCTTGTATAATGGGCACACCTTGCAGTTGTGAAAACAAAGCAGGTTCAGACATGGTGGTCTGATAGTCTCCAGCATTTTTCCTAGGAAAGCTGCCCTCACCCGCCACCCCTTTCCCCTGTATATAGGCTATAATGCCGCTGTTCTGAATTCAGTTTATTTGGGCTGTGTGTTACACAGGTGAATGGATGTGRTGTCAAAGCCGAGCCTGGTACTTCTTCTGTGGGGGAATTTTGGTATTTAGGCTGCTGTGCCTTCTCCAAGTCGCTGTCTCTTCCAGATGACCTAGACTCTCTGTCAGAGTTTTAGATGAATGGGCTGATCTCGGCAGAACAGAGAGACATTGAATTTACTTAAAGCTCTTCAAATGCATATATTTCACTAACTCAGAAAGAGAGGTATCAAGCAGGACAGGCTTGATGAGTGGTGGTATGTGGCCAGAGTGAGGGAATTCGTGCAGTAGGAATGATGTCTTGCTTTGCTTAGAGTGCACTTCCATGCCTGTTTCTCATTTCTTAGGTCGATCGTGAGAAGCCAAGCACCCTCCCTCCCCTCCCCTTGATCAGATTCCTTTTAAGTGAATCGATCTCTGAGGACCAGATCTCATCGATGACTGGGAAGCAAAGAGTACCCAGGAAAGCACTTTTACCACGGACTCYGCCTCAGGAGCACCAGGAACTTATCTTCTAAATAAAATCTGTGCCCCTTCCCTGCAGACCTGATGTCTGCTACAATGGATACAGAATCAACATATTCGGGATACTCCCACTACTCAGGTCACTCCAAAAAAGCTCACAGACAAGGGTAAGAAAATGTTTATTTTTAATTAACTTACTGCTCTAACCTAGGACATGTCCTGTGTCAAAAAATTGTAAGCCAGGATAAAATCAGTGGGGCCACGGCTCTGGAGGAGATACATGTGGAGAGTCCTCATGGGGAACACAGTGAGGAGACTTGAAGCTGTTAATTCAATAATATTCAACCTGCTGGATGCATGCTGGGGTTATGTGTGGCCAGAAAGATTGGGATAGTGCCAGCAGAAAGAAAAGATCACTTGACTCTGCTCTTAAAGTGCAAGGGATGAGTACAATATCGGGGAAGAAGAYGTGTTAGACTTCCTAAACTGATAATTGCTAGTTGTCTTCTCTTCTGATGCCATTTCTTTATTCTGTAATAATAAGGTTTCCTGCCTCTCCCCACCCTCCTCCTGGCTACACTGTTAACGGTATGTTGGGTTTTTTCTAAATAGAACTTGAGTGGTACTTGAATCGGCAACAAGTCCTTTATCAGCGTTGATTGGATTAGAAGTCAGGCTTTTCTGAACTTGAATAGCAAGTCCTCTCTGTTGTGGTAGTTCAACAGCCTGAAAACCCATCTGCTCTGAAACTTATGATTATTTGGAAACGTTTTCTTTTTTTTTTCTTTCTTGCATCATCATTAGTTTTACATGTAAAATGTGTGCCGCTTAGTGTTTGCAACTTACTACTGAGGTGGTCTAAAGTAATTTTACATTTCAGAAGCAATTGTCCTGTGTGGTTGGAARAAGAATTCTTCCATGAAGTCTCTTTGCTCAGTCCAGTTATTGAGTAAAACATCTCTTGTTTGCCCTTTTTCCCTTCTTTAGCATCTAACCGCCAATACAGATTGCCCTTTTAAACTTAGAATGCCCTGTGGAAAGATGCCTTCAGAGTTCCAAAGACAACACAAAAATCCTAGAGCCCTTTAACTGGATAAAGTGTCATCCCATGAAACCATTGGGCTTTGTTAATTCTAAGAGAGAGGCAGAGCTGGTATACTCAGGAGGTTTAAGCCAGTCCCTGAGCACAGTGAGGGTTTCCAGTGCAAAGGTTGCTTTCCTGTCCATGTGGGAAGGGGGAGGAAAATACTGGTGAGCAGATTGGTAGGGCTTAATTCGTCTTGAGACATTTTCAGATGAGAAGCTGTGAGGTCTGCAAGGGTACTCTGGAAATAAAGACCAGCCTTGTACCCTTGATGTTCTTGCTTTCATTGTGAGAGGTTAACTTGAGGTTATTAAGCAGTGGAAATAACACTGGAGGACAACTGGTGCAGTTTAAGGTCAGAGATGACAAGACTCTGCATTGCAGGAACTGAAGCTGGATTGATTAATTCCTGGTGTTAACTGTGCATGTCCCTGTGAGACACTTTACTGTAGATGGAGAACTGTGTAGACGAAAAAATCCCAAATGGAATTGCCAGTTTTTTGGGGAATGCAAGCTTCCCTTTCAAGCACAGCACTGGTAGAAGCAGTTTTAAGAGAATATGAGGTGGTGGGCATGAATCCCTGTCCTCCCCTTTCCTGTCACTGAGGGGGTAGTTTGTCCCAGTCTCCAGGCTATGGGCTTCCCTGGGCCTTTCTAACCTCCTCCAAAGCTTTTGACACAGATTGAGTCCATGTTGATCAAGAGTTGGGCAAGCTTGACTATGACCTAATGCTTGGGACACCTGTTGCAGGCAGAGGTGCAGCAAATTTCAGGCCCTGCTCTGGAAGGTAACTGGTAACGTTGTTCTCCTCTTCCTCTGTTTGAAAAAGGAGCCGGGACAGACACAAATCTCCACGAAGCAAAGATGGCAGTCGGTCCGAGAAATCCGTCACTATCCAGACACCTCCTGCGGAGCCGCTGCTTGGGAATGACGCCTCTCGGGCAGAGGAGGGCCAGGTGAGGAGGCTGTGGAAACAAACATGGAGTGTGTTTTGTGGAGCAGAGCATATGACTGATTGGCTCATAAGYAGGAAAAAAGAACTGCTTGCATGCTAAATGGTAAAGAGCTATGACTCATGGGTACCCTTTATTAGTGCATAAAGCCGAAGTCTCAATCACTTCTGTCTTGTTCTGAGAGCATTGTTTTTGACAGCACCAGTGCTGATGTGACAGCTCCTTGGGCACTAATATGCATCTGTCTCCAGAGTGTCATCTGCCAAGCTCGGTAGAAACATCTGTTTCCGTCATTTCACTGTGCATTATTTAGGTCAACCCTTTCACCTGTATGTGTGTTTCAGTTTTTAAGCGGGATTTGCTCTAGGTAATCATGTAAAGTACATTAGAACCAGGATCCCAATGGGGAAAGGAGTCAAGAAATATAGAACTAGTGTGAAATAGCTGCGAAGGAGGGGTGAACTTGGAGACAGCTAGTACATTGACATTGGGTTAAATAAAAACTAGAATAATGCTGCATTTAGATTGTATCTAGGATGGATCCAGTACTCCCACTGCTCTTGCAGGTGTTGTGAAGGTACACATTCATTTTCAAAGAATGGCTGAAGCTGCAAAATATAGAATGCAGGATGCTTCAGTACCTCCTGGGCTGGATTTGGGGTTTGTTAATCCTTGTCTGTTGGGCTCCACTTCTGCCTTTTCAAAACAAAAAATCGAAGTCCAGTTTCCAGCCACACTCTGTATGGTGCTTCTTGTAACAGTATTCGTGTAGCTACTGGTGTGCTCATTTCACGTCCTGCAATTTGGTATTTTGTAACCAGATACTTGTTTTCATGAGTCCCAGCTATTATTTCAAACAGTTCTAAAGGCACTGGTGAATTCTGAAGTCCTTGTTTTCATGCAGACCTCCTCAATTAAATCCAAAGCAAAATAAGTTGASGTGTGAGCCAGACTTTTCTCCTAGGGAGCAGACTGCCCTCAGTTAGGTCCAACAGCCATGTACCACTAGAGATTTAGTCTCATATTTCCTCTCCTATGAGAGAGGTGGGGTTGTTTGGCCTGGAGAAGAGAAGGTTCTGGGGTGACCTTTCTTTGTGGCCTTTCAGTATCTGAAGGGGGCCTACAAGAGAGCCAGAGAGGGACTTTTTACGAGGACATGTATTGACAGAACAAGGGGGAATGGCTTTAAACTGAAAGAGGGTAAGTGTAGATTGGATATTAGGAAGAAATTATTTGCTGTGAGGGTGGTGAGGCACTGAAACAGGTTGCTCAGAGAGGTTGTGGATGCCTCATCCCTGGAAATGTTCAAGGCCAGGTTGTATGGGGCTTCAAGCAACCTGGTCTAGTGGATGATGACCCTGCCCATGGCGGGGAGGTTGGAGCTAGGTGATCTTTAAGGTCCATTTCAACTCAAAGCATTCTATGAGTCTATGGTTTCCATATAATTGCACATTTTTTTGCATTAGGCCACTTTTTAAAATGGAAAGAGTTGTAAGGGGTAGACTGTGACTAGGGTTGCCTGTTTTCTTCTGGGATGTAGCCTTAAGCTGCTCTGGTGTTTCTGTCCCTTCTTGTTTCTGCACAGCTTTGCAGCTCATCAAATGGAGGAAACTATGCAGAACTATTTAATGCATAAACATAAAATAGTTGAAATGCTTAAACTGCTTTACTGGAGACACTGTTAAAGAGGGAAATGTGGTAGGAATATGCTGCCTTTCAGGACATACTACAATGCAGATATCTCTTTTGGGGCCTCTGCTTTGGTGAGAAGTGACTCAAAAAAACCCTCATTAACTCAAGATGCTGACTATTTGTGGTTGGTCTGTCTCAAAACCCTACTGCTCTAGGCATGGGAGGTATTCATGTCTTGGAGTGCATTAGAAGTAAAATCCTTGGAGTTGGGAGTTGTTCAAAGTACTTGTGCTGCCTCGGTCTACTCCTTTCCAAAAGACTCTTAGACTCTTTCCTCTAGCTCTTAAAAAGAAGCTAATAAAGGTTTAAGATTATGCCTGTCTCTTTAAAATAGATTGTTTTGGTCAGCATGTGTAGTTGCAGAAGTCTGAGGGAAGTTGTAAATCCTATTAATGACACAGGCTGCAGGAAGATATTCTCAGGAAGAAAAGCAAAAGTGTGGTTTGAACAAGCATTGCAGCTACAAAGGTGCCAGGTGCCAAGCAGCAGAGCMCATGCATTGCCACTCTTTGGTGTGCATTTGTGGGAAGCATCAGGAGTCTTCATGTGCATGAGTCACTCTAGCAGCAGCTATGAGTCAAATCTGTACATGTCAGTGTAGCTCTTTGGCTGTGCCAGCACCTGGAAGGTGCAATTGGAGGAATTTTAGAATGGGAGAACCAACACAGAAGTTCTCTGATGTTACCTAGGGAAGAAATGAGACTTTCAGAACACGTAATTATAATCTGAAGCTTGCCTRTATGGCGACTATTTCAGGTAAGCTTCTTTGTGAATAAGTGCCCTGTGCCCTGGATTGTGATACCAGAGCTACTTGGCAGTCTAGGATCCTCTAAACTTAAAAGCCCCATACCTGAAAATATCCTCTGTGATTACCTGTAATATGTTGGTTTAACGAAACATTTATTAGATTGTCAGCTATTGAGGGCGGTGCTACTGTAGAGGAGAATAAAAGACAGTAAAGTGGAGGAACTTGCTGGAGGTGTGGTTGCTTCTGTTACGGATGGAAAAATAATGTGTGAACATGTTTTTGATTGTGTAACAACAACAACTGGCTTGAAACACTGAAATGAAAATTTCCCTTCCAGGTGCTTTTGTGGTGTGGTTGCACTGCAGAATTTGTGGGCTGGAAGAATGCTAGTCCTTGCCCTGGACATGGGAACTGGTGATTACTACAGTTTCCAAGACTTATGTCATGTTACTCGTTAAGTGTGCTGGAAGAACCTCTGGGGTACAGTGAGTGGCACAGCAAGCTGACCTACCTGCTCTACATTTACAGTTATTAGCACCTAATGTTTATAGTCACTGGTTTGGACAAGTAGCTGTTGTTTCCAAGCTTTTACTAATTGTCAGGGTTGATTATTCAATATGTTGAAGGTGTTGCTTTAGCTATATATTTTTTCTGGGACTTAGGGCTGTCATAGCAATCTTTCTTGGCAATAAAAGTAGAACATCTGGAAGGAATAGCCTGATTGTTTCGACGTTATTTCTATTTATCTCTTCCTCCTTCAGGATGACAACTGGGGTGAGACCACGACAGCAATCACAGGCACCTCTGAGCACAGTATTTCCCAGGAGGACATTGCCCGGATCAGTAAGGATCTGGAAGACAGCGTTGGGTTGGACTGCAAACGTTACCTGGGCTTAACAGTGGCAGCTGTTCTCGGACTCCTAGTCTTCCTTACCCCCATTGCCTTCATTCTGTTACCCCAAATCCTGTGGCGAGACGATCTGGAGCCATGTGGTACTGTCTGTGAGGGACTGTTCATCTCTGTGGCATTTAAACTCCTCATTCTCCTGATTGGGACCTGGGCTCTTTTTTTCCGCCAACCCAAGGCAGATCTACCAAGGGTGTTTGTGTTTCGGGCCCTTCTGCTGGTCCTCATATTCCTCTTTGTGTTTTCCTACTGGCTCTTCTACGGCGTTCGCATCTTGGACTCGAAGGACACCAACTACCAAGGGATAGTGCAGTACGCGGTGTCTCTGGTGGATGCCCTGCTCTTCATCCACTACCTGGCCATTGTGCTGCTGGAGCTGCGGCAGCTGCAGCCCATGTTCACCGTCAAGGTGGTTCGCTCCACGGACGGAGAGGCGCGATACTACAGCTTGGGACACCTGAGGTAGGTACCAGCCCTTGGAGCCAGGCGGCGTAGATGAGTGTGGCTCTGCTGTGGCATGAAGCATCGGCTGCTTTTGAGTGTGTGTTATCACTGATTTCTGAATCTTCCCCCAGAGGAGTCCTAGAGTCTCTGTGAAGTTACCCAACTGAACCTCTCTGGGTGCGGGAGAGGCTGTCCCTGCTTCAGAGGAGTCCTGTGCATTTCAGTAAATTAAAAAAGCTGATGTCACGACTTTAGGATAGTCATTGGGCGATGCCTAATGAGRTCTTAAGATCCTTCTCCGGGTTTCTTGCCCTGTCGCCTTACTGGAGGAAAGTGGAGAGCCCTCCTTGTGTAGCTGGGGCTGGCTTGTGCGTTTTGATTGTATGGGGCAGGCACTGCTTTGAGAGCAGCCCTACAGGCTATGCAGAGCATAACTGCTCAGAGACTCCTGACAGCAGGCCAGGCCATGTGGTGGGGGCTGTGAAGGTTTTGTAGCACGATGCTCTTTTTGCCATTAGGTATGGATCAGTTTGCTCAATCAGATGTATCTGGGAGCTGTAGATATGACACATGCATGCCTGCTTCCACCTTCCTGCTGGCATTAGTGGTTCCCTCAGCAAAGGTACAAGAAAGGACAGGTGTCTGAATTGCCTTACTTCCTGTGTCCTCTGAAGCTCTCCAGAAATCCCTTAGTTCCTGTGTCCTGTGAAGCTAGCAGCTGAGCTCTGGAGATGATTCCCCAGGCTGTAAGTGCACTTAAACATCTGTTCAGCTTATCCTGTCCAGCCCCCAATGGCATGTGTATCTGTGGCAGATGAAGAGATTAGCATCTGCTGGTTTAAGTGGATGTAGGAACAGTCTCCTGCAGCCGTTAGCTTAGCAATGGAATTGCTTTGAAGCAGATTTAGTGGCTGAAGCTCAAGTCTGGGAGTTTTCTCCTGRATGTTGTTTCTGGCTTAATAGAAGAACTCAAGGCTTTTTGAGTGAACTAGTTCTGGACTCTGCTGTGTTTTCCTTTTCTGTAAAATGTGAAGGGGAGAGCCCGTCTTCTATAATGAAAATGCACCCATGGACTTAATAAAAGGTCACTTTAGTTCATTTTTTGACATCCTGAATATCTGTTGGTTTTCTTGTGAACTCAGTTTGTTTTTTTTTTATCTTAATTCCTCTGTGGGCAGTGATCCAGCATAGCCTTTAAGATAAGGGAGATGGAGAGATGACTACCAGAGTTCCCCTGTGCCACAGCTTTGTGCCTTGAGGTCTGATGAGGCAGTTCTCTCATAAGTGAATTCTGCAGAGAAAGTTCATATACCTATATATACACGCACAGCATGCAAACTCTCTCATTTGGGAGAGTTTGTTGGTTGCTTGGTGGTAGATTGTGCGTTTGTGTTCAGAAGAATTGAGATCCTACACCTGCCAAAGTCTGCATGTCTAACCTGCCACGAGGAAGAGAACTTGCTTGAGAATCAGGGCCTAAATATTTAATAGTGCTTGTGTTAGAAACAGTGTTTTTTCCAATTCTTTCTTTGTAGCAAGGTTTTGAAATGTCTTGGGTGATGCTAGGGCAGCAGAGTTGTAAAACCTAGAGTGAAATCTGAGATGCATGAAAACTAGTAACTTCTCATTTGTTGGCAAGCTGATYTCAGTTTTGTTTGGTACATTGAATCCAAGCCATGCAGCACATAGGTGCTTCAGTGTCTTGTATTACAGAAGAGTCTTGTCAAGCATGTCTGATAATGCTGAACTAGTGTTGCTTTTTCCTTAGTTTGACAGATGAGTATAATGTGTATGGACATGTGTTTTGAAGCCTGTGTGTCTTTCCATATCTACTGATGCAAAGGCAAAACTGTAGGTTTGATCAGTGTCCAGGTGTTTCCCAGCTAAGGAAGAGTTTGTTCCCTCTCAGTGTGTTACTTGTGTGTAAATGGTAAGAGCTTGTGATCTTGATAAAGAGTGTGGCTCCAATGTGACAAACTGTGTTAAAAAATGAATGTAGTTGGTATCTCCTTTGGCTTCTAAGGGCTTAGGATTGTGAGATATTTGTGTAACATGGAAAAAAGTAAACTTTTGGTCACCTTTGCAGCATAATTTTGCAGAGTTTTCATGGAGGTCTTGCCATGCTTGTTGGTGAAATGTAGGTCGGGGTCACAAGGTGCTGCCTTCTGCCTCTTGTTGACTCTGGCTGAGGCATGGGGCTGGAATGGGAGGTTTGTTGATGGGAAAATGTGAAGACATGCAAGGACAGTCTGGATTTCAGGAAGACTGGAGAAGCAGCCTTGTGGGTGTGCTGGAGAGGTGGTTCCAATTGTGATGGAGTAGGYATATACCACATGCTGCTGCCTTTGGGCTCTCTGCCACCATGCATGCTTGCCTCATCCCACCACTTTTAAAGGGGTCTTGGAGAGGTTCTGAGTTGCCATCTGGAAGGAAGCAGCATGCTTTAACAGGTATAGGAATGTGACTGTCTCCTGAAATCAAAACCTTTTGTCTCTTTATGCTCTCAAATATCTGAAAAGTTTTGATCACTGAGAATCCATGAAGTTTGTCTTCCTCAGCAGTCTTCCTCAGTGTGCTCTGGAGAAGCTGGTGATGAGAAGGGACTTAAGATGTCTTACATTGTTCAGTGTTGCTTCTTGGAGTAGTTCTGGGGTTTTTTCTTCACAGAAGGATTGTTGATACCAACCTTTTTAATCCAAGATGGAAGCTTTCCAATTCTAGGTCTTTTCTAGTGAGGCAGAGTGAGCTGCTATGTAAGTATAAGAACAGCATGTTTTCTGGGATAGAAGGGAAGAAAACAATAGCTGAGCCGCCCTTCTGGCAAACCTTGTTTTTGCGAGGCWGGGTACAGACAGGATTTTCCACCCTCCTTGGCTCCAAATGCAGTAAAGAAGTTGAAAGTGCTGAGTTAGGTATTCTGCTCCACCCCTGAGAGCCCTAGGTCCAGGAGGGTAAGCATATTTGGGAGTAGTTCCCCAAATTCATATTATAATCAGCCTATTAATAGGCTGGCTTGGTCCCACCCCCAGCACTTTGGCTATAACTTTTCTTCTGGGAGGCTTGACTGCCAAAATGAACGTTCCCTTTGGCTTTGATTCAGGAGCTTGGAGGGGGGAGCTAAAAATTAAATAGGAGTCTCGGTGAGTGTGGTGCCAAGTCTCAGCTCACTGCCTGCTCTGCTGCTCCTGGTAGGAAGGGTTGCCATGCAGGGCAAATGCTTTATGGCAGTATGTATGGGTAAAGAGCAGGGAGCAACAGAGATGCAAGAAAGGTCAAGCCTGGGAAAATGCGAGAGGTTGGGTGGGAATGCTGGTGAGACTTTTGAAAGCAACAACAAAGGGAGACAAAGGTGGGGAAGCACAAGAGTAGATAACTTTTCAGTTGAAAGGCTGATAGTTTTGTGAGCTGAGGCTTGGATTGGCAGCTTAGGCTTTGGTTTGTCCCTGTAGATAGGGRTGCTGCTGACACCTGTCATCTGCAGTTCAGTACTGTCTTTATGGCTCAGAAACTGTGTGGGAGGGATCCTGCTGGAGAAAACCCTCCTTTTCTGTAGTTAGGGTACTAAATATATTGCCTTCCCCTCCAGTGAATACTCTTTCCCCACCCTAGAGCTTTGCTAGTCTAGGCAGCTCGAGAAAATGAATGGCTTGTAACACCTGTGGTAATTACTGATCTTTCACACAGACATAGGCATAGCTTGTTGGGCTGCAGTATAGTCTTGGTTTTCTGAGGTTAGAAGTGTCTGACAGTGGGTCCTTCTCCCTTTTGCTCATCCTTGCAGCAGGTGTATGAGGAGCCAGGGCTGTGAGAGTTCGTCTTGTTCAGTCTGTATGAAGTACTGAGAGCTTCAGTCTGTTTTTCTGTTTGTCGTGGTTTAACCCCAGCTGGCAGCTAAGTACCACACAGGCCCTCACTCCCTCCCCCCCACCTTGCTCTGTAGGATGGGGGCGAGAATCAGAAAAAAGGTAAAATCTGTGGGTTGAGATAAGAACAGTTTAATATTTTAATTAATGTAAAATATAATATTAATTATAATAACAGTGATAATAGTAATTGTAATGAAGAGGGGAGAGAGAGAAATAAAACCTAAGAAAGGCAAGTTATGCTCGATAGAGTTGCTCTCCATCCACTGACTGATGCCCAGCCTGTTCCCAAACGGTGACTGGTAGCTCCTGGCCAGCTGTCCTCAGCTGATACACTGAGTATGGTGCTCTATGGTATGAAATATCCCTTTGGCCAGTTTGGGTCAGCTGTCCTGGGTGTGCTCCCTTCCAGCTTCTTGTGTAACTCCTCACTGAATGGCAGAGCATGGGAAACTGAGAAGTCCTTGACTTAGAGTAAGCACTACTTAGCAACAACCAAAACATCAGTGTACTAGGAAGAAAAGTAATGCAATCCTGGAGAAAACCAGGACACTGTCCTTTCTGGCATGGGCTTGCCTTTATGAACCAGCTGGCTCAGAAGCTGGTGGGGAAGCCTCTGTGTGTCRTTGGAATCAGGGTACAGCTTTTGCAGATGGCTGTGAGCTGGTCAATGTTCTTCTCTTCTCAAGAGAAGCTTAGTACTCAGAAATACCAGTTCTGTATGCTAAAAGTGTGCTTGAACATTGTCTGTACCACTGTTACCCATCTCTGCATGGATGTTTGCTGGATTGTGGTTTAAAAATTCAGGGAGGGAGCAGTTGCTTCCTCAAAACAAGTACCTCTCTGAAAAGCCTCTACCTTCCCTGCCGAACTCTCACTACCTTATTGAGAAACCTGGTGGCTTTCACACACTCACCAAAGAAAGTGGATGCAGACATGTTCTGTGGAAGGGGAGCACACTCAGCCTGTCTACCAGCTGCTCTGGGTATTTGTTGGACTTGCTGCTTATAGAGCTGATGTCTAGGTTGTCAGTATTTACTGATCTAATCTGATGAGTGCTCTCATGTCAGCATCCGTTGGTGCTACTGGTACTTTGTTCACTACTGAGGGAATGTGTGGAGGGGTAAAGAGTGGGAATAAGCTTCTATGTACTCCAGCCGGCACTTGTAAGCCTTGACATCTGATCCTGTTGCTCAMATATGCCTCCCCATATCAAGGGTGACTTTTTTCTAATGAAGAGCACATGATCAACATTTGAATTGTACAGAGTGCTCTTGCCTGGAGTTGTGTCAACACTTATGCTGTTCTAAAATCTTTCTGTTCCTCAAAAGGAAAGCTTCAATGGAGTATAGACACATCTGTTTCTGTTTCTAGCATGGTTTTAACCATGGGTTTAGGGAGCTGGATCTCTCCCCTGAGCAAGAGCTGATGAAGTCTTGCTGCTTTCTGCTGAAGGAATTTCATAATGTGTGTCTAATTGCATTGTTCATTCATAGTGTGATCCCACACATACACTTCTGGGGTACTTCTGTTTCCAGTAGGGCAGTCAGAAGTGGCACTGCAGAACAAGGATTAGTGCACACTAGTACAGTGCTGTACCTGCACAACTAAATCCTTCTGGAGGTACTCTGGGCTTCTGCTCTCTTGTGTGCAGTTTGCTTGGTCTGTGTTCCCAGGGACTTGAGGAATTACACTGACCCTCCTTTCTCCTTGGGATTTCTTCGACTCTCACCATCTTCCACAGTGATGCACACTGATGAAAGAGATTGAGCTGATGAGTTTTTACCTTGTTCTGCAGCAAAACATACCATTAACCGTTCTGCTGCTTTGATTGCAGGAACTTGCTAGAACAGCATGTTCCACAGACTTTGCAGACCAGCTCTGTTGCCGGAGCCTTCAGCCTGTGTGAAATTAGCTTTGTTCCTGAATACATTTTCTCTGTCCTGAAATCTGTACAAGGCATCCTGTTGCCCATTTGTGTGAGTTTCCCCCGCCCATCMCCAAGCGTGATGAGCACCAGCGCTGATCAGTCCCCCCGCCCAAGCAGTTCTGGGATAGCTGGCTAAATGGGTGTTAATTGCAACTGTAAGTGTGAAGCTCCCGGGGAAACTGAGGGGTCTCCTCCAGAGCAGCTTCTTTAGCATTGAAAGGTGTCAAACCTGTGACCCCCAACCCAGTGTCTTTCCAGCAGCCTTCACAAAACTGGGTGTTTACAACCACCTTTTTGCAACTCATCATCTCTGCATCTGGGCTGCTTTTCCCGGCTCCCATTCCTGAGCTTGCAGAACTCTCTATTCACACTGGGCAGTTGAGCATTAGCACTTTCAAACACCCCACGCCATGCAGTAGTCATGGAATAGGGAAGAAAGGTCTGACTTGTGGGTGAACTAATAAGGACTTATATGGGAAGAGACTTGCAACCACATTCTTAACCATTTTTAGTCACAGATCATACCTTTCCGCCCTGCTTGTGTCTGGTGCCTCGCCTCTGGAGGATGGTGCTGCAGAGATAGGATTGCTCTAGCCAGGAGAGTACCTGGGGAATTGCAGAAGGGAATTTTCCAGTAGCCTGTGGAAAAAAAAAGTGTGCTGTTCACTGCTGAATAGGGAGCAGTCTCCTTTGATGTTCCAGATGAGTTATGGGAATGCTGCCTTGTTCTGTTTTACAAGGGTCTGTTTGGTGGTGCATGGGGTGTGTTGCCAGCAAAGTTCAGCTGGGACTTACGACATGGGTCGGAGCAACGCCTCGTTAAGAGGGTGCTTGTTTGTGACAGAAGTGAACAGCAAGCTCCAGGAATGCCAGGTACCCCTCATTAGAGGTGAGGGGAAAGTCTAGGATGGACCATAAGTATCTGACCACATGCACAACTTCTCTGGGAGTTTCTGGTGTGGTGAAGTCTGTCTCCAAGGCCTAGGAGGGCTGTGCTTTTCTAAAAGGAGCATGTTTTCCTAGCCTCTTATCTCTGTGCATACACGTTCCAGATTTTACATATGGCTTTACATATGGAGCTGCTCCTCATTTTGACAAAGAGGAGAGAGCTCAGGGGACTGAAGTGCCCACAGTTATCTCTCTACCCTTTGCTCTTCCTTGATCTTGATCTCTTATCAGCCCTAGCATACCTTGTGCACACACCACCTCTCCTTTTCACCAGGAGGAGCATGAGCTGAGTGTATCAGACCACTGACCAGGTACCAGTCTTATTTGTGCTCCTGCAGAGGCACCAGGCAGCAAGGGCGAGTGGTGCAGGCTGATTGTTATACCCTGGGGCAGTCTTGCATTTTTGGAATACTTAATACTTTTAAAGTTTACAAGCCTACTTGTACATGAAGTGCTACTGTCAATTATTAACCTAGCTGGCCGGTACAGTATTACTTGCTCCCTTGCTCAGCTTCATCTTTCTGAAAGAGATGGTGTGGAGGAAATGCCATTGGGTTCATCTGCAGGGATTTCCTTTCTTGTTGGCTCGTCTTTCAAAACCAACAGTGCCCAGAAGTACAAGAACGGTATGCGCTCCAGCCTACCCTGTACTTAAGGGGTTTGTCGTGGAATTCCTGTTCCCCTGCTGTCCATGCCCTCCAAAGTGCCTGTGTGTACCACCCACAGAGACAGATGGCCTCCCTAAGCCGCTCAACAAATTTTGTGGCCATGAAGGTACTTCTGTCTTTGAATGCTGCAAAAAAAAATCCACCCCCCAAACCTTTGACGTCTTTCTTGTGGTGAATGATGAAATACAAATGTTCTGCAAAGAAGTGACCTGTGTGCCCTTTGGGGGAAAAGAGGCTCACTTTTTGTTAAAAGGGCAAGGAATTGTGTATTTACAGTTCTCATATAGCACAACCAAGTAATGTCCAAGCAAACTGGAAGCTAATTCCTGACCCTACCCTGAAGAAATAAGGAAGAGTTAACTCAAAGGAGCTGTGTTGTAGTAAAAGAATATATTTTTATTATTTATTTATTAATGGCTATAAAAGTGAGGGCAATATTTCCACTTATAACTTGATTCCCCTTCCAGCACGTGCTTAAATGAACTTCAGTCCTTAAATTTCTTTTGTGCAGTTTAGGTCAAGTGGGGACATCAGCTGACGGTTTGGGGAGAGCKATTCTCTGGCTGACAGGAAAACAGATTCCTGGCACAGCAGTAAGGACCTTGGCTGTGGCTTGGGAGCTTCAGGCTGCTGACTCTGGCTTGCACTCGTCAACTCTTGGTAGACGCTCATCTACATCCTTGCTGGGGCTGGATTTTTTATCTCAGCTTGGAACTGCAGATCATGTCCCTGTGGCCCCAGTGGTTTTTGTAGGGTTGCTGAGTGCTGGTTGTAAGATGAGGTGGCTCTTGCTTGTGCAAAGGTTGCTGGGGTGGAGCTTTGTGAGGGATGCCCTGTGGTGGAGGGATGCTGTGCAGGGAGGACTGGGCTGTAGTTGGAGASATGATACTCCTCTATGTGCAAAGGTCTGCTAGTGGCTCACGTGGATGCTGCCTCTTCAGGACTGTCTGCATGGGCTCTCAGGAGAATAACATTCCAAGGTATTTTGAGAGAAAGCCTAGAATAAGTTAAAACTGCTCTATTGACTCAAAAGACAACCTTATTCAAAGTCTTGCCATATTAATCCGATCCCCTGCTGGGGGTCAAGTAAGAGGTGGTCCTCTCTCTCATCCCACCCCTGGTGGGATGCCTGAGAGAGCATCCCACCAGGCAGCTGTGGGATCAAGAGCTGAATGCTGATGTTTCATGGCAGCAGCATCTAAATGTGTAGTCCTATCACAGTACTGAAGTTTTGCTGCCAGTAGAAGCTTTCTTTCTGTTATTTACTTGGAATTAAAGTTGTACTTCTTAGCTTTGATCTAACAAAAAAAAAAAAAAAAAAATCACCAGCTAACCCCTTCTCCCACCCTCAAAAAAACTACTAACAAAAAGCCCCACCCTTAGTTACTTCATAACTATTAATGTAGCTTGAAGAATTCCTTGGCTACAGACTAGTCTTATTTGATGCATGAACAGGCTTTAAATTATCTTTTGAAAATGCAGACTCTTAGAAGCTTCTTGCCATACCTGCCAGTTCCTGCATATGTTTTTTTTTTTTTTCCTTTGAGCCTCAGCCTAACCAGAGGCATAGCATACATGTATGTTGGGAAGAGGAAATGCATCACTCATGGGTTATGCTGCTCCCAGGGATGGGAAATGGTAATCCAGGGTCCCATATATTGCTGACTTCTGCAGGGTTCCTGGGTACTTGAGAGGGGCACAAGCATGCGTTGGAGGCTGATGGGTGCCTTGTAGCTCAGGGCTTGGGAGCATCTGGTATTTCATCCCTTGTGCCTGCACTAAGTGCCTGTCTCACCCTTGCATGCAGGGTAAGCTCATGATCTTGCTTCTAAATCCTGTGTTCAGAAGGTAAAGCACACCTTGGTATTGTTCTCTCCTCCTGACTTGTTTGAAACTCCTTAAATCCTAAATTCAACCTCAGGTGTGTAGAAACTTTTGAAAGAGGTTACACCTCCCTCAGAAACACTCAGTACACCCCTCAGTTACGTAAATGTTTGATCGTAGTTCCACATCACTTCTTAAACTAACACTGCTGCTGCAAAAAAAAATCCTGGCAGCAGCCTGATCCTTCCTCACCCCTCCCAAAGAAGTCTTGTGTCAGTGCACAGGGATGCAATGGTGGAATTGTGGAACTGGTAATTTATTTCTCTATTACCTGTGTAGCTTTATAGTTCGTGTGTGTATTTTTCTTCCTGGATTATTTTGCCCAGCTTAATTTTTGCAGTCTTTTTAACTGTTCTTCTGGTGTTCTAAGGGTTAGAAAGGCTTGTGGTGGCAGAGGAAAAGTGTGGTGGGGCTGAGGGAAAGATGCAGGACAGACTCCTCTCATGGCAGTGATGGTTTCATGGAAAGCAGTCCTGCTGCTGCCTGCATGAGAAGATAAGCTGTGCACGTAAGTTCGCAGGATCACAGACTGTGCTGAATTGGAAGGGACCCACAAAGATCAGGAAGTCCAGCTCCTGGCCCTGCACAACACCACCTCCAAGAGTCACACCATGTACCTGAGAGKATTGTCCAAGCACTTCTTGAGATCTGTCAGGCTTGGTGCTGTGACCACTTCCCTGTTTCAGTGCCCGACCAATGTCTGGGTGAAGAACCTTTTCCTAATATCCAACATAAACCTTCCCTGACACAACTTCAGGCCATTCCCTTGGGTAATGTCGCTGAGCTCCACAGAGAAGAGATCAGTGCGCCTCCTCTGCCCCTCACAAGGAAGTTGTAGACTGTGATGATGTCTCCCCTCAGTCTCCTCTTCTCCAGGCTGAACAGACCGAGTGACGTCAGCTGCTCCTCATACAGCTTCCCCTCAAGGCCCTTCTCCATCTTCATTGCCCTTCTTTGGACACTCTCTAATAGCTTTATATTTTCCTTACATTGTGGCACTCAAAACTGCCCCCAGGACTTGAGGTGATGCTGCCCCAGTGCAGAGCAGAGCGGGACAGTCTCCTCCCTTGCCCAGCTGGTGATGCTGTGCCTGATGCACTCCAGGGCACGGTTGGCCCTCCTGGCTGCCAGGGCACTGCTGACTCAGAGTCAACTTGCCAGTGACCAGAACCCCAGGTCCCTTTCCATGGCACTGCTTTCCAGCCTCTCATTCCCCAGTCTGTACATGCAGGATTGCCCCATCCCAGGTGCAGAACCCGGCACTTTTCCTTTTTCCACTTCATATCGTTGATTGGTGATTGGCCAGTCCTCTAATTTGTCCAGGTCTCCCTGCAGGGCCTCCCTGCCTTTGAGGGAGTCAACAGCTCCTCCCTGTTTTGTATCATCTGTGAACTTGCTTAGTATCCCTTCCAGTCCTACATCCAAGTCATTTATGAAGATGTTGAAGAGCACAGGGCTGAGGATGGAGCCCTGTGGAACCCCAGTAGTGACAGGTCCCCTATCTGATGTCACCCCATTCACTGTAACCCTTTGTACCCAACCCATGAGCCAGTTGCTCACCCATCACATGATGTGTTTGTCCACCTGAATGCTGGACATTTTGTCCAGAAGGATCCTGGGAGAGACAGCATTGAAAGCTTCACTGGAATCCAAGAAGGTTACATCAAGTGGCTTCCCTTGATCAACCTGATGGATTATCTTGTCATAAAAGGAAATGAGGTTTCATAAGCAGGAGTTTCCTCTCATGAAGCTGTGCTGGCTGTGAGTGATGACTGTGTTTTCTTTCAGGTCTTTTTCAATACCTTCCAGAATAATCTTCTCATCACTTTACCGGGCACTGAAGTGACACTGACAGGCCTGTAGTTTCTGGGATCCTTCTTGCCTTTCTTGAAAACTGGGACAACATCTGCTCAAAAATCAGCAAGAAAGGCTTTGCGGTGACATCAGCCAGCTCTTTGAGGATTATTGGATGAACCCCATCAGGCCCCATAGATTGCTGCAGTCTGCAGGAGCYGTCCTTGGTGGTGCAGGGCTCCGTCTGCAAAAGTGTGCTCCTCTGCTGGGCTTGGGGAAAGGAAAGCCTCCAGTCCTTGCTTCTCCTCCCCAGTCCAGCTGACCTACGGGGGACCAGCCTTGGCCCAAGCATGAAGGATGAGTCTTGGGCACCTCGAGTCACGTCCTCAAAGGTTCAGAGCTGGACACAGCGCACCAAATGAATGCAGCTTATTGCTGTGGACTTGGTTTAGAGTCATACCTCCAGCTGTGAGACTGGACTCTGTAAATTATTATCTTGAGCCATGCAGGTCTCCTTCCCCAGGGCTCACTGGCCTCAATCTGCTCAGCTGTGGAAATGTTAACTGTCAGATGGACTTGAGCAGTATCCCTGACTCTTCTCAGATTGGTCACGAGTCTGTGTCAAGTTGGGCACAGACAAATGGATCTGCTTGGACTGCTGCCAGCTGGATGCAACACCCGAGGTGCCTGGGGAAGCCAACTTGTCCCTGCTCTGTTGACACCTGTGTCTTTCTGGTGTGCCTGTGTCCACCATGCTGTGCAGGTTTCTGGGGAAAGCTCAGCAGCAGCTTCTTCCCGTTATCTTTTCACTTAAGTTGTCCCCTTTGCATTCTTCTCTCACTGCTTTCCTTCCCAAACTGCCAATTTGCTCAGTAGATGAAGAAACCCTTTTACAGCTTTGGTTTTACTCTGGTGTGAGCAGACAGTAGCTGGTGGTTTGTTTGTGGGTTTTTTCCCCTCATGAATAGGCAAGATAATATTCTCACTAGCTCCCTTGAAGATGCCCCACCACACTGCAAAACCATGTCATGGAGGCACATTCTTGATGTGCTAGCAGTGTGCTTGGAAAACCCCTTTCTGAGGTCTAGCTCCTTGATCCAGTAGCTKCTCCTCTCCAGGTCCAGTTAAACTACTAGTGGCTCCTGAGGGTGCTGAGTTGGACTTGAGGTGTTGATGTCTGGCCACGTGTTGTTTTGGTTCACTACAGGTGTCTGGGACATGGTGGATACATGGCAGGGCACAGGTACCTCCTTTACTTCTCTTTCTTGTCTTTGTTGCAGCAGACCGTGGAGCAACGAGGTGCTGGTAACAAGTGTTCTCTTTCTGCTTGATGAAAAGGTAGTGCCTTCTGCTGTTTGAATGTGTTGTATGGGATCAAAGGGAAGTGAGTGTCTAGTTTGAGAGCTGTTGGGGCATCTGCATGTGGTTATTGGTGTCTGAGGAACGGGCTGAAATGCAGCCCAAGCTGTGAGTGCCTGAAAGCTGCTGTTGTGTGCTGTCTAATCCATGAGCTATACCATTTGGATTTGGTGGTTCTGCTGGGTATCTGCCCGGTGAGTAAGTGCTTGACATCACCTCCCCACACACACTGTTCCCCTTGCAGAGGTGGTCTTGGCGTAAGAAGATGCGGGCAGTTTGCTTTGGAGCCTGCTCTCCTGGCAGCTGGCTTCCTCTGCCTTCTGAGGAAGAAGTTTGTTGCACCACATGTTCAAGCTTTCACAAGCTGCCCTTTCAGATGCAGCTCCTGAAGCTGCTCTTGTTGAACGCTCACCCATCTCAGTGGATGGGCTGAGGCAACTGAGGCAGCATGCCTTTGCCACATGTTAACAAACTCCCCTTTGCTATTCTGTGAGGGGCTGGAAGGCCCCTTTCTGGTTGCCTGGCTGACCCACTGCAGTAAGACCTCCTAGAATTGTATACAGCAAACCTGGAAAGAGGCTTAGGCCCAGCAAGGGATTAAATCTTACTTTTTTTGCAAAGAGAGTCCACTGCYTCCCATAGGAAGCTCTTCTGGTGCTCCGGAACCTCCATTGTTTCTAAAACTCATGTTAGACTTTTACAGCTTATTTCATTTTCTCTGTGTTGAATATGATGTTGGAGGTAACAAGTGTCCTTATGATCTTTGTCTCCCTTGGCACTGTACACTTTGAAATGAGATGATCTCTGTTTACTGAGGAAAAGAAGTGTGGTGCTGTCACAGCATCTGACCTCAACACAGTGATTGTCCTTCACAATATGTAAATCATATTATTGGACCTTTTGGACCACTCTTTGAGTGAGATGATTGAGGTATCCTCCTCTTCCTCCTCACTGTATATTACCTCGCTATATATATTATATAGCGAGGTAATATTATGTATTACCTCACTATATACTACGGTATATATAAAACTTGGGTTTTTTTCCCTAGACTGTTATGTCAGCTGCCACCTTCGTCTCTTGGAAGTGGAAGGAAGGGCAGTGCAGCTGTTGAGAAAGCATTCATTAAACTTTGAGGTTCTACCAGTAAAGGTTACTGGGGAAAACATTCAGGCTCTGTGCTGCTGCCCTAAAGACCAGTTAACTTCTCGAAGTATCAGGATTGGAAGTTTCTAAGAAGGAGAATTGCAGTGGGAGCATGCCATTGGATTTACTGGGATTTTATAGCTGCTGGCTAAAACTTAGCGCTCTGTACTTCTGTAGCAGCATCTTTTTAGTACTGGCCTGGGAGTACTTTCGTAGGGTTCTTCAGGAAGGCTTAAAGAAGTAGCTTGTTTGGGTTGTATGATGTAAAGGAGTTGATTTCCCCCTAGCCCCCAGGTTTGGTCAAACCCTCCTGTAAAATCCTGTTTTTTAAAAACACTCACAACTTCTCTTCAAAATTAAAAGATTCAAATGTAACAGCAACATCAGTAGTAGACTTGCAGAGGTCCTTTTCTTTTTCACCCGTACTGGAGGGTTTTGGCTAGGCTGTTTCTGAGGTTTGAGGAAAACAAACCAAAAAACCCAAGCTAAAAATTAATCCTACCCCTCCCCCTCTCATTCAGAAAATTTATATGTTGAAATCCCTTCTCCATCAGCAGTGAACTATTGTATTGCTCAGCTGGTATGTTGGTTCTGCTTTTTGTCTCGCAAAATGGGAGACTTTCATGGAGTGTGTGTTGGAGAGCACCATGTCTTGGATTGCACAGGGCAGAAAAAGGGAGGCTTGCAGCTAGAAACTGGGCTGGTGCTCTCCTTAAATTTACAGCAGTCATGTGTTGTTCAGATGTCCAGTGTTGGTTATAGATGGGGACACACTTTAAATTCCTGTTCTTTTCATGTTGTTAAAAAAGGCTGTGAGTGGAGAGAACAGATGAAGACTGGTCACCGCAAAATTGTGCGACAAACCTTGTGTGTGTTTTTGGGTTCCGTATGAATTGCACCAATGGATGGRTGTTCACTTGGGGGCAACAGCTGTGCTGCCATCATGGTGACAACCTGTTACTACGACGAGGTTTTCTTCCCTTCCCTGATGAAGGCTTGACCTTGCAAATTCTTTTCCCCGCCTTGCCAAATGCCAGAAGTTGGGTATCTAAAACAAACTTGCTGTGTCCCGGTTGCCCGGTGCCTGTTCCAGGGAGGACGAGGATTGCACTTGCCTGCCTTAGCCAAGTGGAGATCTCAGTTGTGGTTGTCTGACAAGAAAATGTGGTTTTCCTGTTCCTAGGGGCTCCTATTCTCTTCACTGTACCAAACTGAAATGCTCTTGTAGTTACAATGATCAAAAGGCATTTTTCTGCTCTGCTTGTTTGGCCACAGCTGCTGAAGAAGTTCCTTGTCTTGGCATCTCTGCTGAGATCTGACTTGGGCTCTGTTTACTGGAGAGGACAAAACTGTAGCTAAGGCATTTGTGCTTCTGCCAGCACTGCAAAGTGTTTCTGCACGACCTTGGTCCTCTTGGGAGTCTTACTCCAAAGTGTTGCTTGGGAAGGACAGTGAGTACGGAATCCCTTGCGTTCTACCAGCTCAGGGCCCCCGGTGTGGCAGTGCTGCTCAGGGGCATCTCTCTGGGCAGCCTGTGCTGGCCTCCCCTGTAGCTATGACAGGCAGAGCAGGGAGGCAAGTCTGTGTAGAGGATGGTGGAAATCCTTCCTGTAATCGTTTTCATGAAGGATATTGGTGTGGGAAGCATTTTGACTTCAGTTGTCTTACTTCCAGTTTTATTTCTCGTTCTGGTGTCATTGCTCTGGAAAAACAGTCAAATGTGGTGAAGGACCAGGAACTTGAGCCCCAGCTCTGTGCCAGTACTCTAGCAAAAGAGTATGAGAGAAAGAAAGGGCATTTTCTGGGAGGGAGATGTATTGTAGGGTAAGGGAAGGCACAGAAGTCCTTGGAGCCTGTTGGGTGTGAGCTGACAGCACTGCCAGAGAGTAAGAAGTGCTTTGAATGAGCAGCTTAGCATCTCTTGCAGTAGGTAAGCTTGATGCAGTTGTAGGCTGGAGACATCTGGTAAGGCAAAGCTGGCTCTGTGTGGAAGGTTGCTTTGTGCAGTCTTTTCTTAGCTTTTCTTTGAGGTGCCAAACTTCCCATTTGGCTGTGGCAAGTGTTTTACGTGCCCAGAGACCTTGGCTTGTTTTGATACCGTGTGTGTTTTGAAGAACGTTAAAAAAATGTTGTTTGGAGGMGAGGACTCAGTGCTGGGAACGATTTGATTAAATAACCCCAGGCTTCTCCAGCCTGCAATTAACACAGCAGTCGTCATGGCTCTCTGACTATCCGTGTGTATTTTAGGTGTGTGTTGCTCACTCTAAACCCTGATGCTGCAAGATTTGCATCCATAGCAAGAATGCTCTGGTGGCAAACAGCTCAGCTCTTTCTGGATGTGTACATATATCTGTTGCAAAAGTATGGGGTACTCCTCTGCCCTCGATGATTCTCAGTGTCTAGCTGATGGTTGGTAAAGTACCATGACAGGCTACATTTCCAGCTTAGCAGGAGAGCACACGACTGCTAAAACCATGTGAGTGACAGGTTCATAGAGGTGTGGCTTCAATTTTTAGTCTTTTTATTTCTCCTTACTTTTTATTTTCACCAACCTTTTCCCACCACTTCATAAAACTCAAAAACCTTTTCCTAGAAACCACCAGTGTCCAAAGCCAGTATTTTGATAATATAAACAGGTTTCTTTCCTTGTGCTTTGCTTCAGTAAAGCACTGGCTTGTTTTCCTAGAAATCCACTAAAAAAGGCCAATTTCAGTATTGGTGTAGCTGTGTCACAGAAGGCAAATACAAAGTCAAAATGGCCTCTGAGGCACAGTGTATGGCAAGACCTCAAACATTCAAATCTTTTGTAGCAGCAAGTAGTCAGGCAAAACTGCTTCTGACTTATCCTTTTGAGAGAAAAAAGTAGTTGCTACCTTTGTGTCACATAGTCCCCTCCTCCACTTCTTGGATGCCCTGTAAAAGTTAATTAATTACTCTTAGTAAAGGACTCTGCATTTCTCTGCTGCCAAATGCCACTGAGGTACCCTGTGCTTCTGCTGGGTCTGCTTGTTTGCTTTCTCTCTTGGCAGCATGCTGGGACATGGCCTTTTTCAGGGGAGTAAAAATAATAATTAGAAAAAAGCAGTGCTCCAGCTACACAAAATGCAAAGCAACAAAGCATAGGGCCTTACTGACACTGTCTGCAAGGAAAACTGTTTTTCCAGTAGGGCACTGGATTGTGCAAGAGGTTTTTTTCTCATGTTACAAGTTTTGAATCTGAACTGTTGCATGAAAATACTTTTTGCCTCCTGGTTATTGTGCTCTGCCTGTGGTGGGGAGAGGGGGTTGAAACTAGATGATCTTTAAGATCCCTTCCAACCCAAGTCTTTCTGTGATCATTTCTATGATTTTACGATTTTCTGTGTGCTGGTAGTTTGCTGCAACGCCTGAAATATATTGGGCTGCCAGATCCTCTTGACGGGACGTGAGAAGGATCCTCGCTCTGACCTCCACACAGGCGATTAAGTATCGAAACTTTCTGTTCGTTTTCTTCCTGCCCCTCCCCATTCTTTCAGAGTCCTGAACAAAAGGAGAGCCTCGGCTTGCTGAAATGCGGGGTGAATGAATGCAGTGACCGACATGGTGCTGAACTCCTCCCGAGACAGTGCTGCAAGGAGACTGCCTCTCCAAACGTGGCCTCCAGGACGGGCTGCCAGTTTCTATTCCCGTTGGAGCTGGCATGTGGGTGGAGAGGAGGCTTGCTGCAGCCACTTCACCTTGCTCGCAGGGCAGCAGAGGGTCTGCCCTGCGGTGCAACGTCCAAAAAGCCTGGATTTCTCTTGGGAGACAGCAGACTTCCTTGGTGTTTGGCTTTGCTCCTCTGGGCTGCTCTGGATGCTCCCATGCCTGGGGTTATCCTCCTCCTGGCGTGTGGTGTTGCACAAGGGGGTTGGGTGCCCTTCTGCCGTGCTTGGGGCGCTGTGCCGGGTCGGGGYGGGGGTTCTGGTTGCTCTGCAGCTCCCGTGTGGGGCAGGGCTGGCTGTCCTGCATAGGGCTGGGTGAGGCTTCCCCTTGATGTGGGTGAAGAGGTTGAGCAACACAGCCCAGGAGGCTCTGATTCAGCCTTTTCCTCGCTCTTGAGAATTATTGTGATCCTTCTAATTTACTTGTCTGCAGCTTTTTCTAATTTTTTTTTCTGTAGTAGAGAATTTGAAGAGTTGTAGTTGTAGCTCTCTCCCTAACCTGCCACACTCAGGATGGACTACATGGGAGACAGAAATGGGCTGGTAGAAATTTAGAAAAGTGGTGTTTAATTACAAATCTCTTCCCAGACAGCAGACTCTCTGTGTACAGATTGGGGTATCTCATGTGGGACAGAGCCTGTACTGAATTTGCATCAGCAACAAATTCCTGGGCTTTAATTTTCAGGGCAATGATGGTTGCTTGCTGCAATGTAATAGCTTTATTGTGTTTGGATTTTGRGTACACGTCCCAATGAGTTGGTGGGGTGGGTTATTTAATGAGGGGATGGAAGGGATATTAGGTGGGGAAAGCTGGCATCCTGATGATAATGCTGTCAGTAGGGTTCAGGGAAAATGTGTATGTATAAAAATAGGTTATTCTCTGCTGTGATGCATTGTGTTTTGTCCTAATAGAGCTAGTTGCTCAGTGGAGCTCCCAGACATTTCCCAGTGCTGGGATGGAAGTTCCAATGCTGTTTGAAATTAGTACAGTGTATTAGCAGAGAATAACTGTTCATTTTTATCTTCATGTTTTTAGTTGGTAGCTAGTTTTGAGAGGAAACTATGGAGTTTTATCTTCCTGGGAAGTGGACGTGGAAAAACTTGATCATGTTTGAATGCTGTCAGAAGGGGGAATATGTGCTGCTGCCACATGACTGCTTTTATGAAATTTTGTTTGTAAGCTGCAGCAAATTCAGAGTAGAAATCAGAATTGTGGCAGGGAGAAATAAACTGGCTTTCACTTGTTCTGTGTCAGCGTCTCTGTGTGTCTGGCAGTGGGTCAGTCTGTACTTCTTCATCAAAGGAAAATTGTTTCCTTGGTTAACTAGTGGCTTTTTATCACGTATCAGTAGCTGAGTGCTGACGTGGAGTTGTTTTTACCAAACCTAAGGTGAGGAAATACAAAGGAGTGGCACCTGAAAGGCAAAGCTTCTTTAAGATGCTCTATCTGGATGCACAAGACCCGATCAAACAATCCTAAAGATGGAATTTGCTTCAACAGCTAAATTCATCATCTTAAAGGTACATAGCTAATGAAATATATGGCGATATACCATAATACTGACTGATGAAGCTACACAGTGAATGAGTCTGGGTTTGTTCTTCTTTCTCAGAATCTCTYGAATGGGCTGGCATCTGTGCTTAATTCACTGATCAGTGGCAGCATGGCAGCTGTAGAGTGAGGATGGTGGTGGGGGTGTGTGTCTAAATTACTTGGGTGTGATGCAGAAATTTAATATTAGCACAAAGCACAGGAAAATTTAAATTGCTCCTCCGGGAACACACGTTGAATCTTTGGTAGCGCTGAGAACCGAATTTAGGTCTTAATTTGTTAATGCCTTATTTTCCCACGTTACCATCCTTGTAATGTTTTCTTCCTATGTTGTAACATGTGTGAGAATACTTTGTTATTTTCCTTAGGAGAGGCTTTGTTGGTAAGCCTGACCTTTCCAATTAACTGGCAACAAATGTGTTGGCAGTTACATTTTCATTTTGAACCCACAAAAATTGTATTAAGTGTGGGTCATTGGAAAGCTCCAGTCGGCGGAATGGGTGATCTTGGTGATGTGCTGAGAGTGCTGCTGCCAGTCGAACGCCATGCTGAGGCACGGAGCCAGAGCAGCATGGAGAGAGCTGTGTCCTGTTCCCGCATTTTTAAGCACCATAGCCTGGGCTTGTTTTGAAATACTGCCCTATTTGTTGGTAACAGTGCCTACAGACATCTCTCTCTCTGTTGTCAAAATGATCACAAAGGAAGATACCTCTGGGTTGAGCCTTTCTTGCTGCTGGCGCGTGTGCTTGTTTTGCTCCCATGTGTCATCATTTTATGTAGAGGCATCTYTTCAAAGGGATGGAGGGAGTGTCACTGCTCCTTATTCTGTCCCTAGCCAGGGTTTTAACAAGCAATACTGAGGTAATCCCGTCTCTGGCAGCCATACTCCTCAGGCAGCGATCTTATCTTGCTGTGAAAGCTGAAGAGATCACASTCCTGTCAGTGCTGGGATGGAGGAGGTCTGAGAAGCCGCGAGGTGCGGCTGGAAATGACTCAGAGGGAAAGGCATCCATACTGAGCTGGTCCCTCCATCGAGGCTGGCCAGCTACAGCAACACCCGTGTGGTGTTCTGATCTTCAGCCTGAGCAAGGTCTCTGTAGCACAGCGATTAAACTGCCGAGGCAGGCTGAGCTCTCGTTCTGTAATTTCCCATGCTGCAGGCAGCCGTAGTGCTTCACTTCATGTGCTGCCCTTGTTTAGGGATTTCCTGTCATCCGCCTATTGAGCTGAGGGCAGAGACACTTATCTTGCATCTCAAATGAAATTTCAGGTCCTAGAGAGAGTAATTAATATTCTGCGTATTGCATGGTCCTGTGGGCGTGATAACCCAGTTCCAAATAATGTGACTATTCTTCCTTTCTTTTTAATATTTTATGGAAACAAGAGAGCTTGTTTAAGTCTGAGGGGGTTTATCTTGTTTTGTTTTGTTTTTTCTTCTTTCCCCAGCATCCAACGAGCTGCGCTGGTGGTTCTGGAAAATTACTACCGAGATTTCACAGTCTACAACCCAGCCTTGTTAACAGCCTCCAAATCCCGAGCAGCCAAGCACATGGCTGGCCTGAAAGTCTACAATGTTGATGGTAGGTGAGGTGAAATGTAGTCTCTGAGACTGGGTGGGATGGGGAAGGGCTGTGTTGGCTTTATGCTTTGTTATGCACACATTCTCACCTTTTTGCTTTACCAAATCCTTGTCTCTTGCTGGAAATCTTCTTAACAGTCCTGAGTTTGCCGGTTCCAGCTGACTTTACAGATGTGTTGAGTCTACAATAAGGCTTTTGTCTTTGCCAGGTGAAATGGCCACATTTTGGGTCGGGCTTAATTGTCATGTGGCTTGACAAGAAATTTTGAGCACCACTGCTAGTTTTAAGCAGCCTCCGCTTTTTGTCATCCTTGGGTGATCTCCTTAGTTGTGATAGTACAATAAATACAACTTTTAACCTAAATGAGTTCCCCAGTCGTTTATTATGCTGCTTTCACATACAGCCTTCAGGAAAGTGAAGGAGCAACGGTGTAAGCAGCAGTTGCTCATGAAAGTGATGCTCATCAGCCTGCAGCCTCAGCACTAAAGGAGCTATGCTTGGCTCACCCATGGCCCTGGAAATTCAGACACAGATAACGATCCCCATTGAGCTTTACCATTCTACAAACTCTTTTCAAGTTTTGAGGCTTTAAAAAAACCTTTGGGAGGATGGATGGATGGATGGATGGATATGTGGATGCTCAAAGCAGTAAAAACTGGTCTTAATCATTTGACACTCTTAAACCCTATCAGTGAAAGCTGGACTTGAAAAGCAGGGTGTGCCCGGCAGCCTTTATAAAAGTGCACCTTTGGAAGCACCGAAGTTGTGTGGAAAAGCTTTTATGGTGAAGGATGGCAGAATTTCTGTGACAAAATGTGGTAAAGGCACATCCTGCATGTGAATTTGTTAGTATTGAAAGGCTTTGAGAGCTGGAAAGAAGGGACTGTAGGGACTTAGCTGGGCAAGGTGGCTCTGCATGCATGGCATGGAGACTGAAATATGAAAGATATTTGTCATATGGAAAAACATGAGACATGATTGTTTTGCTTTGAACAAAGTTTCAGTGCCTTATGGGTGTGGGATGTTTTGGTTTTGTTTTCATGTTTGTTTGTTTGTTTGTTTTGTTTGGATTTTTTTCATTTTTGGTGAGTTTCAAAGACCTTATCCTAAAGGCTTCTCTGACCCCATGCAGCACTCCTGAGTCCATAAAATTAATTGGAGGTTTAGATCCTTACAGTGAGATATTCCTATCCTGACAGAGGAAGGGGAAAGTGAGGGAAAGAGAAGGACAGGTTGCCCATCATGTGTCCTTTGATGCCTGGAGTGATGCTCTTGGATGAGTTGTGTTGGAGAGGGGAAGCGAACAGACTTGCTGTGTTTTTTCTAGAGGTGAAATCATTCATTCCAGGTGCTCGCTCTCAGGGAGGCATGGTGTATGGAAGGTGAGGGCTTCCCGATCCCGCAGGTGTCTGCACACCATTCAAACCCCACAGCCTGCCAGGCTGGCTGCAGGATGTGCCATTCTGGTTACTGGCTTGTCTTCTCCTGCACTGCAGTGTCTCTTCAGGAGGTGGCATGGTCCCTTTTCCTGCAGTATCTGCCAGGACATTGGGACTCCCAAGCTCAGAGGAAAAATTGTCAGTCTAGTAGTGTGAGTAGCTTAGAAGCTGCTAGCTCATGAGACTTTTGTTAGAAGAGAAGTAACCAGAAGCAAGCTGCGGATGTGGCTGGCAGGCCTTCCCAAGTATCGAGCTTGTGAGCCTGCCAGGGCCTGGAAACTCCTGCCTTCCCTTTTGGGGCAGTTCTGGTTGCCTGGGCTGTTCTGTGTGCAGTGCCCCTGCCTTTGTGAACACGGAAATCTCGGGTTTAGAGGCATGTCCTTAAGAAGATTCTGTCCATTTTACAAAGCAAAGCACAGTTCTGGCTGCAGCTTACCTTGGCAGCCTGACAGTCTCTTATACCCTTCTTGTAAAAAGACAGTAATGCTATTAAGGCAGCCTAATTTGTTGACAGCTTTTGTATTTGATACTGCAGCAGCCAGGAAAGAAAAACATATTGCTGTAATCTCTCTTGTACAGAATGGGGAGGCTCACCTTCAAAACCAGGATTTTCATTGCCAGGCATGGTCAACGAGACAAATTACAGATCTAACCCAAATTTGGGAACTAGTGTCTCCCTTGAGTCATATCCTCCATTTCAAGGCTGTCAAACAAAGTCTAAAATGTTTAGACTCTTAAGAAGCTACTTGTATGAGTGCTTGTCCTTCCCTTGTGGAGTTTCAGGCTTTTCTCTTGGAATCTGGTTTGGGCTTTTTAGGAAAAAATTAATTAAAGAGTTGTCCTTGAGTGAGCAGAACAGTTTTGAGCATGTCTGTGCAACTGATTGGCCTTAACCACTGGCAGTTGAGAGCGTGGGCTTTCGGAGCAGTTTGGCACAAAAGCAGCTCTTGCTGGCTTGGAGGCTGTCCTAGACTACCACTTCCCTCTGGGCAGACCCACCTCTGTCCCCTGTCTGGATAGAAGGGCTCCTAAACTCTTGTGGGGAAACCTTTTTTCCCTCTCCCTACCCAAAGAGCCGGAGCTGTGGGCTTTATGGGAGAGTTGCAGCACCTAGTACTGTATTTTAAGGTCACTGCTTAAGGTCTTGTAGTAGACAGCTCTGTTGACTGACTGGGTGTTACAGAGCAGATTGCAGCTTCCCTATTCCTGTAGCTGTGTAGGTTTTGTTAACAGCAGCAGAAGCTCTAGTGGCAGGTGCTGCTCAGAGTGCCATGAGAAGCTACTACACGTAAAGACCCCAGCCTACCCTATTGTGGGACTGCTGCTCTGAGAGCATCAGCCCTTCTGGAAAACCCTATGTTTTGTCTAAAGGTGACCCTGCTGCCCCTGCATCCCGTTTTTCCTTCCTGCGAGTAACTGTCTGGAGTCTGGCTTTCATTTATTCATCTCCATGTCTCATTATGTTCTTGTGTTTGTCTTTTCTCCTCTTCCCAATTTCTCACTTTTTGTGCTCTCACACTGTCTTGATGCTGAAATGTGGTATGTTCCAGCTGCCCTTGCCTTCAAACTGAAAGCATATRTACTGGGGGGTAAGTTGCATCCTTGGCATGTTCACCTCACTCTGCCTTTGTGTATGTTGCGTGAGATCCTCCATCCCAACTAACTTCCCTTGTCCGCTTGCCAGAATGCCCTCTCTAAGCCTGTGCTGCCTAGCAGGGTTTTTACTGGAGCTCCTGAGGACTGGGGAAGGGTTTGTAGCTTTGCCTGGAAAGGCTGGAGCCACAGAGCACGTGTGACGGCTGCCGTGGGGTGCCGGTCTGTCCCAGCCGCGCTCCCGTGGCAGTAACACCGCCTTTGTTTCCTTTCCGCCCGTCCCCGCCCCCGCAGGCCCAGGAAACAACGCGTCGGGGCAGTCCCGAGCCATGATCGCGGCCGCCGCCCGGCGCAGGGACTCCAGCCACAACGAGCTCTACTACGAGGAGGCTGACCACGAGCGCCGCGTGAGGAAGCGCCGTGCGAGGTAAAGCCGTCCCTGCCCGGCTGCTGCTGTGAGGCTCCGTCACATGGGGCTTGCCGAGCCTGGCGGCTGCCCCCCGACCCACCACTGAGGGCTAGCTGTAAATCTGTCACAGGGAAGAAGCTTAGGAAACTCAGATGCGTAAGGGAGGGTGACAGCTTGCAACTGGAATAATCCAAAGAGCATGGGCAGCTGAGCTCATGTATATGAGGGAGATAAGCTAATGCAATGTCATGGATTAGGGAACAGTCCAGTGCTTGACAAGTCTGTAGTTACTTGCTGTAGGAAATCCCATTATTTTCGCCCATGCCCASGCTTGTCAGCTCAAATAATCCAGGGACACGATCAGTGGAGCGCTTGGTGTTGCCCGTTCATGGGTGAGGAGAATATTAGTGTTTGCAGACTAATAGAAGGCACAGTTTGGCTGCGTTTTGCAATGAATTGAGAAGGAAAGACCTGACCAGCAGTTACATTTTATTTTGGAACGTAGATATGTTTTCTGCCAGTCACGCTTAGGCTGCGGAGTTGATGCTTTGTTGAAGTGACCCAAGACAGTGCCTCTATTTGCTCAGGAGCATAACTGCAGTCTGTAGTTAGCATATACCTAACAGTTTGAGGCCAGTTGCCTATGGGCAGCCCCTGAACTGAGCTGTTTGGAATGAATGTGTCATAACTGGAAGGAGCTGGCTTGTTTTGTGTTTTCTTTTGGCAGTTTGTTTCATTGGAAAGGTGCTGGCACAACAGCCCCTCCTTGCCTGCTTCAGTCTGGCCTATGTTCTGTAGCCTCTGTCTTTTAGGCTCTCTTCCAGCCTCAGAACAATAGGAACTTAAACTTTCCCTTCTGTGAAGTGTAACATCCTAACCTGGGTACATCTCCCTTGCTTGCTGAGTTTGGTTAGAACAGCTGCTTAGTCAGAGGAAAACCATCAGTCACTAGATAAGGCCAGATGTTTCAGGCCAGGAGTTTTGAAAACTGATTTGTACCCCCATCTCCCCCATGTCAAATTAAACAAAATGGGCAAGGGTCAGGGCTTCTCGTGCTGTTCCTCTTACATAGTCTGAATGCAGTATGCTGTATCTCTGCTTGTGGTGAGGCAGCTGCCCCTGGCTTTAAGATGCATTGGATATTGAGATCATTGTGGACAGTCATTGGTGACTTGAGTGGAAACGAAGTGTGAAACAAGTCCTGTCTGAAGGGGCGAAAGCGTTCTTTTGGGTGACTCTTCTGTAATTGTTTTTTCCTCACTAACTACAATGCAGCCCCTCACTTGTAAGTTAGCCCAGTACTAAGTAACAAGTGTTGTAAGGCATCTGTTCCCTTCTTATGGTGTGGTCTTGGTGTTTGCTCACCTGTGCCAACACAGGAATGGTTTGCAGAGGATGTCTCTAGCTGCRGTGAAGGTGGAGGGGTGATTTCACCCTTGCTGTTCAGTGTAGGGGTACAGGGCAGTCATTTGGCAGCACGAGCTCTGCACCAGTTGGTGGAAATTGGAGCAGACTTCAGCTTCTGAGCATGGAGTGTCTCGGAGCGGCCTGTGTCCTGGTCATGCTGGTGTGTGGTCATCCTCTCTCGGAGTGTCCCTGTCCCTGTGCTTCGAGCTGCAGTCCTGTGTGCTGAGACCATCATACTCAGACGTGCATTCAACACAAGGGCAGCTGTGTCTTGTTTGAGTCATGTAACTGATGTTTATGCTGTGCTGGCAGAACCAAGTGCAATGCTCAGGGCTTTGAAATCTTAATCCTGGTTTGTAGCCCTCAGTTGCTGGATGGCTTGGGCAAGGAAGGAAAAGCTGCTGTCTACCCCTGAGACTGTCAGTAGACAAGATTTTGTGTAAATCGGTGGCAGGTAGTGACTCAACGGCAGATGGGAATAGGCTTGTAAATCCTGACTCCCAGGCTCTGCCTTAGCCACAGACCCATCCTACTTCTCATTATGACTTTTACTGTCCTGATTTTCCTCCTGCAGGCTTGTGGTTGCAGTAGAAGAGGCCTTTACTCACATCAAACGCCTGCAGGCGGAGGAACAGCAGAAAGCTCCAGGAGAGATGATGGACCCCCGAGAGGCAGCCCAGGCAATCTTCCCCTCCATGGCAAGAGCTCTGCAGAAGTACCTTCGCACCACCCGCCAGCAGCAGTACCACAGCATGGAGAGCATCTTGCAACACTTGTCCTTCTGCATCACCAACAACATGACACCAAAGGTAATGCTTTCTCTAGCGCTGCTGAGCAGGAAGGAGGGAGAAGGGGATGGCACATCTGTGTGCAAGCAGAACAGAAAGTTGACAAAGGGAGGTGAGTGAAGGTTTTCACAGTTGCTCCCTGTGAATTGATCAGTGCATTGTAGGTTGTGTCAGGTCTTAAAGGGAAGTAATATTTCCTCTGCAGCATCTTTTGTCTCTTCTTATCTGAAAATGCCTATGAGATAAATGTTCTTCTATCCAGTTCAGCACAGGGGATACTGAATAAATGTTCGAGATGGTGGCTTTGAGTCACGGGGAGTTCTCGCAGCTGCCTCATGGTAGCAGCATGATGCAGGTTTCCTGCAAAGGATCTTTTTTGTTTTTCTGCCCCCTCTGCCTGGCTGTATTTTGGACTTCTTCTAATTATCACCTAAGTCTCCGTCTCTGACAGTGTTTCTAATTCACGAGCTGCTTGGTCGAACATCAGTTTGCTGCTTCATGCCCAGACTGTGACTGTTGACTTGCAGACAGTGAGGAACTGAATGAGGTCACACAATCCCCCTCCCACTCTCTACCTTCCCCTCTAGGAACACCCCACAGTCCCAGGGAAGGGTTACTCCTGGGCATTCATCCAGGACTTACTACAGCAAGAGCAGAAATGCTGTCAGGAGCTGGGGCTTAGCACCCTCTTACTGTGGGCCACCTGGGACCTTGCCCAGGTTTGCAAGGGGATTTCTGCTGCCATTAAGATTGCAGAGGAGACTTTAAAACACAGGCAGTGCCAAATGGCATTTTGCTTTYTGCTTTCAGTTTTGCAGCCTCAGGCTGAAAACATGGAAACATCTGTTTACCACCTTAGCTTGGCCTGAAGGAGAGAGCCAGCCATCCTATCTGACTGTCTGGGGCTGCAGTTTTGGGATGGGTTACGGGGCTGGTAGGGAAGAAATGAGCTCTGCTCTACTGAACTGCTGCCAGATGGCTGTGCTGATGGCAGATCTGAGTCAGGGCTATAACTTTGCACACTTGCTGGGA
Organism: Amblyornis subalaris; assembly: GCA_018881555.1. Lineage (NCBI taxonomy): Eukaryota > Metazoa > Chordata > Aves > Passeriformes > Ptilonorhynchidae > Amblyornis > Amblyornis subalaris. Next base: position 2,956,718 of record JACAXG010000058.1, read on the forward strand.
TGGAGTGAAAGAGGATCTTCTGATGTTTGTATCTACTCCTGGGGTCTGGAAAGCTGGGAGAGGGACTGGGGAGAAGATGTCTTCTGAAGTGTGAAAGCTGAAACAATTGGCAGCATGGCAAGCCCGTGCTCGCAGAGCCATATTTGGGGATGGGAAGAGAGCAGGGCAAGTTGTGGGGCTGGTGCTAACGTGTGTCCCTCTGTTGGCAGGCATTCCTGGAGCGTTACCTCAACCCAGGCCCAACCCTCCAGTATGACAGGGATCGCTGGTTCTCCAAGCAGTGGACGCTCGTCAGCGAGGAAGCGGTCACAAGCGGGTTACAGGACGGCATCGTGTTTGTCCTCAAGTGCTTGGACTTCAGCCTTGTTGTTAATGTGAAAAAAATCCCCTTCATCAAACTCTCAGAAGAGTTCATAGACCCTAAATCTCATAAATTTGTCCTCCGCTTACAGTCTGAGACTTCAGTCTAAGGGATTTTGAGGGTGGGTTGTTTGGAGATTTTTATTTTTTTTTTTCAATATTGTGCTTTTGGGTTTAATTTCCCCAATGCTGACTGAAACTGGCAGATGACAGACCAGTAATATTTGACCATCTGCACTTTATTTCRAAAGGGGAGGGGGGAGTTGGGATATCTTATCTAGAAAGAAGTATCTTAAGAGGCAACAGGGTGACTTGGCTCAGTTAGCTCAGCCTTGGAGACAGAACAGATTTTTTTTCTTTTCCCCCTCTTTCCAGGCATACTGTAACTCTTACGCTCTCTTTCTCTGCAACGTCAGTGTTGTTGGAGCTCTGCCTTACTCTGCGCACGCCTGCGCCCTCGTGTCTCTGCTTTTGCCACCTGTGGCTGCTCCTGAGGGCTCCGTGCTCACCTCTCCCTTACAGAAACCTGCTGGCACAGGGTGCAGCGGTGCCTGCTCACTCCGGGAGGAGGGGCTATCAGAGGGCGGGGGTGTGAGGGGACTTCTCTTCTTTATTATTCTTCTCCTCCTCTCCGTGTGCCTCTTCTGTCCATGCCAGACCTGTATGGGCATAATGGGATGGTTTCACTCTCTGTGAAGCTGCTTGTCTTGAACTGGATCAGCCCATTTGCAGCTCTTCAGTTTGTTTTTTTTAATCAGTGCTTGTTAGTGAAATTTTGTGTCACAGCTCCCTGTTATCTCTCACCTGCTTCTCTCTGTCCTGCTTGTCCACATCTTTCTCAGGCACTCCCAAGGCTTCCTGTTTCTGTCCCCTTCTGTCTGGCTTTCTGAATGTGTTTCTCCAGGCACTGCCACTTCCTTTTGCACCTGCAAGGGCTGCGTATTTGCACTGGGGCAGGGTCAGCAAGTAGCTGGCTCCTCCTCAGATAAATCACAGACGCTCCCTACGTCTGACAGCCTCTTTGAGGGGAAGGGGGTGCAGGCAGGAATGTGCCCCTCCCTCTCTAGCCAGCTTCAAGTGTGTCTGGAGAAAAGACGGGAAAAACACTTCCCTCCTTGAGGAGAGGAGCAAGGGAAAGGCTGACCTCTGCCACATTCACTTGCTTTGGGGAACTGTTGTGCTCTGGAAACATTGCAGTGAGTCCTTCCCCACCGTACGCCTTCAGCTGTAGCTAAGAAATACCAAACAATGCCTGAATGTTGAAAATCTGCCTGCCTTTCTCAGTCTTGCTGTACTGCAGGAGTTTTGCTCARTGCTGGGATCTGCTGGTGAGAGATGCAGTTTTGTTTGTAAGGCTGCCTTTACCTACCAGTGCAGCTTTCACGTGTGAATTTCATGTGTYACCTAAAGTTTTTGGAATTTGGCGGGTTTTGTTTTTAACCATGAGCCTAAATAGGTGTCTGAAGTCTGATTGCCAGCACAGAGCATGGAGTGACTGGAGCCAGCTTGCAAGGCTGGCATCGACCTGCCTTCAACTAGGTCCCTCCTAGATCCATGTGAATGTAAATGATCAATTCAATCTGCTCAGTCTTTTGCCATGCAAATATCCCTTATCGGGCAGGATCTGGCCTGCCCTCCATATGGATGTCTTAACGAAGAAGGCGCTGGTTCCAGCAGAGTGTCAGTCAGTGCCTTTCATTGCCAGCATGCAGAGTCTTCTGAGGAGGGCTGTGAYAGCCCCTCCTCTCCCCTTTGGCCTTTCCCAGCCCTTCCCATGGCAGGTGTGGGATGGCTGGTGCCCACCACAAGCTGCTGGGAGGGAGCAGCCACCTTAAGCAGGGACAGGGCAGGAGGGTCCATCCTCTTCCAGCTTCAGCAGCAGTGGAGATGCATATCCAACAGCACCTGTGCATAGTCCTCTTGGAATCAAGGGAGCCACCCTGGTGAGTGAGGGTCCAAAGTGATGATTCCCCATCTAGGTGACACCTGCAGTTTCCTGCACCTTTCTTACAGGTGTGTGGTAGTCTCCTGGATCCCTTTTTCTCCATGTAATGTGCCAGGCATGGTTGTAAAGAAACTGGGTAGCACAGTACGTGACGAGATTAGCCCCTTTGCCCTTAAAGGATGGGCAGTAGGTAGTGTTTCCCCTTCTATAAACTCAGTGTCTGGGTTTTTTTGTAGATCAGGCTTTCTGGTAGTCTGTATGAGGACTCCTTTATTGAGTGTGGCCTTCGTAGCATTTTACTTTGAAAAAATATGTTGTTTTATTCCTTTAAAAGAAAAATAAAAAGGAAGGAGAACATATAGTATCTTACACTTGGCTCTCCTGAAGATGCCTGCACCTGGCTTTTATGATGTGCATAACCAGCAGGGTGGGAGAGACTGGGAGTAGCTTGGGAGACTGGAGCACTTAATACCTGTGTGGAGGCAACTGCCTATGGCTGAATTGGCTCATTTCTATGAAGCCAGAACAAGAACCACCTTGCCGGGGGCTTGGGTGTGCCGTGTATGTGAGAGCACCTTGTCACAGGCACATCTGCAAAACTTTTCTACTTTCCCAGGATTTCCTTCCCCTTTCCTTTTCTCTGCCCCACAAGTAGGGGTTGTCTGACAGTATCTGCTCAGGAAACTCGTATCTTAATTTTGTTAAATCCTTTAACACATGGAGAACCAGACGGAAGCGGCGTATGCTCGATCTGGGGCTGCTTCTTCATCTTTGTGCTGTGGTTCAACACTGCCTTTTCTGCCTGCTGCCAAAAAGGACACTGTCAACAGGGGCCAACTCCTACATTAAATGCTCTTCCCTGTGTCAGGAGCATGAATGTTTTGCCTGATGAAATCTGAAGGAGAGAACTTRGTCTCTTAAATGGTCTCTTTAGAGATGCAACCTGCTTAGAAGTGAGGACAGACTAAAAGGGGAATCATGATTCCTGAATATTCCCTGTTCTGGTATTTTTAGTGACATTTTTCAGGGTCTCTCTTGCTTCCCTTCTCCATGCAAAATCAGGTGACCACTGTCATACCTACCTCACTGGGGTGAGGCTAAGCTCAAGTTGCTGTCAAGTGGTTTGAGAACCACAGATGGATCTGTGGCATCTGCAGGAATTCAAACTCCATAAAAAATACTGAGAGGTGAGTGCAGACTGGTTTGTTTAACTCTGTTTATAGCCAGCTAATGAGTAAGAATGGAGTCATAGGGAACGAAGCACTGATCCAATTCCTGCAGCTCTTACTTCTGCTGAGCTTGCCAAGAGCTGAGCATAAATACAACTTGTGGGGTTTGCCAGCCAAGTGCAGGCTGTTCTCCGAATGCCTCTCCTATCCTGCACTGTCTCCTTGCACATGTTTTCCCTCCTCTCTTCCAGTCTGGATGTTTGTACCTGTTTGGGAATTGTGGGGGTTTTCTTAGAATTTAAGTGGTCTTTTAAGACAGCCCTGTTTGTGATGAAGTGGTCAGCGTCCCCCTTGGAGGTGATCCTTGCACTGGGCGTCCTTCACTGGAAGCCCATTGATAGGSTGCTGTGTTGCCTAGCGAGGAGTGGTGGTGTCCCACCCCTCTCTTCCACGTTGGCATGTTTCCTGTGACTCAAGTATGCTGCTGAGATACTTTAAAGGCTTTGGTTTTTTGCTCTCGGATTTGTTACAGCCTGAATCCAAAGCCATGCTGAGATCTTGCAAAACCAGATGCAGCTGAGACTTTCAAGTGTTCTAGAGCAGATGGAAATGGCTGTGGGTTTCCACAAAGACTGGCTTTCTTTTTCATGGCTAAAAAGTTAAAGATTTGGATTTCTTGCAGCTTCTAAGAGCATTGGGGCAGATATTACTCTTAATACTTTGCCAGTCCTGTAACTAGGCACGGGCAGATGTTGGCCTCTCATTGCCATGTGCGGGCTCTGTGAGGCTTCCCTGGGTCTCAGTGTCCTTTCCCGCACCCAGGAGCCGAGCAGGCAGCACTCCTAGAAGTGTGAGCATTGTTGCACTCCCCTCCATAGTGTACCAGCCCCTGACCAAGCCTCTGTGGTCACCTTGGGGAGGTGGGGGGCTGCTGGCAACTACCAGTTTTCCCCCTGCAGAGGAGAGACATTGCTCCCCACACTCCCTGTAGGCAGCAGGGCAGCTGRGGAGGGATGCACTGTGCGGGAAAAGCTGGTGTGATGCAGGTTGCTCACAGAGCAAGGTCAGCTCCTGCTTCTGGGGCTGCCCTGAGTGCCTTCAAGAGCAATGCCTCCCACAGAGGGGGTATTGGAGAGAAAGGCAGATCTGATTTTAGCTTGTGCCAGCTATTCCTCTGACTTCTGCCTCTAAAAAGTTTTTCTGCCAGCAACTTGAGTCTCTCCAGCTCCCATCCTCACTTCCATGTGTTTTTCCCCCGAAGTTCCTAGTGAGGCAGAACAAGTATCTGCTGRGATGGGAGGTGCTGAGGCTGCAGTTGGAAGTTTGGAGGCAGTGTCAAGTTTGGAGGAAATCTGAGCAAATCCCAACCCAGATGAAGCTTCCTAACCTTTTCCTTTGGGCTGGGACTCTCTGTGCAGAGCCTTTGGAATCTGCTGTTGCTGAGTATGCCAAAAGCTTTAGGGAAGGAGTTTCTGGAGCTGGTCCTGCCCCACATAAGTAGCTCTGAAAAGTCTTGTTTGAGATGTGCTCACTTCCAACACTTGCTCCTGAAGAAACTGGAAAGATCCACAACTTGCTAAACATGGAAACCTATTCAAGCCAATTTCATCTTGCTCACCAAAACTTGTAAATCTGCCCTTCTCAAAGGTGAAAGACAAGTCTTGCAGCCTTCTGCAAAAATGCTGTAGTCTGGTCCCAGGCTGGCTCCTCACTTGGGCTCAGTCCTGCCCAGCCGTGTGCAGGTGTTTTCTCATTCAGCTTGTGTGTGTCTATGTGCTTTTCCCCTCTAGGTGTGTGCATTATACATGTCTAAAGCCTCAAGCCAGACTTGGTGGTTCAGTGTTTCAGCTGTCGTTAAGAAGGAAGTGCTCTTGGAATTGAGCTGGTTTTAGAAAACAAACAAAACCGAAAAAAGTACCCCCCCCAAATTTCTGTTGTAAAAGAGATGGCTTTGGGCCATGACGTCTCCTGCAGGAGTGTGCATCCTCCTGTGTTCAGGCTGCTGCCTCCCATGGATGATGACCAAAAGTTGCCGTTCCCGACAGCTGTGGCCGGTGCGGATCACTTTGGGATAGTCTCGAGCCAGGTCCCTGCCGCACCAGCGGTACAGCTGGAGTTCTCCGTCCATCTGCATCCCTCCAAGAGACTGCATTTCTTATCCCTGTAGCACATGGAAGCCCAGCAGGCAGCCAGCCCTGCCCCGGGTGTGCTCTGCCCRGAGAGGGGATCCTTCCTTCCTTCCTTCTTTCCCTCTGGCTGCTTCCCGGGCACCTCTCACCAGCACTAACAATGCTTGGGGTATCTCGTGTGTGCCAGTGGGGAGAGGCTGTGGCCGCTACCCAAACAGGCATAACTGTGAAGGAACCTTACACTCTTCTGTGCCTGTTTCTTTAATTCAGCATTATTGTGTCTTGGGGAAGGGGGTGGGAGCAAAATGCCCTTCCCTCACCCTCCTTTATCACTGTGTAATACTTTTTCTACACACACTGTGTATATTAAGATGGGTTTTGCCAAGGTTTTCTAATTAATAGACACTAACCAGCATTTCTTTCTTTTTTTCTCTTCTTTGCACATGTGACTATAACTGCAATGGTACATGGTCTTTCTGTTCTTTTCTAATCGTGAACTTAAGTAAGCAAATTTCTGGTGTCTGTGACATTAATGCACTGTGGGTTTAGCCTTGTAAATTGTTCTGTTCCAAGCTGGGTTCTCTTAAGTTATAGCTGGATGGGGTTTTGTTGTTTTTTAAACTGAAACATAAAACCGTTTTACACTTTGCATATTTTGTACAGTAAAATTCTGGAAATAAACTGAAACCAGATTCGATTGTCCCACTCTTTCCTCTTATCCTTTCAGACAAAAAGCTCTTCTGGTCTTCAAGCATTCCTTAGCTGTGGGCAGGAGGGGCCCTGCAAACATGTGGTTTGGCTTTTTTGAGGTTGTCTCTTTGTCACCCTCGTTCTAGGCCTTTCTGATCTGCCCTGCCGCAATAAAATGCAAACTCATTTATCACTCCTGAAGGAAGACTGKTAGGTGACTGCTTTGAACACCTGAAATACCAAATGATGGGGAGCAAATGCAGCTGGGGAGAGGGGGCAGAATTACTGGAGTGGAAACAGGTTTTTCTGCCTCCTGTGTTCTCATAGTTTGCACACAAATTATGAAGTGCAGGATTCACTGCCGAGTTCCTTATTTGGCCCTGGTGGGGAGGAGGAGTGGCAAGAGGCAGAAAAGCCAGTGCTCCTTGTTTGTGTGGATGCAGGGCTGTGCTCTGCTAAAAAAAGGTGCAGGGATCTCACCTCAACAGCATCTCTGGGTGTGGCTTTCTCCACCATCAGTTTCCATCCCCAGCATGCCAAAAGCTCAGAAAGATCAAGCAGCTGTGCCCAAGGAAATGCGGGAGCAGCTTTCTTGTCTAGAAGTTCTCTGCTGCCCACCCTTCAGGCAAGCCCTCTTTAAGGGGGCGTAGCTGGCCTCACGGCTGGGCCCGGCCCAGCAGCTCTTCTTCGTGGCTTCAGCTGCTGGAAAAATCCACAGGATGCTGCTCTTCAGTAAAAAAGAGTGCAGCAGTTGTGGAGATAAACAGCACAGACAGAAATGCCTGTCGAGAGAAGCAGCTACGTGGGTAATTCTCTGCTTATTCGGGGAGACAGATGTATTTGGGCTAGAGAGAGCTGAACTAAGGCCTGGGAGGAAGCAGGAAGGGTGGGACAGGGGTGTGCTCTGTTCTGCCTCCTGCCCTCCCTTGATCTCTGCTTTTGATCTGTCCCCCTCATCCTGCTGGTGCTTTGGCAGTGCCCAGCCCCAACCTGTTTGCAGGTCAGCTCCCGGAGATGGGCAGGGAAAGGAAACAGCACTGCTGCTGCCCTGCAGAGCCTGAAATGGGGGTGCAGCCATTGCTGGTCGCCTCCTGCCCCTCAGAGGCAGACCTGACTTGCTGGACTGGAGCTGTGGAGGTAAAGGCTCTGTGGGAGTCGGGTGCAGGTGTGTCGTGGGAAGGTGTAAGCATCTGGAATTTGGCATAAACAAGATACTGGGCTTGTCAGCCTCGTCCCAGGCTGTTAGTCTTGAGAGCTGTGTCTTTACATGTGAGTTCAGCATGCTCTGTTTCATTTGTGGGTTAGCCTTGATACTGAATCAACACCTGACTGCTGCCATTCGTGGCACTTTCTGTCCTGCTGTGGACTGTGGAAGCTGAAGGAAGGAACAGGCTTTGCTCGAGGGACTAGTTCCCTTGGCCTTCACCCAGAGCTCAGCTATCTGAATCATAAAGGGCTGTGGTATGTAGCTCAGCAGAAATTAGACCTGAGGGAGCTGATCTGGTTTGGCTGGGTCTCTTCACTGAAGTTGCATGGACCTTTGAGGTGTGATGAGCCTCAGGTGCAACACTGGGTTAAGTATTACTGACCCAAACCTCTGACAGAAAGGGGATGGAGGCTTTTACTGGAAAAAAACCCACCACGTAGAGGGACCTGGCATCCTGAACCAAAGGTAAGCACCTTTTGCCTGAGGGATATACGGGACTTGAGGAGATGCCTCTGCTGCAGTGCCCTTCTTGACTATATGGGAATAAGGCACTGGCTGCCGTGAGACAGCACAGCAGCAACCACTGGTGTGGATATTTGGTGGCTTCATTCATAAGAAGATCAATTGGCCCCAGTAGGTGATGGGACCAGGCCTCACAGCTATGGACAGCCAGAAAACATCAGCTGTGAGGAATGAAGTGGGGATCTGTGGGGCAAAGGCRCCGCACACAGTCAGAGCATAAAAATGGGGTAAGAAAGGGATTTGTCCCCTTCAGCCACTGGCTCCAGAGCCTTGCTTGAAGCACTAGCGGCACCTCACTGTGTGATATTGTTAGCTAAATCAGTAGTTCAATGAGACGTGGCTGTGGAGGTCGGCAGGGCTTCAACCCCCAAAACATCTCCCAGTGCAATGAACTGGCTCTGCTGTCTCTGCCCCAGGTCTAGAGTCCTAGGAAGTACAGGAGGGGTTCAACTCCAGGGCTTCCGAAGGTGCTGGAGCTCGGGGGAGGTGGGATGGGTGCAAGGGGAAGAGGATCTCAGCAGGATGTGGTGTCTCACAACAGCATACAGGAAGGGAAGGTGTGTTGGGAGTTGGCCAAGCAGAGTGCTTTGATTTGTCTTTCAACACCCCTCCTGGGTTTATGTTGGATTGGGAAGGTGATGGGTTTAGGTTACAGTCCTTTCCGGTACTGACAGATAATCCACTGGGGCAAGGGCGTCCGTTCCCTTTTCATGTGTGCATCCATGGACTGCTGGGTCAGGAGGTGCTGAGAGAAAAGAGAGCACTGAGCACAACGTGTCTGCAGAAGTAGGAACGGTGTAGTGGGGTGATGGCATAGGCATAAATCATCATCTATGGACAAGGTTACCCGAGCTGCTTTGAAATGCTGTAACAAGTTTTACAGCCCTGCTGTGAGCTGGTGTGCTAGTTTATGCTGACACGTTGCTGGGAAAATGGAGAGTACCTCAAATGCGAAGAAAGCTGTTTTCCTGTTTCTCTCCATCTCCCTGTGCCCTGAGCCGATCTTCCCTTCCTCCAGGATCTGGGGACCTGAATGGAGTGAAGAGTCCTGTACAGGACTTGGGGCTTGCTCTGCTTCCAGCTCAGTTAATGTGAATAACCTGGGGACACCAGGAGCCCTCTTGCAGCAGGACTGCTGCTTGTTGGCCTCCCCAAGCYCCTGGGTCCTGCCCCACTAAATATGATTTAAAAGAAGGAGGAAGAGAACTTTTACCTTGTGGATGTGCRTTTGGGGTAGCTCAGTGCATCCACCTTGGTTATGCATCAAAACACGGAGCAGGCAGCAAAACCTCAAGAGAGGCAGTTACAGAAGGCAATGTGAAGTCGGTGGAAGAGACCTTAGAGATTAGGGTGTGGGTTTTCCCTCCAGCACACTGAGAAACATGAAGGCACAGAGATTTTTAAAAACTGAGACACCACAAATTGCCCTAGGCGTGAAGCTACTCTGTAAATTGAAACATTTTAAGTCTCTTCCAAAGGCAAAAATACCGGGTTTCCGAATGCTTAAACATCTACGGTCTTTGTTGTCTTTTTTTCCCTTGTTATTTGAAAAGGTAGCATGAATGAAAAGCGGATGCGTGGGGAGAAGGGAATTCTTGACAAAACACATTTGATTCAGCCTCTTTGAAAGTTTTAAGAGTCACTCAGAATGTTATGGCTCTTTGGACCTCTCTTCAGCACAAGTCAGATGCTGTGGGCATGCTTTAAAAGAGGGAACAAGAAGGAGCTGATTATATCTGGGCCACAGATGTGAAACAGATCTGCAAACCTTTTAGCTTCTATTTTGTAAAAGCTCATTCTTGAGTACTCATAATACCAGATCCTACAGTTGATTATAATTTTGCTTTGTAAGTGGTTGTGAGAAACTGGTTTAGTAATTCAGTAACTAGACTGTGGGAAGCTGTGCAAATTCCTTCAGCAATTTCATTTCGTGGGGACTAAAATGTTCCTCAAACATTCAGCTACTTTTGTTGTTCAATAACCTCTCTCTTTGTCACTAGCAGGAGCAGGGCTTTGAATGTTGAATTGAATTTTAAAGCAAAAATCAAAATCTGACACCAGGCAAACTTGAGGGCTGCTCTCTGATCAAACATCACTTTATTTTTACCTGTGTTACGGAGGGAGGGAGCTGGTTCAAACTGGGCTTCCTCCAGATCCAAAAGCAGATGAGGTTGCCTGTGGCTATTGAAGTCTTTTACCACCCACGACCAAAGGAGGCTCAGTCAGGACAGCCACTGACAGTCTCTGGCAGGGAGACTTTGGCTTTCTKGCTGCTGTTGAAGTACGGGATACCCCCTCCAGCAAACTCTTTAACCCTCGAGGCTTATTTCTTGTGCRTGAAGCCATGACGCTTGTCTTCTGCTCAGAGGGTGTAGTGGTGTGATTACTGGCGGCACTGGGGGTCACTGGTCTCTTCCCACCACAGTGGCAGCAGTCAGGGCTTGGTTGCAGGGTGATGGTTGCTCATCTGGATTTTGGGACAATGGGAAAAGATGTCCACCAAAAAAATTCTGGTACTTCTGCTCAGGCTGGTGAAGTGGCTTTTCCCTGGGCATGTCCCACCTGTCCCCCTCACAATAAAAGCCAGTGACAGCCTTGTCCGGACATCTTCCTCCTCAGAAAGGAAATATTGTCCCTCCTCATGTTCACAGCCGTAGGGGTCCAGCACAGCCAGTTCCTAGCAGTGGTGTGAGGGAGGCTGCTGTCTCCTGGGCTGAGATGACCACAGAGAGTAGGGGCAGGGAAGGGCTCTGTCCCTAAGCAACCTTCAGTACCATATGCTGTGGGGGTGGGTTGAGGAGAAGAGGAAGGCTACATGGAAATGGAGAGAGAAAATAAATTAGGGGAGCCAGTGAAGATCAGAAGAGTAGTAAGTCAAGAGAGATGAAAAGAAGGTGAAAAGGCTGTTTTCTTGTTTTCCATAGCAGTAGGGACAATGCCCTTTGAGGGTTTTGCTGAACTCCTTCATCACAGGGACTTGGCAAGAGAAAGCGCAAGGGGGAGTGAGGCACCGGAAGGATCCTTGCTTCCATCCCAAAGGCAGTTTGTAATCTGAGTCCAGAAATGGGTCTTCAAGCTGCAAGGAAGCTCTGCAGCTCCTTTTTTTCTTTAAATAGCTTAGCACCTTTTAAACCTGACGGAGAGTGTTCTGGGAGCTGGGCCAAGACTCTGCCCTGGACCCTGCCCCACGGTCCGCGTTGTCATTAGACAGCATCTTCTGCCAAAGAGGTGTGAGAGCCATCCCAGGGCTGTCCTCCAGGGGTACTGACCATCCAAGGGCTGCTTTGCTAGAGGTCAGTTGTACAAGGGAGTGGGGAGATGGCAGGGGACGCTGCAGTGCAGTGGGTTGACACAGAGTCTTGGGTCTCAGGTAGAACACAGTCCTGCTGGTGCAGCCTCATTACCGAGGTCAATTATCTTTCCTGCTGTGCTCTGCTGTTTCCAGTTTCTAGCAGCTGGTCTTGCACTGCGTGGCACAGACATACCTGAGGTGTACAAGCAGCCTGGAGGCAGTGTGCTTTGCCTCAGAGGGCCGGGGTGCTTTCCGCCTCTTTGCCTGTTCCTCCTCTTCAGTTCCTCCAAGTCCAGGCATTAGTGTGCAACTGGCTCCGTGCGGGACTTCCTCACAACTGAAGCTTTGCTGCAGTGGAGAGGAATCCAGGTGCAATCTTGGCCTGTTCTCACAAGACTGCAAGTCAGTGGCAGCTGGGAAGTGATGTATTCCTGTCCAATTAATTATTTTCCTGGGAATAAAAGGTGATGTTTTTCCATTTGGTCTCTGTAATGAATCAATCATTTCTTTAGGTACGATGTGCAGACAGACATGGAGAAGCAGCCGGTGTCCTCGGCTCTGCCTTCATGTTGGTGTCTGGCTGAGTCGCTTCACTCTGGGATGGGAAGCAGCTGAGATCTCCGGTTTCACTACGGGGCCGTTCCTCTTCCAAGGAGGAGACAGGAGACTCATCACTCCTCAGAAACATCACAAAAACTGCTGACCCTGAAAACGTGGAGTAATCTGTGATTTCCAGAATGCCTCGCTTGTCCTCTTCTTCTGCAGCTGTTTCCCTAATGATTGACACAAACTCAGAGCAGTTTTGGGTTCACAGAGCCTCTACCTCAGTGACTACTGCAACAGCAGAAACTTTCCCCTCCATGCTGCAGTATGAGAGCTGCAGTGTGTTGCTCCTGATGGGCTTCCCTCTCCTTTGATTGTTGTCCATGAGCAGCACGGGGTAGCCTGTGATACAGCACCCCAAAAAACCCCTCAGCTGTGCCCTCCAGCCCCCTGTCTGGGGACAGGAGGAGGTGATGCATAACTTGGTGTTCTYGTCACATATCATGTGTTTGTGGGGTCCTCACTGTCATTGGGGACTGATAAAACCAGGGTTTGGAGTACTTTGAGTACTTACTTGGCAGTGGTGGGTTAATGGTTGGACTCAATGATCTTAGGGGTCTTTTCCAACCACAAGGATTGAATGATTCTATGAAGTAACTCATCAGCTTAAAGCCCTCGCAGCTGGATGAGAGCAAAATACAATTCCTGTCTTATGTGTATTAAGACYCATTTAATCTGTCTATTTAACATGCTGGAGAAAAAGAACTGTTTGTGAAGAGAGACGTGCTTGCAAAAACATTTGGTTCTGCCCACGTACACAATTTTTTTTTTTAATAAAGGGTTTCTTTGTAGGTTCCTCATCCAAATGTGCTGACCTTTTTCTCCTCAGTGTATAGTGAGCAGGGTTAGGCTGACTTTGCTCCTCAGGGCGTTCCAAATGGTCCTTCTTTCTACTTCTGACAGAGGAGCCCAGGAGCACCTGTGTCTGGGGTCTTGTGTGTCCTCCCCATACCACTGTCTTACCCATCCCTGCAAGGAAGACACCCAAGTTCCAGGTGCCACCTCCTTCACCAGAGGTATTGCCTCATTGAGCAGTTTGGTCATTAGGATCTCGGGGCAGACAAGGTGTTATGGGTAAATGGGAAATACTTTGCTGCCCACTCATCCTCATTGCTGCAGTCCTTCCTCTGTGGCAGTGCTCTCTCAACTTTTTATGTGTTTATCCCAAAAACTGACAATAAACAGTTCCTGTTCATGGGCAAAGACAATGATGAGAACTGTAATGGTGGACTGAGGGAAGAGAGAAAGGACAGCTCCCTCAAGGACTGCACTGGCACCGTGAAGGAGTGGCAGCTGTAGGCTTAGCTGTTTTTTGTATAACTCAAAGGAAACTTTCCATAAACTGCTGGCACCAGCCCCAGTATGAGTTCAGCCTCCACACTTCAACATTATTTATTTTTTCCCCCCAGAGGTCTGTTGCTTTGAAGTGTATTAAGTGCCTGTGAAACACCTGGGCACTTGAACATGTCCAGAGTGCCATTTGCAGGGTCTGCCTGCTCTCCTGAGTAAGCTGTGCCTCTCAGAGCATCTAGAGAGGGGCACATCAGAACAGAGGGTCATCCCCACCCGTCAGCGGGAGAGGAGCACACAGAAAGCACCTGGGCAGTCAGCATGTCTGGAGATTGTGCTACTTAGGAAAGGCAGTAGAGCAACTCTATTTATTCTTCATGTTTGGAGCGACTGACTTGTAGGCACTGGACCTGTGCAGGCTGTTGCCTTGTGCAGGGTAAAACTGTGTGTGTTTTGCTTCTGGGAATAGCCACAAGGTAAAGATAATCTAGTACTTTGCTCGGGTGAGTAGTTGTCCCTTAATCACAGACTAAGAGACAACTAGAGGGCTAGTTTTGCCTCTTCTTGCTCCTTACCAGAGTGCMTGAATGAGACCCTGAGTCCTGCTTACTCCCTCTCTGAGCTGGGGTCCTCCAGCAAACCTCTTGAGGAAAGAGCAGAAGGAGAGTGCTGGGCACCCTGTCAGCTAGCAGGGAGTGGGGTATGAGTGAAAGAAAGGAGGGGACCTCCATGCTGAGAGCACTCTGAATTTCAAGGCTTTTGAAAGTTGTTCATCACCCCAGAGCAAGCAGGTGGTCTCCCAAAACAAACTTGGTTCGTCTTCCAGGCAGTGCTTATGCATCATAAGGAYGCAAGAAAGGGCAACCCTGGGGGCTTTGCTGCCTTGCCTATTCTTCTAATAGGCTGTATCTGAAAAACTCGTGTGGAGTGTTTGATGTTCAATGAGGAGCTAACTTTGCCTGTGGTCATTTACCATATTAGCACAGTATTCATTCCTGTGCATAGAGATATAGAGATATCCACCTCTGTGCTGTTCGTACTGGCACTTTCCACCGAGGGGATGTGGCACACATGGGCACACATGGGAACATACCAATACTTCAGCTTTTTTATACCAGTAGTTTCAAATTTCTATTTCAGCTAATGTAGAGAGAGAGAGAGAGTCAAAGAGACTGATCAACAGGCAGGGAAAAACAATCTATAAAATCTTGCTTTGCAGTTCATCTGATAAAGGAAATATATAGTGTGTAAACCTTGTTTCTCATCAGGCTGATTCACATTTGTAAAACGAGCTCTGATTCTTCTGTCCCTTGCACTGTTATTTCCCCTCACATCACTCACCTCTGTCCTAAGCCAGTGTAAGGATGGTCAGAACAATGATTTTTGTCTGTAGCAGGAGAGGAGATGTGTACCCTACCTATGCTAACAAGTCCGAACAACCGGAGAACGTCTTTATAAAGACAAAACCACTTCTGAACTCTGCATTCATTGCACTACTGCCACACCTAATAAGCTAAGACAATGGAAATCTACTGGCATGGGAAAGCAGGGAGACCTAAAGCTGCCACAGTGACCTGCACATAGGTGGTGCTGCACTCGCCAGGACTGTGTTGCAAACCCTTTGCTTTGTCAGCGACCTCCTTGACCGCAGACTGGTACCCTGAGCACCTTCTCAGCCTGCAGTCAAAAGAGGCTTCTCATGGGCTACCATGGGACCTCCGAGTCTCTAAGCAGGGAGCAACTGTACAACTAAATACTCAAAAGCCAAACAGCTTGAATCCATTTGCTGCTCGTTCCCCGACGCACCTCATCCAATATCTAACATGTTTGGATGGATGTGTTCCCTCCCAACATCTTGACCATGCTACCTAGGCTTTGGGTGAAGAGTCAGCTAAAGCTGGAAGGTCATGGGGAATAGGAGTGCTTCAGAGTGGGCCCCTATGTGTGGGACCACACAGGGGAAGGAGCCCCTTCAGAGTGGCTTGGTTCAGTGCCACGATCTTCAGACTCAATGGTTTGGACTCAGACTGGTCTCAGAGCTGGATCAGCCTGTCCAGCAGTTCACGAACTCGTGAGCTTTGATGTCCCCTATCAGGCCACCTGCACTGACCCAGCTGTGGCCCGAGCTTTCAAGTAAAAGGAGGTTCGGACAGGGGACACGGTGTTCAGTTTTGCATTGGACTGCCAGACAAGAATATCCTGTTGTTATGTGGAATCACTGAAAACTTTAATAGCATCCCTAAAACCTTCCTCCCCTCCCAAAGCATTTTGCTGCTCTTAGCATGTTAGAGAGTAGCTACGGACTCCGCAGCAGAACTTGCAGGATTGAGTGGTCTTGGCAGAGTAGCTGCAAAGGGCACTGTGTTTAATAAAAGGGCTAAACTTTACAGTTAGGGTTTTCCCTATGTCTTGAAGTGAGATTTGGTCTTTGGATGTTAAGTGCTGGGCCGATGAACACGGAAAATACAAACTGGCTCCCTGCGTCCCTCTGGCAGCAAGCAGGCAGGCACTTTTCTCCCGCCCTGGGACACTTGGGGCAGATTCCCTGCAGATTCCTATTGTCCTTACTAAGGAGGCATGATTTGCAGCGGTGCTGGGAGCCTGCAGGTACTGCCCTCCGCAGGGGCAGTCCCGGTGACTCAGCACCGCTGGGAATCAGGCGAGGGGGTCCCGGCAGGGGCAGGGGCGGGGGGAGCGGGGCAGGGGGGAAAGACGAGCAGCGGTGCTTGCTGATGCTCAAACATAGGTCTTCCAATGGAGGGACCTGCCGCAGGGCGAGGGCTCTCGAGCCCCACAAGTCAAACTGCACAGAGTCACAGTTAGTCGTCATCATCATCGTCGTCATCATCATCATCGTCATCATCATCATCGTCATCATCATCATCATCATCATCRTCGTCGTCATCTTCATCATCATCATCATCTTCGGTGTTTATCTTCCCAGAAAGCACATCCTCTATCCAGTCCTCTAGCTCCTCGGCTGTGGGCAGGTCATCGTCGTCTCTGATGTCCATCCAGACACTGTCAGCCTGTGGGGACATGTGATGAGGGATTAGCTGTCCTCAGGGACACGGGGAAGAGATGGGGTACACGGCTATTGTGGGGTGAGGGTTGGACCACGGGTGGGATGCAGGGCGTGAGCTCCCTCTCTGCCACAGCCTGTGGGCAGGCTCAGCCACATACGTCTCTCTGCCCATGCATTGGGATCACCACTTCCCCCTGGCGTGCTGCTGCGTGTGAGCAGGGGCAGTGGGACTGGTCAGCAGGCTTACAAGAGTGTGTGGTACTGTGTGCCCTGGTGAGGTGTGTGCCTGCCGCCTACACCTGTAAGCAGCAGTGTTGCCCACCTCATGCACTGTCCTTACTCTGTCTGGACAGTTCTGTAGACTCCAAGTCTGCATAAAGAGATCTCAAAGAGACCTATGCCAGGGCCCCCTGCATCGCCCCAGTTCACAGGACATCACAGTGTTCCCTTCCTTTCATCCAAAGCCCTTCTGGGATTTCTTGGAGCCTCTACAAACCTGTCAGCATCCCTTCTCCCCAACCTCCTTTACAACCACCTTTGCCTCAGGACCTTGCTTTGGATGCTCCATGTGCGATAGAGGTTCCTGCTCTTGGAAGACCCTTTCCTCAGATCATCTCAGCCGTGCTCCCGTGCATGCACACAGTGCACCTCTGCTGAATAGTGAAAAACACCAATGCCCTGCACTGCAGGTGCCCTGTGCTCCTTCCCTCTAGCTGCCTGCATTTCTTCCATAAACCAGAGGAGATGGGGGAATTCGGTAAGAAGACCATGACTAAATTGTGGCTGTTACCCAAGGACAGCAAGCATAGCTTAGATGGTCTCTGGGGCCTGGAAAACAAAGTGTTCCTCTCTGCTTTGCTATGGGTTCCTCGGGTAAATTCCTGGGAAAGCCCTTTCCCTTCACTGTCTCCCCTCTATAAAAGAGGATCAGCCTCCTGTTTTGCAGAGGTGCTGTGATCTCCTTCAGTGTTTGATGTTGCAGAAGCAAGTGATCTTCATACATCAGAAGATAACTACCAGCTTTTGCAAAGGCATTCAACTTCTTTGCCTGTCTGTGGTACCAAATTCTCTTCAGTTTATAGCTTGCTAAAAAGCCAGGCCAATTTCTGCTCAAGGAAAGCTGTTTCTCCCATACAGTACTTTACTTCTAAATCACCAAAACTGTAATAAAAATGAGCCATGGAGGGGCAGCTCTTGCCTCACGCAAATGTTCTTGTCCTTAACCTCGGGACTGTTCGTGCGGCAAAAAGTGACACTTTTAAATAATGGGAAGAGGAGTGGCTCCATTTCACCTAGAGAAGGTGCTGTGCAAATAAAGCAGTGATATTTTGCAGAGCATCGTGGCCCTAGTCCTGTGTCACAGTCACCACAATGTGATGAGCCAGTTGGGGCTGCTGGGAGCTCTGGTGTTTGTATTGGCAGGTTTTTACAGAAGTGATGGGGTCACGGGGGTTATGTCCACTGAAGCCAACAGCAGTGTTTATTTTCACTCCGTTGTGTAAGCCCCACTTTGTACCTGTGTAACTTGGCTGAATGCAGTGATGTAACACTGAAATAACAAAATGAGCTCAATGTTTGTTTTAGATATCACCTGCCAACCTAGAACTTTCTTAAATCTCTCTCGAGAAATAAAAAAAGGAGCTGAGAGGAATGAAACAAAAACTGCAAACACTATAATCAACAACCTGAAACATTTACTATATCAAAGCCAGATAATGTATGAGTTTTTATAGGTCTCTGAGTGACTGCTAGGTAATACGGAAAATGTTCTTACCTAACACTGCTTTCTATATGATACTCATGCTGCTGACAATCCTACTTCCACGAATTTCCATTGATTGCTGTTTAATGTAGCTTTGACACGACTTAGACATGACCAGTCACGGTAAATATAATGCAGGGAGATACTGTGGACTAGTATTAATGGCAAAAGACTAGAAGACTTGGGCTCTATTTCTGGCTTGTCCGTTCATTTCTCTCATGATCTTAGATGACAGATGCTATCTTGGCCCTCTTCCCTTTTGTCTCTCCCTTAACAATTCTACTAACAAGCCTTAATTCACTGAGTCCTCACTCTCTAGGTGTCTGTCCCATGGTCTGGTGGAGTACTGCTCTATTACAGGCAAAGAGCTCACATCCAGCCAGGGCTGCAACCACTCCGTGATTCCCAAGTCACCCTCTCAACCCCCTCAATGCGATGGGCAAGATCCAGAGGCTCTGCTTTCTTCATGACACCATCGCTTTGCCTTCCCCATCACTTCTCCCATCTCACGGTCTCACAGCATCTGTTATAACAGGAGGCACAGCTGTCCAATATACCCTTGTTGTTTCTCTTTTTCTGGGCCAATACAGGAGAGAGGATATGGCGGCTGGAAGCAAGGTCAGTGTTGAGCCAAACCAGCACCCAGCCCTGCACACTTGTCCCGACTCTAAGTCCCTTGCTGCTCTCTTCTAATGAAACATCAAGCTCACTTACGACTCAAATGTCAAACATGAAGTCAAGCACCAATTTACAAACACTTCTGCGGTGGAGAGATTTCTGTTTCCAGAGACACTTACATAACCACGCAGGTTCATTTTAAAGAGATTAAAACACCCAGCACTTAAACATCAAAAATAAACTAAGGTAATAAGTGAGCCAGGCAGGAGCATGCTGCATTATGGGCTTTCTGATCATCTGGATTGTTATCGTCGGAAAGAGATACAAATGGTTTCTCTCTGCAATCGTGTCAGGGCTGTGAAGCATGTTACATCACACTCATCAGCTGTCCCGAGATCTCTTCTGATGGGGGTCAGATGGGTCCCTCTTCCACCTGCCTTAAAAGCTCACAGCCTGTGGGCAACCTGAGATCAGTCCCGTGACTTGCTGGCTTGAAGGCAACCATGGTGAAAACAGTAGCTGCTAGAATGTTGTCTCAATAGCAGAGCTGGGGGTGTTGTGGGTCCTGCTGCTACCTCAGCTGTGCCAAAGTAGCCCCTGCCTCTGCAGGTCTCCCTCTGTGGCACTGCTGCCTGCGGGATTCTGTGGAAACCTTCTCTGCCACCAGGTGTGGGGCAGGCRGGTCCCCTCTTCCCATCCAGATCCCTCCAGCACTACCCACACGGCTGTGGCTGAGGAGGAGGGGGGCCTGGATGAACCCCAGTACACCCTCCTCACCACAGCAGGATCCCTCCTTTACCAGTTTATACTGTACTTTTCTTAAAGCTGTGCATTTCTTTTGTTTTTTTCAAGCTGTGCAGTTCTCCCTGTCATCTGTTGGGGACCATCTTTCCCTCCTACACTCAAGCTGTGCCCTTTTCCTTCTGCAGAATAAACAACCTCCTTTTTCTCCTCTTCTCCTCCCCAAGCATGGCTTTCTTTTCCCCCTACACACACTTCTCTACCACAAACCCACCCAGGCTGTCAGAGCACAGAATGGCCAAGGGTGCATGCTGTGGGTTGGTGTGGAAATGTGAGACCTTAAAACCAAAACTGGGCAAAGCCCTGAATCCCAGGTTACAGAGACTGGTCCTGTCCTCAGCAGATGTGGTTTGTGTGTGATTTGGCAGCAGAAACACACTCAGACCAAAGCCCTCATGTCAGACATCAGAGGTGTTACAAACCCTGCAGCATGTGGGAATGGTGAGGTCTTCATATTCTTTCCCCAGGGAAAAAGCCTATTCAACCCGCACTTCACAGTGGAAATCCCACCAACTCCAGTGGACCTCAGGTCCCACCTTTTCCAGCACCTTAATTTTGGGATTGCTGGATTTTCTGGGCACATGCTACTCACATCCGTGACGTTCACCACCCCGATCTGTGGTCGGAACAGGTCGATCTTGAAGGTCTTCTCCCAGTAAGTGATGAGCTGCAGGAGTGAGACACAAAGCTCGGACAGGGGTGTTTGCAAGATCACGTTGCATTAGTTCAGTCAGCTGGGCTGAGGAGCAGGGAATGTGCATCCACATGTGCACGGGAGAGAGGAGAGGCTGAACACAAGCTTGAGCTGCCACCCATGGCAAAGGAAAGTGCCAGCTCCAGGGGTGTTCCCAAGACAACACCTTCATGGGAGGCAGACCCAAACAAGCAGCTCTCAAGGGGATCACTTGTGGTCCAGTTTCCCGTCCTTCCCTGTCCCAAATTCCCTGGGGCAATTCCAGCACTCGTGTGTGCACACATGCACCCCCCCTCACGCCCACCCCATCCATGAATTAGACCAAGAAAGGCAGAGAGCCTCTGCCACTCACCAGAGGAAAGTCATCAGGGTCAATCCAGACAATGCTCAGGTCGGGATTGTCTGTGTTGTCCCTGGCAACCTGCTTCAGGATTTCCAGGAACTCAAAACCATCTGAAATGATACATGAACCACTGCAACTCTCCTGCAAACGCACAGGCACTTCTTGCTTGTGGGGTTTCCAGCTTCCCTGGCTCCCCTATGCACACAGGAGTTGTTTATAGTTCTCATTAAAATGCTGTCTCCCAGCGCTTTCTTTTGATAATAAGGCTTTTAAYTTCAAGCATCCTCCTCGGGTATTGAAATTAGTTACACATGAATTAAGCCTCATAATCCTTCCGTGGAGTGGAACAATGTCACTATTTTCTTGTGGTGAGGGAGGAACTGAGCCCCCAAGAGGCCAAAGCTTTTTGATTTGCTGATGGCTCTGAGAAGCACCGACGCCACGGCTTTTCAGGAGTCGGCGGCGTCGGGTTTCCCGCATGCCTATCGCACCCCCAGCCCTCAGCACTTTCCCAGAGCCACACAGCAAGATGGATGCAGAGCTAGGGAGTGAATCCTGGTACTGGGGTGGAGGGGATGACTTTTTTTTCCCAGGCAGTCATCCACTTATATCCAAAATTTTAATCCTGGCTAGCACACCCGCTAGCATAAACACCCAGAAGCATCTCGGCTCCCATCCCAATAGGCTGGGCCTCCCCATCCCAGAAAGGGTGCTAGGTTCCACAATGCAAACACAGTACATGAAAATGCACTTTCTTGAGGGATGGACAGTCACACAAGGAAGAAAATGGCCTCCTACCTGGGTCATCTTCTTCAGCAAAGGCTACGATGTGGATACCCTCCATGTCATCCTCCTGGAAATAACAAAACTATTACTGAAGGGCGAGGGAGGCAGGACAGAGTTGGGGTGGTTGCTGGAGATGAGGAGCAGTGGGATGCCTTCAAAAAGGACAATTGCAGAGGGAGGCTTGACTACAGCCCCACTGAGACAACAGAAATGGGAGCTGAGGTGAGGCTGAGTCATGAAAGTATTAGGTGCTGAAGCGGGTAGTTTGGGTAGTGTTGCTGAAACTCTTCAGATAAAAATGAGGTGGGCACCATGATGGCAAAGTGAGGGAGCTTCTGAAGGTGGGGGGCAAAAGCTTGTCTGCAGAGAAGGTCAAGGGTTGTCTGGTGGGGGAATAGAGGCTCACCCTTCATGCCTGAGGCCACCTATGCTCATAAATTTTCAGCTCCCAGAGGGTGGTTTGCAGGGAAACAAATACCTGTCACCATGCTCAGCCCCAAAATAGGCTTCTTTGGGGCCAGCAAAGGAGGTTTTCTCAAAATATGAGAGGCGAGGTGGCTCATTTGAGCCCCTTTTGGGAGGTGAAGGGTCTCTGCTCTAGGTGAGGGTCTCCCTGAGCAGTGAGGGAAATGGAATGGGGGGCTCATTTCAGGGCTCCGATGAGTGGTGGACAGAAATTACAGCCTAGTGGATGACTTTTCTCCATGAAACACGTGAGTAATGATATTGGCAGAGGCCAATGGATCTGCCAGCCGGTTCATCATCTGCCTGCTATGAATGTCATCGCTAAATTATCCCATGGATCGGTTTTGCCTTCCTCATCCGCTGTCGGTCCCAGTTTCCATTTCAATCGGTTTTAATGCAAGAAAAAATTCCCATCTAAATGCTAATTTCTTTTCCCTTCCGAGCCCAGAGGTGACAAAGCCACCATCAAAAACTGAAAGGGAAAAAAAACCCTGAAAGATTAAGTGGAAAACATTATCTTTAAAAACAATAGTGGATGCTGAGCCTTTGTGGATGTCTTCAGGGAATATGTTTTCACCAGGACATTCTAGGCAGCTTTGCTTGGGATTCAGACCACTTACAGCTGGCAAAACCTTCACTGTTGCTTTTTCTTCATCTTTGCCAGCAGCATTGTCAGACAGCAAAATAAAAAAGTATATATTTATGCCATATATAATTATATGTATACAGCTGTATAACATAGCTCTATTCTGACCCACAAGGCAGCAAACAAAATTGGAGTAACTCCAGTGAAGGCATTGAGGATGTTGAGAACTTGCAGCGAGATGAGAATCCAGCCCACTGTCTTCTGTAGGTACAAGTCCACTACTCGCAGCAGAGACAAGCTCTGTATTCCCTGGCCGCTGGTTGAGCAAACATCCCACCACTGTGAATTCACACTTTTCCTGAGGCTGTTTTAGAATATGTTCAGTATGAAAGCAAAAACACTGCGTGTGAAATTTGGGTCTCACTGAAGCTCCATTAAAAACCTTGGAGGGGCTTTGGTGGATCTTGGAAGCTCTGCTCTATACAGAATCTGTATTTCAAAACAAATGAAAAGCTATCGTGCCTAAGTGACTCATAACTCCTGGCTCAGTTTTATTACCTCTTGCTTTGCTGTATTAAAGACTCCCGAGGTTTTTGCCACTTTGGAGTTCCACAGAGTTTCATGTTACACAGCCAAGAAGGGACATCTGAATGCTGTTAGAAATGTGTTGAGCCTTTTGGAAGAATGACTGCATCTTCCTTAGTGTCTATAAAGCACCTGTTCAGCTTTGTTTTTCAGAATTCAGTTCTGGCACTTGAGGGCCCCTGACTAGCTTTTAACATCATATTCATTCACAGTGAAGGGATAATTTGTTATACACAATTTTTCTGTCATTTTCACCCTTCCCCTCTTCCTCACCCCCGCAGACCAGGAGAGTCCTCTGTGTGTGATAGGGGCCAAAATGCTGGTTAGTTCTTCACAGTTGCTGATTTGAAGTTTGCTTGCACTCTGAGAAGTGCAATCAATGCACGATCTGCTTTGAAATCTATATAATTAACTGTACTGCCTGCCCTCACTTGCATTTTGAATTGTACAACTGCTCTGGTACTTTTACAAGGACATGTAGTGGCAGGATGAGGGAGAATGGCTTTATAATGAAAGAGGGTAGATTTAGATTAAATATTAGGAAGCCATTCTTTACTGTGAGGGTGGTAAGACACTGGAACAGGTTGTCCAGAGAAGTTGTGGATGCCCCAATCCCTGGAATTGTTCAAGGCTGGGTTGGATGGGGCTTTGGGCAACCTGGTCTAGTGGAAGGTGTCCCTGCTCACAGCAGGGGGTTTGTAACTGGGYGTTATTCAAGGTCCCTTTGAACCCAAACCAGTCTGTGATTCTGTGAATTTCCATGAGACATCTGTACAACCTCCATTGCTCAACCAGCGAGCAGGCCACGGACATCACCCCACCACCAGCACCGACATCTGTTAGCTGAGATGGAGCATCCTCGGGCAGGATGCCCTCCATAGCTCTATCACAGACACTACACAGGCCTGGCACACTGCTTAGCTTTCCCTCTTCCCTCTGCAGAGCAAGCAGGACCCAGCCCAGCTATCCACCACTGTTGAGCAAAGCATTTGAGCGCACCATTAGAACTCAGGCACTAGGCGTCACAGCCAAGGCTTTCCCCTTTTCCCAGAACAGAGAAAGTAGCTCTGCAAGAAAGGAAAGACAATGTTTTGCCCAGCCAGAGGCTGGAGCTCTTGAGCAGGAGTTTCTTGTTGGAAGCTGCAGGGAACGCATGAGCTTACCCATGTCTCAAACATGTCCTCTGGGCGCAGCTTCCTCAAGGTGGCCCTGAAAAGAGGACAGAAATGCTCTTTGAGGACTTATCCAGCACTGCCACACACGACACTGTCGGCATCATGGAAAAGGCCACCATGGCACATTTGGCTGGTGGCTGGAGTCAGCCATCACATTTTGAATGCGAGCATGGGGGCACTGTAGGTCAACTTATGCTTTCATTTATGGTGATAAAACCCTGCCCCTGGCCCCACTGGAGTCATTGCAGCCACTATCCCTGCTTGGGAAGATGAGATGCCTCTCTGTGCTGGGATATGCTGCTGAATTAGCCCCACACATGGCAGATTGTTCTGTCTGTGCTGAGAGAACAAGGTGACCCATTCACTTTTGTCCTGCAGGCCCTGCGACATCCCTAATGGGCTCTGTCCCCCCTTTCTCCTGCTTTCACCCCAGCATAATTTCAGCACAGGAATCTTTCCCACCTCTGCTGAAGCAAAGAAGACAGAATAAACTCTGTGAAGAAAATTTAGATCCTAACCACCACTGACAAGAAAACATAAACTGTAAGACTGGTCAAAGCAAATTTTTTTGAGAAGTGGTTCATAAAGGAAAAAAAAATTAATAGTGAATATTTTCAGACACATCCATAGCAGGAAGCCCGTCAGAGAGCCTGGCAGTGACTGGAATGTTAGAGGGGCACCCAAGGAATGCAAGGCCATAGCAGACAAGCACAAGTCATCCTTTGCACATCTGCTCGCTGTGGCATCAGCTGTTCAGAGAGGCTCCTCCAGCAGAGCAGGTCTCCCTGGCTGACCTGCCCCAGGACCTGTTGCAAGGAGAAGTGTCAGTCCATGAGGTTTTAGAACAGATTGGTGAAAGCAGTGGCAGCATGTTGCCAGAACCAGGTGGCATAAGTGAAATGTGTAACCTGTCCTTTCAGTTTGCCTCGCCAGCAGAGCAGTGGAAACAAGGAGCACTTTTTAGAGGTTCCTAAATAACCTGAGGAGCCACAAAACTGAGCTGCAGTTTGATCAGAGGAGGGGATCCTCCTGTGGATTAATAACATTGAAGGGTGGAGATGAATGGTCAGTTTTCATGACAGAGGGAATCAAACAATTAGGATTCATAGCATATTCTTTGGCATGATAACATGAATAACATATTCTCACATAATCTGGAAAAGATAGGAAATAGGAATATGTCAGCATTTGCTTATCATATCCGATTCTTTGGCAAGCAACAGAGGCCTGACTATGAGTTGATACAGAGAGATCTCCTGAGACTTGAGTGTCTCCATGATAGACAGACATTTAGGAAGTAACACACTTGCAGAAAACCAACCCTGACTGTACAGGTGCAACAGTGGGTTCTAAATTAGCTGTAATTAAGGATTGCCTCTCAGGAAAGGGGCCCAGGTGTCACAAATTGAGAAAGCACAAGCGCCAAAGGAAAAGGGCAAAAAGAAGGTTACAAACAGCTGGGAAATGGCCAAGGAGTAAAACATACCATTATGGAAATGGACAGCTACACTGTGCACATCCACAGTGAATATGTGTGTAGTTCTGGTCATCCCATCACAGAAATGATATGGACAACTGAAAAAGCACATGGAAACATGGCAGTGGTGAGTGAAGGTATGGAATGACCTCTGTTTGATGAAGATGGACAAGAAGAATTCTCTATCTTGTAAAAGAGGTGACTGAAGAGGAATTTGGCAAGGGTTCTAAAAATTTGGAATGGAAAAGAAAAAGTGAATAGCCTAGAACACGGCACTAATAACGCTAGGGTTGTGGGTTTGATCCCTGCACAGGCCATTCACTTAAGAATTTGACTCCATGATCCTTGTGGGTCCCTTCCAACTCAGAATATTCTGTGATTCTCTCCCTACAGATTACTTAAAGTATTAGTCATTGCTCCTCTTAAGACAGGAGGAAGTAGGTGTTCAGAGAAATTATTAGCTAGCAGGTACAAACTGAACAAATAGGAATGTATTTTGATGCAATACATAAATCAGCTGCTGAACTCATTACAATTAGGTACTTTCAGTATCAAAATAGAAATAAGGTAAAAACCACTATAGAAACTGAAGAAATAGCTACTAAACACAAGATCAGGGATACAATTTTTGACCTAAATCCCCTCACTGTTGATGGTCCAAAACTAGAGATTATATTGGGTGAATGCATATTATATACTCAGGCATACTTGTACTTGGCTTTCAAGATACTTTCCCTGGCTGTTTTCTGGGGGAAGCTCTTGGAGAAAGGAAACTCAGTGGGAAGGATCCGATCACACTCATGTGTACGGATTGCTGTGTTGTTACTCTGGATACTTCCCTGTGTTGGAGGGAGTGAGGTAAGTGGGGTTTAGGTAAGTAAGAGGGAGGAGAATTCAGCCCACGTGTTGCTTCACCACAATTGTAGAGAGGTGGGGGTCCAACCCCAGCATTTCGCATGTGAAAGAGGCATCAACCCAGAGCCCTATTGCTGCAAGCAAAGGAGCCACCATGTAATTTGTGTTTGTGCAACTGAGAGCAAAATCTGGGCTGAGACCTTGGAGTGGCAGTGCCTGGCCACCATGCCCAGATGGACACCCATCTGCTGTGCAGCCTCGGATGAGTCACCTCACGGTGCTGAACACTGGCTTCCTGACCTGCTCAGGAGAGGATGAACTTTCCCACCACAGCTTGGAGCTGCCCAGGGAAGCCTCAGCTGGGAGGCTGTGCATGGGCTCTTCCTGGGCATTTGCTTCAGCTCCTGTCTCAAGGCTACAACGAAAGCTCATCAAATCTCAATTTCTGTGCAGGGCTGGAGGAAGTGGTGGGGAAGCCTGCCTGGGCACAGTAGTGGGGGGCTGTTTCTGGAAAGGCTGTTCAAGGCATGCCAAAGAGTCTGGATACTGCTGACCAGTAGTAGCTTTTCCCAGTGATGTGACAAATCTTCAGTGGGATGGAGAGATGCCAGCGGGGCTCTGCATGTCAGAGGAGGGATASTCCATGCCTGTGAAGTGAGAAAGTCTGCTGTGTGAGGGCCAGGAGGGCAGTGGTCCTCTATACCTTCCTGCAGGGAATATTCTGCAAGCTGCCTACAGGCACATTGCAGCTTCTGAGGTTGCTTTGTTTTAGTCTACAGGTCATCTCCATGTCTGACTAATTCCAGCCTGTGGCTTAAAGTCCTTTACTGATGGCAACACAGGATGAAGCGCTTTTGCTCTGAGAGGCTGAGCATTAACTGCTGGGAATATATTGCTGTCACTACAAGGTTCTTCCCCTGCCATGGCAGCACCTTGACAGGTTTGGGATTTCAGACATCTGATTTTACGAGACTCCTTTTAATCCTCTTTTGAGCCTTGGCACTTGCAGAATGCATGGCCCACTCCCTTGCTTCTACYAAGCACCACATAGCATCTTGAAATATGTAAGACTTGGGGACATTCCACTGCAATTTTGTGCTGGTGAAGAGTTTGCCTTATTAGGCTAGCATTTAGATGACTGTGTTTAATCAGCTTCCTGATGCTGTTGCTTGACAGAAAGAGCTTGGGGAAAAAAAGATGGGATGGACTGAGGTCAAGAAGCACAGGAGGTCAGCAAAGAGAATTGCAAGTACATGGAAGATAGAGGAGCCCTTCATATTTCAGAAAAAGCAGAGATCTGTTTCTGGTGAGTCTCAGATTCTGGAGATGATCTCCCGTCTGTGTGAACATAGACCTCCAGTTGAGCCTGATTTGAGATCCCCCCTCTGTATAGATGGCCCTGCTTTCCTTAAACTCTTGTCTGGTCTCTTGAATGTCTGCTGGGAAATGTAGTTGTAGGAGAATAGGTAGCCTGTGTCTCTCTCCTGAGAGGTGTTTCTAYGGGTGTGAAAATACAGCACCTCCTGGGTAATTGTGCCCTTAAACGTAACTCTGTGCTTTTACACAGGATCAACCTCTCTAGTGACTTTCAGACTATTTTTGTAGCTGAGCCCCTGAACAACTGTGCAATAAACCTGATTGCAAAAAGCACGAGCATCCTTAGCTCCTGCTGAGTTGATCAAACACTGTAGGTGCTCAGCACTGTTCCCACATGAGGCTCAACGCAGCCATAAGAGCTGCGGCTTCCTCTCTGTGCCCGTGGTCAGCAGGAGCCTCTTAGTCCGCCGTGGTTCCTCTGAGCTTGGTCTGAGCTCAGAGCCTGCCTCCAGACATATCTGACACCAGGAAAGGGATACACCCATTAGTAAAGCTGGTTTTGGGAAGGAGGGGACTGAACAGAATTTGGATTTGGCTTGAGAGGCCTTGGAGAGGATCATCTTCTGTACAGACCTAAATTAWAAGCATGGGCAAGTAGGGCAAGGTTTCCAGTCTCCACTGCCTTCAAGCCTCACTGCTTTTTGAGTGAGGACTAACCAGAGAGGAGACAGAGGAGGAGGAGGGAAGCTGTGTTATCACAGCTCCACTGTGGTGAACTCTGATTGCTGTGCAGATACTTGCACCTCTGAGAGCAGGAAAAACACAGCCACTATTTCAAGTCCGGGTCAGCAAATCGTCAAAAGGTGGTCACCTTCCAGATTTTTTTTGAGGGCGATGCCCTAGAGAGGCAAGGTCACAATGACAGATGCCTTTACCCACTTCCCTTGTCCAGGAGTGTCCTGTATGCTACATACCTTCTGTGCTCTCTCACAAAATCAACCAGCTCCTCTTCTGTGTAAGGCTTATCAGGGATGTGAACAGGCTCATCCATAAAGGGTTCATAGAAGTCCACCTCGTTCATCTTTAGGCCTAGCTTCTTGGCAACCTGTTGCAGTGCAGACAGTCACAGGTGAGGGAGCCTGATGTGCCTCTTTGCCCACCCAGAGTCTCTGCTGGTGGCAGAGCTGACATCAAGGTGCTTGCTCTGTCTCTTAGAGCATGCACTCTTAGGGGTGTCCCACAAAGTAGAACGGATCTTTCCCTGGTTAAAAAACCACTGATGCTCCCTACTCTACCGGTGTCAAGCACTGGGGCAGAGCAAAGCCAGAGTCAAGGGCCTGCAGACCTAGTGGGGCTGGTTTCCAAACCCATATCAGGACCTGCCTCCATCCTGCAGAAATCGCCTTTTACCTTGTGACAGAGCCAAAATATCAATGCGGACACCAGTACCACAAAACACAGGAACACTGAAAATGAGAAGTTGAAGCCAGACAATAAATCTGGAACATCTTGAGCTGTCGGAAAACTGGTGGTGGCGTGTGTGAAATCCCATGGAGATCCATGTGTGCTTACCCCTTTGTCAAAGGTGGCAAAGAACTTGATGTATGGCTGGAATTGTTCAGCGGCTTCTTCAAATGCCTTGAAATCTGAAAGGAGAAAAGGGGAATGAAGAAGATATTTCATAGAGAGCTGGCCACACTCTGATCAGCACAGAAGGTATTGGGGAAGAACAAATATAAATTACTGCAAACTCCACCAGATGATGGCCTTAAGTTTCTCCCATGCTTTCAGGGTTTACAAAGAAGGGTGATTTCACATGGAGCAACATGCTGTGCAGCCCCACAGTGCTCAGGAAAGCTACAGATCCTGGCATGCCACACTTAACTGGCGCTGAAATCAGCAGCCCTGTGAAGCAGCTCCAGGGGTAGTTCAGCCTGGGAAACAAGGAGTTGCTTCAGCACTAACGACACTGCCATTCCCTAAACAGCCACCAAGTGCGATTAGGCATGCTTCTCCTGCTGCAGGAGGATGAGGCAGGAACAAGGCAGAGTTTTACTATCAGGTCCTCATGCTAGGTTCAGGAAGGAAGCTCTCAGCCTGGCAGGAGATCTTTACAACAAGCATTTCCCATCTTTCTCCAAAGTAGTTATTACTTAACTGTGTGAGGGTCACAGCCCTGCCCAAGCTGCCCTGAAGCCCAGCTTGGGACAGTTGAAGGGAGAGGTGGGTGGGCTGTTGCATTGCAGCAGGCCTGGTGATACGTTGTTGTTTGGGTAAGAATTCTTGTCTCTGCTAAAGGCAAGACATGCAAGGGTGGGGTGCACACTGCCAGCATTGCCAGGACAGCAGAGAGAGCACTTGGGGCTGACAGAGGAGACTGCTAGGCTTGCAGGGAGAATCTCAGGAGAGGGTTTCTTGCCCCCACCCCTCCACTTGTGAAAGTTGGTTTTGCCCAGAATGGTCCCTGAGTTGCACATCCCTCAGGGCATGGGACCAACCTCTTCCCAGTCTTGGGGATCACCAAGGAGAAGTAGGTCAGTGCCTCTGCCAGGCTGCCTCAAAGGGCCCTGCTCACTGCTGCTTTGAGTTTGGCAAGTTAGTATTTAATATGTCCCCCTTTCCCTTCTCCTCCCTCCTTCTTCGATCTTTTGGGCTCACTGCTGCTAAGAAGGGATGCCTTGCTCCTTTTAGTTGCTCACCCAGTGTAACTGTAACCTCAGCTGATTTTTGGGTGAAGTAAACTTACTTTACTACAGGATCCCCTGGATTATGGCCTTCTTCTCTTGCCAGTAGACACCTTGCAGAAGGGTCACCGCTGTTGGTGTAGGAATGGGCTCATGCATAGCACCAGCAGAAACTTGCCTGCAAACCCCCTCATCCTCCAGCAATTTTCACAGTGTCACAGCCTGCTATATACCACAACACCCTTCATGTTCATGCAGAACAACCAGTGCCTGGTCCCCAGAGCCCCCAGCCAGCCCCATGAGGAACA
Source organism: Amblyornis subalaris (assembly GCA_018881555.1). NCBI lineage: Eukaryota > Metazoa > Chordata > Aves > Passeriformes > Ptilonorhynchidae > Amblyornis > Amblyornis subalaris. The sequence continues at coordinate 2,987,406 of JACAXG010000058.1, forward strand.
TGTTCATCTCACGTTCAGAGTCTTCTCCCTTGAAGTAGCCAATGAGTTTGATTTCGTCGTCGATCTCGTCAAAGGCCTGAAGCTCCAGCTTGTTGTTTATGACCTCCACGGGGTCTTCTAGCAACTGCCATGACAAATGCATGTGATAATGTAGTGATTTGCAGCACCAACCTATGCCTGGCAGGGTGTGTCACAAGCAGCCTAATCGGGGAAAACCAGGTAACCCAATTTCTCTGCCRTTGGAAACCCTACTTAGAGATCTCTGCCTTAACGTAAGGAGCCGAGAGAAGCAGGTCACCTCCAAAGGGAGACATCAGTAGGTTCACTGCAGAGGTGGAAGCATTGAGAGAGAGGCTGATGGAGGACTGGGTAACCTAAATGGATGCTGAGGGACCTACTGCATGAGAGATAAGGGGTAGCCATYGCAGGTGGCTTTAGGGAGGCTGAGAAGAAGGAAGAACAGTTGAAAGGAGCTGGTATGAGCATTGTGAACTTCTGTGAATGATATGTATATACCTATATCTAGATATACTTCTTTTCAAGTGTCATTTGCTGGAAGAGGTCATTGCAAAGATCTTGCTTTTGAAAAAGATTAAAACCAGCATGCTGGATGGTGGCCAAACAGTGGTTTGGAGCAGTAGAAAGTATGGATGTGAATTTTCCAGGCTGATCCTCCTATGCAGAATAGTTTAAACCCATGCTTTGGCTCTATACACATCACAGTGTTAATGAGGAAATTGGAAGATCTATCTGGCACTTTCAACTGTAATTGATCCAAACTTTGTTTCTCTTTTCTTAATTAGTCACTGCTGGTTAAAAGGTTCAGTCTGATTATTTTGCCCAGCAATACTTGTGTGAATCAGGTGTGTTTTAACTAGAACTAAAAAAAACAGGCAGGCAACTGCCTACAGAGGAGTAGAGAACCCCTGGGTTTCTGTTTCTTCTCAGATCAGGCTGCTGAGGCACCACAGATGTGTTTGGTTTTATTTCCTTTCTTTGCCAGGTATTTTCCCTCCTGAGTGGAAAATGCAAAACCACAAATCCTTGCTCTCTTCCTTTTTTCACAGAACATGATTTTTCAGTGACACACCACAGGGCATAGCTAACAAAACCTCATGAAGTGCCTTACAGCACTCCTTGAGAGTGATGCTYCAGGGTGAGGCTGTGCCTCTGCTGTGCCCATAGCAGCACGTGCAGGATCCTGCTGCCATAGGGCCTGAGCCATGGGAGCCTGGCATCCCACTGCTGCAGGGTCATAGCAAAGCTCTGCCCTGTCTGTGACCCTCCTGGGTGGGGCAGACGCCCATTTCTGTTCCTGAAGACACTTGCATGTGTTTTGGCCACAATACTTGTTGCATGGARCCACAGACATTGTCATAGGAGAGCTGAGATCCTAGGGGTCTGTTTTTTTTTTCCCTGGCCATGCCTYTTCTCACCAGCAGTCCTGCACCACAGGTGACCATGTAGACAACCTGCCACCCTGGGAAACAAACCCTGCCAGCTCCACTGCTCACCTTACCTCTCTTACCTGCATTACTGCATGGCAGCTTATAAAGGGAGCCTCATCTCAAAGGAAAGCCAAGCTACTGAAAAATGTTTTCATTATAAAGCAAAGACCATGATTTTGGTCTGTTGCCTCTCCTAGGAAAAGAATATAAAAAAAGAGAAGTGCAACACGTTGATGRGGCATCTACTTTGCATTTAGGCACTGGTACATCATTGTGCCTGTGCAAAAAATGATCCAAGAGCATTTAATTCTAGGGCCTTGACCTTCTCTCACTCATGGCAGTGCAATTTGGGAACTTCACTGAAGAGGTCTATGTTGTTTGTGTCTAGAAATGGACAAATAGCTTGCAACATAAGCCTTTTTCAATACACTGAGCTCTTTTTAGTTGCTCTATGAGAATCCTACTTCTTGGATATTCTTTTTTTGAAAATAGCTATTCTTTAAAAAAAAAAAGATGGAATTTTTGCAAATGGTGAAGTGTTTGCACACAAGCTTGCTAACTGACACGGGTGACCAGCAGTCAGTTACGTGGATCGTTGCTTACTTCCATACAAATACTCCATAAACAGGATAGAGGGCAGGATGTCTCTAAGATATAAGTGGTTGTCAGCATATAAAGGTACCAGCTTTCCTGGGAACTCATGGTCAGACAAGTATTGGGGAAGATGGCAAATGCCATCTCTACCAGGGAATAGCAAACACGGATGAAATTTCAGACAAAGATACACTCATTTTTTCAGCAAACTAAGTATTTGCAAAGTCTTCTCTGAGAGGTTTTATCTAGTTCTGAGCTTATATGTGCTTACATCTAAGAGGAATTCCACCAAGACATCTGCGGACAGTTCCCCATCAAATTCAATCAACCGCTCGTCCTTAAAGACATAGAGACTTCCCTCTTCAATCAAGCCTGAAAGAAGGAGACAGGAAACATAATGTGGTTAACATGTCACTAAAAGCATGTTTAGTGCAGAGGATTTTGATTGTTATTCCAGCAATGCCTCCTGGGAAAATGTAATTGCCAGTTTGCTGTGTTGGTCTAGTTAGAAACAACCTGAGCAATCTCCTGACTGATGTGTCATGACATGAGGGACAGACCTCAGCCAGAACTTGTGCTCACTTCTTCCCAAACCTTGAACTTTTCATTCAGGTCTCAGTTTGRTCTCAGCTGGAAAAATTCTGCACCAGGACTTTGTTTTAGCTTGGCTGTCTATCTTTCAGTAAATACTAGGCTCTGACAGCTTAGATTTTAACAACCTGCCACTATATGGAAAATGGATTTTGATTCGGGTTGTGCTCACTCTCCAGAGAAGGCTGAACTATGTGAACGTCACCAGTGACCTGAAAGTGAGCCTCAAACTGTCTGAGGCTTAGCTGGCCTTGGCACAAGGGTTAGAAACCAATGATAGAGATGCCACAGGCTGCAGGGTGACAGATTTCAAAGCTATATTGCTGGACTGAGGACGGAGTGCCACAGCACCTTGTTGGAGGCTCCAAAATCAGCAGCACTGGCCTCCTGCAATGCAGGATATCAGGGTACTACAGGCCAAGTTGTTTGGCAGTTTCTTCCTTCTTGGAGAGGCAGAAGCTCTTGTCTTTAGTTTAGCTCCCACTAGCACACACAGCCTCTAATTTAGGAGAGAAAATTACAGTCCAGTATGCTTAAACAGTCTCTGACCTTATGTTTAGYGGTATATTTGAGTACTTTTGTATTAATGTGGCACAGTATTTCCATATTGCTTTGTGGGCTAAAATATGAAGTGACTGCCAGCCTCTGGAAGGCAACTGTGTCYAGAGGGGGACAATGCAGCAGTCTTCCACCTTCAGAGCAGGTTTCCTCTTTTGCTCTGCAGAACAAACCAGAACCGTTGGTGCCTGTCTGCCAAACAATTGCAAGGCTACGGCTGCCCCATTTGTAGACAGGGGTCACTCTGTCATGGGGCTGGTGGCTTATGTGATTTCCCTGTATGTTCTGGTTCTGCATCACAGTTCTGTCTCTGTGTAGGAAGAGCATGAAGTTACTCTTTGGCACCTATTTACTGTTTCCGCACAGCGAGCTGTGCACTTACACCTTGTTATTGTTACATTGCCTTTCTTTTTCACTTGGTTTGGTTTTAGCACACGGACCCTTTTTCTTGAAGGGTCTTGGCTCACCCCTTACATCCTTGCCCCCACTGCTCCACTTGATCCTGTCTGTGTTGGGGTAGGCAGGTGGTCAGTGTGCAAGTGCCACCGTCATCCTCCCCATCCTAGTAATAAGGATCTGGTTGTCCTCTATGGGACTGGCTGTTGGGCATCACTCCCACAGTCTCTCCAAGCTGTTCCAGAGATATCAGGACTCACCCAACTTTTTGGCCAGTTTGGCATCCTTCTTGGAGTCCACCATCCCAAAGCCGATGCTCCTGGGCTCCAGGACCTGAGCTGCCAGCTGTGGGAGGAACCAGAGAGCTCAACATTAGCAGCACTAACACCACAGGGTAGCTAAAGGGCATCAAGCCCTGCTAGCACAGCATGACAGAGACAAGTGACCCATATTCTGCTTTTGAAGAGCACCGATGGATGGGGTGTGTCACATGCTGCCTCTCTGCTGAGATAACCCAGAGGTCACAAGGGTTGGGTTTCTTCCCATTGTGTTGCAGCAAGGAGTTTGCTGGCATTACCATGTGTTGTGCGCTGCTGTTTGACACTGGCATCAGGAGATGGCTCCTGACGGAACTGGGGACACCAAAGCAGTGGGCATGGCTGGTAGAAAGACTGGTGCCGCCAACATAAAGAAAAACCTGATTCATCCGTGGTGCCTCGGAGGCCTCCTGCAGGGGAATGTGACATGTGGGCATCAGGGACATTCTAACTGTGGAAGTGCATGATGCCAGGCAGCAGTGGGTGCAAACTGGATGGGATGCAGGGCACTGCAGCATCATGTTTCCTTCATGCATATGATGGAGTGACCAAAGCAGGCTCCTTTTCCTACGAAATGCTTGAAGTCATGCCTCCTGTCCAGGCTACAGTAACCCGCCCAGATCCTCGTCCCCTGTTTTTGCTAAAGAAATGCATCTAACCCCAGCCATGATCATGTTCACCTTCTCACAGCTTTGCAAAACCACTGCACCCTGTTCCCACCATTTTTGACGAAGGGGCCTCTTGAAGATATCGAGTTCCTGCCTGTTTTGTGAAAATAGATATGTGAGGAAAGGAGAGACGCTCTGCAAGGGCCTCATGGTGGGAGCGACCCCGGGTGAGACCCTGTGAATTCCAAATGGGCTCCTAGAGATGCAGTGACCCTGGAAAATGGGTCCACTTACGCACTGGATGACTGACAGCCCCACCACAAGCATGCTAGGGACCCTACAAGGCAGTAACGGTGCTCTGAGACCACCAACCAGCTGTAAGAGCCTACTCCTCCTCCCTCTCCCTTCCTGCTCYGCGAATGCCTCTGATGCTGATGGTCTTCTTGATGTTCCTCCTCCAACCCTGCCGGATGGTGGGGGATGATGGAGATGAGGGGTCAGGGGCCKCTGGGACAGGAATGTCCCTATTAGGGCACAGCTGTCAGTGCTTGGCAGCAGGRGGCTGGAGGGGGGCAGAAGAAAAGCCATGGCCAGGGAGATGGCAGGCTGATTTATGAGGAAGCTGCCCCCCCCGGCCTGTTTTGGCTCCCTCCCCCAGACTCAAAGCCAGTTTGAATGTCACCCAGCGGTGCTGCCACCACGGTCGCGCGGCCCCTTGGCTCCCCTGCTATAAATAGCTTCTGCCTCTGCCAGGCCCCGCGAGAGTGAGCAGCGATTCCAGGCATTGGGGAGCCAAAGTGGTGGGGCAGCCATCCCGCCTGTGCAACGGGGCATCCTGGGGCCCTGTGCTGTCAGCACACAGCCTGTCCCCAAAATTCTGGGGGTGGTGGCAGGCACCCTGGCAATCAGGGCTCAGGAACTTTGCTTGAGCAAAGGGGAGCAATGGAGAATGTGGTTGTTTTTTCCCTTCCACCAAATACACATCTTCAGGCCTGTCCCAAAGCCCTCCAGGAGGACATAGACTCCACCAACCACCACAGCGTTGCTGCAGCCTTGATCTCCCTGTGGCCACCTGCCCTGATGTCTTTAGGGGAAAGTGTCACTGTGGGAGGCAAAAGAGGTGCTTGTGTTATGCAGGAAACAGGCGTCTCAATGCTCTTTCCTTGCTCTTTGCCAGTGCTTTGAAACAAAGGAAAGGCTGCATGTTTGGGGCTTGTGTTTACAATGGGCATGGCCTGAATGGAGCAGAGCACTGGTTTGTGTTTCCATATCCATTGATAAGGCTGATAAGGCACTGGTCTGGTCTGGCATCCCATCTGCTGGCTTAGGCCACGGCTGTACATCTTAGAGCACCTGAGAGCAACTGGTACCCTACATTGCAATGAGAGATGGACATCTCTTGTGAGCTCTTCAGACATCTGCGAGTGAGCAGCGGTGAGAGAAGCTATTTTCTGTTCCCCGTTATGGGGATCTGTCTTTACCAGAGAAAGGGATGGAGCCTATAGGATCATCAGCTTTCTGAGACATTGTCAGCATGTCCCTGCTTATTGGTGGTTGTGTACAGCAGCAAGACGTTCCTCAGAGTCAACACCTGAGACTCTGGCTGCCYTGTGACCAGAGGAAAAAAAAAGGCCAAGGGAAGAAGACTTGTTCAGTCATGTCCAGTCTAGGCCATATTTGATTTAGTTACTTACAGTTACTCATGGCTCAGCCATGAGCCAGACAAAGTCAGGGCACTTTAAGCCCAGTAGTTCTTGACTCTTGCACACAGGAGATGGTTAGGGTTTCTTGTGGGTGTTTGAAGGTCAGAAATGTGCAGAAAAGCTGCAACACCTGCTACAGACAAGTGCTTGGGTGTGAGCAGGGATGTTTGCAAGAGAGGAGGCAATGATCAGGAGTCATTTATGTCAGCATGCAGYGCACATAGGGTAGCTCTTTGGAGGGAAGAGTGCAGTCATGTAGCTGTGAGCATGGGAGCTTGCTGGAAAAGAGTAAATGTGTCGAGAAAACGTGGGTGATGTGATGAAAACTTYTTTGTGTGAGACTGTGGAAGTACTCAGTAGTCAAAAATGGTCTCAGTAATGCTGGAGGTGTGCATGTTGGTGTGGCAGGGCTTGTGTGACTGTGTCTAGCAAGACTGTCTCTTGGAGGAGTATGTATGGTGGTATGAATACTTGGAGATGTTCCTTTGAAGAGGCTCATCCTGAGAGATGTGCAACAATTTGTGCATATAGGAGCATGCATGTTTACGGTGTGTGTGTGTCTGAGGGGACAGAGCTGGGAGCTCAGCGGGCAGCCTGCCTCCTCTGCTGGGACCTGCATGCCAATGAGACAATGAGGAGAGCAGTACAGCCTGTGCTCATCCCCAGGGCAGGGTCTCGGAACAGGGAACTCTTTGTGCAACATGAGACTCTCGGGAGCCCTCCTCACTGTGGCAGCGCCTGGAGGCAGGAGACTTTGCAGGGTGTTTGTGGTGGCTTTTGCAAGTGCAAGCTATGCAGGGGCTGGGCATTGCTCCTGGCCTTGCTTTCCCTGCTTTCCACTGCAGCAGGTGAGTCCGACCCATGAATAGGTGAAGATATATTCCCACACCTATATTTGAACACCAAAATGCAACAAAATGTGGAGTATGCCAGTGGCACAGCAGTTTGGCTAGTTGCCCCCTACTCATTACAGTATCAAGCATTTATATATCCCCTTACAGTATTTTCTGATTCCATAATGCTAGTGGGATTTGAATGCAGATAATGTTTCTAATCTTGACAATCCTCTTGGCTCAGGACCTTGGGACAGAGGCATCTGTAATCTAAGAGCACAGCCCCTCCTCCTCCTCCTGCCTTTAAATTCATATTGCTCGAAGTCTTGGCCAGCCAGAGCCCTTGCCTTTGTGTCAGTTTCTATCTCTATAGCAAGTAATTTAGCTTCAACAGCTGCATGGGGACATGGAGGGTAGAAACTGCTCTGGAAGACCTGGACCTAACCAGTCATGCAGTCCCTGAGGTAGAGCAGGAGCTTTGGGCAGGCAGAGTTGGCAGAGAGCATGAGCAAAGAGCCCAGCAGCTTGTAAGGTCACATCCTGTACACACTTTGCAGCCTTTTTCTCATGTGCATGAAGCCTTTGCAATGTATCCTTCCTACCCACAGGATCCCAAGTTGTGTCCTGTGCAGCACCAGGAAAAGGAGGTGTGAGTTTGGGAGCACTYCTCCTTTCTCCCATATCCCTCAGGTAATAATGATACTTGAATGTGTGTAAGCTTGAGGGAGTGAATGGTCCACTGGGATGTGTGAGACATCCAGCCCAAAGTGAAACTTGAGTACCACCAAGTAAGGAAGAACCCTCTCATCCTGGATRGTGTCAGCAGTCACAGGCACTTTGAATATTGGGTATGGAAAGGCACAACTCCCTCCCCAACATCTCAGCTTCACACCCACTATACCTATCTGAGCCTAGATGTGATGCTGGGAAGTTTTGGGCAGATTCAAGAAGTTCCACAGGTCATTCTGAAATCCTAGGTTATACAGCAGCAGCAATGTCACTGTCTGCCTGACCATGCTCCTATTCCAGCTGCAGACAGCACTGATTGTGCCAAACCTTGCATTTGGTGTCAGCTTTGCTGCTAAATGGCAGGCAAAATCCCTCAGAGAAGGTTAAAAATGGGGGTGGGAGGGGTGGCTGTCTCGGCATGGTCAGCTTTCATTATGAAGTGACATTATGGCATTCTGGCCTGGATTTTCATCCCACTTCTCTAGCACCTGCCCGGAGCTTCCACAGACAGTAAGGGTCATCTTTCCCAGCTGCTCAAGCTGGGAGGAAGGGGGCTGAAGGCATTTGGGTATTTGTGAAAGCCATTGTGAGTAAACTCCTCTTAAGCATGGGGAGAGTTCTGTTTCACTATTTAGCAGTGGAGGAAGAGCAAAACTCCAGCAATGCTAGGAGAAAGGCAACAGGAGATGACGAGGAAACATCCCTCAAGCAATCTACACACTTCTCTGCTGTTTCTCTCCTACTCTATTTAATGCTGCAGTTGATGTCAATGGTCAGAATATGGCTGATGAAATGGTGATGATTTTATATCCCAAAATGTTAGGTTTTTATTTTCAGAAAAAGCAGGAGGAGCTGGCAAGTGTTTAGGGTTTTCCCCCAGAACTTTTGAATCCTTATGCAGGACTCACACTTACATGCTACAGTTGGCTTCTGTGTTGTTTGAGATGGTGAGCAGTTTCTTGGAGAACAGAGAGCATTATTTCTCCTTCCTAATGCTGTGCTGTCACCYCTAGCACCCCACTGCATACCACACTAGTAATATCTTAGGTTCTTCCATAATTCAGGCTATACTGAAGCACTGTGGTGATCAAAGAGCAGGGCCAGAAGCCTGCTGAGCAGCTGCCACTAGAAGAGTCACTCTGCTGGCAGTGGGGACTGAAGGAGAATGTGTTGGTCCCACCTTATCACACTTTTCCACCACCTGAGCTGCTTGGAGAGCCTGAACCTCCCCTCCTAGGGGTCACCACTCCTTGGACTAAAAGGCAAGTCCCCAAATATGGAACACTCAAAGGTCACTCCCCTCAGAGCTGGCTTTCACAGGTAATGCTTCAAAAATGCTGCCCWGGAGCTTTAATTGTTGGGCAGCCACTCAGCAGGGTCAGACATACGGCAGCGCGCTCTTTGGCTGCCTCCCCAAAGGTTTCACATGGTTAGGGCTGTATTTTTATCTGCTCCTGGCATCCCTAATTTTAGCGAGCTGCAAGCCAAAGCACAGCCTCCCCAGCCGTGGGATAACCGAGGCTGGTGCTCGTGCCACCGAGCACCCATGGGTGCAGGGGCCACCTGCCGCTGCTCCCAGCCAGTCCCCGCTGGCGCTTCATCACAGATGTTTTGACAACTCAGCTGTGCAGCTTGCACGGCAAGGGCAGATGGGGACGTGTGTGTTTGTGTGTGTGTGTTTGTGTGTGTGTGTGTGTGTTTGTGTGTGTGTGTGTGGTGTGTGTTTGTGTGTGTGCGTGTGTGTGTTTGTGTGTGTGTGTGGTGTGTGTTTGTGTGTGTGTTTGTGTGTGTGTGCGTGTGTGTGTTTGTGTGTGTGGTGTGTGTTTGTGTGTGTGTGTTTGTGTGTGTGTTTGTGTGTGTGTGTGAGTTTGTGTGTGTTTGTGTGTGTGTGTTTGTGTGTGTGTTTGTGTGTGTGTGTTTGTGTGTGTGTGTGAGTTTGTGTGTGTGTTTGTGTGTGGTGTGTGTTTGTGTGTGTTTGTGTGTGTGTGAGTTTGTGTGTTTGTGTGTGTGTTTGTGTGTGTGTGTGTATGTGTGTGTGCGCGTGTGCTGCCCCAGGTTGTGGGGTCTGGGACTGGGCAGGGGCCACCCTGCTAAGCTGCCCTTTCCAGAACAGAGACTGATGGTGTAGTCTGAGGGCTGTCCTTGACAAAAGTGGGGCTGTTGCTGCCTTGTTGTCTGTCTGGCCTCACAGAGGCTGCTTTGAAACTGAAGGCTGGATGTTGCTATGAAGCCCAGGGCACAAGCTGGGTGCTTTCAGTGGGTGCTGGAGGAGGGAGGCATRCTTGGTATTCAGCCTGTTCACCTACACATGCCCGTGTCATTCCTAYGCCTCTGCTTTCAGCAACAAGCCAGCTTTCTCCAGTTTCTGACCAAGTGGGTGTAAGCCAGCGCCTCTGAAACCCTGGAGAGTCCAGGGTGCCRCAGGCAAGAGCTGGGACCTCTCATCCTGCATCCACAGGAAGGATCAGGGAGGCAGGGCCCTGGGGGAACCGAGAGGCCCTTGAGACAAGAAGGACCTTTTCCTCAAGGAATGAGCAGAGAGAAATAAGAACCGAGGAAAGCTTTAAATATACACAGCCCTCCTTGCTCGGGGTTCTAGGTGTCAGAGGTCTGCTAGCTGACAGCGGTGTCTCCTGCCAGGGCCGGCCAGGGTTCCCAGAAAAGGAACATATCATGTACAGCAGCTGGCCTTCACCGGAGCTGTGTCAGAGAGCACGCAGGAATGAGCACCATCAGCACTGCTCAGCAGGGAGCGCTGACCCTCCCGGGGCGCCTGGGAGGGGAGGAGTGACTGCCTGGGAATTGAGTTCTTCATCGCTGCCTGCTCTATTTCCTTGGGCAAGTTTTTTTTCCTCATGTATGTAGGTAAATCCCAATGTGCAAAGGAGAAGAAAAAAAAAAAGGAGAACTTGGACCTTGCTAAGTCACTTCTTTCCTAGGCCATGGATTTCTTGCCTGGGTGCCTGCTATTTAAGGACAGAGGCTGCAAAAGGACATCTTTGGTCATCAGACCCAGAACCATGTCATTCAGTCTCTGTCACAAAGCAGTCAATGTCCATTTAAAACTCATTGGACTGTTCTCCCCTTCCTCCTCTGGTGATTAGTGACTTTGTAGTTCCAGACTTGTTTTATTCATAGCCCATTTGTCCTTAGGCTTTGTGCTTAAATAGCTCTTCTCCCTCCCRGGTGTTTAAAAAGAATTATCATATCCCCTTTCCATACTTCCCACAAATGAAACTCATGCACGAAGGAAGGGCAGTCACAGGCTCTGATTAGTTTGGTTTTAGATGAAGGGCACTGGCAGACCAGGCTCTGGAGTAAGGTCAGAGTGGGCGAGCGTGGCATGGCCACCCATACCCAGTCCGCCTCACAGAGCAGCAGCTGCCCCTGCCTGTGGTCAGCTCCTGAGAAATGTCAAGGTCCAGGGCAGAGAACATGAAATGGTAACTACAAACACCATGTGTGTCCACCGAGCAGGWGAATGAGAGCTCAAGTTAGCCCTTTTTGGGCCCCCCCTCTCAAGATAAGGCAAAGAAAGAAATTCTCCATTGTGAGACTGGTGAGATATTGGAACAGCTTGCCCAGAGAAGATGTGGATGCCCCATCCCTGGAAGTGTTCAAGGCCAGGCTGGAGGGAGCTTTGAGCAACCTGGTGTGATAAACCACCCTTAAGGAGAAGTCCCACCTGATCTAGTGGAAGATGTYCCTGCCCATGGCAGGAGGGTTGGAACTAGGTGATCTCTAAGGTCCCTTCAAATCCAAACCATTCTGGRTTTCTATGAAAGGTGCCTCATTATACAAGAGTGAGACCCCGCCTCCTGAGAACCAGCCCAGCACGAAGGCACTGGGAACCCTTGCTGACACTTTTAGGGGAACCTGATTAGTGTAGCAGGATGGCCAAGACCAAAGAGGATGGACTTTTCAACATTTTTCCTCAACTGCATTTCTGAAAGGAAGAGTCACTCGGAAGGAGTCTCCATGCAGCTCAAGGTCTTGCATAGAAATGTCTAGCCCTGGGACAGGTTGCTGTGGGAAGTGGTGGAGTYACCATTCCTGGAAGTACTTAAAAGACGTGTTTTCCAATCTCAGTGATTCTCTGATTCTGTGGCACCTACAGAGGTTGTTTGCAACAGCTGGACAGTGATAAGAGCTCCTCACTTCAGGGCCAAGAATGGCTACAAAGCCTGAGCAGACTTGGCTTGTACTCAGCAAAGTGAACCCAAGCTCACAGGGGTCTGCTATGTCTCCAGGTGACATTTGCATTCTTTAGATCCTGGGATTACAGCTGGTCTCTTCTCTAAGAACTGAGGTCAGTACGATCCTCTCTCTGATCGTAATTCAGCAGATGAGAAAGGTGCCTTTCAAGGCACAGTTATGGCACTGAAAGTGGGGTCTTCTGCTAGATGCTGCTCGTGCAGCCAGTCCAAACTCACCATTGGGAGCTGACAGAGGGACTTCAAAGAAAGAAATATGACAATAACAGGTAATTGGAAATTATTGTTGCCACTCTTGTACAGAAAGATCAGGGCACATAGTTGTCCCTGGATGTCAATGTGCCCAACYGTAAAACAGGGAGCTTCCTGTAACTTGTTTCTGTGGCTGGCATATCAGTGAGTGAAGTCCCCCTGGGTGCTRCTGCTAAAAATCAGTGCTCTGCTGGCTGTTGATGAGCAGAGACCTACTCACGTGGCCTCAAAGGGCAAAGTAACCAATGCACACTTTTTCCTTTTCCTTCCTTCCTTTCTTATTTTTCACATTAACTTATCTGTAGTGGAAGCCACTTCTTTAGAAGCCAAAACACCTTTTATTACAGGTTTGTACAAGGCACTTGCACTGTAAGCTCTGCACATACCTATCCAGCCAGGTGTGCCTCATGTCTCACCCTGAGAACTTGTTCTGCAGGGACCCAGAGAAGTGAGAGTTTCTGTGACACTCATTGAACCTGTCTTGTATATCTTTATCTGTACCCATACCCTGACACTAAATTTTGTCGAGGCACTGTCCCATAAACACATTTTCAAAGAAAAAGTCTGAAATCTGAGTCTGTGAAACAAACAGAAAGGGGTGCTTAAAGAAAGGGCTTGGGTTTATACTTCTATTTTTACTGATATTTTRTATTTTTTAATATTTTATATTTATATACCTAGAGATGGAGATAAAGTAGAATCTTGTCTCCTGGTTCCTATGGATTTTTGGGCAGACATAAACTTGTAAAACTTTATTCTGTGTTGCATCAGAAGCAGAGAGAGACTTTTTGCTATGTATTACATGGCTCCAAACTCTCTTGGGGATATCTGCTCATAAGAGAGTTCAGATCACATGGGTGAGACTACTCCCAAACCGGGTGACCTTGTACTAGTTTTTCCATCCTGAGCTGGAAGCTGCAGTAGTTTCAGCACTTGGAAATAAATGAACTGAAAGGTAGAGCTTAGACACAGTTTAGTTCTTGCCTTTTACTGGACTCAAAATCCATCTTTCACACCACAGGGAGATATTGGCTGTGTTTCCATGTGTTACAGAATTGGCCAAATATGTTAAGGAGTTTCACTTTGTTCTGCCATCTATTGCTAGAGGCTGACTGATCCTAGACCTCATCTGGAGAGGGGAGTACCACATCCCTCTTCTCTTACCTCTTATCAGACTGGTTTGTGCTAGGGCAGTYCTCCATGAACTTTCAGTCCCGGGGCACTGTTGCATTGAAGGGACTAAAATATCTGGGCTTGATGAGCCTCTCTTTTTTAAGGGTATTACACATGCACACAGATGGCAAGGGAATAATGACAAGGAGCCAGGACTGAGGGAGTTTCAGCRGAGAGAGGATACTGGAGTGCATTGCAGGCAGCCTGCTATGGTAGTGAGAACACCTCAGATGCTGGAGAGACCTTCTCAAGTGCAAAACGAAAGCCCCTAACACCAATGCTCATTATTCTTGCTACAAGATTCCTAGAGACAGGCACTGGCCCACGGGAAGGCAAAACTCCCTATTTAGGAGACTCAGAGATGAGAACGGAGAAGGTCTGAGAAGTGATGATATGAGACCGGGCGAAATATGATAGGGGAGACACAGAGGAGAAGAAAAGCTGAACAGGTATTTCTCAGCTTCATTGCTTTGATCTTTTCCTCTCTTGACCCTTCTTCATTAAAACTGAGACTCTTTAGGACAAGTAGCTCTTTCTTTTATTTGTCTGTTTAATAATTGTTGTTATTGCTTGGCTATTTTGTCACCTTCTTCACTGTGCTCACCTCAAGGAGTGTGCAGAGTTCTTGCATCAGAGATGATGCAAACATCACCACCGAGCAGGAATAGCTACTGTTACCTCTGGGACTGCCTGGTTCGGCCTCCCTGTATGGAGGCCTTTCCTTACTCAAGATGCAGGTGCTTTCCAGTGGTGCAGAGTGGAGTCATAGGAGAAAGGGACAAAAGGAAAAGAGCCCTTTAACCTGAGCTGTGAAATAGCCTGTGCTCATGGTATCTCTGCCGTGGGTTATCTTAGAACAATCCTTCCCCAACCCTTTTCCACCCTAGCCAGAAAACAGTAYGCATCTCCAATCATTCCTTTGGCTATTTTTCCTGACAAACTAACYCAACAGCCCCCATCTTCCCCATCCCAACCTGAGGGGCTGGCACTGCCACCCTTGGAGCTGTTGTCAYGCACAAACAATGGTCCAAAGAAGATGCTTTTGTTCCCAGAGAGGTTCAGTTGTCCCTGGACCCTGTTCTCACGAGGCGGCACCCAGCAGTGTRGGTGGCAAGAGCTGTCAGGGCTGCTGCATGATGGTCATCACCCTCATTCCCTTTCTAAACTGGAAAGGGACCTTGGGCTGTGTGGGAATCTGTTAATCCAGTACACCCGGATGCAGGGAGCCGAAAACCCCACGTGCTGTGCCCACTGCTATCAGCTTGATGACATCATCCCTTTTCTAGTGATAGTGGGTGTGCACCCTCAGCTTTTGAYGGTGTCAGTCAGTCCTGCATGCTGGTCTTTGGTCTTGAGAAGGAAATTTTTCCTGTCATATCACTTCTCAGTCTGCTGTTCATAGTTATGGTTAGGTAGAGTCCTTAAATGAGTGCTTAACTTTAYTTATGTGCTGTCAGGTTTTCAGTTTGATTTCCCAAGTATATGAGAGCCTTGTGATTCTCTCTTTTCTCCCTATCAGCTCCCTGCTTCTGTCTATCAGCTGTCTCCCCTAATAAGTTTTCTRGCTATTGGCCCTTTTCAAGCAAATTTTCCAGAGTCAGTGATCTCAAACATAATAAAGCTATTGCAAGTTTTGTGAAGAGCAGGGACTTGGAAGGGGAAAGGCTGAAGTGCCCTGAAAGATGGAAATGTTGCCATGTGAGCTCAACCCCCACAGAACACCAAAGGACCCAGTTAAGAGACAGCCTCATGTGCTCTTTATTCCTTGGAGAGGCCCAAGTCAGAGCTTTTACTGGTGAGCTACATATTTCAAGGAAACCAAGGTGGATCTCTCTTGCTCTTTTTTTGGTGTCTGAGATAATTCTTCAGGTCTTTGATCTTTGGAACTGTGCATTTCTTATAAGGTGCATGTGGGAGAAACAGAAAGGGGGGCCCATTTGGGGGTTTTCTGGACTTAACATTCGTGAAGGCCCTTCCCTCCCATGTGCCCACACACACATGTCCATGAGGCAATATGATGGTACAACCCTTAACCATCAACTCAGACTTCTGCTTTGCTSCATACCTGCCTGTGTGTTGGATGGAGGCTCACTAGTACTCCTAATGATGGAGAGCAATGCCATTGTATGGAAGGGGTGCTAAGGACACGATGTTTTCCAGATTGTGGAAGCAGCACATCTCATTGTGAAACAGCAGGAAAATTGTCAGTACGGTAAGATGGAAAAACATGAGGTGCTCTAGAAAGGAGCATCTCATCACAGGCAGCACCCTATGCTGGGAATCTTCCAAGCCAGCTGGCAGGGAATGCTGAGGGCTGGAGTATTTACCTCTTAGGTACCTCATTTCAGGTATAAAGGACCTTCAGCACTCAAAGTCCTGATCCCTCTACTGAAATTAGATATGTAAAGCCTTCCTGGGTGAACTTTTCTCAGGTTTGGCTGGAAGGAGAGCCCTATCACTGCTCCTGTGCCTACAGAGCAGCTCACTACTCCAAGTACTTGCTCAAATTACAAGAAAGCTGGGTTCAGCTGCTGACTGCTTCCAGGGATACTGATCCCAGGCAGTTCATCTTGCAGGCGAACAGCTCCACATCTCAGCCAAGGAGCCACTGCAGACRTTTCTTTCCTTCTCCCTAAGCTGATGAACATGCAGTGAAGTACAGCAGCTGGATGAGCTSTGGAAAGGGAAAATTGAGTGACCCCCACAGCACAACATATTACGACTTAAAGTGAGGGAGTTGAATGCTGTCACAAGAAGGAGCAGATTACAGTCTGGTTTGCCCACTCCTTTCATGAGTGCTCCAATGGTTGAGTTAGTATCGGGAATTGGGAACACTAGCACTGTGCTGGGCAGTGTCCTGTGCAGAATAGGACATATCCCATCWTCTCTGTTGCCTTCTGAGACCCTCTCCCCATCTGATTGCTTTTGGGTGACAGAGGCAAAGAAGTGCTCAGTCTGCAGATTTCTCTTGTGCTCASGTTGCTGCTGCTGCAGTTCCCAGTCCAGGGGAGGGACTGTGAAACTGTGAGACGTGCACTGAATCAGCACTGCAAGTGCTTTGGAAATTTTGAGGTCAAAACCACAAGTGCCAGTTGATGTGTGGCACAGTTAGCTGGTAGCTGAGCACTAGAGGACTGGAGTGCTACAATCATGTAAAGTTTGCTGCAGATTTAATCCTCAGTTTCTTGCCCAAGGTCACATAAGAAGTCCACAGCAGRGAGCAATTGGAAACCAAATAAATCATCAGAATCCTAAGCTAATGCACTCACTGCTGAATCCAATCCTGAAAAATAAAAGATTTAAACCAGATTGTGTTGCACCTGTCACATCCTTGATATGGCTGATTGTTAACACAGGTAAAGGTGTCATTGGCGACGCAAACTGATGGTAGACAACAGACCATAGAATCATAGAAACATACAATGGCCTGGGTCGGAAGCAATCTTAAAAATAATCTAGTTCCAAGCCCCCTGCCATGGACAGGGACACCTTCCACTAGGTCAGGTTGCCCAGTACTTCATTCAACATGGCCTTGAACACTTCCAGGGATGGGACATGCTTCTGTCAGTTTTCTATAAATATGTCTCTAGTAACTGTTTGCCACCTATCAAGCACAAAATAGCTATCCTATTAAATAACAATGAGATTATACTACCAACAATACTAATTTCAGCTGGAGTTCAAGCATTATTTTTTTCTTTTCTTTGCCAAATGTTATTTGATCACTCACCTGCAGAAAGTAACCATTGCCTGACAGGTGAGTAAAATCTGGTTAGTTTGAGAATCTTCCTTTCTGGCAGTCATCAGGCTTGCTGAGGAATCAGCAGACTTTGAACTTTACACTGGACTTTTTTAGGTCCTACAGCAAGTGTACTTACTTATTCACATTTGCTATACTCTCAGGGATGCAAGCATGTTCTCTCTGGATCTGATAAATAAAGCTTAAGTGTTTCTGCTGCAATTTTCACTTTCTTTCCAAATGTGTCTTTTAGTTATGAGGGAATATTTGCAAGCCCCTGGTAGGAAATGGGCATCTAACAATCCAGGCTTGCAGCTGTATGATTCCCTAGATTACAGCTACACTACAAGAAAGAATACTACGAATCTACATTGTCACTTTTACCATGATTTATTTTACTGAGGATTAATGAGTCATCCATTCACCCAAGAATAAACGACACTTTTTCCAGCAGAGAAGTGAATGCTTGTATTAAGAAGTGGCTGTAGACTGATTCCAAGCAGGCAACCCAGTGTCAGAAAAACAAAAAGGGATTTAATGCTGCACCAACAGGGAGCTTTTGAGATGGGGAGCTAAGACATCCTTTTGCTGCGCAACTTGATAAGGTTTCTTGGCTGACTGCTCCTAGTGGGATAAAAAATGGGACTGAATCCAGAATACAAGTGGGATACTGGCTTGCACAGAATGAGAAAGGATCGAAAAATTTCAAGTTACAGATTCAGGTGCTGAAATTTGGGAAAGCTCAGCTGAGCTGAGTTCATGTTGCTGAGAGTCACAAGGTTACTCGCTATTGCCTGGGTTTCTGACAAACAATCCAGAAAAACTATTTCCCAGCAAATTGAGAAAAGCACAAAAGAGGCTTTTTCCTGGGGTTTGCAGAATTCAGGCAGGGGCTAATTGAAATCCAACTAAACAAACTTTTGGATGCTCAACCTCCCCTGCGCTAGACCATTTGACTCTCCTGTCCTGTGACTCCTCTTCACAACTCTGATCAGTGCTTTGGTATTGACCCCAACTGGGACATGCAGCGGCACTTACCTCCAGGACCATCTCTGTCATCTGGAACTGCTTCTGGGAGACCTTGTCAGAGCTCACGGGCTCATGGAAGAGCAGGCAGAGCATGTCATACTTCTTCAGTGCCTGCTTGTAGTTCTTCTCGTTCAGGTCAATCACTCGGTCTTTCCCATCGTAAGTGGGGAAGTTCAGTCCCTCTTCTGCCTTGCAGCAGAAAAGCAGGTAAAAACCTGCCAGGATCCAGCAAGTCGCCTTCATAGGGGCGCCCTTGGAGTGCAGCAAAGGGTGGGTAAATGTCCCCCTCCTTCTTGATTTGAGAAGAGGGGGAGACCAAAGACTCCAAGTGAAGTTTGAACTGAGTTTCTCTTTCTGCTGCTTTCCTAGTGTTCAGCCCAAACACTGCAAAGCTGGTGGGGAGCAGCAAACTTTGCTGTCCTGTACTCACAACAAAGAGAGAGACAGACAGGAGAAGCTGTCAGGCCAAGCCCTGGATACCTTACATAGCTGTGTCCAGCTCCCGTGTCATTAGGAACTCCATTTTTAGGAAGCAGTTGTTTCAGGCTAAAAATAAACCCAGCAATGAATAAAAAGGACAGMTATGACACCATTGAGGGACTTGCTGGCACTCTGCATCATCTGAGAGAGAGGGAGTGGGCAAGAGGGAGGGAGTGGAAGATGTCAGTCCTGGGAATACGCAGGCAGAGTTTGTGAAGGGACAGACTTCACTTGTACGGGGAACCAAGGCACAGACTGTCCTACTAGGAATTGACAAAAATAGAAGGTATTTGCTGCAATTTATAATAAGGGTATCTCTCTTTACACCCCTTTGGGCATCACAGTGATTAGGTTTTCGATAACAGATCTCAGGTTAAACAGTTTCAKAGCCTCATCTGCACCACTAGAGGAAAAGTCCTGTTTACCCAGCAGCAAAGGAGGTGAAGACTCCTGGGACTCCCTTCTCCTGCCTGGAGCAGCGTTTGGAGCTGCTGGCTGACATTCAAGGTGCTTTCTGAAGCACATTCTCTGCTTGCAAGGCAGCAGGAGAATTGCTGGCCCTCGGACCTGTAATCCAAAAGCAGAGGGAAGCTTATGCTGCAACTTCCCAAGCCAACAGCAGTTTACCAAGCCCCACACTTTGCTGATGGTTGGTTAACCCTTATAATGCTAAGGGGGTTAAAGGGTGGGAGCCATGTGCCCAGGCCAGTGTCTCAGGGCAGGAGGCAGGGCTGTCCTCAAGATGATGGTCAGATGGCACCATCACTGCCAGGCTTCCTTTCTGGGACCAGAGCAGGTTTTTCACACAACCTTCCTTCATTTCCCAGCAAGCTGTCCTGCATATTCCTCCTTCTTCATGTCCCAGGAATGGTGGCCAGTTTCCCCTTCTGCGGGAGCTCAGCACCAGGTGCCACTTTCCTCTATCACCTGCACGGAGCTGCCAGGGGAGAGCGGTGCGGAGGCASAGTCCCGCAGCTCTTCCCCTCCTGTGACCACGGTGTCACCTCTGACCCATGACTGGCAGCAACAGGCAGGTGGAGGCAGGCCAGCTGGCCACAAGCCAGCCCTGGGTTTGGCGTGGATCCACTGGAAAAGGCCTGCTGAGGGGCTGGCAGAGAAGAGCTTGACAGGGGGCATGGCTCTCTCCCCCCTGCCAAAGTGATGTGCAGACAAGTGGCCTTATCAGGCCTTCTCCTTGCATGCTGCTCCATCACAGCTTTGCTCCATCCACACCAGGGAAGAAACAATGAACCTTCTTGGTGCAACTGTTCCCATTTAATTGTACGTCTGGGATTATTTCAGTATTTGGGGCAAAAGGCAAGCATTACTTAGCAATTACAGAATCATAGAATCATTTAAGTTGTAAAAGACTACTAGGATACCTGAGTCCAATCGTTAACCAGACACTGCCAAGTCCACCACTAAACCATGTCCCTGAGCATCACATCTCCACGTCTTCTAAATGCCTCTAGGGATGCGGACCYCACCACTTCCCTGGGAAGATTATACCCATCTCCTGGGTGATTTAGGACCACACATCCTTTCACTCCTATGTCAGCTTTCACTTCCAACCTGAGCAGCCCACAACGTACTGACTGAAACTCTGTGGGCAACAGTTTCCAAATCTGTCTTATTTCCAAAGCCTTTTCAGAAGTTTAACATTTGCTGGCAAATTAAAGTCCTAATGACAAAGCCTGAGGAATCTGGGTAAAAGCCAAAGCAAGACAGCCTCCAAAATACACTTCTTATGGAGGCTCCCTTCAGGGCCAGTCGTTTTTAGAGAGAGAGRTAAGTCTGGATAAGTCTGATTGCTTTTAGTGGGAGACACAAGACTTGTGTCACAGTGGGTGGCAATGGCTGGTTAGGCTTAGGCTGAGTGTTTAGGATGTAAGACACARAACCAAGCTTGTGGGATAACTAGGCACACATTAGGCTGGTTGGTTGCCTTTGAAGGACCCCATGGATTTGGGGTGCAGGAGCAGGCTTCCCCTGGCATCACAATGTGTTTTAAAGCAGGCACACATTAGACAGAGCTGTAAAAATTAAACATTTGCAACTACTTCAAAAAGTAGCTTATGAGTCTCCTGACCTCCTTTATTCTTGCAGATCTTCAGCAATTGCTCCACTTTCACATTGCTCGAGCTACTTTTGAGGCGCTTTTTCTCTTGTCTGAATAACTTTTTAATCTGCCTAAAAATAGACGTAATCCAATTTTCATTTTCCTCCTCTTTTTYCTATCAAAAAAAGGAGCAAAAATGCTTCTTATTCACCATAATTGTTTCTTTGTTAGCCCCAGATGAATCTAGTTTATCTGCTTGTGGCATGAGTAGCAAAAATTTGTGATTTTTAGGTTTCACCTCTGCACCAAAGGCAGTTCCTCCACCAGACTGACACTGGATGTCATGGTCACCAGAGAGTCCGTCCCTTTGTGYCTCCGCTCAGAACCTCAGTGAGACTGCTAGGGCTAAATCTAGTGGACATTTTCAGTGGTCTTTTCACTCTAGCTGCATCTATATGAAATTCAAGACACCTTGTTCACCAAGTCAGAAGTAAGGATGAATTCCTCAAAATCTGAACTGCCTCAATCACCTCAAATTCTTAATTCCAATGAAGTTTAGCCAAAGCAGATGTTCTCCTTGCAGCCCTGCCAATACAGATCTGACATCCTGGATTCATGTGTTTTGGGATGTTCAGAACAGCAGTTAAATACTTGAATCTGAGCAGAGCTGCTTTGTTTTTTCCMCTGGGGAATAGCAGAGCTGGGACTGAAGCAGATGCTCCCACAACCTGACAAAGGCCCTAAGTATTGTGTCTTTCTCTTCATCATCTCTCTGGGTCCTGATAGCAGCACACTGAAATGTGCTCATCTCCGCCCCAGAAGCAAAACTCCTTGGAATTTCAAAGCTTGCCCATCCATTCTCAGATAATGTTTCAAATTTGAAATTTTGGGCCGGGCTCACTGACAAGAACAGTACAGTGAGCAGACCTCATGCATTTGGGGAACCTGAGATTTGTCGAAGGCCCATTTCTACAAGACACTGGCATAAAGTTTCTCTGTGTGTGAGATCCTCTCTCGTAGGGTAGGAGCAATAGTAGTTGCCCATGAGAGGGAAGGATGAGGGAGACAAAGAAATTTCATGGATTTCTCTGTGAAATTTTGGATTTTGCACTAATCTGTTCACTGCGAATACTTTGTGCTGTCCTTCTGCATAGTCCAGTGTCCTCCTGATCCCATTTAACTGCCTGTGGTTTCAACACGTGTTTCTGTGGGCAGTGTCACACGAGGGAATGATATGGTCTGAACTAAATCGTGGGACACTTGCCTTTCAGCTCAGATATCTCATTTCCTGGCAAAGCTGGCATCTGTTAGTCTCTGAYATAAGCTGACTGCAAGGTTCAACCTCTGAGCTCTGATTACTTAACGATTGACTTCTTCATCCATTCTGTTACTGCATCCCTTAGTCCTGCCTCAAGAAACCAGTACAATGCTTTTCCCCAGGTAACCATCCCAGAGACATTTCTCTGAAAGCTTTCTGAGAAATGAGCTGGTAGGTCTCACTGCCTGTCYACCCTGACAGGTGCCTATGTTGTTCATGGGCACAACCTGCAGAATTGGCCCCAAAGCTTGAGGTGAAGAAAGAGATAATCAARACGAAAAGCTTGTTGGTTGTTCATCCACTACTGTAGCCTCTCTGGGCTCATCCATCAAGCAAAACCCTAGCTCCGGGGATTTAGGTTGCAAAACCACCCCTGACATTCATTGAATTAGAATTTTACTTAGTTTCTTCCAATATTGTGAGGATTGGTRGTCAGTAACAGTGCTCAAAACAGTACAACCTCAGCCCTTCAATTTGGGCTTGCAGAAATGCTGGATGGGGATGTAGGATACATAAAAATCTCCTTGTTAAATTTTTCTCCTACTTGTATTATAAATTAGGGATATACACTTGCTGTTCCTCCCTCTTGGCCACTACAGTCACACTCCATGCTGCTGTTCTCACCTTCACTGTCCTTTTTATCTCAAACAGTAAAAGAGGTCCCCAGACACTGCTGATCCAAATGCTTYGGTGAGCCTTTTTTCCAGGGCTTCAGGATTTAGGGTTCTGCTTTAGCTAATCTCTTTTCAAGCTTCTAAGACCTTGTATGTTTTGCAAGATAGGAGTGTTCAGAAAATATGCCTTTTGCCACCAGCTAGCCAAGCAAGGTCATATCGGGTAATGACTTGCAGCGTGCTGCTGTCCTCAGGGTGGGAGCCTCAGAGACACACYGAACCTTCCTGAAGAGACCAAGGGAAACACTGTCATCCTGAGGAAAGCTCTGCAACATAAGAAAACCTTGTTGTCTCTCCCTTCCCTTCAGCCCTAAAAGATGATAAGTCCTTCCTTTACATTGCCTGTACTCCAATGCAGTCGTGCCAGTGATGGCAAGTACAAGGCAGAGAAACTATGTCACTGGCACTCCCTCCCTTTTTTTCCTGTTACAAACTGCCAGAGATCTTTGTACTACCTGACAGCACTTTGTATACTTTGACTGAGGTGTCCTGAGGTGTCCTGCTGTGTGATAACAAGATGCTGTAAACCCACCGGTTTTGATGAGGAAAATCAAATACAGCACAGAAAAAAGCACTTCTATGAAAGTGCACTTCTATATAGAAGTTGTAAAGGGAAGGTCAACAAGATGACTCAGGTGTCCTAATTCACTCTCAGCCACATAGACATTTCAAAAAAATCTTGTCTTTTTCATGCATCGTGTCCCCCAGAGCAAAGTTGCTCTGTGCCACCTTATGGGGATCCTTACACCTCTCTAGCTTTGGGACCTGGTCTGGCACMTGGGACTTACATAGCTCAAAATGTACTTTAGAAGGTCAAAACCAGGAGAGTCCCAGAAGGATTGGGATAGTTACCTCCTAATGAGCTAATAATCCCTACACAGCAAGAAAGGATTTAACTAAGACATCACTGTGGYCAAATCGAAATGGGCCCATTGACATGTATGGAAACGGGTGGGAAAGAGAAAGAAATAAATTGAAAATAAAAAGCCTTAASAGAAATTCTGGAAGGGGACAAGGCTGCTGCTTCACGCAGAGGTCTGAGAAGGGACATCTGAGGGCAACCTGTTGTGGTGGTTGGGGTACCCATCAGGTGGACTGGAAAAGGTGGCAGATGGTTTGCAGCAGTACACAGAGGCAGTGATTTGTCCACCCCTTCCAGCTGGGCTGGGAGCTTTGTCAGCCTGTGAGAGCAGGGTAGTACTTATCCACATGAAACCCACTCTGGAAAGGGTGGGAAAGCTCCCTGGAGAGCTTCCTGTACGCAGCACTGGGATGGGAGGATCTTGTGCATGCGACAAGCATGGTTAGTAAAATCTTTGCTTTGCCAGTAATCACGATGAGTTGGGGCCCTCCAGCTGTGACTCAGAACTATTCCAGTCACGCTGCACAAAGCAGCCCACATGGAGCCCTGGCCACGCTGCTGCCTGCAGCAGGCTCCTGCCAACCTTCTCTTCTGCAGGACCTGGGAGCAAGAAGGGGTCTGACACACATCTGGTGCTGGGAGCTTCAACTTTCTTTTGATGTATAAACTCCTGAAATATGCTGGTGTCAGTGCAGGTCCCTGCATAGCAATTTTAAGCTGATTGATGAGAGGTCTTTTATTTTTTTGTCCACATACCTCTAATGCGTCCTACTTCAGAAAAAACACCACATTTGACCGTCACCCTGCCCTGTTTTATATCACTTCCTGCTGCTGAGATATCATAACTGATGAGTTAAAGCAGTTGTCCCTGAGACAGAGGCATAACCTTCCCTTGGAGGGAAAGGTGCAGGCAGGTGCTTCAGGAGGGACAGGRGGTGGCTGTGGGTAGGAGATGGATGTTCAAGTTTTCCACGATCACAGGCTTCCCACGGGGCTTTGGAAAAATCTTTCCATGTCTCAGTCCTCCATCTGAACTGTCCCAGTGGGGCCCAGGGATGGTATGATGTTGCAAGGTGCTTAGACACCAGATTGATAGGGATAAGTGCTTTAGTCAGGCAGGGAACCCTGGGCCAGGTCTGGGCTCCCGAAGGTTTTGGCATGATGGAGAGCTGGAGAAGGGGATGCAACCGCTGCTGACCATGTTTTCAGGAGAGCAGGTTCAGAGACCATGCCAGGCAGGTTCCTGTGAGAAGTTCGGAAACCTCTGTGAAAGCYCACTGATCCACAGCCGAGCCCTGAGCCAGTGCGAAAGTGTGGCCCAAAGATGGTCCCCCAAGAACTGGGGTGTGAACRGTGCAGACTGAGCTCTGGCCCAGGGACCTCAGCAATCACAAATAATATCATAATAATGTGATTATTAGTAATAAAGAAAAAGAAATAAAACCTATGATCTGATGCAGTATGTTCCCTTCTGGAAAACCTTAGGGCTCATACACTCCGGCTATTTCCATCAGTCCTCTGCCTTTTTCTTGGAGGAGATGGGATCACTGGACTCCTGCCCAGTCTTGGCCATGATAGGTATGTCCAAGCATGTGTCCAATGTGTCTGTCTGCACGCACCCGTGCACACATTAACCACCAGCGCTGCTTCCACCCAGCCCCCAAGGGACAGGGTCTAAAAGAAGGATCCCACACTGGGCAGGGTTGGGGTGGACAGGTCTGGGGTGACACATGCACCTCAGGTTTCTCCCAACCATGAAAGCATCAGCATATTTAATAACATCTTGATGATTGGAGTGGTGTATAATTTAGTGGCGTGGCGCCTGCTGCTGCTGACGGAGCTGTTCCCAGGGGATTTACACCTGCTGCAATGGAGTGGCTGCTCAGCTCTCCTTTGCTCCCAGCCTCTTGTGCTGCCCCTTGAAACCTTCCCCCTCCCCCGCCAGGACCGTGATGCCTGTTGRGGCACAGCTGTCAGGCTGGGAAGCACTGGGGTGAGCTCACTGTGCCACCAGGAACCTCGTTCCTTTCGGATGATGAGCCAGACAAGCTTAGTGCACTCCTTAATTTTGTAAGGAGACAGAGAGGATTTGCTGGTCTTGAATTTCTGCTCCATTTTTACCTTCTTCTTCTCTAACTGGGTTTTGTACAGTCTGGGATGGCCCTGAGTCTCTCTAAAAAATCGTTCATCAGGCACTTGCATTTCTGGGGTAAATAGCTTTCCAGGCAGTCCAGATGACTTCTAGGCATCCAGATGTCTTCCAGGCAGTCCTTTATGCATGCTCTGGGCATGCTTTTCTTTTTTTTTTAATGCCAGAAAAATTTTGCAAATTTTTACAATTCTTCAATGTGAATAAGCCCTACTGGCAGCAAACACACCATGGTTATTGGTATGTAGCTGGGGTACAGTTACACAAGAATTCAGAAGTAATGACTCAAGTATCCCCTTCCTTTGGATCATTAAGTCAGCCTAGAAATATGGAGATCTGAAAAGGGTCTTGCTTGTGATATCTTTCTCTGGCAGCTTCAGGGTGCCTGTGCTCAAGCTTTTACCTGCAGTCACAAAAGAGAGAAAAGTTTCTCTATTAAGGCACCTCTGTTTGAAAATGGAAGCAGAAATGTTTCGGTAACAGCATGAAACCTGCCTTGAAGAGCCATAGAAGGATCTGAAAATCACAAACTATATGATGATACAGTGGAAGTTTAGCAAAAAAAGGTAGAGACTTCACCTCGCTCCTTAGGGATGGCTGAAAACTGCTGCTGAAGCTGATGRTGGGAAGAAGCATGTCATAGAATCACAATCACAGAATAGTTTGGATTGCAAAAGACCTTAAAGATCATTTAGTTCCAATCCCTCTGCCATGGGCAGAGACACCTTCCACTAGACAAGGTTGTACAGAGCCCCATCCAGCCTGGCCTTGAACACTTCCAGGGATGGGGCATCTAGAATTTCTCTGGGCAACTTGTGCCAGTGCCTCACCACCCTCAGAGTAAAGAATTTCCTTCTAATATCTAACATAAATCCCCTCTCTTTCAGTTTAAAGCCATTATCCCCTGTCCTATCACTGTATGCCCCTGTAAAAACCCTCAGCCTTATTGAAGAAATGTCTATGCCTGACTGAAAATGAGCCACTATCTACAATTCATGTAGTTAGCAGAAACATTTGGACAGCAGAAATATTTTTCAGAATTTTTCAACATTCTTCTGAATCTTTTTGTCCCTCTGCTTAGAAATGGACACCCACTCTTGAAGAAACCTTGGCTTGCCTTGATGAAGAGTCTCCTCATCCTGGGACAGAGCACTGGYCCGTTGGCTCTGTCTGTTGTGAGAGTCTGGGAAGCAGAGGCTGAGGCTCCACCTGGGTAGGCTGGATACTCAGAGGAGCGCTGCTAGAAAGAAAAATACCTCAGCAGCAGCCTCCTGCACCAGCTCTGTCCTGAGATAGAAAAAAAAAAAAGCCCAACACACCCAAAACCATGCAGCCAACATTTTCCCAGAGAAAAAAGCAGTAGCTGTGTCTCCAAGCCTAGGGCCAGCAGGGTGTTGTGCCAGAGTATGGCTTATCTTTTCTTTCTAACCTGGGTTTCTAGTTAAGTACCACCTGGCAGCACCCTTGAGCTGCAGCCTGGGCCATAGATGGCTTCCATAAAGGGCTGCTGGGTTCATACATATTTATAACGCTTGCCCCTGGTGTGGCATGCCAGCTTGCAGAGGTCAGCTCTCCCGCGGGAGCGGGGAGTAATTCCACAGGCTGCGCTCCTGTTTCCATCTCTGCTTGCCAAGGGGCCTCCCACCCCCTGGCAGATGGGAAATGGGGGTGGGTGGGTGGGGGGCACGGCAGGACGATCTGAGGAGTAAAGGCACGAGGAAAGAGGGTGCACGGGAGATACAGTGCCTGGTTTCTAGTGTAAACTCTAGGAGGTAGGTGTGTGGCTTTCTCTAGTGCTGCAGGGAAGGTGTGAACCACTACATCCTTGTGGGAGACAGGCTGTCTKCACGCAGGTGAAGAGTTTCCTTCTTCAGGTGCATTTTAATTGGCACTGTGGGTAAGGAGGATCTCAAAAACCTAGGGCATGGCTCCGGCTTGGACCCTTCTCCTCTGACTTCAAAAAGATGACTTTGCACTGACTTGTTCAGCTGCCAGCTGTACTACATGGTGCACTCCAAATGGAGTTGTACCAAAGAGAAGATCAGACCACCTGATGCTAGCCTGTGGCCAACATCCACATATTCCTCATGGCTTGGCAGCAAGAGCATACTACGACATTGTTCTCAATAGGTCCCTTACTGAGTGCTGTGGTCCTAGTGAATGCTGAAGGTCCCTGACTGAGGGGTATTTTAGTGGCAGGAGACAAAAGCCAGCTTGGAGGAGGGGATAGGTTTTAGGTTAGAAGTCAGGCTGTACGCTGATGGTGTTCTTCGCCCTCTTTGTCTCAGAGCACGTGTGTGGTGTCAGGAACCATCAGGGCCAGCTCGGCTCTTCCGCCTCTCAGGAGCCGCACGTCACAGCTGTGGGCAGCGTCCGCATGCTGACGGCTGCAACTAAGCTCCTACAAAGCTCCCTGGATTAGCAGGTGTGCATATACAGGGCAGGGATGCAGTAATTTGAGCTGGAGTAGTTAGTGCAGTCAGGCAAATGTCATATGTGAAAAGAGGATCTAAAATGGTCTAGCACAGCAGTTTGTGCTCAGTTCTTACTGGCCAGTAGTAGGAAACTAAGGCAGCTTTATTTCAGTAAATATAACCGATCCCCATTCGTCCTTGGTCAATGTACCTTTCTTGTCTTTTTTTTTTCCTTCCTTTTTTCCTACGTGTTCTTGCTTGCTTGCTTGCTCRTTTTCCTTCTTTTTTTCTCTCCTTCCATTTCAATCTAGTACAGAGGGAAAGAATCCCAGGAGGATTACAGAGCTTTCATTATGCTATCTGGGATGTTTCGACAAAGATACAAATGCCTGCCTTACCATAAAGTGGTGTTTTCTGGGCTGCTTATATTACTCTTTTGCCTGAGTTAAAGCCTGCAGATTTATGAACTCAGTGCCCTTTTAAAGACCAATTTCAGGCTGCAGTCGTTCCAGGATCATTATTTCATTTGCAAGTAGCAGATTTTTGGGATTTAAACAGGCAATTAGATACTTAAGGCTAGTCTCGTGAAGATGTGAAAGTTGAATTTTGTTCCTSCTCCTAGAGTTTGTTCTGATTGCTGTTTGTCCAGATCAGACCCACAGAGCAGATATTTRGGTATCTAAACGAATCAGAACACAGCCTGATTAGTAAATGCATTTAAAATTTTCCAGATCTGGTGAACACCCTGAGCATTTAAGACTTAAGTTAGTGCTTTCGACTGCCATGTGTTGTGATCATATACAGAACTATGTGGCTGAACAACATCATTTATCCTGACAGTGTCAACTCAAGTAACTAACTGCACATGCTGAAAAAGACAAGACTACACAACAATCATCTCAGGCAGGCTTTTAGTGACATTAATTGAAGTGCTAATTAAAAAAACTCCAGCTAAAACTCTCCAGTAGCAGAAAGCACAGATCCTGCGATATAAAGGACTTTAAAAGCGTGTTTTAATTTGACAGAACTGTTTTGATAAAAGAGTGAAAGTCTTTCTTTTGACATTTTGAACTGCAATATTTTAGTTTTTATCCAAAATTCTCTTCCTGTACCTAAACTATGTCTCAGATGAGAGCTGGGAGACCACTGCTTGAGGATCAGTCCCTAACGCACACACAGAGACACACACATACACACATTCACTGGAAGTATTGTGAAGGAAATCTGGGCAGCCTGGTACTCAGGGAGAAGTTGCAGGAGCGGCCAAACTTGCCCAGAGTCATCCAGTCCTGAGAGATTTCACTTACTAAACTCTAGTGAACCAAACACTATGACCAGCTGCTATCTTATAGCTACCCAGTGACAGTAGTTTGGCTTTTTTTTTGCCTGTAAATTACTGTACACAGGTGGAGAATTTATCAGTGTAAGTAAAATTAGGAAGCAGCACTCCATCCATCTCTCCACTGACACTGACAGGCTGTGAGATGTTGACCTTCTCTGAAGTGTTAGTCCGTATAGCCCTGAACCCAGTGAAAACACTTAGGCCTGTGCTTAATTTTGCATCCCATTAGGTCTGCCCTTGCACTATAAGTTAAGTATGTGGGTCACTGTTTTCCTGGATCAGAACCCGATTCCTGAAGGTCCTTCAAGATTTAGCTAGATAGGGCTTCTTAAATGATATGATGCAATTAATATAATGGGATTCTGCCCTCTTTTCTGTTAGTGGCTGATTTGTGATGGGGAGGCTGGGCTGGCCAGAAGTACGCATCCAGCCATCAACAGTTTCTCAGAAACTATCAACTATAAACACATTAATAATTTTTAATTATCAAAGTCTCTTCTGGGAGATCAGGCTTTTGCTGGTCAAGGTTGTCCCTCGTCACAGACCCAGCATCCACTGGCAGAGGTCTAAATTAGGACCCAAACCCTGAAGCTCAAAAGTGACTTTGTTTTAGCTCAGAGTTGTCAGAAGACTGGGAGCAGCTGCTGCAGGATGATCAGGTGTTCAAACTGAGCTGGTAACTCTTGAGTCTCCTTGGTGGTGGGATATAGTCCCCCGTGTCACATGCATGGTAGTGTGCCTGGCATAGCAGGAGACAGGGACTGATCTCTTCATCTCCTCCATCCTCCTCAAGGAGGCAACCATGACCGAGAACCATAGAATCACAAGGGTTGGAAGGGACCTTAAAGATTATTTTTTTCTAGAGATCTGAGAAGTGTCTTGCTTGTGACATCTTTCTCCAGCATGGCAGCTTCAGGGTGCCTGTGCTCAAGCTTTTACCTGCAATCACAAAAGAGAGAAAAGCGTCTCTATAAAAGTGTCTCTGTTTGAAACTGGCAGTGGAACTATTTGGGCAATAGCATGAAACCTGCCATGAAGAGCCACAGAAGGATCTGAAAATCACAACCTGTATGATGATTTGGCAGAAGCTGGCAAAAAGTTGGAGACTCCACCTCACTCATTAGGGATGGCTGAAAACTACTGTTCAAGCTGACGATGGGAAGAAGCATGTCATAGAATCAGAGTCAGAAAGTAGTTTGGTCTGCGGGAGAGTTTAAAGATCATCCAGTTCCAACCCGTCTGCCGTGGGCGGGACAGCTTCCACTAGACCAGGCTGCACACAGCCCCACCCACCCTGGCTTTGAACACTGCCAGCGATGGGGCATCAACAGCTTCTCTGGGCAACCTGTTTCAGCTTCGTGTCTTTGAGACCCTCAGCTTTTCCTGAGTTTTAGATACTTTTGGTGTCCCGCTCCCTCCTTTGCGGCCGTGCAAAGGCCCGGCCCCGCCGCGCGTCCCCTGCCCGCGGCCGCCGCCTCACGGTGAAGCGCCGCCACCGCCGCTGCCGGCCGCCAGGTGGCGCTGCTGCCCCGCGTGTGGCGCCGCCCGCCCTGCCCCGGCAGCCGCGCGCGGGGCGTGAGGGGCGGCCCGCGGGGCGCCAGGGGACAGCCCGGGGGGCCAGGGGGCAGCCCGAGTGACCAGGGACAGCCCAGCGGGACCGGGGACATCCCGGCGGGACAGGGGAAAGCCCGAGTGACCAGGGACAGCCCGCTGTGACCAGGGACAGCCCGGCGGGACCGAGGGCAGCAGGGAAACCCGCGCATGATGCCGCATGTGCCGTGCCATGGGCTGTCTCGCCCTTCCTGACCCCTACGCAGTCCCCTTAAGAAAGCAGGTCCGGTTCTAGAAGGATCTCCTCATTGTTTCGCTGGATGGAGGCAGCAGTGTGCCTTTGCGGCCAAGACGTCCAGTGGCATCCTGGGGTGCATTAGGAAGAGCAATGCCAGCAGGTTGAGGGAGGTGATCCTGCCCCTCTGCTCAGCCCTGGTGAGGCTGCATCTGGAGTGATGTGTCCAGTTCTGGGCTCCTTAGAAAAGAGAAACATGGAGTTACTGGAGCGCGTCCAGCAGAGGGCAACAAAGATGATCAAGGGACTTGAGCATCTTGCTTAGGAGGAACAGCTGAGGGAGCTGGGCCTGTTCAGCCTTGAGAAGACAGAGAGAGAACCTAATCAATGTATTCAAATATCTGATGGGAGGATGCCAAGAGGATGGAGCCAAACTCTGCTCAGTAGTGCCCAGCAACAAGACAGAGGGCAACAGGCAGAAACTGGAACACAGGAAGTTCCACCTGAACACGAGGAAGGACATCTTTACTGTGCAGGTGACTGAGCACTCGGACAGATTGCCCAGAGAGGATGTGGAGTCTCCTTCCACAGAAATATTCAAGGACCGTCTGGACCCTTACCCTGTGCAATGTGCTCTAGCATGACCGTGCTTGAGTGGAGAGGTTGCACGAGATGACCTGCAGAGATGCCTTCCAGCCTAACACATTCTGTGTTTTAACCACAACTGTTCAGAGGTCTGGGTTCCAGAGTGGTCCCTGTGAA
This sequence comes from Amblyornis subalaris, assembly GCA_018881555.1. Lineage (NCBI taxonomy): Eukaryota > Metazoa > Chordata > Aves > Passeriformes > Ptilonorhynchidae > Amblyornis > Amblyornis subalaris. Next base: position 3,019,436 of record JACAXG010000058.1, read on the forward strand.
CGCTATTTGCAGAGCCGACAGAGTGGCTGCAAAGTGAGAAGGAGTGGCTGGGAGTCAGAGGACTTTGGAGGTAACTGTTAGGGTGAAATTCAGGTCTTGGCTTTCCATTTTTAAAATCTAAGGCTCCCCCCGGCCCCAAAAGTTGCAGACGGCAGCTTGAAGCCGTGATCCATGGCAGGGTTTTAAAGAGTCAGAAACCAAAATGTAAAAAAGCTCACCCCTCCCAACCAAATTCACACATAAGTCTATTTATGTAAATCAAACCTTATGATTTAAAAATGGCCGTGTAACTTTGAAAGGTACAATATTTGAACAGACAGGGATGGGTCTGCTGGGTTTTAAAGGTGTGAGAAACCCTTCTCCTAAGGTTGAATCCATCGGCGAGGCACAGCCCCACCTTTCCCACAGTGGGATGTTTTCTGTACGCTCTTCCAGCTCTGACGGAAACAAGGCTACATAGCCAGTTGGACTCAGGTTTAGCCTAGTCTGCTGGGCCCCCTTTTCACACCAATTCAGACAGCCTGGCATCACTCCTCTCTTTGTAGAGCGGAGAGAGGGGCAGGTCGGGGCGCACAGCACAGCGAGGAGCGGCGAGGTCTCCAGGCAGCGCTCGGCGAGCGCTGGCGGGCACAGATGGTGTTATTTCCCCCCGAGGGCCGCAGGGTGCCCGCAGCGATGCTGGTGTGCGGCTGAGCAGGGCGCTGGGATTTGCATGTGCCCTTTGCACGCCAGGCGCCGGCTATTTGAATGACAATGGGGCGAGGGGCAGGTTAAGTGGAGAGATATTTCTCTGTCTGCATGGGCTGCTGCTGGCAGCTGCAGTCCAGCAGCCATCCTTGCCTCCCCTATCAATATCCTTTCCCCCGAGCTGGAAGGACTAAGGGATAATTTAGTCTTTATGCTAGTTTGGACTTTGTCTGATTACCAGCTGAGCCTGATTACACAGGCCTTGCTGTCCCTTCTGGGAAATAGTCCAGACAGCACAGAGGGGCTGCTGCTCCTCCTGCCAGTACTGCCACTGCCAAGCCCTCTGATTTTATTTTGGATTGCAGGATGGGCGGCTTGTTCTCTCTGCTGTCCTTGCTGTGCACCCACCATCAGGGGCCAAAGGACCTAGTTTTTCTGGAGGACCATAAATCACATTCACACACAAAGCTTGAATACAAACGTAGAGCCAGCTGCTGGGGAGCTGAGCTCTTGTGACTGCTGATGACATGGAGCTGGGTCCTGCAGCAAGGAGCAAAGTGGGGCCCACGTTCACATGGGCCTTCTTACCCACCCCAGTTTCCCTTTTCTTTCACAGTTTGGCACCTCAGCCTCAGTATGTGTCAGTGGTACCTTGGGTGTATGTGTAACTGGGAGCAAAAGTGAGCCATCAGGTACAAACCAGTCCAAGCAGCAAAGCTGAAGATCTGTTCCAGCTGGGCACCCCAGCTTCAGCTGTTTCAGTGAGAACAGAATGAGTGGCAGGCCAGGCAGAGTTGGAGTACTGGGAACTGGCAGCAGCCAGCAGTTGCAGTCCTGCAGCCAGCCCGTCCTCCCCCACCAATTGCCACTTAGAAGCATTTGGATCAGCCAGATACAAGATTCAGATCTCCATCCATATCTGCAGTTCTGCAGAGTTCAGAGGAAGTGAAGTTTTGGCTTTGGACTTGTGCAATTTTCAAAGCTAATGAACATATGGTGTTTTACTTGCTGTCTCCAGGCCCTTTGTATTAGCTGTGATCCAAGTCTAAACACCATAGATGAATTAGGATGGTCATGGTCCCACATTCACTTTCAGGGGAATTATGTGGGGAGATGGAGGGACTTAATGCAAAACTACAGCCAGGACCAGTTTGAAAACACCTCTGCACAGCTGGAGCAGCCTATGTTGTACAGAGGAGTTATCACAACTTCTGAAGCTCAATGAAAACACTTGACCCTTGACTTGAACTGAGACCTCTGGTTATTGATCCCCGGAAAACTTTAGAGAGAGGGCAGTTGCATTCTGCCTGCAGCAGCTCTGGCTCCTGAATGGCTCCTCCTGTTTTTTGGGAACTGTCACATTGAAGTATCCCTTCAGGCTCCCTCCATTGTCTCCACACCATGTGGGTGACTAGGACTGTATGAAAGTTTGGCTCCATCATCTTTGGAGCCCCCTTTGAAATAAGTGTAGGCTGCTAGTAGTCTCTCTTCACCAGAGTACAAACCCAGCTCCTAAAACCTTTTCTCATAGTTTATGCGTTCCAGGCCCCTCACCATCTCAGCCAATGCTTCCAGGTTTTTCAGCATCCCTCTGCAACTTGGGAGGACCAAACAGAACAGAATATCTAAGGACAGTTTCACCAGATTAGGATAGTTTCTCTCAATCTGCTGGCCACCTTCCTCCTGACGTAGTCCAGAATGTGGATGGCATTATTTGCAATGAGAGCACTCTCTTTGGCCTTCACTTACAATCCCTTGGTCCTTTTCACATAGGTGTAAACAGGTATATCTACACTGACAGATCACATAAGCCCAAGGAGTGCTCCTGGTGGCATAGGTGGGCCCCCTCACTTCTAGCTGGCATTTGGGATTTTATCACCTAAGCCCCATTGATGGTGGCACCTTGGGAATTTGTCCATGTTCTGTTCCATGAATCTGAAACCATACAAGAGCTTGGGGTACAGCAGGGTGCATCCAGCTGCTGAGACCTGATGTAAGCAAGTGTCAGAGGATGGAGCTGAAGCAGTGGTTTGTCTGGTGGCACTAGGACACAGCCTGGCACAGGCTTATCTCTCCTGTGGCATTGCAGGCTCAGGTAGCACAGTGCTATACTGTAATTGCAAATTCCAGGCTGCCTTTCTGGTATGGGTTGAACACAAGAGTTGAATTTTTAGAATTGCCTCTGCTGAAAAGACAAAGGAAATCTAAGGAACCTCGATACTCCTAGAGTATCAGTTGACCTGTGTGACTTAAGTTTCGATTTTTTAAAAATTGTTTTGTTGTTGCTATTGTAATGGTCTGGCTAAGAAGAGTGAAAGCTGCTGAGCTGTGTCGTGTTTACCAAGCCCAAACTTGTAGTATTTTGCTTTGAAGAGCTTGGGGGCCTGTGTTCCTTGGTTGGCTAACTGGGATTTTAAGAATAGAATCTATTTTCTGTAAATGATGCCATGTAGACCTGCTAATGGGCAAAGCATCAGCCTCCAGATAACAATGTTGTTCTGACAGGCTGCTGAAAATGGTGGTTGGTGGTTTGGTCTCTCTTGCTAACCATTGCTTGCCTAAAGTGCAATTAAAGCTGATGTGAAGTCCAGTCCTGGGCTGGGAGCACTGGGAGGTGTGCTACGGAGATATAGGGGTTTCTCCTGAATGTTGCTTTGTACCAAGTGAGGTGTCCTGGCGCTGGCTCCTTTAGCCATGCTGCTTGTGCTGCCATCACTGACAGTGGTCCGAGGAGGGCTGTGCTGCACCTGCCTCCTGCTGGTTTGGGCCCCTCCAGGTGCATTAGCTGTGCTCTGCACCCTGCTGAAGTGGTGCTGCTGCAGGACACGAGTTGTGCTTCAGCTGCTGAGGGCAGTTGTGCCTGAGGTGGTGTTCCGTGGGGCTCAGCTCAGGGCCTCAACCTTTGTGATGCAGCTCACATACAACCTGGACCCACTGTCTGCAAGCCTCTAAACCCTCTGTGCCGGTCCATGGTGGGGTAGCAGGGGGGCTGCATTTGGGCTCTGCCCCCACCCCACTGCTTTTATTTATGGAAACTGGGCAACCGTGCATGGAAAAAAGCTGGCAGAGAGTGCCTTGCCAACCGCTGGTCTGTGGGCAGTGACCTGCAGAGCACGAGTGTGTGTGCTGATGTTCAGAGGAGGTGTGTGGTGCTGGAAACCTGCCTCTGCATGCCCAGAGAGCCTGCGAGAGCCTGCGAACAGAGCTACTAATGCTTCTCTGCCTCGGCTCCCCTGTGATCTTCTGCAAACAGCCCTGCGGGGAGAACCACTTCATTTTCTGGTCTGCATTCCCTATGCTCACAATACCTGGGGAAAAAATGACAGCTCTCTTTTCTTGAGACTACATGTCAAATGCCCGGGGCTGTAATGAAATATAGATCTACCTGATGCTGGACATAATACATGGGTGTTTCCTTCTACACTTGAGGAAAGAGCCTGCCATGCCTCCAGCTCACCGCAGCCTACTGCAGCTGGAGGAGAGCCACTCTAACTTCACTCACTTTGCTACCAGACAGATAAATAATGATACAATGTTCTTTAGGGTATAGCGAGGCTCCTTGGGAAATATGATCAACTACAAACATCAGTCGAGGGCTGTAACTTCTGTAACAAAGACTCTCTTTGGGGAGTTGGTTCCTGACCACTCATTTTACCAGTGCTTTTTTCAAAGCCATCTTGATGTCTGTTGTGCTTCTCATCTGGAGGGTCCTTCTTAAGCAGCTGCAGATGTCTGGCACATCTTCCTTTCAGGCGTGACCCATAAAATGCTGGGGAGGGCAGGTGAGCACAAGCGGAGCCAGAGCTGACCTGGAGAGGAAGGAAGAGGTAGGGAGATCTGAGTTGCCCAAAAACCCTTTCTGCACTGCAGTGATGATCACCACCCAGAAAAGGGAGCAGGGGAAACTCTCTACCTGGAGGAGCTTGCCGTGCTTAGACAGAGACCCATTCTGCTGCAGCTCCAAGCATGGTTTGAGCCCAGTATGTGGCTGCAGTACAGCAGCTTAATGAGTTGCCACATGCCAGCCACACCACGGTAGCCATCTGTGTGTGCCCCGCACCTGTGATGGATGTGCAGCATGCAGTGGGATGCTGAGGAAGCTGCCTCATCTCCCATCTTCACTATTTCAAGTGGCTTTGAGTTTGTCACAGGCTGCGGGCACTGACCTCTGCTCAGCTACCACGGGATGCTGGGGCACCAGGCTGCAGAGCTCAGAGCTACTTGCCCTTCTCCGAAGTGAGGAGTCAAGCTTTGCTGGAAGGAGGTGTTTCTTCACATACTGCCCATGAAGGCATTCACTGTGACAGGAGATCACTGAGGCCAATGAGTATGCCCGATTCAGAAAAAGCATCAAATGTTTGTTTAAATGGTCCTTCTAAGTGGTCTATCAGTAAATGTGCAAGAACCATGATGGAAATTGAAGAACTCTGCTTTGAAGTGTTACAGCCGGCCTTGGCCACGGAGTTCATCAGAGATTCTCAATAGAAATGTAGTCCATCGTGGACAACAGCAGGTTTTTCAGCACCATTTCCAGAAGAGGCAGCCTTCACCCAGGTCAGGAGACTGAGCTAGATGAACCTTTTCCTTAGTGTGGCAGGTTCAGCCTGAAACCTCTTCACATAGCTCACATCAGACCGAGACAAAACAAATGCTCCCAGCTCAGGTGTTAGGCTGATTTGATGACAATCTTTCTTTTAAAACAGCCTCAACACCACATCGGTGAAGGTTATTTTTTAGATTGGGCAGCTGAAAATAAAAGGAATGACCTGTGAGGACTTTTATTAAAAAATAATTTTTAAATAGTTGGTGAGGAGTCATATTTGGTGAATACCTAGTAGCTGGCTCAATGTGGGTCTTCTGTCTGCCTTTGTGTGCGGGTACATATGGTCTCAGTGGATATGTGTGGAGTGGAAGCAGTCCTGTTCTGTAGGTCCCCTGTGCTCAGGTTTGTGTTTGTGTACTGGGAGCGTTAATGAGAACAGACTGCCTTTCTTTCCCTTCGTTCCCCAATCCCATCTGTTCAAACAAAAGGCTGAAAGGGAGAGAGAGCCGAGACCCTGCTGGTCAAGAGGGGATGGATAATAACACATATCCTTGGGCTACATTTCAGCACATGCAACCCTTTCAAGCTGTGCTAAAGCTTTTATTCAGGCAAGAGAAAGAACAACCAATATAAAATAAGGATTTTTTTCTTCTTTTTAAAAAAGCTGCATCAGGCCTGACGGATGCTACATTCCGTTCTTTCCCTCTAACGTTTTATAGTGCTGGATTATCAAAAAAAGAGTCTAAACCAGCACTGATTTTATATTTGTGTGTGTACAGACAGAGCATGATATTGGGCTAGAGCGAGTGACATATGCAGAGGGGCCAGGGATGGCTTAGAAAGTCAATTTTCACTCTGTTTGCACATGGTAACAGTTCCAGATTCGTGTAATTAACTATACATCAAAAGGGTGTGAAGGAAGATATATTCCTCTCCACCTTGGGGATTTGATGGGTACTTTGCAATTCATGGTTAACCCCCCATTCACATATTTGTCATTATGGTCATGCCAAACAACTCATCTGAAGATCAAAACAGCTTTCTTGGGGGCTGTTACAGCGAGAGCAGAGCAAGAGATGGCACCTCGAATCCCAAAGTGGGTACCGAGTGGCAGAGCGGGATGCAGCCCCGGATGGCGGTGCTGGTGTTCAGCCCTCTGCCAGCCGTTCCAGGGACGTCATAATGGTTTACGGGAGAAAAATGGTCTCAAATGCCATTAGTTTAATGCTTCATAATGTCGTTGTGTCTGTTTTAAATGCAATCACCGGGCTCAGGGGACACCCAGGACTAAAATAAAAAAAAGAYGAAAAGAGCTTCCAGAAATGTAACGATGGAAAAGGAGGCAGGGAAATCTTTAGTGAGCGAAGAAATGAGATTCACTGGTTCTTTTCCACTGAGCAGGTAGCATATGAGTAATCGGTGTAAGGCTGTTAAAGGGATATTCATCACGAGAACTGATTGCACCCAGGTTATAATAAATACACCAAAGTGACATAATCAGTCTGAAGGCAGAGGAGAGTTTTGCTAAAAATGAGACTGATCCTGGCCAAGATTTTCAGAAAGAGTCATTTCAAGTGAGATTTCTAGTGCTGTGTTACTGGCTCTGCCTTGTTTTCAGAAGTGGCACACAACAGATCCCACCAAATGCGTCCATCATCCCCTACCCTCATCCTACTTGCAGGATGCTGCGAGTTTATTGATGTGTATGTGGGTGCCTAACTCTGGGGTGCATGACTCCCACTGTCTCAAAGAGAGGGAGATAGAAAAAATGAAACATATCAAAACCAARGAACAAGCTGAATCTGACCTGTTCACACCAATAGAAATGCAAATAAATAAATTGGAAAAGCAATGAGTGGTTATGCTCATGGAAGCTTTAGAAATCTTTCTAAGTGTCTCATGTCTTATTTCAATCACACAGGTGGAGCTGTTTCCTTATGGATGAAATCCTCCCTTGGTTGACATCTCCCAGTCCAGGTGAGATAGGTACATGCTCCTTTCAGACAGGAGCTGTTCAGTTTCAGCAGTCATCAGTTATTCTTCCCCAGGGAGGGATTAAACAAGGCGTAGGGATCGTAGGACCATCCAGCACTGCTCCTTTGTGTCCCTTTCCTTTTGAATCCAAGCAATTGGGAGCAACCTGCTTCTGTGCATTGATGCTGGCAGCTCACCTAATGTAGAAAATTTGCATGAGCAGCACATCCCCTCTCCTCTCTACACCTCTTTTCACAGGGCATCCATCTCACACGTAGGTTGCACGCTGTGGCCGCCCTCGTGTCTATCATTAGAAAGCAGACCCTTGAGCCTGGCCTAACTGCAGACCATTGACGTATCAGCAGGACAGGCCTCTGCTGAATTCATCCATCAAGCAACCGCAAGAAGTGATTTCCACGGATTAATGTGCTGGTGGGTGCATGCAGAGGTTGAAAGGAGAAAGGTTCATGGTAGTAGCTGGCTTACTGAAAAGACAGAGAAATGAAGGTGGCAGAAATAGGGTCCTTAGCATTGCAGATAGGTGCAGATCAGTAAGTTGTTGCTTTCGGCTTTTATATTTGCTTTCTGCTACAGCTATTTGTAGAAAACAAGAAAAAGTAGTGACAATGCTTTCTACAAGGCTCATTTTAAGAATCTGTTCCCAATGTCCTACAATCCAGCTGAATGTAACTCTTGAGGCTGAGATTCCCCGTGGTGGATGTCTCTGGTGGTTTGGGTTGAGGGAGCTGAGTTTAATCTAAAGCAGTTTCTCAGAAGGAGGTTAGAGAAAAAGAAACAGATGTATCTGTAGGTTAAAATTGACTAGCAGTGCCTTTCTTTGAGAAGATCTAAAGCTTCTGTGGAGGATAGATTAGAAATTTGGCTTGAAAGGAGCTCCACTGCAGGGGATATGACTTCTGTCATACCGTGAAAAACTGTCCCAGTTTGGCCAGATTGTGAGCCTCCRAAGAAAACCAGAGTAAATCTCATTGGCACTTGGCAATAGAGTTTTGTCAGAGTTTAACAGCCGAACTGCCTGTCCATCCTTGGCATGTATGACTACAGTGCCTGATCAATCCCTACAGAGCACAGCCCTGAGCTGTGTTTTCCTTGCAATGTGCTTAACCATGTGAAGCTGCTTTGGTGATGGGTACCACAAGTGCAGACTGTGGGAATACAGCTGACAGGCACACACAGGAAAGTTTCTTTTGCATTTCACCAATGGCCAAAAGTGTAGCCAGATGGACTTAGAGCATCAGGAGTCACTGAGTAAGAAGAAAAGTCAATTAAGTATCTATTTGCTGTCATAGRTGAAAGAGATAAAATTCTTCCAGTAGTTCCTGATGTGAAACAAACAAAGGGAATGTTTTTCACTGCAGGCCATCAGAGACATTTTTTGTTATCCTCAAATATATTACCTGGATGTGATATATCGGCAGGGTTCTGGCACAAGGTTTTAGAAACAGAGTGCTTGTTGGCAATGTGTTCAACACCCTTTATAGTAAACATCCCTTCCTTCTGCTGACACTCAGGTTGTGTTTTGTATCTTACCCCCCCTTCCCAGGAAAATAACAGCAAGATTGGTGATATTAAGGTACTTAGGTCTGCAGAGATGGTATTTGGATATGGGAAAGACCAGATGAATAGCATGACTGGTGGCTTGGAGTAACTTTGGAAAAAGGTGGAGTTTCCAGATGAACAAGCAAAATGGTCCATTTCTTATGATGGAAATTATGTGCCTGAAAGAGAAGTTAACACAGCCAGGTAGGCAAGAAAAATACATTCAAAGGGTTACATCAAAGGTATTCAGGAATTGAAAAAATCAAAGAGAGGAGCCAAAGAAGTTTCATGCTGGCATCAGAAGGTCAGTGGCATCAAGGAAGCTGATGAAGCTTGTCAAATATCTAGGGATAAGTAACAGAAATAGTAGGGTTACCATGAGTGAAATAGTAAGATTACTGTGAGTGGAACATGAATAGAAATACAGGTCTGTGCAAAACCACAAGAAGCAAAAAACAGAGCAAGGGTTGTAAGGCTGATCTGTATTGAGCATCAAGGATATGACTACAGCCAACAAACTTGTAGACATTGAGGAAGATGCTTTTTATGTCAGGCCTGGGCTTCAACAGGGCCCCAGCACACACAACTCCACAGCAGATGTAAACAGGAGAATGGCAGCAAGGTTGCAGCACATTGAATGTGCCATTGTTCTTCCAATTGTCCCAAATGGAAAGCAGGCAAATAACCATGAGATGCCCAAAATGAGAAATCAGAGGTGTTGTGTGCCAGCTGTGCCTAGGGCTTATGAAGGCTGAAGTGAACAAGACTCTGAAGCAAAACCTGTTCCCATAGATTCTGCTGACTTGGGAAGGGTATAAAGGACACATTCCAAAACCAGTTAATTGTCAGCCATCAAGAGGATTCCATATGCATGGAAGCAATTTTTCCTGGATACAATATATATGGACAAAAATATATGTACTTCACAATCAATTGGATTGAGTATTGAAGTACTTACTGAGGAAGGAGGACACAGACCCAGATTCAGACAGGTGATTAACACTGTTACAGTTCAGAGTGRTACCACAACAGTGTGGGTTGTCACGTGGTCGGTAGGAAACTGAAGAATGACAAAAATCTTGACAAAAACACTGGGAATCAGACTCCCTGGTGACTCAAACATAGAAAAAGCCAAGATAAGTAATATGTGATTTGTGGACCCAGGAGTTGCTATTATGCATCTTTATGACATAGGAGGTAAAGTTGCGAATGGTGAGATTAGCCCTGACACCYGGGAAGACAGGTAGATACATCCAGTGAAGAGCTAAGGAGCACCTTCTCACAACACAAGTAGAAGTGAAGCTGGAATGAGGCACTCTCCATTTTGGAAGGGTCTCAAACAAAGACAGCAGGATTATGGTGAGACAGTTGATGTTACATGACCACAACAAGCAGACTTGCTGCTTACCAGCCATGCCATTGCTTTCTCAAAGGAGACATTAAGACACAATAGACTCAGCATTGTTGAATCAGTTAATCCAGAGGCTCACTGGATATTTCCGCTTTTTTGTAGGTATTTTTTCAAAGTTCTGTGCTGCAGGGATGTCAAGCAGGGATCCCATTATATGGTGAAGCACATCAGTAACTGGCTTTTGTGACAAGCAGGCAAGAACAGCTGTGGTGCAGCACATACGGAGTCTAAGGTCACATCGTACCATCCCCTCCAGGAGAGAATGATGGTAACTTCCTTGCTTCTGAGTGCTTGCTGAAAGGTGCAACCTTTTACTCGCACTCCATAATTAGACACAGTTTCTGCTCTCACAAAGCAGTGGCCGGCAATAAAGCAAGGCTAACCCACAGCTCTGGATCAAAACAGCGTGGGATGTTGATCTGTTTGAAAGCTGGCTCCTCATTTGGTGGATGAATCTAGCAATGCCTTAACAAACTGGCTGACTGCAGATGGGCATACACAGGCTGCTCAGCTCTCTCTTTCATCTTTTTCAGATGTCACTGCTAGGAAGAGTGATTAAATCCCCATGTGACTACTCTCAAACAGTAAGAGCAGGTCTTGTTTCTCCAGAGGCATGTACCAGAGTGGCTCAGTCACCTCATGGCACTGAGCAAGCACCTGTGTTAGGCAAGGATTTATATACTTCTCATGGTGGGATGAAGCTCCATGGGACTGGTCAGCTTCACAGACAGGGTGAGACTGGGCAGGTTGCAAATTCTCCTGCTGTGTGGGTCAGGTCCTTATACTGCTGACAGAGCATTTGCAGTCTAAACACGTAAAGGGTGGAAAAGGGAAGCATATGTTGTCTCCCAGGAGGATGTGAGACACAGAGAAATACCAGACTGGCTGTGAGATTCAGAGATTTAGAGAAATGGCTTTGCTGGTGTCAGTCAAGCCAGAAGCTGCAACTCTTAGAGAAACTCGAGGAGCCACCACGCAAAGGAAGAAGGAGCCAATCTGGTGTGGACACTTCTCTGAGTGTGACAGTAGTATAACTTTAACATGACAGAAATTCCCCTGCTGAAGATGCTATTGTTTTGAACGCAATTATATTTTACAAGGTTCTTCCAATCCATCTAATCATCTTTATCTTAATGTGCTTTTCCTTTCTACATTGTAACGTAAAATCCATTTCCTTTCAATTTACTTCAGATCTATCTGCATCCAGATTACTGTAACTTGGACGCATGGTAATTAAATGCGGTTTGTCTGACTAGACAGGCAATGAATGCTATTACAGCTTGTTTATGCTAGCAAGCAATGCAGGTTTCTCTGTGCCATCCCATCAGTGTGGCTTAACCCTACCCTAGAGAGACTGTGTGTTGGGCCACGTGCAAGCTTCGCCGTGCATTTGGTCCTTGGTTCATCTAGTGACATTGGTGATTAATGCTCCTTGGGTTTCATATTCTGAGGTTTCAAATTGTTCATCCCACTAGGATCTGCCTCAACAGTTCATACTGTGTCAGCTTTCACCTGAAGCTCTATTGCTGGTGGAAATATTTGAGAGACTACTGACAACATCTGCATGTTTAAGAAAGGATATAAGGGGGTTCTACTCTTTGGCTGCAATGCAGCCTTGTGCTAGAATCCCTGTGCAACTGACAGGATTTGACCCTCGCCTTGGCCTCTTATAACACTATGTACTCTGGGAGCTTGTTAAATATGTACTCTGAATCCTGTTTCATGTAGTACTTTCACCTTTTGGATGCTACTGAGAAGCAAATTGTGTGGTAGCAAGAGTCCTGAATGTCTTGAAATGATACAGAGGAGGTATTATGATGTCTGTAGTTCAAGCATGCACTGTAAATGCACCACCGAGAGCTGCTTTAAGAATGATTCAAGAAAAGGTCAAGTGAGGTAAATTCACCTTTACAGAGTAAGGTTCAAATCGGTTAAAATCTTGGATACTGTTACAGGGCAAATGGAGTAGAAAAGTCTTGCACTAATTTACTTTGCACATTGTGTGAAGATACTTCATGGGTCAAGAAATCTGGGAGGTCTCCTTTAGAAATCCTTTGGCACTGATGAGCCTTGTGTGGGGCACTGAACTGGGAGAGACAAAGGAGCTGCTCTGCAGTTTTTTAAGACACTTTCTTTGAAAGCATTGCTTTCTTTTATAGAGCCTGAACTAAAGAGTGTAGCCTTTGAGACAGTCATATGACTATGTACAGCAAAGTGATTTTTGCATTTAAAGGTGATTTCTGAATCTCTGGATCCTTCGTGTGTTCTGTGTCCCGATCAAGAAAACAGGGCTGTGTGCCCCCCAGCCACACCTAGCTGATCAGCAAGACCATACTGGCTCATACTGAAGGTGGCCTCTGGCCACAAGATTTAGGCTGGTCTGTACTGGGATTGTCTGAATAGCTACATATGGCGTCTGAGACTGCTTGTTTATCTGAGACACTTTTGATCACCTAAAAAGCCCTAATGGGATAAGCTTAGAAGATGATGGTCCATTCCCGCCATAGTTCATGTACACCACTGTTTTCACTCCTCTCTTTGTTACTGTTTTAACCTTTGCTTCAATTTCCTTGTTTCTTTCTCATTTTTGAAGGTTGAATCTAAACTAGGTCAAAATTTGCTAGATTTTGATGACCACAATGGCTGAATCTAAACTCTTAAGTCCCTCAGCACTCCTTTCTTCTTTTAAAGAGTTCGCTAGATCAATTTTAGTTAAGGTCTCCTGAGCTTAGGTCTTCTTGGGACAATTCAAGTAAGATAAGAACTTGTGACCCTGACTTAATAGGACCTACCAGTTTAGAAGGCAGTCCTGTCAAAGTAAAGTTTGAAAAACATGTCAGGACAAGGAGACTGGAGCCAAATTCAAGGCAGGACCCCATCCTACATTTGACCATCCTACCATACCACCGATTATCTTCAGGATCCTTCTTAGGATTGTTACTCTGGTGACAATCACAAGTAACTCCTTTGAGATCATGGAACTGCTGTAGGTTTACCTGTATGTGTTTGACATCAAACTCCAACCCTTTGACTTTCAGGAAAACCACATTTTTGTGGTAATAACCACATGCTTATTGCCCCAGGGAACAAGTCCTTCCCCCTCCCTATCTAAACAATCATATCTCGTCACATTGGCCCTCTGAGGACTTACCATACAGACAGCTTTTATGTTCAGGTCCAAAAAGAAGAAGGCTTGAAAGATGTTGGCATCTGTCAAGGATCTATTTCCTTCAGATCATGAAGATGTACACTGAGCCAGACTGAACATCCATCTATCCCAGCATCCCAGTTCAAATGGAAGCCAAAAGCAGAAGCCTAGGGAATATCACAATAGCAGAGGTATATATGATACTTCCTGCTAGAAATCTGCTGCCCTTCAGCCATTTATGGCTTGAGGACAGCCTGAGCTGGAAGGAACTTTTACACATCTAAAAATCCTCAGCAGATTTCTATTCTGTGAGCTTCTGTCCTTGAACTTGTATAACATTTTTGCTTTCACAACATCCTGAGGAAGGAGCTCCACAGCTTTACTGCACATGGCGTGACGAGACACCTCCTTTTGTTTGTTTTGAACCTGGCATCCAACAGTTTCATTTGATGCCTCCTGGTATCAAATTATATTGGAAGAGACAGGAAACAACTGATCCCTCTCCACCATCCCCTTGYTAACTGGGATATGATGGCTTTCTGTAAAATCACTGCTGGCTCAGTCCATTTCTTTTAGTCATTTGCTGTACAGGAGCTATTCCATGCTTTGGGATACCCTTCCTGCCACTCTCAGATGCGTTTGGACTTTTACTGTATTCTTACTGAGACTGAATCAGAGCTGCACATGGAATTCAGGATACAGACTTACTTTGGTTTTATGCAATGGCATAATGATGCTCTCTGCCTTGCTCTCTACCTGTTCTGTTCTCTCAACAGTGATAATAATATCTTACATTTCATTTTCTTTTTCCATGACACAAAGACCCAAGCTGATGTTATCATGAAGCAATATATCATAGCTACAAGATCTTGCTTCTGTGCTTGGCTCAGGACCTATCAGTTATATGTGAAGTTAGAAATGTCCTTCCCTGCATGCATCACCTTATCACTTTATTTAGATTGAATTTCTTGTGCTATTTTATCAGTCTCGCACAGTCCTTCTGCAATTTTTCATGGTCAGTCCTTGTCTTTATTACCTCGAATAAGAAAAGTCCAATACAGGTTTGTGGCTCTATCCTATAGGGATCATTTCTGGGATAGTTTTGAAGCCTGTCTTAAATCTTGAAATTGCTTAAATGGTCAGAAGACCCTTGATATTGGGAATAGGGAATCTGAGATGTGGGAAAGTGTTGTCTTTGAATGTTGTGACTGCACACAGTGGAGTTGTGCTGTCTCCTGTTCTGCTCTGTTCTGCATTTCTTTTCTTTCTTTCTTTCTTTTTTTCTTTCTTTCTTTCTTTCTTTCTTTCTTTCTTTCTTTCTTTCTTTCTTTCTTTCTTTCTTTTTTTCTTTCTTCGTGTTTACCTTGTCTGTGAGCCCTTGCTGAGCTCTAGCCCTAGGGTTTGCAAATGTTTCTGCCACTTCTATGCACAGAATCATTTTCAGCAAGGAGACAGAGAATTTCTCTGGAGGGTAGATATTATATGACAAACCCCTTGTCTTTTGGTCCTTGAAAAAATGTTACTGTGCCAGTCCATCCCTCTGGCCATGATTAAAGTTGTGGTGATCTCTCCTGAGTAGTCTTGAATGTCTAGTGAGCAACTCCTTCCAGTTCCCTTCCTGCCTGGTGGCTGTCTGTTCCTGGACTGAACTCGCTTTTAACCCCCCAAGCGAGCTGCTCCTTCTGACTTGCCAGAGCATCTTCTCCCCATCCACCCATACCAGCAGCTCTACCCAGCTGCTCATATCCTTCTCCTTCCTCACACTTTCTGCTGCCATCTTTTCCCTTGTTTGCTGCCTGCCTTTTCAGGTCCTTTTTTTTCCTCACTGCTCCCTGGTGTGCACCCCAGGTTCACATGTACACCCCATCACCWTTATGCAAAATCCTTCACATTATGCCCAGTCTCCAACTGATGAGGCCTCTCTGCCTATGTGACCTGGCTTCTTCTGCCTTTCTCTCACTCCGTGCTGCTTTTGCTTTGATTTAAGCACTTCTAATGGCACCTTTTTTCATCCCTTCTTCTAAATCTCCTCTGAAGTCTCCACAGAGCAGCTTTTTCTTCTCTAATCATTGTCTTGTTTCAGTCAGAAACAGCAGAACAACTGTCACCTGTTGCTTTCCAAGTGACTCTGTGCCTAGCCACTCTGAGAGCAATCACTGCATACGCCAGTGTGTGTGCACTTGTGTCTAGGAAAGTTTGGGAGGAAAAAAACATCAAAAACAAGGCAGAGGGTGGGGTGGGGTGGATGTGGGTCTTGTATTGATTTGCTAAGAGTGTCTTAAGCAGATGGATGGCTGTGAGAAGTGTAACTTCTGTAACGTCACCTGCTCTCTCAGATTGGTTCGGTAGGAGTCTGCACGATGACATGTGAGACACCAGCCCTGAGGTGGAGCACCAAGCAGCTCCGCGTGGGAGCAAGGACCAGCTGAACTTCAGGGCATGGGCTGGTGGTGGTGGTTGTGGTGGAGGAGCAGAACCACCTCTGCATGGTAGTGCCACTCTCAGGGACCTTGAAGGGCAGGGTGGCTGTGGGAAGGCCAGAAGGAGCAGCTGGAGGGAGGGGAGGAGGAGCTGCTGTCAGAGCTGGACTCGGAGGATTTGGTGGAGAGCAGTGGTGGGCAGAGGAGCCTGCTCTGAAGGGACCGAAGAGGTGACATCAAACAGCACAGCCCTAAGCTGAGAAAAAAACATCATCAACTTTGTGCCTGTGCTTGTGTGTCTGAAAGTGGACGGGGTCTGAGCTCTCTTTCATTTTAAGCCTGAGTTATTCCAGCCCAGTGACTCAATTTATTTCTCTCTGCTCCTGACATTTCTCTTTCAGGTGGCTGCTGCATGGTTTTGGGTGGGGCTGTGGGCTGGGGCAACTCATGTTTTCAAGCTCTTATCGGCATCAGTATGATGTTCTGCTTTTCTTTTCTGTCATACGGCATCCCGCTCCCCTCCCCTTCCTCCCCTCCCTCTGCCGGCTCCCAGAGGAGGCGACAGACGGTCCTGTAATTTGGTTCCATTCGCTCGACTGGAGCAACACCTGCCCCCCTCTCTGGGGACAGGAGGGTCTCATCCCAAACCGTGCAAGGAGCCAAAGATGAATCTGAAGCTCACATGCAAATAGAGCCCAGGATAAAACAACATGGCCATTCTGGGCAGGAAAGGCAAAATCCGTCACCAGGGGGAGAGGCAGGAAAAACGAAATTGGCTCTAAAGAAATAAATAAGAAGTGCCAGGAGATTGCCTTTTCCTTTTGGGTCGGTTGCTATTGTGGTTATTGATCTGTCCCACCCTGGAGAATAAACTGAGAGTACTGAAAAATAATGGCTGATATTAGAACACATTTATTCACCCTAAAAGAACTGGGTTAATTGGGTTACAGGATGGCTAGATGGATAGATATGTGAAGAGATAGATAAAATGTTGCTGCTATTTCTTCACAGCTAAATAATGGAAAAGATCCATTTCTTTGTTGAGTTTTACGTACAACATCCTCTTCAGCTCCCCACCCCCCCATCTCTCTCTCAAACACACACACACACACACACACACACACACACACACTCCCTTTGCTAGAAATACAGCAAAGATATCAAATCACATCCAAGATCCTCAGAATTTATCTGTTGTAAGTATCAGTGGGAATATCCTGCCTGGCTCACCCACTTTTTAACACAAGCAATAACACACTACTTTGTGGCTGGGGAGTAGTGATCCTGAATGCACAGGTACCATGCAGTTTGCTAGGAAGTGACAGTCTATGCCTAGAAATTCTTCCTTTTGTATGTGCATATGTAATAGCAGCATAAATTCAAGTCTATATTTTGGAATATTTTGTGCTCTAGATCTTTTAATCTCTTAGGAAACTGTATGATACTCAGATACAGTTCCCCCTTAGCTGTACAGTCCTGTCAAAATCATTATGTTTATTTGTAGGAGTTTACTTTTGGGTTGCTGTCTGTCCTCGTTTGCTGTATCAGGGTCAGGATCTGTTTCCAGGGTTCAGATGAATGCATTAGCTGCCCTGCTTCCTAATGATACCAATGTGAACGTGTATCCATGTGAGTCCATATAGGCCTGAAAATGTGTCTTAATAGGTGTTATCACCCGATGTTAAGCATGCCTTGGATATCCCTTGTACTGGGATAGTCTAGGTCTAGTATTCTAGTCTACTATTAGAAGTACTAGCTCTCTGTGAATGCTAGAGATTTCCATGCAATGTTTTATATATTGTATTGAGTCAGGCCTAAAGTCCCTCTTTTAAAGCAAGCTAAAGGTCCAGAGGTAGTGCTCTGCCTTCTCTGTCTTTTTGAGTGCACTTTCTTTCGTGATTTGTAGGATGAGCTCCTCTTCAGTTGTGAAAGAAAGGTATCTGAATGTAGCTAAAATACCAGGAAATATTAACTGTGTCTCTTCCCTGCCAATTGTTGTAATGGCTGAGCATGATATAAACTTCCATTGAGCAGTTCCACCCCATTCCTCCTATAGTATTGTCATTCAAGGTCACTCATTCCTTTATTGCTGAGGGAACATAGACATAGGCAAAGTAACTGATTACGTAATTAGACTTTATTGCTATCTAACCCAGACTTGCAATGAGGTGGAGTTAAATTTGTTCTTCATAAATCCAGACTTTTGAGCACTTAGCCATGCAGCCTTTTTTTTACATAGGCCTTGTAGGTTGTGCATACTACTGAGCTCCTCAAGAATAAAAAAAAAGGTGTGGAATGGGGGAGCAAAACCTGCATTCTGTTTTCAACAGTCAGCAACTGCTAGATGAGAATGAGTTTCCTTCTTGGTGCCAGCAGGAAAAATAGAAGGAGTTGGGACGATGTTATGGTGGGGACAGGATTTAAACAAGGTGGTGAGTGTATTGAAGTGAGACAGGACTTAYAGGAAGAAGCAATTTCTTCCATCAGATAAAACTTGGGAAGAAAAGGACATCTCTTCAGGTCAGGTGCCCTGACCCTTCTGCAGGTTAAACTTGAGATTTGACCTTGTGGCTACCACCAAAAGCAAAGCCCTTGCTGCCTTGTGTCTGAGTGCAAGCAGGTTCTGTGTTGTCTCAGGGAGTATAGGAATGGAATGACTCACAAGATTTTCTTACATTCAAACCTGAGCTGTTCCCACACATCTCCACACTGTGCTCTTCTTTGCTCACAACACAGGGGCCTCACTGGCTTATCACTTGGGCACAGGATCACATGGCTGAGAACTTCAGACTCRAGCATTATCTCAGCGTGTGCCTCTGACACGTGTGCAAGACCCCCAGAGGGGGAAGTGGGGCCAGGGGGGATGCGGGATTCACACCTACTTATCCCACAACCTGTGTGCTTGAATCAACTGCCAGCCACCATACTTTACAGTCAGGTATTGCAGAGCACTCTCTTCCCTAAAACATGCATTCTGAACGATCGAGAAGGAAATAATATGTTTATATTTTTATTAAGTAAGTCCTCCCAAGTGCTGGTAGCATGAAGGCTTGCTGGATGGCAGGATTTATAATATCACTCAGGCAATTACCATCGAACTCCACACAGCACCCTGATACTGAATCTAAGAAACARGCCTGTCCCAAACGAAGCCCGCTCCAAAGTTGGTGGAGTTATTTCAGCCCCGAAAGATGCAGAATTTGAAACSTGTGCATTGAACTACCAAACCTGTGTGTGCTCCCTTGGGACATGGCAAATGTGTGTTTGTAGAGAGTGGAATTAACAACCTCCCTGACAGGTTTTCTGCATGGAGATTTTCAGCTGGTCAAGACCACACTTAATTACATCGCTGTGCAAAGTGTCAGCCATAAAAACAGGGTGGAGAGGAGGGTTTTATCTCTCCAGCAAGTAAGAATGGATGACACAGCCACCAGAGTCAATGGCAGTATTCAAATTATAGGTAAAATAAACCCCTTATGATAAACAAGAAAATAATTTAATAAATAAGATGGCATAGAGGTCTCACATTACTTGGGTAATAACCTGTCTGCCATTGAGTCTGTATCTGTTTCATGTTCCAAATGACAAGATTTGGCAGTGAAGCCTTGTATAAAAGAGTATGGTTGAGGTTTTCTAAAGGAGGGGAAGGGCCCAAGATTTTTCCTTGGTTTCAGTAGAATTGGACCTGGCCAGAGAGGGGTGACATCTGAATTTAAACAAGAAAAAGAAAATCCAGTGCACTCAAGCAGGATGAAACACATACATTTGGGTGGCAAAGCCAGACATACCAAAGAACGAGGTGGCAAAACAGGTGCTTGCCAGCATCAGATTGGATTGTGCAGCTTGAACTTTTAAACATTTCACCAGATGCCAGTCATGATGAGACTGGCAGAAAGTGACAGCAAGGGTCCTGTGTCCTTTTTGCATTTGGGCAGGGCAGCCAGCTTGAGAGCGGCTGGAGCAGGGGAGCTGTGGTAGAGGAACTGCAGTCCGAGTCTCCCTAGGAAGAGGCAGGTAACCTGTTGAAGCTTCCTACGCACGACTTGAGAAGCCTTTGCAATCCTTATTCATAAGGACATCACATGTCTGTCTTATAGAAAGACCAACAGGGAAAAATAATTAGGAAAAAACAGCTTTTATTTGATACTTTTATTTATATGCAAAACAGCTCACCATTCATGAGAGATATGAAAAACGCATCAGATAGAAACCAGATTTATCTATTTTCACTACAAAATATTGCATTATATAAAGCAACATAGACACACAAAAAAACCCTGAAAAAGACTAAAATCTTTGGATAGCAGATGTGGTTTTTTTCTTTTTCTCTTTTGTCCCTAAAATGCGCTTCTTGTTTTAAGAGATTCACAGCAAAGAACATGAAACATTTTCAGGTTATAGAATTTTTTTGGTTGTCACAAAGGAAAGCAGTCCTGGATTTACTTTTCTTTCTTTTTTTTTTTTCTTTTTTTTTTTAGGAAAAAATGTCCTTTCCTAAAAATATACCACACACATACACACCCACGCTCACTCCCACACACATGCATGTATACACACACGCACATATACACCCACAAAGAAACTACTTCCCTTATAAACGATTTGCAAAGTACTTTTCAGACGTAACTATAGATCAGAATAACAACAAGTTTTGAAAAAAACCTCTCCTAGTTAAGTGCTAGTGGTTGTTGATCCCACACAAGAAAAGAAAGAAAAAAGATCAAGAACGAATGCCTTGATATATATAAAATATACTTATAAACAGGGAGGGAGGGGAGGTTTGTGGTACACAAGTGCAATATAATTGGAGGGAAAAAATAAATTAAAAAGAAAAGAAAATGAACACTGTATTGATCCCAACAAACACTCATAAAGTCAAACATAATATTCCACAGGAGAAAGTGTAAACACTCGACTATAGAAACCAATTGGCACGAAGTATCCAAAGTAAAATTGCCACCACTCTGAAAAATAAATAAATCTTGAAAAAAATAAATTGTCGACTCCTTCTACCATAAATAAAAAATAGTTATTTTTAACTGCACCCATGGGTCACACGTTTAAGGTCACAAGTAGATGTTTTTGGATATATATAAAGGGGCACTTGACAGCCTGAAGAGACAATCCGGTTTTACACTTCCCTTCGAAAAGCGGGCTCTCGACCGGGCGGGAGCCCCCCGAGGGGCGAGCGCACCTGCGGGGACCCCCCCGCCCGCCCCGGGGAAGGCGCTGCCCGCCGCGGCCGGACCCGGGGCGGCGGGACTGGGGGTCCTGGGGCTCCCGGCGTCCGTCGGGCGCTACACGTCCAGCACGTGGTTGAGATAGGAGATGTAGCAGATGGCGAGGCGCAGGATCTCGATCTTGGAGAGCTTCTTGTCGGGGGGCAGAGTGGGCAGCAGCTTGCGCAGCTCGGCGAAGGCCAGGTTGAAGGCCTCCACGCGGATCCGCTCCCGCGTGGCGTGGGCAGAGCGGTACTTGGCCGTGGCGCGGCGCCGCCGGCGCTTCTCCTCCCGGCTCAGCGGCGGCGGGTGCAGCCCGGGCCGGCCCCCGCCCCGGCCCTCCCCGCCGCCGCCGCCGCCGCCGCCGCCCCGGCCCTCGCCGCCGCCGCCCTCGGCGGGCTCCGGGTCGGAGACGCAGCAGCTGAGCGCCTGGGCGTCCGCGCCGCCCAGGGACTCCGGGTCGGAGGGCGCCGAGGAGGGGTGGTCGGAGTCGGCAGCTTGATCCGGGCTAAGCATCATCTTGAAGGGGGCGGAGGAGCCTTCCCGAGACAAGAGAAGCAGAGAGAGCGGGTCAGCGCCCCGGCCCCGGGGATACAGGGGCAAAGCTGGGAGCAGGGACACGGGCAGGGACAAGAGAGACATGCCGGTCCCCGCGCCTTGCCCCGGCGCCAGTACCGCCCGACCGGGGCGGACGGGAGCCGGGTGGACCGGTCGCGGCTCCTTCAGGGAGTACTAATGAGAGCAATATCGGGGATAAACGATACCCCGTCATTTAACCATCCCCTCTCTAGCGTTTGAGGGCAGCTTCAGTGGAATATACTGCCTGCCGTTATTCCCTGCGCTTGCGTGGGTGTTGAAACAGGCCCGGAGAGCAATAAAAGGATTTTTTTTTTTTCCAAACGAGCTAATATCCAGTGTCTCAATATTATGTCCATTCCCTCCCCCCTTCTCCCCGCCCGCAATTTTAATATTGTCCCTTCTGGCCTGCCAGTTTCTGCTTAACCGTTTCTCTTTCGGTAACGCTCTCTGGGATCCAGGCTACAGACATGATGCTGTTAAATACACAGCTCAAGGCTCCACAAACATAACAAGGCCAGTGGGGAGATTTATTTCCCCAATCCCTACGGGATCTGATGTATCTGCTAGGCTCTCCCCTCCGCTCTTTTCTCTGCCCTCCTTCTTTTTTCTTTTTCTTATTTTCTTTCCTCCTGCTAATTGTGCAGATAGCAATTTGCCAGCGATGTTTGGAGAGTTTCCGTTTTCTAAGCGTGGATTTCAAAAAGAAACAAATCCCCAAAGCAGTGGCTGAACTTTTCCATCTCTTTAAATTTTCCCTCCTCTCCCCTCCCTGCGCGAAAAGAGGGGAAGGCTAAATAAATAAATAAATAAATGCGGACGTGCCTTTCAAAAGAAAATTGAATCGTATCTTCTTGCGGCCTCACAGAGCACCATCTGTCATGTAGACAGCAATACAAATCCGAGCGCGTCCGTGGACATGCCGGCATGTAATAAAACAATACATCAGGCAACTAGTGAATAACCTTGGACACAAATGTGTGCATGTGTGTGTGTGTGTGCGTGTGTGCAGCTGGGGTGTCGAGCGAGGTGGGGAGCGATCCCGACGGAGGAAGGAACATTGCATCCTCCCTTCCCCCGAATTCAGACTGCCAAGTATTTCCACATAAAGTTTCCAGGGAAGGTCCTACTCGGGCCTCAGACCCGGTTGGGAAAAATAAACTATTATTATTATTGTTAATAATAATAACAACAACAACAACAACACGGGCAGGAGGAATTCTCCCTAGGCAGGGCTAGAGCCAAGGCTCTCCCCACGGGGCGAGACGCGGGGCATGCGTGGCGGGGCAGCGGGGCTCCGCCGGGGGCTGAGGCTCAGCGCTCCCGGCGCAGGGAGCCAGGACTGGGGAGGGGGAGAGAAGAGCGCTTCCTTCCCCGGGAAGGGCCGCCTCTTGCCAGGGCCGTCGGAAACGCTTCCTCTTCGATTTTTAATAAAGAGCGTTAATCAGGCCCACAAGGCAGGGGTAGGGAAAAAACCCAGTTAGCGCGCAGGTCAGATATCAGCGATCTCGTGGGGCAAAAAGATAAATAGGAAAGGTTTAAAATCAGCTTTCAACTGGCATCCAAGCGAGGGGGCTGATGTGAAAGCACACCAGAGAGAGAAGATTTGCAGGGCGGTTGTTCGAAAACGGGCAATTAAAGAGGTGGTTCGTAAAGAAAGTTGCTTAGAGGTTTCYCTACGGCGTGTGTTGAATTTTTTGCTTTGGTTTGGGTTTATCTGTACAGTGGGGTTTGGCGAGCTGATCTGGAAAGACGCTTTTCTTCCTCCTCTCTCAATTTTTAAAAAATTATTATTACAGTAAGCCCATGCCCCGTGCTACCTGCAAAAGGGAAATATATTGTTAAGGCTGCTTACCTCAGTGGAGTCGTTTGGACAGCCTCTCTCTGCTGGTCCCTTCGCCCCCTCAGCGATTCCTTTACAGTTCAAATGACCCTCCGGGACCGAAGCATGGAAAAATTAAAAAATCAAAATCAAATGAAATTAATTACGAGCGAAAAAGTGTCCTGCTCGAATGGGGAAAGGCAGATCTCATCCCTCGCCGCGGCCTCCAGCGCTCCAGAGATGGGAGATATTATATCGTCGTGTTTGTTTGCGGAGTATAAATAACAACTTAAGTTACTTACGATGCATCAGGAGAGAAAAAGCTTTTCCCTATCAAAGTCCTCCTCCGCCCGTTTGTTCGGGGCAGCGGCTGCAGCGCACCGGCGGCTTCGGCCACTCGCTTTTAGAGGGGCAAAGTGCCGTCTCCCCTGCTTTTCTTCCTCCTCTTCCCCGACCGCGATAAATAACAAAAGGGATGCGGCGACAGCACCGGCACCGTCCGAGATTATTCCCTCTCTCCCGTCCCCTCGGCCTCTCCTTCCCCGCGGCGGCCCCGTCGCTCCCGGGCCGGGCCGGTCTCGGGGCCCGGGGCGCGAAGCCCGGAGCCCGGGTCGCGGAGCCCGGCGCGGCGCTGCCGGCTTTGTTCCGCCGCGGCCCGGCGCACAGGCACGCCGCGGGTCGGGGTAACAATGCGTCGCTCCCTCCTTTCTTCTCTATTTTTTTTTTTTTTBGGGGGGGGATGGGGTGTAACGTGCAGTTTTGTTAATTCACCGGTCCGGCGGCGAGGGGCAGGAGCAGAGGGGAGACGCCGTCGGAAAATGAATGTTTGGTTTAGTTTTTCTTCTGGTCCTTCAAGAACTGGCGAGGAGAGGAAAAAAGAGGATAAACGAAACCCCCGTCCGTCCCTGAGCTTCCTAACTCCTCCTGCATCTTTCGAGTGAAAAATAAAGGAAAATATGCGAACGCTGAAAAAGAAAAACAAAACAAAATAAACGAAAATCTCGGCGCGGGTTCGGAGCGGCTGCGAGAGATAACGCCGGTGCAGGAAAAGGTACGCTCACATGCACAAAAAGAAAGTGCAGTTCCTCCTCCCACCCCTCCCGGAGTGGCAAAGAAGCCAAGGAGGGTTGTGGAAGGTGGCAGGGGCAAGACAGATAGACAGACAGAGTGGAGATGCGTGTGGATCCACTTCTGGTACCAAAGGGTTTTGCCTAGAGATGGTCGGAAGAGATAAAGGCTCGGAGAAAAGGGGGCGGCATTTTTTCCCTCTTAAATTGATATTTAATGGGAAAGCCTATTGGACAGAAACCTGGACACGAGTCACTTAATTGGACTTGACATCTGTCACAGTGTGGGAGTTTTCACAGCCCAAATATTTTCAGCAGATCAGATTCTCACTGAATCTGTGCCACAAATTATAACAGTTGAGAGCAGCCCGTGATATAAACCCTAGCCTCTGGATATACAGTCTCTAGCCATGCTTGCTCCCACTGCCGTCGTCTCCCCCCGCCCAAATATTGGATACCCACTGATCTAGAAAAACACCGCTGGCATTTCACATGTAAGCTAATAAATAAGCTTTAAACATCAATTTGCATCATGTATACCAAGCTTGTGGAGAATCATAAGATTGGTTTTTTAGTTCATTTATTTGGCGGTCCTCATGCCCTGTCTCTCATCCACCCCCAATCCCGGTGCATGGCAGGCGTGGACCTGTCAGAGCCAGGGGGGCAGAAAGGCTCCCCCACTCCCTCTGCCTCCTACCCTCCCTGCTCCAGTGCACAGACAATGAGGCGAGGGAGTCAGCCATGAGTCCGTGGCTTTTCTGCTCACAAGAGACTGGATGGAGGCAGGCCCCTTCGTGCCAGAGTCAGGGGATGCCTGTGACCAAAGTCACTCCTCTTGCTGCCACCTTGCTCCAGCCCCTCCCAGATGGCAGCCCCTTCTGTGCTCTGATTCCCATCACTCTCCCTGCAGATCCATTCAAATGGGGGCCGTAGCCACTTTTGTGGGGATAATAGTCTTCTTTCATGGGGACTTTTCTGTGCCAGGAGCGTGAATTGGTAGGTTCCCTTTGGAACCCCCAAGAAGGGGGGGTGGGTGAGACAGAGCAGAACTGGTTCTGCTTCTCTCCAGCGGCTCGGTGGGTGGTTCTGGGCTCCATCAGCAGGATGGGTGGGGAAGAGATGTCAGGAAGACCCTTGCAGGGATCCCTGAGGGTCACCTGTGTGCAACAGGCTGCAACATCTCTGAATGGGGAGTGTTTCTGCACTTGATATCATTTACAGGACCTTAACAAGAATGAGTAGCATGCCTGAATAATTTTGGAGTTTGTCTATTTTTTCGAAAATGGTAGATACTCTAGCAAAGAATATAATTTCCCTGCATGTCACCTGGCTCACTAGAAAAAGAAATGCCCGAAAGTGGATCCTCATGAACATTTCTCGCAGGGAAATTTAGGGATTTATCTCCCTTCCCCTGTCCATAACAAATCTCCAAGGCAGCAGGAGGCTGTCACTTGTATAGGTGCTCTAACCCCACATACTGGCACTGGTTCTGTGGATATCCAACATAATCCCAGCAGGGCTTCTGGAGATGCTTGTCTGCGATGGGACATGCCAGGAAGATTCAGATGCAAATCACTGAGGCTATGGCACATCCCCATTCAGCTCAGCTTTCTGGTAACCTTCACGGGTGCTCTTTGGAGATCAGGACCTGAGCAGTTTAAGGTCACTGTGCTCCACATTCCAAGACCGAAGGTCCCGTCCATCAAATGAGCACCATCCCACACTTCAATGAGAAAGCTGTGAAGGAGACCTTCTCCAGCTCTTATTGGACTGTTGCTTAGTGCTGGGGGCTTTGGCTTGCAGTGTTCCCCAAGGTGTAAGTCTGAGGCCTCAGCCCACAGAAGCTGCAGGTGATGGAATAAGTAGCTGGCTAAGGCTACCATAGATAACAGCCAGGAAGCTGCTAATTCATGCAAGCCACCCTGCTCTCTGCTGCAGATGCTGTCATCATATGGCTTGCTTTTTAGTTTTAATTTTCAGGAAAAGACCAAACAGTTGCTTCTCAATGCCGTTCAATTATGATGGACATTTCTGACACCCCATAAAGCACTGGTTACAGCCCCTGGGATTCGATTACCCCACTGCTCTGCTACCAGATGTGTTAAATCTAGAGGATCCCACTCTGGTCTGGGCATGTCAGGCCTGGGGTGTCTACCCGAACCTCCCTGCTGGGGTACTGCAAGTCTTCTCACATCAACTCCAAGACCTAGGGTGTAGTTTCTGTATCTTTAGCCTTAAAAAGCCAGTCAGAAATGCTGAAGCTGACAACCTTGCTCTTCTCTGAGCAGACAAAGCCCCAAAGCCCAGAAGCAGGGCCAAATTCTCCCAGCAGAGAGCTGTCTTGCCTCTCACCACTCACACCTGGAGGAAGAGGCTGGTTTCAAGAGCTCAACATTCATGGGGCCAACTGGCCCAGGCATGGAGGTCACCAGAAACAATCAGAAATTAAGGGACAAAAGTGCAATTGATGGAAACTAAAAGTTCCACTTTGACAATGGAAGGACTACTAAAGCTCTCCCTCAAGCTCTTTTTGTCTTTTCCTTAGGAAATACCTCGCAACAAATGGAGACCTGCACGCTGGCAATCCGTATGGTCCCAGAAGAAGCTGCATAGATGCAAAGCCACCTTATTATTTATATCCCCAAGTAGACACATACCCAGCCACAAATCTCTGGTTGGTCTCTTCACTAAGCAAGCACCTCACTGGCATCAAGGCAAGCTGAGATTCCCACACAGTATCAAAGATGCCCTTAATGGCATGARTAGCACTGGTTTGGCTTCTCTGAAAAAGGTGAAACTGCGACCTTACAAGTTGCACCTGATGAAGAGAAAGTGAATAGGAAAATCAGAGGCACAACAAGAGTCTTCAGTCTGTACAATGGGCATCCAGGGATATTGTATGGCTGTGGCCTTACTGCAGACTAAATCCATGATAGTGAGCCTTGCAGCACAGGTGGGTATACATCTCCTGGAGGAGAATCTGGGATTTCATTTTGCCATGCTGGAGGGCTGTAAGGGAGTCATGAACATCTCTTCTTTACCTGGCTTGAGATGTTGCTTCTAGGGCTGGAGGTACAGGAGAAGGGGAGGTGGTTTCCTGTGGACAGCATTGCAGCTCACACTGCTTCTTCCCAGCAACCTCTTAAGTTTAATGAGAATGAAAGATGTCCAAGAAAGATTCAATATGAATAAAGCCACATCCCACCTTTACTGGGGCCTGAAAAGCAAGAAGAAAACAATTCTGTTTTGATTTCCAGGGCTTGCTGACAAGGCAATAAAACCTTACKAACCACACTGCTCACTAGATAAGACGTAACATAGAACTAATATTAGTTAATTCATTAATGATAGCAAATAAAAGTTGCCCACTGCTATGAGACTTACCATAAGGCATCACAGGCCACCAAACAATATTGAGTCACAGGTGGTGCTGAATTTGTGACAGACACTCACAACTCAGGGTTTTTCAGGGGCCAGTGGGATTGGACTTTGGAAAGGCAAGATTCAGAAGAGGATTGTGTTCAGAATGTAGTAGGAAGAGACAAGACTGAAAGCAGTGCTGCCACGTGATGGTATTTTATAGAAAGAGGGCACTTTCTAGTGTGAACATCTTACATCAACATCAACGATTTGAAGGTGATGCCATTTGTGAGAATAGTCTGAGTTGGTGCGTAGCCCCTAAAAGTCTAAGAGTGAAGCACTAACACTCTGAAATGACTATTTGTCCCAAGGAGATGTCCTTCTGGCCTGGGAAAGTAGAATAATGAAAGAATCCAACTGTTTTCTCCAGTGCTGGGCCAGATATTAGGAAAATAATTTTTCACTTGCAGCTTGTGCAAATCTTGCAGGTCTGCCATGGGGAGACATCAAACATGAGAACCCACAGCGCTGCTTTTATGGTGTTGCTTGTCAGAGCAGAGCTGCACTTCCATTACCTACACGTCCTCTGTCTGTCGGAAGGACAGCTTTCTAGGATGCTTGAGAACATCCATTCTCTTTTATAGCATACGCCATTCACGGTGCTGGCATATGCTGCCCATTGAAATAAATGGAGCTTGTCACTCTTGGATGTGTTCCTTGGAAATAAACGGTCAAACAAATTAGAACACTGAGCCATGAAAATCCTTGTCCTTTTGAAAAATCTGTGCTGGATRTAGCTCAGTGCCTCTGCTCGTGGTTTCCTTAGACATTTGGGTGATATTTTTTTGTTTTTCCATTGGTCATATTTACTTTCTCTGAGGCTGTTTTAATAACAGGTCAGGAGCTGTGAGGCTGCTGGCAAGAACAGCCTGCAATTGGGCAGGGTGAAAAAAATAGTTTCCCATGAACAGAGGTACCAGGGCCAGCAGGTCTGGATGAGTTCTGCCGGCATTTGCGTGCGACAGGCAGGACCCTTCAGCTCCTCCCTTGCAAATGTGAGTGTGACTTCTCTAGGACTGGCTGCTGTGTTTAAACCAGCAGTCTGCAGTTGAAATATATTGCTTTTGAACAAAATCCTGATTCTTTTTCTCTAGTTGCAGCCTTTGGCTTATGTCCCTTGGTCTCCATTTCAGTTCTAGTCTTTTCCTTTGCTTGTTGGCCTAGAGGAGCCATGACATTAAGATGAAGCTCCAGCTGCTACTGTAAAGAGCCAGGTGTGCTCACGAGGGTGCTCATGACCCTTCACTGCCATATTGTCTTGACCTCTCCAGAGATTGTCTTTGCAGAGTCAGTTAATATTCACAGCTCTCATGAGAGTAGGGTATCTTTAGAAATGGAGGAGTTTTTAAAGGCAGAAGGGACCACTCTGAGTGGCTCTCTGCAGGTTGAAGGCCACAGGACTTCCCTCTTCGTTTCCCGTATGAGTGAGTGTGCATTTTACAGAAATAATATCCATTCTTGGTCTAAGCATTGATGGTGGTGGAGGATTCCCTATGATCCCTGGCAAGTTACTCCACCAGCTGTTTCTCCCCACTGTTGAAAACACTGACGTGAAAAATAAGCACGCACACCTTCAGCATCCAGCTGTGGGATTTTGTTATATCTTGGCCCCTGGATTAAGAGTTCCCTATTATTATGTTATCAAGTTTAGGTAGGGATTTTGTAAACAGGTGTATGCATGTGTGCCGTACAGCGGACATGCCTGCATGCACCAATTATTAGCTTGGACTTTCTGGTCATGCAGAGCGTAGCTAAAGTGATTGCTGCTGCTCCAGTCAAATATCTGGAAATTTTGGACAAATGGGAAAATTCCACCTGGGCAAACATTTCAGACAGAAAGAGAAGACATGCCTGAGTAAACCCAGACATCTGTTGGTCCTTCCTAGGTCAGTATTCATTAGTAGTGGCCATATCAATTCTGCAGCCTTCTTTTTGTTAAACTGAACAGGATTGAATGCCTTGTCATTATGAAGAAGAGACCAAGTCTGTTTTATTTCTAAGGTGATTCTGATCATGGGATATTTTCYGTTCTTCCATAATCCTAGACCAGAAATGTGATGCTTAGCATGCTAAGCTCTGAATGTAGAACAAGAAATACTTATTGTGCTTTACAGTGTGTCTGTAAGACCTTAATGCAGCCTGGATGCTCCTGGGGCAGATGTATTAGAAATCATATCACACTAAAATTACAGAAAACACATATAAAAACCTAAGAATGGCCACAGTGGCTTAGACCAAAGGTATCTTGTTTTCAGCAGTACCAAAAGAGAAAWAAAACTTGTGAGAATAACCAAAATCTACAGTGATGCTGCCCTCAAATATTCTCCTAGCATCCAGTTAATTAAAATTTAATGCACTGGATGAATTCTCCTTTTCTGAATTTGTCGAATTGCTGTTTGCATTCATGTGACTTCACAGCAGCCATAATTTCCTATGGAAATGACTTCTCTGTGAGTCGTGCGATTTAGGTAAATGCATAAAAAGATGCTTGTAAACATGTTTGCAAATAAATTAGCCGAGTTTGCTGAATTACTGTAGCTTCTACTGCTGATGAGCACATGAAGAGTAGTGTTGAGTATGTGGGCAGTACTGCCTTATGTTTTCAGTGAATGCATTTGGTTGGAAGCATAAACAGTGGGTGGATTATAGCCAGTTAGGAAAAAGAGGAAGAATCTCCTGCAGCCTGGGTAGGGGGAAGGAACCAAAACCTGTTCCTGGAAACTGATCACCTTAAACGGACCTGGACCAGGGTCTGAAAATAAGACCAGTCATGCACAAGCACACACTTTGTTATATAGGTTGGAGGCACGGAAAGTATCCATGTGGAGCAGGCACTAAAGGAGTTAACAAAACAAGCCAGAAACAGAGATGTGTTAACCTTTGCAACAAACTCGGTAACAATCCCTCCACATAAATGACTGGTGAGGAGTTTGTGAATTAAGCAGGGCAAATAGGAGGAACTTGGTGATTTTTTTGCATGCCTGATGCACTAAATGGGGAGTGTGGGCTTAAGTGGCCCCCAGACACACACAGCTGGGAGGCAGCAGTCAGTGAATCGAGGGGGAGGCAGACACTGTGCGGACCTTACCTGTGCACATGTGTGCAACTGCTGGCTGCCAGGGTGAGGAAAGAAAAAGTAGATGTCAAGTCTAGCTGGCAGCCAATGCATCTGTCTTCTGTCTTTCACTCACCCACAGTCGAGGTGGAACTTGGCTATTTTTAMATCTGATGTCTGTGTGTGTAGCCATGGGGAATGCTCTTTCTTGTGAAAAAGAAAAAAAAATAAAAAAGGAAAAAAAAATAGAAAAAGAAAAAATTAAGATTTTGAAACCACCTGCATTCCGTAAGCAGATATTTCTCCTGCTATTGATGCCAATCACCCCAGTCCACAGGTTTCCTTTCTCACTTGGAAGTAGAACTTGTAAAACAATACCCAGTGATCATTACTGCACCACTTAGGCCAGTTGACCAGCGAAGAAAAACTCGGCCATGCAATACATGCAGGGTAAGAATGGCCTCACTGGAAGTACCAGGTGCTCTGCCCAGTTCAATGTCTTTTCCCCAGCCATGGCCAGTATCAGCATCTCCTGGAATGAGCAGCAAGGGTTTCACCAGCATGTGGAGTGTTCAAGACCGACCATTTTATTTCCACTTGYATAGCTCAGGCCAGCTGTAGCTGGCTTTATGCTGACTTCTGGTCAGTTGTATGGTCATTCCTGGCAAAGGAGGCGAATTGATTTATTCCAAGAAGTCATTTAGGCCTAACAAATTGTTTTTCCTAACAAAATGTTTCCAGGGAATACAATCAGGTGTCTGAAAAGCCATTGCTTTCCCACACAGGTTTACACCATCCTAGGCTCCATCCCTGTGCAGGCTTTAACATCCTTCAATAGCTGCTTCTCCCTCAACTTCCAGACCTCTGGTTCTCTGGTCCTGAGCATGTGGAAGGTGGTGTTGAGTCTTCTGTGTCTTCAGTCATTTCCATTGACCACCTTCTCCATTCCACTGAGGCTATGTAGCACTGCTCTTCTGATTTTTGAGATTCTCTTTGAACTTAAACCAGCTAGGTCACTAACTTCTGGATGTCCTTCTCCTTCTATTCCCATAATTTTGAACTCTGTCTTCTGGTGTCAGCTCTAGAGTTTGTTTTGCACCCTCTTCTTGGACATGCCTCTTCATATCTTTCTCAATATGAAATTTGTCCATTGACCACAGTTATCTTCCCTGCCTGCACCCCCTAGTTTCCCTTTTGTTTCCCCGTACTGTTATTTGTTAGTGTTCATCACGAATTATTCCCAAACCACCTACTTGGGTGGTCTCTTGTTTGAAGGGAAGAAGTCTTAACAAGACTGGCTGGTCAGTCCAAGCCAAGAACGCAGCCTCCCTGAAGGATAAAATAATCTCTGTTATCTTTTCAGGATTTCCTCACGAACTCAAACCATTTTTATTTGTATCTAGGACAATGCTTGATGCTTACAGGAMCTCTACTGAAACATCCTAAGGCAGTAACTCTTTATATATACATATATATATATGAACTCAGATAGGCATGTTTGTAAGGCAGCTTCTTTAGATTCCTCTCAGGCCCCAGATTTTCTGCTTGTCTTCTCAAGAAAACTCCACATTAGTGCTACAATTAAAGATGAAATAAAAAAGCAAAGCAATTGCATGTCTATGAAATTTCATGTTATAATTCACATTCTAATTTACTCCTTCTTCTGTGGCCTCTGTGTTCATCTCTGCAGGGTTAGTATAAGACATATCTGGTTAGGGAGTCTGGATTTTTTCTGGAGTCATGATTATGTAAAATTACAGCATCCCCTTAGAAAAGTGCTTCTAGCCCTCATGGTGTTCATACGAATTTGAAACTATGCCTGGAGAGTGTTAGATGCAGAGAAGTACGAATGTGTATGCAGTGTACTGAGGTAAAAACTATGAGATGTGAACTATCTTGCATCATTTTGATGGGGTACAATTTCATTGCTCACAGTTACTGACAAGATTTTTAATAAGACTAGAGTTGTAGTAGGATGCTGTAAAGCACTCGAAAGCCCATATGGCTTAGCAAGTGCATGCATTCCCCGGAGGTGAAGAGTGCCTGATGTTGAAGGCTGTGGGGTAGAAGATGTTCCCATTTCTGCATATTGTAGTTGAATGTTCAGCTCTGTGTAGCTCCACTTCAGCAGCCTTTCTTACCCATGTCAAGGCTGTGCCCATGGCCCCAAGAAACTCTTGTTGAATGACTGGAGAGGGACGTTTTACAAGGGCATGTGGTGACAGGACAAGGGGGAATGGCTTCAAAGAGGGTAAGTTCAGATTAGATATTATGTAGAAATTCTTTACTGTGAGGGTGCTGAGGCACTGAAGCAGGTTGCCCAGTGAAGTTGTGGATGCCCCATCCCTGGAAGTGTTCAAGGCCAAGTCAGAAGAGGCTTTGAGCAATCTGTTCTAGTGGAAGGTGTCCCTGTCC
The DNA here is from genome assembly GCA_018881555.1 of Amblyornis subalaris. Classification (NCBI taxonomy): domain Eukaryota; kingdom Metazoa; phylum Chordata; class Aves; order Passeriformes; family Ptilonorhynchidae; genus Amblyornis; species Amblyornis subalaris. The sequence goes on from JACAXG010000058.1 coordinate 3,052,753, forward strand.
ACAGTGGGGGCATTGGAACCAGGTGATCTTTAAGGTCTCTTCCAACCCAAACCATTCTACAATTCTATGATTCTATGTACCAGGTCAAACCTTTCTCCACCAAGACTCAGTGTCAGGGGTTTTTATGCAGGAGAACCATCCCCTGCCTACCTCCATGAGGTGGCTTAGGATAGAGCAGTAACTAATGGTGCTCTGCTAAACCAAATAAGCTCATACTAGCAGGTCTGCTGATGCTGTCATTCACTGAYCCCAGTGTTTGGAGAACATTCCCAGGGGAATTATTTCACAGACTGGTGGCAGCCATAGTCTCCATAGGGTCATTTACAAAGCATAGCATCTCTGAGTCCTCAACAYCAGAAAAAAATGAAACCTCTGAGCTGGTTTTAGACTGTAAAGACTCCTGCTTGCTATCAACCATAGTTTGCTTGTATTGAGGGTTTAAAGAAATGAAGTTGAATGTTAGGCTGTCTTGAAGTCCTCTTCTGGTTTTCTCAGGTAAGGTCTCTCCACTGGTCACTTTCTCCATAGTCTCTTAGGATGAGGACTGAGTTGTGAGTTGTCCTCCTGTGTGTAGTTCCTGACTACTGCTGCTCTGCAGTACTGAGCAGAAGCTAATGCAGTTTGATTCACCACTCACTTAGGGTTGACAGATGAACTGGCCAGTCTTTTTGTGGCAGTTTAGGCTACTTTCATATCCAGCTGTCTGCCTCCTCCATCAGCCACAAGTTATTGCCCCTGTGACAGAAAGTCTCAGCAGCTCCAGTTCATCATCTGGTGTCTCAGTGCTTTTAAGCTAATGCACCAGGCTCTGCCATGGCAGAGCCACAGCAGGATGCACATTCCCATCTGCCGATTCTGCAAAGGGAGTAATTGGGAGGAGGGTCACCAGGAAGTTCTTAAACTACTACTGTGGGGCTCATCAAAGCTCATCTGTCAGAGCATTTGAGTGAATCAAGTTACTGGTAATTGAGATCAGTATCATTGCTCTGTGCCTGAGCAGACTACAGCTTGCAGGGTGTGGAGGCTCCAGCCCAGCCCTGGGTCCTTAGAGCCTTAGGTCCTAAGRGGAAAAGTCTCTGCTTTTTTGATGGATTCAAGATTTCATGACCATATCCATATTTTATATGCTTTAGCTGGAAAATGAGTACGCTTTTCATTCAGAGCTTGTCATCTCAAGGAAAATTACAGGATGGGTCACAGGAGGAAGCAAATTATGGACTGCAGCTAATAAATGGCCATTTACTAGGGCTGAAAAGACTTGGGAGATGRAGGGTCTTCCAAGGCTGCAGTTTCACAAGCAGAATTAACATCGCTGCATGGAGCTTGACAAGTATATTCAGGCTTTTTATGCAAGTCCCTCAAGAGAAAAGATATCTCCCTTTTTGTGAAATGGGGGAGCATGGGGAGGTAGCTGAGGAGAAGAGAAAGATTAAAGGTTGAGTAAAGGCTTGGTTTTGTCCCTTCTCAGAAAGTTCGTAGTGAGAATACTTTAGGGAATGTAGCCTGGCCCTGGAAACATGCATTTCCAAAAAGCTCAGCCTGGCCCATGGCCCATTTGCAGGAAAACAGGAGGTGGGCATGCACCGCACCTGCAAGCAGCAAGCGTGGGCACCAACGTGGCAGCTGGCTCCAGTCCCTCTTATGGCTGCTYGGGCATTTCCCTGTGGCATATCCCTGCAAAACCCAGAGGCATCCCAGAGCCTCAGYAGAGGCTGAGACTTTGCCATGGTGCAGCCATTGGTGCTGGGCTCCCCCTTACCAGCTGGACTGCTCTTCCAGCAGCCAGAAAAAGCAATCATTGGCAAAGGTAATGAGATGGAGTCAGGCACACTATGTAAATACTGTTTGGGCTACATTCATAATCCCACACCATGAGCCRTGAGAGAGGCAGTCTGGCCCCCTTGGATAATCTTAATCATTTCTGACATGAAGGCTTCTTCTCCTATTTCATGACTTATTTCCCCAGTATCATTTAAATGTATTAAAACACTGTTAGYGCAGAAAGTAGGCATCATGTTAGCATAATATCTAATCAGAACTAGTCTGCCTGTCCCCGCAGGGTTTATTTATTTATTTATTTAGTGTCTGTTTGTGCTGTTTTCTTGTTAGATTGGAAAGCCCTTCCTTGACATCCTCATTTGTTCTGCTGTGTAATAGAATAGGATCCTTCAGAGCTGCTGACATCTGCTTTATTTTTGAGATCTGCAACTCTCAGCCCACAAAGCAACAATGATAATAATAATAGCGATAATAATAATCATAGTGCTAGGAAGCTGGAGAAGTGAAGTTAAGCATGAAGAGGAGAAGACAGAAAATGGACGAGGAAAAAAAGGGTCTGGCAAAGAGTGTTTCGATCACCGGGAGTGTATTTTTATCAGCCCTGATTCTCCACTCATTTACTTATGCTTTATGATTGCACTGCTCTGTGGACTGCAATTAATTTCTTCRTGACTTGCAATATTGCAAGGGAGAGGGGATCAGGCACCGTGGTGTGTGTGATCAGGACACTTGTTCATGGGTATATTCAGCTCTGCTCTCACTCAAGTACATTGCTTTGATTTCTCAATGGCATTGCAGTATTGATTTTGAAGGGAATTAGTTTCTTCAGAGCTCCTGAAGATCTGGCCACTGTGATTTCTCAGGGACTTATTCAGCCTCCTCCCCCACAACTTTATCCTCACATGTCACAGCTGAAATAATTGGCATTGCACTATATCAAACTGGCAGGATGCAGTCCTGAAGGCTGGGGGGAATCAAATCCAGAGCAAGCCTTGACAAAAGGCTGCATGAGGAAGAGAGTTGTTGGGCTAAGCACTGTCTGAAATAGGCCTGGTAGCCATGACTGCCCACTCCAGTTCATCTTGTCTGAATCTTGCTCTGTACAGGGCTTTGTACTAAGGAGAGGAGACTGTACTGCAAGGAGGAAAAGAGGTAAATGGTAAGAAAAGGGAGGAAAAGAAAGGAAAGAAGAAAGGAGTAGGAAAAGAGGAAGGAGAAGTTATTAAAAAAAAAAAGGAAAAAATGAAAAAAGAAAAAAGGCTCCTAGCAATAAGATCAAATCATGTTGAGCTTCAAGCATCCTTGACAGTGATGAACTTACCTGAGTGTTAATCTAAGTGACTGTCACATCATGCCCTAATGTAAATTATTCACACTTAGGAATTCTGCATGATTTTTGATTTGAGATGGAAACAAAACTTAGGACTCATGGTATTGAAAAGTTAGGTTCTAAAGACAAGTTTCATGGCTGAACTCAATATTTGTGGCCAGTCAATAGGCAGACAGACTTAGAAGGGCTAGAAATTAGTGAATTTAGCTAGGAGTGAGTGTAAGGCCCTCTGTAGTAAAAACAGGGTGGCTGAGCAAGTAGAGACCTGGCAAAACTCTAGACAGCTTCATTAACAAAAGCACAAAACCACCCAGATCCAGAAGCAAAACTCCAGCTCCAGCGTTTGTTGTCCTCCCCCTTTCAGAAGGACAGTCTGGGCTGAAGACTGTTACTCATAATGGGTTTCCCAAGTCCTGCTTCTTCTGACCCAGAGCTTGGGTCTCCTCAGAACCACCAGTACACACTATTAATTACTATTACTATTACTATTACTATTACTATTACTATTACTATTACTATTACTATTACTATTACTATTACTATTGTCATTATTTTTTTGACCAGATATAGGTCTAAGTGACATTTTACAAATATTGGTAGGGTCACCCTTCTCTTGAGTACCTTGTAGATATGGCATGCAGGCAATACAATATAGTAAAGGGGCTCATGCAAACTAGAGATGGAAAAGATTTATGGGGTCCCATCTACTACCTTTTTCTCCTGTGATATGCTTATAAAATAAAGTACCTTTATTACTGTTTTGCCTGGTTTAAAATACTCTAGCCAGCAGGAATTCTGTGTCCCATGGGAGGCTTTTCCATCTACCAGCAGCTCTCACGTGCTCGAAAGGTGCTTCATGAGACCTTCTCCAGCACCTCACCCCAAGTCAGACCTGCAGAGGTTGTGCATGTTCTGAAGCTTGTCTGATTTGCCCCTACTCGAGCTGCATCAACCCACAGCATCACTCAGACACTTAGAAGCATTTTAGTACTATCCTGTTCCATTTCAGGTGACTATTTTCTCTCAGACGGCGCTAGCAGGAGTGGTTTTCCYAGGAAACTAATGGATTCTTACACCTCTCCTAAGAGACACTGTGCCACCATGGTTTGTGGGCCACCGAAGTCTTTTGCTGGCATCAGACTGTGCTCACCACTCTTTCACACATCGTGATTCAGACCTGTGTGACTGACCACAGCCTCACTGGCAACCTCTGTCTTTACAGGTCCAGATCACAATTTCCATCTGCTGTGTCCTGTACACTTGCCTGTTTTGCTCCTTAATGCAGCCCCACAATATTTTCCTTGCTCTTATTAATAATTGCTGTCTGTGCTCTCCATTGGTTGCTGCCTAGCCAAGGTAGCTACTCTTCCCATGCATACTCTTTTCTCAAAATAAAACCTCTTGCCCAAATTTAGGATTATTTCTGTTGTTCTTCAGTTTCTCCTTGTAGCTTGTTCTTGCGTCTGTGGAAATCAGGCATTTACAATTATTTCACTAGGCAAAAGGCCCATTTTGGAGATATTTAAATTGAATCTGCCCTTGTCCTGCTTGGTGAGCTAATGCTTTAGAGTTTGAGAGCCTGAGGATGAAGTAATAATACTTTTCTTGCCTTGTTGGTTAAATAAGACCTAGAAACGCTCTGAGAAATTATTTGAATATGCCAGTGGCTCTTGGCATAGGAGAGGCTGAAATGGGCCACAGTCTTTTGAGGTRGGCAGGCTAAGTGTGCAGGTAGAAAGTGAGATGCAAGATGAGGAGGCAAAGGTATGGGAAAACATTGAGTTTGGCTGAAAAAAAAAAAGGTGGAAGGTACACTACCTCCACTGAAGGGAGGAGAAGCCTTATGGCTTATGGACTGGCTGATAGGACTCTTGGAAATGAGGGCAGGTGATAACAGGCTGTAGGGAAGTACTTTCTTGTGAGAGAAATCTGCTACGTCTCCCAGTTTAGCCATCGGGAAAAGAAATATTATCTAAAGAGCAAAACCAGTGAGCTCTGTTTGATGAGGGCCATCATGGGTGTCATTTCAAGAAGAATCCTTACAAGCACTGTTAATTACCTATGCAAGCACAGTGGCTTATATTTTTATACCTCAGTGAATAAAATTAACCTCTCAGATCCTAACATCTAAATAAAATTGTCATTTATCTCCCACAGCASGTAAGGTTAGAGAATTTATGGATGGTACAAGCGCTCTGAAGATAAGGCCATATTTGTTTCAGTGTCTCTTGATTTTTGGGAACTTAACTATGGTCACCCAAACCAAAATGTTCTGTGCTCTGTTCCTAAGGATATGTTCACGTAATCCAAAACAATTAAGCCAAAACAGAGAAATCAACTACTCAGAATTTCTCTCAGACACCAAACATGCCAGTTTCCTTGTACTCCTGTGTTACATCATTATGGGATATTGATTTCCATTATTGTGTATTTCAGAAAATTCCCTGGGTAGTGCTCCAGTGATTTGCTCCAAACTGGGCACCTCAGTAATCTTTTGGCAGGCAGGAGAAAGAAACACAGCTTGCCTGTCAAGCAAAACCCCATCAACCCAACAGACCGAATTCAGCCCACTCTCCAGTTCCTGTTCCTCTTGCAGTATCTCTGAGGTGGGATTAAGCTGGTAGTCATATTTGTTCATGAATCAAGTGAGATTTGGTTTATTTGCTTACAAATGCCATATCACGTGCTGCCACCTCTCAAGCCCTCCAGCCCTGAGGATAACGAATACCCAGTTCTTCTGGGAGATAGATGCATTAGAAATTAGCGACTGTTTGAACCTGCTGCCACCCTGCCCACCTACACTCAACTTGATGTTATGCTTCCCACTAGGACATCCATCCATCCTTGCTGCTGGTGCTGCYGGTGCTGCCATTAAGCATCTCTTACTGTATGATCAATGTCACTAAAGCCATTGTACTTCTCTTAAGCTACATCAGTTGATACAATATGGGAAAGGTGGTGGAGAGCTAGGAAGTTTGGTATGAGCCCCTAGTGGACTCTTAACAGCACAAGAACCATCAATTCTGTCATAGGCTTTGGGCCTGTTATCCTAGCAGAAAATATAATGGGAACTGGCCATGAGTACCAAACTTGTTTAAACACCAAACACTAATCAAACTCTTGCAAGAGAACAGGAGGACTGAAAAGTGGACTGAGACACCGATGTTTGGGGGGTGTTTTCATCTTGTGTAATACAGGTCATAGAACATTCCTTGGGTCTCTCTGCTCTTAATCTAGTACATAGATCAAACTTTATCTGAAACAATACTTGCCTTTAGACATGACACTGCTCTAACAGTCCTGGAACTCAGCTCTTTCTGCATGCCTGATCCATTTCCCATTCATTTCAACAATCCCACACATGATACCTGGACTCTTAGCCTTCTTAGAGCAATTTTGTCCCTCAGCTAGCAACACTAATCCAGTGTCACTGGCTTACAGGATGCAGGACACTTTCCTAATGAATGATTAACATTCAGAGGAATAACCAGCATGGTCAGGGGGATTACCTCAGACCTGATCAGACTGCTGTGATGTCATGTTGCCTTTTCAGTTTCTTCATTGCAAATCAAGAGTAACTTTATTGTTGCAGAAATATTCCATGTGACTTTTTACAGGGGTGGCTGAGAATAGAAGATGACTTTGTGCCTTCATCTTCCTTGAAAACATCCAGAAAAAAATGCTTTCAGAGCTGTAGTTCACCATCTCCAGCATCTTCTTGGCTTTCTGATTTGCTTCCTTTCTATGCTTACTTGAGGATATGTAAATAAAGCTTTCTTYTAAAAAGAAAGGGAAGTGATGCTTAGGGACCAACTCCTGTTTGCTGAGATGTGATTGCATATGTGTGTGTAAAAGTATGGCAGCAGGGATAAAGGTGAGCAGTTTAGCAGGAGTCTTGGTGCCATTGACACACCTGGAGTGGGATTTATCTCTGTTAACTTCTTATGTCCYCACTTCATCTGAGGGAGTTCCTCATGGCTCCCATTACACGCACTGGAGAAAAGAAGACACGATGATGATGTGGCTCATCTTGCCTGTTTTAGATGTTTGTGGTACAGTGAGGTGAATTGCCCACCAGAAGGACCTGTTTCTCTCCAGTAAGGGGAGCCCAGACCAATGACTGCAGATGGAGATGCTCAGCACTGATCACTTAAACCCCAGCCCCAGCTTCCAAAAGAGGCCCATGCAAGTCACATACATAGGTCTGGCCTTCTCCTCAGCTGAGATTCTGTACCTTGCACCCTTGCTTCTCCATGCTGGGCCTATTCATTTTCAAACCAGTTCATGCTGAGAAAGAATTTCCATTTCTTCTGCAACTGATAGCAGCAGAAAAAATGGACACCCAGGACCCTGGCTGTGAGATTTCAGAGAGGCTCTAACCTGTCTCATTTTGGTGTCTTGCCTACCAAAGTGGTGGTCCAAACAACAATTTTTTTTCTGAGACAGTGTTGGGATCTTAGTCCAATCTTCTGTCCTAAAATCCAAGATCCCTTTATGATTTATTTGGTTATTTAGCATTTCCACAGGGGTCTTCGGCAGATGAAGAGACCCAGTTTTTGTAGGTGTTGTACAGACATAGGAGTTCCTGCTGCAAAGGATTTCAGGCAGTTTTACTCCTGCCAGTCACCTCCAGGCTAGAGAGAATGTTCAGACAACGCACAGGTCCTCAAAGGTAAGCTGCAGGTGAGGCAGCTCCTCTGGCTCTGTCTCTCACATCCCCATAGGATGCCCAGGGTAGCTGCTGCCGTCTTGGTGGCACGGAGCTATGCTGGAGTTCTCGGATTGTACCTGCTCTGGTCTGGGAGGGGTGAGGAGCTCTGATCTCTATTTGGAGCCCTTCTCACATCCTTACAGAGAGACCTTGGTTGGCCTGACCGATTGCAAGGGGRGGGGTCAGCTGTTGCAATGGTAAGAGTGCACAAAGGCACATTTACCACACTTCCATGGGCTTTCCCTTGCATTTGACCTGGTATTTTTACACTTTTTTCCTTTTCCTTGATCTCTCTCAGCCTCATTCTCCACCCTCAGAGCACGACAGATTTGCAGGCAGTGTAAATGATCGCTGCTCCACCCAAGGAGGTCCCCCAGAAATCACAGCAGCTGTGGACCCTCTTCTCACCTCTCCCTCTTTCCTTTCTCTCTCTCCTGATCTCTTCTTTGTCTCCCTCCTCCCGACTTTTCCTGTCTTTGTTTTTTTTTTGCCCTGTTCCCTCATGATCTGCCTCCGCCTGTGCCTCTCAGTCCCTCTCCCCGGCTCGCTCTCTCTGGAGACAGGTCTAGTGGCCTGGTTGCCATCTGCTGCCTGGGTTGTTTTTTGTGTGAGTGCGTGCGCGTATGTGCGCGCGCGGGTGCACGTGGGGCTTTTTTTTATGAGGTTGAGATCAGATGGCATCTAATCGATCGTCATGGTCTCCATGGTTACCTGGGTGACAGAGTAGTTGGGAGAGACACATACTCCAGCCTGGGGCTGTCAGACCACTCCTGAGAGAAATAATAAAAAAAAAAAAAAAAAAAAGAAAGGGGAAAAAAAAATCAAAGCTCTTCCATCACATTTTACGCATTTACATCTTCCTCGGATCTAGGAAAACGTAGCCTGCACTTCTGTTTTACATTGTCACCCTTTGACTTGGCTCGAGGAGGAACAAAGCAGACTTGTTTTTCTTTCTGCATGGCACAGGCACAAAAGTGAACCACGTCTTTGGGAGAAGCTTTCCTTTCCCCTTTTGCTTCTCTGAAAGGTTTGATTTTTTACTTTTTTTTAATTCCCCCCTGGTCACTGTTGTAACCCTAATGATTATTTTTATTCTTCTAAATTGGATGGTTAGTCTCTTGAATTGACTAAAGGCAATGGTATTCTTTGGGAAAAGAACTGCAATCTATTAGTATGAGCAGTATATTTTTCCCCCTGGCCTCAGCCCTCAACACTAGACCATCTTCAGCTCTTGTTGTGAGAGACCAATCAATCTGTCTATGATTCCTGTTTGGAAGCAAGTGCAGTGTGATGCTAAGGATGAATTATGGAATTAGGTGACTTTCTTGTCTTTAAAAGCAGATTGAGTTGGGCATGGCAACATCTCTGACCGTGGCAATTAGTGTGTCAGGAGCACGGGAACTAAAACCACACAGTGCAGAATATGAATCTGAATGAATCAGAGGAGGGGGATGATGCTGCTGCATTTCAAACAATATCATTGTGATAGACACCCCTCAATAATCCAAGAATTTCACAAAGTTTGCCCACAGTGCACCACCCAGGTACACCCTGCCTGGTTCCCTGCCAGCCATATTYTGGCTGGCCAGCCACAAATTTGTGTTTTCTTTGACCCCAGCACGGCCCCCAAAAGGCAATCAAAAGTTTGCACCTTCTGTTGTCTGGCTACAGCCACAAAATTAGTGCTAACCAAAGCTCACCCATGGCAGTGCTGAGGCTGTTGCTGCCCTGGCCATGTTCCTGCTCATGGTAGCACACAGGGCTTTGGAAATGGCAAATGCAAACACAGGCAAAAGGAGACAATAGCACTGACGAGCATGGCTGCAATGGGCTGAGAGGCTGGTGACCCAGCAGAGACCTAGAAGTGCCAACTAACTGCTGCTAACTATGAAATGCATCAGATCGGAGCACCCCTGGACAAGCAAAGAACTCCCATGGTTTGAGAGCTGGATATGCCTTTACTTCTCTCTCCCCCAGTTCTGAATTAAACTGATTTTTAGTTGGAGCCTGTGGTCTTGCTTTGCTTTTTTGCCTTCCTAGTAGAAGCAGAAGGTGCCCAAGTTGGGTTGCTCAGTTCAGGCTGCAGATAGGCACTGAGGGTGTTATTAAGTTGTCTAAAGAGTGTCATTGCAGGTGACATCCTATCCAGTGTACATGCACAGGTCTTGAGCTATGCCTATGTATGATCTGCCAAACTCCTTTGTTTAAAAAAAAAAATCCATGATCATGCCTATTTGAATTCTGATTCTGCTCCCTCCCAGCAGCATAACATCCCTGCTTATAACCAGCAGGGTGGGAAATCCTCTGCTCTTCAATATTCCCTAATGTTAAATACCATGGGCCTCCTAGATTTTCATACTGTACAAACACAAACTAATTAAAGTCGTACAAATACATCCCAGGCAGAGAATGAGAATCTGTTCACTTGAGGGAAGACCGTTGCCTTCCACGTCCCAGGGAAAGCTCCCTTGCAGTTTACATTGTTCTTTTTGCAAGGGATAATTTATGGTAAAGCCAGTTTCCACTGAAACAGCAGACGTGTGCACAGAGAGGGGAAAAAAAAATGTAAACACAACAGCATCTTTGTGAATGCTGCAAGGTGCTGGTGCCTGCCTCTGCATGCTCCATAATATATTAATACACACTGGCTGGCCAATCCCACTGGAGCATTCAATCATGCCACATTATAATAGAATTTAATGGAGTTGACAGCTAAGACCTAGTTGCTGGAGACATGTGCAAGACCTTTGCTATGAGGATAACAATTAATAAAGGAAAGCGCCATAGATTTTTTGAGAACCTCATAAAAAAGTAAAATATCGACATTGATCACGGCATGCAAGGATATTAGACACGTAAATCCAGCTATTGCCTTTATTTATTTATTTGCACATCTTTAATATTATAGGCACAGGTTTCCCCAAGGCCAAAATGCAATTTCTCTCTCCATTTCTCAGCAGGAGCTTTTCATCTCCCTATTCACCAGGTTTTGAATTGCACATTTAATAAGCGATAAAGAATTCCTGTCTCTTTTCCTTGGGCTTTCAGCCCACAGTTTTTCCCTCCCTTCTGCCTTGCGATGGAAACAACAATCCCCTTTACCTGCCAGTGGGTTCCTTGGGGATGTGGGGGTGGTGTAAAAGGGGACCTGGAGCCCACGGGGGGTGTCTGGACTTCAGTGTCTGCTGATGTGCTTTATATGCCAGGATGCTCTGGGAAAGGCAAAGAGTGCATGGGATCGACATAAAAAGAGGGAGAAAGGGTCTACAACACTGTAAACCAGCATTTCCCCACCTGCCTCACCAGAAGTTTTTGGCAAGAGGAACAGCTTATGTGTTCACTGCCTTCGTCTCGCTGTCTGGGGAGAGAAGTCTTCACCCTTCGTGGAATATTTGTAGTCATTTTAAAGAATCGATCCTGTGGGTAAACTGCACCTACCTCAATCCTCTCCCTGACGGAGGTGGCAAAAAACTCATCAGCCTGCAGCTGGGAGCATTGCTGGGCTCCCACAGGCTCAAATCTCTCTGGATTTCCTTGTCTGTGCACAGTTAACACACTCCTGAATCAGGGCTGGCTACTCACCTCAGAGAAGTTCTGAATGGCATTTCCAAGAGTATTTGGTTGTGAATTGGTACCTGGTGGGATATTTAGAAACACGTAAGCTGCTCACTGCCCATAGGGGCTGCAGTGCCCAAGCACCTGATCCTTACAGTCCCTGCATCTGTAAATGCCCATGTGGCACTGGAGAGCTGCCCTCACAGACTGACAGACTTGAGTTCCTTCTGGCTTCATCTTTACACCACTACAAGCYCACTCATCTCCCTGGGCTTCCTCTTAACTTACACTGGTGGACCCCGAGAACAGGATCAGCCCCTGGTGAGCCCAAGCCTCTGGTAATGTAAAGGTCYAGCTTCCAGAAGCTGGACTCAATGATCCTTGTGGGACCCTTCCAACTCACGATTGCTTCATATAATTCTATGATTCTACAATTCCAGCTGTGCAGCCTCAGGAGCTGGAGCTTGGGGCATTGAGCTCACATCAAAGCTGTGTAGAGCAGTCAGGAAAAAATTGAGGGGTCAAATCCATCCCTGGTTTAGCACTGTAGAGACCGATGGGGTTATAAGAGGGATGACTTTAGCATCACATTTAGAAGTTAAAAACAACTGAATGGGTACTTGAAAGGGCATGGTACAACAGTGAAAAAGGGACTGAATAATTACAAACTTCAGTTTTATGACCAGCTGCAGTAAGTTACTTTCTTGTCAGGTAAATCAACCTTGTTTTTCTTTCAGCTACCCATGCACAGATGTATTTCCTCAGGACAGGTGATGTCTTGCTTGGAACAAAAGAGGCCATTTGTCCGTATCACAGCAGTGGCGACTGCACCGTGTCATCTCACACTCTCCTCCAGCAAATTGAGTTTGTCAGTGCTCAGCCACACAGCTGAGTGGAGTGCTGCGTGATGCCTCACCTCTCCTGGGAGAGAGAAGTTGGCATGAGCCATATCGTAATGGGATCCAGAAACAAAGAAGCGTGAATGAAGTGCTAATTGCATTCATAAAGACATTAACAAAGGAATTAAAATGGCAGAAGCTTCCTTTCCCCCTCAAGATTCATATAAATAGCCAAAAATATATTAATAATCACTGAGGTTTACACTACTTTGAAGGAATTACACAGAGATAGGGCATCAGGGCTTGGTAAGACCATTTCAATGGTCTTTTTTATTGGATTCTGTATCAGAGATGAGACACTCCACTGCTTCTGTTTATCCAGATTTGTTCTTTTCTTTCTGTCTTTTCTCTTGTCCTTATGCTTCCTTCAGAGAACAGGAAGATTGCTTCTCATTTTCCCCTGAAACTTCTAATACATTGTAAAAATAATGACACCATACTAAAACCTCTAAATTTTCCTTAAAAAATCCCCAAAACAAAATGACCTCAGAAGTTTGGCCAATGGCACAATGGAAATTTCCTGTATAAAATAGCCTGAAACATCCTGCCTGGGTTTCTAATCTCATTCAGTTCTGCTTACCTTTCCATGGAAAAAGGAAAAAAAAAGACATGCTTTCTGCTCTTTCCTCAGTCAGTTTCTACATGATTTCATGATTCCATTACCAAACTCTAGAACTCTGTTCTTATTTGCATTGCTACTACTGAGAGAAAACATTTCCTCGTTAAAATTCTCTCCAATCAATGGGGTCTTTTTCCCCTCATGAGAATAGTACTATTAACCTTAAACTTGGAAAGAGTTAATTTCACGGATCCTAAATTTTGAGGCTACTTTAGACTGCTTGTATCAGCAAAATGATAGCTCTTTGCTTTTTCAACTACTTGGCTGTATTTACCACACCTCTCCAACTCCTGCACTCACCTCCTTTCCACCTGCTGATGTGGGTGTTGTGCTAGTGGCAGCTACAGCTGAAGCCAATAAACATTTTTGCTCCGTTCACTAATCTTCAGTCACTCATAACTTTCTAAAATGTTCATTCTGGACGCCGCAATCAGCCAGTTCCTCATGATCACTCAAAGGTGGATTTATCTAGGAAAGATGAGGCCAAGCCATCCAGCAGTTCTGTAGAAGGAGAGATTTCTATCACCTATCACGACTAAGGGGACAAGGACGAGGTGCCTGCAGGGGCACCATGCACGGAGAAGAGGACCTGAACCGATGCAGGGAGGTTGCCAGCCCTGTGTCTCTGGGCTTGCTCCATCCCCAGGCTGTGACTCAGSACTTGTGAGTGCCAGGCTGGTGTTTCTAGCTCTGGAGGACAGAAGGTAGGGAAAGTAGGGAGCACATCCAGGGTCATGAGATCAGATGTGCCACAAACACCTGAAGGAATGAAGCTCAGATCTTCATGCATGTGGGAGGTGTGAGGGAGCATGGAGATGAGGTCCAGGATGGGGTCTCTGACGGGAGAGGTGGAAAGGCAGGAACCAAGGGKGAAGGGTTATGTAAGGTGGGACAGAGTAGGCTGAGAGATCAGAGGGGCACAACCTCTCCAGCATTCTCTGCCCTAAGGAGGAGGGTCTTCTCCAAGCAATGTTGGGACATGAGAAAACCAAGGGAAGCCTTACCCAGAAATGTTTTGAAAGAAGAAAGAGAAGAAAACAAAGCTGTTTTCCCTGCATGGAGTATAGAGGGAGAGATTATGCACCTGGCTAATACCCCAGCCCCTTTAAGAGAGCTGAACCATTCAGGAAGGTGTCCTTGTTTCAAGAGCACACCTCAGTCATTTCCATGAAAGCCCGATTTGGAGTCATGAGGACAATGAGGAATATTGGAGCTCAAGAACTCACAATAGTGGGGTAGTTGGTGTTAAACCCTAATCCTGAGGTGGATTTAAAGCCTGTAGATCCTCCCACACTAACATGACGTCTCCAACTCCTCACCTTTCCATCTTTGTTTCCCTTCTTTACTCCTGGACACACCAAAATCCCTCAGAAATAGAGTCATAGCCCATCCTTCCTCCTTTGCCACTGTCCTGTCCCCCACAAAGTCCTGCCACCACCTCAGTGGGACCCCCATCTGCGGTGCTCTCCTGGCACTACTGCACTGCCTCAAGAGGTCCTGAGGTCAGGAGCTAAAAGCATCACAGAAGGAGTTGGTGCAATGCTCCCCCATTAAATGCAAAAACTGAAATTAAAGCAATTTTCCATGTTACAGACAGCTACAGGAAAACTGGTTACCAGTTAGGAGCAGGTGGATTTTTCAGGAGGTGCTGGGAGTCAGGATGGGGCTCAGCCATTCTTCTCATCTCAGTATCCCCAGCTCAGGAAGGAAACATACCCCTGGCTGTGACTTCAGTGCAGGTGAATGGAGTGCAAGGGCAGCCTCAGCCCAGGTCCTGTTTCTGAATAAATGAAATGTGTATCTTCCACATTTTCAGCTGGGAGGGAGAAGCCTGTCTCAGGAGTGATGGCAGGTGCTGCTGAGCTATTTCCATTTTCCAGCTCTGCAACCTCAGGAACCTCTTTAATCCAAACCACCCGCCAAGCTCCATTCACTGGCCCTGAAGATCAGCCAGTGGGTTTGGATTCGTTTTTAAGGCTGTCTTTAATTTTTTGAAGTATCTTGCTGGCAGATTTTTGGTCTCACCTGTGACTCAAGAAGAGATTTGCAAATCTCATTCTTGCGTATTCAGTCATTTAAAGGGGGTACATCACACCACGAATTTAGGTTCTGCTTTTAATAGAGGGAACGTGGGGGTAAAGGGATATGAAAAGAAAACCAGGAGGTACAGAAATTCTTTGACTGATTTTTCAGAGATGAAAACATTCTTTATTTGAATTCTGCATTCCCTGGGGCAGTGATGGGAACCCATATGCAATTGCATTGAAGTAAAGTATGAAAATCAGAGAGCGTATTTGACAAGAAGCTCCACCAAACCCACCTAGAAGCTCAGTGGAGTGCAAAATGTAAAGTTAGCAGAGTAAAGAGYGGCATAGCTCAGGGGCAGGATTTCAGTTACTGTGTTCTAAGGCGTTGGTAATGGGAATGGAGGTAGGAAAATACACAGAAGGTACATCCCAGTGTGATTTTACTTGAGGGTTGTGTCCCACAGTATTGACAGCTATTGAGAGATATCCAATGTAGACAGCAATTTTTTAGTCAATCATTCTTTTAGTCAGTCATGCAATTTTTTAGTCAATTTTACAAGGAAATATGCACACATGGACATGCGTGTGCTGCTACTGTCCAAGTGCTTTTTGGTGTCTAGCTTGCTGAAATGCTTTCAATTAGGGTTTGGAAACGGTTGACTCAGGCAGCCTATGTGACACTTGCCAAAGACAAAATTAGTTTCAGTCGTTGATGTTTTCCTTCCAAAAAAACAAAGCGTCACTCTCCCTTTCTCTCTTTCCCTTTTATTGTCAGAGACTATTTCTCAGGTAGGTGTTTAGCTGATTTTTAATGTCATGGAAACTTCATCTGCAAATTTGTTAGAAACTCTTCAGTAAAGCAGCCTAGTAAAACAGATGATTAATATTGGTAAGCTCCTCATTTGCATATTAATTAGTCTCTGTACTCAACTAATTAAAACAGGCCTGCCTGTTTGTAGACTTTCTGAATTCCAGATTGTTGCTATTGCTCCCATGTAAGTGCATTTAACGCAGCTAAGGCAGGCCATTGATATTACAAACCAGGCACCCTAAGCAGCAGTAGCAATATTTTAAGGCATTTAAGTCTATAAGGGAAGTACTTTCAGTGTTTTCTTCAAAAAACCCCGAGACTGATGCTTGAAATGGCAGGATGTAATGACTAAGCAGTGCTGCTGCTTCCCTGTTATGCTCTTGGAGAGCAGGACAGCTCCAGAAACCAGACAAATCCAAGGCCAGAGGGAGAACAACTCTGCACCGCACAAAGAAGCCCAGGCTGAGCTGCCCTTAAGCCTTGCAATACTCACTTTTCTCCGGAGATGCAGCCTAAAATTAAGCTCAGGCTGATGACTCAAGACATGAAAATGCAAGGTTAATTCTGACCTGTGTTGCTCTGGCAGAATTCTGTTGAGCCTTCCCAGGCTGGGAGTGGAACTGGGACTTGGAGTCTTTGCATGTCAGCTGGAGTTGCCCTTGCAAGCCCACCCCATGGCCCCACGTGCTCTGCAGAGATGCTGCGGGGGCCAGGCACTGGCTGAACTTTCATACGTAAAGAGCTGCATCTTCCCAATCTCACATTTCCCTGCTGACACTGGCTGTGGGGATGGGTTACAAAGAAATTCCTTTGTTGATTCCTTGCCTTCAAGCTTTAGCACACAAAATGCAGCCCTCCCATCACCCACAAAGTCCTCCTCAATCCCAGAGCCAGAGAGTGCTGCCCTCTCCAACAGGATCCTGCCTCCTCCTCCCATTGCCTGCCTTGAGTACACACCATTGCCTCCTCTGCCACCTGGGCCAACAGGCAGCCCCCTCATGTGTTTCTCAGCCAACACACCTGCTGGTGGCCATGACACGCCTCTGTCTTCCTACTACCCTTTCTAACTCCTGCTGTTCTTGCTTCTGGACCTGATTCTTGGCTCTTTATCTTTGTCACCTTCTCGTGCACCTGTTTTTAGTTCCTCCCAGCTGTTAGCATTCCCCACTTTGCTATCCCCACAGTTGTACTGGAGTCCTGTAGAAATTCAGGGATAAAACACCCAAGGCTGAGAGGCACTTTATGATGTATATTTACTGACATAAAATATTTTGCATGGCAGTGACGAGTAGG
The DNA here is from genome assembly GCA_018881555.1 of Amblyornis subalaris. Classification (NCBI taxonomy): domain Eukaryota; kingdom Metazoa; phylum Chordata; class Aves; order Passeriformes; family Ptilonorhynchidae; genus Amblyornis; species Amblyornis subalaris. The sequence goes on from JACAXG010000058.1 coordinate 3,069,777, forward strand.
TTTTCTCAAACTGTCTGTGCACAGAGACTTTTCCTCACCCTAGCTGCCAATAGCAGTTTGACAGGTTTTATTATACTCCATTATTCACAACAAGCCAGGTCGCTGTGCCATATGCTGTCCAGTCCTGCTAAAGCTAACCATGTGCCCATGTTGGCTGCAAACCAAGGCTGGTTAAAACCTGCTCCTTTTTTGCATGCTATTTGTTTTGAAAGAATTGGAGACAGGCTTCATGTCAGATGTTCCAGTGTGTCTTATCACACCACTTTGCTCACCCTCAGCAGCCTAAACACCAAAACAATTGGAAAATCAGGGGTCCTGGAATGGTTTGGACCTGGGGTTCTTCTTAGAAACATGCTCTGTCCTGGAGCTGATGGAGTATGAGGCAGGAGAAGAGCCTTAAATCTCTCTGGGGCCTCTGGCAGTGTGTTCAGCTTGGAGTGCAGCTTTAGATATGGCTTTGTGCAGAGCTTAGTGGGACCCAYAGCAAGGAAAAGTTCAATGTTTCTAAGACTAAACCTGTGCTTCGCTGGCAACAGCTGTTTTAGAGGCATCACAGCTACAGCAGTCATTGTGTCTCCATGGCTGGACAGACTTTCTAGTGCATTCTCCAAACCCTAGCATTCCCCAAGCCTGCACTCACTGCTCCATGGCCCACGCAACTTGCTGTTTCTTGCTTTTTAGCTGCTTTTGTTGCTCTGTTTTGTTTGAATGTTTGCTGACTTGCCAAACCCTGTAGTTACCAACACACAGCCCCATCTAGAAAGAACATTTATTGCTGCCTTCCAAGTTTGCCAGACTTTGGATCCCTCTCCTACTCATTGTTTGCACTGTTACTGTTCTCAGATGGATGTTTTCCTTCATCTTGCTGCATCCATTTAGCTTATCCTTCTTGCTGTTCCCACAGCTTTTTCTTCCCAAGTCTCCTACATCAAGCAAGGTGACGGCAGAGGCTGCTTATAAGTGGGCACATTTCTGGACATGGCTCTCGTTTCTTTGGGTGTACTGTCTGCTGGTTCTCTTGCATTGCCTTTGGTGGTGTTTTCCCTTTTGGGAAATGAGCAAAAACTGTGGTGTATTCCCTTCACCTTGCTCCATGCATGTACATAACCAGCCTGTGATTTCTCTGATCATGATTACCAGGGACCCTTGTGGTGGGTGGCACTGTAAGGACCAAACGGAGGTCTCATCTTCCCAACACTGTCCATGTGGTGTCATTGTGATGGTACATGGGATTCATGGTGGCAGCCTCAGGCTGGAAACTGTGTGTGTGCCATTGTCCACACTGAAGGCAGACTTAGGGCTGTGCTGATGACATAAGGTACCTTTGATTTTAATTATATATCCGGATTTGCACTTGAAACACAGTGTGTGGCCTGATTCTTGCATCTTCTCATAAGGTCCTTGATTTCCATAACATCCTTAATGTTTCTAAGGGTCCAGTCGTTTGCAGAAATTATCTTTTTAATGCTGTGTGTGACCATGAATTCTAGGTATGTCTGTAGCAGACTGCATACTTCATTTTCGTTATACAACCAGGGCTCTTCTTGCCACTGCCTTTTCTCTTCATAAAAAGTCTATAGATGTTCTTCATTGTTTGCTGGCTTGGCAATCAAGGCCGGCAGAACTCTCTCAGAGACCACTTCATTAGTCTCACAGATAGCACAAAGGGGTTACTATCTAACTTTACCTTACTCTTGAAGGGCTTTCACCTTCTTGAAATATTTTGGTACAGTGCTGGATAAGATTTACAATAACCTCTTTATCCTCACATATGATAAGCGTGTTCTGGCATTTCACCATGATCCTATACAATAAACTGAGCAATAGCATCTCGCACAGTCTTTTTTAGGCTGTCCCTCATAGGCCCAAGGGCTGCAGGTAAGCTCAGGGCACAGGTGCCCAGATTTTGACTGAGCTATACCTCTGCCTCATCCTGCCTTACTGGCTGGTTTTCAAGGCTAGATGCCAGACCTGTGTTGTAACCAGCTTTGTCCTAGCTCTGATCCCATCTCCTACTGCTTCTGATTGAGCTCTCTGACCTCACTTCACCTTGTCAAGGACAGTCAGTGGACAGTCATTGCTCTGCCCTGGTCAGGGACTGTGAGACTCTGTTGGTGAAGGTGCTGTTCTGCCCATGTCAAGGTCACCCTCAGCTCCCTGCCTGCCCTCCTTAGCGGAGTAGCCCTTATCATGCTGCTCCTGGACAGGTATYGTGTTGGTGCTGCCAGGCATGCCCTGTTTGGTCAATTCCATAGCAATAAAAAGCAGCCAGCTTCCCAGCTGTTATCAGGAGAAATGGCCCAATATTGTTGTGGTAGATCCAGAGAGACAATTAAGTCATCGTGCTTATAACCTTCGGGGAGATGTTGGCACCCAGGTAAGCTTGCTTTAGTACACTGCACATATCAATACCGAAATTCTGCCTGCTRTTGTGGGTCTGCTCCTGACTCTTCTGAAGCATGTTTGTGGCTTCCTTTGAATCTCTCCTGAGATCAGGATGTGTTTAGCTGATTCAAGCACATAATAGGCTGCTGTTTCTTGTACAGAATAATGCATTTTCTACTATGGATTGCATTTACCTTCCACTGGCCAATGCATATAATCAGCACACAGATGTATTTCTCCCAGCTCATTTTCCTGCTTATCATTTTTGTTAGTATTGCATGGCAGCTGGGTCAGCAGTCCAGCAGAAATCAAACTGGTCATTGATCTTAGAGCAGAGTTACTACAATGGTAGTTGAACGGCAGCCTTCAGAGATGTGCCTTGCATATGTGAATCTCCTTGGCTCTGTTATCACACTACAGAAATCCTCTGCACTGGAAGTCTGTGTCATGTACCTTACCATCCATTACACAGCTGTGCTTTCCTTTTGCAGAAGAGATCCCACTGGGAGGTGAAATGGTGCTGTTTCTCCAGCATCTTCCACACCTGCTCACGACCTGTATGTTATCCACCTTGTCTCTTGAATTGTTTCTGTGGGATGTGTCCTGGATTATGATTTATTAGTTGGCTTTCCTACTTCATGAAAACTGTTAGCTCTGGCAAATGCACTTGTTCTTCTGCATCAGCCATTGTTTTGATGCTGCCTTTGGTTCAGTTCAGCAGCCCTCGCTACTCTTTCCCTAAGCCTGGGTTTGTGTCTCTGGGCAAGCTGGAGTTCTCTCAGTACACAGGTAGGATCACTTGCAGGGATCTTTAGTGAGCGTCAATGACAGTTCTGTTGTTGTTGATGATATATGCTTCTTCCCCTGCATATTTTCACTCTGCACTGTATGTTTGTATAAGCACCAATAGATTGTAACTTCCCCCAAAGCAGCTCTCTCAGTTCTAATTGCCCTGGGGTCGCTGTACTCACCAAATAGATTGCAGGCTTTCCTATATCATGGGGGTATGGGTGTGTTTACCCACAATAAGTGTATCTCACTCACTAATTCACCTTTTACTCCTGTGAGATGTGAAAGGGATAGTTTTGACTTCTGTGTCCATTACCAATGATGTTAAAAAAATCAAAGCAGGAGCACTGCCTCGCAGGCTCGAGACTTGAAGCAGAGTACCCCTGCACCATTTCTACAAGTTACTTTCTTTCCACGTAGTCTCATTCTTGCTGTAGATCTCACAGGACTGCAGGCAGTCATCCTCTTCTATATTGCCACAYGCTCACCGGGTAAGAACCAGAAAGGTTCCATCTACAAAAGAGGTCTCCTTAGGGATGAAGATGTCTTTTTACAAATAGCATTAAAATATATGTGTAAACTGGCTTAGCAGTTCCTCCAATATTTCCTTCCCACTTTGACACAGACTGCTGCATTAAAAAAGATGTCTTTTGCTGGATCCTCAAAATCACTCTAAATGCTGCCCAAGGAACTGTGAGCCCTCAGCCCCAAACAACAGATGGATAGGTTTCAAAGGCTGGAGTCTCCACTTTGTCTAGTAGCTATTTTATTAGTGCCAAACAGATGTGTGTGCAAATGCCTCCTGCTGGAAGCAATGTCTTTGATCCCTGATATCTAAACTATTCACTGGTGGAAGGAGTCAACAACCCAGGTTTAATAATGAGTTATTGCTATCCATCTCTTTCTCATTCCCTGGATCCTCTCCAAGATGAACTGATGGCCTTGGTAGATCACTTGACAGACAGAAATAAGACGTTGGCAGCTTCTCCAAAACATCACAGGCTACAGAAACTGAAATCTTCAACCTCTCCCCCTTAAAGCCAACCCTCAAGGATGAATGCTGCRGCACACTATTGTAACAGGATCTGAAGATGATCTTGCTTATTAACAGATCACAGAAATGTGCCCTAAACTCTACTGATTCCTGACCTTTATCTGACTATAAATGCTGCCCCTCTTGCCCAGCCCTGGGAAAGTTTGAGAAGTGGTGTGATTGACTTTCCCTGTTACCCACCTGACATGGTGCACTCGCACGAGCTTACAGGGGATTCTCTGCACATGACACCTCTTCTAGGCCAGAAAGAAATGTCTGTTGTGGATAGTGTGACTCCAGAGTGGCAATTCAGACTTGGGAACTGCTACCTCTGTCTTGCTTTGACAAGCAACAGTACAGGGTGCGCGATCCAAAGAGCTCGCTGAGTCTCACATACAGGTCAGTGCCTTTGTTTAAACATTCAACACACTTCTTCCAACTGCCTGGCAAAAGGAATGTGTTTAGAGGTGTAAATGATTTTGACAATTCAAGTGTTGTGTGTTAATACACTGATCAAAATGCTGAGAATTTTCAGGTCAGGGCACATCTGTTCATCTCGGCGATCTTGTTRAGAGGTAAACCCTTACAGCCTGGGAGACACTGAGGAAGCATAGCAGGATTTTTCTGTCTGGCAGGATTCCTTTCCAGTATTAGCTAGTGCTAGATCTTCACCACAGAAAGATTYCTGTCAGGGCCTTAAGCACTAAACAGAGACCTCAGCAGATCAGTGTTAAACCAAATGGGACCGAAAAGGCCAGAAGCGCCTCCACGCTGTTTCCCAGCCTCAGCACTGATGAATGGCGAAAGCCGACAACCATTCATCAACAGGGCTAAATGAATGCAAGGAGTTTAGACAATGCTAAAAGAAGGAGCAGAGTCAGGGGGCCAATGTGCAGAGCTATTCTTGCTCATGTGAGGCTTGGGTCAGTTCCCTGCCTGTGCTGCCGATTCATTAGATAAATCTGGGCACTTYTGAGGCTAACGGGAGGTTTCCTGTTGTCTGACAGGAGCTTGGCTTTAAACTGTCATTGCCTCTTCTTCCCTGCTTAGGAAATACGGATACTTCTGCTCACTAGGGAAGCTCCCTTTTGGCTTGCACTGCCTAGGATGTAACAAAAAGCTAAATCTCCTCGCCTGGGTGCAATGCAGCTTGTCTATCAAGAAATATCCCTGAGAATAAACACTTCTGTTGAGTTGCTACACTTCATTCCTAACAAAGCAGAACAATTTGCATTACAAGTCAGTTGTTTTAGAAGACAATGGGTGAAATCTGGAGCTTGACACTTGGCTTTCACTCAGTCTGTCTTCTGTGGGACTATTGCCAGCCAAAGAAGTGACCAAAGACAGTGTAAGATGCAGTAGTACTAACTAAGCATTTTTACAGTGCTACTTGTCCAAAGGCTTGAGAGTATATTTATAAACTAAGGTAAAGCTCAGGGAAATCAGTTGAAATCTTTGCATTGACCTTAAGTAGCTTTTGGACCAGTGGCCAAATAAGGAAATATACAGGCTCTGGAAAATCCTGGCATGTAGGCAAGAAGAATACTCTATTTCCTCTTGGAGGGTATGGGGAAGAATGGAGGCACAGAGGTGAAATGGATTGTCTGGTGCTGCTTAGATAATCTGAGACTGACACGAGGTAAATACATATATCTTAGAAGTACTGAGAATTGCATGAGGATTGATGTGAAATGGGATAAACTTCAAAGTGCAAATTCAAATTGCTTCAAGAAACTCTTCAATCTAAAATAATCCCAAAGTCTCTTATGGATTTGGTATAGCATGAATTAAGGACAAACTTCTTTTAATTGAATTCAAAAAGCTCTCTTGACTATTCTCTCTTCCATTTCTGCCTTTCCCCTCCTTTGGTGTCTGTGTAGCTGTTATGTTTTATTTACAGATMATTGGAAATGGAACATAAATGAGCCCAACTGGAACTCCAAAGAAATCACCAATTAATGAGTGTATTTAAAATAGTCTCTCTTAGAGGCAATAATGGATGGATGGATGGGTGGATGGATGGATAGATGGGGTGGCAAAAGGTACATTCTGACATGTCGGGTGAAAATATCTTAGACTATCCAGATGTGCCCCTAGATTTTCCTGGCTTAGGAAAAAACTAAACTCCCAGACCTAAAATCTAGGAACTGACTGCCTCAAGTGTTGTGGTTTCTGCATAAGACTGACCTGCCTGTGATCACAGCTCTCAGTTGACTCAATTGACAAGTCTTTATTGACTTTCAAATATCTGAAAAAACAGATCCTTGTCTGAATTATGGAGTGTGGTTCCTTTTTTTGGTATTAGGAACATACCTTAACTGGTCATATATAACGTAACTGGTAATATAACTTAAGTGGTCATGATAGGCCAGAACATGACAGAGGAGAACATAGGACTCTGCTCAGATGACTAAAGTCACAGCAGGTTTTGAAGAAGGGGATGTTCCATTCTACCTCAAGCATTGCATTCCCTTTCCTGGGAGGTATGTCATCCATGCTGGCTGATTGCTAGTTCTCCTCTCCTCCCCACCGGCAAATCTGTGGCTCTCACCTCTTGACTATTTGCCTATAAGTTTAGCAGTGCATCTCTGCCAAAAAAGACTCTCAATTTCCATTTTCACTTTTTCCCTTTCAATCTACATAGACATATATGTAACTTTTCTCACTTAACTTCTTTCTGTTGATTTCTTTATTAGCAAGTATTAAACTATAGAGAAGTTTGTATTGAAGTCCATATGGCACATATGATAAAGTTGTTTTAAGTGGCACTGTGGACTAATCACTTCCCAACTGTTCTCCACTCATGAAGAGCAAAAGCAGCTCTGCCTGTATTCTTAGCAAATCTTTCCTTGCTTTTATTGGCAATGCTTCTGTTTTGGCAGCAACCTGTCAAGTTTAGAGCTGGCAACCACAGTTTTTTCGCGTTCTCAGATGAAACGTAGGCAACATGTTTTCTATGAAAACACCCTTCCTACCCTTCATTAGTGCTTCCAACATTATTGTTCTTGGTACAGAAAGCAAACATTGGTAGCTTTCCCTCTCCCAGCACTGTAACTTGAATGGAATGGGGCTGAACTGATATGGAAGTTTTTGAGTAAGAAAAAATGTTCAGTGAAGTAACAACAAGCAAAGTTCCTCTTAGCAAGCCCAGAATGGCTGAATCTGTTATGCAAGTGCATATCAAGTCTAAGAGTTGTAAGTTGGTTTTGAATGAGCTGCCAGGTCCACACTGTGCCAGTACTTGATTCAGAGTACTGGAAATGTTACGGTGTGTTAGCATCACTGCACCATGTTCCATTCATGTCTCATGCACCTCTTTCAGCTCCACAAACTGATCCTTAGAAACACATCACACAGGAAGCAAAGCAAGTCAAGTCCAAGAAGTCGGGTTTCTTTTTCCACTCGGTATAAAAAACATGGCACACATCTGAAGCATCAACCAGATCAGGATACTCTTTGATTGAGAAATGAGCTTGTCCCTACAATMTTTGTTTAAAACCCATCTGGCTTCCTGTGCATCTCACAAATTATTTAAAATCCAAATCCCTGTAGGGACTTTATTTATCATTCTAGATCTCTGTTGTCCTACTGTGTCTACCCTTATTAGGAGTTTTCTGCCTTTGGTCCCCTCCTTGCACAAAGGTTGCCATCCCAGACTTTGCAAAAAGACCTGGGATAGTGTCAGTCCACTTCACAGCTGTATCTGGAAAAAGACCTCATAACATCTTCCAGCACTGCTGCTGACTCCCTGTGCATCTTGTAGAGCTTACRAAAATCAGCTTTGCTCATGGCCTCCATTTCCCTAAGAGTCCTAAAACCAACTTCTGAATTCTTGCTCCAGTCTAGCCCCTAGGCCATCTGCTAATTTAGGGTGGGATTCAGTTCCCAAAACTCACACATGAGGATTTTAAAAATAAACTGTGAGGCAGTGAGGAAGTTAATCTCTGCTGAGAAGCTTGGAGCCCTTTCTCTTGCCCACCCTAGGGTTGGGATGGATATCCCAGCCCCAGTGAAGAGTAACGCAGCTGTTCACACTTGTGCTTCCTGCATCCCTCCAAATGGAACCTTTGCCCCCTCGACACAACTCACTTCAGTGACTGCAGTCATTAAAGGCGTTGGAAATAGGGTCTGAGACTTATGCAAACTCCTGCCTCAGGTGTCATGATCAACGAACCGATCAAAAATGCCAGCTCCTCTTAGAATGCCATCCCTGAATTCATRCCCCACGGCAGATCTGTCACACAGTAGCCAAACATGTTAATACAGCTGAAGCCTTTAGGTACACTTGTACCCTCAAAACTCAGTGGAGTTGCTGTCATTCTCCAACTGTTCAGTGGCCTAGATGAAATTAGTTAGAAGTCTAAATGCAGCTGCTAATAAAGACACTGTATTTCCACCTCAGAAAAAGCAACGGCTCCCTTTGCTACCAGATGTCCTCTTTGGCAGTGTGAGTCAATGAGGAGCTAAGTGATGGAGAATGAACCCAGTCTCCAAGAGGAGGCCTCAGGCCCTGAATGCCAGTAGTGGCAACAAAAGAAGGGAAGTTCTCTATTGCTGCTCCCTACTGGGGCTTGGAGTTGATGTGGGTTCCTACTAATGTTATTTGTCACCAGAATCTAATAGAGCTGCTTGTGTTAACTGTTCCCCGCTCAGGAAACTTCTTTCCTTGGCTCCACACAGGTCTCCTGCAGATAGGTCTGGGGGTGGATGGGTAGGGCAATCCCATCAAGAACTGCAGGGTCTGGGGCCAGCTGACAAGTATAGCTTGTGAACGACCAGATTTTGTGGGGGAGGAATGTATCCTACCTTCCCTGCCTGCTTGTTACTACCAGAAAGAATTAGACTGGGAAACCAAACTCAGTTGGATGGATTGTTCTCACAGTCCAGAGCTCCCATAGGTGGAGGAAATCGAGCAGGAGCATTACCTGCAACCTTTTCTGAGAAGTCTGTACATTTGAAGGCTCTGCGTAGCTTGAATTCAGCACCATGCCACCTTTGGCAGCAAAAGTGCTCTCCAGCTTTTACATCATTTATAGCAACAGTCCTAAATCAGACCGCTCCAAACAGCCAACTCTAGACTGAGAGAATTGGTTTCGGAGCTGGTTACAGAAAATCATACATCACACCTTTTATGCACTTTCTCCCCACATTTCAAGCTAAGGAGCTTTCTCCAGGTAGTTCTTCCTCTGGGCACTGTCCCAGCAGAATAGCAGGAGATCTATCAAATAGACAGTCTCAGAGCGTTGGGGCTRTTCAGCCTGGAGAAGAGAAGGCTTCAGGGAAACCTTAGAGCACTTTCCAGTACCTGAGGAAGGGGGCCTACAAGGCAGCTGGAGAGGACTTTTCACAACGGCGTGTAGTGACAGGCCAAGGGGGAATGGCTTTAGACTGAAACAGGAGAGATTTAGACTGGACATTAGGAAGAAATTCTTTACTGTCAAGGTGGTGAGGCACAGGAACAGGTTGCCCAGAGAAGTTGTGGATGCCCCATCCCTGGAAGTACTCAAGATCAGGTTGGGCGAAGCTCTGAGCACCCTGGTCTGGTGGAAGACCATGGTGGGGGCATTGGAACTAGGTGATCTTTAAGGTCCCTTCCAACCCAAACCTTCTATGATTCTGTGAAAGTTTACAGAACTGCAAGTGGCATGGAAGATGCAAACTCTCCTCCATTTCCTGCTATGTTTCAAATGAACAACATGGCATTGGCAGGTGGCGGGTGTCAGGATAACAACAGGAGATTCTCTTTCACAAAACACACAGTTACAGAGTGAAAATCCTTGCTACAGGACACGGTGAACAAATGAGTGGGCAGGACTTCCAAAGGGGACTGGACAGTGGAAGAAAACCTATCCAGACTTAGTAAGCATAAAGACATCAGCTGTGGCTGAACCAGCCACACATTGCAAGACTGGGAAAGGGGCCTGGGAAATCTTGGGGTATGCTTCCACCTTCCCTATAGTCTTCCCTTGATATCTGAAACCGGTCTGTGGTAGAGACAGTACTGGTCTTTGTTGAGACACATTGCAGCTACTTCTCTGTGAGGTGCATACTAATGATACTGGTACAGGTTAATGGGACTAGTTAGGTCTTAGAATGAGCTCATTTCAAAGTCAGACAGCCCAGCCTGGCCAGCATGGGCAGAGTAGGCTTTCCCTGTGGCCATAAGACACTCATAGGAATTGAAGTGTGGGCATTTATGGCCTTTGACTCTGGATTGAGGAAAGCATCCCAACCCACTCCCATGCAACTGTGTAACAACTTTTACTGAAATCTACCCAGAACAGCAACATTAACTTTTGGAGAGACATCCACATTTTCAACAGACCTATAGAGTACAGAATCCGTCCTGGAATGACTGCAGCACAGTCTCCAAATTTGTTCAGGGAATCACCCACAATTTTCTAGGATAAAAATATTAGTGGAAATAAGATCTCCCTTTCCTTTATCGTGCAAATCCAGAAAGACCAGAAATGTGGTTGCCTCTTGCTCAATGCATTTTAAATTCCTCTAGAATGCATTGATTCAGAAGATCTGTATTTTTAATGTGGAGAAATCCTTCTCCATTTGGAGGACAAGCCTGACTCTTCCAGATTTTAACATCATCCAGATTTTCCGAAAAGTCTTTGTTGCACAAGGCTTGGATTTTACCATTTCAGTTTTCTAAAAGAATTTCTCCCATTCAGCCTAAGGYAACTCAAGACAAATTTGCTTCTGTGCAGTAGACCAAAGACTTAAAAATGTATTAAAATGCCACATACATTTACCTTCAGGAATTCAACTATGTGATTTAGACTTGGGAAGGGTCACATTCTCTCTCTGCCCATCTCCCAGGTTTCGCCACCATAAACAAATTTTGCAGCTACTCTGTACCTATTATGGCAATTTAAAACTCCACAGAAGTCTGGAAAACTTGACCATCATGGCCAAGTGACAATATGCTGGTAAGACTGGTACTTAGCATTGCCATGTTGAGAAAGTCAATCCTCTGTAGAGCAGCTGCTGCTCTCACCTCTGGTAGAAAAATGTTCTTTGGCTTTCCTTGTATATTACAGCCCCATGCCAGTATAGTGTGATGCAGTGATGGGCACAGTGACTAATAGTCATAGCAATTAAGAACTAGATCTTTACAAGTCTGAATGGCAAATTTGCATATCTTTCGCCAGAAACATCCGACGAGACTGCCTTCGCATTCTGACAAAGATTAATCCAGGCTAGCGCATCCAACCCCAGATTTCAGACGTGCCTTATTTAAATAGCACACTTAAGCAGCAAGATGTGCGAGTTGCTGTCATGCCCTATGCTCCAGGAGGCACGCCAAGAGGGCTGCTGCTCGAACGGCGCCCCGGATAAGCGGTTTGCGGGGGCCGCGGAACTCATCAGCAGCGACTCAATGGCAGGCRCCGCGGTCGCGGCCCCTCCGCAGCTTCGCCCGGCGGGCAGCGCTCGGCCGCCCCCTGCGGGCCCCCGCCGGCGCCGCAGCCGCTCTTTGTTCGGCGCGGAGGGAACCACGGACAGCTGTTCATTTATTTATGGGTTTTGTCCCGTCCTGAAAAGACATTCAGGCATCCTCCGCGGTTCCTTCCTGCTGCTGCTGGGAGGGTTCCGCCCTCCCGTTTGTTTCGCCCGCGTCGGGCCAGCGCTGGGGGCCGGGAGGGGAGCTTCCCCCAAACCTCAGAGGGGCTCGCTTTTGCCTTCTTTCCACCCTGCTCTTTTTCCAGAAGTGCCGGTTGCTGAAGGTGCTGAGCAGAAACATGAGAAACATGGCACCAGGGTAGATTTAGATTGGATATTAGGAATTATTTCTTCACTGAAAGGGTGGTCAGGCATTGGAACAGGCTGCCCAAGGGACCTGGAAATGTTCAAAAATATCTCGTTGTGGCACTTGGGGACGTGGTCTTGTGGTGAAGATGGCACTGCTGGGTTAATGGTTGGACTCAATGGCCTTAGAAGCCTTTTCCAACCTTAACGATTCTACGATTCTATGAAACTGTGCCCTGTGTGTCTTTCTACTACCCATGTATCAATTGGGATGTCTGAACACAAGGACAACTTGAAACCTCCTTTTTCCTTGGGTAATGCGAAGCACCTGAGATTCTCTTTTTCCCACTGCCTAGCTGCACAAGTTTCAAAAGTGTTCTTTGCTGCGAAACCCTGATTGTGTCACTGTCCCTTCCTGGTATTATCAAGTGAGGGTCTTCCCTTGTAGATGTCTTTCACAGATCCTCTACAGGATTCCAAGATCACTTTGAGAACTACAGTTCTTTGGCAAAACAAAGTCCACAAGACCTTTGTGTCTTGGGAACTCCCCCAAGGTGCAAATCTGTTTGCTGTAGAAATGCCTTATTAGTACTTATAAAAAACCTCTTCGTGGAATTCTGGTTACGCACGTAACGAGTATCCCCTACCACCCATGTCTAGAGCTAAAAATACAGAATCCCATCACCCATGGATGCTCCCTCTGTTTTGTGCAGAAACCTAAGGTATGTCTACACAGCTCATTAGATTATACTTCAGATAGCCCTGAACTAGTGCCAGCCAGAGCCTGCCAGTCCTTATTGCACAGTCTAGGCCAACCCATCAGGTCCAACAAGTACAGCCTCATGAGACTTTCCATGTTGCTTCCACAGTGCTCCTAAGTCTCCAAACTTCTGATAATTTTGACTATGACCTTCTACCTTATACTCAGCAGCACCTGTCTGGTGTCTGGCTGTCTTTACACCTTCCATTCTGAGGGGTGTTCCTAAGCTATCCCACTTCTTTTGCAAGGGCAAGACAGGAACAAAAGCCTTATTTTTCAGTTTGGAGTTGTTCTTAAAGACTAAGTAGCTCCTGTGATAACTGGCAGCAGTGATGATTAAGAAATGTAATGCGGGGTCAAACATACTGAGTAGAATACGTGTATTGCACTACACAGCACATGTGRGATAGAAATAGCTGCTAAAATCCATGAAGTTGTCCTTATTAAGGGCTTTTTGCATTCTGAGAGAATTGTGAGGAAGCTATCACTTGCCAATGCCCTCTCTGCCTCCAAACCCAGAGTGCTGTTGCCTCTGCCAGACAAACCACCTGTAAGTGCGTCTGCTTACTTCTGTGGGATCTTCATCAGTCTCCAGAGCAAGAGACATGGTCCAAACAAATTTTCTGTATGCTGGTGATGAGGCAGAGAATGAATGGCATAAATGTCAATATATGAGCAGTACTCCAGCCAAATGATGACTGCTTGGAAAGAAAAGAGCCTACAAAGAACACACGGGTTCTCTCAAAGGCAGTGTGGCACAACTGTTCAAGAGAGCCATTTTGAGGTACAAGCATTCACCTTTATGTTCAACATCGTTATCTCTGTCCCAGTCACTGCTGATAGACCACAGAGTCCTCCTTCTTAGGACTATATTGTTTGTTCTTTTTTTTTTTTTAATGTTGAAGATTTTAGTATGTTTAAGCACAAAAGTGTACTTCATAAGCTCCTTTGCTCAGCCTGAAATCCCTGACAGTGTGATGAAACCAGAGCTCCCACTCCAGGATGGACACTGCATACAGTGTCTTAATGATGGGAAACTGAGCAGGATCGAGAGTTACAGAGCCTGTTGGCCAAGAAGGTGTTGGTCACAGATGTGCACTTTGGGATGTGACCAGGGGAGACATCCTGAGAGCAACTATCCACTGCCACAGATACGTGATGTGTGAGCAAGCTCAGATTTCTCAGGAACCTGAACTGGATCTGTTTTGCAACAGACAACTGTCCATCTAGGAAGGGAYAGGGAATCAGCTTTTAACATCATTGACAGTTCAGACAGAAATTCAGTATCCCCAACCCTCATCTAAAATTGAAAAGTGCCTCCAAAGGAATTGTTTGTTGCTTTGTTTGCAAAAAGTGCAAACAACACATCAGAGAAGCAAAAATGCCTTGGTGGATTGTTTGGCTGAACACTTAGTCAGGGTATATTGTAATGAGCCATATGCTAGCTTTGCATAGTATTATGCGGTAAGCCAGCTGCAACGTGCAGCTGATTAGTCTGGTTGGAAAAAATCTTCATTTTCCATATCAGGAGGCCAGCAAAGGCAGGCATTCTGGCAGGTACCATCAACCCTCTGACTGCTCCTGTCATCTTGCTGTGGACCAGATGAAGGTACAAGATCAGGAGAATCTCTGCTTTATTTTCATCCTAAAGGAGGGACCCCTTCTTGGCCCTAGGCTTGTTCAATATGAACCATAACTCTTTTATATTCTTGTGGATGAGTTTTCCACCACGTCTTCCCACAGCTGCCATTCTCACTGCCTCAGTCAGAGCTCAGTCATTTGCCATTCAGCATTCAACTCAGCTCAGCTCATGTGGTGGAAACCTCCCGTGAGGTAGGGGGATGGAGGCCAGGAGGGGATGGGAACCTGATGAAGTGCAAGATCATAAAAGTGGCTGTGCAACAAGACAGCAAATGTCCTTTTGGGCCCAAATCCCATCTCTTGCTGTGGCCAAAAGCTGATGCCTACACAGGAGTATCACAAGTGAAGGTAAGTATTTCCTTCAGATACCAGCTTTGAACAATTTGTCTCCTGGGGGCTTTCCAGAATCCGAGGTGTTTCCTCTTTGTGCTAAGTAAACCTCAGAGGAATTTTGTACTTCTTGATTCTTCATTCGAACCCACTTATCTTCTATCATCCACAGCAGCCTGGGCTACAGAGTTTCATATCATATCTTACTTATTTGTCCACTCATGGACAACCTGAAACTTTCTCCATCAGGAACAGAACTTCTTTAGATCTCAGCTGTGCTAAGTGCTGAATCAACAATTTGTGTGAACACCCTTTGTAATGGGTAAGAAATCCCCATTTGGTGGGAACATCAAAAGTCCTTTTAAGGTCTTTTCTCAAACTACTTTTGCTCGTGGTTCCAAGGGAAAATTAACAGCCATTGTCAGAATCTACTACGAATGAATATAACAAATCTGGAAACACAATGTCAATGAACCAGAATGAGTTTTTAGCTCTAAGTTATCTGATTTACCTTTTTTTTTTTCCCCCCAGAGAGGAACATAGCTTAGGGTTATTCCTTTGCATTTACATATATCTAGTGCTTTGAATGCTCTGGGTCATCATTACATACAGAGAGAAAAGGGCTGAATGTATCTGGAACTATTATTTCAGAAAGCCTGGGAAAAAAGCTATGCAGCTGTCTCAGTTTTGGAGTGCCCAGATGATTTTGACATGCAAGCCTCTTAAGGCAACAAACCCATGAAGCAGTAGTAACAGAGCAGGAGTTGAGAGTGATGTGGAAAAACCTAGGGGATACCATATTTATGGCTGAGTAAGAAGCCTGAATTGCTCTCATTAAAATTCCCCACAGACAGGATTGTTAAGAGTATTTTTACTTGACATGGTTATTAATGAGGAGGAGGGAGCAAATTGTACATTAATGAACTTCACAGACAATAATACTCTGAGAAGATCTGAGGGCTCCAGTGAGGACAGATTATTGGCCAAGTGGAGCAAACTGCTATCACTACATTGACTGAAACCTCTGAACATTGCATCCAATCCTCTCCAAACCCACTGTCCTCATGGGACAGACACCCTTTATTGTCAGTGAGGTTTTTTTAACTTGTCCCCATTGCCCCTTGTCATGTTGGGAGGCAGCACTGAGAAGAGCCTGGGCTCCTCCTCTTCATCCCTTTCCATCAGGTATTTACGCACATTGGGAAGTTCTTCCCTAAGCCTTCTTAGCTTTAGGCTAGACAGTCCCAGCTCCTAGCCTTTCCTCACATGACAGGTGCTCCAGTCCCTTAATCGCCTTCATGGTCCTCTGCTGGACTCAGTGTGGGAAGCAGCAGCACAAGAGGAGACCACTCCCCAACAGCTGTTTTCCCCAGGCACAGGGCATTGTTGCACAGTGTTTACGTGCCTAAAGCCAACCCAGTAACTTCAGCACGGTCAGGATTGGAAGCTGAGGGAGTCAGACGTGTTATCTCAGCAGAGCCGTGGCAGGAGCAGAGCAGGAGCATCGTCTGGAAGGCAGCACCATGTGGAGGTGAATACAGAAAGCTGCCAGTTCTAACTGCTGCCTATGCAGCGGGCAGAGCCTGGAGCTTGGGCAGCTGTAAGGAAGCAGGGAACACAGGAAGGAAACCCCCCAGGCAGGGGAGCTGGAGGCCCCAAGTGAAACAGAAACTGGAAGTGTCTGGGGACTGCAGGGAGCACAGCAATTCAGGAGGCAGTACCCTCCTGACAGGGAGCCAAGTACCATCTCCTTCCCTAGGCCCTGTTCACCTTTGCTCAAGAGTCACAGATGGGCTGGGTGTTGATGGCAAAGGCAGCAGCCCTCCCTGTTGCTGGGCAAGCTGGAGTAAAGCTGTGGTTGCCATAGAGTGTGGCTGAAATGACTTGGAGAGTGGGAAGGACGCAGGGGACATGAATGCAGACCATGCCAAACACCAGGACATCTCCCGCACATTTTAGCTGAGCAATAAAATGAGACAAGTGTGGTTGGGTGAACAGTAGAAAGGTCCTGACATTTCAGAAATCCTTTGCTGTTTTGCCTTTAATCAATCTGTACTAAGCCTCAAATATGAAAAGAAGTGCTTAGGGCAAAGGTGAATTTCATTTTAAGAGTAAATTGCTTTGATGATTGTCAATTTGCCAAGATTTTTTCAGCTAGGAAATGGTATTATTTCCCAGACTCCTGGCATGGTCCTAAAGGTCACAGCTCACGACAACTCTCTTCCTTTCTATTGTTCATACAATAAAAGCTACAAGCATAAAGATATTGCTGCTGCTTCTTAATACCACCAGGTAAAAAAAGTCGCAACAATTTAAGTTGTTTCATGTTCCTGGAACTTTACAATAAAGGTGGAATRAAAATGGACCGTGAAAATCTCATTGCCATTTTACATTAATATTGCTATTTCACATGTATTCATCTCCCTTCCCTTCTCTATGCAGTAGAGTTTGTGCTCCTTCACAAACCAGCCCCATTTCTTCTAAGTGAGAACTTCTACCCCATGTTCAAAATGAAGGCTCTCCAAACACCTTTCATAAAAATTTATTCATTACAACTACAGTTTTGTGGAGACTCGTGTAATGGAAAGAGGCATGTCCTCATCAGGCATTAAATCAAGAACAGCAAGATTTGCGTAGGTCCAGAACTGACCTCTAGTGGCACCTGCACAATACTCTTATGCCAGATTTGTCTTTTTTTTTCCAACTAGCGCTAGATAGGCTATTAAGTATTATTATAGAATATTCCACAGCTGACGTGTGTCAGCATTGAGGAGTCCTCCGCGAACTCACCGAACTAAAGCACGTGCGCTGTGTGGGAACAGCTTCCCAGACACAGGGCTAACCCTGTTCAATACGGTACCATCCCGCTGAGCACGGACTGWAACTCCACTGTGCTCTCAGGATGAAACTGGACGATGAGAGCCAAGCTCCTGCATGGAGAACGCCATAAAACAGAGGACACCTCCCCAGCATGGATCCAGCGCAGCCTTCTCGCCCAGCCCGCAGGGCCAGCGTACTGCCTTGGTCTAACCAAGGGCCCAGGGGCAACACCTCCCTGCCCCTTCCCCTTCCAAACAGCTGTGACCAGGCCTGACCTCAGGAGGCGCATCAGCCCCTGCACCTCGCACCCGCCTCCCCAGTCCTGAGCCCGATCACTGTGAGCAGCCCGGCCCGAAGCATCTCAACGCTGAACCACCTCCTCCTCCATCCTGCTCCTCGCACGCCCTCATCCCGAACTCTTTAATCCAGGGCCGTGCGCGTGCGCTAAGGCCGCGCGCGTTTCCGCTTCCCCGGCGGCCGCCCGGGAAGGAGGGAGGCGGCCGCATCCCGGCGACTCTCCCCGGAGCCTGCGCATGAGCACCGCATCGCGCCTCCCGCTCTTCCCTTCGCCTCCTCCCTCTCCTTCTGCTCCGGCTCCGCGAGGGCCCGGCCGCCGCTCCGCGACCCGCCCCACCCCGGGGATGCGCTGCTCGGCGGCCGCTCGGCGGAGCCGCGCGGCTGGAGGGGAGCGGGATGGAGGTGGAGGAGGCGTTCCCGCTGGTGGGGCAGATGGGGCCTTACCAGGTGTACCTGTGCGTCCTGCTGGCCGTGCTCCTCCAGGTGAGAGGCCGCCCGAGGGCCCGTGGGGAGACAGTGCCGGGAGGGGGATGCTGGGGATGCGGTGGCAGCTGTTCCCTAAGTGTTGGGTGGATGTCCCCGCGGTGAGCGCTGCCCGGTGTGAAGGCAGATGTGGGAGGGCTTCTTCTGGGGACAGTAACCGGTCTCCCACTCTGGGTCTGTCCTGCGGCAGCGTGCTGTACTCCTGAGACACAAGTGTCCTCTGTCCAAAGGCGAGGCGAAGTTTTGCGGAGTGAATTTGGGGCAAGCAGCTGACGTTCTCTGTGCCGCATTGCCTGAGCAGTTACGCCGTGTGTCGCTCGTGGGGCACATTAGGAGTTGGTCAGGTGAAGGGCTGGTTGGAGTGAAGTTAAACTGAGGCTTCCATGAGCTGGAATGGAAGACACCGATTTCTGTAAGAGGCGCTGCTGGAAATCCTACTCAACCTAGAGTTAATGGCCTGGGCTAGGGATTTCTAGGTTGCATGTGGCTTGATTGTCACTGATAAAGTGACAGGTGGTCACTGATGCCTCTGTGTGCAGAAGCTCTCATGTAACCAACTGCTCATAGTACTTTGACTTGCCTTAAGTCTTAGAATGCAGGGCAGTGTCTCTCCATTAGGTGTTTGGATGAGGCTCTACATTTTGGGTAGTCAGGTTTGTGTTCCTGTGAGATACAAATCTGGAACTCTCTAAAGTTTTGTGATAAAAGTGGAGTCCAAAGTAACAGTGGAGTGCTAGAATATCTTTTAGAGACTGCATGAGCAAGTGATGTGCTGTGCAGCCATGTTTGTCGCCTTTGAACTTTGCTTCATCTTTGTGCATATTCCTATGAGGGCAGGGAGGGAAGATAAGAATATGTCTACCTTCATAGTCAGGCCTAGGACTGAAGTATGGTTTGAATCTGACAGAAGTCTGGTTTACTCCAAAAGCTTAATTGTTGTAAATTCAGCTAGGCTGACAAGTGCTGGGTTACTTCCACTGTGGAAAGTTAATAGCTGTGAGAGAGAAGAATGGGACTTAAATGTCTTCCCACCTCTGCTGACCAACTATTTGGTAGTAATCAAGAATTTCCAGTCATGAGCTGTGGGACTGAAGATGTCTTCTCCTCGCAACCCCCACTTTCCCTAGGCTGACTGAAATATTAAGAAGCTTCATGAGGTGACCAAAGGAAATTCAGATGCCCAGTCCTGTCAGATGGGAACTCTATAATTGGTTGCAAAGCTATGACAATGAACAGCAAAAGCCTTGTAGGTTTCTGTTTCCTTGGACTGTTTCTCTCTCTCTTTGTTTTTTTTACTGATAGAGGTGATTAATCCTTTAAAATTAGACGTTGTTTAGAGCTTGTTCTGCTGGCTGGCCGGCTAGAAATGTATATGCTCACTGAAGATTAGGAATTAAGAAAGTGATAGTTACTTTTTCTTCCAGTGCTGGTCATGTTCTGGAATGAACTGCAAACCATGACAAATGGTCTGTGTTTCCAGAATTTTAAGTAGTATGGTTCAGCTGTTCTGTAATGTTTGTGATCGTTTGTTTTGTTTTTAACGGATTAACTTGCATTTCTTATGGGAGAAGTAAACAGAAAGATCATTGCAAATCCTGGAACTATTTCAGAATAACTAAAGAAAAAAAGATAGCAGGTTTGCGGGTCTGTTTTTTTTCTTCTCATGTTATCTTTAATTCTTGAACTTTACCAGTGAGGGTCATCCTCTGATTGGTATGATTTCTTTGCTTCAGATCATGCAGGCACAGGAGTCTGTGAGGGATTTAGATGTGAAACTTGTTGTCTTTCAGTCCATGAGTAGATGTATAGGACTTACACAACTGGTTCCTTCTTGGGTGGTTGATTGCTTTTTGTGTTCCTTTGTTGGTGCCAAGTTACATACTGTGTCACTGGGATGTGCAAGAGCAAGACTGAAGGCAGGTTCCACGACTGGTGTTAGTCTTTTGTCTGGTTTATCATCACCTTTTGGAGGATGGACCCAAAGGTAAGTGGTGTATCTGGTGTGTGTGATGTAGATTTAGGTAGTCATGGGCTTCTTTAGTGGATTAGATGGAGCATCTGGCAGCAGAATGAGAACTCTTGGTAGTCTATGTCACTGACTCTGCCGTGGGCTGATTATTCCATTTTATTGCTAGTTTCCTTCTCCCTTTCCGTGTGGTCCCTCAGTTGGCCTAAATTTTCATATTGGCCTGTGTGCCTCTGCTGTGCCAAGTCCCTTCATCTCTGATGCCAATATCCTGACCTTTAACTTTGTGGTTTCGCTTCCCAGTAAGATTCCCAGCAGGTGCTCTTGCTTTCCTTGTGGGCTTTTGTGCTTTTTAATCTCTGCATGTTACTAATCTCTTTGAGTTTCATACTTTGTAAGTACTTTCCCTCATTTTAGTCATTTTCTAAAATAAAAATTTCTGCAGTAAACTACTTCCACCATGTAGCCTTACTGATATGCCAATGTATCTGGTCTCTGCATCTAATGACAAACACAGTTTAGCTCCCAGAACTTCTTTGGGGCAAGCTCTACCAAACACTTCTGTCTCTATGGGTGAGACTTTCCTCGAGTCAATTTTCAGGTGGGCTTGAGTGAATTGGTACTTGATCTGTGGAATGAGCTTACTGACATTCTGGCAAAAGCCTCTATGTTACTTGTAATTAGAAAAGTGTTTCTGTATGTGATCAATGTAAAACTGGATTAAGTGTAAATCTTGTGGGCTGCTTCTTTCATCTTCCCTGATTCCTATTATTCCTCTGCTACCTGCTGCTGTTAATTATTAACCTGTTGAGCTGTTACTCCATTGAGGTGTGCCTGGCTTATTCACTACCAACTTAATAGGAATTTGAAAGATTTTTAGGAATACTCTGTAGCAGTAGTTGCTAACTGTATAATGGACTGACAACATCTAATGTAGAGAAACATTTTTCCAAATTATATGGAATTACACAAAGACCGAATTTACCTGAAGAATGTGAAGATTGACTAATGAGCTGAATTTGAGCTTGGGTTAGTCTTGCATTTCCAGTATATCTTTAAGAAAGTGAGGAAGAAACAAAGGGAGCTGATAACTCTTAAAATACTTAGGACTTTATTTTGAGCTAAAAGTAATTAGTTGATACCTGTTGATTACTGGAAGAGTTCTCTCGATCTTTTAAAGAAATTATATTGAAGTATTATTAAAGAACAGTCTTTTGGTGTTTGTTCAGTGCGTGTAGCAACATGAGACAAAATCCCACACCTTGATTAGATGCTTGAGAGCATACAAGCATATTTAGAAATAAAAARTTTCTTTGTCTCTTTTGATTCAATATATGTGGTTGAATGAGTTTGGCGTTTGCCAGTGAACCTGAGCTACAAGTCCAAACTGAGAATGGAAGTGTGCTCATACTGTATCTCTATTGAAAGGCTTTTAAAAACATGTCAAAGTTTAAAAGGGAGTTCTTGTTTGCACAGCTGACAAATGCTTTGCCTTAAGTTGAGTAATGTGCGCTGCACAGCAGTATGGATAATTACCAAGGGTGGATTTTCCATTCACCTTACGAACTCCTTACTAACTGAAGGRAAGATGTAAAAATAGCTGAGATAGTTCCATCGAGTTGCTTGAATGATAGTTTGTTTTAAGGGAAAGGTATTTGTGAGGCAGTGCAGCTGTAATGAGTGATGTTGCTAACATCTCTTTGCTGTTGACAACAATATCACGTATGACTTCTATCATTACAATATCCCGGTGCAGAAAGATGGACTTTTATCATCCCATCTGCACAACTGTTTTGAGGGAAAGCATATTCTGGTGCATGTGGCCTAAGTAAGGCAGGCTCATCGTAAGTCTTCAGAAATAATTTGGAAGAAATAGTCTGTCTTCAGACAGGATGCAGATGTGATCCCATACGTAGCCTTGTTTAACTGTTTCTTGCGCTTTTCTTATCTACACCCTGTCCATAATCTCCCTCTTTTAATGGCATGAGACATTACTCTGTAGTTGCAATGACAGTAATGAAATACTTTGCAGTGAATCTTCTTTTAATATTTATGTTTGCGTGAATCTTTTAAACTGTTCTTTGAACTAGCCAGAATTGATCATAAATTGAACAGCTTATTCCCGGTCCTTGATGATGTATACTATTAGGACTTCATCTGAATAGGAAGTGCAAAACAAATTGGAAATGTAATGATGTAGTGAACAATTTAAAAGTAAGGAAAGAGAGGAGCGTTACACAAATTGCATTATATATTGCTAGTATAGTGTGCTGCACCTGTTCCAGGGGTGTCATGAGAGGTATGGTGTTTACCCAAAGTTACTTGTACCATAACTTAGACACAGTTCAAGTGTCTGTAAGGTAAGCAAGCAAGGTGGCAGATATAAAAAGGATTTTCAGAATTTTCTTTGTGTTTGATTACCTCAGCATTTAGGGTTTTTTTCTGTATGTCTATGGGAGAAGTAAAAGTTTTCAGTCTCTCTCAATAAAGCGGTTGCAGAATGTGTGTCAGACATGTGYGGCCACTTCCGTGGAGGAGAGGTTTCAGATGTGGGTTGAATACAAACATAAAAAGTAGGGATCCAAATGTGTTTCTTGAAGAAAGCTTCGTATTCCCACATCTTTTTGTGCATTGTATTTTAGTCAGAACATGCTTACGCTGAAGGATGGTGTTGCTTTCCTTGTAAATGTGATGAAGGCTTTTAGAGTAGTTGCATCACTGAATATAAATCCTTATTCTGGTATAGCTTATTCCTGCTTAGGAGGAGAAATAAATGAGGTGGGTATAAGTATGTAAACTATTAATGCATAAAGATGTGCTGCTACTTCTTTAGCTAAGAATGTTTCCGTCTGAAAGTTGATGGGACTTCTAAGTGAAGGCAAATCCTACCATTTACTTCAGTTGGGTGGGGGAAATCTTTCAAGGCAAAAAAAGTGATAGTTCTTTGTTCACATGAGACATTTGATTTCGGTAGTGCTAAGCAAGAATCCTCGGTCCTTTAGTTCTTCTTTCAGATCCATAACTGGTCCTTAAAAGAAACAATCACTTAGCTTTAATAATATTATATTTACAACCTTAAAAACATGAATGCTGCTGGTGCAGAAATTGCGCTTTTTTCTGCAGAAAACCTGGAATAGCTATTCTGGGTTGTGACATGCTTTATTAGCAGTGGGGTCTTTAACTCTTAGATATAATGCTGAAGTCTGGATTCTAACAACTGCTTCCTTACTGATTAATTTTAAATAGCTAACTTGCTATTGTTTATTTGTTTTTTCAAAGGTAATMCTTAGTGCRGGGAAGTTATGAATATCTAATCAGCTGCCTACATCTCCATCTTCCCTCGAAATTATGTTGTGTCTTAATCAAACCAGTGCATCAGTCAAACAGCTAAGCTTTACATTTATATGCAAGAGTATGGTCAGAGCAAGCTTGAGGTGGAGAAGAAATGTGAGCTGTAACTTCAAGACCTTCCCCTCTTTAGCTGTATCTGAACTGCAAAGCACATGCAATTGAGCTCATATTTGGGTGGTTTGAAGTGTCATTCACAATTGCTGGATGTTCTTGCTCTTCTAATGATCTCTACATTCCCTCTGACACTAAACCACGTGTTCTGTGGATGTGCATCTGTATTGACACCTCTACTTAGGTTTTGCAGTTTAACTTAGAAGGCTGACTTCAGCTTCTGTGTTGTTCAGTCTGAAAAGATGCCTATTCAATGTGATGTTGTAAAGATTTTCACAGAATTATTGCTGATGTGCATAGCAAGAAACATGAATTTTGGGAGAGGCACAAAGTAGACATTCTGAAGGATTACCAACAAGGGCAGGTAGCAGATTATTCTGCCCAGTTAAAAAAACAAACAAAAAAAATCCCCAAAAGCAAAACAAAACCAAACCCCAAGTTTTTTTTTTTTTTTTTAAAAAAAAAAGGTGGCTATGTGCTGTGTAGAGTGAAGGTGTCAGAAGGAACTTGCTCTGGGGCTCTTTACTGGAGCTGTGGCGGAATGCCTTGGTTTTTGCAAAGTCTTTTTAGCAACAGGGAATGGAAGGTGCGTGGGAGCCACTGTGTCAGTAGTGATTGTCATCTTTGTATGGGCTGTGGGTAAAACATATGGGGAGTTGTTTTCAGATTATTAATAATAAAATTATTACTACATAGAATATTTGGTGCAGTGGGATGATATTTGGATTCAGTGGGAGCTGAAGCAATCCCATCTTCTGCTATTTGCCTTTCAGCCTGGCAAACTACAATCCATCTAGCCAGTCTGTCCTCTGAGCACCCTTGGAGGATGAGCCTGGGAGTAAACAGGCATAACTCTACTGGATAGTGAAGACTATGGGTTAAAAATATTGGTATTATGACACATTATCTCCCTTTCCTTCTTTCCTGGCAATGTGTACACATGATCTCTACCTTCCCATGTTTTGTATGCCACAAATTACTTGTGTTTTTCCACTAGCAAAATCAAAGCTGTCCTCACTGACACTTTTCCATTTTAGAGGCTCTAATTTCCTTTCCTCTTGGGTGATAGAATTAGTAGGTGTGTAATTGAACTCAGAGTAGTTGTTTCTGACTTGCATGAGATAGTGGGTCTTTGTTTCTGACACAGATAAAGTTTTGTGTTCTCAAATGTCTTCGTTACTTTAACTAGAGTGGTTAATATAACTACTTCTGTAAGATAGTGCTTCATGTGTATTGTTTACATTAAGCAAAACCTCTGTTTGCTTTTCCYAAGTGTCAGCCCAGAGGGACTGGAGTCCCTCTGGAGCAATAACAGCTGTTTTCTACGTCTCGTCTGTTTACAATATGATCTCTAAGTTTGCAATTTAACCTGGTTAAACATTGTGCTCACCTCATCATTTTCCTAATCCAGGTGGGCTTGGGGTGAAAAGGTGGTATGAATTTGCCTTGGAAGGCTCAATGAATCTTTTGAGATCCTCATATAAGGAAAGATGGAGAAAGTTGTATGTATAGCTTATCAAACTTTCTGTTTGTGGTGTGATGTTTAGTTATTGGTGTCCTAAAAATATATAAAGGTCAGAGCTCTTTAATGTCTTTGGATTTGTAGACCCCTCACCGACTTCCTACTGAAGAGGTTAAGCCCTAGTACAGTAAATTTGAGACTGCTGACACAGTTTTGTGTTTCTTAATTATTTTTTCTGAGCACTTTTAAGAAATAATTCGGGGAATTGTGAGGCCTGTAGGCTGTAAGCTGAATATTAGTAGTTTAGCAAGTTCCGCTACAAAACTGGAAAAACATGTTCTTTCAGTTCTGGAGCATGATGTTGCCCTGAAATAGCAGTAAAGTGAAGACTTTTTTTCAGTTTAAAAAACCCCACAAACAAAACACAAGTAGAGATCTAATTGCTTGCCCTCAGACAGGTCCTTAAAATGAATAAATAAATGAAAGTGGCTTATACAAAAGTCAGCATTGTCTTTTAGTCTGGATACTTAAGTAAAAACCTTGGAAGTAATCAGTAGTTTACCAAGTTAAATGCTTTAGCTGAGAATATGCTCTTCTCATAGTCTTAGCAGAACTGCCTCTGTGAGACCARGATGTCACCCCATATTCTTTGGCAGTGTCCCAAAACAGCGTGCAAAGGTGACGACCTTGATCTTTTATAGTACTTTCTGTGACTCAGGTAAGTTCATAGCCAACACAGRCTGGAAAATATGCAGGGAAAGAGGGACAAGCATGAAATGCAGACAAAAAATAATCATGCTTGTGGAAGCAGGACTAAACCCTGCCTGATAGTCAGCCCTACTTTTTTTTGCCAGCAGTTGCAGACTTTTTCTTCATATTATCCTATAATGCCATTGAGATGGTCCAATCCTGGGCTGCATTGTAGTGTATTCATAAACTGGTATAGGAGCTTACAGCTCTTCTTTGCTTTGTTCTCTTATAAGCCCTTTTCCACATGAGAAGAGTGGAGTGGTAATTCTGACGTGATATTGGTGAAACTGTATAGCTGCTRTTTGACTGAGGAGTCTAATGATTGCACATTAATGTAGTTTAACTTTCTTGAATATTCCTGTTGAAGCAGAGGTAGTATTTATAGTGCTTTTCGTAATTTTGGTTCATGTTCATTGTCTTAGTTCTCTAGCTTACCAGTGTGTGAGCTTTCTTTCTGCCTTGTGTTTTAAGGGCAGAAAAATAGTACTTCCAACTTCTTTATTTGTGTTCATTGACCTGTCAACCTATGTTGTGAGAGTGCAGTGTTCCCATGGCCCAGTCAGACAGAGGTGTCCACACAGGAGTCACTTGGACTGATATTGCAGAAAGTTTATACGATGAAGATATTTGCTCTTCAGATGCCTGGTGTTTGTCCATGGAAAGTACAGCAGCCTTGTCTGTGTATGTCAGCAATCACCTGACTAATGGGCACTTGTGCTGTCTGGCCAGGCTGAGCAGCAGCAACAAACCCCTGCTGCTGCCACTGCCCACCAAAATAACACTGAGCATGAAGCAGAGTTGAGAGGTGTGTGCTTGGATATTTGGGAAGGGGAAGCTAAAGACTCATTTTCCATGACCTGTAGGAAGCGAGGCTCTAAGAGTTGTGGTCTGCTGGGCAGTGTTGGTTTTCATTTTAGATGCTAAAGAGCTTCTAGAATGAAGTTATTTACTGTTTTGGACAGACTTTGGACTTTTTTTGCTGTGAATTCTGGAGGCCAGCAATTTCAGGCCCAAAAACTCTAAAATGGGTAGGTTTTCTCTGTTTTCCTGCAGAAACCCTAAGTTCTTTGAAAATATGTGTCCTCTCTGTTGTTGATAAGTCACAGGTAATAATCAGCAATGGTTATATTCTGCATGGGGAGTATTTTCTGTCAAAGTAGGGCTAGGGCTGGTAAGTAACAGAGGTGATGTCGTCCTCTTCAGCACACGGTGATTCTTTGCTTTAAATATGACAGCCTTTCCTTCTGTCCTATGATGTTCTCCCTCTTATGGTGCCACCAAGAAGGGAAGGATAACTTTCACAGAGGAGTGTGTTGTCAGCAGCAGATAGTAATTTTGCAGCAAGAAGACATTTTAGGGCTTTTCTACATGGGAGTTAAGGAGAAAAAATAATGTGAATTTAAAGCCAAATCACCCTTTGGAAATTACTTGGAGCGGATGAGATCATCAGATTTTCAAAAATTAGGTTGCCCTCCAGCTTTTCAGCTGCTTGTCATGGAATCAGAAGAAATTACTCTCATCCTGAACTGTAACCATCTCTTTCTCAAAGGCTTCTACCAGAACAAGGTCTTTCATTGTTCTTCGGTAGTTTCTGTCTTTCCTCAGGGTGCAGTTTTAATGTTTCWGTATTCAAAAGGTCAGAAGCTAGTGTCTTACTCATTATTTTGTTCAGCAGTGAATGCTTCAGCTGATACTGGTCTAGAATGACCAGGCTAGTTGTGAATTGCTGATGAGCTCACTAAAAAGATTGAAAGCTCCTCTTCCTAGATTTATTTACCTTTTGCTTTTGTTTTTTCATTTGTGCTCCATTATAGGTAAATTATGGTGTTTAAAAGAGTTTCTTCAATTTTTGTTTGTTTGTTTTAGTTATACACAAATGAAACTTTAAATTCTTCTTCCCCCTTCCTTGATAGTTTTATTAGAGATTCTGCATCTTTCCTGGATGTAATTTATTATGAAAATGAACACCAGGAAAGCTGGTCAAGACATTGCAGGCACTTCTATTAATATTAATTTTAAGTTGATTTCAAAACCTGTTAGTGAAATAGCTATAACTGGCTAACTAAAATCCCTTCTACTTAGCAGGGAAAGTGAAAGTTTACAGGTTATTAGGGCATTGCCTTTTAATAAATTCTGTTACACCACAGTTTTCTAATTTACACAGACTATAAAATTTTAGCCTAAAGAGAATATCAACAAACAGGAGAAACTTCAAGTAATAAAACTCTAAGCATTTCGACATCAGTGACTATGAGCCGGTGCCTTATCCTCCTGTGCTTGGTATTCATCTTGATTTATACAGATCAGTGCAGGGAGTTTGGTAGGGAACTGTTAACATCCATGTAGAACCAATTAAAATGTTTTATGAATAGAAGCTATACACTGAATGACATGTATTTGACTTGGTTTATTACATATATGAAAAATGAAGGGCTTTGTTTGCCACAGTGCATATAATGTAGCCATTTTCTATTTTATACTGTTGTTATATAATACTTCTATTTAATTTGTTAGTGTTTTATGTTGTTCACCAGTCAGCACAACTGTTACTGTTAAGTGCAAGCATTTAGAATTCTYAAGGGAGGAATCTTCAGATTGTTAACACAAACTCCTACCTCTTACTTAAATGATGAAAACACTTCTTTGTAATTAAGTCTAGAGTTTTCTTCATTTTTTTAAGACCACTTCCAGAAAATGTTTCTGACCTTCAGAATTGTAAATGAATTTTTTGGGCTGTTTTGGGGCTTTGTTTTGTTTTCACAATGAAATTAATGGGGTTTACTGTATGTCTTACCCAAAGTACAAGGCAGGTGTTCGCTAGGAAGGAGAGTCTTGTGTCAGTGGTGACTCAGTGAACTTGTGTATAGAACTATACTATTTGATAACATCAAAACGTGTCTCCATCTTCATATGGTTTTCTGATTGCACAAATCAATTGGAAGTGTTTCTATCTTTGTCATATCCTTGATTGCTGCAGCCACTAGAATGCTTAAGGCTGATTGTTTTGTGTTGTTTATTGAAAAAAAATCTGTAGTGTTTCTGCCTGTGCCTGCAATCGCTTACTTTTCTATTCAGTTTTCTGTAGCTGGAATGGGTTTCACCTACAGCTGAAATGAAAAGTGTTATGTTTTCCTTCTTTAAACTAAATGCCTTGAGGATTTCATTTCCTGATCTACTTCAAAAATATGTTTATTATTTCACAAGACAAAAGCAAGGATGTTATCACTTAGTCCTGACATGGAATTGTCTGAGCGAGTCAGAGTAGAGGGATGTACTGCACATCATGACCTGTAATTCTCATTTCTCAGTAATTTCAAGCTGTTCTTGAGAGTACTGTATCCACACATCCCTAGCAACATGGCCTCTCAGCTTTTTAAAATCTCTTTTCCCAGGTGATCTTAGTCATTGCCTTCTTTCCCAGATGAGTTTTTACTTTTCATCATTGTTGATCTAAACATTGTCCTTTAGCTTAAATAATAACATAGTTAACTGTTTTTTTCCAAAATTTCTTCTGATATTTGATAATTTTAATGGGAAATGGAAAGAGAATGATTTAAAAAAAAAATCTATCTACCTCCCGGCACTACTGTAGCAGTTTATCATGTAGAATGCAAGAAGGAGCTCATGGAAAAAAATGCTTTCAGTAACTCAGTGGGCTCTGTTTTAATTTAGTAATAATTCTCATTTAGATCGGGGTGTAATTCCAGCTGCTCAGCTGTTGTACGGAACAGAATAGTTTTATCTGGTGTTGCTTGCATCAGAATTCAGAGGTCCCCGGGCTGGTTTTTGTGTGCCTATAGTCCTCCCAGTTTTGTGAATTCTTTGTGTAGCAGCCTTCTGGGAGAACGCACTTCCTGCAGGTACATTCTTCCTGAGAAAGTAGGGAGGAGATGCTGGGAGCAGAGCAAGGATTGTTCAGGAGGTGCCTGAAGTGGGGTTGGAGGAATGGAGAAGAAACCATGAGGAGAAGATCTGTTCCAAATATCAAATTAGAGGAGTGAACAACACAGGTGGAAGGAGAGGATATAATAGTATAATATATGTGCATTAAGGAATAGCTTTTTTTTTTCTCCTTAGTACTACTAATAACTCTTCCTGCATCCAGGAAGTGTACCTGCTATGTGTGGGACGTCGGGGGGGTCCCTGACTGCGGGAGAGGTGTCAGGAGGGGAACTTCTTTTCTCTCAGATATCCAACACATAAAAAATGCAAGAACCACTTCGTTAAAGTTGTGGTTCTTCAGTGTGTGATATTTGGTAGACAGGGGCTGTACATGGTGCCTCAGTGGTAGAAGGCAAATATAAAAATAGAAATGTTTTTAGTATTGATTTGATGCAGCTGTGGAGGAAACATTTCTTGGATGTAAGTTAAACATCTCTGATATTTTTTGTCTTTTATGGCAGCTTTATGTGGCCACTGAAGCCATCCTCATTGCATTGGTGGGTGCAACTCCTCCCTACCACTGGGATCTCCAAGGGCTCTCAGCTAATGAGAGCCATGGCAACCATTCAGTGAGCGAGCAAAGAGCTTTTGGGGAATGGCTTCTGACTGCCAATGGCAGCGAGGTGCATAAGCATGTGCACTTTGGCAGCAGCTTCACATCCATAGTCTCTGAGGTAAGTCTGAAATGTGTTTTGCTGCCTCATGTTGAGCAGTAAATCTTACTGAGTTGGTTTTGGGGGACTGGGTGTACTGCTTCTTTCTTGCATATTAATGCAGGTTTTGATTAGCAAATGAAAGGGTGCTACCTCTGGGTAGAGAACAGGTAATGTTCTCTTGTCTTTACTGGCAACAAAAGCTAGCTTTATATTCCTATGCAGATCTTGACCAATATGTTCTGCTCCAAAACTTCCCACCTTTTCCATGTGGATGTTATGTATTGGATCTTGCAGTCAGGTTCCACATTTGAGCTGGAATCACAACATTCATTTTGTAATGTTCTCAAAATCCTTTATGGACTCTCAGCTCTTTCTGGCTACCTCTTGCAATTACCTTGCTGAGCTCCAGCTGAGCTGCATCCTTCATGCAGTTAGCAAACAGCAGAAGAACTGCAGAGGAAGTGGCTTCTGCAGTCTTTGCAGTTCCAGATATGAGAACATGGACAGTGGGGAGTCAGGTGGACAAAGCAGCTCCCTCCCATTCTATTCCAAAACAAGCTTCAGCTTTGTTGGCATGGCCTCTGTTTTTTAAGGGATTTCTTTCATGGTCTAGCCATGGTCCCTAAAGGAATGATTCCACACATCTGCATTGATGTGTGCAACACCTGCCCTTCCTGGGGCTGTCAGTATCTGTTAATGTCAAATTGTTCTGTACAAGAGCCCTGAGTGCATTGGTTACAGGACCTGAATGAAGAGCTGAACTGTGGAGTCAAGTGTAGTACCACTTGATAGCTCATGGCTATTGTCCAGAGGTACTAATGCTATCCAAATTACTCCTGTAAAGCCCTTTATTGGTTAGGAGCATATTAATAAAAATGGCCAGCTTTGGAATAGTACCAAGCTGTAGCGTACAAAAGGCATTGCTTCTTATTCCGGCAATAAAGAGGATATGAGTCCTTATGATACCGTTTAAATTAAAATTCTAATGGATGGTGGATTTCTTAAGCATTATTTAAAACTCAATAAGGTTTTCAAATTTTCTCTGGGGTTTTTTGGTTTTTTAACTTACTCAAGAATCTTTCATTCTCTTAAACTTGACAAGTGAGACATACTTGTAGAGCTCAGCATAGAACATAGATTTTATACAGATTTTTATGCATTTTGGTTGCATAAATAAGAAATGCAGGTACAGAACAAAGCCTACTTGAACAACAAAAAAACCCCGTAATAAAAACCCAAACCCGAAGAAACAAGAAAAACCAAAACCTAAGGCAACTTGTGTAGATTCTGCTTTGTAGTTCTTTAATATACATTTCAGTAAAGGCCCATGTGAATAAAATCTTTTTACCTCTTCTGTTTCTCTCTATTAATATGCAGTTTTTCAAAATCAGTTAGCTGAATGTGTGGTATGTTTGGGAGTTATGTGCTGAACACAAAGATTTTGGTGAGACCATACTTACTTGGGGAAAACTTAATCACTCATTCATTATTAATCTAATTTCATTATTGATTGTAAAGAAGTTTTTTTCTACATTTGAGGAGGATGTTTTAATGCTTAACCTTGTGGCATCACTTACTGATAACATGACCATTGCAAATTTACACTGAAAAATATTCTTATGTAAAAAGCTGTATTTGTGAATAAGCATATACGTAACATGCTTTTATGTAGAAGAGAAAAGCCTTGAGCTCTCTAAAGGGCTTAGATGTTGAGATTAATTTTCAGAACAAATTTTGCTTTGCAACCAARTTATCCCTTAATCCCTGAATGATTCAGAAAGCATGTCATGTCAACAACGGCTTTTTTAATTTTCGTACCAAAAGTTAGGGCATGATTCTTGTAGCTGTTATAAAACAGACTGACCATGTTATTTCAGGATAAAATTAATCTCATATGCAATTATTGTACAAATGTATTTTTCTGGCAATTGCTTTTAAAGGCTGCAGAAGCTTCAAAAGCTGATTTGTGCTTGTGTTGTTAGTTTCTGTTGAATTTTGTCAGTCTTGGCTTTTTATGGGCACATTCCTTACTGTATCAGTAACCACCTCACAGTTAAAGTGACAATTCAAAATGAAGCAGATACAGAAAGTAAGCAAGTTRTTTTCTTGGAGCTTATGAATGATGTTTTGTTAGCTTCCTAATCTTGGTGAGGTTTAATTGCATAGCTCTGTTCTCATGATGAGGTAGTTTATAACTGAGCTTTGAAATAATATAAGCTTTGCTAGAAAGGATATTTAATGGGATTTTGGTAGAGGAAGAGAAGATTATGAGGAGAAGATTAGAGTGTTATTGCAGGGATAATGACATAATCACCAGCTTACCAGCACAGGAAGAAAAGTTGGTTGTCACTAAAAGGAAACATTATCTCAAGGTGCAAGAGGAATGGAAAAAGAAAAGAACAGAAGATGTGAAGTGTTTGGAATACAAAATGAAATAACTTCCGAACAATGAGAGCACAGCATATTTCCATTCTGCACTTCTGTGGGGCAGAAAATTGTGTCAGGTTCAACTTGAGACATTAAGTCTGTAAGAATCAAACATTTCAAGATCAGATTTKTGTTTGGAATTGAGAAGAACTGGAAATGACAAAGTGCATTGTAAAACAAAAAAACCCCAAAAGTGTGTGTGCAGAAAAACTTGACTAACATGTCTAAAGCTACCAAAGTATTTCTTGGTGACAAGACAGTTCATAAAGAGGAGCATGTGCAGGATTACCTTCAGACATAAACCACAACTATTTTTTTKAAGTGTGTGCCTACCACTGCAGTGACATGTCAATAGGTAGAACTGAGTCTATTTAGGTTAATGGTTTATGTGAAAGAAGGCAGAAAAAAGGAAAGTGGGAGAAAGCTGCAAAAATTAGAGTATTGTGAGAAGTCTGTTCTTGTTTCAGAATCAAAGACTGCATGTGATCTGGTAGAACTGCAATCGTTAGTGCACCCCTGGGAGCTTGGGAGACAGCAGTTGTGTTTTGGTGACTGTCTGGTGACTTACTGAATATGATGCTTAGGAGATGTATGCAGAGTTTGATTTTCCTTAAGATCAACAGTTAGCTGTTGGTGAACTGCTAAACTCCTTGAATTCTGGTTAATTTGCCTTTTTGTTGGTTTGTTGTTTGTTTTTTCCCTCCTCCATCCAGTGGTTTTTAATTGGCAATGCATCATACAAAGTCAGTGCTGCCAGTTCTTCCTACTTCAGTGGTGTGTTTGTTGGAGCCATCTCCTTTGGCCAGCTCTCCGATCGCTTCGGGAGGAAGAAAGTCTATCTCACAGGTAACTCCTGCCATCTAACATAGTGGTGAAGTGGAGGTGGTGTGTCTCTGGAGATCACTGGCAAGAGCCCAGTTTCTGCTGAGAGCTTGACATGCAGCTGCGAGTCCTGTGATATGATTTTGTTCTTTGTTTGTTTTGTCCTTCCAATATACTTTAGCCATATAAGTTGAGACAAGAAATTGGTATTTCACTGTTCAGTCACCATTGGAATATCTGCGAGGTGTTCTGGAGTTGGGTCGTGCCATAAGGGCTTACAGTCATGCATACTATGCTCATGGGATCTCTGCAGGTTGCAGTTAGTATTTCTAGTAGTTTTTTAACAGTGTTTTTACATATACAATCTGTTAGGAATTTGTTGCACCTCTTATCTCCTGTCTGCATGATTTAATTTTTATGTTTTTGTGATCCTCATACTGTTTTAAAGCTCATAAGCTTTGTTACTGTCCCTGGATCAAACAGCATTTGAAACTGCATGTTTTGTGTATGTGTAAAGTTTTGTGTCAATGGATGAGCATGTAGAACTTAAAAAATGGGGGTTTTTGGTTGTTTGGTTTTTTTGGGGTGTGTTTTTGTGTGGGTTTTTTTTTTTGAGGAGCAACACTCATTCAAAGCAGATAAAGATGGGCTTGCTATGCAGTGCAAACCCACCATGTATTACCGTGACAATATTTCTCTTCTCAGGTTTCTGTACACTGCTTTCTAAGAATGAGGGGAGATACTTGGTCATATATTTAATTTATGGCTTCTTTTTTGGAGATAAATATAAAGCCATCTTTAACTGGAGTCAGGCAGTGATTCTGAGTGTATGAAAAAAAATTGTCTGACATGAACTGAATTTGAAGGTTTAAACTGCAAACTATGTGTCAAAAAACCACTGCTTGTGTGTCCCTCCATTTTGGATATTGACTCTAGGTATTTAAATTTGTTTCCAAACCTGTGATGGTGTTGCTGTCTGATTTCTTAGGACAGATGCCAGTAGGCATCAAGTAAAGGTATCAGTAAATGCTTCTGTTTCTTTAGTTACTCTTCTAAAATGAAACTTTCTTCCTTATTTTCCAGGTTTTGCTCTTGACATCTTGTTTGCCATTGCAAACGGATTCTCTCCCTCGTATGAATTCTTTGCTGTTTCCCGATTCTTGGTAGGGATGATGAACGGTGGGATGTCACTGGTAGCCTTTGTTCTACTGAATGAGTGTGTGGGTACAGCCTACTGGGCTTTAGCAGGTAAAGTGCCTTTATTGTCAGAATTCATAGATTTCAATCTCGCACACCACTTGAGACACACCAAAGCTAACACCAGAGCAGCTGTAAATTTAGCTCCACTTGAGCATCTCTGTGACCACAGTCTTTGAACTCTGCTTGTTTAATATGAACCTTGGACAAGCAGAGTAGATGACTTGGCCATTCAGATTTCTGCATCACTCATGTTGACAAAGATCCAGCTGAAACATCTCCTGTGAATGTTACCCAGCTAAATACTCATCCGAGGTTTGTCACAGCTGAGCTCTATCAATCAGAATGTTGGACTCTGCTAAACAGAGCTAGGGGTTTGTTTGCTAAATATCAAATCTTTCGTTCCTGGTAGTTCTCAAAAAGAAATCAAAAGTGTTTTTATATAAAATGGGAAGATGAGACAACTGTTGTTTATATATTAAAAAATTGTGCCATGCAGTAATTAACCTTAGAATTTAGAAGATTCAGGCACACTTAACTGTCTTGGTTGCTAGTGTTGGATCTGTCCTTCAGATATGAGGTGTGTAACCTGTACTGCTACAGCTCCAGGGCCTTACTTACAAAGCCCAAGGAGTGCTATGCTGAGACTGTTTTAAATAGGGTATCTTACAACTCATGGGAGCCACAAATGAATACTACGTATTCCAAAAAATACCAGTCTTTCAATGTTTTGTAGTATTTATTTTTACACATTGAGACCTGAAACATACTTATATTTGGAATTAGAACACTTAATTGTTCACAGGGCTTTGTTGGGTGTGGAGGATGTAGAAGAGTGCCTTTTGGACTTTTTTTTTGATCTTCGCAATTAGATGTAATCCTTCTGCTCTGTATGAGCGAAGGACGGGGTATTCTTTGGTCAGAGAGCTGTGGTTTTGCCTGAATTGGTAAATAACTTTTTGTTAATGAAGAGCATGTTCTTGTCTGAACCCATGTGTTGAGATTTACTAATGTTTCTTAAAGGAGTGCTAATGTTTTGTTTTGTTTCTAATTGTATGTTAGGCTCTATTGGTGGCTTGTTCTTTGCGGTGGGAATTGCCCAGTATGCTTTATTAGGGTACTTCATTCGTTCCTGGAGGACTCTGGCTGTTGTGGTTAACCTGGAAGGAACAGTTGTCTTTCTTCTCTCTCTGTAAGTTGTTTTTCAAACTGCGTTTCATAAAGAAAGATGTGAAAAAAAAAAAGTCAAACAAAACCGAGTAACAAACCAAACTACTAAGTCAGGATGCCTTTCTAGGATGGCATGAAATGGTGTAAATAAGGTATTTCTCTCAACTTCTACCACCCCATGTTTTGTGGTTTCTTCGAATAGTAGTGCTACAGYGTTTGAGAATGTAAGTCTACACTGTACTGTATGTGCAGTATTCCTGTAGATGGGAACAGTCTCTAGAGTGGTATAGAAGCACATCCTATTCTTTAACTGGTATATGTAGATGATTTAAACTGGTGTACTACAGGGCCTGTCAGGTGAATAGTGCACATGAGGAGCATGACCTTTGCACAGTTTCTGCTTTCTTGTCTACAGAAGAGAATTTGGGAAAAAGCTGGAAAATGGGAAATGGAAGTTGGTCTTGTGGAAAATGAGAAATGGAACTAGTGGGTCTTACAAAAACATCCTGTGTTACTGGTAGTAATGTGTGCCTCCATAATACTGAATTCTCCAAAGACAGGGTCCTAATCATACTGTAACCTGTAATATTGTGCTTTCTGTGTGTGTGTATATGTATACACTCAATGTAATTTATTGGTATCTAAATTATGTATGACTTGTTTCCTTTCAACATGCTCTGTCTCTTGTTTCAATAAGTGAATTTTATACCTGAAGGGTTCTTTGAAAAATTCTCTATTATACTGAAGTGTATTTCAGCCTTATTCCCATAGGCAAGTCCAGCCTCATAGAAGAGCAAGGCTCTAAAGGTGTCTGTGTGTGTGTGTGTGTTTCAGATTCATTCCTGAGTCCCCCCGCTGGCTCTATTCCCAGGGCCGTCTGAATGAGGCAGAAGATGCCCTCTACCTCATTGCGAAGAGGAACCGCAAGCAGAAATGCACTTTTTCGTTAAAACTCCCAGCAGAGAGGAGCTCCAGAGAGGCTGGCAGCTTCCTGGATCTGTTCCGATACAGGATTCTCCTGGGACGCACCTTGATCATGATGTTTACCTGGTACTTGAAATACTTTGTAGGCCCAGCTGTGCTACTGTGACCTCTTTAAATCTTTGAGAGAATATATTGCTGAGAACTGGCTCATCCTGCAGATTGTTAGGGACACTGTACCTAAAAAGGATCCCTTATAATATTTAAGTATGTACTACAGTATTTCTGTCATGCATTTCTAACACAAAGCCATTTTTAGTTCAGTCTARTTCTTAGGTGTTTTATCTCTGCATTTGTCTTGTGGTTTGAGTCTCAAAATAGTTGAGAACTACCCTTTCTGTTCTGACCCTCAAAGCTGCTGAGGTTAGTCACACTGTCCTCCTCTTAGGCCCAGTGCTGTCAGTATCTTGTCACATGGATTATTCCGTGTTTTGTGTCTAAGGAGCCCCTTAGCAGGTGGGTGGCCTACCTTTTCTAATGAGTGTGTGTTTTCTTAAGAGAAAGTGTTGCCAGTGCTGGCAGTTGCTGTAGTGAGGAGCCCGAGCCCATGACGCTCCCTCTAGTGACTAGCAGAAATTCAACTCCAAAAGTGCCTGTTYTGGAGTTGCTGGCAGTTGCTGTAGTGAGGAGCAGGAGCCCATGACGCTCCCTCTAGTGACTAGCAGAAATTCAACTCCAAAAGTGCCTGTTTTGTGTCAGAGAGCTCTGCTAGCTCTGAGGTCTTTTGCTGCTACATCAAAATAAACCCTATGAAATAAACCCTATGTATGACATGGTATGCGAGTCCTCTGGCATTGCTGCTCATACAGGTGCTTTTATAATGCATATATTTGGGAAAGATGTATTGATTAGGAATAAAACAAATGATTTTGTCAGCATACAACACTGAGCTGTTTTCCTGTTGCTTTTCCAAATGCTTACTGCAGAATAAATAGTTGACTGTTCTGTTCCTTAAATGAGAATTGCTGATTTCTTGCAGAATGAATTAGTGACCAGTTTGTTTTCTCTCTGTAAAGACAACAGCCTTTACAGGGGTTWTCATGACAATAGGGTTACAAAAGAAACGGTGAACATAGTTGGAGAATGAATAAAACTGGACCAGGATGTAAAAATTAAAAAAAGGTTGAAGTGTCATTTGAACTGCATGAGAAATTTGGTTTATGCACAAGTGGAAGAAGTATGGACAGAAGTGAAACCTGACAAAAACAGAAGGGACAAAGACATTTCTGAAGTCAAATAATATAATCATGGTTGTATTTTAACTTTATTCTGGTTTATGCACATTCTTCTTAGGTGTAGTCTTAAGTTTTACTCAGTAATAAGTCAGGAACTGGGTCTTTGCTGAGACAAAATGGTTTATTTGCCTGGAAAGCATCATACACTTACAGAGAAACATTTTAAACCTATCTTCTGAAACACTAAACGTAGTTTGTAGTGTGTTGTGCCAGACCAGTGCTTAGATTTGGCAGGAGAAGTGTCAGCTCTGATTTTGCTCTGTTTTTTTCCCCCTGTCTTTTGCAGGTTTGTGTGCAGCTTGGTTTACTACGGTCTTACCCTTAATGTGGGTGACTTAGGTGGAAGTATTTATGCCAATTTAGCCCTGTCAGGCTTGATAGAAATCCCAGCATACCCAATCTGTATTTACTTGATTAACCAAAAATGGTAAGTATGGAATTTATTAACCCATCCAGGGTTTTTTTATAGCTTTCCTCAAATATGGGTTTCCTGTGTATTGCATCTCCTAGTTTGTATCTGTTGTGTGGGGCTTCCTGCCTCAGTTTGGAAGTGCCATTGATTTATCTCTATTTCAAATAGAGACAAGTTTAACTTGTTTTCAGTATCTCCCCTAACAGTGAGCAATCTCTTTGTCTCAGATGAGGCTGATGTAGCTCAGTGGCACCTGCACTGACTCCATGCTAACACCAGATAGCGTCCTTCCCACCGCTGTCCCATGATCCCATCCTCGCTGTGGGACAAAGTTATCGCGACTGAACTCTGCTGGAGCTGTCATGTGGTCTCGTGCAATAATAGTACTTGTGTGAGCTRGTGTGTGAGGAGAGCAGATAGTGAGCCTTTTCCTGAACCACCATACTCTGGACAATGTCTCTCAGTTTTTGTAGAATTCTCCTCACAGTCTCTCCTCTGTGTGTTTCCTGAGGAGGTTTACAAATGTCACACACAGCAGGAAGCAACTCAAACTCCTAGAAATTGTCAGGCGCTGTATAAAGTTGGCGCTCATTTTAAGTGTGCAGTAGAAGCTTGTTTAAAAACTGTGTGAGAGGAAGTGTTGGTAGAAGATGGCATTCAGAATTCCCAACTGCAAATAAAGAGTCAGTGTGAATTTAGAGGATTCATTGCTCTGCAACCTGCAAACCTAATGCAGAATATAAAGCTTTGTTATCCTTGCATATCAGGTTTGGTCGGAAGCGAACATTGAGCACATTTTTGTTCCTGGGAGGATTGGCTTGTCTTATTGTTATGTTTCTTCCTAAGAAGAAAGGTAAGTATTTCCTTTTGGTTCTGGAGTATGTGATAGGAATTGGTAAAGGCAGCATTCTACAGCCTAAGTATTTGATGATTCCTAGTAGATTAGGCTCATATCACACGTGAGTCTCAATTTTCAAAGCCAGAGAAGCTAACTCACAAAAAGAATAAGTAGCAACCTTCCTAAGACCTTAAAGAAAGCTTGTTAGAAAGATTTGAATTTGAATTTTTGCCTTTGGATTTTGGCCTTCTGTTCACATCAGTCTCTCCTTTCCAATATTTCTGATGCAATCCCAATGAATGGTGTTTCTTGTGACATCTCCATTAACCAAATGATGTATCAGTGAAAGTAGTACCCATGCCATCTGCATGTATTTCTCCAAGTGAAAGACCAATGTCAAAAGGTCTGAAGAATTGAGACTAGGGGCAAGTTTCCATCTTTTTCTCACTGCTCTGAAATGTTGAAGACTAGTGTGATTGTGGTAATAATAATGTGGCCACATAGGTTACAGTTCAGAGGGCATTCTGATGAATTTCTGAATCAAAGGGTCCTTAAGAAATGTGAAATTAAACATCTTTTTTGTAAAGATGCACTAATGTTAATTTTCAGATGTTTATCAAAATCATGGAAATAAAATTACTTAGCAATTTTTCTTTTTAAAACCAGATACATAAATTCACCTCACTTGTAAGATTTATGGATATCTAATACCTTTCATAAGGAGAGAGAATGCTTCAAACATTTGAAAAGCCATTAAAAAATTAAGCATTTATGATAGAGTGCAGAAGCTGCTCTAGATGACAATGGGTCTAACAGGTAAAGCTTTTTTTTAAGGAGTGCAGCTCAAGTATTTAGAATTATTCCAGAGCCTGGACACTCAGAGAGGATCTGGTTTGGTTGGTACTGGTCATCCAGTAGTTTTGCATATCATTCCAAACATAACATGTGAAAAGAGAGGATAGAACTGCAAGACCCCAGGAAATCAGCTGTGTACCAGACTGCCAAAGTCAGCCAGGGGCAAAGTGCCTTAGGAAGTGAAATGGCTCACTGGCCAGAAGGAAGCACCTGTCTGCTGGCAT
Organism: Amblyornis subalaris; assembly: GCA_018881555.1. NCBI lineage: Eukaryota > Metazoa > Chordata > Aves > Passeriformes > Ptilonorhynchidae > Amblyornis > Amblyornis subalaris. The sequence goes on from JACAXG010000058.1 coordinate 3,110,472, forward strand.
GAGCTGTGATTTGCCTGATACAAGCAAATAAACACTGGCTGTTGTAACAAAACTAAGCTGGGTGGAATGTTTGGTATGGTTTGTTACAGCATCTTCCTTTCAAACTAATAATATTAGAAACATGTTATCATACTGTAGAAATGACAATGAATAGGACTCCTGTTAAAAAAAAAACCTTGCTTTTGAAAAAYGCATGTGTTACTGTTTTCTTCAACTTACTGATGGAACTAATTTATTATTTAGTTAGTGGTAGACTCTGAAAATACTGAGTTGTAGTTTCACCTTTTAGATTCTTCATTAGATTCCTTTTCACGCCATACTATTGTGTGATTGAAATTATTAGAGATGTGTTTCAGTGCTCAAAAGCCTTACAGGGGTCACATTTTCTCTCTCAGATACGGGAGTGTTTGCAGTGGTGAATAGTCACTCTCTGTCTTTGCTGGGGAAACTGACAATCAGTGCTGCTTTTAACATTGTCTACATCTACACATCAGAACTTTATCCCACAGTCATCAGGTAACAGAAGTTAATTTTAAGTTTTCATTTTTGGTTCTCCTACATGATCACCTTTTACTTTTCTTTATTAACTAAAATTTTTAATTTCAATTTTTCAGTTACATGTAATGATTATATGTAGTTCTACATCTGAAATTTCTTCCCTTATCCTCTTCTTATTCTCTCTTCCCTCAAACTTTCTCTTCAGACTGACCACATTTTTATGTAACAGTAAAACAGACCTTTGGCTGCTTGGCATGCTTACAACTCCTCTTCTACTAATGAGGATAACAATAGCACTGCTGATATTTCTTTTAGTGAGTGATAAGTCTTTTTCAGTGCTTTATAAAACCAGACAACTCTATTATCATACTTGCTTAACCAGGAACATTGAAGATGACTGGTCAATTAGCTTTGTAGAAGTAACTGGATGCTTCATAGGCTGTGTGTGAGCAACAATAAGGTTTCACTCACTAGAGGCTGCTGACAGCAGACAAGCATCTACCATATGGATGCCTATGATGATCAGCCACCAGTGAAACCACACTGTTGTGTTTTTCATGGSTGGGTAAATCTGCTGATAAATAGAATTTGGATAAATGAATTCAGCCAAAGTTTCAGACAGAGGCAAGATGCATGTACTGAAATCATCCTTTCTGTTTTGCCTTTCTGTACGTAAGAATTCTGAATGTAAAGGGGATTTTTGCTTCATTTTAATCACAAAAACGTGTTTCATGCTTGTCTTGAGATGCTTTCGGTTATATTTGACTTCTCTTTGCCAGTTAATGTAGTCAGGGTCATGACTGATGAGTCTTCTTCCTTGCCTAATGGCACTTCTGAAGAGATTAATTATTTTTGGTTTTTCTCCTAGGAATGTTGGAATGGGTGCCTGCTCCATGTTTTCCCGTGTTGGTGGAATCATTGCGCCTTTTGTCCCTTCATTGGTTTGTCTGAACTTCATTTATTTTTGGTTTGCTGCTCTGCTGTATCAGAGGCTGATAGAGATGGGAATATTTGGGATAAATTATGTGTATAAACTAAGATATGTAAATTGCATGTCTTAACAGTATCATGGAAGGCCAAAGACATTGCAATATCATCTGTGTAATGGTAGACAGAACCTCAGCATTATTTAATTTAGAAGGTATTTTAGCTCTGTAGAAATTTTGGGACTTAGCTAGTGGATCTTAAACAATATGATAATTTCAAATTACCAAAATGGTGATACCCAATTTTAAACCTGAAGCGAGCAATAGGAAATGAGCCATGTGGTTAAAAGATCTACTGTATCAAAATAAAACATACAGGCTCAATAACTCATATTTTTGAGAAAAAAAATCGGTTTTACTGTCAGTGCACTTCATTAAATATCCATGGCTTAGAATTATCAGCAAAGCAGTTCATGTTTCAGTGAATGAAGATGGCGTGGAGATTTGATACACTGGCAAGGCAAAGAAATATTCTGAAGAAAAAAACATGGGGATGATACCCTTACTTTCCTCTGCTTCTAGTGTTACATGTATGCAGGTAGAAGAGTGCCAGTTTTTCACACCAGCTGTTTGCTGAGGCCAGGTGACAATTCCTTTAATGTGACAGATTTCATCTCAGGTAGCTTTCCTCTCTGCCATTTGCCATCTTAGCTGCAAGGCAGAAGGTGAGCACAGCGAGCCTTTTAATCTGCAGAATGAAACACTGAACAGCTGAGAGCGTGAGCACCTCTGGGGACAACAGGCAAAGCCAAGACTGGTGCCAGTCTACCAGGTGGATTTAATAGGCAGCTTTTATGAAGCAGTTAGTGCATCCATTATGTTGTGTCTACCAGAAATTTGATACTGCATGAGACACAAATCTTGGAACATCATTATTTGAAGGGGTTCCATGGAAATGAAAATGGTTTTGGTTCTATAACAAATGTACACTGATTTGAGAAAAGAATTAATTATTTTTGTGTTTTGCAATTTCCTCCTGTATTTGAATGCATTTTCAGTGTCTTTTGTCTGGGGATCTCTTAATAGTAAGAATAGGAAAAGTTAACTGCAGAGATAAGAGATGAAATGTTGGTCTTTTATTTGATCACAGCCTGTTATTTTCCTCAATTTATAATTGCTTTTTACTATACAAGGTGAGTTTCTGAAACAAACAGCTAAACTCTTYCCCTTTTTTCAGATGAGCCTGCTTGTCTGTGAAAACAGGGTCAGGCATCAGAAGAGGAATATTAGCATTGCCGAGGCTGTCACAGGTCATGACAGGAATGCCAAAGCTCAGTTGAAGCTAAAACTATCAAGGAGCATAAATAGGGATTCTGTCAGCTAAAGGAAATCCAGTAAAATGTTTAGCCTGTTGTTGAATGGGGTGGGCATCCCATTGGTGGGTGACATGGAATAAACTGAAATACTTGTACTTTAGTCTTGATAGGCAAAGCCTGACCCCGAGCCTCTCTGCCTATCAGCACAGTTGAGGAAGCAGGCCAGCAAACAGCAGGAGGAGCAATAGTTTTAAGAACACTTACAGCTGAAAGCTTTCCATTCCATGGCATAGGATTCCCTAAGAATGGTTGTGATAGTGAGGCAAGTGTCCATCATCTGTGGTAGAGCTGCTCAGCCTGTAACACCCTGGTTTCGCTTTCTGATATTTAAGATGCACACAGCATTAGCATTTTTCCTCCCACAGCAGTCAGTGATCCTTCACTACAATAATGGTTTAACTCAGTCTCTGGGAAGATTGAGACATGACCTCTCAGGGTCTGTTTCTAAGATGTGAACGCAAGGAAGGTATTATTCAAGATCAGCGAACATGGATTTACTAAGGACAGTTTTTTGTGGTGTGGGCTTATTGCATGGTCAGTCTGGGAACCAAGTGGCTGAGAAGCAGCCTTGCTGGAAAAGACAAGTTAAGTGGAAGCTAGCAGTGTCCTCCCATCACGAAACCAGGCAAACTTCACACTGAGCTACATCAGGMCCAATTCAGGATGTGGCACACAGATTAAGTACCTGTCTAGTTTGAGAGGGATGTTGAAAAATCTGGGGAGAGCCCAGTGGAGGGTAACCAAGACGCTCAGGGACTGATAGCATATGGCTTCAGATGAAAGCTGGGTTCTACACCTTGGATCTTTCCAGAAGTGTGGACCGCAGCAGAGGACAATGGACACAGGTTTTGGCTTGGTAGTTAGATAGGAAATTTGGAAAATAATATTTTTGAGAGGCTTAATGCAGCACTGGAACAATCTACATGGAGGGGAAATCTCCATCCTTGGGGTTTTTTTCAATACTTGATTGCACAATGCTGTGATTGACCTTATCTAATGGTGGCTGTAGTTGTGCTTAGAGTTGGTGGTTGGTCTAGGTGACCTCAAGAGATCTCCAAGCAGCATGTCTGTGTTTCTGTGATATCTATTCCCTACTACAAAGAGATGTTGCATTTGTTTAAAAGTAAATATGTTAATGGCAAGAACTGAGTTCAAATTCAGCAGGCTTTTTTTTTTTAATTTGTGTCAAAATCTGTGGAGTTCTGATAGTATTAATAAGATAAAATTGACAATATTGGTAAAAAAACCCAACCAACCAAATCAAAAAAGCCACAGCAGTAGGATTGGTGACTTTTATACTAAATAAGAGCACAAAGACTGCCAGAGGGAGCGGTTGTAGAGGCTAGGTCCTTTAATATGCAGTATGAACTACAGGGAACCAGTATTAACCTAACTCTGTTATTTTTTCCAGAAATCTGTACAGTGGTCTCTGCCTTACATTGTCTTTGGAGCAACTGGTCTGTTGTCTGGGCTCTTAAGCTTATTGTTGCCAGAGACCTTAAACAGCCCTTTGCTAGAAACTATTTCAGACCTGCAGGTGTGCTCGTACTGGAGGCTGGGTGATGAAGCCATGTCATTGCAAGCCCTAGATGGCTCACAGGTATACTGATTTTTTTTCCTAGTGCTTTTCTGTTCTGTTTATTTCAGCTGTCAGCTCGAATCTACCACTGTAAATAGATTAGGATAGTGATTCTTGGCCTGTGGAGGATAGGCCCCAAGGAGATAGAGAAGATAGTGTAGTAACCCTCCCATCATGTCTGAAATGTTTTCTGGAAATGCAAGCTGAAACATAGCTGGGTTAATTCATCCCTTCAAGGCCACAAGCTTATAACATTTCCCTTTGGGATAAAGTGATGTCTGTGCCTCTGTAATCTCTAAGACTGATTGCTGCAGTATGCTTCATCCAAAGCTGGACACTGAAGCTTGAGAAGCCTTAGATGTTAACAAAAGCAGAAATGTGTTCGTGAAAGGGCTCCTCTCAAAGGCAGCAGACTACTTCTGACGTGCCTGGGCTGTTCTGCAGTGCCATTTGTCAGGTCTGTCCTAGAGAGGCTTTAAATGGGTTAAAGCTGGACTAACCTCTCAGATCTCTCCCACTATTGATTCTGGGAAATGAGATTCATTGAAAACATTGGAACTACAAAACTCCCAGCTATAAGCATAAATAAATGTGGCAGCAGGATGTTTCTCAGGTTTCCTAGAATGGTGTTTTTCATATCACTTTATTTTGTTAAACTCCTGGACACCCTTTTGGGTGTCTGTATCTTCCAGTCATGTCAAGGGTTTTCGACATGGTTGCTCCTGGTCGCAAAATTTTAAGTAGCAATGGACTTATAAATGTAGAACAAGTGGTCAGAAGACTTGAAGGGAAACTCTTAACAAAATATGTTAGTTGCCTGATTAGGCAGAGATAAGACAGGATCCTTTCACACCTTTTACTTTCATTTGATTAGTTTTTGGTCAGGCACTCTGAGATTCACAGAGATACTTATTTTCACAGAAATCATGTATTTCTAGAATAAGAACAGTTGCTTCCTATCAGAGGCTTCAATATGTTGCCCTGCTTACCAAGTTTAGCTGCAATAGTTCTTGATAGGACAGCACAGTTTAGTGACAAAAACACCCTTGAAGGAAGGTTGAAAGAGGCAGCCCTGTAACAATTAATTTTATATTTTAGCTACTTTACATGCATATTTTATAAACATTTTCAACCATACTGGATAATGTGGTATGGCACCACATTCTTGCTGACTACACAAATCCATCATATACGTTTACATCAGCTGTTATTTTGGTAATTACATGATTATTACATGTAATTGCATCTTAATTGTGCAGATGGTTTACCAATGAAAGCAATTCTAGCAAGCAGTGCAGGTGTTACAGCTTAGAAGTGGAAAGTCACGTTTTTATTTTCTTTTTTAACTAACTAAGGTCAGTATTGCCCTTTGAGGCAACAAGTGTTGCCTGTCAGTATTCTCACAAGTTGGTTCACTTATGCCAGCCACTCTTCTCAGGTTAAAATCTTCCTTACTTGTGCTTCTGGAGGCTTCTTAAAAATCCCAACCTGAACAGGACCCACCAAAGGAAAAAAAAAAATTTAACGTTCTTCAGGAACATTTTGCCCAGATGGATTAAAATTACTGAATCCAAATGAAAATGTCATTGGATGAGGCCTTAACTAATCCTGTAACTTCCGTGAGGTTATATCTGGAATGTCTATGACACTTCAGGGATTTATTTTAAAGCTCACAAAGAAAGTGCTGATAAAAAGGAAAGCTGTTAAACATTAACCCTATTTGACAAGGCCATGAGAGGTCTTATGAAGCTGTTGTGAGACAGATTTAGAATTTATTTGGCATACCCTGAATTCCCCCGTGGAATCCATTGTCCTTTTTGTACCATTTTCAAGATAACGTGTTCTGATTGCCCTGAATGGAGGTTTTGTCCTTGTTAACATACATGAGTGTGATATTCAAGTTGGACGGCATCCAGTGATAGCCTGACTTTCCTCAAATAGTTTCAGAAGTCTAGAAAAAAAGCCTAACATGTTTCCCTTTACATCTTCTGACAGGTCGTAGTTCTCAAACTGCTTGAAATTCCTTTGCAGTTAACGCACATTGCTGTAGCAAAACTCCTCTGAAGAGAGATCTAAAGCTACAGATTTTGCTTGCATGGTACTGTCAGTCAGGAACACTATTTCCATTTCTCTATTTTTCACCCTCTCTCTCAGCCTTCTTAGCATATGACTAGGCAGGCAGAAGTCTTAGGATGGATGCAAGCATACTGGGGAAAAAATTTGAAATAATCAAGCTAGATGGAGTTTATACTAGCAGGAAAATCTTTTTAACTGGAATAATCTGTGTCAGTTCCATGGAAAAATGCTACACTGGCCAAATAAAAATCAATTAGCTGTAATAGCTGACTTTATTTTGGGTATGTGGTATAAATCATATTTTGAAAAAGATTCTGCCTGGAGTAGGTGTGCTTATAATGGGGACTTACCGTGGTAATGGTTTTTCCCTTTTCCATAACACTTTCAGTTAGTATTGCAGGGGAATCTTYTTAATTAAACTTGCATAGTAAAATGTCTGTGCTACACATGGAAATGTACTAATGCTGGTTGGAGAAGCTTTTACCCAATCAAGTAATCTGTGTGTTCTGAGCTGTGGTGAGCTACTGTGTTTCCAGTAGCTCTCTACAAAGTAGGGAGCTTAGACTAAATTTAGGAAAGTTTAGTAGATTATCACTTCAGAACCACTCTAGCCAGTCTCTCTTGCATATATTCTCTAGTGTACTGGTGGAGCAGAGAAAGTCCATCCACTAAAACCCTGTCTCTTCTAAAGATACTGTGAAGAACCAAGAACTTATAGAAATCTTTATTCTCATCTTGTCTTTTGCCAAGTTTTAATACTGTGGTTTGACCTGTATTTTCTTACTTTTTCTCTACCAGCATTCCACAGTAGTGTAATGGTTCATGCTTATGTATGTTAAGATTGATTTAGTGGCTTCTGTGCTAACTGATGACTTCCTTTTTGCTTCTAGTCTGGAGACAAAGACAGTTCTACAGGGAGTGGAAGTGAAGATGAGGAGTTTTATGACGCTGATGAAGAGACTCATATGATCAAGTAGTGAAAAGAAGAAACACTGGCCTATTTTATGCCTCTTCTTGTCCAGTCAGTCTAGCTGTATGACAAGCACTGGGGACCTTGCTTGTCAGGGAATGTACCTGGGCAAGTGCCTGTGTTTTTCCTGACTAGGAGCGGGGTTTGAGTACTGCTCAGACTGATGACATCACTGATGCTCTCTATACGAGGCAGCCATTCAAACTCTTGTGGTTCAGAATGACAGTGCATGGACTGCATTTGAAGCCAGGTGAGACACCAAGAGTGGGATGATGTATTTCAGAAGCCCAGGAAATACAAGCTAGGCTTAGACAGATTTGGACAGATCATCAGTGCACATGTTGGTATTTTATTTTATTTTCAAGGTGGTGGATTTTGTTTCAGTACAAATTGATAAACTTGAAAACAGCCACTGTTTTTTTCCATAGGGTGAAAGTGAACAGAGAATATGCTGTGTGCTACTCCAATGGGAGCAAATTCCTGAAATTGTATGTTAAAATGGCTTCTGCATATTCAGTAGAGGAGAGGCAATGGTGAACATAAGGTTTCTCTGTGTGCACACCTGTGTAGAGTTACAGGGTGTAGCTGGTTAGTCATGAGCTGGGCTTTAACTTAGTGATATGGAAGACTGGGAGGAAGGGCTACACAAAAGAGCAACCATAAAGCCTGCAAATGTAAACTTTTTTTTCCCTCTTTTCATACACAAAGCTTTTTCTTGGTCTGGTGCATGTGTTTGCCACGTGTTCCCCACATCTCAGCACTGCTGTTTATAGCTTTGCCTACTTTTRCCTTGTCCTCACTTTGCCAAAATATTGAAGCTCAGCAACTTCTCTGTGGAGTTAAATAATTCTGTGATGGATATCGTTTCCTGGGTGCCGCATAGGTGAGGTATTTATCACATACTATGTGTGTGAGGTGTGTTAAAATGTATAGCTCACTTTTGTGGACCTATCTGGGTTTTTATTTCTGGAAGAGATATTTTGGGCATTATTGTCAGGAAACTGCAAGTGTTTATTTAAAAATCTTGTGTGTAGGTAAGGTTCTCATTTAAAAAGAAAGCAGACCTCTGGTTACTTGATATTTCTTAACTGGGTGCTTGCTCAAGCACGTGGGTACTTACCTTTGTTAAGGAAAACAACTTGACTCTCCTGTTTACACTGAACTTTCTGTAAATGCTTCGTTAGAGGGATATGGAATATTGAAATATGAAACATGAATATATGAAGTGTTCCAACTACAAGAATGAGGCCTTACAAAGATTCAGTTTTCTTGATTACCTTGTCATCTTCATCCCCTGACCTGTGGCTTTCTCTTTGTTAAGGTTGGTTTTCATAAAATGTCTGTTAGTCTTCCTACTTGCAGCTCCTAGCAAGGTGCCACACAATGGCAGCAAGTATATTTTCAGGCTCACTAGCCTTTTTTGCAGATCTTAGAATTAAAAAAGCTGAGTTTAAAAATACCAAGAAGCTGACTGCTGAGTATTTCCTGTTTGAACTGGGAAATTTCTTTACTCTGCAAGGAAGTAAACAGCATCTGAAGTTGGCAGCTAGCTGCTTGACCTTTGCTCCCTGGGAACCGTACCACTGAGCAAAGTGCAGCTACCCTGGCTGGTGCAGAGAGAAGCCCAGAGACTGCAGTTTCACACATGCAGCATTCCCACTTTGCTCACAGTCCACACCTGTATGAAGTTCAGGCCAAGTTGGGAACTTCAGTCCCTCTGGACAGTGTATCAATATTGTTGTGATTTTTGCCTGTATTATAAGCCGCACTAGAAGAATTCTGGCCTGTGGTCTTCACTTCTTTTTTTTTTTTTTTTTCCAGACTGTGAAATAGTTATTGCAGGTGTGACAGGGCACTTTTAAACCCAGCTGGGTAGTCTTTCTGCCTTATTTGGCCCTTTTGTATATAAGAAAATTTCTCCAAATAAGGTACTCAGAAATAATGGGAAAGGTTGAATCTGTTCAAATTTTTAAATTTTATATTCACACTTTAATTTATGGATGGCTGGGAAATTGACTTTTCATTGCTGATGGCAAACAGCAGTAAGCCTGGCAGTATAAACATGTTGCCAAGACCCAACAGTTGTTTTTAGGTGTCTGCTGCCTGTGTCCCTCTTGGGGTGTTGGGTGGAGTGAGTCACCCGGGAGGCAGACCGGAACTGTCATTAGCTGCTCCTGGCAGCCCTGTGTAATGCCACAAGACACCTCAACATAATTTCCATTAACACTAGGGTGCTGTAATGGTTCAGGTGGAGAAGGTCACTCTGCAGGACCTGAGCTAAATTTTGTGGCAGTCTTCAACTTAAATTTACCTCTCCACTCATGCACTTTTATGTCATTGGTATACACATGTAAAATTGCAAAAACAAGAGTGAAGACAAAATTAGCAATTTTTTTTGCACAGGAATTGCTGCTGTTTTTTTAACCTTAAATCTGTCCCATGTTTTCACCTTTAGAATTTTAAAGGGAATTTTTAAAAAGGAGTTTTAAGTCTTCTTTATGTCAAGCATTGTTACTCTTCCATGTCAGTTAATTCAGAAGGTTTATAGGAGAGAATCCCTGCAGGAGGAGCTCAGCAATGTTGCATCAGACTTCGGTCTCCAGTTTTGTGTTCTGAGGTTCAAATCCATTAGTGGCATTAAGTTTCTTCTCAGAGGCTGCTCATTTATAATAATGAGGTACAGAAACCTGTAGGATCACTTTTTTTCTTACCTGTAATGTGTAATGCTTTACAATATTGAGATACTTGTGCTGTATGTAGCACTCACTGGTGAGAGGGGCAGCACAGTGTTCTGTCACCTGTGTGGTCGGTGTTTCTGTGTCTAGGTGGAGCATCCTTGCTGAGCAGAAGTTCCTCGTTGAACAGTGCCTGTTGTTGTGGGTGTCACAACCGTGGTGCTTTAAAGCCTAAGTCAGAAGGTCGGAGAGAACTTGTGATTTTGAAGTTTTCTAAGCAGTCTGAGTAGGCCCAGTTAATAAATCTCAGTGTCTGGGTAGTAAGTTTGCCATGAGGAGCTACTGGAAAGCAGAGGATGATACAGCACTAGATGCATCAGTTACTACATGTTGTAATGCTAAGAGTCTGAGACCTAATGTCCTTGCTGCAATTCAGTGCAGTATGATAATTTTCTCCCATGGTTTTTGCTAGAGTAGCTGGCACTGTTTGTGTGTTGTGCAGGCACTAAGTTACCTTTCCCCAAGATGAAATTTCTTCCCTGGATTCCTTTGGCTGTCATTTTAAAATTTTTTTTTCAGGTAGCTCACTTAGTGGGATTATGCTAGAGAGAAGAGAGCCTTTCCCAAGGTGCTGATTAGTCAGATCTTGCTACAGTCTCAGCAGAAGCCCAAACATACCTCACCTATCTGGCGACCCCAAAAGTGATATGTGAATACAGCTAAGAGTGAAGGAGAGTGACAGGTTATGAGAGACAGCATGGAGGAAAATTAGCTGGAAGAAGTGAAAAAAAATAGAAGATTCAACTGAAACACTTTAGGGCAAGGGTAAATGAAAATACAAAACAGCAGCTGTTGGGTAGAAATACCCTTCATGCTTCTTGTCTTGATGCTTCTGCTTTCAGAGCTAGCATTGGTTCCAGGATGTCATATTGGGGATATCAGTTTCATAATTTCCTTCTTAATGTCAGCTGTGTTCAGCAGTTCCTCTTCAGTGATGAAATGTTTCTTTGGATCAACATAAAATGTGGCCTGCCTGTTTTCTTTTGGATTCAGCTTCTTTATGAAATGGCATGGCACCAAAATAATTAAAATTTTGAAAGCCCTCTTTTGGAGAATGTTGTATAACTGGTCATTATGGTTTAATTTGCCAGCTTTGCTTTAGAAGGACAGGAATACTGTAATTATTTGATGTGGTTTTGTCATACAACCCCCTGTGAAATTATACTTCAGCCTTCTAAAAGGATTTTACTACCTCGCTGCTTTTGATAGGCTGAAGAGAATACAATACAGAAGTGATTTGACAAGTTGATTTTTTTAAACTTCCCCTGAGAACAAAGTTAGTGCTCTCTGTTTAGGAATTGGGAAAATGCTGCTCAGAGACTCCCTGCCATACCAGAAGTGTAGAAGCCTGGTGTTAAAGGAGGGCCACAGGTGACTCTGTGTAGGTCAGGATGCTGAGTAAAGAACGTGCCCACACCTCTCCAGAGACACCTGACTAGCATGGAGGAGGTTGTAGCTTGTTTCCACCAGTCAAGGCTTTAAGGATTGGAGCCACATGCTCATCAGCTCACAGTATGCAATCCATGCCAGGGTTTCCAAACTCTGCGGATGTACTGAGGTTAGTAGGAACTCTTTTACAGAAGCATGGGGAGTACAGTTGAGCCATGCATTTTCCAGCCTATTTCACCTAAGCATATAAAACCAGTTTTTCTTGTGCTGAGGAAAAGGGGAAGGTGAGGAACTTTTCCTGGAGAGTGTTACTGGAAACATTGGAGCTAAAACTCTTGTTCCTGAGTCTTCTGCATAATCACTGAATGCAGATTCTGTTAGTAGTATTTTGTTTTAGCTGAAGGTTGGTGTGCTGTGTATTCCTTTTCCCACTTCTTTGGTCATGCTCTTTGACACAGCTGAATCTGTGACTCTGAACTGTGAGCCTTGCGGTAAATGTGTCAGAGAAGCCCAAGAGCAGTGCTGTCATTTGCTGGTGGAGGTTAGTCTGGCCTGACACAATGCCTGTGTCAGAAATGTCTATATTCAGCTGTTTACCAGACAGGAAACTTAGGGTGTTGCTGTATTTGGAGTCTCATTCACTGTATATTACTGCAAGATGTGTTACATGGAAGAAAGACACCTACCTGCATAAGAAAACCTCTGTGGCAGATCTAAATGTAGAATTGGAAGGCGAACAAATTCATACATAATTTTTCCATGCTGTATTTTTAATGCCTTGTCCAGTCTGTCGTAGCCTTCAGATTTTCCAGGTGCTACGGTTATTTCAGTCTATTAGAGCTAGATAGAACTCTTACCCCAACAGTCTGAATTTACTGAACTTTTTCATCTTAATTTTGGTACTACTTTCTGTCATTCTGAAAAAACCTCCTGTATGCCTAATGGGGAACAGATTTTWTTTTTTTTTTTTTTTTTAGTTYGAAGTGCCTGTTTTATAAAAGTAGTCTTTAATTTCCTCAGTCAATTTTAAATGGGACTATGTGTAAAGTAGCATCATAGAATTGGATTATATAAATGCCAAAGACAGTTTTTGCTGGAAAGCAATAGTCCAAAACTAGTTCTAGCTGCCTTCATTTAGAGTTCTTCCATGCAGCCTGCCAGAACTGGTATTTACAAGCATCTCTGAAACTATAGGGGACAGAGTTATGTTTGCTTGTCTTTCATGCTCAGTTCACTTAAGTAGCTTTTGTTTCTGAGAAACCAAAGAAATTAAATGAAGGATTAAAGTGTTGGGTTTGTAGAATGTGTAGACTCTATACCATGTAGCCATTACAGAGAAATCTGCAGAGCCTGTTTGATTCTGAGTTGCAAATGTCAAAGTTTACTCTAAGATTGATAAAACCTGGTTAAAAACTGCACGTTGGAATTTGTTAGTTCATTCATCAACCTTACAAATTAACATTGCTAATAACAGCTTGCCTGGAGCTTCATAGGATCTAGCAGATTTTTATAAAATACACAGTCTGAGGCATTACTAAATAATGATGTCTGGAGTTTAACTCCCTACTACAACTAATAGTCACTGCAAGTCAGCCCTGTCATGGCCATGTGTTTGTCAGTAAAAAGGCAAATGGGTAAAACTTTGTGCAGCAAGAGTTGACTACCCCCAGAAGAATGGTTTAAAAGAAATAATCTTTTTCCACTGTGTATGCAGAAAGAAGTGGGTGTTGGGGTCCTCTCATATACAGCAAGATTGTAGGATGGAGTTATATTTAAATACTTGCCCACCCTCATTTATTAAAGGTTTGTAGAGGAAATTGGTCTTTAGCATGCATGTTACTGCTTCCCACCAACACATCTGAGGTGCTCGTATTAAACCTACTTTATCAGGAGCCAAGCAAAAAGTATGGCAGTAAGAAAACCTCAGCCAATATTGAAAGTTTTATTTACTTAACAATATCCCAGGAGAGGTATCTGGCACATCTGTTTTCAAACCAAATGTTTTTGAATTATGGAAACGTGTTTGGAAGACAGGCACTCCTGATGTTGGTTTGTTGGAAGAAGGCAGTGTTGCAGACACTGATGAAAATTGTTACAGAGCAAACAACTTCTAGGTGACTTGTGATGAAAGTTGTGGATGCTGTGACTTCAAGTATGCCTCTAAAAGATTAGTTTTGAATATATGATCCCTTTCACTCCTCAAAATCCAAACCAAATTTTATTTTGTTCTTGTTTAAAACTTAAGTAATGTAGAAATTGGAAGTATATTTTTCATATTGATACTTTTATTGCACTACCTTTGCTTCCTGAATCAAATAGTACTTTGATTTTTTTCTTAAGCTACCTCTTTATGTTGAGCTTTTTTGTCACTTTTGTATTTAATTGATTCTAGGAAATTAGAAAATACTTCCTTTTTTATTTATGTGGGAATCCATGACTTAGTCCTCAAGTTGTCCTTATCTTTAATGCTTTTCTTAAAGGCCTTTTAAATTTAGTTAAAAGACTTAAGACTTTGAAGGAGCAGAATAACTATAGAGTTAGGACATGACTTTTCCTGTATATACTGTTAGCCTTTAGAAGTGTCAGAAAGCCCTTAATTTTATACTCATGTCAGTTGAGGACATGACTTACTGAGGGCACTAAGTTTTGAGTTGGGGAGTTTTAATCAATTTAATTTATTGCCAGTTAAAGAGTTTTTAGTCCCTGCTTTGGTATTGGAATTAAAAATAAATAAAACACTTAAGGAAAACACTGCTGCTTTTCTCTAGACAGTGGTACTTCTCTCTCCCCATGCCATCCTCCAGCTCCTTGTGTGCTTGTCACACTCAGTTCCTTCAGCAAGGCAACAGGCAGCACAGGAGACTGGGACCAATCTGTTGTGCTTCTGTTTATTCACTGCTCTTTGCTTCTTGGTCAGCTGCTCTCTTGTGGGTTTTGTCACCAGCCACAGTCCCTTTAGAGTTGTAGCTCCTTCTGAGTCTACTCTCAGCCTCTGATTTTCTTTTGGTGTTTCTCCTGCTCAGCCGTCTCTCCTTTCAGTTCCTCTTGTGCTGGCATGGGCTTATCCTTTTTTTCTCCTCTTGTTGTAGCACTGTAATCTCTTTTTCTCAGCGTTTACTGCCGTGTCTTAAACATGCTTTAGTCAAAGTGCCAGCAGCTCCTCTGACAGCATTGGAGTGCAGCAGGTCAGTGCTCACTGGGCCTGAGGCAGTGGGCACTCTGAAACATGGGAAGATCCATCTGAACATAAGGAAGCACTTTTTTAATGTGAAGGAGATGGAGCACTGGCACAGGTTGCCTGGAGGGGTTGTGGAGTCTCCGTGTGTGCGGATACTCAGAAGTCATCTGGATGTGGTCCTAGACAATCTGCTTTASTAGGTAGCTCTGCTTGAGCAGGGAGGTTGGACCAGATGACCTCCAGAGGTCCCTTCTATCCTCAGCCATTCTGTGATTCCTGTGCTGGCTGTTGCTGAGCTGTGTGGGAGCAGCACAGGGCAGTCCCTGGCCTCTTCCCTCACAAGACACCCTGCAGCCCCCTCACTGCTGAAGCCCTGGAGGCTTCAGTGTGCTCAGTATGCAACTGGACAGGGTTTTCTTGCAAATCAAGTCTCTTAGCTTGGGCTGACAGTTTGAGAGTGGTAGTTGGTACTGTATTCCCTTTCTGTGTTACTGTTGTCTTAGGTCAAGTAAGTGAAACTCCTAAGGATATAGTCAGACATTTATAGCCAAGTTCTGTGTCTGTTTGCATTTATATCCTTGCTGATTTCAGAAGACAGAACTTAGACCTCCACTTGACCAGAGGACCAGCCAAAGGGGTAAACTACTTTTTTGCTGCTCCACCTTTCATCATCATGAAAACAAATCTTTGTGTAGTCTCTATATCCTGTAGACTTTGAATTTTCTCATGCCTGTTTAATTTGAACTAACAATCAAAAGTCCTTGCCAGTTGAGAGCTGAGTAACAGCAAATTGGTAATGGGGGTCGGGGGAGTAGATTTGGTCAAAAATGAAGTTGTATATAGTTGCTGTGTATATTGTTAAGTATTGAATTTGGATTACTGGAATAGTGAGTGTTATGAGCCTTCCCATGTTAAGATGAGGACCGATACATTTCAGAAGTACTTTCTCTTCTTTAACTGTTAGTGTGCTGTTGTTAACTCAGAGTTGTACTGCTGAAAAGTCTGTTTGTAGAATACTTGAGAAGTCACAACTGAAGACAGCATAAGCTTTTCCACAGTAGACCTTTTATGGTGGTATATTCATATGTTCTGTGAACAGCTGTGGGATCCATCTTTTTAAGATGTTCTTTGCCATAGGTGAGGGTCCATAACAAATGTTGAAATATTCAGAATAATTGCACTTATCTATTCTGTTTTCTTGATGTATTTCCTATGCATACTGCCTTACCTGTATGTATTGTACTTCACTGGAGGTACGAAAAGTAAATATCAGATTCTTAATTTATAATATGTTAATGAGTTTTTAAAATAATTCTGTAATACTACATATTTTCCAGTGATCTCTGTCTACTAAGAGAAGGTGATGGTGGGTAAGCCCAGGTGAACTTAGTCAAAAGTTAATATTGGTGGTCTTTACATTCTCTTTTAATTTCAGAGTTATTTTGATAATTTTAAATACATTTTTTCTTTTAAGAATTTTGTAGAGGCTAACCTATGTTAGTGAGCCAACTTTTAGGTGATTTGTAACAGCTCTGATACTGCCTCTGACTCATACAGTTCATCTAATGTCTTTGTAACTTATTTTGTGCCTTTTCTTCCAGACACAAAATATCTCAATAAAAACAAGTTCTTTTGCAACATTACAAAGCTATTTTATTGTACTGATTTTTTTACTTGCCTGACCCTTTTGTTTTGTTTTCTGGAGGGGGATGAAGCTCTCAGAATAGAATAGATATTTATAATGGACTCTGCAGAAGAAAATTGACAAGGTGGAAAGCGGGTCATTTTGGAAAGACAGTGCTACAAAGCGCCTGAGAAACTGGGACTGTCAGTACTAATCAATATATTCCACCATATCTATCACAAATCATTTCTAACAAAAACTGGCACCAGTGGAATGTGAGAATCAATTTACTACTGGCTTCAGTTGTGCTGATTGATGTTGAAAGACTGRAAACACTTTGGGGGGTTTAGCATAGCAAAATGTCTGTGGTGGTGTTGCTAATGTGCACTGGGGGAGTTCCCACGAGCACTAGTTGTCACTTAACACCCCTTCTTTAAAGTGGGATGCAAAGGTACAAGGCCATAGTCCCTGTCCTCAGTCCTTCTGCCAAAACATCTTGTCAGAGAATGGCGGAATTTGAACATTTGTCTTCATTACCTGGCAATGAGGTGATAAATAGCTTGATGGTATTTCCTGTCCCGTGTCCAGTGGCAAAGAAAATATTGTCAGAATCTGGAAAAAGTGACTGGGAAATAGGGATCAGTGCTCTGTGTTAAACTGGTGGCTACCAGAGTTTTCGTACATCTGTATTTGCTTAAAAAAAAAAAAAGAACAGGGAGAATTTTTAATTTACCTTAATATCCAGAGCCAAAGCGCTTTGTCTGTCAGTATTTTGAAGTGTACTTGCTAAAGAAGATAGGYGGTCTCCATGATGGGTAATATTACCAGACCTTGTCATGTTTCATTTTACGCTTCCTCAACATGGAGCTAAGAACAATATTCTAGCCAGAGTCCCTGTTCATGTTTCCTGGACACAGACCCATGCAAGAGTAATCCTTTGCTCTTGTATTGCTTAATGCAAGAGCAAAAAGCAACCAACTTAAATATCTTTTCTGATTGATCAGTCATATGCTTTCTAGAATCTCATGAAGCCTTATACAAGGTATCTGGAAGTCTTTTGAATTCCAAGTGTTTTCATCAGCAGCCTTTCTAGAATGAATAATCAGAGTACATAAACTATGTACCAGCATCCAAAATCACTTGTGTTGTTCATCCCTTTGTCTAAAGGTACCAGACAAAGGCCATCTTTTGCCTTGCTATCTCCATTTCTTGTGAGCCTCACTTTATTTCTGGTACTTGAGACACTTAGAATTTTACTGTAGTTTTCATTTTGCTGTCTCACCATGGAGGTGATGATTGAAAGCCCAGTTTTGCAGATGTGTCTAGTTATGTGCTCAGCATAATTCCATCCATAGCCATTCAAATTTGTTCCCTCCTCTCTAATACATTTTAGCTATATGCTGTAGGAAACTACTGGCTTGACTGACTTTGTTGGTTGTCATCTACGTGAGGATGAGGAGTGTTTCTGTGAGCAGGCACTGGGTAAGGCAGCATGATTTACGTTGACACACCTCTTTGTTAACTTGGGCTGCCCTTAAATGCAGCTTTGTTTGCCTGTGCTTTGGCTGGGAACTGGCTGTGTCTGGCTGTAACTGGAGCCTGTTTGACTACAGCCATGGGCATTGTACTCGTCGTTGGGCCAAGATAAGGAAAAACAGAGAGACCAAGGATGAGGGAAGGGGCCACAAATTGCATTTGGGGAGGACAATGTTCCAGAAGGCTGTGAGATTTTTCTTGTTTTGTCAGTGTAGCTTTAACCTCTTTTTTTTTGTGATGCATCTGCTGTAGGTAATTTTTCACACTGGCCATAGGAAGAGACCTCTGGAAGTCATCAAATGGGAGGTGTGGAACTAAGGTACCATCCCTTGAAAGCAGGGACATATTGAGGAATGTGCTTGTCCTTTGCAAGTGACAGCCAGTACTGGTGCTGAGATGGCAGCAGTAAGCACTGCCTACTGGCTGCCAAGCAGCTATCAGGCAAAATTACTCAGTTCTTCATGCACCAGGCTCAAATCTAGCCAAGGCTACTTTCTACTGAACTCAGGCCATATCTAAGCAGTGCCCTTCTGAGAGACTCAACTCTGCCCTTTCCAGCATTGTCGGCTTGTGTCTTGGTTACACAGAGACAAGGTGTAACCACAACTCTCTGACTTGTGGTCAGAGAGAGAATTTCTCTCTGTCTTGGTCAAAGGCTGAGAGACTTGGGGTTGTTCAGCTTGGAGAAGCAAAGGCTGCAGTGAGACTTTATAGCACCTTCCAGTACGTAAAGGGGGCTGCAAGAGAGCTGGAGAGGGACTTTTTCTAAGAGAATGTAGTGATAGGACATGGGGAAATGGAACTGGTTTTGTAATGGTGATGCTGGGCAGAGTGCATGAAAATGTCATAAAGAAGCCGAAAATTCCTAAGGAATTAATTTGTAATGCTTTAATCCTTGCATGGTGCATACGGAGGGTGGACATTTAGGTTGGCATGGCTTTATGCAAGGGCAGGAGAAAGCAGTACTTGCACAGTGGCCTTTTCTCAGGGGTATTGGGTTCTTTGAATTGAGGGTGCATTATTTTCTGTAGAATTTTGACTTACAGCTGTGGCCATTTGATTGTTTTCTCTGCTAGCCTTTGGTTTGTTAGAGAGCAGTTCATGGAGTAGAAGTGCATTCAGATGAGATCTTCTGTGTCCCTGATGGCAGAAACTGGACTGAATAACCCTGTGCTCCTGTGAATGCTGTTCTTCCCTCCTGACCCAAGCTGCCCCTTTCCTACCAGATGACTGGTAGTGTTACTCACCTTATTTTGCATTTGAAACACATCTGCCTGTTTTCCTCCCTCCATGAAAACCCAAGGACCAGGGAGATGGCTTGCTCCTTAATGCACAAGCCTGGCCAAGCAACTTGTCCTACATATTCCCAGTGGTTTTATTCCAGGATTGTTTCTCCTCCCCCACTCCTGTTTTCAGTGCCCTGAATCTGCATTTAACTAGTTCTAGCCCTGAATATCTACCCGGTGGCCTGTCACTGCCTGGAGCAGATGTAGCACAAACGATTGACCCTCTCCCTTTGGCAATTCGGCTTTGCACAAAACAGCCAATAAAGTGGAAAGGGCTGGGCAGCCGATTATGGGAATTAGCTTGAAGCTGTATAGTTTTATGGTCTGAGATAGGGGAGGAAGTGTTTGCTTAAGAAAGAACGCAATTTCATTCTCCTGCTGCCTGCTATGGAGGATGACAAATTTTCAGAAGTTACAGACTAAAAGAATAGCATATGTATTAGCCAGACATAGCTCAGACTGGAGGCTGTTAGCTCATTTTCCAGTGACTGAAGCTGGAGTGTGTAGCTGTGCAGGTCATTATCTGATCTGTCTAGAAATTCTCTGAAAAGACTTGACTGAAGCCTCTGTAGACATTCTGTCTCAGACAAGGCTTGTTCTCACTATTTTCTGATTATCTTGTTCTGCTTTGTGGTACATACATCATGCTTCTAATAAAAAGCATGTTTTTTCTCACTTCTGCTGGTGCTCTCATTGTCTGTATAGTAATTGTTCCCTCCTGGGAATTGTTTCCCTCGGCACCCATGCATTGCAGAGTTCCAGTGACTCTCCTTGCCTTCTTTCTTCCCACATAAAACATGCAGTTTTCTGGGCCTTCCCCTGTGCTTTTCTTCAGACACTTCTACAGGTATATTGGCAAAATCTTCCTTTATAATGATTGCTTCTTGAGCTTCTCTTTCCATCCTCTCCACAATGCCATGTTAGCCCCAGGACACAATATAGTGTCCAAGTTAACATATCCTAATGATCACCTAGAAAGTTGGATATCTTTGACCTTTATGTATAGGATGACAACCTGAGGAGTTTGATCAGACAGATTTTATAATAGATTGGCCATACTGCTAACCAAGATYGTATGAAAACACATCTGCTTTTAGTGGGGTTCATGACTGACAGAATGTGGTTGTCAGACATCTTCACTCTGTTGGGGGTTGTTGGGGTTTTTTTGTGGGTTTTTGTTTGTTTGGGGTGGGAGGGGGTGGGGGGGTTTTGCCTTTTTTGGTTTGGTTTTGTTTGTTGGTTTTGTTTGGTTTTGCCTTTTTTTTAAATCACACTAACCTCCCACACAAGTATTTCTCCCAGCACTCTGAAATAGCTCCTGGGGACCAGGCTTTTTTGGGCCTGGAGACCCTTCTCAGTTTGCTTGCTGAAGCTGACCTGTTTGTTCTGCAATGATTGTATTTTCATGAAAAGAAAGCAATAGATCTTGTGGGTATGTAGTTTTTATTGGCCTGTGGTATCTGAGACCTAGTTTCTAGCTCTGGCTCCAGTGAACTCTTGTACGTTTTTTATTAGTCAGTGACTGGAAGAAGCACATAAACAGGAGTGCTGGTCTGAGTCTTCTCTCTCCCACGTGAGTTTGTGTTGGAGTGACTGTTCTCACTTAGCACTGGTAATTTATTCAATTTGCTTCAAACTGCCGTAGACTCAAGCAATAAGTTCTGAATCGGGTCAATTTGGACACAACAGCAAAATGTAAAAATAATACAAGCTAACATTGTGCTCTGGAGAATACCAGCTCCTGGAAATGCAGTGATCCAGTCTTTGGATTCAGCCCCTCATGTTGACAGAACATCATTGCAAGCATGCTTCTTGGTTTGGCTCTTTTAAATCTTGGGCTTGGTCTGTCTGTCCCAGAGTTACTGTGCCTCTAGATTTAAAATCCTTTTCTTGACACCTAAAAATAACCAGCAAACCTATGCTGAGATGAAAAATGAGGCAGCTTTTTCTCACCTGAAAAGGCTTCCAGTGCTAAAAGTTTTCCCAGTTGCACTCTGCTCTGCCAAACACATTTTTTCCAGATGCTGTTTTTCTAACCATGTGTTTAAATCAGTGGTATTGAGTATTTCCTTTTTGGCATGCAGGTTATTTACCTAGGCATATAAATAAAAGTACCCTAAGGCTCCTGTTTTTGTGGATGTTGGCCACAGGTAGTTCTTCACAATGGTGGGACATCCTGATTGAAACTGTAGAACAGTAGCTGTAGTTCAGTGATGGATAAAACATAGTGAGAGAGGAAAAATGTCCTTACAAATGCTTGGAAATAGTCTAGCGGAACATTTTATGTTTAAATCATGATGCACTACACTTGTACTATTTCAGTGAACTTTCAGAGGACAGTACATGGATTTAGAACTCAAAATGCCAGTTTTCCTGCCCAACATCTCAGTAAGCTCTCCTGGAAGCTGCAGAGCTGATGCAGGCAGGGCTCCCAGCTTCCTACCTCTCCTGCCATCCTCTGAGCTGACCATTTTAAACTTGGAAATTTCCAGTCCTTAAACGAATCACCACACCAGGTCCCAGTGATCTTGGCAATACTAGAAGCACTGCTCTGTGATTTATGTTTGCTGCCTAGTGGCTTGATGCTTAACAGCAGCTGCAAAATGGACTGGATTCTTATGAATTTCCTGGTCGGTGGTGGGTAGCAGCATTATAATCTCAGCATTTTTCAGAATTTCCTGCATCCTCAGCCAGTGATCCTGGAGTGATCACTTTCTTTGGAAATACTGCGGCCTGAAAAGATTCGGGTTGTAAATAATTTGAGGTTTCAAATTTCTTCCCAGGTTAAGAGAATTCATGTCTAGCAAAAACTATCTGCCTTTTTCGGACATGTCTGGTATGACCACGAATGGAAAAAAGATATCAGGTTTTATAAACCACTGGACCCAATCCAATGCTATGCTTAGTTTGGAAAGGATATAAACCTTTAACTTGCTTGATATGAAGTGCAGGTCCAAGGCTAATGTGAGAACGTGTGGCAGTGAGAACAAGCAGCATAGGCATTTGGAGCATTTTTGAGCCTGCCAAGTATTGATTGGTAACGGGAGGGAATGAGTGGAGAAGCATTTCAATTTGGCACCCATATGGGATTCTGATGCTGTCACAGTGAATTAGCAGCACTTTCTTTTCCCTGTAGTCCATCCCAGGCTTTTGTCATTGAAGTATCCCCTTTGCTCATATCAACTTGTTAAAAGACAAAGTGGAAAAAAACCCAAATAAATTCCCAGAACTTTTGCCCCAAAAAAGCCTGATTATGTTATGCTACTATCCTCTGAATGGAGACTGAACAGTACTAACGACTGTCACAGCATAAATGTTATAGGGGATTCAAGCTACAATTACTCATTTTGTACAGTCACTTAATCCACTAATGGGGAGAAATGGGACAACAGTTTAAGAAGGCAAGAGAACTGTCAGAGATTATTAAATCTGTTGGGATCATTTGGTTTAGTAGTSTGTCTTGACCCAAGTACATGCTTCAGCTAATGCAACAGACTTAATGCCTCTGGTAATTAGAGCAAGAAGAGATGGGTCATCATTAGCAACTAGAAATTCAGAGTTGTATTTCATCTGGAAGGCAGCATCTTCAACAGGGCTTATTTGTTGCCATTGCAGATCATCTGTGAGTCACAAGTGGTACATTGGACTGACTCATTTGTGTGATTTAGTAGAGGCTTTTTAATACATGCTCACTGTTCCGTATGAATAATTTTTCTAAATAGTTGCCCAACAGAAAAAGGCACAATATTGGACAAGCCCATGCAGTTAATACTACTGCTCTTATTTACAAGATGTTGGTGATTTCTTTATTGTTATGCAGTTCACAGTTCAGATTACTTTTGATTGTAGGTTTGAAATGTCTTTGTCATATCTGTGAAACTGAAGAGTGCAGAAAGGAAAGCCAAGCAAGCATGGAAAGCATCAGTAATTGGCGTCTTCAGAAGATACAAGAGCCAATCTAATACCATTCAAGGCATGTATTCACAGAATACTTTTACATGGGTTTCACAGATTCACAGTCATATTCCGTTCTGGATATTGCCAACAGCATGAATGAAAATGATATGATATAGATTCAGTGTTTTTGCAGATACTAGGAAATCTCTAAATTTTCTTAGAAGAATTCTGATAAGTAAATGAAGATGCAGGTACAAAGGAAATTAGCCACAAGGTTACTGAACAAGGTACTATGAAGTGGGAACTGAAATAATATAAATGGAGGGATGTAATGTAGCTGAACCATTTCAGATGATGCAGATCAGCAGGCAGGGAACTGTGACTTGAGAAGACCAAAATATTGAAAATGCTGGAGAGAAACTGAATAAATCAATGGATGCTCATCAAGCAGAATTTGGGTGTTTGTGGTCGGCTAATTATGTAAGGGATGCTGATAACCTCCTCAGGGACACCACCAAAGGAGGGAAGGAAGGTTGCAGTGCTTCAGCAAGAACTGTCTGGAGAAACTGTCTCTCAAAAATGTCTGTGCCCAGACTCCAGGGGGGGCTTAAGGCACTTTCAACAATCAAGAGGAAAGATAGCGATTCAGAGATGTCAAAAAGGTAGCCACTCTGTGTGGATGGGAATCTCCTTAGAAACAAGTATACTTGGGGAGTTTAATTCACCAAATTAACAAAGTTCAAAAGGGCTCTGGGTCTGTGACATCTGATGGATTGTGAGCTAACTACAACGGGGAGACCTTTTCTCTTTTTGTCTTCATGTGGTTGCCTGGCTTCAGCAGAGTGCTTTGTATCTCCATGAGGCTGCTGTGAGCTTCTCACAACTGAATGGATGAGGTTGGAAGGGGTCACAGTGGGTCATCTGGTCCACCTCCCTGCTCAAGGAGGGTCATCCCAGAGTACATGGCACAGGATTGCATCCAGACAGTTCTTGAATATCTCCCGTGAGGGAGACTCCACAGCCTCTCTGGGCAACCTCTTCCAGTACACAGTCACACGAACAGTAAAGAAGTTCTTTCTCATATTCGGGTGGAACTTCTGTCCATCAGTTTCAGCCCATTGTTACTTGGCACCAATGAGAAGAGCCTCACTTCATCTGTGTGACACCTTCCTTCTTTCCTTCTGTGGTTCTTGAAGAGTGAGGAACAAGAAATARCCTTTCTCCACTCCTTCTTGCTGGTGCACCTGGGGAATTAAGTTGTAGGCACAGAGGAAATGTTTTCTCAGGAGATTGTGTTTATCAGCCTTTGGAGCTYGGATCCATCTCAGGTTTTCTCCATCTTAGTCTTACTTTATACAAGCACTGTCATGATAGATGGTTCCTGAGAAGGACCAGTCTGATGGAGGTTTCACTGCAGTTACACTGCATCAGCTCAGTAGATATCACTGGAGAAGCCTGGTTGCTTCCCATTTTGTTTCTACATCCTCTTTTATCTATGCAGATGTTCCTATTTCTTCTCTTCTTTGTCTGTACTCTTTCCTTCTGATGCAAGTTTTTCCCACAGTAATATTCCCTCCTCACATGTGGTCATCTGCCTCTACTTTTCTGCTGTGTTCTGTGTTATCTGGTCCTCACGTGAGAAATGCAAGTTCTTGTGATGTCTCTTTTCCTCAGTGAGGTCAAGACTGACTGCTGTCTCCCATACCACTCTAACCTGTGCTTTGCTGGTGGTGTAAGGGCCTTTATCAGTTGTAGTATTTTCTGTCAGCCAAGTAGCACTCTTCCCATCCTATAAGTAGCATAATGCGTGCTACTTACAGGGTGAAAATAATGTGTGGATTTCCACAGGCACTCGATGCAAGTTAGCCATTTGCTATGATCTGCATCCAGTTCTTGTAAATGTTCTTCTCCTTTCTTTCTTCAGATTCACTGAGGTCTAAGGAAATGATGAAGCAGCAAATCCTTACAGCTGGAGCAAGGAATCCTCAGAGTTAAGAAAAAGTTCTGTTTGATATTACTTTTATATTTGGTTTCTTGTTGTTTTTTCCTCTGCCATCTCCCCTTGCACCTCAACAGTGAGGATAAGAGAGAGTTATTTATTCTTTTCAGATGGCAGGAGCAGGCGGAAACTATTGTTCAGCTCCTTGGACTTCAGTATGATTTTGGGCTTGAACTTAAAACAAAAAGATGGTCCTTGTCCAAGACTTTGCCACCTGTCCTCACAGTGAGATGGGGAAACCGGGGATATCCAGACCTTCTTGGAGAAGTGGTTCCCAATAGAAAAGGATTGTGAACATCAGGTGTGTTATTGTATAAAAGAAAAATGACCGAAAGCACTTCTTCATCTCTCTGCCAGCACCATGGCTCTGGAAAGCTGTCTTGAGGAGAGACTTTATAGGTGCAAGAAAGACAGACCCTTAATCTCTCCTTGCTTCATAATATGCATCTGAGGTTCTGGGTATTGAGGTAATATGGGGTGTCAGGAGTGTTAAGGAAGTTGCTGTGTGTGCAGCTGGCTGGCTGAGGGGGCATGAGGGAGTTAATGCTTTAGGGGCATACTTTTAATGGAATCTGACTCTTTAAAGGGCTAATTCTCCTCCCTTCCACACTCTGCTTGGACTTAATATCATCCAACTTGCCCCTACAAGTTCCTTTCCAATTCACTGTTCCACTCACCTTCTTTCAGATCCTGCCTTTTATTGGGCTTCCCTCTCAGAGCTTGCACACACTGCTGGCCCCTCAGGGGAAAGAAAGCCAGTAAGTCTTGAAGTGAGCAAGGATGTGGTATGAGTCCCTAAACACTGGGCAACCAAGGAAATCTTTTTCACTGCCCAGCTCTCGTGGAAGCTGGTTTGGGAAGTAAATGCCTACATGTCTTTGTGAAGGAGTCCTCAAGTCYCTTGGCAAAAAACACGATGGCAGATGCCTGGCAGAGAAAGATTTGCTTTGTAGGTGCTAGGGAAGCAGATGTCCCACAGGTACTGGTGCTCCAATTAATTGCTTAAATTAATGTGCTTAGTATTTGATTGTTAATGAAGAACATCCTGAAGGATAACTAGCAACAGTGTCTGTCCTGAGGTAGCAGCCAGTGCCCACCCAAGTGCTGCCTTTTGCCAGCTGCTCCAGAGGTAATAAATCAGTCAAGGGATGTCAAAGTTCAGTCTCCAGGGGGAAATAGTGATTATATTCAAAAGTGGAGTGTGCCTGCCTTAATAAGGAATGCTTAGCAGCATGGGATCTCATCTCTATACTCTGTCACTCCCTTCCATGTGCTGATGTACCCTTCTTTCTAAAAGCCACCAAGCCTCACTGGATCAATGAAGCCTGATCAATTGTTTTTCCCTCTGAGTTATCCATATGGGGTTGTTAGCTGAGCTGCTGGCGGAAAACGAGAGGCAGCTTTCTGTCTGTTTACTGTAAAGAAAGCCAAGCRAGCTACAGGAGGGGACAGGCTGCACGATATTTACTGTCAATACAACCGGAGAGCGAGAGGAGATATAAGGAGAGGGGAGGAGAGGGGAGCAGGGGCTGCAGACTGCAACCCCAGTGAAGAATATGAGTGTAAAAATACCCATGCGTTTTCAGATGGAAAGAGGGTGGATTGAAGTCAACAAGGGATAAGTGAGAGCATTCAAGAAAGGGTCTAGTGAAGGACTGGTGAGGCAGGGATGTACTAGTGGCATGCAGAGTAATAATGCTCTGCATGAGCATTCTGAATCTGCACTGCAAACTGAAAAGCACTTCCAGATCTGCCCTGAGACAGAGCAGTAGCTGGGCTATTTTTGTCTATGCCTACATCCAAGACCCACCATTTGAAAGTAATAGATGAACAATAATGATTGAACTTAGAAAATAATATTGGGAGCTAGTTTTCTGAAGCAACTGGATGTTACCATTGTAACTCAGACCAGAAAAAGGAAGTAATTAAAAACAGGCATACTTCCTTGCTTCTCTCTCCTCTTCTCCATCTACAAATTAGAATTAGGTGATCTGAGCTTCACAGGGCAAGAAGGCTCTGAGCAGCTCGCTCTGAGTGTTCCTCTACTTCCAGAGGCAGGTGAACAAGTGAAGAGAGAATTCACACTTTAAAGAGCAGCGAAGACCATCTTGCCATGAAACCATTCACAGATGAAGATGTAGAAATCTACATCCAGAGCAAGGTAAGGCTTTATCTGTCCAGATTTTCTGTCTCCCACACTAGGTGTTGATTCTGAAGGGTGCCAAATTTGACAGTTAGTTGCTCGCCTGCTGTCTTCCTTTCTGAGACAAGATTGGGTGAAGTTTCATGAGAACTGTATTTCTAATGAGATTTCTAGGTTTCTGTTGCAGAATCTTATCAGCTGGTAGCCTAATTTTTCAGAGTGCTTGTCCTCTTCTTCTTGAGGTATCCTGAATTTTTGTTTCTGATCTGGAATTTCAGATGTGAGACTAGCTGTAATTGCCAGCATTTAAATCTAGGGAAAGGTCTTTGCCTCTCTCCCTGTCTGATGGTCTTGGCTTGGCTGAAACAAGACCAAAACCACACCAGGCACTGCCTCTAAGAAAGATTCGTGTAGGAACTAGAGAGACAGACAGATATTGTTAGAATTCAGTCATCAGTCTGTCACCTCAGCTAAGGATACTTCTCTATATACCATGATTAAAATAACGTCTCATTAGCACATGCAGACTGGAACCACATTTCCTATTTTATGAGATATTCCAGCACTCAATTTTTTCCCCTTTATGAAATGAAGTAAAACAGAATAAAATCATCTGTGAAACAATACTGTTTAGTAAAAGCACTGAGAGCCATAACATTTTTTAAAAGCTGACGTTTCATCACAGTACTTAGCTAGATCCTGTTTTATAGCCTGCTTTTGCCAACAAAATGCAAGATACCAAAGTGACAAATAATTTCGAAATGGAAAAGTGTAAAGTTTTATTTTCTGTAAAGGATTACATATTCTAGTACAGTGAAAGGGCTGGTAAGAAAGGTTTGTTTTCTCTATGGAAATGTTTTGGTGACAAGTATGAATGTTCTCACAGAAATATACCTTCTTCAGCCGTGCAGTGTTGTGCACGGGAAAATCATTCCCTCAGAACCTGTTCAGTGAGCTGTAACGCTTCTCTGATGATTTAGCGAACGCTTCTCCGATGATTTAAAAAGCAGAGCTACAAAGGAGGGAACAGAGGGAAGCCATGCACAGGAACATGCTCATATGACAGCCATAAGTACAAGGAACAGAAGCAGAGTGTAGTTAAGTGAAGTTCATAGTTGCCAATATTTTAGGTTATACTGAAAGTCTGTTTTCTAGCAGCCCTCCAGATCTGATGGGTTCCTAGTTTCTGCCTGCTCTGGGAGTCTCTTGTTCAAGTGAGGCTGCCTAACCTTCAGGCAGCCCCAGTTCAGCTTGTCAAATGCTGTCTCTTTTTGGAAATAGGTCAACCACCTGCTGCAATGAATCTCTATAATACCAGAGATTTTTTCCTTAAGCCACTCATCAAAGGAAAAACTCAAGTGCATAGGGAGTGGATGTGACTGGGTAAATAAGAGAAAGCCCAAATGTTCTTAACGGTTCCTGATAAATCCCAAGCCTGCTTCTTTCCTGCTTAATAAAACCTTACTTGACCTTGTTCAGGTTTTGCGCATTTGTTTTGGTGTGATTCTCCAAGTTAAGACCTGGTAAGGAGAATGTCAGTAGGTCACAGAAGTGACTGTCCAGCAAAGACCTTATGCTGTCTCTTCTCCCAACATGTCTGTGCAGGTGCTAAAGGCATCTGAGATAGATGCCTTGGCTCTTCAGAAGCTGCACTCGTGTTCTGTCTTCTGATTTTTATGCCCTCCCTTCCGTAGGAAGGTTATATTTTCCAACAGGATGATTAGGGAGCTAATTACAGTTAGCTAATTGTAGTGAGYGCTGTCTGTCACATGCCCCTTGTTCTTTTATCCCTGCTCCAGTGATGAGRAGAACATGGAAAGAGGTGTTTAGTGGTGTCTCCCTCAATAGGTTTTTTGAGAGTCTATACTCTTATAAAGAATTCATGACAAGTGCTGTAGCCTAGCCAGTAGGTGACGAAGGCAGAATTAAATGAGGCCAGGTTGGGTTGGATGGATTCTCCCAGGATACTGGAGGTGGCTGAAACTGTTTCTAGCAGATACCCCTTAGAGAGAACAGA
Source organism: Amblyornis subalaris (assembly GCA_018881555.1). Classification (NCBI taxonomy): domain Eukaryota; kingdom Metazoa; phylum Chordata; class Aves; order Passeriformes; family Ptilonorhynchidae; genus Amblyornis; species Amblyornis subalaris. The sequence continues at coordinate 3,139,701 of JACAXG010000058.1, forward strand.
GCATGAGCAATGCATACAGAGGGCACTCTGGGTCTCCATTTGAGCTGACCCACTGTGAGATTGTATACTTTTAATACTTTTCAGTAGAAAAAGTCTATTTTTTTGTCTAAAAGCTCTTAGAGATGGACAACTTTCTCTGCCACTCAGCATTCGCTTGCTGGAGAAACCATTAGGTATCTTGTTGAGCAAGACAGGCTTATTGGACTGTTCTTAGGAGTTGTTCTGGATGAACAAAAATAAGGTGGAGAAAATAGCTATAGATACAGATGGAGAAGTGCCATAAATGAAAGCTGAGATGAGAAGGTGAAAATGAACATGGGCTAAAATCTTTCAGTGTAAATTTTTTTTGAAAAAAAGTACATGTAAGCTAGCTAAAGCTGGTCTTAGAGAAAAGGATTAATTGGAATGAGGAGGAGGGTGAACTACTAGGGAAATTAAAGGGTATTATATAAACATAAGGAACTATGTGGTGTTAGCATAGCAAACGAACAGGATGTCAAGGGTAGATGAGAGCCCAGTGAAGGGAACATGATACTGCTGTCTGATGTATTTCCCACTTTCGAAAGCTATTCAGGCTTAATAAAAGTACTGTTAACTTTGTTGTCTGAGGGGGGAGGGAGGGTATTCAAACTCTGCTCATCTTCAAGTTCAGTATTAGTCAATTGCTATTCATTGGTTAACTGGTCTTAGGCAAGCACTAGTCCATTTTAGTCTATTGAATGGTCACTTGTTGTGAAGAAGTGAATCTGTTTGTCCCCTTCCAGGGCCTGGGGACACATTTCAACACACTTGAGTGTTTTTGTCTGGTAGTTCAACATTTGACATAAAGGTGTCCAAAAGGGATTTTACTTGTCAATGGTATTTTTTAAAAGGGAAAAAGTGTTGTTTATATGCTGAAGAACATGCTGAAAAAACAGGACACAGAAATTTTAGAATAGTCACAGACTGGCTTGGGTTGGAAGGGACCTTTGAAGATCATCTAGTGCAATCTCCCTGCTGTGGCAGTGACACCTTTCACTAGACCAGGTTGCTCAGAGCCCCATCCAGCCTGTCCTTGAACACTTCCAGGTATTTGGCATCTGCAGCTTATTTGGGGAACCTGTTCCAGTGCCTCACTACTGTCACAGTACAGAATTTTTTCCTTATACTTTTGCTTCCTTTTGGTCTTTGATGATAACAAAAGACTGTATCAATTATGTTTGACTGTGGCAATTATGCTTCATCATTTACTTTAGCCAAGTGATGATCTCTGTTTCTGATTTTTTTTTCTTCCCTGCAAACAGTAAGATTTAGTAGAATATGGTGAGGAAGAAGAAGAATCAAGAAGAAAGCAATAGCTGCAACCCAATGAGATGAAGCGTAAGATACAAAAAAGGACAGTAAACAGTCTTAATATCTCACTCTGTATAAGCAATTCTGGTTGTATAAGTATTGATGAATATGTAAACGAACTTCATTAACAGTAGCTGAATCTCCTCACTTTGGTAAATGTGTAAGGATATTTGGGAAATATTAAATGTCCTTTACTAACATGGTTCCTCCATGTTCCTCCTGTTGAATCTCCTTGTTCGGATTGTGACCATCCCCTTAAGTTCCATTCATTCTTAGTCRTAAGTGAAGGCTCAGGTTCATCTTATATTTTTCTGAGTTGTCCATCCCTCACCTAAGTCCTTCCAAGACTCAGACATTTAACTGAAATAATTTTCAATCATTAATTATGCTACTACTTCTTGAATTGAAGAACCATCCATTGAGCCACAAAAATACCTAGTCCCCAGTGGGACCAGCTGTGAAAAGAAGCTTTCTTACCATCTAGGAGTAGACTCTCATCTGTCCTTCAGCTATAAAGACAGTGTGGATACTTTAGTGTATAAGGTGGGCACATAAATGATGCCACATCTACCACCTGACTAATGCACAGTTCTGTAACTCTTGAAGTCTTGTCAGTTCTTGGAATGAAACATATCCTGTCTCTGAGAATGGCTACTATATGCAGGGGAATAACTGGCTATTCTGCATCAAATGAATAAGGAGTGAGACTGTAGCTGGTTGATAACAAATTTATCCATGTAATGAACCCTTTTCCYTCCATCCAATGGTGTTGAAATGGAAATATCAATGAATGCTCAGTAGTCTTGAATATTGGCCCTTTGGTATTCACTGGCTGTGTCTCATGGTAAATTGGTTGCAACACACAGGGAACAGTAAGTTTTATTCCCAGTGCAGCACAGGCACAAATGTTTCAGGATGCTTTAAGCTGATTGTGCGTTTCCCACTGGAGACAAAGACTGCAACTACCTGTAACATGAAGTGTCTTGCCTGGAACTGACAGGTGGAACGGCGACATTACCTGGTCTCCAAAGCTGTGGAGGAGGTGCAGAAAATCATCCAGCAGCTGACTGCAGAGATCAGCTACAAGGCCGTGCGATTCCAGGCTATCTCCAACTCTGGCATTCACAATGAGAACATTAAGGTAGGAACAAGAGCTCTAATATACTCTCTGGCAATCAGAAAGTGATTTCTCCRTTGTGTAAGTGTTTATATGGGCAGGTACCTCACCCAAAACACCACAGACAGTGTGCTGACGCTTCACTGTGGGAGTTCTACTGACTGGGTCATTGAGACTTACTCATGGACACCTCACAGCCAGGGGAGCATCGGAGAGGGACGGGTAAATCAGGCACAGCCTCTTTTTGCAGCTGCTGTGTTTACAAAGAGCATCTATTGCCAGAGCTGTCAATCTGCAAGCAGAAGCCAAAGCTCTTTGGGAGACAGAAAGAAAAACTTGTGCAGCAGTAACGTAAGAAAAAATGCTCATGCCTTCATGAGCCATGACTCATATTTTTCACAGGTGGAAAAGCTGTCAACTCACTAAAAAAAAGAAAAGAAAATCAAAAGTCCTTCTTCTGCTATGAATATTAGAAAGCTCCTTCCGAAAAATATGTCCTTTGTCATGGATTGGAAGTTCTTTTTTATTGGGAAAAAATATGCTAATTAATGGGAGAAGTAAGTAGCCTCCCCGTTTTAGAGCTTCAAATGCAAAAATAATAATGTCCTGTCCCAGCTGTGACAGAAGAAGACCGGTTATTTCCTCTAACTCCTTACCACAAAAGGCAGCTAGTGTAAAGATACAAGAAACAATCTTTTTCACCTGAACTGGTTTAAGTACTCTAGCTATGCCAACCATTGTACTAAATCACAGCCAGTTACAGGTCAAAACACAAAGCAAACATGTAAAAGCATGAGGCAACTTTTGCAGCTCTCTCGGGTTGAAAGGGAAGAAGTCTGTGTATGAAGCTGCTGGAAGGGTATGGAGGTGGAGGCAAAATATAATCCCCCAGTCTGAAATGTGGCTATTGCCCTGGGAACAAAGACATTCAGATTAATAGCTTTTCTGGAATTTCACATATCCCAGATCATGTGGTCTTGTCAATAAGTATGGTCACAGTGACGTAAAACAGTGCCACATCCTGGTCCACGTGTTCCTTAGTGCCAGAGTCTGCCAGCCACCTCTTGTGCTGGAACAAACCTGCTTGGCTAATGAGGTCTAACACGACCAGGGTCAGGGTAAATTGTTGCTCTAAAAAGCAAAGAACAAAACCACTAAAGCAATATATTCTGAGCAGTAACTTGGTGTTACAGTAGGCTGATCTGAACAAATTCTGCTTGAAAGAAATCCTCAAAGTTTATTTTCTTAGAAGTGGCAGATTTGTTTTTCATGCTTAACTGAACTCCATGTAATAAATCTGTGGAAGTAACACTAGGAGGACCTGACTAACTTTGTCCTGTAGGTATGGGACAGCAAAGAACGGGTTGATGAGAAATTATTTTGCCTTGGGCTGTCTGCTTTCAAAAATGGGAAACTTTAGTATCATTGCTGACATAATTCAACCTAGAGGAGACTTGTGTCAAGGGAAAGTCAATGTATTCATTATTCTGTGTTTAATTTTGCAACATCTTTTTTTTCCTGTCAGTTGAATTTACAGTGACTTTTCAGAACTTTCAGCTTCTGGTTAAAAGGAATCAATTTCACATGGTGAGAAATCTAGATTTGTTGAGAAGCCTCAAGCTCCCTTCTAAATATGCARGACTGAGTGGAGAATAGTTAAGAAAAGTCTTTAGGTGCTCAATGTTTTTCTGTAACCCACACAACAACAAGTCACTCTTTGATAAAAAGCCTGTATTAAAATTCGGATCAACCAGATTATTTAATTTTTAAAACTTTTAAGTGTTTGTTTTTATTGTGGCCACCATTTTTGCAGCTGCCAACTGTGTGGGCCTGATGCAAAAGCTGTGGAGGCTTCAGTAAAGTTAAAATGAACTGGTCCAGACTAATCCCTGGTACAGCACTGCCCAGTGGCATTCCCAAGTGTTTAACTGTAATCATGGTGAGGGCAGGGGGGGATTTTCCTTTAACAAACAGGCTCCAAGGAAGCTTGCAGCTTTGCTCTGTGACTGAATGACCTGGCACGCGCTTTCTCTCTGCTCTGTGTACTTCCTGTTTTCCTTTCTGCTTCTCTCAGGATCAGCCAGCTTTACTGGCCAAGTGGTCAGCTATGCTTCGGAGGAAGCGCCCATTCCACCCATCCATCCAGGTACAAAGCCTTCCTGCCACCTGGTGCCTGACAGTCCATGTGCTTGCTTCTTCCTCACCCACCAAACTGATCCTTCCATGACTGTTTCATCCTCTGCACCAGAGACTTGCTTTTTTTCTCAAAGCATAATTATTTTCTTTCTAACCTAATGTTTCTGCCTCCCTGGAACAGCCTGGACAGGTTCACAAGAATGAGTTTGTATTTAATTTGCCCAGCATACTTCAGACAGGATTTTAATACAGTAGAATTGGCCATAATTTACACACCCCAGATGTGAAGGCTCTTGCTCAAGCCTGCGACTTGCTGTGCCCCATGACACATAAGGCCGTCGTGTGCCAGAGCACAGGTGTGGGACTAAGATTTGTTTAAGCCAAGAAGACACCAAGTGCCCAGCTTTACAGTGCCATCCCCAGCCTTGTGTCTTCTGCTGTTTCCTGGTAAGCCCCGGGTGGAGGGCCCTTGTGACTTGCATTTGCAGGCACTCACATAGCACATGCAGCTCTTCCCTTTACAATCGGTTGGGTGCCAGTTCATACAAGACAGCATTTTGGTATGGGAGGGAATGGTTGTTTGCCTGCAAATGTGGCTAAGGCAGTGAGAGGAGCAGTAACTGCATGACAGCCTTTGTAGTTTTTCCTTATGGAGCATAATACTCTGCTTCTGAGCTGCTCACAGGATTCCTCAGCCCCACCAAACCTGATGTGTGCAGGTCATGTCTGAGGTCAAGCCACTCCCCCACTCACTGGGGTCAGAATCAGCCTCAACAATAGTGTCCGGGGTCAGATGTGGTCTGTTGATTCCAGGCAAGTCCAGAGTGGCCAGGTAGGTCTGAGGCCAGGCTGAGAAGCCATTCTGCAGGTAGGACAACAAGGTCTATGATCAGGCACAGGCACAGCTGTTGTACAGTTGGAGACCAGCACTCCTTTGATATAGCCCAGRACTGAGCTGAAATGGGGGTCCCTCCCGTGGGTAGAAGTCCCAGAAAGACTGCTTAGGGACACTAAAGCCTGTTAGTGCCCTCAGGGCCCTGGCACCTCTGTGGTAGTATTTTAAATAGCTGAGCTACCAGGAAGGTGACCAGAGTGTTTTGTATTATTACAGGAGAGTGACAGGCATGATTTGTTCACCTTGGGTGTAACCACCTCGCAGCAGCGGCTGTCACTTCACATCCTGCTTGTGCAGCAGCTTCCTTATTCGTGCCAGTGTAAGTTAGGCTTGGTAGCAAGTGGGCTTGAAAAGCTCCTGAGCCAACACGGTAAAAATCTGAAGGAATTTGAACACCCTCTCTGGAGCCACAACTGCCAGATGCTTCCAAAGTAGCACTTAGACATTGTGCCCTGGGCCAGCATGTCATTTCGTGGTATTTGTGTCACCTTATTCTTTCTTTGAAAATACTGTCTCAGAGCTGGTTTTTATTGAGAAATAGTTGTTCCCAAAGTGAGGCAAATTAATTGTCTGGCAAACAAGCCTGTTTGAGAGTTCCTTACCTATTGGTTACTGCCTCCATCCTTACACTATTTCTGTCTTGTGCTCAGCAGGAGAAGCAGTTCCATACAGTACAGCTGGCCAAGACCTGGACTTACTTCTGAGAGTGCCACTGCCTGTGTAGGCTCGGGCATGTCACTTACCTTATGTCTCTGAGCCTTTAACGGACAGTTAAACAGTGTGAAACACTTGTAAAAATAATGGGTCATATTTTGCTAATGTCTGTAGTGGACTTTGAAAGAGATCAGAAACTTTTTGCCATAGTTACTACTAGTATTGGACTCTAGGCTTATCTGAAGTAACAATTGTGAGGTAATAACTTGCACTATTTGGGTTTCCCTCTGCTGGACCTCAAAACATATTCTCTGGTGCCTTCCTGCTCCTTGGAAGTAGCTGGTTATTACATCTCATGCAATTGCAGACTAGAAATAACAAGAAATAAGGGAAACCATGGCAGGTGTGGTGGCAAATCAGCCAGTGAGCTCTTGTCTTCTAAGAGCCATTGCTGTCACATCAGACTCCTTCAAAGACAATTTCCTTTTAGTCTGCATGCTTCCAAGGTAACCCTTAGACAGGTCCTGGCTGTGTTCAACTGGTCCCATCATACCATGATTTTTCCTTCTTTTCAAAACCCTCAGTGTTACCTATTACTTCCTTAACCCCATTTTCCTTACTTTAGCTCATGGATCTACTCTTGTCTCCTCTCTTAATCTCTCTGAACTCTCCTAGGTCTTAGCACCGAGCCAATTCCTCATCACAGTTCCTCTGCGTGGCCTGACTGGGTACAGGGAATGCCAGGTCCGGCACTGGCGCTACTACACCGTGAACGGAGCCAAGCTCCTCTCCTCCGTGCGGGACCCTGAGGAATTGCATCAGTGGCTAGAGGTGGAGCAGTTCTCAAAAAGCCTTCAGCAGTGGCATGAAGAGGATGTGAACATCGAAGGTGATCTGGTTCCAGCCAAAGTCCTTGTCGTCTTCCGGGAGCTGGTGGAGAAGTCGATTGTCTCCTGTAACCTCTCCAGTGAGTTTAGTGGAGACAAGTGTAAGGGAAACCATCACACACACAAAGTGTTTGGCTTGCATGGTCAGTAGCTGAGAAATAGCAAAACCCTCCAAAATCGGGAAGCCTTCTGGTGATTGCAGTGACACACATAGACCTGCACCGAAGATAGAATTCAGTAGTTCTTGGGCTTTTCATACCCAAGGTGTTACTCCTTTCTTAGGAATTTGGGTAGGGTCTCCAGCAACATCACCCTTACAGCTCAACCAAGAGGCAGCCCAGATTTTTAGAACATTTAGGTGTTTCTTTGGGAAAAAATCTCTCTCTACTACAGCACCTGCAATAAATTTACATTATCAAGGAAGGTAGTATAGGAAAATTGGATACATGGACCTGATTAAACCCAGACTGTGGTGCCTCTTCTTGTAGCACGTTTCCAGGATGACTTTACTCATCAGCAGCCTAAAATGCATCTTCTGTGTTTCAGAGCAATAGGAGCCATTTCCATGCATCTGATTGCACTCTGAATTGTAGTCACAGGAAAAAACATGTTAAAGTCAAGCTCTGCTAGATATTGGCAGTTTTTTTCAGGAAATACTTGTTATCATGGAGATGGAAAGGTGAATGGGAATGAAATTTCACCATTGAGGCTTGCAGAAAAGACCAGCTGGAATGGGCTTGCCTCTGAGGCTTTGCTTATGTGAAAGTTTGTGTTGAGCAGCAGTACATCAAGTTGTTGAGCCAAAAAAGGTACTTCCAGAGACCCCAGAGAGTGATGTTTGGGTTGATGATTCTGATGACTTTTTTGTAAAGCCCACTGGAAGGAGATGAGCTAAGGTGAAGTCAGGAGAAGCAATTACCATATTTGTTTGTTTCTGTGAAGAATGAACTTCCTTCATGCCACAGTATGATTAAAGTTACTGAAAAACTTCACTGATTTCATTGCTTCCCTGTTTTTTAATTCTTTGAGCACCAGCAAAATCAGTTTTTGAGGTGTCTCACATTTCATTGGTGGAAAAATAGGTATCACAATTGCAATGCTTTTGGAAATGCCATGAACATATTTACACACTGACACAGCAGTTGGTCTAACACTTTTCAACTGCTTGGGATCCTTGTTGAGAGCTTGGGAGCAGTACAGTTCCTGTTTTGATTCCAGGCTTGGGTCAGCAGGGAAATAACATGCAGATTTTCTGAGGGTTATGAAGTTCTGGCAGGGATGGACTCTACTCTTTGCAAGGTAATACACCCCATGAATTGCTCCTTAGCCCATGACAATCAGTATGAGGTGGTATAACACACTACACTTTAAACTGCTTGTGTTAATCTGCTCAGGCTTTTACCTTGGTGAGTTAGAGCATGATCATGCAATTGGCTCAGACGGCAGAGCTGAAGGGACAGTGATCCYGCCAGAGTGACTGGGAAAGCTGGGGACGGAAAGTTCTTCCATGAACACAGCTGGTCCAACAGGAAACCTCTCACAAAGTCCATTAGTTGCAGCTTTCTTTCCTTTCTGTACTCTTAGAGCATGTTGTTCCTGGAGATGAGCCGCTCTTCTTTCACACTGAGGAAACGTCTTTCCTCCTCCAAATCACCTTGGAACTAATTCTTTCTAACACTCAGCACTTGCAGTGATGGAGCAGTTAACCTTTTTTGCGTGACTGCTCTGCACAGCAGACCATAAATTCTGGCATTGTCTTCTGTGCAAGTGCATCTCCAGACACAAAACTTACAGATACCCCACAAAACATTCTGAACGACTGGCAGTGGTAAGTGTGATCTGGCAACGGTCTGATCTCAGGTTCTCTGAAGGAATAAGAACATCTTCAGATACAAAGCATTCATCTGGTCCTCTCTGATCTGCATTGATCTCCTTGTACTGTACCATTAGAAATGTTATGTTGCACCACTTGTCTAGCTTTATTTTTGAGAAGCTGATCGTCGGATTTAAGAAGACCCACAAGGCAAAAAAAGTGTGATGATTAAGTGTAAAATTGAGAACTTAGTTGTTCTTTCATCTTCTTCCTGTTCTCATTCCCCAGGATAGATTATGACTTTCCGTATACTCTGCTTATGGCATTTAAGAGAAAGTGTTTAGACAGACCAATAGAACTGCAAGGTCCTAGACAGCCACTTGCTTGGCTTGTGGAAAAGGAACGTTTTCATCTATATTACCTTCTCTTGTTGTTCCTTTACAGGTAAAGTGACAGTGCTGGAGAGCTTCAGCTCAGTGGTCCGGGTGGCTGTGGAGACATCAGAATCCCAGGTTGAGGTGGAGCTGGTCCCTGCTGTGGAGATTCCAACTTGCTGGCCTGAAAAAGCCCGGTGGCCTCGTTGCCTTAAGCGTTGGCCATCTCAGGAAAAAGTGCAATGCATCAAGGTAAACAGGGTAAAAAACACCCTTAACTCTGGAATTTATCTCTCAGGTGTCTGGCAGTGGTTTCCCAAAGGAAGAACTGCATGGTGCTGGCAGACAACAGCAGAGTTAGAAGATGTATTCTCTAGAGGACCTATGTTTCAAAATATTATGTTAGATTTCATTTGGATTTTTTCCTCCCTTACAGTGSTGAATTCTATAGAAAAAATCTGAGTTAACTTTTTATTGCACGAGCCTCTAGCACACAGCTCTGCCAGTGCTGACATGCATCGTTCTTGCTGTTCTGCTCTGCCTCATGTAAGCCTGCAGCAATGGGCTGCTGTCCTGCAGTTTTCCCTCTGGTCTAATCCCATCTTCCCCTGCAACACTCATGGCTGGATTCTGGCACTTCAGCTCAGCCCCAGTTAGCATGTTCCTGTAGGTCCCATTCCGCCTTCCAGTCCTGCTCCCCTGTTACGCACAACCTGCTGCTCCACAGCAAAGTGCTTGCAGAGCTGCACCTCTCCGTAGTGGCACTGCTGGTACTGTGCCTGATGGCTCTAGGGCAGGATCTCCCTGCAGTTACTGATACCAGCACACAAGGAAACAACACAAAATGCATGTTTGTTCAACTGAGAATTAGGATGGGGGCATGCCTCATGTTTGCTGCCTCTGCTAACCCTGTTTAGAACATGCTTTGAGAGCTGTCACACATGCTTTTTGTAACCTCCCTCTGCATTGCTGGGAGAAGTTTGCCTCTGATCTGCTGTCACACTTCCCGTGTTGTTCACAGTCGCTGGGTTTCGACCTCTTGGCCCGCTCTAATTATCACTGGCAGCTGTGCTTCTCCCGTGCTGAGCACATCCTCATGGAGGGGCTTGATGAAGATGGTGGTTGTCGCATGAAGTGCTTCAGGGTGATGAGGCAGATGAAGGAAGATGTCTGGTGTGCTGGAAATAAGCCTGTCATCACAGCTTATCACCTTCAGGTAGGCATCACCCTGATACCAACGTACAGTCGCAGTGTCTGTTGCCGTGGCTTCCATCCAGCAATGCCAGAATGTCATGGTGTAAATCGCTGTAGCATCTGTGTAACTTCTAAGGTAACTCAAAACTGCAGTGCCTTTTCATTGCTTTACAGTGGCAAGAAGTTCAGTAAATATATATTCCAAACTAAACAAGAAACTAAAGCCTACAGGAACATTATGATTGCAGCATAAATAATGCTAGAGTTGAGGCCTCTGCTCTGTTTTGACTTCACATTGTAGTATTGTCTGTAATTGCACACTTACCTTTTGCTTCTTGACTATCCCAGCCATCTATATCCCTCTGTCTGTCTGGTGGAAAACTGTGCTTTTTTTCCTTTGTGGATATGCACCAAACAAAACTGTCTGAGGTGAGCATTATTAATGAATTAGGTGCAAACTACAGTTCTGGTGGTGTTCCACCTGGAGTAGGAAGGGAAGAAAGAGGTAAAGGGGTGGTAGCATCTGCCCTGCACCTACTTCAGAGTTCAAGATAGCTTTAAGTGAGATTTGTGACGAAGGGACAGAAGACTCTGCTACAACCGTGTCCCCACATCTGACAGCTGCAGACACCAATAGGCCATGGGCAGCACCATTTGTCAGACTGTGGAGCAATCCTGTTTTGTGGGACTCCATCCCTCTGGAGTTGCCAGGGAGAGGCTGTGCTTTTCCCACCTTGAAGCCTCAAGCCACCAGGTCCCCACAGTAGTTACTGATCTTTTGGTGTCCAAAACCAAGATTTCTCCTAAAGAAAAAGCTGGTAACCATCAAATGTTATTATAGTCATGGCACTACTCTGAGTCAAAATGGAGTAAAAAAAAATGATGAAGCTGATTATAGCTTAGCTGAATGCAGAACTCCTCAGTGCCTGTAAGAACAACCTAGTGGAAAAACTGTCATACGTAAGACAAAGTGGAAAACCATTTAACCATTAGTAACATTTTTTTTACCCTGGCTGAAGGAGCACATGTGCAGGAAGTGCTGTTGCGTGGACTCTTGATCAAAGTAAAAAACTATTTAGAAGCTCTTCAGTTCTTGACTGTAACTGTACTTCAGACTTTTACTGCAAGAGAAGATTGGTTTACCAGACAGAAAGAATTTTTGAAAATTACTTACATGAAAAAGAAAAAAAAGAAGGAAAAAAAGAAAAAGAAAAAATGAGAGAAACAGTCATTGGATAAACGAGCAGTTGGGCAGAGGCTTAGTGTTAGGTTTCTTCACATTCTCAGGTTTCCCCTGTCAGATGTGTCTGACAATTAGGATTAAACAAGACTCCATATGAGAAAGGCCCTCTATGACAGAGGAAATCCTTCCCCCAGAAAGGCCCTCTATGGCAGAGGAAATCCTTCCCCCAGAAGCTGTGAAAGCCTTAGAGGACCAAGTATCTGCACTCATTATGCTTACCTGCATAGGAATGAAGTTCAAGATCTGGAAGTTCAAAAAGATCTAGGTACATTCTGAAAACCAACTCTGTGCTGTTGGTAGACAGCTGGCAGTTAGGGACATAAATTCTGGGGATAAATCACCTGTTTGGCACCTAGCTGGGAATGCAGCAGTTTTCCTTGCCTCCAGAAACTTCATTGCAACTGCCAACTGCCCATGGATCCTGCTGAAGTAGTTTTAGTGTGTCGGAAAGTAACTGCTCTGCAAGTCTTCAAGGAGCAGCTCTCAGAGTTACAGCTTGAATTCCTCACTATGTCTTTGTTCCCTGATGACATTAAAAGAAAAGGCTTTGTGGTTATTGCAGCTATGAACAAAAAATTGTTCGCATTTGAAAAACTATTTGAGAAGAAATTTGTCAGCAGTACGACTATAGAAGAAATTCTACCTTTGTAGAAACAGAAGTCTGTGGTTCTGCCACCTTTCACATATCTCTGGGTCTCTCTTTRGGTTGCTGAATTTGCAAGATAAAATTGGGTTTCAGAGGACAGTTAAGGGACTTAGCAGAATTATTGAACCCAGGATAGGTGACTTGGTACTTTAAAAAGTGTTTTCAGGTTGACCAAGGCAGTCAGTATGGGTTTTTTAGTACAGTAAGTGCAAGTACCTCTAGAAAATTCTTCTCAGTCATGGGAGAGTCTGAGAAAATGCAACATGAGCAGTGTAAAAATAATACTGTAAGTGCAATAATCATATGCATTTTGTTATTTTAACTGTCTATTTCTCAAATGTTAAATTGCATAAAATAAACTTGGGGGAATAGAACATAAGACATGCAGTATCACATGCCAGAAAAAACCAGGCAGCATTTGACCAGAAAGCAAGCCTTGCACCTGCAATAGCTGCTTGGAATCTCAGTCTGTTTAGGATGCAGATCTTTGTGCGTCTTCAGCACAAATACAGCTGAAGCTAACAAATAATTATGTTAATCTCATTATGATTCTCTCCCTCCTTGCACCTACTGGCTTCTACACTTGCATGATAGGCCATTTTCTACAGGCTAAAATGCCTGGCATTTCTACAGAGGCTTCTGCTGGAGGATGGAAAATACGCTGAGATTATTTTAGCAAGACCATTTTCCTTGGGCTCGTGGCTCCCCTGGGAAGAGATCCTAACCAGGCACATCACAGTTGCTCTGCCTGGTCCCCAGAGGAGACTTTAGTTGGGATCCCTCCACTGCAGAAATGTTAACACAGGGAGATAGCAGCGCAAGTCTCTCTGATTTCCAAGGCTGTCAGCCATTTACCAGCACTCAAACTGCCTTAGTAAGCTGTGTGAGCCCTCGACAGAACCTCTAACACATCTTCTCTCCCATCTGCTTCTTGCAGACAGTGCTATTCTGGACGTGTGAAAAATACCCACGCACCAAGGATTGGCGCTGCTTCCCTGAAGCCTTTCTGAGGCTGGTACAGAAGCTGCACAAGTGTGTAAGCCAGCACTTCCTCAAGCATTACTTTCTCAAGAACACCAATCTGCTCAAATATGCCAACACCAGCGACCTGGACCTGGTGGCCAGCAAGCTTGCAGTCTTCTTGGAGAACCCTGTTTTCTGCCTGGACTAAGGCAGGCAAAGGTCTCAGCCCAACCCTGAGTCGATCCCCCACCTCCTCTCCCCACCTGTGGTTGTTCTCCGTGTCCTTCCAGTAGATGTTGCAGCTGGCTTTGTGAGACAGTTGGCACATGCAGCGTGAAAGAGAAGTGTCAAGCTGGCAGCAGTGGGCGGTGAAAACTGATGGGAGGTATCACTTGATGCCCAGCTGATCTAAATTGCTTTCAACAGTGACAGCCTGCCTGGAAGCTACAGCCAGTGAAACCCAACTTTCTGTGTCAGTCAGAGCAGGCAACTGCCTTGTGCTCTGTCTCTAGTCTTGTGGCACCTCAGCTGAAAGGCAGTGCACCRGAGCCTCGCTCTGCTGCCTCTGTAACCTAGCAATATGTATTGTTGCTGCAATCGCCTTTCTCACAAGGACAGCGGGTTTAACTGTCTGCTTACCTCACAGGCCAGCTCTGCAGAAGGGCAGAGGAACATTTCTGAGGTGTTCTGAAACTGGAAGCTTTCTCAGAGGCACTTTGATGCCTCCATCTCCAATTCAAAGCAATCCTGTTCCAGTAGGATCCAGTAAGGAGATAACCATGCTGCTAGTGTTGAAGAGCTCAATGGAAGCAAGAGGAGGAACAGTGGGTTTTGACTCTTCGTTTTTCTCTCCTCCACTTATATTTTTCTTCCAATTGCTTCAAATATGTTTTCTTCATGTTTGCCTTTGCCAGTTGTGTTAGTGCCATACAACCAGGGGGCTTTGACAGAGCAGATTTCACTCSCACCCCTGGCTCCATCCAGCAGGCTGGAGGAGGAGCAGGTGTTTCCCTAGTTGGTAGCACCCACATATTTTTGGGAGTGGTGCAGAAGGAGAATATTTGTCAAAGGCTCTTAGCTCCAAAACCCCCAGTGCTTTTAATATTGTGGATGTTTAAACAGAAAATCAGTTTTAGTATTTCAAAAGAACAGTTTTAGAATGAGTTTGAAGAATACTGGCTTTAATGTTACTAAATCACTGAAACTAAACCAAAGTAAGGGAGGGTTGTTTGCTTTGCTTTGGTTTGGTTTGGGTTTTTTTTTCCGTCGCACCTGTGCAGGAAGGTAAATAAGTCCTTTGCCAAGGCGGGTGGCAGAGATGGGATTTGCATCCCGCGCTCCAGGGAGCCGCACGAGGCGCATCCGTGGCGCGGCGTCGCCCCCTGGTGGCAGACGGCAGTACAACCACGCGTCTCCAGCGCAGCCGCCGCCTCTGGCTTGTTCCCTGCTGCGGGCAGTGCTGGGCCCCGCCGCTCCAGGGACACGGGAACGTCCTGCAGCGAGTCCAGAGCGTAACAAAGCTGGTGGAAGGGCCGACAGGCGTGTCCTGTGAGGAGCGGCTGAGAACTTTGGGCTTGTAAGTTTAGAGAGTGGGAAGCTGAGCGGGGACCTCATGGCCCTCTACAGCACCCTGAGGAGGGGAAGAGGAGAGGGAGGTGCTGATCCCTTCTTCCTGGGATCCAGTGATAGGACACGTGAAAATGGCTTACAGCTTCCTAGAAAGGTAGGTGATTCCCCAAGCATGTTTAAGAGGCATTTGGACATGCTTTAACTTTTGGTCAGCCCGGCAGGGCAGTTGGACTAGATGAACATTGTAGGACCCTTCTGACTGAAATAGTCTGTTCTGTTCTAATCTATTCTGTCATTTCCTTCACCCAAATATAAGAGTAGGCTTTCTTCTACAGTTCTTGAGCAGAGTAGGTATGGGTCAGGAAGACTCCCAACTGTGTGGTCCTTATACTGGTCTCCTSCATCAGATCCCACCCTCTGTAGATCCGACTCTGCCATATAAACTGGCACCCTCTTTGCTCAGATCCTGGGAATACTCTCCGAGTCAGCTTTTCACATGGATAATCACATTGTGTGGAACTGTTTTGAAGAGTTAACTTCTCTAGCTAAACCTTTGTTCTCTGGGCTCCCTCAATGGGACACAAGTGTCAGTTTTGTGATGACACCTCCTGTTAAAGTGTGGCTTTCCTGTTTCCTGTGAGCTGAGCTGTTTCGGTAAAGAGCAAGGAGATGCCAGTCTGCCAGGCAGAGTTAGGCAGTTGTGGCAATGAAGTAATGTCTCCTGTTCCGTCGTGGTTTTGTCTTGTGGTTGAAGGGCTGGCTTTTGAAGTTAGAGGAGGGCAAAAACAGTTTGAAAGGACAGTGAAAAACATTCAGAGCTATTAATCACAAATATGATATCTTACTGCTCTGATGTATGATCCTTTTGGGATTTAGTTGTGGCTGTTGAAGATTTTATCTCCCTTTATAGCTGGGTGAAATAAAATGTTTCAGTGGTGATATCTTAACTTGGATGCAGCTGCGTATCAGAGTCCTCAGTTGCTGTGGTTCACAGCCTGCTGTGGAGCGAAATCATGGGTATGCACCATGTGCTGCAGAGCCATGACATGGAGTGTTCCACTGCTCTGCCAGAGTGGCAGCCTCTTACAGCCAGGAACAACTCAGAAAAGCCAGGAAGTAAGCACAGAATGATGAACCCCTGCTTTAAGCCAAGTCTGCTCAGTTTTTGCTCCATTTTCTTGCTGGTACACAAGCTGACCACACAGATACAGGAACAATCCCCCWGCTTTTTCTCCAGAACAGCAAGACATGATACAGCTGGCCACTAGCAAAGGGTGAGGGAAAAGGCTTTGAAGAAAAGATTCATGTTTATGGGAGTAGTTGAATACAATTAATTCCATCTCAGACATCTTTGAGGTATACTACATACTATCTTATATCATCTAGTGCAGATCTGGTTGGGTGTGTGGGATTTTGTTGTGAGACAGTTTTTTGTGGTTGTGGGAGAATTGTGCAGGAGGTCTCTGATTTTAAAAAAAACAAAACAAAACAAAAAAAGCCCCAACTTGCCAAAATCTACTTGTTGCATTTCTTATCACAGTAAACTTTCTGCAAATACCGTTTCACTTATACACTGAGCCTGATTGCAAAATCATGGCTTCATCCCAAGATTTTCCTCCAGGAAAAGATACCCCATTGTGTTTTGGCTACAGAATAAGTTTTATGTTTCTTATTTATAATTTTTTTTTTAAGTGAGCATTTTGGCAAATACAGACTTTCTTGAAATAGGTTTAATCAGAAGTTCTGTCTTTGTTCAGAACATCTGGAAAGAATGTGATGACCATTTACTCTGCCTCTCTTTTTCATTGCTTTCATGAGTATTTGCTGCATTCGCAGCCTTCACCACAGTCAGCATCACTGCATCTGTCAAAAAATCCAATTGAATGTGTTGCTCTGCCATAGAAAACCCTGCAAACTCGAGATGTTTTAGTCCTTTTACACACTCTGCGTTCGAGTCACTAGAGGGCAATGTCTCGCTGAAGCGCACACACTGATCCAGGATCTCGCTCTTAAAATCAGCATCTTGTTAGTTATCATTGAGCTGAGACAAATGAGCTCGATTAATTTAATTCTAAATTCTGTGGCCAGAATGGAGAGAACAGAAGAGACCATGGGAGAGCTTTCTAATAAAGAGCAAGACTTGGGTAAAAAGTCTCTCAACTCCGGGAGCCACTCCAAGAGCCAGAATATGGATTTATTGTTTCTGAAAGGCTTGCAATAATTCCCAACAGCTTTCGATTGGGAGAGCACCAACAAGCAAAGTGCAGGCAGGGTTCTGGGAAGGAGGGAACTTGCGGGAATAGCCATTGCCCTGCTTCAATAAGGTCCTGCCCTCTCTCCATGGGGCTAGGCCATGACTCCCATGTGTGCCCACCCCTCAGGCTCCTCCGTCTCCCTCTTTTTCTCCCTCCTCCAAAAAAAAAAGGAAAAAGATATTTTCTCTGAGCAAGTTTTCTTATGCCACCCCTTTCTCTGGTGGGAGTGGTCATTTCTGAGTGCACATCATCTCTCTTAGTTCATGGGACCTAGGTGTACACAGAGGCCATTACAGACCATCTACTCACCCTCATTTATACTCCATCTTTTGTTTAAATTGGTGCCCAGCAATGAAGTTAGAGCATCTTGCAAACTATGTTCTCAGTGGGAGCAGCCTGGCCTCTGTGAGCAAAACTGGGACATGGACAATGATAGATAACAGGACAATTCTGCCTTCACACTAAATATTATTTTCCTTACCAATGGTAGGATTTCTGGTTTTGAGGAGAAACATATTTTTTATTATTATATTCCACCCCGAAGAAGTCTCATCTGAGGCCCTTGCTACATCACATGAGACAGTGACACAGCAGCCAATGCTCAAATCATGGTAAGAGATCCCACTCACCCTATCAGGCCAACCTTTGCCATGACTATAGGAGGCGTGTGGTGCCCTTGACCTCTTTGGGGTCTGATGTCTCTGAGTGGAGTTAACATGCACAGTTTCAAAGGAAATTAAACAGCTCCAGGCAGGAAATGTGTTTTAGCCTGTTCTGAACCAAGCCATTGCAGCACAAAGAAATGGACAACACTTTCATCATGTTACAGGTATTTGTCAATTCTGCTCCAAGATACATCTTTGAACTGAAAGAATGGACAAGATCAGAGCCTGGCTTTGAAGGCACCTCCTGGATGGGTGACRAGGAATGCACAGATGCCACCAGAGACCAAGCCTATGGAGAGTGCAGAATGTATTTTTCACAGGAAAGATTCTCTAATTTACCCTTAGCATCTTCACAAATACAAATTACAAGGAAATGCATCAAGGAAATAATTAATCAGATTGAAAGGCTTTGTAGTAATTAGAAAAAAGAATGGCATCTTCTCAGGCTCCCCTGGGTGGTGGTAATTACCAGCTGCACAACTGTGGCTTGTGCCACTTAAAGATTTCTGGACTAAAAATTCTTAATATTTTGTTTCCATTCTTAGAGAAGCCACTCTTGGAATCAGGCAGCAACACAGGCCAGCAGCTCAGAGAAGCATGAATTGAGCCTTGTTCAGCCTGGGAGGGCACCACTTTACATGCAGGGTGGTCCAGAGCCTGATCCCAAGCCATGGCTCAGTTGCATCTGGCCCAGTACGTTTTTCCTGTTGCCTGGGAGGAGATTGGTACCATTTGTTATCCAGCAGCTCAAACAACCAAACCTCTTCTGCCACAGCTGCAGGCAGCCTTACACCCATCTGCTTCTGCAGCACATCCCAGCAGCAAAGGGCAGGCCATAGCCCCTTCCGGTGCCAGTATTGTCACCAGCACAGCTGGGGGGCCTGAAGGGCGAGGCTGCATGCACTGTATGCTCCAGGAGGCTAGGTAGTGCTTTCCAGGGAAGAAGTTTGGTTAATTCAGGAGAGGTTAAGAAAGTTCAGTTCCAAGCTAGTAATGAACCAAAACAAAAATGCAGCTCAAAGGACATTTTAAAAAATCTCTGGTAAAAATTGTTAAGGAAATGAACATCAATGTTTAATTCCTGTGATCTCCTTTTAAAAGAGTGAGGACATATAGCTGGGAGGAATGTCATCAACCACCAAATCCTTCTGCTGTTCTTTCTGGTCCTTTCCCCTAAATTAACCAAGAGCTGTTTCAAAGGTAGATAGATACTTTGCCCCTGGCTTGTCAGGCAGGCAGATTATTTCAGACCCACACAGATCATTAGGAGTTTTCTTTGAACTTTCAGCCTAAATGTGGCTGGTTTGTACCAGTACAGATCAGGCTGCTGCTCACCCTCCATAGGGTTTGCTGTCTGTGCAACCATCACAAGGGTAATCATAAGCTCCCTTGCCTTTAGCTGAGCATGACTGGATGTGTCAAACTCTGTGGTCTCTTTTTCTCTGATAAAACCTCTGTTCCAGTCCTGCTCTGTGCTAGGTATAATTCATCTCTGCACAGATAGCCAGGGTGKTTTGCAGAATTCCAGATGGAGTCTCATCAGTATCTCCCGTAGTGGCACGTGACATTGATAAAACTAATCCATGCAGTATATCCCCTGTGCTGAAGAGGAAAGAACACCCAAAGGTTAAGTGCCCTTAACAAACTGCAACTTCAAAGGAGGAGCAACTATCATCAACGATTTCCTTTGGCAAACCAGGTTAGGCTGGTTGAAAGGCTTGCTCTGGTCTGGTTATCTTGGAAGTGAACCATATTCCCAAGGCCATGGGCCAACAGATTCATCATCTCCATGAGACCTGAGCTCAGGCCAGAATCAATGAGTCTGCTCAGCCTGCTCCTCTCTGCCTTCCCCAGTCAACAGCCAGCTCTGGCCTGTATTTCTCCCACACTTCTTCCCCTTGAGTTAGAGGTAGACACTGTCCCTCTTTGTAACRCATACCCAACTTTTACCACTAAGCTGAAGAGTTTGGCTGTTTTCTAGCTGTGTCATTAAAATGCCATAGACTGGAGAGGCAACAGATCAGTGACCAGAGCTAACAGCAGCAAAAGGGATTAAATGAACAATAGATCTTGAGCGTAATTTATGAATGCCATTAGCCACTGAGAGGGAATTATGTTTTGGCTGCTGTTCTGAGGGGGAAGGGTGGGTCTTATCTAGGCAAGAAGAAAAAAAGTGTCTGCATTTGGATTAACAAACAACTATATTGATTTGCCATGTGATACATCTTGGGCTTTTATGTTTAGATCAGATGTAATAACATCTGACCAAAGACAAACTGTATTTTCTCTATCTTGCATTCAGAGCCTCATGGCCAGCCAACATYGTGGTCATATCTCACAGCTGCCAGTCACAGAGCATCTGCCACCCTGCCTGGTGAAGCACAGTTCTCCATCAGAACTCTTGCAGAAGGGCAGATTTTCTCCTCTTAGAGAAGAGACACAACATTAATTGCACGAGTGTTTCCTTGTAGCCCATTCCCAATGTCCTGGAGATGGGACTGAGCAAGCAATGCCTTTGTTTGCAGTGTCTCCTCTGCCTTTCATTTGATAGCCAACACAGTATCTCATTAAACTGCTTAGCTCGGCAGCTGGGGCCATTTGTTATAGTGTGATATGAAGGATCATAATCAGATTAAACCTCAGGATCATATTGTGGAGACAGAGATTAGACTGGAGAATAAAGAGAAAGTTTAATTTTCTGTGACAGTGCAGAGTTGCYTCTGGTTGGGGTGGTAAGCAGGGTAAAAAGTGATTGTGGAGGCTGGAGATTGAAGGGGTTTGTTTTGATGTCTCCCTGCTCAGTTTTGAGCAGAAGAGTTTTAGTACCCACTTTGAAATAGGAAGTAGCTCTGCAGCCACCAGCCCCTCACGGGGTTGTTTCACTCTGCTTTCTTTCCCAGGTGAGGGCCTGAATAGGGCGCTTGCATGGGGAAGGAAAGCCCAGGAGGTGTAAATGACGCCTGAAGCCAAAGCTGCATGTGTGCTGAAATGCAGTACTTCTGGGAGGGGGTTGCCCTTGGCACTAGCCACTTAATTATCATTATCTCTTTCCTGGAGGCCCAGGTCCTTGACCAGAACTGCTGTTCGTCAGTTCCTTCCTGTTCCAGTCCATTTAGCACGGCATCCTATGAGTCCTCCAGCCGTCTGGGGACAGGAGACAACTTCCAAAAGTCAGCAGCAGCCCCACAGTGTGAATATACATCTAGGAGGTCTTCTTGTGATCTCCTCTGAGCTGGTTTGGCTAGTATTAGAAGCAGCTGTAAGAAAAAAGTTGGCATGTTGGGAAAGGCAGCATGCAGATGAATTTCTGGCATCTGCACCACCAGAGAGAAATGTGATCCTAGGTCAGAGCAGATCAGTCTCTGTCCTGAGCCCATTTAACAGGCAGGTCTCAGGAAAGACCCCCAGCTACCACCAACTTCAAAATCAAACTTGGACCTCTGCAGCTCTCTCCATGTACATTATGTACTCACATAATCACAGGCACATCTCATCCTCACCAGTGAAAACAGTGGGAACATATAAATACACCCATTTTCAATAGGCTGACTCCTATCCCAAATGAAGTAAACAGATGTCAAAAAAGTGGAGATAAAAATGGGTATATAAATTTTTTACAGCTGTACCTAAGACCACTGTAAGTTCTGTTCCCGCACTCCCTCAGTTACTTGTCCTGGAGATACACTTAATGAATAATATATTCTCTCACTGGCTTGATCTTTTGCTCAGATATTGTACCCTCTTTCTTCTCTTTTGTCTGCTCTGCATTCCCTAGAGACTAAGTACTTCAGGGCAGGAGCCTGGCATAGAAAGATCTTTAGTTTCATTGTGCTTCCTGAAACTTAACACGATGTAAACCCTTAGCAAAACCTCAGAGTAATGAAGGAGTTCCCGGTCTGAATAGCTGGAAAGACAACAGAGCCTTTCCAGCCACCCAAGATAACTCCTGGGGTGATAAGGAGGTACTTGAGGGGGAGCAGATGGATGAGAAACTTGCACCCCGCTCCTTGTAAGTGCCACAGCCATGCAGATCACTAATGACATCCCCTGGTTTAGGATGATGAAGTGCCAGCAAGCAGGGGATGGCAGTGCCAGATGCTCGGTTTATGGCTTCAGGGAACTCACGCCCGACATTAACAACCAAAAAAAAGACGGCAGCAGACTGTCTTCCCCTCCTGGTGCCTGACAGAGACTGCAGAAGGGCACAGTGGGAAAGCACACATCTAGCTGTGACACTCTTCAGCCTTGCAGCAGGGTGGAGTGATTCTCTCTGCTTCCTCCAGGCCAGACACAGTCCTGGGCTGCTCCCAGGACCTCTGCACAGCATGGTGACTTTGGGCAAGCTCCTGGATCCATGAGGAGCTGCTCTGGAGGCAGAGCCTTTTGACAGCACTTGGAGACTTTTCTGCTCAGCCTACAGCCATGGTGGGAGGGAAGCAGAGGCAGAAATCCTGCTCTGGCTGGCCAAGCCCACCTTGGGTGTAGTGACAGCCTGAGACAGTGTTGTACAGGATGACAGCAATTGTGTGCCCCCCACATAGCCACAGCTGCTCCCCCTCTGGCACCACATGCTCCCAAAAGCATCCCTGATGATGAAAGAGGCTGCTTTTAGCAATGGCACCTCAAGTCTTGATGAAGGTTTTAAGAAGTGGTCATGATCACATGCAATATGCACACAATAGACATTCTATAATGTATGCACCAATCTAGCCAGACCTGGGCTGTATTTTCCTTCATCACTCTGTATAGGTACATGGGCAGCATGAGTTCAGGGCAGAGCCTGAGCTCTCTCTGCCTGTGCTCCCAGCTGGAACTGAAGGTGGCTGCCCCTGTAAGCACAGTGCAAAATGAACTGCTCAGAGGAGCAGAGTGGTCAGATGTTGTCCTCCTGTTGCCCTGGTGACTTTGTCAGCTAAGGTAGCCTACACTCACGTGCTATCTTTGTGTTAAAGGCTCCTAAAGGCAGTGATGCTGCTCAAGCCCCCACGCAGAGAGGCCCCGGTCCTTATTATGCCTCTTGGAGCTGCTGCAACACAAGAATCTGTTTGGGAATGTTTTCAACTAGGTTCCTCCGGGCACTTAGAGAGGGTAATTAAAAGCACAATGGTGAGACATCAGAGCTGATAAAGTCAAATTACATGATACACATGGATTTGGGACCTATGACAAAGGAACACCTAAAAACATGGGTACCAACCCTCTGGCAAATTGAAAAACTTCAAGAGCTGTTAAAGAAAACCCAAAACATGATCAAAGACCTAAGATGATCCTTGCTCTTCGTGCTGCGTGGGAAACAGCCACATGGCAAACCGGACTGATGGAGGTTGAGATGTGACAGGTCAGGATGTGGGGATGGCTGGGATTTGGAGGTGGCAGCAGCCTCATCAGGCAGACTGGGCAAAGCCCTTAATGTGAGCCCAGCACAGAGAAGCTGTAGCAACTAGTTGCTTTCATTGCTAAGATTTAACAAGAGCAAAGTTTTTCCATGCAAAGTGGAGGACCACTTCACTGTTTGTGTTCCAGTACTTAACATTCCCCTTTTGCTTAGGAAACCACAGCAGAGGCTACTCTTGGTGTTCTAAAATTTAATCTCTTTGACCCTTCAACCTACAGTCAAAACAAGAAAATAGAAAATGACATTTCAACAAATAGTCACTGTTTACATCCAAAATATATATAATTTATGAAAAACATGCTAGCATCCAAACCCAGTGTTTGCTTCCTGAGCTCTGTGTAACATATGGTTAGTGAACAGGAGGGTACTGGGGGCTTGGGGTGTTTTTCTAAACAGGAAGCATCTCAGAAAACAAATAGAAATTTTGGCAATACTCAGTAGTTATTGAAATACAGCCTAAGGCAGTCTCGGAGAGCCCTAATACACATTTCTGTTTACCCAGAGCACTGCAGGAATAGCTCTTTGAGAGGCTGGTCAGGTACCCATAAACTTGCTGTACTAAACCTACACTGAAATTTCACAGAAAACTTGGAGGTATGAAGAGGTGCATCCCTTTCTCAGTTCACAGAGAGACTGATSTGGTCCGTGACCAATAATAAAGGAAAACTGTAATATGTGCCAAAGTCTAGGGCTTAACAGGCAGAAGCACCAATGTCAGCCCAGCAATCATCTTGTAATGCTGACAGCAGAGCTATGTGGGAACAATGTAATGGTTCTTACCTACATACACTGGACAACAGCTCAATCTAAACCTCATTCTATTAGAGGCTGCAATTCAAACTTAGCTTTTATTGATTTTTTTCAAATGGTCTGCTCTTTCAAGCTGGAAAAGTCCTATAACAAACCCTGGTCAAATGAAGTGCAGGTGCCAGGGTCTCATTTGAAACACTTGTGAGACAGACACGTGGCAGTGCTTTGAAAGATGACCGTTAAAATCAACAGGACTCCCTCTTTTTCTTCCTACCATTTATCACCACAACATCCTCAAAAGCATCTTCAGTCCCTCTCCTTGGCCTGGGCAAGACACGAACCAAACCCACATCAGCATATTTGAGAACCTGGAAGAACAGGGTAAGACTTGAGCTGGATTTAGCAGGATTTTTAAGGTGAGGGATCTGTAGTTTCTCCTTCCAAGTATGACCATTTGGTACAAGTAGGACTGTGCACCATTTTGGGAGGAAGGCATGATTATGGTGTTTCATATTCCAGGTTTCTCCTTACTTGTATTGGTGCATGGGGCAAAAGGATGGCGGCCTGTGACTTGTCCGAGGGTGGGAGGCAGGCCTGGACCCAGCTTTCCCAGCCTTCTGGCCTGACTCCTTAACATGTGCTGAGCTGTGAAAGTCATCTGTGACTGCCTGGCTGCTCTGTAGGCAGAAAAGCTGCTGCTGCTGGTGATGCTGTGTTGGTTTTCTTTCTGTTGTTATTTGATATTGTTAATGGTATGGTTTCCTTTCTGTTTGTTTGCTTGTTTAAATCCTTCTTGATTATTATAGAGCCGTCTCTTGCCAAATTGCAGTGCTTATTGTCTGCACATTTCTTGTGCCTGGGATGTAAATATTATTTATAACAGTTTCTGACTGTAAATGCAAGATTGTCATGAGGAGAGCATTTTATGTACTGCTGGCCTAGTCTGTTTCAAAAGTGGTCCCTGCAAGAGGGCAGGACTCACTGGCAGGGTGGTATTCCTCAGACTGACCAGAAATAGCAATATTTGTGGTGCTTGTGTTCCTCTGGCCTGAGCAGAAAGTGATACGTCACTATCTGCCCAGAAACACAGGGACAGGGTGTGAATGGATTGTGCTCTGTCTGACGCTTCTCTGCCCTCCCTTCTGCTGCTCTATCCAGCCAGCTCAGGTGAGAGCCCTGCCATGGGCTGCCTCTGTCTCAGCTCCACAAAAACACCAGGGGCCTAACGCTCTGTTTGGGGACAACTTCTGCACTGCAGCTGCACCTCCAGGTGAAGGGGGTATTTATTTCTCCCCCATCAGGGGCAGGGCATCGCTCCAGCCCTGCTGCTGGCAACTGGGTGCTCTTGTGCCCATCAGGGTGACAGTGGGTGTGCAGCTTCAAGCTCTGTCCACAGCCTTCCAGGGAGAGTCCTTCTTGCTCTGCTCCTCTGCTCCTGAGCTTGTAGGGTCTGGTGTGTGTGAGCTGGTGAGGGCGCAGGTCATGCCCTACAGCCAACACGTGCCACAATGCCATCCCCCCAGTCCCTCTGGAACACTTGTGAGGACTGGGGGGCTCCAGGTTGCCTTGGTTGTGTTCTTCCTTTGTCTCTTTGGTGTTGGCAAGGAAGGGTTCTGCTCTATTTACTTACTTTATGCACCTGTGCCTGTATCTGCTGCAAGCAGCCTCTGGCCTCCCAAACCCTGTGCCCACAGTCCTGGTGCAGGCTTTTCCTCTGGCTGCAGTCTTGCTGGAGGAAGACTGGGACAGAGGGGAAGCAGGATAACGGGAGGCACTAAAGTGGCTGTAATACCCGAAAGGTTTTTCTCACAGAGAAGCGCAGGGGAGGTCTGGGGGATCGCGCAGTGGGAAGGCTGAGGATGGTCCGAGGGATGCGGAGGGAGCCCGAGGGAGCCCTTTTCCCAGCGCGGGCTTGTGTTTGCGGGAGCTGGGCGGCCGCTGGGGTGCAGTGCAGCCCCGCCATCCGCCCTGCGCCCGCGGCCGGGCTCCGGCACCCGCCCGGCGCCGCGACTGCCCGCGGCACCTTCCCGGCTCGGTGCCCCCTCGGGAGCCATCAGCAGTCCGGGCACACAGAAACCTCCTGCTTTCCCTCCAAAACCTGACGTGGGGAGCGTGGTCCTCTGTGAGGCATACCTTAGGAACAAGCCCCTCTGGTGGGGAGCGGCAGAAGGAGCCGGGGCAGGTAGAGCTAATCCTCCATCCCACTATAAGCAGGGGGCTCCTGGATGTGGAACAGCCCAGCACCAGAGCCGTGCCTGGCAAGGCAGTAGGTACTTGCGCTTCCTGGGCAGGAGCCAGAGGTGATCATGTCTGCACCCTTGGGCAGTTTGCTCTCACAGTCAGGTGGTGCGGAGCGTTGCCTCAGACATGGGCACCTCCACATAAATCTTCCTGAAAAGTTTCTCACAGATTTTAACTTCATCCGTAGGAGCACGGGTTTGGTCCTTTTTTCCTACCTGCTGTGATCCAAGCCTAAATTTTTTTCTGCATTAGCTGTGCCAGCATGACTGAGCAGGCCCTCCCTGGGCTGCAAATGTGCCCATTGCTCCATGTTCCTCCTTGGCCCCAGCCCAGGCCAAGAACATCATGTACCTGCTGGTGGGTGGTGCTTGTCAGTGACTCTGCTGCACTGTTATGTTCCTCAAGCCAACGCCAAAAGTTGTCCATTTTCTTTTTTTCTTTTTTTTTTCTTCTTTTAAATGAATGCACTAGATTTATTGGGTAATGGAAACTTTCCATTCCAAATGACTTGAGTTACACTGGAAACTGAAATATTTAAATATTTCTCGGCAGCCCTTTACACAGCTCCCTCATGTTCCTTCTCTCTGGAAGAGCTTTTAAACCCACAGATGAAGTGGAGAGACCACTCACTGTCCCCTGCTTTGGCAGACCATGGTGCAGACTCCAGGTTGCTGAGCACTGCAGCCCCCCTTGCTGGGATCGAGTTGCCCGCAGCCAGCACAGGATCCAGATGCAGCCAGGCACTTTGGATGCAGTCACTAGTCCTAAAGCCAGACTTTCAGCCTGTGATGGCTGCATGTGCCTCCTTAACAGCACTGGCAATCAGATCCACTGAGTCCAAATTCCTTCCCACCTGCCCAGATACCAGCTCAGGGAGGCAGCTGGTGCTGTGCCAGCCTGAAGGAAAGTCCACGCACACGGGTAGCTGGTGKGGGGGGGTAGGGGGTGTCCTTTAATTGCTTAGCACAGTGCTTCTACCCTCTTGCTCTGATTTGGGGCAACGCGTGGCTCCCCAGGTCACAAATACTAGTCCAACAAAGTCATGATGATGCTGTATGGAAGCTGTAGGCAGTACCTTGGATCTGCTTTGAGCTTCAGCCATCTCAAAAAGCTTGTTATTTCAGAGTAAATATAATGGAGGTATTTCAGAGGAAAAGCAGAGGAAAAGCAGAGGAAAAACATTCACTCTTTATGCCACACATGGTGCTATTTAGGCAGAGTAATTCTCATGCAAATACTACTTGCATCCAAATGAATTGCTGGTCAAGGGCATGCCCTGTGTCAGCAAGTCACCCCAGCCTTGGGTTACATGACTTTTGAAGACACTGCTTCCCAGGACAGGCAGCCAGGGTGCAAAGAGCAGTGGGCTGTTGGTGTGACTCCCTGCTGGCACTCAGGACAGCTTGGCTCAACTCTTGGGATAGCACCTGGGCTGCTGCTTCCCTGTAGTGTGCCCTGACAGCAATCGCCCTCCCTGCCACCATCCCCAAAACCTGCAGCAGCCCCTGAGTGCAGCTGGAAAGGGGTGGCCCCTGCAGGGATACCTCTCCTCCTGTGCACCCTCACAGCCCAGCAGCCAGCCCTGCCCAGTGTGTAAGGTGATGGAGTGTGGGAAATAGGATGCCAGCGTACACCTGGCCCCTCCAGGTGCCTCCCAGACAAAGGAGTTGCTGTAAAAATTGTGCTCACCTGCTTTGGATGGGACCTCTTGTGAGCACGATGGTACACACGTCTCCTGTCCCACAAGGCAGATTTCCAGTACCCAAAGGGGGCCTATAGGAAAGCTGGAAAGGGACTTTTTACAAGGGCATGTAGTGATAGGACAAGGGGGAATGGCTTCAAACTGAAACAGGGTAGGTTAAGATTAGATGTTAGGAAAAAAYTCTTTACTGTGAGGGTGGGAGGCACCGGAACAGGTTGCCCAGAGAAGTTGTGGATACCCCATCCCTGGAAATGTTCAAGGCCAGGCTGGACAGGGCTTTGAGCAACCTGGACTAGTGGAAGGTGTCCCTGCCCATGGCAGGGGAGTTGGAACAGAATGGTCTTTAAGGTGCCTTCAGGTGCCAAACCATTCTATGATTCTGTGGTTCTATGTCATGGGCAGGTGCTTTTGGCTGCATGAGGACCACGGAGGAGRAGTGTGGCCCCATTGCAGCCAGCAGGCTGAGGATGGTCTGTGCAGCTGAGCCAGCTGCAGGGAGCCCAAAGTGTTTGGCCTTGTCCTGGTGTGACCAAGTGACTCATGTCACCCTGGTTTTCTGAGGAATAACAGGTGGCACTGGCCAGCCAGGATGAGGCTGAGTCATTGTGGCCAGAGCAGCTGTATGCAAAGTGCACCAGGCCATCTTGGATACAACACAGCAGGAGCACTGCCGCAGTCAAATCCCTGCGGCCGTGGGCTGGGTGGGAGCAGGAGCAGGGGCTGGAGCTGTGCCGCAGCAGGAACAGCATCGGGTCAGCAAGCTGCCTGTTGCAGCGCCGCTGGAGACTTGGCTCTGCCCGAGAGGTTAAAACAATCCCTCCCTGTCCTCCGGGGGGGTTAGATTTCCACTGTGAGAAACATCAGCTCGGACAGGAAATTTCTGACTGAAGGGCTGCTTTGCCACAGTTCCATAGGCGATGGAGAGAGCAAGTCATGATGATTTATTTCCCAGCCCCTCTCTTCTGAGCCCTAGCTCTGTGTATACCATTTGCTGACTTCCCCTTAGTCTGCACCCAGACTTTCTTCTGCATCCTACTGGGGTTTTCAGGGCAGAACAGCTTTTAAATCTGGGTGGTTTCCCTCTTGATAGTAATAATTTAAAAAACAAAATAAAACAAACCTCTTCAGTTTGAGCTGTTTAGTACATAGAACCTGTATCAACCATCACAATTATTTATAAATCACTTCTAGGGTTTTCATATTAAATATTATTTCTCAAAGCCTGAAAGAATGAGAGACCCTGCTCTTCATCTTAAATGTAATGGAAACCTCAATTTTTCTGCGTGGGTGGCTGCACTGGGCAGCACTGAAAAACACCCACAGTTACTAGTTATTCCAGTAAAGCTCCATATTTTCATTTAAAAATAATAAAGTAACTTTCCAGGCCTGGGTTGTGTGTGGGGGAAAGTGTGAAAAATGAACCTACAAGCCTCACATTTTTCATACTAAGCAGCAAATAAACCCCCTACAGATTAATTTTAAAATAAAATCTCGGCTTTTTTTATCCACCTTCATGACACTTTAAAATTTCACATATGGGTTTTTTTATTAGTTATTTTTCTCCTTCCTGCCTTCGCCCCACCCCAAAGCTGGGGAGCTGGCAATGAAAAGGCAGCCATTAATCCACCCATCAAGTGGTTCTGAAAATGCAACCTGTGGCCTTGTAGCTGAGATGGATGGTGGTGCCAGGCTGGCTGTGTACATAGCCAGGGAGGAGCCGTCTATATTTACAAGGCTCATATGGTGGTCAGAGCAGAGAATAAGACAAGTGAGTCTGTTAATTAGGAATAGAAAGCCTCGGTTCCTGCAGCTCTGGTACACATCACACTTTCCTCCAGCCCTTGACTTCCTCTCCACCCTGGTTATTCCACCTTTCTTGTTCATCTTATATTTGATTACGAGGTCTTGGAGCAAAGGCTTCCTTGTCTCAGCAGAGCAGAGTAGTCAGCTGCAATGGCCTTTTCTACTCTTCAGGTTATTGAAAGAGTTACTTGGTGCTTGATTCCTGACTCACATGGATGGAGAGCTAAGAACAGTGGCCTGAAAGACTTACCAGCTCTGGTCAGCTCTGCTGTCCCTAAGGGCAGTTTCCCAGGGGATCTCCTCCACTAATTCTTTAAACAGATAGAAGTTTACTCTTCCGAAGTTCACTCTGCTCCCCACCAGACCCATGTTCCTCAAGATCATGAACTCACCCAGGGCTTGGTTGCTACAACCCAGACTGCCCCCACTTAACTTCTCTGATGAGCTCATGTGCATCTGTGAGCATCAGGTCCAACATTTCTCTGGCCGGTTTGTCCAATACTTGGACCGGTAAGTTGTCCTCTAGGCACTCCRGGAGTCTCCTGGATTGCTCTTAGCCAGCTGTATGGTTGAATGAAAGCATGTGAGTGTGATRTTTCTGTAGCTGAAGCAAGAAGCCTCATCAACAGGATCCCTGGTCAGGCACCTTGAGCAGACCCCACCCACAAGCTGTCCTTTGTTGGTCCCATCCTCAGTTTTCATCCACAAGCTTTCAACCCGTTTGTGGCTGTTTCTCAGAGGCAACTCTCCACAATCCATCCATTCCTTAACCTAGAGCACAACAACCTTCCCTCTTTCCCAGCCTGTCTCTTCCAAAAAGCTATTAGCCCTCAATTGCAGTGTTCCATTTGTGCTACTCATGCCACCATGTTTCTGGGGTAGCAATTATGTCATAGTTTTCTAATTGCACCATGGTTTCCAGCTCCTCTTGCTTGTTTCCCATGCTGTGTGCGTTTGTGTAGAGACACTTCAGCTGGGCTATCAGCCTCCTTACCTTTTGGCAAGAGCCCTCGCTAAGTCCTTTGGAATGATTTACGGGTATTTCCCTGCTGCTTCCTAAAGKGTTGGTGTTTTCTGGTTCATCTCTGACACTCAGATAAATGAATTTTGTAATTTGTGGCTCCATGTGAGACTAAAAGAGTCACATTAAAATTTGGGAGAGCAGGCGCTGCTGTGTTTTGTTTGGCCTTGTACTCAAAGCAGGAAGTGCCCGAGGTGTCAGGAAGCCAGTTTCCACAAATCCAGCCTAATTCTGGCAAATTCAGGAGGCTTGGAAACAACAGCCAGCTTTAATRTGAACTTAATCACGTGGAAGTGTGCTCTGGTGAGACAGGGATAGGCTGTTTTGGGCTCATCCAGAAAAAGCAAAGGCTGGATTGTGGATATTCTCAGAAAACGGGGTGGGAGGGAGTATCTCTCCATCAAGGGCTCACTGTAATGCTGTAGTGCTCACTCCAAAATGCTGCAAAGGACTACCAAACCCAGTCGTTCCCTAGGGCAATAGTGGTCCGTACCACACTCACTCCAGTTGCTTGGTTTTGCTCCACAGCTGAGAAACCATTCTGCAGCAATCAGGTGGTTTTCCATTAGAGGTCCATTACATTTAATACTATCCATCTGTAAAGCTCTCTGCTTCACCTGCAGCCTTAAGGGAGCTCTTCTCCTTAATAATTCAATGCCTTTAGATACACACAGTAACAATTTGGCTCCTTTTAGTGGGGATTTTACCTCCCAAGCAGCAAGCAGAGGTCTCTCGGTGTGGTAATGCTGCCCTTTCCATCCGGGATTGGCTTCCCTCAGCAGATACCAGAGGCAGAAATGCAGCTTTCCCTTGGCACAGGAGAGCTGCCATGCCCATCTGCCTTCCTGGAAGAGCCAATTTTAGCAAAGCTGTAGCCCTCCAGAATTGCTGTCTTGCTGTGAGTGCTGGGGGAATCCAACATGGGACATCCCAGGGTTTCCCAACAACAGCTGATGTGGGGCTGTGCTGTCAGTGTGGGCTGCCTATGGCTGGTGGTGCTGAGCTGATTTATCAGCTGTTGTTCCCTGTGTCCCACAGCTGCTCCTGCCTGTGCCAGGGCCTGGAGTGAAAGAGCCTGTTGTTCCCCACAAGGGGTACAGTCTTGCCAGGTATATCATGTCCTCATTAAGAGAGGGCCGCTTATCTCCCAACCTGCCGTGGCGATTGCAGTGTGCCCTTGGTTGTGTCTCCATCCAACTGTGCAAAGCAGCCAGGCTCGGAGCCTGGAAACAGGGAGTACGGTGGTGCACACACACACCCCCGCTCCTTCCCTGCAGCTGGCCAAGGACTGGGAGACCTGCACACCCCCCACACCAGCCTGCTGCCCTGAAACACGGTCATCTGAGGAAATTTAATTAGACAGCAAGGAACCAGCGGAAGGCACGGGGAGTTAAATGGGTGATTGAGGGAAAGAAAAGTAATGAGGTTTTTTTTTTTAGCCTTTTTCTGTGGGCAGTGAAGATGTCCCCTCCTGCTGCTGTAGCTGAGAGCACTGGCAGCTGCTGACATCCCTCTCTTGATGTTTAGCTGTGGCTGGAATGATTTTTTTTTAATTTCTCTTAAATTAACTGCTAGTCATATGTGAGGAAATCCAGAAATAAGCTGAAAATCCAAACTGCCCACCAGTTGATGTGTGGAGTGTGAGCAGGAGCCTGGGACAGGGCTCTTCTCTGCTGGCAGAAGGGGAGCCAGGCACAGCTGCAAGGCCCTCCATGTGGCTTCACTGCTTTTAGTGAATTCCCATGAGCATCAAGAGTGATGCAGGAGGGGCAGGAAAAAACAACCCTTAAATTAGCATGCCAGGTGAATGAAAAATGCCAAGCCCTGCTGCCCTCCACACTGGTGAGCCAGGGAGGCTGGCCTGCACCCCTGTGGAGATGATGGGATGCAACAGCCAAAGGCACAGATGTGCATCTCAAGGTACCTGCTGCTCCAGGGTGAGCAAGCAGCAAGTTGGTAGCTGGGGACAGGAGCTGCAGGATCTTCTCGGCTTGCACCAGGGACACAAGTGGCATTTAGCTCGATCACCAGGGTTTGCAGCCCCAAGCCCTGCCCCAGCAGAAGGAAGCCAAGAGGATGAGAGGGAGGAGAGTTGTCTCTGCCCAAGGGCTCATAGCTCTTCTTTGCAAGGTAACTTGGAGTTAGACCACCTGGCCCAGAAAACATCACACCTCTCTACCTAGGTCAGGGACATCCACCTACAGTCCCCATTTTCATTTCAATTATGGCTTTGGAGGGAAGTCTCTTTTTCAAGAGAGTCCCTGGGAGCTCACTTCTGCAGGTGGGGTTCACACTTGGTGTGGCGGCCAGGCCTTGCTGAGCTGGGTGGTGGGGAAGAAGCCTGGGGCTTGCTGGTTGGGTCTTGTGGCTCTGGTGGCTGTGACATCATGGAGGACGTGTCACAGTGGGAGAAGTCACCAGGGGCATTAGTAGGCAGCCCCAGGTCCACCACAGCTGGACTCATGTGGGACTCAGGTGACTGGTGAGTGCAAATGCAGGGAGAAGCTGGGCTGGATGGAGGACAGAGCTGAAGCCGAGGGGGTTCTGAAACAGAGAGAGAGCTGAGCCCCTCAGAACAGGGCACAGTACTGCCCTTGGGTCTGAGGGCAGAAAGGCTCAGGGTTCCCAGAGAAGGCAGGAGCCCAGAGAGGCTTTGGGGATATACTGGATGCCCCCAGCCCTCTACTCTCTCCTATCCCAGACCTGGTGAGCCCCCTTTCCTCCCACCTCCTCCAGGCCATGGCTGCAGCAACTGCACTCATCCTTGCTTCGCTGGCCAGAAGCATCATCCCGCCTGGCCTGAAGCAGCATCAGCAGATCAGCAGAGCCACAGCCAAACAGATGTTGGAGCGTGAGGTGTATCTGCACCAGGAGCTGATTCATCTGCTGCAGGAGCTTGAGAATAGCAAGGATGCGGAGGAATCCAGGCTCTTTTCTGTGTGGCTGTTTTGGGCCGCTGCAGCTGCCCTGGTCGTGCTTGCTGTCGTCTGCTGGCTGGCCAGGCAAAGGAAGCTTCAGGAGTCTCCTCAGTCACTTACAGTCTTCTGTCCTGATCTCCCAGAAGACATCTCTGAGATTGAAATTGGATTAAGTGTTTGTAAACACAATGGCCCCAGGCGCAACACCTTGACCTTGGATTTGCCCACTTCTTAAGTTTGCCCAGGTTGTCTGGATGGCATCCCTTCCTTCCATTGTGTCAACTGCTTCATTAAGGCTTCTTTGGCTCCATGTAGGACTAAAGGAGTCATATTAAAATTTGGGAAAGCAAGCACTGCTGTGTTGGTTTTGGCCTCGTATTCAAAGCAGGAATTGTGTTGGTAACTTCTGCTGCAGTAGTTTTCCATTGAGGCTGGGTATTTTCCAGAAAGTGAGACAGAAACGTTGACATCTTCCAGGACCACCCCTAGTCATCAGCTGGTACAGCTGACTCATCTTGTGCCTGCCTCTGTGCCTCTTCCTGTCTCCCCAGCCCTGCATCTCCCTGCAC
This sequence comes from Amblyornis subalaris, assembly GCA_018881555.1. Taxonomy (NCBI): domain Eukaryota; kingdom Metazoa; phylum Chordata; class Aves; order Passeriformes; family Ptilonorhynchidae; genus Amblyornis; species Amblyornis subalaris. Next base: position 3,173,843 of record JACAXG010000058.1, read on the forward strand.
ATGTGTACACTGCCAGCATTGCTGGTGCTGCAGGGTGGCTCTGACCGCTTGTGTGGCATGTGCCATGCAAGAAGTGAGAGCCAACCTACTCCATCCCTCCTCTCGGCAACACCTCCAGAAACCTTGCCAGTCTCTCCTCTTCCAGGGTTTCTCACCTGGCCTCTCTGCATCTTCTAATTTGGCCCATGAGGGTCCTCTGCACTGTCCAAAGTCCACAGCAGCCACAGCTCCCCTGCCCTTTGCAGACTCTTTCGGATGCTTAGTCCCGACATGCTTTTGCTGCAGGATCCTCCCCCCAGCACCACCACACCTGTGGGCACAGCAGGGAAGACCCTCCTGGGGTGGACAGTTTATCCAGCATGTGATGTGGTGCCCAGCAGCACTGTGTAGGGGACACATTTTTAACCAAGGCTCTGAGAAGGTATCTACAAGCTATGTCATGCAGTGCCGGCTGCCCTTTCTCTGTGAGGGAGGGGTGTAATGTAACTCCTGATTTAAACAGCCTTAATTGCATACCCTGAATTTTTCTGAAATTGGAGTATTTTTGCCTTGAGTCTGCATTTTCCAACCTGAGCTCTGATGTGCATCTGTGCCCCCCACCCTTGACCCGCATTATCCCAAGAGGCAGCTGCCTTGGTTCATCCCCATCCTTTCTTGTCTTGGAGGATGAAAGAGAGCTTCTCTCTTCACCTCCAGCTTGGCGGCTTGCAGGCACGAGGTCGTTATCTTAACGAGCAGGCTTATCTGAGGATCTTTTCCATGAGAGCAATGCATAGGCAACAAGAAGCTGGGTTGTCCCTTAGGCCTTTTCCAATAGCCCTTTCGCTCCCCTTCACTTCCCCCGCCCCTCCTCCTCTTCCCTGTCCTTTGTCTTGGCTCCTAGCCGGCGCAATTCCAGCCAACTTGGGCGSACGGGGCTTGGATGCACGTGCCTGTCCTGTTTACCAGCATAAAAAAGGGCCAGCGGAGGGAGATGAACAAACGCAAGCAGAGATGCAGGCAGGCATTGGAAGGCGGACCCAGGGAGAGGGACACGAGCGTAACAACCGGGCAGAAAAACACAGACGGACGTGGATGTGCAGGCAGCCCCAGGCAACCTGAGCCATTACTGAGAGCAAGACATGCAGGCAGGGGCGCACGTGCAGGTGGGCACATGGGGACAGGACACTGGCACACGCTGAGGAGGACACAGACACACAGGCAAGCAGGGAAATACCAGGCAGGTAATGAGGGACCAGGACAAGAGGAGCTGCAGAGGCCTGGGGTGAGGGGAAGCAGCAGGAGCTGCTGTGCAGGGTGTGTGCCCAGGTGTGTGCCACGGCCCCTCTTCCCGGGGAAAAGGGTGAGTGGCTGGATGAGTCTGGCTTCCTCCCTCCTCCCTGACTGGATCCAGACCGTAGACAGCAGCTGCTTTCCGTGCTGGGACCCACCCGGAGCAGTTGCCCTCATTTATAGACACTTTCCTGCCCTTGGCAGCCTTACGAAGATTTGTAGGGAAAATTATGATGAAGGAAGTTTTTTGAATGTTGAATGGTGACCTGCACAAGCCCAAACCTAACAGCCCAAAAATGTGGGTTCATTAATGCCAGCGTGCATAATGAGCAGAGAAAGTAAAATCCTTTCTCAGTCAGGAAATTTTGAGACTGTCTCCTGGCTGGAATACTTGCTTGGCGGCTCCAGTCTCTTGCTATGGACTTGACCCAACTGATCCTTTTCCTCTTGGCTCCTTGATCTCCCTGACCCATCTCCCGTCTCTCTACCAAGGAGAACAATAAAGTCCTAGTCTTCAACAAGAAGGTTTATGGACCCCCCCTTGTAACAGGGGCTCCAGACCATGTGGGAGGTGCCCAGACGTGCTGTTCCCAGAGCCTGCCTCACACACCTCCTCCTCTTGCTGCTCTGGCACTGCAGATGGGAAACCAAATCCCTGTCACTCATTCTGAGCCACCAGAGTCTGCTCCAGGTCACTTCCTGGAGACAATGGCTTTATTCCTTGGACCACTGGACGGCTTTTGGCACGGGAGCCAAATCAGTGAATGGAAATCTGCTCCCTGTGAGCTGCAGTGACATCCTGCTATTGTTGGCACCCCTTGGCAGGTTTGTTCAGCTGCTTTGTACCAGTTGACATCTCCGGGCTTTCATCAGTGCGTCAATATCACCCTGAGGCACACGGGCTTCCTGACCTAGTGCCCAAGGAAAGCCCTCTTCTCCTGTTTACGGTCAGGATGCGAAAGTAAAGGAAGTTGAAAATGCTACTCAGGAATCCAGTCCAGGCTTTAATCACCACTGTCACTGCTAGAAGACGTGGGGAATGTTGAAAAATAATCACCATGCTGTGTAATAGGATGCAGATGTTCAGGTTGTGATCTATGCAGACACTGTGACCTCCTGGCTACTGAAAGACAAGCCCTAATCAAAACTCTGGAGCTGAAAGAAATTGTTCCCGCAAGCTTCCAAGAAATCTGGAAGACCTTTGTGTATTATCAGTAGGTGCACAATGGCTCTGAACATGACTTTGGTTAGGGTAGGACAGATCTCTCTGTTGACAGCACAAGAGAGCAGCGTAGGGCAGACAGGGTTAACTACATCTGGAGCTGGTTTGGAAAGGCCTTGGCCAGACAAGAAAATTAAAATTATGAGTGTCTTGTAAACTGTAGGGATTAAGGTACATACATACACCCACGTGTATGCATAAAATATGTGTGTACCCACACCTCCCTGTGGAGGACTGTGGCCTGATGAAGTCCTTTCCTTTCTGTTCATGGTGGCCACATTTGTCCCATGCTGCTCTTTCCCACGCAGGAGCTGTCTGTCTGGGAATTGCCAGGGCAGCTTTGGGAAGAGCAGAGGAAATAAACTGCTTCTTCTGTGGACCATCACAGTCCTGCCATGCCCCTAGGAGGCAAAATTGTCCCTCRGTTGCCATGGTGAGTTTTCCTGTAGCTACAAGAATGCTGGTGTAGGGAGGAGAGGTCCAGACAGCGCCACTGCAGCCGGTTGTGCCATCCGTCCTGGTCTYCTTCTCCCCTCTCCTCCAGCCCTCAGCACACCCAGAGGCATCTACGCTGACCGTCTCAGCTGGGGACTGCTGAGCCACTGTGGGCATCAGTGCTCTTGGAAGAGGAAGAGGAGGCAGAGAGATGAAGGGATTGGCACTGCATCTTCCCGCGGTACCCAGGTTCCCAGAAATGACCAATGCACTAGCCAAAAATATCAGTCAAGCAGCACAGGCGTTCTCCCCTCTGCACACACCTCATTGGCGCAGGCAGTTATGGCAAATCCCAAAATAGCAGAGTTAGATAAATACAGAGAAAAGAGTTTACAAATTTCCGAGAGGGTGACAAACAGCAGTGCTCGCTAAGGAGGGGAGCTCTTTTTAACTCAAGGGCTTTTTCTTTCTGAAGATTCTTTCCCCACACAGAATAAAAGATAAGGTACTTTTAAAGCAAAGTGCCCTGAAACTTTAAGACTGACTGATAGAAAGTGATGCTGGGGGCTGCACTGAAGCAGAGAGGAAATTTTTGGCAAATACATGCCTGCAAGACAGAGAACAGCCTCAGCCTCAAGTTTACTTTTTCACAGCTCCTATGCTTTCTGCCTGCTTAAAGCCTGAGAGAGTAGCTATTTAGGAAGCATGTAGGAAAATAAGTATGTGATGTAACTGGATCTGGGAACCAGTTGCCTGCTTTTTCACCCCGCTCTCCTGAAAGCTTCCTACATTGCCTTGTTTCGATGTACTTGCATGGATACAGATCATGGGACCAAATTCACTGAAGTCAGTGAGGCACATTCACCTGCCATTTAAAGACATCAGCATATGGAAAACTTTCCCACACTGCAAATAGACTATTTTAAAATCGGAATTTTTGGTCATATGTGATCCTCATGCCATAGCTGATGAGGATGAGGAAAAYCTATGGGCTGTATGTTGCCTGCTGGGGATGCACCATCCTCTGGCAGCTCTCCAGAAGGCACAAGGGTACAGCTGAGGTTGGGGCGAGGGGGGAGAGGGACTGCACACCATCCTCATTTTACTGTCAAAGAGGCACTGGGTGCTTGCAAACACGCAGCAGAGAAGACACTCCTTCCTGAGCTCCTGCGCCTCCCGTGGCGGGGGCACTGGGACAGCAGCTGCTGCAATGTGTAGAGGGCAGCCCAGGGGATGCTCGCCCAGCTGAGCTGCAGCTGGGCTTTCAAACCAGACTGGGAGCACTGGGAGTAACGGAGACCCTGCCGGTGCCCCTTTCTGAAAGGAGCATTGTTATTCCACGGAAATGACCTTTGGAGTCCAAATGTCTTTATTTAAAATGAAACAAAACCAACCCCAACCGCTCTTTAGGCAAAAACAAATTAGCTGTTATTGCTGCACAGCTCTAAATACACTGTGGTGATCTTCCACACTTCTCTGCATCTGCCTGGTCAGTGAATACATGGCGCTGCCTTAACTCCCAGCTCCCGCCGCTCCCACGCAGGTGAGAATGGCAGGAAAACCATCAGGTCTCCTCCCGCGCCTCGTATTTAATTTCACCTCAGTGAAAAGATCTTAAAATGACCAGAAAAAGAGGAAAGCGGTTGAGTTGGCTTAAAACTGTTGATCAGGAAGCAAAAACCACTGCAAGTCTGAAGTATATTATTTTATATTTAAAAAAAAACCACTCTTGTCTCTCCTCTTTCTTCTGTCCGTGCCATGAGTTGCTGGCTTTTTTCAAGCATCTCCCTTTGCTGTCACTCAAGCAGAAGGTTGCAGGAGCTCTGCTTCATCTGCCTCTTGGCTGGATGGTGAAAATGAGCTGTAAAAAGCAAATTGGGAAATCAGTTCCTCTGGCTTCATGACTTGTTTGCTTTCCTTTTAGAGCACCTAACTCTTTTCTTGGACCTTTATGTCCAGGAGAAGTGAAGCGCAAAGAGTTTCCCAGCCAAGTTTTGCAGTAGCAAAAATGATGTCTGCTCATATTCCTTCTCTACCTCCCTCCTCTTTTACAGCCCCAGCCAAGCATGGCTTGTGATAAAAGTTTGTGACCCTTGCACGGTATTTTCTGAGCCTTTCCAAGCCAAACCCAGAGACTTTGTTTCCAAACAAACTTGAATTTTCCATTGGGAACTAGATAATTGCAGGGCAGAGGAGGACACTAAAACCAGAGCTTGTGCTGTGGAGTTGCATATCTCCACAGTATTCTTCATCCAGGAAAATCCCAGAAGCCTACCAAAGGGTGCATTGCTGGCTGCGAGACGTGGGCGGTCAAGCAACCTSCTTGCCTTGAGGCCCTTGGTATTTGATCAGCTCTTTTAGGAGGCAGGAGGGCAGCCAGGGGAGGAGGGCTGACCCCGGGAAGGGGTCTTGGTATGACTGTGTCACTGCAATGGAAGCAGTGCAAGCCAAACACCTCATGCCAGCACTGCAGAGCAAAGTCCCTGCACCTTGGAAGCCACGGGTACTGCCACTGTCTGCCCTTGGGGCTTTTGCCCCCCTCAGGGGTGCAAGTGGAGGGGGAGATGTGTGCAGGGGCACAGAGCTGGCGGTGGGTTTCTGCACCAGACCCTGCACGACCCTGTGTCCGTGGCAGAAGGAGACTTCCCAGCCTGGGCAGACACGCTGTCTCCTCTCTCTAATTGCAGCCTTGTGCATGTCCCAGAGTGGGAGCTGGCTCCTTCCCCTCCATCGCATTGTCTCTTCCCACAGCCCAGCTCCCACGGGGCTCACGGCTTTTCCTCTCCGGCTCGCAGCCCAGCTCTGCCGCACTGGCTCTGTCTTGCCCCTCGCATCTCAGCGTCGTCTGTTCTCCCTTCCCCCTCCTATTCATTCAGATTTTCCTTTTTTTAGCCACCACCTCGCTGTACTCCCTTATATCATCTTTTGCGCCGAAGTGCAAAAAAGCAGTGGGGCTGCACCGTGGAGACACAAAGGTGGGCTGCCCGCTCCAGAGGCTTGCATCCATCCCCTTCACCTTGTCTGTGCTGCAGGGCYGCAGAGGTCCTGGCTGTGCCTGCCTGGTGGGGGTGAGAGGCCCCGGAGCCCAGTTGGACAATAGTGGCACTGTGCTGGAGAAAGCAGCTCTGTCCGGCTGCCACCGCAGTCCTCATCCGCTGAGCACATGGGAGCGGAAGGGTGTCCCTCTGTGCCCCTGCACACCACTCACTGGGCAAAATCACGGAGGAATTGATGCCTGAGACCAGAGTCATCCCAGTCCCCCATGCGCTGTGAGGGCTGGTGCAGGGACTAGGGTGGCTCTGCACTCGCCAGGCACTGGATGCATCATACAGAGCTCGGCCCTTTGCTCTGCTGCAGACTCAGGGGAGCCTTAGGCAGGTCCCTTGGGCCAGCCCTGGAGCAGCACCGCACACAGGGCCACGAGGTGCACCAGCTCAGGGGTCTCTGAGGCAGCCCCATGCTGTGTGGGTTGGGAAGACCCACAGACTCTCCCTGTGTCCTTTGCCCAGGTGGCACTGGAGGGGACAGCATCAAAGCTCTGCTTATGGGGGCCATCAGACAGACCTTTTCCAGATCCTGCATGCACTTCTGGCATCACTGCTGGGTTGGTGTAAAAGGTGGCATTCTCATCCCTCTCCTAATCCATTAGTAGCGCCTCACAAAGCTGTGAGTTTCTGAAAAGGAGCAACGGCAGCATCAAAATAATATTGCTGCCACTTGCAAAGCTGTGGTGGCACCCAACACCCCTGCTGAGGGCAGAAAGGGGCAGCTCCAGCTGCAAGTCAGGGAGGAGAGCTTCTAGTCACAACGTGGTGGCAGTAGGGGCCGTCTGCTTTGCTCTATGGCCTTCCTGAAGGAGTGAGCAGCAATGTGGGGGCTTGCCCACAGGTAGGCCTTCCCAGCTCACCTTCCCATGCTTCACCTAGAGAGACAAAGGGCAGCTCTTTCCAAGCTTGCCAGTGCACTGCCTGCCAGCATCAGCAGGGAAGAAATCACAACTTGCTTCCTTCTGAGCTGTCCTTAAAGTGTAGTTTGTGCTGAGACAGACACAATCTTGAACAGAGACTTTCCCATAAGAGCTGTAAACCCCCTTTGAACCCTAGCTTGGAAAATACCCACACCTCTGTTTCTTCCTCTAAGGTTCTCACCATAAGAAGAACCTCAAAGGGCTCCACAAGCCCATGGCAAGAATGAAGGGCCTGTTGGGGTTTCCCTCCATGCCRTAATTCCTTCCATGCACATTTGTGCATATACATGCCATGGGCAACACCCCTATTACAAAGCCTYCCTGCAAGATTGCTTTTAGCTCTTAGAGAAAGAAAACATTTCCTTTGCATCAATCCATGCACTGAATTGAAACTGTGTCTCCCTGCTTCTCCACTGCAGGCACTAGAAGATCAGGTTGGGAGTTAGGGACCAGGAGGAAGTGAGGGTCCCAGGTGTCCCATCCTATCCATGGGGACTGTGGTGGAGCCATCCCCTTGCAGCCACAGGCGTGTGGGGAAGTTCCCTCATGTCGGGTGAGCACAGCTCATACTAGGACATCCCAGGGCCAGTTTTCCTTTGGCCTCATCGAAATGGGTCCAAATCCAGCTGGCTTCGCAGTAGCGGAGCTAGGAAAGGCCTGAGCAAGTGCCAGGCTGCAAGCCAGTCTTTGTGACRGCACGACACCTGAAAAGCCTGGTTCCTCAGCTCCAGCAAGCCCTCTGTCTGGGACAAAAGCCCTGAAACAATGGTCTGGCTTCCCAGCAGCTGGTGACCCAAAGGATGCCGCGTGCTGAGGTTGTCAAGCCCACCAGGATTAATGACAGCTGGAGGAAGCCGCTCTCCGGACGCCTTGCCGTGGGATTTGGCAATACAATAGCCAGAAGGAGCATGCAGGCTCCTCCACTTTTTCTCAGGGCCTAGGTAAATAATCTTCTATGGGAGCTGTATGGATTCCTGTAAAGCTGAGTAATAAAAGCAGTTCCCAGGCTTATGGTTAATAATAATTTTTTCCAGGCCACATAATTATTATTTTGAGAGTCAGGAACCTGGGAGAGAATGCACAGACACAGTATTTTCCCAATCAGCTCATGGTGAGCAATTTGATTTCACTTAGAAGGAGCCAGCGGTTAAACAGTAAGTACCCCTCGACCCTCAGGAAAGGAGCATAGTGGGTGCCCTCATGTTTGTGGACCTACCACCCTCTGCACTAGCCAGGACTTGAGCTAAGAGCACATGACAGAAACCACATCTTCACAGCTCATGAATTTGTGTCTGGGTCTTGGATGCCACAAAAATGCTTTTGAAATTGCTGCAGGGCAGAGCGAAGAGAGGAGAGAGGAAGGAATGTGCTTAACCAGGCAGGGAAAGCAGCTTTTTGCAAGGGCTAGAAAGAAGCAGGGTGCAGGACCTTCTGCAGCCAAGATCCAAATATTTTGCATGGCTCATGCAAGAGAAAGCAGCAAGCAACTGATGGATATTTGTTCACAGCTGAACTGGCAGCGCTGGAAGCGAGGTCTCTCTGGCTGAGGGTGGGAGGGCAGCTACATGGAGCTGGCAACTCGGGGGCTTTCAGCAGGGAGAAAAGGAGGACAGGACCACCAGCAGCTCCGACACGGATAGGTGGTGCAGAGCACTGGTTAGATCACGCTTCTCGGTTACCAGCAAATTAATTTGCATGGCTGGAGAAAAACATGCTGTGGGCAAAATCCTGCCTTTACAGGTTGGAGCAGCTACCCTGGCAGCAGGGGTGGGACCAGCCTCAGAGCTCACCTGTGAGGAAACAGAACGGCTCGAGCCCATGCAGTCCCACCACACAGTGCGGCACATGCCAGTGCAAGGAAACAGGATCCATGCCCTGCTGCTCACACRTGCCAGAGCCGGCCTGCCTCAGCCAAACCCTGCCCTTGGGAGCAGCGGGGTCCAGCTGGTGGAGGAGCCGGGCACGGCATGGCACAGCACAGCACACTTCCCAAGGCAATGGGAGGCAGGCTGCTCCCTGCGGGGGTGCCCAGCACCTTCCCAGCTCTGCCTCGGGAGCCTCCTGCACTTGCACGCTCCAGGACAGCACTGGGAGAGGGAAGACGTGATACAATTCAGTGAACACATGGCTGAGAATGTGTGGCTGACATGACAGCTTTGGACAAGAAAGGTGATACTTGAAACATGCAGTGTGAACAGCATCAGCACAGGCCTCCTGGCTATTGGCTTTTCAGATTCGGACAATTTGGCTTGTCTCTTTTTCCAGTAGTGTCTCCACCTCGTTGTCCAGATCTGTCCACCTTTCATGGCAGAGATGTTTTGGGAGAACAAGAGTGAGGAGGGAACAGTCACTGGAGTGGGTGGTGGAACCAGATGATCCTTAAGGTCCCTTCTAACCCAAACTATTCTGTGAGAGTGGGTGTTGGAACCAGATGATCCTTAAGGTCCCTTTAACCCAAACCATTCTATGATTCTATGAATCGCCCATCTCCTGTCTCAGGCTTCTCGTGGGACATGGTGTTGACCTCAGCAATTGGAGCCTCCCATCTGTATCTCCTTTCACATGCCCCTGCCACAAGGGTTTTACCTTCTGGATATTGCATAACTGCTTTCTAGTGCCAGCACCAATTTTATCTGCTCAGGTTACAGGAGGTTTGCAAGAGCCATTTGAAATACAGGAGCAGCATTTAAAGGGCCCAGGTGGCAGCTCTGGAGGCTCTGTTGGGCTGGCTAAATGTGGAGACTGGTATGTGCTGGGCTTGCAGAGGAATTCATGTTCTTGGAGAGTTAAAGCAAGTCCAGGAAAGGTTACTTTTAACAGGTCTGAGGTGCAGGCAACCAAGGCAGTGACTTGTCTGAGATTACACTCAGGCAGGGTGTGCACACAGCCTCCTCCCTGGCATTAGGAACAGTGTCCTAGCTTTGGGAGCCTGCTTTTGGCTGCAGTCTGGCTTCCAGGCAGTTGGTGGTGACTGTGGTTCTCAGAGACATGCTATGGAGTGAAGAAATGTTAGGTTTTCTGTTTCTGGGTCTGAGTAAAGGGTCCTCCACCTTCAAGACTTTTCTTGCAAGCAAGCACATGCTTGCTGTGGGGCTTTGGGAGCTGTGATTCCCTCAGCCCCTGCAGCTCTGCCAGTGAAGGGGGAAGCCAAGTTCAGGGGTCTGCCTTGTGCCCATTGCCAGTCAAATGCATTAAATAAATACCTCGTCCCCGTATTCAGTTCTAGGACAGATCAGTTGTCATGGGTCCCTGGGTGAGATACTGGTTTAAAGGGGAATTTTCTCTACGTAGACCTTTCCCAGAAACTTGCCTGGCCTTGTGCCCTCTGTAAACCTTTCTCTTTAGGCCGTGACACTGTCATGGAACTGGGCAATGCAAGTTGCCGGGCTGTTGGTGTGGAGCACGGATAACCCCTGTCCTCTGGCTCTCCTGCTGCGCGAGGATGGATGGAGGCAGGTGGTGTGTGAGACATGCCAGTAGGGAAGGGTGAAGCAGATTTCCTGATGGACACATGGTGTCCCTGAGCCCAACACTGCATGTGTCACCCTTGGGGAGGTAGGGCACAGCCCAGAGGGTGGCAGAGCAACCCTTCCCCATGCCTGTTACTCTACAGGACGGTACCAGCCTGGACCACTCGCTCCTTGGACGTTCAGYCGAGCCAGCCAGAAGAGGGGCTACRTTGGAGCAGCTGGCAAGGGCCGGGTTTCTCTAGGGGAGGGAGAGGCCAACGACATTCAGCTTCTGCCAGAGCCAGTTTGGAGGTGGTGCTGCAGGAGACAGGCACCTTCTGTATGGTTTGAGCTTTAAGGTCAATACTTCACCAAGACAGAAGCTGCTCCCAGCAACTCAGATGACAATAATATTCCTGTTGCCTTCAATTGCTGTTGTATTGGAGCCATTGTATCTGTTGACAATACACTGTGTGGCGAGCTGAGGTGCTGTCAAAAATATGTCTTCAGGGCCAGCCTGTGAGCGATACAATTCCTTGGTACCCTGTCAAAGCACCAGCACAAACATCAGCTCATCACCCTCAGTGGCAGTGGTGTGGGATGCTGGAGAGAAAGTGAGACAGGGAGGAAAGACAGAAAAGGAGGTGAGTGGCAGGATGGAGACTATAACCCAGACCTTCTTGCTTTCGTCTTTTCAACAATGCTCCCCTCCTGCAGCGCTTATGGTGAGAGAACCCATTTATATTTTGTTTCTGTTCTGTTTCTCTCTTTGGGCTTGATAGAAAAAAAAAAAGGCAGCCGATGCAATGGAAAAATGAAGTGAGAACAGCAATCCTCCCAGGTCACCCTCTTTTTCCTTTCCACTGTGCTTGCCAAGCACAACCCATTTTGGTCTCTGCTGACAATGCTCCGTGCTGCACTATGGTGTGTTCCAGCCCTCCAGGGCATGAACTGAAAGAGAAACTCCTGGCAGCCCCCAGGAAATGCAGCAGTGAGGAACTCGTATAACCTCCACAAGGCTCCCACCCTGACTCCAAAGCTGTGCAGTGTCACTGTCCTGAGATGTGTGTGTCAGGGAACTTTGTTAGGGTTGCAAATGGCCTAGGAAGACACCATGTCCTGTGTCTGAGAGAAGGGCCAGCTACTTCCCTGGGTGCGTGAGAAATGGCAGGACAGCCTGTGATGAGTTTGTTGACAAGCCCCAGGGGGATTATAGACCAGTCTGTCGTTGTTAACCAAAAAGAGAATTTTTTTCCCTCTGCCCGTCCCTTGACGCTGAACTGTTTGTTTTTAGGTCTGTCCCAAAGAAGAGCTCCAAAATACGAAATGCTCCCTGGGAGTGTAATTCAAGGCAGAGCTTCAGGCACTATCATGTTCAGATGTCTGATCCCTTGCACTTGGTTTTGAAAAGACTAAATCTGAACTCTCTTCAGCAAAGTGCCCTTTGACCTGTGGCCTGCAGATCCTCTATTCTGAAAGGTAATTAAGGAAAGCAAGCCTTTTGCTGGCCAGTTGAAATTCGCTGTATGGGGCCTGCGTCTTCAAAGGGAGAAAATCATGGGAAGRTCTATAATCAAAGAAGCTGAAAGCCACCAGTCCAAAAAACTGGAGTCACAGGAGAGATTGCTGTGCTGGCTGTGGTTTATCTTTTTGTTCCCACAGGAGAGGTTCTGCCTGCATTTAGAAAACACTGCAGGACCTGGTTCCTCTCACAGTCCTTCCTTAAGCATTGACTACGGAATAAATAGAGGATGTTTTCCTTCCCTGAATATCTATTTCCTTCCTAAATAAACCATGGGTGAGTCTGTTTGGTTTTTTCGAGTTTTTGTTTTGTTYTGTTGTTGTTGTTTTTTTTAATGGAAGAAACACAAACCAATAGGGATCTTGCAATACTTTTAATTGCTGTATTTGATCTCTCGGTACCATGAGGACTGGAGAAATCACTGAACACAGAATATGCCATTAGGATGAGCTAACCCATCCTCCTCTCCAAGGCAGGATTAACTAAACCTAGCCCATGCCTGACGGATGCTTTTTGACATGTATTTAACAGCCCTGCAACCCTCCAGCCTACTCAGGAAGTGATTCACTCACCTTATTATGTAGAGAATGTGGATGATATTGATGTGGATCTTCTTACTCTGTTTTAGGCACATGAGTTTGATTTTTCCCTAGTGGGAAAAGAGAATGGGTTCCTTTTTTTGCCCTTGCCTTTTGCAGTGACCTTTCACCTGATTGAAGCCTGCTGCTGTGGCTCCTCACAGTCTCCTCCAGGTTGGATGAAAACACAGCCCATGCTTCCTAACCTCCCATCGCAGTCAGAGTGGGGGAGGCAGCTGAGCAACCCTTTGTGCAATTCTTTCACTGTCTGTGATGGTGGTGATACAGAGGGAGTGGATAAAACTAGGATTGGTCAAATGCCATCCACGTTCTGTACTCACAGAGCTCAGCTCAGAGCAGTTCACGTGCATTGGCACTGAGGTGCTTTCTTGCAAAGCACCCAAAGGCCTGAAGCTGTGATTCTGCAAAACTACCCTTGTCCTCATGAGTCACTGGACAAAGGAACTGGATTTGGACTCTGTTACCTGGTCTGAACCCTCTGCTGATATGAACCTTGGGATCTTTTCTTCTSTGACTCCTAACCTCTTACATCACTGAGCTTCCAGGAAGGCTTGGACTGAGCCCCAAACACCCATCCTGCGTGGGCAAGTTCAGACACAGATTTTTGCAAGCAGGTCTTTGCTTCACCCATGGACAATTTTCATTTGGATGGTTTGCCTCCAGCCCCATCTGTTGTTSTGGCCTCACAGATACAGCTCATGGCTTGTTCCTGCCTCCTACTCCTTGGCCTGCCGAAGTCCCATCCCTGTTGCAAATACAACAGCCCTGAAGCAGCCAGGTACAGTATTCCCCTCATGGTACTGGAAAATGGATCCTTTTCATCCACAGAGAACTATGAATTTAACTATTTTCTGAGTTGGCACCACTCTTGAAGCTAGTGAAATGTCAGGATTTGGTCCATGACTTCTGCAAGGCTGTGATATGGTAAACTTAGGCTGATCCCTTCTGTGTAGGTGAGGCCAAACTCTGTTTATGACAGGACATTGCTCCATATCTAACCTATTGCAAGGTCACACTTTCTATCTTTAGTGTTATTGTCTAACCCTCTTACACCTGAAACCCAGGTCACCCCATCGATATTGCAGTGGAGTGCAATATTGTCTSTCTGTATTCAGCAAGACAAAATCATGTTTGCAGGTAACATTTCAACAGCTCTCCTTAGCCAGGCTGAACCCCGGGGCATTTTTAGTGGTGGGGAGGTTCCGCCTGTGGAAGGCTCCACAAAGCCAGTATGAGTCTCCTGTGCTGGAGCTTTTCCTGGGATACAGCTGTCATTGCACAGTAGAATTTTGTGATTCACCCCAGTATGTGCTCATAGAGGCTTTCAAGAGCGGGGCAGCACTTTTCACAACCACAGCAAGTGTGTGCTGCAGACCAGGGTGCACTTCACGTTGGTGGCTGGATGCCCTCTCCCAGTGGCAGTTTTTGGTCGGTCACTGACACGTGGGGGCCACACCATGTCCTCACCAAGCAGCTCAGCAGTGACTTTGACAGCTCAGTGCATCTGTGCTTGGCACTGATGGCTTCACCTCCATCCCCAGCGCAGCTCTGTCACTGGCCTTGGAGCTGTGGTCAACCTCACGAGTCCCTGCTCAAGCTGCATGCAAAGGAAACATCCTCAAAATCATAAATTATGATATATTCCTTCTGTTGAGGGCACAACTCGGGTCCCTGCCCTGAGATGGGAGTTTTCCAGTGGAGATCTGCAAAGAGACAGGGTCTGTGGAAACTCCTGTACCGGGTTTGCTTTCTTTGGGGCAGAAAAAGTCACATCTTACAAGTCACACCTCTACTGCAGAAATGCAGATGCCACTACAAACTCTCCTGATGCACACAGACCTAACACTGCCTGTCTTGTTAGGTTCCCAGCTCCAAATGATGATTTTTGAAGTTCCTAGCCAAAATTTATTCTGAATTCATATTCTAAAAGTGCAGAAACTGTTCCTGCATTCCCTTATTTTAGAAAAGGCTGAAAAACCCTTGGATGGTGACCTACCCTTTAAGGTGCTGCTTTTGTTCAGGGGGTTTCTTACATTGAAAGCCAGGTTTGGTGCTTGGTTAGCTGCTCTGAGCAGTGTGAAAATGTATTATGTGGATGTCAGAAAACCATGATGAGGATTGTCCACTTGGGAAATTTTACAGACACAACTTTTTGACTCTATGAATTATGCTGGTGTAGCTAAACAAATAATAGGTATGACCACCTATGACATGTCATTCCTTAGCTAATATTGTGCAAAGAACATGTTGTGGGCAATACTCTGTTTTGATGTCTCTGGCCTGCGCAGACTGTGGCTTCGTCAGACTGCAATCAGTTCCCAAGATTGCACAAAGATTGTGGATTGCCGCCAAATTTCCAGTTTGGGACCACTGCTGTGTGCAGGGGTACAGTAACAGCTAAACTATATAATTACATCTGATGGCATTCACATCAGGGACTTCTGGACCAGGCCTTCGCTACATCTGCTACCAGTTAGGGCTGTGCAGAAGGGGGATCTTTTGCTTACTGAGCTGTGTCAGCAAGCCCCTGCTGTGTTGTATGTGGAGGAGTTGAAATAAACTCCAACTGGTAGTTCCTGTAAAGCCCCTCATGTTTGGCTGTACAACAGAGCAGTGAGCTACCTTGAGAAGGAGTCTCTTAACACAGACTTTGCGAGAGAGTGGCCAGCCAAGAGAATTTTGCAGCTGGCAGCCTGCAATCAGTCTGCACAAAGAAAGGACCAGGGTTTGAGGGTCTGAAAGGCAGTAGGTCCCAAAGCAACAGCATCCCACAAATCCAAGCAGTGCTCAGATCCATGCAGTGATGATAGCAAAGCCTAAAAAAGTCTTTGTGTCCTGCCTGGTCCTCCCTGCCTATGGCTAGCTTCACCCTCTGAAGGGGGAAGTGGGCTCCCAGCAAAGAGAATCGAGATAATCCTCTGCTACTCTGCTCAGTCCCAGGTCACTTAGCCTGACCAGCCCCATCCAGATACCAATAGCTCTAGAGATGGGAAAGACAGAAACACACTAGAGCAGAAATATCAGACATCTCTTTTTTCCCTGCAATGAATAAGTAGGCTCCAGTCTTTTACATTTGCTTATGCAAGAGGGGTGATTAGGAAAGGGCAAAAGTGGGAGGCTGAGCAGCCCAGGTGTAATGGAAATCCACGTTATGCTAACGTGGAGCTCTGTACACACACGGTGCCGTTTGTTGTGCCGCTGTCTGGCCGGGCTCCTGCAGCTCAGCCGGGCATGCAACAACCTCTCGCTCTCATTAATGCCAGATTGGGTTCCTACTGCCGCTCTCCCGCTGCTTTTAATTGTGTGGCCACCAGCCAAGGACTGCTGGGGAAAACCCCACCCCTTAGTCTGGGTGTCAGCTGATCCTAACTAAAACATATAGCCCTTGGGGTGGGGGGGCAAGAAGGAAAACAGCAGAAATTCATGGGAAGGAAAGGATGAAGGTCAGAGGTTAAAAGTGCAAGAATAGGGAGACAGGAAGGGACACAGAGCAGAGCCCCACCATTCATGCCCACCTCTCCCTACAAGCATACAAAGTGCAGGGAGAGAAATAGCCACCGTGGTCCCCTCTCTTCATCCTTCTCCTCCTGGGGCTGCAGGTGGTCAGCTTGACCAGGGCAAAGAGGAGGCTGACAAGGTCTTGTGGCATAGTGGGGCCGCAGGTGGAGAAGGTGGTAGTAGGCAGTGAGGAAAACACTTAGCCCTTGGGGGAGATGGGAGAGGCGCTGGGGCATGCCTGGTGCATGTGTGCTGTGTTCCCTCTCATGCTACAGAAGGGATTTGTGTCCAGGAACCCCATAAACCATGTTGTGACCATGCCTGTGCCTGCTGCTTCTGCAGGGTGTGGAGTCAGCTCATGGAGCTATCAGTCCTGCTRGTGTCCTTCAACACCTTCTTAGGGTAAGGGTTTATTTACTCCACTTAGGGGTTGGAAAAAGGAAGCRAGTGGAGTCCAGACACTTACAGTTCAGAAAAGCTCCAATTCTGGTGATACCTGCCAGGACTGTTCTCTGGAGCACTTGGGTCTCTCTGCCACCTGCACACAAGATGTGGAGAATACACAGAGGGGGCTGATAAAGGACATCCCCACTGTACCCCTAGGTGGTTGCAGGAGACCTGGTTGCTCTGAGATGTTTGCTCTGAGCTGGAAAGAAATCAGTAGCAGAGACAGTCCTGGGCATCCCGGTGTCCTGGGATAGCACAGAGCATAGGCAAAGGGACACATGTGGCTGATGCTCTGAGCTGCACTGATGTGGGCAGGGGAGGCTGCCATGGAGGTCTCCACATGTCCCAGGTCTGCTCTTCAGCACGTGCCGGGAACAGCCCCCTCCCCTTGCTGCACAGAGGGACGAGGTCCCTGGCAATTCAGAAGGCCCAGCCTGGCAAGGTCAGCCCAGAGGCACTTGCTGTACTGGGATATAGCACCAGTACTGTGGTGGTATTTTCAGGGGCAATGACAGCTGTGTTCCCAGGCACTCAGACACAAGGTCAGTCTGACCCTAGTAATCCTTCCTATTGCCCAGCCCCAGGCAGTTCCCCACACAGGCCCTCTGAATTGCTTACCAGCCTCCAAAGAATCTAAAAAATCCCTAAAAAGTCCCTAAAAATCTCCACTGTTTGCACACAGGGTCTTGGGAAGGAGACAGGCCATCTGAATGATAGGACAGTGTTGGGTTGACAATTACCAGCTGCCAGATGCCCACTCAGCCACTCTCTCATTTCCCCCACCTCAATAGGTCAGGGGGAGAAAGTTAGATGAAAAAATCTCCCTGTGGTCAAGATAATAACAGTTTAATAGGAAAAGCAAAAGCTGCACATGGAAGCAAAGCAAAATGAAGAATTCATTCACTACTTCCCTTCAGCACGCAGATGCACTACAGAGGCTGCTGTGAAAAAAGTTAACTTCCTAATGCCATTCCTGACAGACCCAGCACAGACAGTAGGCATGTCTTGTCTCGTTAGTACACACACTTGCAATTGCTCACCTTTTTTAAATTTTTTCGTACTCTTGCCATCTCACTTAGACCTGGGTCTGCCTCCCAAGTGATACCCAGTTCTTAAATGACATCATGTCAGCTCCATCACCTATACAACGAATGAACCATTCTCTGATATCCTCAACAACCTCAGGAGTGCTCCCACTCAGAAATGCCCATTTCCCTTGTGCAGGTTACCACAAACACCTGTRAATGAGCCATTACACAGTTCTGTGCTCATACACACCCATTTGTTCCTACCACAAATACAGCTCGGACATGAAGCTGAACCTCTGTGCTGGCAAGCTACTTAGAAACGTGAACTCTTAACATAAATTAGGCTGACTGCACTGGTGAGCAGCTCTTACAATAAAAAGCACGTTACCTTCCCTTCTGGCTTCCCATCCAGACAATGTGGCAGCCTGGGAGTCATGTTAGGTCAAGAGATGTAGAAGTCTGAACTAGCTGCAGCTGCCTCAAACAGCTCTGGAAGGATCTCTTTCTCTTTGTTCAGTTTAGATCCTGTTTTAATAGGCAAGAGTAACTGGTTTAAAGCAGCGTACAGAGTCCCTGGGAAATCCACTGCTAGAGCAGACACTTGGCTTTGTCCAGTTCCCGGGCACCTCGTGCAGAATGGGGACTTTGTATTTGCTTTTAGAAGATAACCAATTCATATCGGAGGTTCATGAATATTCRGCTTGTGCTTAGGATTGGGGAGAACAATCCCTAAAACAAAGAGGCAAATTCTTTTACCCTTCATTTGGGGGAATGTGTTTTAAGGGCTGCAAGTAGCCTGCGGTCCCTTTCTGTCACAGTAGGATCCATTAATGACCTGTGTTTTTCCAAGCCTGAGCGTGCATCGCTTGTGAAAAATGGATGCAGTCAGCGAGGGCTTGGGGTTAATGCTTCTGGATGAAGGAGAGTTTGGAGGTGAGTCCAAGAGCATAAGGAGCCAGGAGGAAGTCAGTCAATCTTGTTGTTGTAGCCTCTCTGGCTTTGTCCCCTTTCTGTGGCTGTACCTGCCCTGGGAATCTGTAGCAGCGAAGTCTCCCAGCAGTTGTGGACATGTCTTTTTCTGCATTGCTACTGCAGTTATTCCTCTGTGCAATGAAAAACAACCAGTGAAGACTGTCTTCCCCAAAGTGGTTTGTCAGCAGCATGCTATTCCTGCAGTTGCATATGGCATCCTTCCTCATTTTCCTTGCACAGCACACATTTTAGAGCTTAGACACACTGTCAAGGCATAGTAACAAACTACTAATAAATAATGATTGTATCTTTTTTTGTCTATCTGCAATGACCCTGCATGTGTTGTGAACTCAGAAGTTCCATCCCAGGCAACATGCAGCTGATGAGCAGGAATTTGCCATACCACAGTGACCTGGGTGCATATCTAGGCTCTTGTATACCTACTGCTCCACACAAAACAGTTGTTGATGTTGTTTACAGGAATTTCCAAGTGAAATAAGCTTTCTTTGAAAAGGTGAAATAAGCTTTCCTATTAAAAGCTCTCTTTTGCAGTATAACTGTACCAATACTTGGGTTATTACTGCTCTGACAGAGTGCTGTCTTCCCTTCCCAACCCCCTTCCAAAATGATTACACGGGTAACACTTTTAAGTACAGCCTTGTTTTCCTTGTCTTCATCCTCGTGGGAACTCTCCTGTAACTGTTCCGTGTTGTCCAACCAAAGCAGCAGAACAAGTTGGGTGATCACCGTGTGACTGATCACCACCCTGCAGTGTGGAACACAAACAGTCGGGGCTGGAGCTGAGCAAAGTGGGCACTGCTTGCACCAAATGAAGGTGGTGTTACCTTTGTGGATCTCTGGCCTGGTCCCAAAACTGTTCCAGCGGTGTCAGGTGAAGATGGTTGCTAACTGTGTACATCAGTGCTACCAGGCACCTGCCTGGAGATGCATGTGCTGGGAAAGAGGCTCTGTTTGACCTCTCATCTTTTCCCACTTGCCAGGAAATGTATGCAACGCCAGCTCCTATTGACAGGCCCTCCTCCGTACTTCCACCTATTGCCTTTCTTTYGCAAGCTTGTCTGTGTGCTCCTTTCTCCCCTTCCCTCTTTTACCTCAGGACCTCCATTTTCTCCTTCTGTTTAGCTCCAGATTTACCATCCCAACCCCTGCTGCAACCCTTCATTCCCCCTACCTTCCTCCAGCCTTGTCCTCCCCCTTCATCACCATTCCTCTTTTGGTTTTCCCAGGTGAGAGGACGCTCAAGCTGTCCACCTGCTGACCAAGAAGGAGGAACAGGGATTAAGGAGGGATACAGTTCATGGGCAGCAGGACCTGGTGCAGCAGAGCTGCTTTAGCCCCCAGCGGTGATGGAGAGGGCTGTCAACGTTTTTATTGTGTTGGCATGGCAAAGGTGGGAGGAAGGAGGCAGGGGATGGGGGGAAGGGATTTGAAACCTCAACTGCCCCTTTGTCTTTTCACCTCCTCCAGTTTATCTGGTGCCCTGTGGAATTTATGATCCTCCCCCCTGCAAAGAACTGTTGTATTTCAAGTCACAGAGTGCTTTCCAGCCGGGTGATAGACCAGCTAGTCTGCTCTTTAACAACCTCAAAGGGCATAATGAGCAAAGCCAAACTTTCTCCCAGCAACAGTTTTGCAAAGACCGATTATCTCTCTTTTACAAGTGGGAAAACAGTGTCAGTCCAGTCCAAATCCCCATGGAGGAGCTGAGCAATGGATACAGCCCATGATTTCTTATATGTTGTTCTAAGGCTGCTATCAATCTCTTGTCCTTTCTCCCTCTCTGTGCTCAGCTGGATATTTGCCTGCCTTACGGAGAACAAGGATATTGACTCTTGTCATTTGAAGAGGCAGAGAACAGGTAAAGCACAAGAGGATGGCAGCAAATACAGACGTCAGACAGAAGACTCCCATCTCAGCAGCAGGAGTTCCTATCTAGGTACTGCTTTTCAGGTACCCCAGATGAGGGACTTCAGGAGTCGCAGCCTTATCTGTTTCTCACCTCATTGCTATGGCGTGTTGCGAAGGGGACAGGAGTCATGTTTTGAGGGATGCAGCCCATGTGACATGCAATTGGAAAACCACAGCTCCCAGAGCAACTCTGGATGGATTTTACAATCAGAGCAGCCCCTCAGTGAAGCCCCAGTGCTAGCAAGCGTGAGGGGCAGCCCCTCACTCCATTGCCCCCGGTCAGATCACTCTTCAGCATCCACCCTTCCCTCTCCTCCAGACAAGTTCACTGTGGGATGGGCCCCAGCACCAGGGCAGCCCTGGCAGCAGACTCTTTCTGAGCACCTGTGGCTTTTTCTGATTAAGGGGCACACAGCTGAGAGGCCCTGGGAATTAGAGATAAGTTCCAGCACTGGCAGCACTTCTGACAGCCTGAACAATGGTGGGAGAGACAGATGAGCGCAGGGATGTGGATTTCGCAAGTCCTGTAAGAGGTCTGAGGCACACCCAGCTCTGGAGGATGGAGTTGAGCACCTGGGGATATGGAAGGCTGACTAGAAGCCCTCTGAGGTAGGTGCCGATGCAGACACCTGCATGCTGGGTGAAGCACCGAGTGCCCCAGCTCCTGGAGCAGGTTGCAAGTTGCAAGGCATCACATGTACCTGGTGGGTCCATGCCCTTTGCCAGCTCAGCCAGGGGTGGAAGGACACACAGACCTCAGACAAGTAGGATGCCTGGCAGGTATTGCTTTCTCCTAACACTACCAGCCTGGTCTGCTTTGCCTGGGCACCTGGGGTGGCTTTTACTGCAGTGATACAAAATGCAGCTACACCAGCGCTGCCGCGTGCTCCCTGAGAGCCCTTTCCTGCCACAGGTCACCCCGGACACCCTGCAACCCTCCCTTTCTCTGTGCAGCCTGAGGGCCCATCAATCCACCCCTCCTCTCTGCCCAGGCACGTCCTGTGCCTTCAGGCTGGAGTAGGAAGCTCCAAGACTGTTAACGCCCTCCTCCCTGTCCCGAGAGATAAACGTACAGATGCATTCGAGCCAGGCAAAGCTTCCCTGCAGCTGAGATCCAGACCGGCTGCTTGACAGGAGTGGCCTCCTCTGTGTATTACCTGGCACTTCAGATGTGTCAGTCTTCCTCCTGGATGCTAAACTTCAGGGGTCAAGCTGCTACCTGTGAGATTCAGCTCTTGCTGTCGCTTTCCTACACGTGCTCTCTCAGGTTCACGGTGCCTGGGACAGGGACACATAAGATGGAAACTCGGGTTTGCATTTATTTTTGTACTTATAAAACATGAAACGCCTGTTCTTCAATAATCTGATGAAGTGGTACTGACATCCTCTCAGTGGGATTTGCAACAGGATAGGCTGGTGGACTGCACATTTATTGGATCAATTTCAGCTTGCCTTCCTCATGGCTCTGCCATGGCATCTCTGGTTACCACACGTGGATGTGCTGAAACCCAGAGCAGTAATGCACACCCTGCCTTCTGCTGCCCGTGCTGGTGGCACAGGGAGAAGGAATGCCATCTGGAAAGGCTCCTCTACCTCTGCTGCCATAGAGGAGTCACGCAAGCCTTGGTGCTGAGACCTGCAACTCAATCTGTGGACATGACCTTTTGGTAAATCAAGCCAACTGTCCCAAGTTTCTAATTCTCCTGCATTATTAATGTTTGGCTCAGGAATTAATGTGGGTCAGGCTCCACTTATGGGCCCATGTGTGCATTTCAAGCATAAGCTTATCCAGAGTTTGGAGATGGCTAAAGGTAGGATTTTGGCTCAGTCTTTCTTAAAAAAGACTCTATGAAGCTATGACCCAGTGACAAGTATCCTCGTTGATTTTGTTTCTATTCCCTCACCAGGGAAGTTGTTCATTTAGGGCCACAGGGAATTTTATGTAGGGGCCAGGATTCAGACTTAAATTTGCATTATATCAGGATAAAGGCTTGGAGAGGTGAGCAAAAATTGTAAGACAAAGCAGCAAGGGCTCAGAGGGCTCAGAAAGCATGACCCCCGAGGAAGATGTGGTAGACTGGTGTGTTTTCCTCTAGACACAGCAACTGTAAAAGCTGCAATGCATTATTCTCCGTGTCCATGGATGCAAGGCTTGATTTACAATAAGGATGATTTATGGTGGCATAGGGGCAATATTTTCAAGTTTTTAAGGATTGCTAGTCTTCCAGTAAGTACCCACAGACTGTGCTGCTGGGCTACCACCCATTGGTTCTTACAAGCCTCTCTCCACAGTTGAGGCAGGGTGAGGTATCCTTGATCCTGTCTCAGAGCAACGGGAGGCTTAGATCACCATGAGCTAATCGGTGAGGCAATTGAGCATGGCCCATGGCCTTTTTGGAAGAAGGCTTTTAGGAATGCCTTCAATCAGCATCCTCTTAATTCAGCTGGGTGGGGCTGGGTGACAAGAGCCAGAGATCTCCCGGCTAAACTGCAGGAGAAAATGTGAAGAGCACCTTGTATACAAATGCATGGTGCAGTGGGGAACCGCAGCTTTCCACTTAGGATATAGGTRGAGTTTCCTAGGCTCCGTGATGAATCCTCACCAATTAGTACATGGTGTTTTAGACTTAAGTATGGCTAAAAGCTGGGCAATGCCTATGAAGTGAAGTTTACAGCTTGATCTCCTTCGTGGTTCAGCTCTAAACCCTACCCTTTGGGATCAACCTTTTCTTTCTCTTTCAGACCTTGGGTAGAAATCCACACTTGCARCCAGACGGGTGTAAAGGTCTAGTAAGAGTGACTAACATTGCAGCTATACAGTGCTAAGCACAAAATTAGGTGCAGTACTTGGATTACCTTTTATTATACTACCATCTTCCTTCAAGGCATTCCATTTCACAGTGGCAAACCCAGTTCATACTCATTAACTCAKATGGACTGACAGCAAGGATCTCAGCTTTCCTGCCCCAACCACATCAAACAAACAAAATATAATCCTGCATCAACAGAGACACAAGCGCTACTTGCCAACAGGAACCAGAGGTGTAACCTGCATCCACTTGCACGGTTGTTTTCCACCCCAGCCTTCCCTGACCATTACATTTGCTGATGGCATTGCATCTGCAAGAGACATTTTGCAATCTACCACCCTGTTCCTGAGCAGAGGAAATGAGGTTCCACATAGCACAACAGGAGAGTGGAAGTTTAAAAAGTTAACAGCACGAGATTGAACACCAGTCATGGCCAGGTCCCTCTGCAGTCCTGAAGGCCTTCAGGTGAAGAAAGGGAGCTGACATCTTTCAACGGCGCTCCAGCTTGCCACACCTGCCTCATGGCACCCTGCCTGGAGTCCCCATATCTGATCACACACCCATCCTTGTCCTGTGATTATTTTTTTTTTCCCTTGCCATACTATAGGCTGATTTCAGGATTGCTAGATGTCCACAGAGCATGAGGACACCTGTGTTTTGCTGTCAAGGACTCTGGAAGCACTGCTAGAATCTAGCTGACCCCCCACTGCTGCCTGTGTTGGCAATAATGACAAAAAGTATTTCCAAAACTGAAATGCAGAGCCAACGCCCTCACTGGAAGAGCAATAAATAAATCTCACCTCCTCTTTTATGCAAACAATTTTTTTCTTTTTTTCCCCCCTCCTACTTCTCAGCGGGTTATGCCCTTTTATCACCCTGTCTGTTCTCTGTCTCCTGGGAGAGGTAAAAACCCCAGCATGACAGATCCATCTTTCTTAGGGTGGAAGCTCTCTCAAAAGCCCGAGCACACTGGCAAAATTCAATACCTCAGAGAACCACCCACCCCACTCATGCTAAAACCATTTGTTGAAAGATCACATAAAACAATCTGTTGCACAATTCTCAGAACATCAAATAACAACCCCCTTATTTACAGTACATACACTTGCAACAATAAACCTCCCTTTTGAACTGCATTGGTCAATATAGATTTAAAAGGCTTTTCCTATTTCAGTCAACATCTCAATTTGTTGTTTAAGCATTCAGTGCTTTGGCTTGAGAGAAGCTGGTCTCATGACTTCCTTTAGGACTAGGTGATRAGGTTTGCAAAAACTTCTCCTCCACTGTGGCTCTCTGGGAGAAGGTGGTACTGCTCCAATTTTTTAATGCCAGCTTCTTGCTCTATATGCTCAGCTTACATGAGGAAGCCTATGTTTTGAGTTTGGAAGTATCCCTGGAAAATGTTGCCCCAAAAATTAAGGAAGAGGATAAAAGCTATTTGTTCAAGCTGCTAAGCAAGGTTAAAAAATATCTGTAACATTTGAGACGCTTTCTGCAATAGCTCCAGCCTGTAAAGGCCAGCAGCAGAACATCAACCACTTGCAAGCAGTCCCCTCCACACCCACTGCAGCTTCTTTTGTCAGTCAGTGGAAATAATGTCTTTCTGCAGTGCCCTGGGCACTAATTCAGCCCCCAGAAGTCACAGATTTCTCTAAGCTCCCTCCACCATGGCCAGCAGAGCCAGACAAGCTCAAGCTCAGTGGCAGGTCCTGGGCAGGCCCAGCGCCTGAACCACCCCAGTCCTGCCAGTCAGCAGCACCCCGAACTCATCCGAGGGCCACCACAGCTCATCACCTCGGGGTGGACTGAGCCAGGAGGGGAGACCTCTGCCCCATTCTCCAGTCCTGCCGGCCAGTGTGGGGGTCTTGGCTTCTCCATCACCCAGCTTCACAGAATCACAGGATATGCTGAGTTGGAAGGGACTCAAAAGGATCATCGAGTTCAACTCCTGGCCCTGCACAGGACACCCCAAGAGTCATACCATGTGCCTGAGAATATTGTCCAAATGCTTCTTGAACTCTGTCGGGCTTGCTCCTGTGCTCACTTCCCTGGGGAGCCTGTTGCAGTACCCAGACATCCCTTGGGTGAAGAACCTTTTCCTGATATCCAACCTAAACCTCCCCTGACTCAATTTCAGGCCATTCCCTCAGGCTCTGTCACTGATCACCACAGGGAAGAGATCAGTGTTCTTATATTGCGGTGACCAAAACTGCACACAACATTCAAGGTCAGCCCCCCGTTATTTCATCTAGGAAAGAGCCAACCCTCTCCAGTTCTTCCCCAGTCTTTTCCATCTCTTTGTTGTTGGTGACTTCCTCAGGGCAAGGAAATACTTTCTTTTATGCGCTGGTACAATACTTAGGGAATGATTTGCATACTTTTATGGGCGGTGCGTGCCCTTGCCTGGAGATGCAGGAAAAGAGGATTGCATGGGTGTGACATGCATGAGCTCTTCAGAACATACCTCGGGGAGGCTGTCTGGTGAGTTAGGCAATAGCCTTGGAGAGGTTTGTGTGCTCACRGTGAGGGTAATAAGCTTCAAAGAATGAAGACAAGGCTGGCAGTGTTTGTTACTGTTGTGTCCTACTCGTCGGGGCACAAATAAGAGACAGGAAGCTCCTTCTGTTTATGTAGGAACTGGAAGCTTTCTCATCTGTCCATTGGGATAGACTGGAGCTTACTCAGGCTGTTTTTTTCACCACCTCTTTGCAACATACATATATATATATATATATATATTTCTATGTATTTACTTCAGTGATGTCTTAGTCTTAAAATTTCCAGGCGTAATTTCCAGCAAACCTTCCGTGCGGGAGTACTGCTTTTGCTGTCACAAGAGAGTTCTGTTGGTTTAGCTGATTTTGGTAGGTGAAACAAAAATGATTACATATTGGCAAAAAGAATTTTAAATGGATTCAACTGCACTGCACTAAGGTTCTTGTCATTATGGAAATTTCAACTTCTCTGCCAAAAAAAAAAAAAAAAGATGAAGGAAAAGAAAAAGCTGCTCCTTAACAATATTGTTATTCTGGCACAAAAAAGATTGTCACAGACATGCCTTAAAATTAATTTTCCCAGATATTCACTGAACTCATGATTATCCTCTCCCCTCAAACACTTTCAATTTAACTGGAGACCAGGCCTGAAATAAGATAATGCATCCAGCACTCCATCTGAACATTCATATATATATGAGAACAAGATCTGAACTCTGACACAGCCCTCAAACCAAAATAAATTCCTCAGGCTTTTCAGAAGTGAGAAAATTCAGTTTTGGAAATGCTGGGTTTGTTGTGTTGGGTTTTTTATATCTTTTATCTGCAAGAGAGGAATCTGCTGGATTTSAGCATTAGATTAGAAGATCTTGAGGCTTAAGGGTGCATCTCAATTATCCAGCCCAGGTCTATCACTAACCATAATGGGCTCTCTGCATCGTTTCTTGAGGACATGCCCATGCAGACAATAGCTATGTGCTGGCAAGCCAGGTCTAAATGTATCTAAACACCATATAATCATTAAAAAAACCACACCGGGGGATAGGGAACCGGGCTGCTGTACCGCATGTACTTGGCAGATACCTGTGCACTGTGCAGAGCAGTGTCATCGGAGGAGCAAAGCACATTCTCCTGGGACATGCTATTCCTCAGAGCTGCTCCCCCGCTCTGCCGTCTCCACTGTAATTGCCTCTTGCAGTGCTAGATGTTAACGCTATGGCCCCAGGGAATGCTGCTTTTTCAGCAGCCTGTGGGAAAGAACAAAGAGGACAACAAGAGAGCGCCTGGAGCAAAGCACACGGGTAGACATCTCGCTCTTCATCAGGGGAAAACCCAAGCTACAAGTCAGCAGATTTACTGCGATTTCAGGTGCTGTTAACACAATGTGTCTCATGAAAATAAATCTGCACTCGCCCAAAAGCAGCCAATGCCAGAAGGACATTGAAGAGAACGATCAGCATTCTGGTGAAGAGCTGATATCCACCTAAACACAGGCTGGGCTTTCAGGTTGGCCTGGAACTGTGTGATCCTAATCAGAATATGGGCAGATCTTTGCCATGAACTTTCCAAGGAGCTGAGGCAAGACAAGTTTTTGTGCAATTCACTGCCCCTAATTTTAGCTTATTGAAAATTTAGGTCTTTGAACAGGGCCAATGCTAGTGGGGAAACACGGGGTCTCCCGTGAGTGGAGTGACACCTCACTCTAGGATCAGTGGTGGCTGTCACTAGAATGAGTTGCTCTTTGGAGAGATGCTCACTACCGAGTATGGAACCAGCACGAATCCAGTCCTGGTCCCTTTGTGTGTCTCTCTCCCTCCTGTGCAGTGTAGATAATGACACGATGAGGCTTTTAGTATGGGGCTGCAACTGGAGAGTCAGTTTGCCAGCTGGGCAAATCCACAAGTGCCTAATGCAGTGCATCAAAGCAGCTAGGAGAGCACAAGTGAGCTCTCAGAAGGGTGTACCACGTGCACCTCTTCTTATTCATGGCAAATGGACAGGATCCTGTCCTCAGCCTTGGGCAGCCACAGGAATGGATGCATTATGATCCACATGATCTTCCCCAGCAATAACTCGTTCCCATGTGCGTGCTATGTGCCTCTATCAGCTGCCACCTCGTACTTTTGCTAATTTGATCAAACACAGGACCAATTTTTCCTAATCTGGGTATAATCCCTCAGACAGAGCTATCACTGCCTCTGGTCGATGTGCAACTCTTTTATCTRGGGCTGGCAGAAGAGTGTGACAGCTGCATGATAGTCTGCCTGGTACAATGGGTGGCCCTAGTCAGGGAGAAAGGACCTGTCACCCTGCTACCCTCAGCTGCACCGAGGGACTGCTGGGGTGCCTTGATGGTGTAGGGGAGTGCCTGGAGCAGTCTGGAAGTTACAAGTCACAAGCATATCAGGATATATCACTTGGAGTGCYCTTCTAGCCATCTCAGCACAGGGSTGTAATCCCCTCAGCCTGCAAAGCCCCAGGGTCAGAGAGGGTGGAGGAAGCAGTGGAGCAGCCCCTTCCCCAGAGCTTGCCCTTGGCAGCTGGCTCTGCACTGCCAACATGGATTATGTGACCTGCAGGCCCAGAGGAGACAATGCAGGTCCTTCCCTGCTTTTAGTCTGAGCCGTGACTGCTCTGCACTAACTTTTGGAAAGGTGATGAGTGCCCAGCTCCTCTGCTCTGCAGTCAGACCACGGCTGTGCTCAGCCCAGGGCCATGAAGGGGTGCTGGGCTGGCACTGCCCAGTGCTCCAGGGAGTATGTCACACACCAGTGCCCATGGCCCATTCCAACCCTTTCTTTGCAACACATGCTGAAGCTGATGAAAGTGTGAGAGCCCCTCTGTCCTCTGGTCTTCACACAGAGTAAGCAGCAATGTAGACAACACTTGCTGGGACTTTGCTCTAATTTTTACAGATTTGGTGAACTCCATCCACAGGAAAGGTGAAAATGCAGGTTTATGCAGGTTCTTTCTGAAACTGTTGAAGAATTACATCTTGTCCTTCCTGTGGCAGCAAGCAACCATTCTGGCTTCTTTAAAAAATGAAGTAAACATATAGGCATGCATTTGTGTGAAACTCTGCCAGAAAAAAATCTCTGTAGCCCTTGTACTTGTGGACACCAGAAATTCCAAGTAACACCAGTGACTAAAGGGAGTTAGGCGGAGCTCTTGTAACAAAGCACAGAAGGGATTTATAAATATTTGCTTTTAAATGGATGCTATACCTCTCCACCACACAGAGGAGCCTTTCTCAAGATCTCAATTACCACTAGTTGAGGCTACTTTTTAAGGTCTCTTGTTTGGATTCTGAACATGTAGGCACAAAATTTTTAAAATGGTATTTTTTTAAAAGCCAGTGACCTTGTCAACTATGCCTGTCATCTGAGTTCTCTCTCTCACTCAGCAATTGTCTTCTTGTAATTAATTTTCTCTTTTTCCATGGGGTAATATTACAGTGTGTTGATAAGCAGCTCTTTTCTTTTGCCTCAGAACAGTGATCAGTGCTGTAAAACAAGGAGGTTTTAAAAACCTTGAAGAGAAAGATTTTCTGCAAAGAGGACCTGTTACTGAATTGAAATTGTGTTGCAGATAAGGAAGACTTGAAGCAAAAATCCATAGCTGGTCAGGACTTTGCTTGCTCATGCCTATTTGAGTTGCTCTGGGCAGKAAGCATTGGGAACATAACACATCCTTGGGCTAAAGTCCATCTTCACAGAACAATTTTGCTGCTGAATATGCACTTCTTAATAAGGGTAACTGCTCATCTCAAGACTATAATGATACCAATGCCATGGACTGCAACCCACTGTTCTGGCAGTTCTCTTGTTTTATTTTCCCACCGCAAGAGCTGGAATGAAATGTGTTTGTTGGTGAAGCTTATTTTTGCTGGCTTTCCATCTCAGGCAGTGGAAGATTTTATGGAGCTATCTTGTCTGTTTCAAAACCTTTTTTTAATCATCCTTTTTCCCAAGTTACATTGTCCTGAAATAGCCTCGTATATAAACATCAATCATGCATTTGTGCTTCGTGTTTCCCAGGGTACAAAACTCCCTCTGCAAACACAATGCAGGAGAACTACTGTAAGCCTGCACTTTCTTACCACCAACTTGCCCGGCTGTGGCTGGTGTAGGTGACATTCTTGCTCTTTCCTAGATTCTTGTACATCTCAGCTAAGACGACAAGCAATTTTTCTGCACATAAATTCCAGGATTAAGGAGTACTTCTGAGTGTCAGGGATTTGGACCACGCTGAGATTGTCCCAAATCCAGACTGGGGTGAGACTTGCGTGTTTCATAGCCCCTTACCCATCTCTGTAACTTCTGTAGGACCCCAGGGGCATCCTACTTGAAGCCCTGCCTCTGTTCCTCAGGAAGACAAGAGCGTTTCCTTACTAATTCCAGGTAGGCAGGATGCTTTTGCTAACAGTTGTGAAGCACTTGGCCATTATAAGATATAGGAACTATACCTGATTACCAGCAATTCTGGGKGCTCCTGCCTCCCACACTGTGGTGGCAATACCAGTTTATGGCAGTGCTGCCTCATACTGGCAGTGCAGTTTGTGTGGATCTGGTGTGAGAGCAGATCTCCAAATAAAAGACTCCATGGAAAAAAATGYGGGATGCTTACTGCATGTTTGTTTCAAGTGGGACCGGTTCTCCAACTTGTTTCATAGTGTGTGTTTGTCCATAGCACTTGAGCCCATATAGCTGCTGGGAGAGACGGGAAGTGCCAGGGCAGCAAAAGGAAAGGCCAGGGGATTRTGGTGGTGTGACAGAGCTTTTGCCCTGCTAGTGCTGATGGATGTTTTGGGACACCCAGGCACAGTCTCAGACTCCTGAACGATGAGGTTACCCTCCCTCTTTCCAATTGAGACATGAACCTGGGGGATACACCTTTTCTCATTTTGGTTTCTTCCAAAGCACCACCACACGGTGCTTTTCAGACAATTACACTTTAGGCACTACTAAAATGTCTGCTCTGCAGTATTTGCCTTATCACAATACTTGGCTTTGTAACTTTTGCAAAAATCTTCATGGGGGCTGGATTATTACAAAAGTGAACCTGCATAATGACTGACTCCCTTTAAGAGCCCAATACTATCAACCTTTTCTCTATTATCYTGAGGCTGTATAGAAGAATTTCCCTGGTTCAGGGAAAGAAAACCTACAACAAATCAGTTGTTCAACAACCAGTGCCTTCCCAAAACTCAAGCACTGCCATGAGAGTTTGATAACCAGCTGAAAAATGTGTCTGGTGGAAGATCCAGAGTGAGAGTCTGGACCTTAAAAACAGGGTCCTAATCCATAACCAATTACTGTGTACAACACTTGCCAAGAGAGCCCACACAGTGAGGTAAGGTTGCACCATGCTCTCTCCTTCCTTGAATAAAAAGTGCCTGCTCTAATGAGAAGTAAGTCCCTGATTCAGCAAAGCACTTAAGTGTTTTGATGAACCAGGGCCAAACTGAACATCTTGTGCAGAACTCAGTTGTGTAGTGAACAATATCAAATATTTTATTGATGGATGCAGACTTCAATGAAAATTAAAGACATGGCTATTTAAGGCCTTAGGTGCCCAAACTCATATTGTTCATTTTTTATTGTATTAAAGTAATCATTTGTACGGGAACAGAAGCAGCCACCTCCAGAAAATCCATCCCTGTCATGCTGGGAAGAATATTCTCAGTCCTCCCCCAGTGCCTTGTCAGTTTGATGGCTTATGTAGCTTGCTTAGAAAGTTGTCACATTCAGGCTATTTCAGATCAACAAATTCCAGCCATATCTTCTCTTTTCCCACCAGGAACACCCAGTTTTAGTACCCCTATTGGCTGCATAAGGTGTGGGGAAGCAAGGCACAGCCTCTTGGAGGCCAGATCAAATACTAGGAGGGTCTTAATATTGTGCCACTGCCCTTTCTTGGCCATCAGTCCCCAGGCAAGGCACTGAGCTTGGTGCTGACCTCGGTCTCTGAGGGTGCAGCCAGCAAGGCTCCCTGGCAGACAGCTCTCCTTTCTCCAACACCTCTGGCTGTCCTGCTAAAAAGGTCTCTCCAACTCAGAGAACATCAGTCTTGGAAAATGAGGCATTACAGCAGGTGAACACAACCCTTGGTCTATTAAAGCTGGCTGCGTCTCTTTTGCTGAACAGTGTTTCACCTGAAATGCTGGATGCAGCAGCGTGCTGTG
Source organism: Amblyornis subalaris (assembly GCA_018881555.1). Lineage (NCBI taxonomy): Eukaryota > Metazoa > Chordata > Aves > Passeriformes > Ptilonorhynchidae > Amblyornis > Amblyornis subalaris. The sequence continues at coordinate 3,205,672 of JACAXG010000058.1, forward strand.
GCTGAAGGCTGCACCACAAGGCAGGTGGACAGAGAAGAGGCTGGACTTTGGCACATCCTGACCTCAGGGTGTTTCTCTTTGGAAACATCATCTTTTTCTAATGAAAATTTTCAGCAGAACGTTATGAATGCCTTTTGTATAGTTGAAAATGTATCTGTAGCATAGTAAAATGCCAAACAGAGCTGCTTCTAGTATGGCAACACATACTTTATTTTTACTCCTTGTCCACCCTAGAACAATCTTCAACTCCCTTCTACTTACCAACACACCCACTTGTCCTCTTGGTTAGGTAGAAAACAGTCAAAGTATGGATTAAAAAAAAAAGAAATATGGCATTTTTCACCAGCTTGTCTATACTTAGATGCAACCACCTCCCTGCCATGGAACATAGGCAGATGCAAATGGAAGGAAAATTTAAAAAAAAAAAAAAAAAGAGTACATGCAGGCACTTTTGGCTAAACCTCATGCTCTCTTAGATTTATTCCCATACAGCTACTAGTGCTCAAATGATTTCCAGAGCACGCATAAGTTACATGGCACTCAGTTTATCTGCTCTGGAATGGCAAAGTGCACACAGAGATATACACTGTGGTTCCAGGGAGTCTAGGGATTTCAAAGGTGCTTTATCTCCCAGATAACTCACTGGCAAAGAAGGGTGAATTAATAGCAGTGTTGGTAACTAAAACTGGAATGATAGGTTATGAGTATGGGCTTTAAAAAAGAAATGACATTTAAATGCATGTTACAGATTTGTTCAGCGCAAGGTTTTAACCCTCTATTTTTTTTTGATTTGCGGATTCCTAAACATTTTTCCCAGAGAAGCACAAATCCCTGAATTGTATATTTCAATCTACTGGCAGTGGCTTTGCTTTCTGTGCTCTCACAGCATCACCGCCCTCCAAGTAGTCTTTGGGGATCTGTGAACCAGAAGTAAAACCCCATCTCTTAGCAGTCGGACAGGAACCACGCTCCCCTAAACCCCACACATTGATCTGAATCACTGCATGACTCCAGTAAGCCTCCATCCACCTCCCCTCTGGGAAAATACAAAAGAGCCACAGTTTTTAAGTTCTYGGGCTGAGGCACTTTGAGCTTAGTACAGTGAAAGGCTGAACAGCCAGAGTTCCCACTTACGGAAGTGCCAAGTGCACAGGAATTTTGTACAGGCATGGCACTGAGGCACTTGAAATGACGGGAATGCTGTGTATTTGTGCCCTTTGCCTCTGCAGCCCGCGACACCATCGCTCTAAAGGAAGGTGAATCTATTTATACGCAATGGCAGAGGCTGGAGCCCTCATTTTCACCAGGCCTTTGAGAAGCCTTTGTCATGTTTTGGCAATGCTATTTCAGTGACTTGGAAGGCTTCATAAAAATGTAAAATACTGTCAAAAATGCAAAATGTTTGTATCCCTCAGCCAGGGGGAGGAAAAAAGTGCTGGAAGCTTAGCCAAGCCTGACAGGGTATAGTGGATCTTGATCTTTGCTCACTCCATAGTTAGATATTGTTCCCCCTGCCCCCCCCCTTTTAATGGAGTCACTGCCTTATCTCTTAAAGTGATCTCATTAAAGGCAGGGGACAAGACAGCAGAGGGTATGAGGCCTGTAATTACAGATGGAAGGTCGACAGCAATACCGTTTCATACACCTTGTCTTCTGTTTCCCCTCTGAAGGGGRGTGGTCTTCAAAAAAGCATGAATCCCTTTTGACCACTTCTCTGAACCACACTGACAGAGAGCTCATGGCAGAGCACATCTCACTTTATCTGCACGGTTGCTGCTTTTGTTGCGTGCTGTAGTTTGCTRTGGGTAACCCTGCCCTCTGGAAACTCTTGAGAAAAGGTAGAAGTGGATGAAAGAAAAYAGCTTATTTTGGCCCAACTCCGTTTTCAGGGGTTTGGGGTTTTTTTTCTGAGTAAGTAGGAGCTGCAGGAGCTTTTCTTCTCTGCTGGTAAGGGCACTGTAGCRTCCGTAGGCAAACTGCCCCAACATGAATATTTCCAGTGAAGAAGCTGCCTGTGGTTTTCAAGGTGGCTCTTGTGTCAACACATCCAAAAGGCTGGTGAACATGGGAGATGTCACAGAAAGAAAGAACAGGTGAGAGATATTCTTTCCTGTTCTGGGGACTATCCACTGCTGGGATCCCAGTTTTCCCAGCAAATGCAGCCCTGGGCTGTGGCAGTTGTGATGGGATAAAGATTTGCTTCTCTGTGTCAAGCTACACATAGTCTAATACTGGAAGCAGGAATATGCTTGAGTGGAAGCTGTCATATCTAGCAGCAAGAGCAAAGGGCTTTCAGATCCTTGGACTCTTAGCTGGAACCTGCTAAAGTTTTTTTGCATGCCTGCCTTCCCTCACTGTGACTCTGTTTTCCCATYCTGAAAATGGCCATAATAAAACTCYYTGCTGTAAAACAATTCTAGCTTCTTGAAGTAAAAAACGTGGCAGGAGGGCCTTGTGATGTCCACAGCAACAGGCATTCACTTAGCTAAGGCTACCTCTTCTCCTTTCAATGCATCCCATRCTACCTACCCTTGGAATTCAAGTGTTGCTCAGCAGCCCACAACCCCACCACAGCTGCTGAGGGGAAAACAAAGTGTGGTTGCAGACCTGCAAAATAAGCATTTACAATTACTCCCAGGAAAAACTGAGGGGGACAGTCAAGCCAAAGAGCAGGAATTTTCAGGTATTAAAGCCTGATCTGGATTTCACCTGCTGGCAGGAGTGAAGTTCCCTGTATGTTATCTCTGCTTCTCTCAGTCACCCTACCAAGGTCTCAAAGAGTTTGTAATTGCTTGTAGATACTGAAAACAGAGCTCTCCTGATTTTCTTTAAGCTAATCTCACTGATACCTATTATGGAAGGAGAACAGAAGCATTTCCAATACAGAACGTTACGTTACCCTCCCTGCCTGGTTTGATGTAATAAAATTTCCTTTGAACTGTATGGATTTGCTCTCTGTTTAAATCACTGACAGTGAAACTAAGACACTACTCCAGGTTTACAACACCACAGCTGCATGCTACAGTTTTGTATTATGAAGAAATTACAATGCATCAACTATCCCAAGACAAAAGATGAGTTAAACCGATAGTGTGCCAAATCAACTACGGTGGCTAGGTGGCACTTCAACGGGCAATATGGTGCAGAAGTTGTCTGGAGGTCTTCTTTTAGCATCCTGTTGACGATGCTTCACTGCCACATAGGAAGAAACYCAAGTTTGGTACGGTGTATTGCTCTTCGGGAGTAAAATGCTGTTAAGGAGTGAAAATGAAACAAATAGGTGATTTCAGGCACTTAATTTCCACCCAGTTCCTAATGCTTCTCCCCTTCTCCACACCCGCTGTCATGAGCCAAGCCTTTCCTGGGAAATCTTAACAGAAAATCTCAATGGGAAGTAATGAAAGCTATCTGAGAGCGTTGCCTCAGGGTCAAGTTGGTGCAGCTTGGTAGGGAGACAGCTGTCCAGGTGCCATGTATTTTCTAGATAAACCAAAAGCTTCAGCTACCGGTCTGTCAACACAGTGCCAGATCTAATAAAGACCATGAGAGGCTCCAAAATGGAGCTTATGCAGACAACTAAGAAGTGTCTCTGAAATGGTGGCCTGCTGTCTAAAATTGCATCYGATCTCACTGCTGGCTTTTGCTTTCGCGTTCAGTATGTTCTGTTGCAGAAGCACCTCAGAACTGAGTGGCCAAGATGTTTCTAAGTCCAGCTGGAGCCACAACGATGGAGCATCCTCCAYGTCTGCAAATGACAGATCCATGAGAAGCTCTAAAAGCAGGTCTAGGACACAGTGACAGGGCCAAGCCCCACCACCGGTGTAGTGCCTCTAGATATGATTGTTTAAAAAAACATGATGATTGAGTGGCAGATCTTCCCCTAACAGGCATGGGTCTGTGGGCAGTTTGATGAGCAAGCTCTTGTGCAGGATGTTTAAGGCTTGAATTGAATTATTTTTCTGCAGAGGGGTTTCACGCCATGCTTAGCAGGGAAGTGCTGTAACTATGTTCCTCCTTCACAAGAAAGTTCACAGCTGTTTTTGGGACCCTCAGCAGGTGAAGCCTCCTGAAACAYTTTCTCGTTTCCAAGTTTATACAGGGTTCCAGGGCTTCTACTAAGCCATCAAGAATAAAAAAGAGCATCAGCTCATTTTCTCTGCCAGAGAATCTAGACAGAAGTAAAAGCAAAAGTCAATGAACTTTTGCCAAAAAAAATCCAACCAAAACTAAAATGAACAAACACACAGTCACAACTTCTGCATCTGTCTTTCCCAGAATCTGAAAAATAAGGGTAGGATGACCGTAGCCAGGCTAGGTCCCCTAGCACAGAAAGCTGCCCTGTAACTCTTCACCGAGTCCTCAATCACCAGCAGCAGTTTCTGGCAAGCACACGCACATCTCCCTCGGTACGGAGCAGGCTGAGGCTCCGGCAGGTTGGCAGCACGGCAGGGGCCGTGCCCAGCGGAAAGTCTGTGGGTGGAAAGGGACCACCGGGGCTCTTGTGCCTCTCGGCGAGCGGCGCCGGCAAGACCCGCGCGGAACCGGCACCGCGGGGAACCCGCCGGGACTCCGGGCGGCCCCGAGGGACACAAGGCGGCGGACGAGGGGCCCGAGGAGCCCCGGCCGGGCGGTGGCACCGCAACCGAGGCGGGCGCCGCGGAGGGAGCGCTCGGTCCGGCGAGGCGCGGCGGGGGCAGCCCGGGCGAGCCTCAAGGTGAGAGCCCATCCCAAGATGCACCCGGGGCCGCGGAAGGGCCCCCGGGCGCTACTCCCGCCCACAGCCCCCGCTGCAGCCACTTCCCCCTCTGGTCCGGAACCGCCCCGTTACACGCCGCCTGGGGGTGCCATGGTGGGCGAGGCGGAGCCCGGGCGGGGCGGGGTGCTGGAGTGAAGCTCTTATTGCGGCGGGAACGGGGCGGCTTGCGGAGCTGCGCGGGGTTGCGGCGACAGAGGAGCTTCCCGGGCCGGGGCAGAAGGGGGCGAGGCGAAGGAGAGGAGCCGCAGAGGAGGAAGAAGAGGAAGGCGAGCGCCGGCCGGGGTGCTGCTATTGTTCCGCACCTGCGCCGGCCGGGACACGTGGCGCCGCTGAGCCCCGCTCCTCGCCCCCCGCCGCTTGACCCGCGCGCAGTCGCCCGGCACCATGGGCAAGGGGGTGAGCGGCGGGGCCGGGACGGGGCGGGAAGTGGGAAATTTGAAGAGCCGGACCGTGGCCGGTGCCCCTTTCCCTTCGAGGGGGCTGCGCTTTGTCTGAGCCGGGCCGGGGCGGCCCCGTCGGGTGCGAGGGCGGCCGTTGGCGAGCGGCGCCGATGCAGSGGGCCCCGAGCAACGTGCCCTGGCGGCCGCCCCGGGCCCGCCGCCGCCCGCGGGCAGGAAGAGCCGGGGCGAGGGCGTGGCGGAGCCCGGGGCAAGGAGCGGGCGCCCCRAAACCTCCCGGCTTCTCCTTAAGGCCGTGTCCCCCCGGCAAGGGGCCTCCCGCCCGCAGCCCCCGGGGCTAGTGTTATCTGGTGGCCTTGCGGAGCTGGGGAGGGAGCGTGGCTGCTCCCCGGGCTCCTGAGTACTTTAGACTTCTTGAGACAGGAGGGCCCGGCGTGGGGGGGCCGGGGGAAGGGGAGCCGTCAGCGTTATTAGGGCTGATTTGCCTGTTGGTAGCTGTGAGGGTGTGATGGGAGATGGTGGCAGGAGGGAGGTGGGCGCCCCTGAGGTTCTGTTCGTTGGGGGGGTAAATCCTCGGCTGCGCAGCGGTTGCTGCCCTGTATCAGCATTGTTGCTACCTTAAAGCCCACGAGGAGGAGAAGTCCTTAATTCAGATCGTATCTTTTAGTCAGAGAAAAGTGTATGTGAAGGCTGTTGGAAGCTGGATGCTGTGCTCAAGCGCCCGTGTGTGGAGCAGAAGCACCTCTAGGCTTGCTCTGATTTCATTTTGTGTTGAAAAACTAGAGACCAGATTCTGGGGTTTATGGCTTGAACGTTTGGTTTTTCCCTTCGAATACTTCCCTGTATATCTGGTGTAGTTGGAGGTGTGTAGATTTCTGTTTGGTTTTGGTTCAGACACATTCCAGTAAAATTCCCAGATTTCTCTGCTTCCTGTGGAGAGGGTGACGGTACAGGGCCATGAGACGCAGCAGTGGTAGTGTGTTCCCTGCCAACAGGTGCTCTGTGCTTCCCAAATGCTGTTTAAACATTGACTTGACTTTGTATTGTCCTCATCGGCGCAGTACAACAGCAGCAATGTTGACATAACTGCATGAGTAGTAGGAGAGCTGCAAGAACATGGCTGAATGGACAGTAACTGAGAAAAGGGGCTTGGAGTGTTGGAGTGGGCTTTCAGCATTTTTCTGTGTGGGTTTTTTCTTTTCTTAATGAAGTTCTTCTGATACTTGGCATCCCAGCCCGTTGTATTTAAGTCTMGTAGGCAACCGGCGGTGTGCACAGTAAAAGTTCATCCAGGAGATAAAACRCGGAGGGGGATTTGGCACTGTGGGCAGTATTCTGAATCTTGTTTAAATCATCAGAGCAGCCTTTGAGTTGCGTGTGTATGTAGGACTGCAGTGCAAAAGACTTCGGGGGCTTAGCATGCCTTGGTGGGACTAAGAAGGTACAAATGCTTGCTTCCATTTCAGATATCATAGGTTGCATGGATAATAAAGCAATTAGCCTGAAACTGAAGCACTGCCACAAGGGATAATTCCGCAGGGATAATGCATCTGCCTCATGCTTTCTGGTAGCAAGTCACAAGATTTGCTCATTTAGCAATGAGAATGCATGTGTATAATTAGGGACCCCCTGGAAAATGGGGATGTGAAAGAGGCGGTGTGTGGATGCAACGTTGAACAGCATGTGCCTGCCCTGAGTTAGGATGCCCAAAAAAGAAAGTTCTTTCCCATGAGAGCATGGGATGGAAGAGAAAAGAAGAGCCTAAGTGTGAGAAAGCAAATTTCTTCTCTCTGTGGCTGTGAGGAGAAGCTGAGTGGAGCATCTGTTTTACTTTAAATGGTAATGGGGCAAGGGGAGGGCCGTCAGCTGCCTGGCTGTGCCTTCAGCCCAAAAAGCAGATTATCCAAGGGGGTGTGTGTAGTAGAGGAAAGCAGTCAGGATTTCATTTCTGTTCAGAGCTGTCTGGAAGCTGTCTGTAGACAGCAGCATGTTTCACTCCGTCTCCCTCGCTGCATAGGCATAGCACAGAGTCGGTAGTGTGTGCTTTGGGTCACTTCTGGAGATTAGCTCAGCCTTAGAGCCCATGAGAAGTCCTTAATTCAGATCATGTCTTCTAACTAAAGAAAAATGTATGTGAAGGCTCTTGGAAACAGTAATGAAGACTTTTTGAAGCTGGATGCTGTGATCAAGCACCTGTGTGTGGAGCAGAAATACCTCTTAGCTTGCTTGGATTTCCTTGGACTCCAGTTAAAGGGTTTTTTCCCCCGTCAGAAACTAGGAAGGTTTATTGCATAATGGACCAGCTGAGGGGAAATCATGCAAATCAAAGCAATCTTTATCTGGTGCAATTAAAAAAAAATCTTAATATAGTACTTTTTGCCTCACCCATCTTTTTAATTCCTTTATTACTATGACTATTTTATGACACTTTTTATTACTATGGCTAGAGGATAGTTCTTTTTTCAAAGAAAACCCTGGGCCTAGTCAACGCACTTTTCTGCAAAAGCAGTGTAACAGGGGTCTCTTGCAAGTGAGGTGGGCTGTACGACCCACAGTGATCCTGAGCTGCTGAAAACTGCAGCTCATACTTCAACCAGGCGTTTCCAAGGGGCAGCCCTTCACCAGCTCCTCTAGGGGAGAACTGGATCCAGTGTACTCATCTTGATGTGTTAGTTGACTTCTAGAGATGTCTGGAGTTACGGTCAAGATGCACTAAAACTACAGGCAAAGAAGTGAGGAAGGTGACTCTCTGTAGTTGGCAGAGCACCAAAAGAACAAGGATGGGCTGCTCAGCTGTGCAGTGATGACATTTGGAAAGCCCGCTCTGCCCTTGGGTCTTCACGCTGCTCCATGAGAAGTAAAGGTGTTTGTCCTAATACCCAGAGAGGGCTTAAGGTATGTGTGTGGTCCTGGTTTTAACCTGATGATTAAAAACTTGATTAGGTTTACATCTCTTCTTGTGAGAGGAGAGCTTGTCCTTTTGTAATTTGGGAAGCAGCGGTCTGTGCACAACTAGCAATTGCTAGCTGTTGAGTAAAAACTGCTTTGTACTGTCCTAGATGCTGAGAGTCTGATCAATTGATCTCGTGTCAAAAGAGAGGAGATTGAACACAGCTCTTTGGAAGGAATAAGAAGGATCCAAAGAAGCCATTCCATCCCTTGCTAAGATTACATAGGGTCGTGGAACAGTTTCCAGTCCAGTAGGTGGAGTCAGTTTTATGACTCATCTGGTTAATATATTTACTGTCTCATAAGGCAGCAGGACAGTAACTTTACTGTTTTCTCTGCCCAATTGATTATAATGACATAAGCAGTAAAACAGACTATGCCTCCAGAGACTGCATAATTTATTTTGGCTCTTATTGACTTTTCTTGTTGGATTAGGTGATCACAGAATAGGGTACTTCTGAGCCTGTCTGCTGATTTGTACTCCTCCTGTTTCCTGGTCAATCATGGCTTGTATTGAGAACATCAACCATGAATGGCTCAATTAGTCCGGAGCGGAAAAGCATAAGCTGTATCTGAAAGACAATAGGATTTTCTGCGGGATGTATAAAACTTCCTACACTAGTGTGTACAAATGTGCTTAAGCCAGTGGAAAAAAAAATACATCTTGCATGGAAAAAAAAGAAGCCGTGTTGTTTTTTTTGGGGGGCCATTTTGATGAGTCAGTTCTTGGGCTAAGTCAAGGAAGAGGGGTGACATTTCTGATGAGACAGACCTTCCTTTGTGTTCACAGCATGTGATTAAATCATGATAAGATGTAGACCTGCAGTACCATAGGCCTTCTTCTCTTTGTACAGCAGGAAAAGGAGGGGAGAGCAGGGAAATCCTACAGCGTCGAGGTGGGATGAAAACCTCTTTCCCTGGCAGCCCAGCCAGCACAAGCCTTTGTTGAACAGATTGGGCTCATCTTGCAGGAAGGGAGGCAATGGCCCTAGAGGCACCGAACAGGGGGCAGAACTTTGACTCTGATGTGTGTGTCAAGTTCAGATTTGAATGATGGAGCAGGAAGCTCAGACTCTGCATGAAATGATCCTGTAACAAGAGCTTAAACTGATTCTCCTGACTTACCTTTTCAGTAAGGATGGGATGTGGTACTAAAGCAACAGAAGGGAAGGTATTGTGCTTTTTTTCTTTTTTTTTTAAACTGAGAAAATGCTGAGCTTCCCTGTAAGATGGACTCCATTAAGACCCAAATACTTGGGTGCTTAAAGAAACAAGTAACTCTATCCGCTCTTTGTTCTGACTGCAGCTGATCGCTGGGGTTTTTGTTATTTTTTTTTAAAAAGCAAATCATGCTTGAACAAGGGCAATGAGCCTTTTCATGTTTGCCCAGTCTTAGATTGTTTCAGCTGCAGCTGAAAAAGCTTAAACACTCCTATATTCTTGTATTGTTCATTGCCCCCAATAGGCTGAGTGACTGTGCTTCTCATGGAAGCGTCAAAGAACTAGGAGGTTTTTAGATCACCTGCAAGAGCTTGCCAAGCTTTTTTGGGGAGAAGGGGTGAAGCTGAAGGTAATGGAGTGCGATTCAAGCAAGGCACTAGCTCCTTCACCTTCATTAGAAATCATTTCTCATCTCAAGCGGTAATCAAGAAGCATGTGTTTTGTGCAGAGCTGTGTTTAGACTTGTCTGACATAGCTCTAGGAGAAGTCAAAGTTGTTTCCTCTAGAGACTGAAGGAGAGAGATGCTTCATGGTGGCATTTTGTGAATTGCCCCGTGGCAAATTCCTGKGATGCTGGAATGCAAGGACTGTGCTGTGGCTTAAGTATTGTGGCTTTCACTTTTTCAAGAAGGGAAATGGGAGTTTAGGTGCAGTGAAGAGAATGTCAGGAATGCTGACACTGTAGTTCTGTGTCGTTTTCCTAGATCAGTGGAGGCAAATAGCTCGGCTTTGCTCCACTTTTTAAAAACTGTTTCCATTGCACAGCTCTGTAGCTGCATGCAAGGATATGAGGCATGCAAAGCCTGCCTTTGCTGAACAGGGCGAGGGAGGACTTCTGTGCATGTGAAATRTGTGACTGTGACTGCAGTGCTGCACACAGAGCTTTCTCAGAACAGTGAAAATCCTTGTCTAGTTGTGACTGATGGGTTCTTTCGGAACAGTCATGATTTTTTTTTTCTTTTTTTCATGTAGTTTCACTTTTGGTTTTGGTTTCTACTTCTCCCAGGGTAGATAATAAAAATTTCCTGTTCTAGCTGCTCAACAGGACAGGTTTTGGATCCAAACAATAGTTTCTGTGTCCAGATCATTCTCAGGAATCCAGCTCTCAGGAATCCAGTTCGTGGTTTGAGGTGTTTGTACAAAGACCAAGAAAGGCAATTCCTTTGAAACCTTTTCTTAATCTTGTTAAAGATTTGACTCTGGTGCCACTAACTGCTGTTTCATCTTAAAGTTCTTCTCGGGGATCTTATTAGGTGAAAATCTCATCACATAAGATTTGGCAGGGTGTAGGGATGTAATAGGCCCTGCATAGAAGGGAATAGAGGGTTGTCTTTTAAGTGATGTTTATGTGCACTAAGTCATGATTTGCTTGTCCTTAGATGCTTGTTTACCCCATTATGACAAGATCTAAATCTTTGCACGATTTCATGTAGAATTAACCATAATAAAAGTGAATGAAAATCCTGCTGAATAAAGAGGCTTTAAGCGAATCATCTGCTCTGTGAAGTGTAAGCGGGACTAAGCACAGATTGAATCTGCAAAAGTGTACTGCTGCTTCGTATACCATTCTTGCTGGTCAAACTGCCATAAATTGAAAGCAGATTTCTGTTGTGTAACCAGCCAAGCTAGTGTGCCAAACTGAGAATGAAAGTGTTGGAACTTGGCCCCCAGAATCAACCAGCCAAAGGTACCACCTCTTACTTATCTTCAGTTGATAGGCTGCTCTTCCTCACCAGAGGATGTGGAAGACTGGGAGTGGGGAGGAGCAGTTAATGCCTTGAAGGGAGCATACGTATGCTCTCAGGAATTGGTTTCTTCTGCTCTTCATCATCTTGAGCCGGGGCTCACACGTCAAGACTGCCTGAATAGCATGTAGCTTGCTTTCCTCCTAGCTGGACTTGTACAATGTCTGGCTCTAATCTGTGTATTGGGGATGATATTGAGCAGACTTCTCTGCTCACTAGCTTATTTTTATTATTTATTGAAGTGGCATGACTTTCATAGAATCATGTAGGTTGGAAAAGACCATTAGACTAATTGAGTCTAACCGTTAGCCTAGCACTGCAAAGTTCACCACTAAACCATGTCTCCAAGTGCCACATCTACACATCTTTTAAGTACTGCTGGGAATGGTGACTCAAGCACTTCCCAGGGCATTCTGTTCCAGCACTTCACAGCCCTTTCCATGATGAAATTTTTCCTAATACCCAATCTAAACCTCCTCTGGCATAACTGGAGGTCATTTCCTCTTGGCATATCACTTCTTAGGAGTAGAAGCCAGCCCCCATCTGGCTACCAGCTCCTTTCAGGGAGTTGTAGAGAGTGATAAGGTCTCCCCTGAGCCTCCTTTCCTCCAGGCTAAACACCCGTGGCTCCCTCAGCTGTTCCTCGTCAGACTTGTGCTCCAGACCCTTTCCCAGCTCTGTTGCCCTGCTCTGGACTCGCTCCAGCACCTCAGTGTTTTTCTTGAAATGAGAGGCCCAGAACTGTACACAGGACTCGAGATGTGGCCTCACCAGTGCCAAGTACAGGGGGACAATCACTGCCCTGGTCTGGCTGGTCACACTATTGCTGATACAGGCCAGGTGCCATTGGCCTTCTTGGCTACTGGCTTGTGTTCAGCTGCTGTCAGCAGCACCCCCAGGTCCTTTTCTGCTGGGCAGCTTTCCAGCCGCTCTTCCCCTGGCCTGTAGCTCTAGCTGGGGTTGTTGTGATTCAAGGGCAGGATCCAGCACTTGGCATTATTGGACCTTGTACTTTTGGTTTTGGCCCATTGAGCCGGCCTGTCCAGATCCTTCTGCAGAGCTTTCCTACCCTCCAGCAGATCAACACTCCCACCCAACTTAAGAATTATCTGCAGACTGACTGAGGGTGCACTCAATCCCCTTGTCCAGATCATTGATAAAGATATTAAACAGTACTGAGTACTGGAGAACCCCACTGGTGACCAGATGCCAGCTGGACATAACTCTATTCACCACCATTCTCTGGGTGCAGCCCTCCAGCTGCTTTTTTACCCAGCACACAGTGCACCTGTCCAAGCCACAAGCAGCCTGTTTCTCCAAGAGAATGCTATRRAAAACAGTGTCAAAGGCTTTAATAAAGTTTAGGTAGACAGCTTTAATAAACTGTAATAATTTTGTCTGCCTGGCAGTCTCATGTGTATAGTTCATGTCTGCTGCTGTGGAATTTGACTGTAACATGTTTCTAATGATGCTATGTCTTCCTTTGCAGGCTGGAAGAGACAAGTATGAGCCCACTGCTACATCAGAGCATGGCGGAAAGAAGAAGGGGAAGAAGGAGAGGGACATGGATGAGCTTAAAAAGGAAGTTGCGATGGTAAGAGTGTAGAACACAGAAAGAGCAGCATTAAGAACGTTTGCTGTGACCAAAGCCCTGTGCCTAATTTGACTAGAAGAGAAAAGAGCTGTGTGTGAAAAAAAAATTTGGTGTGCGGATAGCATGGTGTGACTGAAGGCACCGATCTCCCTTCTCCTCCCCTCTGTCACCAAGCCAGGTGTGCTGTAAGTGTTTCAGCATCAAGATGAGCACACAATAGATCCTGGAAACATCACTTCTCAAAAGGTTCTTGACACAGAACCTAAGCCTGTCCCTGCCTGCATTACCCATAGCACAGTATAGATGCATTTCCTCACCCAGGCGAGCGCTCTCTGGRTAGCAGCATTACAGGCTTTATTGTGCTGTCATGTGAGTGGGACTGCTGTTTTCATTCCAGCTGAGGAGTTGAGGCTGTACAGCTCCATTTACTGCTGGCCTCTGCTCAGACTGACCTCAGTATTATTCCTTCTAATCATGTTTGAGGCTGTGGGGAGTGTCTCCCATCCCCATCTGTGAAAGCTGGATGATGCTATACATCTGTCTGTGAGCATCATCTGACTTAGATCCGCTCTCTTTGAAGGTGATGCAGATTTTGTTTCTGTTCTGTGGATTTGAGACCAGGCTTTCACATTTTTGGCYCCTCTATTGGGGAGAGGGGATACTAAAAATTGCTCGAAGATGAAATTTTCTGTTCAGTAGTGATGTGTACTTAAAGCATCTGCTCCTCCAGTACAACATAAGTGAGGCACTGCTCTGAACCAACTTGATCCAACTGAAAAATAGCCTGGTTGTGAAAAGAAACCTCTTTGGGGAAAGAAACACTTCCCCCAAAGTAGTGCTTAATCTAGCAGCACTACTTAAAAATGTGTGAAATTACAGGTTTAATCTTTTGTACATTACTACCTTCCTTCCCAACTCCTTTTCTTTCCATTCCTCTCTCACCCTCCCAAAAATCCCACCCACTGAGGTTTCACAGTATCTGCTGGGGGTGTAAAGACTGCACTGAGATAAAATCAGACTTTTTTTAAAAAGCTGTCATGTATGCAAATAGTCACAAGAATGCTGAAGATGAGACTSTGCTGAATTGCAGAATGAGTTTGTGATTTCTCTTCACAGAGAAGATGAACTAGAGTCCTGCTCTCTCACCAGCTGTTAACAGATAGAAAACCTGGGGTAGGGGTAGAATTGCTGAGCTGTTTTCTCAGATTCTTTTCTTCCCCAACTCTTTCTTGTCTTTCAGGATGATCACAAGCTGAGCCTTGATGAACTTCATCGCAAATATGGAACAGACTTGAGTCGGGTAGGTAGATATTGTTTTCCCTCCTCCCTTGCCCTGGTCTGAAAAGAACTAGTCTCAGATGAGAGCATTTCACAAAGGGAGATCTGGGTGGTCTGGTTTTGGTATGGGTTTTTTCTTTCTTTTTCTTCTTCTTCTTCTTCTTCTTCTTCTTTACTCTCCCCTCCTCTAGTTAAGTTTCCCAGGCTTTGAGAGAACTGTTGAATTCACAAATACTTCTCTTCATCCTCCCACTGTACAACTTGACTGCAATAGTTTAGTGACTTTGCTTGTAACAAAGTCACTGTTATCTGCCTCTGAATTGTTCAAGGTCAAGTTCATTCTTGCATTTATTTTTTTCCTGAGGAGCGTGTAATGAAGACAAACGTTTGTTATGTTGCAAGTGTAGTCTAGTGAGCTAGCACATGCCCAGAGACTTAATGATGGCTAGTAGCAGTTAAAATTGTGCCTTTCTCTAGTGAGAGGTGTGCAGATGTCCTAGGCTGCCTCAGAGTCYGGTGCAGAAGCACTGCAGTGGTTTTACACTTCTGCTGTTGTTTGGTTTGCTTAATGCATTTCTTGCATGATTGCATATAGCATCAAATCTGCTCTTTATAACAGTATGGAAATTTGCATTTTTGTGTCAAAGACCTTGACTTCTGAAAGCTAAACTTCCTGCAAGRTGGTTCCGATATGTCATCATCTTTATGGCCCCCAGCTTTCACTTGTTCCATAATTTGATAGGGTGGATTGCATTGTGCTGTTCCTCAGAGCTCAAAGTCTGCTGCTGTAGCCTTCTTGTCATGGTCTTCTCTAGCGTTTGTAGACCCATGGCCTGCAGGCTCCTCAAGCAGCATTCAGCATCCTGCAGCTCCTGTTTCAGCATTCAGCTTTCACATCCTGCACTTGTTGTGGAACCCTGGCAGCCGTGGACATCTCCATTAGCTGTTAGCGGCTCCKTGTTGCTGTGGTAGCACTTGAAAAAATTTAGACCTGCCTTCCACAGTCAGTCTTGCCACAATACCTAAAAAAGGAACCTCTCTTGTAGGGTTTGACTTCTGCACGTGCAGCTGAGATCCTGGCTCGTGATGGCCCAAATGCCCTCACCCCCCCACCCACCACTCCTGAATGGGTAAAGTTCTGTCGGCAGCTCTTTGGAGGGTTCTCGCTCCTGTTGTGGATTGGTGCTGTTCTATGTTTCCTGGCTTACGGCATACAGAGTTTGATGGAAGAAGAGGTCAACAATGATAATGTAAGTAAAAATGTCTGGTTTACCTCAAAGACAGGCCAAGCAGCCTGTTTGGCTTAAAGCAGATTAACTTCCTCAAAGCATTCAGTCCAGAAGCTTTTCCCATAAGCACGGGAAATTCAGTGTGTGAGCTTAACATGTTTTGGAGTGCTTCCACATAATGAAATGAACAGCCAACTTCCTTTGTGTTGTGTTAACAACACTAGCTTGTGGACAGCCTTTGTGTACAAAATGTCCAGAGACTGCAAGTACCTTCATGCTTGTAATGGGGCACTTAAATGCCGAGCAATTTATCTGGACAAACTGGAAGCCTTTCAGGAAGATTGCCCTTTGACTGACTTTCTCTGCTGTTTGTAGCTGTACCTGGGTATTGTGTTGGCAGCTGTGGTTATCATTACTGGCTGTTTCTCTTATTACCAAGAAGCAAAAAGTTCCAAGATCATGGAGTCCTTCAAGAACTTGGTGCCTCAGGTATGGAATAAATCATTTCTTTGAGGTCTGGCAAGCTACAGCTTGCTCAAAGATATTAATGGTTTAACATCATCTTCAATTGTGAAAGCCTGGCTGTTAGTGTGGGTTACTAGCTCTTAATTTTGAGGGATCTGTGAGACTCCTTCCACTTTATGCTCCAACTAACTATGCTAATAGGCTGAGGTAGTTCTTGAAACCCTGTGAATTCTAGCAGCTTGTTAACAATCATAGGACACTTTCTTGACAGTCTGGGGMGTTCAGTAGCTGGTGTGATAAGCACTAAAATTTAGATTCCTTCATGGACAGTCTGGATCATATTTAACTATCACACTGTCACCTTGGAAACAAGGACCTTTAATATCAAGAAAGCAAAAAACAGGTATTTTTCTTAAATAACATATATGTCAGATATAAACATCTTAGTACAAGTAGAGACCTTGTAGAATCATAGCATAACTATTTTAAGATAGTCAGATCTTTTGAGCCCTTTCTTAAGAGTTGCTTTTGACATAGATTGTTTTTCCACTGTCTTTCAGCAAGCACTTGTAGTCAGAAATGGTGAGAAGATGAGCATAAATGCTGAAGGTGTTGTAGTCGGAGATCTAGTGGAGGTGAAAGGAGGAGACAGAATTCCAGCTGACCTTCGGATCATATCTGCACATGGTTGCAAGGTATGGTAATGGCAGGCTGTCTGGGAGCTTCATTCTGAAGGAGGATGAATGAGTCTTCTATGCTGGGAATGGGGGCTGGAATGGAGGAGGAGGGTGGAGGGAGTACCTAATAGGCATCTGTCTGCTCGTGTATGACAAAGTATTCCCTTTCATGTAGGTGGATAACTCCTCACTTACTGGTGAATCAGAACCCCAAACCAGGTCTCCAGACTTCTCCCATGAGAACCCGCTGGAAACCAGGAACATTGCCTTCTTTTCCACCAACTGTGTGGAAGGTATGTGTGTCTCCTTCCCYGCAGTATTAGCAATGATAGAGATTGAACTGTATAGGTAAGCAATGTGAATATACCGTGAGCCTACTTCTACCATGCAAGAGCAGGTTGGAAGTTCACAGCAAAGTCTTTGCCCATTTCACCTGCAGTACTGTAGAATGGGCAAAGACTCCACAGCACTGCTGTTTTTTTTGTTCTTGCTCCTCTCAGAAGAGCAGCTGAGTGGTGTATCCTCTAGCCTGCCAGCTTCATTACAGCTATGTTAAAGTGCAGATAACATAACATGAAGCAAAATGGTTAAGGAGAAATACTACGGCTGCTGAAGAAAGCAGGACTGTCAGACATCTTTGGCAGGACTCTGAGTATGGTGGTAGGCAGTCTTTGTGCTGAAGCCCACACAGAGCATCTCTTCCACACCTACAGGATATTAAGCTGTGGCTGTTTTTGTTTTCTAAAACCCATCTCTCTTCCAGGCACTGCCCGTGGCATTGTCATTAGCACTGGGGATCGCACTGTGATGGGCCGTATTGCCAGTTTGGCTTCTGGACTGGAAGGAGGGAAAACTCCAATTGCCATGGAGATTGAGCACTTTATCCATCTCATCACTGGAGTGGCTGTGTTCCTGGGTGTCTCCTTCTTCATCCTTTCCCTCATCCTTGAGTACACATGGCTGGAGGCTGTTATCTTCCTCATCGGGATCATTGTTGCCAATGTCCCTGAAGGGCTGCTTGCAACGGTTACGGTGAGTGAAGCTGGAAGAAAAGATTGAATTTGTTGCATATGTGGTCCTTAAGGAAGTGGAATGCCTCATGCTCAGCGTGCATTCACAGAGGTGAACACTAACATAACGGAAGGTGCTCTCKGGTGAGTGTGTAGGGCTGGGCTGTACTAGTTGAGTGTATTTGGGCTAGTTGCCCAAATCAATGTCAAGTTCTGCAGCAGTTTATCTAATAAAGATTATCTAAATTAGACCTGCCAGAGGCAGGCATCATACAGCTGAAGTGAGCAAGACTAGGAGTTGTTGACTTGTCCTGCTGTTTTCTGTGGCAAGAAGGGGCTTTCCTCTTAGATCCCAGGGTTTCTACACCCACATGCACACCAGCCCTTCAGGGCTGGCAGAGCATCCAGCAAGCTTCACTCTACCCCAGCTTTTGATCTGGGATCTGTCAGAGGTTTTTATAAATTTGGTTTCCTGAAGAGGTGGTGAGAGTATTTAGGTGTGCTTAGGTGTATAGAGAATGGTGGTGGACAGAGCTAAAGGCTTCCAAGCAGCCTAAGGAAGGAGAGCAGCAACTGAGCCAGGGAATGAACAACTGGGAACGGGAACCAGATGAGACCCCCTAGCAAGAAAGTGTWGCTGGAACTGTTCACTTCCAACACCAGTAAGTTGCAAGCCCTATCACTAGAGCTAATTTGGGCCATTTCGTATGTGGCCTGCCTTCACTATTTTGAGAGCTCCGGTGATTTGGAGGTGGCAACTTTGACTGAAATGTTCATCTGGGGCATGTTATTTTCTTCCTAATGCACTGAGAAGCAGGAGGCTGAAGCCTTGACAGGCCTTTTTTTTTGTGATGAGGGAAATCTGTCATTTAAACCTAGCACCTGGGCTGACGTGTTGCTGTTTATTTTGCACAGGCAGGATGAACAAGGAGTTARGGAATCACTGCAGGGCATGGAAGCTGGTAGTCATTCCATGTGCACATTGAGTTGGATAGCAGTGTTATTACTGCACGAATGCATCTAACTTGTTTTCTTCTTCCTTGTCCCCAGGTATGTCTGACACTAACAGCCAAGCGTATGGCTCGCAAGAACTGCTTGGTGAAGAACCTGGAAGCCGTGGAGACCCTGGGTTCCACATCCACCATCTGCTCCGACAAAACGGGCACTCTGACACAGAATCGCATGACAGTTGCCCACATGTGGTTTGACAATCAGATTCATGAGGCTGATACTACAGAGAACCAGAGTGGTAAGACCACCTCTTTGTGCTTGGGGCATTTCATTAATAAATGGCTTTTTCTCGGGCTTTCTGGTTACTGGTACTTCTAAGAACCTGTGTTTCTTGATCTCCAGTCCAAGTGAGGTTCACAATGAAAGGACTTCTAACATACAATTTAGAATGAGCATAAAAAAAAAATTTGAAGTGACACATAGGAAGCTTTGCAGCGTACCACAGTTCTGTTTAATCCTTAAACTCTATATAGCCTACTTCTTGTGTGAAATTTCTCCATAGGAATTTGAGCCTCTTGAACGTTCAGCCCCATATGTTTGTCCTGTACATAGAAATACTTGCAAAGTACCTGATTATCTTTGCCAAAACGTATCTTGATGAAATTGCTCAACCTTAAGTCTGTTGAAAGTATGGACAGCAGAAGTGTTGGCCCTGATAATTATTACTTGAGACTGGACATAGATGGAAAGTTCCCATGTGGAACTAGATGGTTGCCTTTGGACAGGGGTTTTCCTGGAACATTCAGGTTGTGTCTGCATAGTGGCAGCAATGAATGCAAGGCTCTAGCAGTAAGTCTCTCCTAACTGATAAGAATCTGAAATCTGTGTGCTGTACAATTGAGAGAGATGCTTATCTCTCCGGAGCTGTTCAATACTACTGAACTCAGGAGTTTCCTAGCCCTTGTCTACCTTGTGAAATGTTGTCTTTGCAACACATTATTAGCATAAACACTTTTCCAGTAGTGCTGCTGCACCCTCCCCCAAGCTGCTCCAAAACATTGTGCTTGTCTGCACCGCTTAAAAAAGCCACTTAACACTAGTGCAAAGTAACAAGCTATAAATAGTTTTTTTGGAAGCCCTTAGCCTGGCAATGGTTGGCTTGGCTCCAGTGGAAATAAACCTAGAAGATTTCACTTCATGGAAAGTACATTGGCATATCAGTTAAATGTCTCTTCAATTCATCTCCCTTAAAACCAACTTAAAAGCCAGCACAAGAGAGTGCCTTTATTTAAGCATTGTTCGTTTGGGAGCTAATTCATCCAGTTCTGGATTCATGGATAAGGTGAGACAAGCTGAAGGTAGAACCCAGCATCCCTTACTCCTCTTGCCCTCTGAATGAATGTTATCTGTCCAGAATTTCTTGGCTTTGTCAGCGTGTCCTCTGCTGCTGCTGGATACAGCCATTACTGGAATCTTGAAAGCAGAGAGCTCTTGCCCTGCTGCTGTTTCACTCTCTGGTCTTAAAATAATCAGCTGCTCATCAAGTGTCTGGGAGTGTGCTAACATGCTCTGGGTGTTTCCTATTTCTGATGTAAAGGCTTCTTGCTCTTAAGCCTGTGAGATTTTGAGCTTGTGTGACTTTTTTGAGGGGTGGCTTTTTGACTTTCTTCCTCTGCTTTCAGGTGCTTCCTTTGACAAGAGCTCAGCCACTTGGAGTGCTTTGTCCAGAATTGCAGGTCTCTGTAACCGTGCTGTGTTTCAGGCCAGCCAGGAAAATGTACCAATTCTTAAGGTGAGTTCCTAAAAGAAATATTGTTCCTGTTCCCCACCACCACCCTTCCATAATGGTAGTGAGATTACATCCTGTAGGTCACAGACACCTGCAAAGTAGAGGTATCTGCCACTCTTAATCTTTTCTAGCACTCCTAAAGGAGGTGTACTCTGGGCAAGGAAAACGGAATTGGGAAGACATTTTTCCCCCAGCAGAATCCCTGCCATTCACTGGCATCTGCATTCAGTTTGGGAGGTCAGACACTTCAGACAGGGCTAGGAAAGACCAGAAAGCTTTCCTAGGCGTTTCCCAATACCTGAGTGTTCCAAGAATTGCTRTCTCTGGCATTTATACACTTAAAAGCTATGAATACCTGGTGCTGGGAGAAGTAGACATTAGAGCTGGGGGAGCAGCAGTTGCGGGAGACTGTCTCTAGCAAGTCTGATCTCACTGGCAAGTCTCTTTAAGCTTTCACTGGTTCAGTGCTGGTGCAAATGCTAGCATAGCACCAGTTCACATTCCTGCTTCTGAACTGTGACCCAGCCAGGGCTGAAATTAACTGTACAGTGCTTACAATCTGTCAAATATTAGTCATGTTGCTTAGTAAACTTCTTCCCAAGGGTGTTCGGATGCAGTGGTAATAGAGATGATGGAACAAACTATTTTTCCCCAGCACTCCTCCGACTGTATCTTAGGGCTACAAAACATGCCTGAAGTTAAAGAGCTGGAGTTCTTCCTGTTTAAGGAAGGCTTGGGAGGGGGGAGTTTTAAGAAGTCTTTAGATGCCAAAAAATAGTACAGAAATGGAAAAAGAAAAAATTTTCATGGACAAACAGACCAGAAGGGCAAGAAATACTTGGTTTCAATTGTGCAGCAAAGGAAACTCCACCAGGACATTGAGGGCACACAGATCTCCAGGACTAAGAACCCCCATCTCTACAAGTGCTAAACCTTATGGGGAAGGGAGACATGGACAGATCAAATCTCTCCCAGAGGCTTGAGAAGCTGATGTTATATTGGAGTGGGAGAGCACATTAAAGTGTTTCTGTGTGCATGTCATTAATCTTCATCTCACGTTTGCTGTTCTTCATGCAAGCAGCTTACAGTGGTTCTTCTCAAAGTTTACCCTTCAGCCTCACTTGTTCTGACTGTACCTGGTTATCTGACTTTCTCTACCCTTTAAAAGGGCTTCTTGACTTTGGCACAAGAAGACTGCTTCTCTCTCAAAATGGGAGCCCTTGCATTCTGAAATGCAGTATTTGTCAGTACTAGGTAATAGAACGATTTATTCTTTGCTGTCATATAATGTTAYGTAGAAGCTGGGACTGGGCTGTGATGAATTCACTTTTTAAATTTATTTTAAATATCGACTCTTCTATGAGTATGTGTTTTGATAGTTGTCTTTTTTCCTCAGCGAGCAGTGGCAGGAGATGCCTCTGAGTCTGCACTTCTGAAATGCATTGAATTGTGCTGTGGTTCTGTCAAGGAGATGAGAGAAAGGAATCCCAAAGTGGTGGAAATACCATTTAACTCTACCAACAAGTACCAGGTAAGCGTGTGTTCTATTGAAGGAGAGCTGCTGTGTGAAGCACTTGTGTAAATTTGCACATAGTGTGCACCAAAATCTTGTCCAGCCATTATTTACTTGAAGACTGCTCTATAAGTCTAAGTTAACAGACCATACTTAACTACACTGTGTAAGAGCTTCTGGAGCTGCAGTGACACTAAGGTGTCGGCTGCTAACAAAGGATCAGACATGCTCTCATCCTGTGTAGCAGTAGCACACAGAGCGTGGAGGAACTCAAATCTGGGAATAGGAATGAACTGCTGGGAAGTGACCCTAACAGGTGGAACTTGGACACAAAAAAGGCCCTTGTAACATCTGCAGTTATACGTTAGTGTTAAGGAATGCAGATTCCTTAGTTTGTAAACCTCTTTAACGTGTGGGTAAGTGAAAACTAGAGCAGAATATCACAAATGGTTGTGAGCTACCATGGTTGCAAAACAGTGATGTTGATTACTCGTGACCTTCACAGTACGTCTGTAGAACAGATTAATTTCTTCCACCCTTAGCTGTCTATCCACAAAAACGCAAATCCATCAGAATCCCGCTACTTGCTGGTGATGA
Organism: Amblyornis subalaris; assembly: GCA_018881555.1. Classification (NCBI taxonomy): domain Eukaryota; kingdom Metazoa; phylum Chordata; class Aves; order Passeriformes; family Ptilonorhynchidae; genus Amblyornis; species Amblyornis subalaris. Next base: position 3,227,844 of record JACAXG010000058.1, read on the forward strand.
AGGGAGCTCCAGAGAGGATCTTGGATCGCTGCAGCACCATTCTTATTCATGGCAAAGAGCAACCACTGGATGAGGAAATGAAAGATGCTTTTCAGAATGCCTACCTTGAATTGGGAGGCCTTGGGGAGAGAGTATTAGGTAAGGAAAACCAGCCTTATTACATTGGAAAAGATTTGTCCTTCATGTTCCTGTGCAGTCCTCACAGATTAACTGAAGGGTCACTCTGTTCTGCAATGTAATGTAGTGTTAAGGTCACTTCAGCAATTCATGTAGGAACAGTCCTGCCTTTAATTTCAAAGGCAGCCTGCAGGGTCTTGTCTTGCCTGGCAGCTGGGTCTCATAGATCAAAATGCAGCAAAGCMTTTGGGACCTTTGGTCTCCTTGGGACCACATGGTGTTAGGTTTGTTCCACTGCCCAAGAACCAAGATGTGTCTGGGCACCTTGTAACAGCTGGTAGTTACCAGAATAGGAGTGTGACTCCTGTCTCTACAGCCCTGGCTAAACCTCTGATGCTGCCCTGTTATTGTGTAGCTGTTTGTAGAAGCACTAAGTGTTCACTCTCTCTGCCTGCTGATGTGTAGATTAAACATGGGTTTGATGTGTTACAGGGTTCTGCCACTTGGCTCTGCCTGATGATCAGTTCCCTGATGGCTTCCAGTTTGATACAGATGACTTGAACTTCCCTGTAGACAAACTCTGCTTTGTAGGACTGATGTCTATGATTGACCCACCTCGTGCTGCTGTGCCAGATGCTGTCGGCAAATGCAGAAGCGCTGGGATCAAGGTAATGTATTCCTGGGTTGAAAATTGCCTTACTTTATACCTGTGGAAATGAAGGGCCTGCCTGATATTCTGTGTTGCTGTAATGTAAGTGGATGAAGTAATTGATCAGGATTTAGCTAGTACTACTACAGGCTTAATTTCTAAGTTAAATACAAATGGTTGTGTGTTAATAGACTGAAAAAAGAGTTAAACTCCAAACTGTTAGGGCACTGGCAGGTGCTGAGAGTGTGGTGTCTCAAAGCACATGATTTGGCTCAGGGTGTGCTCTGCATGTGCCACAGTACTGACTGAGACGAGAGGGAAGCACAGGCTGGAAATGGAACTGGCTCCATTGACTCAAGATTAACAATTTTCTTTATCTTCCATCCACCTCAATCCCTTGCATACTGGTAGCAGGTTACTGCCTGTACCTCAGACTTGCTCTGTGCTAGAGCTCACTAGCAGAACAAAAGACACGTGGCCTTTACAGTCTGAGGGGCCCTGCCTTTTGGGCAGTGTTGCTCTGCAGTACAGGAAAGGCTTTCATGGCAGTCTGTTTGCATTTCAGGTTATCATGGTTACTGGAGACCATCCGATCACAGCCAAAGCCATTGCCAAGGGTGTCGGCATCATCTCTGAGGGCAATGAAACAGTAGAAGATATTGCTGCTCGACTCAACATTCCTGTCAGCCAGGTCAACCCCAGGTAATGACTGTTGGGGAAAGCCAGAGCTGTTCAAAGAATTAAGTGTTTGTCTCTCCTTGCCCTGGATAATCCCTCAGCATCTCCCCCTGGACACAAAAAGCTTGGCATTTGCTTAGCTCAGCATATTGTGGCTCTTCAATGTGTATCATGAGTTACGTGAAGAATGCACAAGTCTGTCTTAAATGTGCACGTCTTGTGTGGGAAGTAGTTAAATGTAAGATTGTAAGAGAGCAAAGGGAGCAGGATTTATGCCGGATATAGGAGTTGACACTAGTGCATAGCTACAAGTACAGTTAATGTAAAAATGGAGCTCCTTTCTCTTAAGGGTTAATGATTGCTTTCATAGCCTAGCTGGGACTGAGGCATCCTCAGAAAATGTGCTTTGGCATAAGCAGGCTGTTTGCAGAATGGCTGGGCTGTCTGCATTGCTTAGCTTGACCCAGCCTGTGTTTGGGCTGGAGGACAGCCATGTAGCTTATGAACTGTGAATAGAGACACCCTGTGAAATGAAATTGCTTGGGGGTTTTTTTGGATGAGATTTTTTTTTTTTTTGGGTAACTTCACAACCTAGCAATGTAGGCTGGGGTTGGCTGGGCTGTGTGAATGAGCAGGTCAGCAGCTGGCTCTAAGGGTGGGGAAGGAATTTCCCTGACTAAACTGGGTGATGTCAAGAGCTGTGTGGATAGCCTCCTAGACCTATAAGGGATGGTATGCTGGGTTAGAGAGATGGTATTTTGCTGCAGCATGAAGGGTACCAAACCAGTCTAAATATAACTTCGCATGCTTTTGTGACCAAAGGGTGTAAATYAGTTGGAACTGGCATGGTGTGAACACTCTCTGTGAAGAACCATGTGTAGGTCATCAGTCTATTGTAGAAGGGATTGTCTGCAAAAGAGAGCAGCATCTTCTGAAATTTGGAAGCTAACTACCCAAGCCAGGGGTTCATTTTTCGCAGAGAGGCCAAGATCTGTGACAACAACTAGTCTTTGCCTTGATGCACTTCAGAAAGCTATAGAAAGAATTAGTTTGCTCRTGAAGCTTTTTGTATGTTGCTTGGTTCTACCTTGTTGTCTTTTTCTTTATGTTCCCCATCTATCTTTTAAATTTTGAGCATCAAACCTCTGTGCAGAGGCTGGCTGGATTAGTATTTAGTCACAGCAGAAATTGGTCTTTGCCAAGAGCACTGAAGAGCCATGGTTTTATGGGGCAAGTACAGCTAATGAGAAACTTCTTGAGAGTTAAAACACATTGTCTCTTGTTTGCAGGGATGCCAAGGCTTGTGTGGTTCATGGCTCAGATTTGAAGGACATGACTAGTGAGCAATTGGATGACATCCTGCTTCACCATACAGAAATTGTCTTTGCCAGGACATCTCCTCAGCAGAAGCTGATTATTGTGGAAGGCTGTCAGCGACAGGTAAAGAGAGGGAGAATAAGGATATCATATTAGAGAAATCCCCAGACATATATATGTAAACTACCAACCAGTTCTGCTGTTGAAGTTGCAGGGCTAAGTCTCCTCAGTGCCCTCATGTAAAGGGCGAGATTAAATCTCAGTCTGTCAGCAGCCTTCAGCTGCTAATGTCAGGCTGCTCTACAATACATAAATATAAGGGTCTGGCAGGAAAACATCTTCAGTTTGTATTGAGGCTTTCTTCTGATCCTRCCATGTTTGTTAGCATACTTAATTCCTAAATGCTCTGGATGTGCTTGGGAGAGGAGGATTCAACATGTTCATATGTTGACCAGCRTCTCCTTTGGAGGGAGCAGCATGGTTCTCTTGGTGAACCTGATCAGAACAGGKAAAGGGTGAGGGGAGGACAAAGAGGAACTGAGGTCTCTTTTACAGCAAAGTGAAATAGTTTTCTGTGCTTCATCTGAAAGACAAGAGAAAGCTTTTCTGCCCAGAGCATCTTACATGATGATTTCAGTCTTGCTGTTCRTCTCTTTGTGAGTAGGGTGCCATTGTAGCTGTCACAGGCGATGGTGTGAATGATTCCCCAGCCCTGAAGAAGGCTGAYATTGGTGTTGCTATGGGTATTGCTGGCTCAGATGTCTCCAAGCAGGCAGCTGACATGATTCTGCTGGATGACAACTTTGCCTCCATTGTCACTGGGGTTGAAGAAGGTGAGTTTATAACTTGTGTGCAGTGGTGGTAAAGTAATATGCTTCAGCAGTGTTACTTACTGATCCCCTCTGAAACAGAGGCACCTGGAGGGCTCTTCTTTATTTGAGCTTGTCTCCATGACAAAAGTTTTCAAGGAGAGCAGCACTTTCCCTCCTCCCTTCAAAGTCTTAYTCACTTCCATGGGTTCAGCATGACCCTTTGGGATGGATAACAGTAGGAAGCAGTAACAAAAGTTACTTTGTGCTTTTGCCTGACACGTGACCCTACAGTCATCTTTGCCAGCTGAGTGTGACACATTTTCATCCCTGATGGAGCAGTAGCTCTCAAACAGGAGCACAACAGAGGGTACCTCCAGGGGCTCTTGATGGTGTCCAGAAACCAGGGCTTAGTATCTTACTGCTGTATGCAGCAAGCCCTGAATGCTGTGACCAAAACCATTACTCTCTATAGGTGTTGCRGTACATGGAGCAGTCTCACCCTTGCATGCAAGAGAACCCTTTCATTTGCTGSCGTAGCCTTTTGCCAGTTGGTGTTATCACTGAGGCTGCCTGTGAGCTACTTGGCTGCCTTCTGTTGATAAGTGAGAGTTACCCTTTTCTCTCTTCCTTGCCCTAGGGCGTCTGATCTTTGATAACYTGAAGAAGTCTATTGCTTACACCTTGACCAGTAACATTCCTGAAATCACGCCGTTCTTGATCTTCATCATTGCAAACATACCCCTTCCGCTGGGAACAGTCACCATCCTCTGCATTGACTTGGGCACTGACATGGTGAATGTGGTTTTTTGTCTCAAGAACAAATGTGCGTGTTCTTAGGTACTCCAGAGGAAGGACAGGTGGAAGGAAAATGCTTAAATACATTTTTCTCTAGTGTTCCGATTTAAAATAAGTGACCATTCTGATACTCCCTTAATCCRCATTCATCTCATAGCTGTCTTGAGTCTGAGGATCTTTCAGCTCCATGTAAGAAMAAACTGGGGGTGGGGAGGGGGTAAGGTCCTTTTGGAATACCGCAGCTAGGGCTTTTGGAGAGTACTGTTTCTTGCACTAAATACATGGGACAGGGAAGGCTCTATACAGTGGAAAATTGAAAAGGTTCTAACAGCAGTCCTGCCACCCTCAAAGGTCCCTGCTATCTCCCTGGCATACGAGCAAGCAGAGAGTGACATCATGAAGAGGCAGCCCAGAAATCCCAAAACAGACAAGCTGGTGAATGAACGGCTGATCAGCATGGCCTATGGGCAGATTGGTAAGCTGCTCTGTTTTCTCTGGCACCAGTTTTGAACTCGGTGGTAGCAGGGGTTGTATACAATCATGAGTCAGTGACTGCTCTGCTTATTTTGGTAGGATTGAGGTTTGGGGTGTGTAAACCAGAACCTCAGGCTGTTAGGAACTTGCCATGATTCTTCCCCCATGGCTTATAGTGGTGGCTTGTGCAGCTTGATCCATTGAATCGCTTTCACAGTAATTTTGTTTAATTGCACAGTGCTGTAAAGGAACTGGCTGACAACCAGCTCTCCTCTGGTTCAGACTTGTTCAGCAAGAACATAGATCCCATTGTTAGTTTAATTAGAAGTAAAGGATTCTCTCCAGTGTATCCCTAAACACACAGTATTAGGAGCCTTGATTAAAGGCAGCTACAGAGACATGCCCAGTTCACAGGACGGGAGCTCATGCTTAATTGCAGCAGACCTTGGGAACCTTCTTGACTGTATTTTGCAAGGGTTGGGGGTGGGCAAGGCTTAATGAGAATACAAAGGGAGTTTTATCTTGTGTCCTTGAGTACGGTGCCATCACAGCACAGGGCAGAACAGAAGTAACTCTGTACAAAGTTGGGGGCAGAAGCTGCTCAGCAAAAGGGTTGTAGCTTGAGTTTGATGTTAGTGTGATGTTAGTSTATTTCTACAGCTGCTGCTTGGGACACTGAGCCCCATGAGGAGTAGTTTTTAAGGYAGTTGGGGTTTCCTGCAAACTGTTTTTCTCTGTTATAATTGCTCTGCACAGTAGTTTTATCAGTTCTGTTGTCCTTTATTACCTGTTCAGGTATGATCCAGGCCCTTGGAGGCTTCTTCACCTATTTTGTAATCATGGCAGAGAATGGGTTCTGGCCCTCTGGCTTGCTAGGGATCAGAATTCAGTGGGATGACCGATGGATTAATGATGTGGAAGACAGCTATGGGCAGCAATGGGTAAGTTTTGAGGCACAGCTTAGAGGCTGCCAGCCAAAATATTAACACCTGCTGAACTTGATGGGAGCACCGGAAAGCAAAGGCAGCAGGTCGCAATGAATGCTCTCTGCTTTGCTTCCTAGACCTATGAACAGAGGAAAATAGTGGAGTTCACTTGCCATACAGCCTTCTTTGTCAGCATCGTGGTCGTGCAGTGGGCAGACTTGATCATTTGTAAGACCCGAAGAAACTCTGTCTTCCAGCAGGGGATGAAGTAAGTCAGGCTGTCCATGGAGGATTTGGAATTGGACTCTGTATTCTCCAGCACACAGCATTTCTAGTCCTTCATCCCAGCAGTGTCTGGGTGTTTTGGCATAAGTCTTGAGCAGTCTGGTGCCTTGGTAGTGGAATAAAAGAAGACTGGGTGCTCTTTCCTTGTAGTACTTGCTGCAATTGTCAGGCTGAGACAAAGAAATGGTGGCTTCTGTTGGCATTGTCTGTGGGAGCTAGCCCACCTCAAAGGACACTGATACTCCAGCACACAGCCTTGATCTCTTGATCTTACACATCAAGAGCTCTGGTGGCATGAACCCCAGCCTCCTGCTGAATTTGTGATGAGAGCAATTGCTGGTTGACTTGGTAATGAACTGGTGTTTCTCTGTGAAGAGACATAAAAGACCCTCATGACAACTGTTCTGTCACCTTGGATGACCTGGTAGTCCCCACCTGATGAACTTCTGGGCTAGACTGGAATGTCTGTTTCCATTCACTCCCATGCGGCAACTAGGTGTTTTTTAGGATGTTACCTCTGAAAGTACTTTGTCCCTGACTTCTTTCCTGTTTTTTCTAGGAACAAGATCTTAATATTTGGTCTCTTTGAGGAGACTGCTCTGGCTGCCTTCCTGTCCTACTGCCCTGGGATGGATGTTGCGCTAAGGATGTATCCTCTAAAGTAAGTTGCATCATGCTTTCTCTGTAACAAGTTGTACCACAGAACAATAGTGCTTGAGTGGGGAGATAGATAAAAGTAGTTGTGAACTCATGGAGCATCCAAACTAGTCTTAAGAGTTCAGGCTAGAGGGTGTCAGTGATCCTTAGCTGTAGTGTGGCATTACGAGGGTTTTCTTCGCTGTGTGGAGTGTTTATGGGGAGCCTGCAGTTCAGGGCCTCACTAAAAATCAGTGATACAACATCAGTACCAGTGTGCTCTAGTGCAGCTGCTTCTTGCATTTACTTGCATGGGGTATTTTTATGGGTAGAGGACTGCACCTCCAAAGAAAGCCAGTTGTGTTGCTTTAAGTTATAGGTCAGATGACTCGTCAGTACTAAAGAACTACTGATGACGTCTTGTGCCTTTTCCTACCTCCCTTGGGAACAGAACAAGTAGTAAAAACTTTTGAAAGATGCTACGTAAATGCAGATGACCAGTTGATGCACAGTGACTTTCCTAACAGTTGGAAAAGTGCCAACATCTTAAGTGTTACTCAACGGCATTTGCAACATTTCATGGCAGGGTTTAGTCTTAAGCCAGAGGACTGTTAAAAGTTTAAGTGTCATGAAATCTTCATGGGAAAAACAAAGTCCTGGTACATCTTGCATTCCATTCAGAAGTGTTGCCTGGCGGTGGGTGCTGAAGTGTGAGCATTTCCTAACAAGAAAGCTGGCTTCTGCCCAGTGCCTGCAGCAGATGGATGTTAGCACGCGTCAATCACAAGGGAAACAATACAGTTCCAGTGAGCAAGGCTCTGGGCACAAAGGTTGTGTGTACTTAAAGGAAATATTGCTTGATTAATAGATGGGGAGGTGCTGGTACAGAGATGAGCAAAGGTSCTACTGCAGCAGAAAACCTGGTGGTAATTCTTGGCTTGAAGGATTCTTGACTGAACCCCAGCCATGTGGGAGCTGCCACACTGGCAAGCTGGGTCATGCCAACCTTCTTGCACTTGAGTGTGCCATCAAGTTAGAGCTTTGCTAGGCAGAGTATCTCCACAGCCTCTGTTCTCACTGTCTCCTCTCCCAAACAGGCCGACCTGGTGGTTCTGTGCTTTCCCGTACTCACTCCTCATATTCGTGTATGATGAAGTCAGAAAGCTCATTATCAGACGCAACCCTGGCGGTAAGAATATGCTGCTCATCTTCTGTGTTTCCTTCCCCACCTTTTTATGCTGTTGAATTCTCCAGAAGCCCCAACAAAACTTGGGAACCCCCGAGCACTATACAGGGGTGTATTTTGCTGTGTTTTCCCTTCCTCAACATTAATAGTGCCATTAGTTCAAATTAAGGACTTTTCACTGTCCCTGCATTCTTGCCCGGTATGTGAAAGTACAAATGCACTGAGGTAGATGGGAAAGACTGATCAAYGCTTGGATAGTTCTAGAAAGCTGGAAGAGGTCCTGAAAGCTGCAGAACATCAACAGTGTGGCAAGATTTTCCCCTTGTGACAGGTCACTTATTAGCACGACAGGTCACTTATTAGCTCAAGTGCTACAGTGCAAGTTTTCAGAGCCTAAAAGGAACTCTCATGAAGCTCATACTTGTTCTGTCTTAAGACTAACTGTGCTTTCTCCYTCCTTTTCCTTTAGGCTGGGTGGAAAGAGAGACCTACTACTAAAAAGTACYTGTAAAACATTCCACGCACAGCCCATGCCACCTCTCCACCATCTCCCCTGTGTGCATACTTCATCTTTGCAAGAGCAGAACTGTGCCTGGGCAGGAGTGAGCTGAAACTAAAGGAAACATGAAGAAACATGGACTGGAGGAGAAAGCAAGGGGGAGGTTGGGGTGGGGGGAGTGTCTGACCATCAGTCCAGGGGGATGAGCGTTTGAGTAGTTTTATGTGCCTTTATGTTTTTGTAAAAGGAAACTGAAGATTTTATATGTGGATTTTTACAAATAAAGATGGATTATAAGAGGATGCCCCCACATGGTCTTAGGTTGATGTTTTTCTCAAGGCAAAAACTGGTTCAGGGCAGCCTCCCCACCCAGCTTAGGGGGTGGTGGTGAGTGTAAGGGTTAGTCCCTGTCTTCCTGTTTTTGTAATAGGGAAGCAGAGCTGCTTGACCCACAGACAACAGCATGTGTAAAAGCCCTGGTGCACCTTGCTCTAGCTCAGTGCTTAATGTGACAAACTCTTTCCCAGGAYTTCCATCTCACAGCCTAAAGCTTAGGAAGCTTCCTGGCCTCTGACTGTGCATCTTGGCTTCTTTGTGCAAATGTGGCATGGAGTGGAGAGAAGAGCTGGCCTGCCTTAAGGGGCTGTTTGCTGGGTTCAGAATGAGACGAGGCTTCCACTGAATGGCACTTGGATCCAAGCAGCCTTGTTCTCAAAATTCTGTCACTGATTTTCCTGCTGGCTTAGCCAAGCAAGGGGGATAGTGTTTCCTAGTGTCCTCTGGGCATGGCACTTGCCCCATCTTGACACTGGCTTGTGCCTCCTGTGGAATGAGGGCAGGGGCTGATCATGGATTCTATGTCCTCCACTTTTGAGGAAGGCATTGCTGTTGTCTGGAGTCTGAGCTGTCTCTGTGAGCTGCAGTGAGTCATGATGCTTCCCTCTGACTATCTAACCTTTTTCTGTATGCTTTGATTTATTGTTAATGCCTGTATGGCTCACTTCTGTGAAAGAGCTGSCCTTTTGCATGTGGACAGTCACCAATGAAGTCCTAACTATTGCTGCTAGTGCTGTTGTGCTGAAGCTAGCTGGAGATGCTTCAAGCYCTGTTCCTGAACTACTAGTATGTGCCCCTCTTAGATATATGTCTMCCTCTGCAAAGGATCACTAAACCACAGCACTGAAAGGCTCTGCAATTAAAACTCCGCATTCTCATCCCTCCTTCCTCATAACTTCTTGGTTTGTTAAGGTGGTGCTTTAAAKTTGGGTCGCTTACCTCAGGTACTGAACAATATAAACTCAAATAGCAAAGAGAGCACGAGGGAGGGAAGAAATGAGAAGTGGAGGGTGGCAACTGTTTCAATTTGTCTTGGACACTACTGTGGAACCCCCAGTTGGAGATGATTAAAAATAATAAAGTCTTCCAGTTGTCGGAGTCTGCCCATGCTAACAGTTGAATTGATGCAGTTGGGTGTGAGGTGATCCCAGCTGGGCAGGGGAGATCAGGAGTTGAACTGAGGGAGGAAGAAGGAAGGTGGGATGAATGTTGCTGAGTSTGATGCTGACTGAGAAGTTATGCAGAAATGACACTCAGCTCACCCAGGCATGACACTTCCTTGATGTGGGCGTCACACTTCCTTAAACATTTTGGTCAGTGCCTGAGACACCCACTGCAGTGAAGTTGCAAAATCAGTGCTGGTTGTCTGATGCAGGGGAAAAAAAAGGGTCCTGTTACTCTCCCTGACATTTCAGCTTTAGACAGGTTTAGCAGTAGGTGAGGAGGGGACCCCTGCTCAGRGCACAGCCCCTTTCACAGTGTGGTCGGATTGCTGATGGCCTTGTTGAACTGAGATCTGAATGTTGGCAGGGAAAATTGGGGGCTCATACCTCCGAGCATCTGTGCCAGAGCTGAACCCCTGCCCTGTGAGTTCCCAGGGCTCCGTGCTCGCTGTCCTTGTGCTGTAGTGTAGCTGAGGCTCCTTTGCAGCCACATCCCACTGTCTCTTGCAGGAATGCTTTTTGGTTGTGATTGCTGCTCAGGAGTTAAACCTCWCCTGGACATCTCACACCAGTCCAGGAGCATTTCTTGCACTTCATGGTGTGACTCACCAGTCTAGTTGGCATCTTCCAAAAGAAAACTACTGTGAAGCCAAGTCTGGAGTGAGCACTGACTGACGTTAAAGGAAAGCCTGGGTAAGGGACTGAGGGAGCTGTGACTGGGACAAATGAGGCTCAAACGCTTGGGGAATGGAGCAGGTAACCAGGGCCAGGGTGGTAGTGAAGGCAAAGGAGGATGTTTTATACTGGCCCTAGATGTTGGTCAATATTCACGAGCTAAGTAGTTAGAGACAGCATTTACAGCAGCTTCCCTTTAGCATAGTGAGCTCCTGTCACATGGCTGAACTCACCCTGACTTTTTTCCCACCCTCAAAGGGCAGGATGTGCTTCTGTTGGCAACAGCATCTCCTTTAACCTAAAGTGACAAGGAAGATTTTGCACAAGATGCCCATGACTCACCTCCACTTGGCCAGCAAAGGGACCAGAAATAGCAGCAGTGCCTGAGTGGATGGACACCAGCTGTCTGTGCCAGACTCATGCATATCCTTTGCTGGAGGTGGGGGGCAGAAAGATGAGGGCAGGGCACAGGGCCAGCTGAGGATGGTACCTACCAGGGTTTGGGATCCTCAGCAGACCTCTACAGAGCAGTTACCTCACTCAGAGCTAGGCTCTTGCAGAGGTGGTTTTTTTCCCCAGTAATCCTTCATTTTCACGAGATCTGCCAATTAGCGAGAAGAAAGGCACTAGTCCCTCCTGGGGACCTGCTCCCCAGCACCATTCCTCAAGGGATAAAGCACTTTTCTGCCAGACTTGACAGCAGGCAGCTCTGAGCCCCTCCACAGTGCTTGCTCGCTCCTGACTCCATGGCCTTGAAAACAGGAGGAGAGCAAAACATCCCCCTCCAACCTATTGGGCCTCTGAACCAGCTGATTARCCAAAGTAGAAAGCAGATTAACCCCAATTAGGTGAAAATGTATAAACAATTATATTCAGTAAAGCTTTGTGGATAGGCTCCCCAGGAGCCTGGCTTTGAACATGCATGCCGGGGACCTTCCATAGCTTACACTCACAGCTTCACATTCCATCAGCTCCTAAATTGTACCAATGCTTCGTGCCCCTTCTGTGCTCCCACAGTCCCCTGCTGCAGGTGTGCTCAGATCCACTTGCTTCAGATGTTGCTGTGTTCCTCTCCCTCACCTCCAGCATCTGCAGCCTTCCTCCTTCTCTTTCCCCATCACCCCATGTGCCACCTCTGGACTCCTGGGCTTTGCTGATGAAAAGTAAGGCAGAGGGTCTGTGTCTATGAAAAGTTTTACTTCCTATATGGAAGGATAGAAGTCCCTCTCATCACATTCCTCTTTCCTCCCATGAGATAATCTATCTCCCTGCTGCTTTCATCTGGCTTCCCAAGCACAGTAACATCTTCACTTGCACGAACCTTTAAGCCCTCTGACTCTTCAGAAGGCTGGAAAGATAATATGGCTGGTTTGCCTGGGTCTGGTAACAGCAGATATAGGATTTTGCATTTCTGTGCTTCCTTTCATTTTAGGAGGCCCCACGTTTTCCTGCACGGTACACAAAACTTTCCCTCTGCCTCTGGGAGGTTTATGCTGCTGTCAGGCAAACAGCCAGTTCAAACAGCCCAGAAGGGAGATCTGATCAGGAAGGAGATACCGAAAAGCTCTCCAGTGGAATGCCACCAGAACTTTCCTACTATAGGTGGAAAACAGCTGTACTTCCTAAGCGTGCCTGGGAAGATTGGTGTCACCTCCCAGAGGTTTGTCCATCCAGCACCCCCATGTCCTGTGCACTTGCTGAACCGGATCCCTGATGCACTGAAATAAGCCAGAAAGTCAGGGATGGTTAGAAAACTATCAGCCATAAGGAATAGGAAACCTTGCCACAGGCAGAGCCACTCAGCTTTTCCCCTTACTGTGGCAGAGGATGTTGAACAGCCAGCATAAAAAACCCCACAATCGTTTTTTAAATGTTAAAGGGTAAGAAAAAAGGGATTCTTGACAGCATGTCACATGCATGGACTGGGACCCACAGCTGACAGGAATCAGGGCTAAAAATAGACATCAGTGCTAATGGGCCCAGAGCAGCCTTTGGCGAGCAAGTCCCAAGGTGAATTATGAAATCTAACACTTCTTCTCTCCCTAACAAGTGTGGTTGCTATTGAGGCTTACTTACTTTGGTCTTCATACCTGCCGGACATAGGATACCAGTCTCAGGTTTCACAATGAAACAGATCTGGACCTGATGGGGGGACAGCCAAGAAGTCAATAGGAGCACTGTTGCAGAGGATGCAGCTCCACACAACTCAGCAATAGCACTGGCCATAGGAGTTCTGGTGGAGACCCTTGCCCAGGCAAACTGACCCTGCTCGGTTGTGATGCGCTTGGTGGCTTGGCTTTCAAGTGACCTCCTGAAACCCTTCATTCATACAATGCCAGTCTATCCACACGTATCTTTGATGGTGAGTATTCGGTGGTGATTGTTTTCATCCAACCAATGCCCTCCTGCATTACCCATCCCTATAAATCTGGTCTGGCTGAGGCACAGTGGCAGGGCTCCTTTCTCCGGAATGAGCATCGTGTGGTGCTCCTGACGCTTTGTCCCATATGTGGGAGAATGGGCAGCACCTGATTCAGAGGAAAAACAGAGCAGCAAAGGCATGAAGCCTGGCTGGGCAAGAACTATTGTCTCAAAAATTCACAAAGTATTTTGAACCAACAAGTTTATACTTATCTGCCCTGTGTATGGCATGGCCGGGGTGTGTCTGATCTGATGGCAGGAGCCCTACTGTGAGCTTTACCACATCGTCAAGCTACAACCTGACATGCCTGCGAATAGTCTTCCCATTGCTCGGTGCTGCCCCAGCAGACAAAGCTGGGCTCATGGGCAGAGGAGAGGGCGAAAGGAGTATTTAGCAGACAGCTGGGGTTTTGCTCTCCAGTTAGGATATTTTCCACTGTTGTTTTCACTTGCAAATACAGCTAATCAYCCGGGGACTTTTTTCTGTTCCTTTTTATTTCTTTTTCTTTTAAAAAAATACTTTCTAAAAGCAAATATGTGCAACAGTCTGTCTGAAACATGGTTGTCCCCAGCCTCTCCTTACACGTGCTTGCCTGCATGCTCTTACTTCTCCGCTCTTCCAGGGTTTTTTTAGGAGGCTATTAATCCCCAGAGAGATTAAAATAGAAATGAAGGGAGTTTTTCCTTGGAGCGAACATTTCCGAGTGACCTTCTTTCTCCTCCACAGTGAAAATTGACCATCTTGGATGAATCGCTCCCAAAGCAACAGATACCACTTGAAGGCTTCCGGCAAAGCCTTCTAATTACCATAGACGAGGGGTCAGGAACAGCTCAGCTGCACTGCTGGCATTCAGCACAAGATGGTGGGAACAGTGTGATCACCTGGAAATAATGAAGGTATGATAGGATAGAAAACTTAATACTGGATGACCACTCTCAGGATCCGCTGGGGAAGGTCTATTTTGGTCACAGACAGAGCAATCAGGGCACAGTCCTCACTACCCCCTCTGGAAGCAGTCCGATAGCTACACTTTGCCTGAGCCTTCCTCTTTTTCATTCTGGATTTCAGTGTGTTTTGTTAATCAGCTGCCTGAACTCATCCACATCTTTAAACCCCCACACGTCATTACTGGAATCAAGGAACTTGCATGAGTGTCAGCAGGGTCCCTTTTCATGCCCACGTGTGAAATCCCCAAATTACTACCAAATTTGGAAGAAGCACCAAGAACCTCTTCCTCCTCTCTGTGCCTTATCCTTGACTTACCCCCTGCATGAAGCTCTCCACTCACACTGCTGCATATACGTGGTCCTGGATCCTCACCCAACACGGATGAACCTCTCCCCAGAACACACACATGTGGTATGTAACAACCATGTCAGGACTTTTCTGTTCATATTGGCCTTAAGGGTTGTCTTCACTCATATCAGTGGAATATTAACACCTGAACATTCAGGCAAGATTTAATTTAAATACATGCCCACAGATGTCTTACAGCTACAGCTGTGTAAATACAGCTACATAAATACTCTTTTGCCTGACCACCTTTCAAGCTTGAATAGACTTGTCCTGCTGTCTAGGGAGAGCTCAGCAATGCTGCTGCTCCCAGGGTGCCACAGGGGCTTGTGTGTGGTGGTGACACAGCTCTCCAGTCCCACAAATGGGAGGGGTAGGTGTGATGGAAGGGGATGTGGCATGGGCAGGAGAAAAAAAGCCCTTTAGCCTCAGTATGGTGTGTCCCACCTCAGCCCATTGGTTCCCCTTGAAGCTGTTCCTCTTCCTGGTGCCTGTCCCTGACATCTCCAGTGTACCCGGGACAGTCATGGCGCAGGCTGAGGCTGTTCAACAACTCACAGCTCATATCCCCTGTCTTGCCAAAATAAGTGAGGAACGGGATTTTTGCTTTCCTTCATTGTAAAGCACTTGGGAGCAGATAGACTTTGCTATAAATGGCAAGTTTTTGCTTCTCTGTGGGGAAAACTATGTCACCCTTGGCACAGGAGTGCAGAGCTGGCCAAATTAGAGGTATTTCTCTGCACTCACATCATTCCCAGCTCCCTAAACATCCCATCACCGGCCAAGGCCGTGCATTAGAGAACACAGGACGGGGGTAAGAGCCAGGAGGAGAAGAAGTTCTTAGGAGACGATCAAATCTCAAAACATCATATTTGCACTCATTAGGAGGCAGTAAAGAAGCTAGGCAAGCAGGGCAATTAGAGATAAGGTGAGCAACACACTGTTCCCGGACTGGTGTCCTGCCTGCTGGTAAAAGTGGGGGTGCAGCACGATGCATTCTTGACATTTTGTTCTCCCAGCTGATGCCAGCTCAGTTCTTATCAGATATCTCCACGGCCAATGATTTTTCACAGTGGATAACACCACTGAGCTGCATAGGAAACAATCATAAACTTCTGTCCAGGCAGCTGAGCAGAATGTTCCCTTCCTGGCCTTTATATGGGAATATTTGTGGCTTTACCTTTTCCACTCTTACTCACTTAATCTCTTTCCTGCCCTGGACATTCAAGGCTCTGACYCACCCTGCGTTACATGAAGGTGATGAACTTCAGACCAGACCTTTCCTCCACTCCTTGGATCCAGTCTGACCTCCTCTTCCACAAACAACACAGACTTATCTTAAAGACTGAACACACTGGTGGTTCCCTACTGGTCAAACAAACCTTAAATTGCAGGGACAGTGTGGCCAGCTTGCAGACTCGGAGCTGGGGCAGGAGGGCACAGCCAGGGTAAGGCTGCCATCAGGGACCAGCACAGCAGCAGTAAAGGCCATGCTTTGCTCCAGACTCCCCAACTCTCCACAGCAAGAGAATGCTGCCTTCCACCCTCTCCACTGAGAAAAGCCATCTCCATGCTCAAGGATGCTCCCAGCTTTATAGTTTCCATGAGAAAAAATTCCACGGTCTTGGCAGTGCTGGACGAGGCGGAGGTGCATCAGCTGCCCACCACCATTTCAGGCTTAACATGGAGATCATCTTGCAGCCAACAGAGCCTCCTCTGACAGGAATCTGACCTTGAGCTCGCTGGCCTGACCTCCCAGCAGAAGTGGCACCTGAAGTTCCCTTTTGGGTGGATTTTGGCCAAATCTCAAGGATGCTTTTGCTGCTGTTCTTCCTTCATGCTGAACTACATGAAACTGGGCTTGGTGTCACTGCACCGTGCAAGAGAGACACCCTCCTTGTTCTGCTCTGTGTCCAACTCTCTGCTAAAGCAATATTTGGGGAGCTCCGTTATGTGTGCCAAAGCCAGGGGAGCTGAGGATGCAATCCAACTGCTTCCCTTTAGAGTCTGTACGCCAGGACAAGAAAGCTTTCCAGTAAGTGCTCGCACCCTGGTGATAACAGTTAACACGTGATGGTACTGTTAACTCAAGCAAGGTGCTGCCCCGCCCTCCACACGTGCATACCACAGCTCCAGACTTTTTCAGGACTCCATGGGATGAGTCCTCACAGATTAGGCAACAAGGAGCATGTTAATTTTGGCCAGGCAGTGCTGGCTTCAACTTTCCCTGGGCTGCTCTGCCTTTGGCTATGTGCCCCAGGGCTCCCCTTTTGCAGCGCCCTCACTCCCGGGGCACAGAGGACCTTTGGGGCTGTCAGTAATTCTGGGCTGTGCAGAGCCTCAGGCTCTTTGCAAGAGATTTCTGTGTGCCATACATACACATGCAAGCACACACATTTATACAGACTTACATACACCTCTGCGATCTGTGTCTGTATTTACACACAGGATACTACACACACATCACTGGTGCTCTGCAGTGGAAGGCTTCTTGAAAACGTGATAGCAGAGTTTCTGGGAGATGAGCTGTGTGGCAAGTTTCTGAGCCAGTTTAGGCCCTTTTTGAGGTCTTTTTCAGAATAAGCAGGATTATTTTCTAACTTGTCCATTCCTCCATTTTACTGGCAATGATAGGCATCAGCAGCCATCAGTCTGAATCTTCTGTGCTGACTGCTCTACCACAGCCCCACTGAACTGGAGCCAGTCTCATGCACTACCACATTATGGCATCAGCTGTATCCAGCCATGTTCAGATTTTCGTGGCTTGCATGGCTTGTGCAGGGCCCACAGGTCTGTGTGCAGTCATCCTTTATCCACCACACATGCTGCTCTGCAGGTCCTAGCTCCCTTTCTTCCAGAGCTGTGGATTCCCAGCTCTGCAAACAGTTTCAGGACACTATTCACCCAGCCATAGCCATGCTTCTAGGGGGGATTAACTGTGTTGCTTGGCACAGCCAGGGTTAGTTCTGGCTCTCCAGCAGTCCTTGTTTTCAGTTCCAGCCATGGGCTGGTCTCCTCTAAGGGAGCTGGCTGTGCTCCTCTTTTCCTTTCTCCTCCCCTAAAACTACCAAACCTATCAAGCACATCAGAACCAGACCGTGTAAGAACCAGGACTGTTTCTCAAGGTCTTTTTATTTGCTCACACTTTGTTCAGGCACTGAGTGAAACACTCTTTGACCTTCCTCTGCTGCTTCCCATAGCCCCAGAGCTCCCGTGGAGCTTTAAGACCTCCAGCCTTCTGCTCTGAGGTTTTCTTGGTATGTCTGGCACTGTGTGACCATCAGAGATTACTCAATAATTCAGTTATTAATCTGCAGGACAGAGGCCTGCCTGTGGTCATTAAGGAGGTGCCTTTCTGTTTATTACATACAAACTCTGCCCCTTCTCTGTCCCAAGAAATCCTTCTATAACTGATGGGAACTTTTCCAAATAAAAGCCAGTAAGCACAGGAGTGCCAGTTCCCAGCTCCTTGCAATAGCAGGACTCTATCTGCCAGATGAAATCCTGGGGGACCAAATCATATTCCCACTATTCTTCCCTACCTGACCAGAACAGAGGTGTTTTTTCCTGGCTTCAATCTGGACACTGGTTTACGCTTGAATTCATGAACAAGAGAGGTCCTTGAGAGGTTCCCCAGCTCAACCTATACACATCCCAGCTGGTGTCTCTATCTGTGGCCAATCTCTAGCACTTCAGAGAGTCAGCCAGAACTGCCCTGATTTTACAGGAATATGTAGCAATGGGAAGCAGTTAAGCAAGTGGCTTGCAGAGAGAGACAAAGTCTAGGCAGACAGCATGCCTTCCTCCAGACCATGCAGACAGTAAGCACATCTGTGATGGAGCAGGAAACTTTAGAGTGCTCTTTGCATCTGGATCACAGGTCAAGAGAAAATGGAAGCTGTGGCTCAGCACCTGCTTCTGGGCACCAAGCGTGCACTGCTACAGGTGCCACAAGGACACCGGCAGTCAGGCGACCCTGTGACCTGTCCCCTCTCTCTCACTCCACCACCTGCCTGGGGCCCTGAGACTGGGAGCCACAGGCTCAGGACTGCCTTCTTCAGCAGATGGGGGACGGCGCCCTTTTGCCCAGGGTGGATGGGTGGCAAGGACGAGGACAGCTCCCTGAGGCTGGCTGCTGTGCACGCAGCTCCTGGCCGGCTCTTGTTCTGGGGGCTGTCTGAYGGCAACACAAGGTCATCAGCCAGCAACCAAGCGTCGCTCCACAGCCTTGCTTCCTTGCTTGTGYTCCCTGCCAAGACCAGCCCCCTGTAAGGACTGGCTGTGGCCTCTCTCCCAGATCCAGAGGAAGCTCACTGGAAGACCCTGATCCAGTGTCTACCCAAGATCCTGGCAAAGGCAGCCTGAAAGAGCAAGGTGCTCTATTCCGCCCATTTGGGTGGACATGACACCACTGATGCACACCAATGGTGATTTTGGTGGTTACCACTGTTTGCTTCTCTGAGGGCTGTGTTGGCAAAAACATTTGGTCTCCCTAGCAATACAAATACACAGCTGCTTCCTCCAAAATAGGAGGTAAATAGAAAGAGAGGAGTGAAAGTGTGTATGCGCATTTGTGGTGCTTGTGCTACAGAGAAAAAGGGAGAGGAAATGAGGCTTAGAGCAAAATACAGGAAGTAGGAGGAAAAYAGCACAAAGCAAACGTTGCATCCATTGAACGGGACTTGAATTGGTATCTTGGCTGCTGTTTGACTAACTTATGGTATCACTAAATCCCATTCTCCTCACAGGGAAAGAAGCCCTGCAACTGTGCATTGTCAGTGTGACGGAAGAAACAGTGGCAGCTGATGCTGGTTGGGTCAGTATTACTCCCGGGCTCACAGACCAGCCTTTGTTCCCGGCACGGTGACAAAGGGCTCCCTTCTTTCCCTCACCTCCCGCAAGTTGTTCATAGGCGTGTTGGAACAGTACATGTTTTAAGACTATATCAGCTATGGGTGACATGCCTTGGCCAGCTCCCATCAGGACCTCGGCCACCCCTGCCCCTGGGAGGTGTCCCACTCGTGCACCAGAGCCCTCCATGGAGAATGCAGGCAAAGGCTCATTTCCTTATCGCCCGCTGGAGCTGTGTGGTCCTGAGAGTCTGTTGGTCCTAAACCTCACCACAAGCCCTGAACCAGCAGGTGCATAGGATACCAGGAACACGCACAGTGCTCCTATCACTTTCTTGCTCACCTCTCTGGTTGCCCTCAGTGGCCCTCAAACTTGTCCCTTGGGCACTCTGCTCCCCTGTCTCTCTTGGCAGATGAGTGCAGGGAAAAGGGAGCTGGTGCTGGCGAGTCTTAGCTGGTGTTCATCAGGGTGACCTCCTTCCACCTCCACATGGAAGAAAAGAGTTTAGAAGGTTTGTCCAGTGCCAGAGAGGGAACAAATCACCACTGCTGGTATAATCCCAGCCTGTGGGGCATGCTTTTCCAAGAAGAGGTAGCCAGTGATTTTTGGCAAGTGGCTGTGCCCAACATCTGTCAGAAGGAGAGAGCTTGTGGGGCACTGTGGTGGGTGGCAGAGCTTTTCCGGGCAAGGGACTCAACTGGAAGACACACTTCTCACATTCAACCATCCTCTGACAGGTAGGCTCTCTGCCACACCACTGCCAGGGTGTGAAGGTCTCCCTTCCCAGCATCTGCATGTTGCAAATGGAGAGCACGCACAATGGGACAATATCTGAAGAATCAAGAGAGCACCTTCAAGACCATTTGGTGCGATCCCAGTGTTTCCAGTCTGCGCACTCTGCACAGTTCTAGTCTGAGCTATCAGAGTGGCAGGATTATTCCAGTCACATTTCTAGTGTTCTTTTACTTGTCAGCATAAGGATTTCACCCTCATTACCTTTCTCATGTTCTTGGTTCAGAGGGTTGAACCCGCACAGAGACATCCAGAGATACAAAATAGGACCCATGCCCTGATGCACACAGGTCCTAACATACAGAAAGAAACATTGGGAGGCATCCACACAGAGACCCGCTTGCAAAGGGATTCTGTGATCTGGCATGGACAAGCAGAACAGCACATGGAGATAATGACAGGCAGATATCTTCTAGTGCTCTACAAGAAATCCTGTGTCATTGTCCCCTAAGGGACATTGTCCTCCTAGAGGAACCTGGAAAAAGCAGTATAGTACATTAGTTTAGAAGCTGATGTTTCAGTGTCTCCCTTTCAGAAAACAGGGAAATAATTTTCAGCTTCTGAGAGCATCAAAAGCAGTGTATGGAGGAGTCAACATAGCAGCCACTGCCTCCTCTGTAGTTTTGGTGCAAGAAAAGACTTCAGCAGGAACATCACGTGCTGGCCACCGTGCCTGCACACTGGTCACACCACTGGAAGATGTCTGCAGTCAGGTGATCCCAAATCTTCCTTTGGAAGTTGTGTCTCCAGGTCACATTTGTACAAGCTAGCACAACTACAAAAAAAAAGGAGAACATTTCTGAGTGGAAGCTGAACAGGTGGAGTTGACCAGATCAGTCACAACAAGGGGCTTGTGACCAATGTTCTGCTTTCTCCTTACTCTTCGTTGGAGCTTATTTTTCCCCTTAGGGCTGTGTCTGATGCCAGGCAACACAACTCAGTCATGAGGCCTCCACAGACAGCCCAGGAACACAGCTCAGACTGTCCTCTGGGGTTTGGATCCTGGAGCACTGTTTTTTTACAGTAGGGATGAGCCAGGTGACTCCATATATAGGTAGTGTTAAATTCAGGAGAAAAATGAAAAGGGAAGATAAAAGATGCTTTGGGGTGCAAGACATCCTGCTTAACCCATAGGTGTTTATTTCCCCTACCCCGTGTAATACTGTCCAGAGCCCCGTGAGGAGCTGTGGTAACACGCCCACTTGTATCAGGGACTGCACAATGGCAAAAGCTGTGCCAAATATGCACATTTTCGGGAAGGTCAGCAACGAAGCTTGTTCTTTATGCTAGTAGCAGCCACCCTTGCATCCAGATCCCGGGAGTAATGAGACAAGGGACTGTACTTCATAGCTCATGTGAAGCTGGGCAAAAAACCACGACCTTGAGTCCGTGACCTTTGGAGAGGAGTGGGGGATTGACCTGCAGCAGGAATTACGAGTTGCCTACAGCATGGCTTAGCTAACATTTCCCACAACAAAGCAGGGGGAAGGGCTTAAGCTTGTTTGAGATTGTTCGAGGGAGAGAGAGAGCTTGTCTCCAGAGCTGTTTTTTGTGGCATACATCTGAAAACAGTTTACATGTGGCTAGAAGGAAGCCTCTTTGTTATTATGGTTCAAATGACCTCTTGGTATCTAGCCTCTATTTTAAGCAGGTGATGCATGTATGTTCTCATGCCAGTACTCTTCAGTCTTTTAGCTGAAATAGCAGTTCTCTTTCATTGGGATTTACCCATCTGATGTATTAATAGGCAGCAATCATATGCCCTCTTAACGTTCCTTTTGCTAGGCTAAAAAAAGCAAAGACCGTCTAGACTTCTAGCATCACCTCTCTTTTTGTCCAGATCACTCTAGTGCTATTCTTTCCACTTGTTAGAATTTTCTCTCTCCTTTTCCAACTCTTTTGGAAGGTATTTTTCTCCTTCTCTGTACTGGCAATGCTTCTTTGTTTTGTCTTTTCAGCTAACATTTACATTTTTTTTCTCCAAGGTCATCAGTGAAGATAAGAAATTAGCTGGCGCCAAAACCAGTCCCTAAGGAATTTAATTAGCAATTGCCTACAACTTTATGTTTCAGGATTTCTTCATTAAGCAATTTGTTACCCTCTTTTCAGTTCAAGTGTGTATCCCTGCACTGCCCTGATTTCACAGCTTCCCAACCACCCTCTATGAATGGGCGACATCAGATACCTTTCATATACCACATAACCAATGTCTTAAAAATTATTTCTTCTCCTCCCCAAACATAAAAATAATAAAAAAACCTCTACCTTTCATACAGCCACACTAAATTTTGTCTCATTTTCTGTGCACTTCCATATCTTTAATTATTCCTATTTTGTTCTAGGATAAGAAGAAAAGCTGTTCTAAGCTCTTGGGACTGTAACTACCTACCTCCCTATTTTTGTTCCTTAATTAAATTTAGGTAAAATTGTTGATATTAGGCAACAGCCTGTTCCCCATCCAACTTCCATTTGCACAGGTTGATTGTATATCAATGCTATTGGATTTTCTGCTTGATCTGTCTTCAGGAACTTTCTGATCTGAACAAACCTTGTGAGTTTTGCCTTGACCTCCGAGGAGATTGTTTCTGTTTCCTGACACTTTTAACTATCAATTTGTAATCCCCTTCTTCTACACCAGCCTTCCTGCAAAATGAGGCAAAACTTTTGGGTTTTTTTTTCAGCCTTGACCTTAGCTGCACTGTGCAAAGATCTGATGCCCTGCCTTGTTCTTTTTACCTTTACAAAGAACTTCGTTCAGCAACTCTGCCAGGTATATCTCACCTTGATTTCTGCTGACTGACGTGTCTTTTGCTCTAAACTTTGTGACCTCTGCAATGTAGATTTCTTTGCTGACCACTCCCATTTTTCACTGAGGAATTTCTTTCACCAGTGAGCCACATTTTCTATATGGTCTCCCCCTACTCTTTGTTCAGGAAAGCAAGATAGCTGTTGCCGTGCTGAGCCTGAATGCCTTCCACATACAAGTACTTAGGAACTTTAAGTCATATTGCTTCATCACTTCAGTCCCATAACTTCTCTGACCATTAATGTTTTGAGGCTGAAAAAGCTGTGGCCCCATGATATTTACTCTTCTATTTAATTGAAACAGAATCAGCCTGTGCACAGTCAAGGTTAAAAGTTATCTTCTGCCACATTGTTCTGCAATATCTCACTGGTTGCCAAGACCAGGTCAAACACAGCAGCAGCTGTGGTTAGTCTGCTGCCTCTTTAGTGAAGGAATGTCAGCCAGTGCATCCCAGAAATCCTGGGCCCAGCCTGTGCTAGTAGCATTTTTTTGTCCATGTGAGAAGTTAAAACTTGTAGTAATGGCAATCCCTGGTTCTGCATATCATTCTAAAAACATAAGAGACCATCATCAATATCCAGATGCAACCTTGGATAGCAGCAGAACTACAGTTGTCTTTCCTCAAGGTGATTTGAACCCAAACAAAATCTGTTTTATCATCTCTACTCCTGCTTTTTTCTTCATACTCAACAATATCATGACCAGGCAATACTACCAACCACCCCATTGGTCATTGATCTTGCAGCACAAATCTTTCAGTCTCAGAGGTCCAGCCATGCCAGCTGTCCATCCTGGTTCCAAAAGTCCTGGCATTCACAGTCTGCATATTGCTCATGAGGTCCTTGTCTTAGCATTCAGGCACTTCCATTGTTTCTCCTAGTTTCCCATGTATACTGGATATATAATCTTGGATGGAGTATCAGTATAGGCTCCCGCTCTCATATGTTCCTTTAGTCATCATTGTATCTTAATATCTATGCTCTTCCTTCAACTAAACATCAGAAGTCAGCATGGAAACCACACAAGTCCCAACTAAAAAGCCCACACAAAATCCCAAGTCCTTCTCCTTATGTCTTAGCCTAAAACCTGTCTCAGGTGTCTCACTCCCGGCAGGCCGCGTTCTTCCACATGCACACTCAAGCTGCCAAGGAGGGTCCTCTTTCTCTGTGTGCCTTCAAAGAGAAAACACACTTTGGCAGAAGTTTCCAAAGAATCTGTAATGTCTGGGCCATAGATTTGCYCTTCCTCTCTTAGGACATGTTTCACTGAGGTATGACAAGTGCCGTGAGCAGTATCTGCAGTCATCTTTCTTCCATTTCAGTGGGAATCTAGCTCCCTCCTTTGTCTCAACACAAAAGGAATCACTGGATTATTCTCTTTTCCTGACAAACACCTTTTCAATTCCAGATCCCCTTTGTAACAGGATCTGTCTTAAAGTTCTCCCACTTACACAGACCTCTCTTTCCTGGTGCTCTGCTGGTCTCTAAAGCTTCATTTTGTCCCTTTCCCTTGCCCTTTGCAGCGCTTCCTGCAGCCTCTTCTTCTTTCCAGGTTTCTGGACTCATGCCTCCCTGGCATCTGACCTCAAGCCATCCCCATCTCTTCATTTTCTGATAGGTTCAGTTTTTCCCTCCTTCTTGTTGCTATTCCACAAGCTTTTTCTTGAACTTCAAATAAAGCAGTTGCAGGGAAGAACTTGCATATGCCTGATAATCTCTGATCTGATTGCTCAGAAGTTGTGGTAGGGGTGACCTGAGTGCATTCCTCTCTACACTGAAAACCTGAACTCCCAAAAAAAGACATGAGATTTCAGCAGCACAGAAGCTGTAATCCTAACTTCGGTTTACCCAGATCCCAGCTCTGAAGTGGCCTGCTGATTTAAAGCAGCAAGGCAGGCTGTAGCAGCACAAGACCAGAACATACAACATCCTTTACTTCAAGGCAACAATTCCCGTTACAAATTTGAGTTGAGAATCTCATTTCCTCAGGAGGCAGGCAGCTACTACTACTCACATCGTACATCACGGTGACAGAGGTTAAATAACCTGCTTGTTGTTATTGACAGAAGCCAGCTCTAGACACCGCTGTTGCCTCCCCCTTGGCACTGGGTGAGAGCTGCCAGGAAGGTGGGGAACTCAGTGTGCCTCCACTGTAGATTTCTCAACCTGACTGTGTTGCCCTAGACTGAACAGGTGGAAGCAGAAATGATGGACATATCTTCAGCACTGTCATCCAAGTGTTGTACCTCCTGCTCGCCTCTGAACCTCCCATTTGAACCACAGTTTATGGCTTGGGTACAGCCCTGTTCAGCACAGCATCACGGGGTAGCATTGCTCAGGCAGAAGATGTGTGTTTCCTCCGTTAAGTTTCCATCCCGGATAGATAGGGTTGCGTTGTCCAAGGTGAGTGACGTGATGCTCCCTCTTGCTGGGCTGAGCAGCAAACTGTCACAGCACAGCAAAGGACATTGTTGTCACGGGACCATCTCCCCTCGCCTCCCGTCGGCCTTGCTCAAGGTCATACTGCATGGCAGCGACAGGAATAGAGCCTGTGAATTCCAGCTCCTTATCCCGCTTGACCCAGGGCCAGGCTCAGCTGGGAAAAAGCAATATCCGTCCAAGCGCGGCGGCAGTGCCCGGGTGTTGTTGCGCAGCTCGGGAACAGGTTAACACTCGTGCTGAAACCCCTGCCGTGCACACAATAGGCAGTGAGAGGTGCCAGCTCTGGAAGCTGGAGACCTGGGGACACGCCGTGCTGGAAACGCTGGGGCCCCATCCAGCTGCACCAGCACTCCCTCGCCCGTGGGACTGCGAGTTCCTCCCCGGGAAAGCAGCAACGCCCAGCTGACTGCGCTCCAGCCCTGGCAGGAAAACGCCGGTTTTACGGACAATGCCCAGATGGGGTGATTCAGCCCGTTCAGCAGTGCGCGGTCCCACGCGTGAGCAGCCTGCACACCACGGAGCACACCTGCACTCGGGGATGCATTTTGTGCTTTTSTTTCACAAAGTTCTGTGTGTTAGGGATGCTTTCTCCCGGAGAGACAAGGGAGTTGCAGAGTATTCCTCCYCTACTCGTCGGGCAGCTTCAGCTCTGCCCCAGAGGCATCCGGGAAGAGGATGTGGGGTTGTTTATCCTCAGTGAAAGTTAGCAAATCTGTTAGCGTGGAGCCTGCAGAGCTTGAAGGATTTGGGCACCCAACCACTAGGGAGTAAAATGTGCTGCTTTGACTTCAGTGGAAAAGGTCACACATCGCAGGTTACTGCCAGCTAATGAGAAATGAGTCTGGACAATTAATCAATACACAATCTCCTCTGCTAATCATATTGATGGAAGATGAGCTCCATCCCCCAGGAGGGGCAAAGGCCATCGAGCTAAGCCATTTAGCAGCATTTATTTATATCTTTGGTGGTTCAATAATTTGAGTCTTGCCCAACAGCATCAGGCCCCTGAGGGCTAGGTAATATTGTCCAGTGGGAAAAAAACCCCAACATGACAGGTATTACTTAGCAGAAAAATAGCCTTTTAACGGAAATGAACACGTTTGAAGGTAAATACATTCCTTTCCTCTACATTTTCAACCACACACGTGCACACAAAAAAATTCTGAAATATCCCATGAAAATGGTCATAAAAATATCATTTTCTGGGAGGGATACTTAAAAGAGTTGTGAAGGTCTCAGGACATATATTACTCTCAGTTGCACCAGAATGCCCTTCTCTAGAAGCCTACCATGAAGCATTAAAATAGAATTTATCCCTCACTCATTCATCCTAAAACCATGCCTTTCCTCTGGCAGGCACAACCCTCTTTGTAAGAAGCCTGGCTCTGTAGGTAAGGTGAGTTCACATTTGTGTAATTAAAGCCTATGTCGAAACACATACACACCAAGGGACAAAGATGATGTCATGGCACAGCTGTTTCTGCAACACAGCTGGTTTCCAGGCTTCCCAATACAAATCCTGCTCTTCGTGAGCTGCAGCAAAGCGTGAGGTAAAACTGTCAATTCGAAGCTGCAGATTGTCCCTGCCTGTTGTGTGTGGTGCTTGGGCAGTCCCTGCAAAAGCTAACAGAGCCCTTCCGTTGCACTACATAAACTGTGGAGAAAGGCACTGGTGCTCCCAAAGAAGCTGTTTACTTACACATTTGCCTGCTGGTACTTATTTACAGAGTACTACTGACAGCCACCAAATCTGCTTGTATAGCTCTGGAGACAGTTCAAACTCTCTGTTCCCAGACAAGTGATTAATGGTGTATGGAAAGAAGTTGGGACTGAGGATAAAACCGAGCTTTCAAAACAAGAGCCTCTGATCTCAAACTGAACAAACATTTCCCCTTGCCTGTGTCAGCTAGTTTGATTTCCAACAAAAGAGCAGATTGCTTGGGAAACCACAGTCACGCCAATGAATTACTTTCCTACTAGCCAGAGAGAGCTCTCAAGCACCTTGTCCTGCTCTCTCAAACCAGGTTGAAGGCAGAGCTCCCTCTGCAAGCAGCTAGTGCAAATGACGCTCAAAGGTGGGTCTCGCAGCTCAGACCTTGTAAGGAACAAGCCTAAACTCTTCAGAGCCCCACCTCCTTATTAACCCTTACTTATAAATAGCCATAGGGTCAATTTGTGCTCAGAAGATGCCCTCAATCCTGCCAGCAGCAATGAAGGCATCAAGGGAACAGTTAACCCACCCCATGAAAGGACTACAGAAACCAGAACAGGATTTTCTCACAGTTTGAAAGCATCTCTGAACAGGAAAGACTTAATGGCATTGGCAAAGATGTGGTCCAAGCAAACAGGTCTGTGGCAGCAACACACTGAGCACTGTGGTAGCAGCAGCCCAAGGCACAGTGTCCGGATGTTATGGTCAGACAAGACTGGCCTTCCCCTGTGCCCCATCCACAGAATGTATGAAATGTGGTGGGTGATTATTAGCAGCTCTTAAAGTCTGTGGCTTTAGCCTACATGTACAGAATACGCACACAAGTATAGACTCATGTATGTGTGTGCACACACTTTTGTTCATATACTCATGCTGTGGAAAGCGCATCCAGCCCGCAGCCATTGCCTCAGGCACTGCCAGTAACCCATGGGATCTTGCTGAAAAGTGCTCTAAGCCTGCCTGTGCTCAGGTTTAACTTTGTGTGAGCCTCTTCCAGCTGAGCCCACAAAGAACGCCGCTATTGTGAGGGCCAGAGCCTTCCTGCCATGCCAGCACACGCAAGGGCTGACGTTTCATAAGCTGCCTGCCGTCGGGAGGACAAAGTCCCGTTGAGTGGGCATTGGCTCTGCCTTCCCTCGCAGATAGCAAGGGATCAGCTGAACCCGAGTTTGGCAGCCTCTCACTGTATGGCACAAGGCTAGCCAGGCATGTGAGGCAGAGCCATTATCAGTGCCCTGTTCCTAACAAAGCGAAGACATTCTCTTTCATCTCAAACTAATATTTGTCCCTGTTCTTTCCAAGCAGAGGAAAAAAGACACACACTGTGCCAGATCCCCCACTGTGACACGTATCTCCTAATCTCTGGCTTGTATGGTTACAGGGAGGCTGTAGGCTTGGGAAAACACTTAAACATCCGAATCCAGGATAACATCCTGAAGTCAAGGTGTAAAGTAGAAACAATAAATAAAGGTTCTTTGGGAAGGAGGGAAGACAAAACTACTTAATTCCATGTGTTTTCCCACCACAACAGCTGAGGAAGCTAAGGTTTCCAGAGGGCAAGTGAGGCTTGTCCAGTCCCCTTTAGGAGGAAGAACATGCTGGCTGCCCAGAGCCCATATCCAGAGCCCTGCTATATCCTCAGTCACTTTTACCACCAGAGGCAGGAAAGGTGAAGTTCTAGGACTTTTCTCAGCACTTTAGTCCTGATTTAGGGCATAAATAAGTCCGTCTCATGAATTAGCCAAGATCCTGAGCACCTGAAAGAACTTCTTTCTGCAGAGAGTAATCCTAATTCTGCGTGACCTTTGTGTATTTTCTTCATAACTTGAACCTATCCATGAACTAGATTTACCTGCATTTCTAATTAAAAATAATCCACCTGTAAACACTGACTTACAGCTAAGCTGAACCTAAGTGATGTGACACGTACTGGAGACATCCTGTTCCTGCTGGGATGCTGAATATTTTACACAGAGCTGTCCTGGCAAGCTGTTTGCATGCCTATTGGCATTGATGTAGTGGAGATGCTGAGAATCCACAAAGCACTGAGCTGCAAGGTCCTGGTTCTAGGCAGGCAAAACAGGATGTCTGGTTACAGAGGGGTGACTGTTCCTCTGCAAAGGTTAGACCAAGACTCTGACAAGCAAGGAGGCATGGGAGAGGCACAGCTCAGGGGGTCACTGGGAACTAGTTCAGAATGCCCTGAGTGTGACCAACATTCCCCTCATATCCTCAGCCATTTGAACTCTCAAGAAATCCCAGTGGAGAAGGCATTAGAGGGGATTTTGCTGTGTGTACTTGCAGATTTCTGGGTCAGCCAGTTTTGGAAATAGAGGACTAACATTTGTTTAACACATTTTGCAGTTAGCTCTTGTCCAGAACTGGTTGGTGACACACGGCCTCTGAGCTGCTCAGAGAGACAGAGAGGAAAAAGAGAGGAAAGCTCCTATACGGCTCATGCCAGCAATAAACATATGGAAGTGGAAAGCAAGTGGACTACAAATACCGACAGAGTGGGTTCAACTCAGTCCCACATCTTTTGCACCTGTGTGTCCCTGGAACTGGAGCCATTTCACGTCCAGTCAACTCAGCACAGGCAAGGAGGTGAGCTTTGCCCCCACTTCCCATGGAAGGATGTGCCCTTGCTTGCTTCAGGAAGAAATGAAAGAGTGCAGTGAGCCTGAAACAGGCCAGACTTTCAGCTGTGCCTTTTATTCACGTCCAGGCTTTCCCCGATCTTTGGAGATATGGCCCCCTTCATACCATTTCCCTGTGATGCTGTCTGCAGAAGGGGGAGCAGAGCGAAGGAGAGTTGGTGATAAAATGGACCCTTTTCTCACCAGCTTTCCTTTCCCTTAGCAGCCCACTGAACGTTCTTTGCAGGCTCCTACAGACCCCACACAGCACCTTCACTCCTGAAGCAAAGGCTGTATTTGGCCGGGTGGCCCTGCAGGTGTGAGCAGGGATCAATGGGATACATCATGCATGGAGAGATACCCAGCACCACACGGGATGAAGCCCAACATCACAGCCAGGAGGTTACAGGGCAGGCTGGGCAGGTGTGTGCAGCCTGTGGGGTCTCAGGTGAGGGAGGTGGGCACAGCACAGCACTGCTAAGGTGTGTGACATGTGCAAGGAGTGGGACAGGACCTCATGGCACGCCTCAAATCCAGCTGTGGCTGGGCATCAGCTGGCRTGCAAACACAGCTAGCCAGCCACGGCGTGTGGACATTTCTTGACTCCTCAGTCTGTTCCAGGCACTCCTTCTGCATCCCGGGGACAAGGGTCGCTGCAGTCCTTTCACAGGGTGCCAGTGAAGCAGTAGGGAAAGAGCCAAGGTAAACTCTTGAAAAAAAGCAAGAGCCGCCACAAACACAGCTGACTGAGCCCAGCAGGAGCAGGCGTGTGCTCTGTGTTGTCCCTTTAAACAACATTCAGAGAAGTAGTATTATAAGCCAGTGGCTGCCTCCCAGGAGGCAGGAGTCCTGGCTGCCATGGCCAGCCCTGCCAGTCCCTTTGCTTTTTGGCTTTGCCTAGGCCACAGGACCTCTCTGTTTCTGTTTCCATGCTATTACAGCATGTGGCAAAGGGGAGGGACTCCTTCCAAAAGGTGTGCCCTCTTTGAGAAGAGCAGCAAAGGACCAACTCAGCTTGGCACTGGCCAATGAAGACAGGGACAGCAAAACGCCTATGTCAAGTACAGAGGCTGCCTGCAGAAGTGCTTGGAGCACAGACCTTCAGGAATTAAATCCCCAAGGAAATGGCCAGTGTTGCCCATCTATTTACTCCCAGCCACAGTGCTCTGCCTCCACAGGGCCACTTTGCAGACTGGTGGAAGGCAGAGACTTGGGCATCTGCCTCCATGTGGTACCTGAACATTATGGACACAACCCAAACATCTAAGATACACCTGAGTCATATGGCCTGACCTACCCCCTGCCAGCATCTCGGCTCCTACCCCTCAGCCAGGGCCCTCCTGCAGCCTGTGGACCCCTCTTTGCTGGGGTCTCAGCCCATGCACCCTTTCTACCACAGCAGGTGCCCTTCCTGGGTCTCCCATGTCTGCCAGGCTTAGCAGCCACAGAGAAGAGATCCTTCCCTCTATGTAAGAGAAAGAGCTTCAGAAAGGCTTCACAGCAGAGAAACCAGACTGGCTCTCTCCTATCCCCTCCCAGAGCTGAGATGACCAGCTACTTCATCTAAGGGCACCCCTTCCCTGGGTGGCTGGCATCTGTGGATCCCACCTGTAGTCTTCATTTTTTTCCTATGTGTCAGTCAAGTGAAACTAATCACAGATGGTTTTTAAAGTACTGTATGCTATCTCGCCAGAGAATGTCTCCTTAATTGTACTGCTGTTTGACAGCCTGCCAGGGCCTCTGCACCTCGTCCAGGAGTTAACAGTTTATCTAGGAGTTCAAGGGAAGCTTGGTGGAAATTGTGCTGGCCTTGAAATTCCAAAGGTAACTTTTAAATATTTCCTTCCGGACTCTGAAATGTTGCTAGTAGAAATGTATTTTCTGAAAAGAAATGGCTCCAGACCTAGGCTAACAGCTGGGGAGATTATTCATGGAAATCAGTGCCCTGAGGCTCTGTATCACTTTCATCTGTCTTTCCCAAACCCCCCACCTTTATGGAGACCAAATGCATCACTCTTCCAGCTCCAGGGAGGTGAAGCAAGAGCAGCTCTCCAGCAGAGGAAAATGTGCTCATCCTGAAAAGGTTTCTTTGTTCTCATTGCACAGGATCATTTTTCTACTGTGCAGCAGATTTATGTGAGGAACAGCAGTGGCACAGGGCATAATGACTCCATTTTGTTTAATAATTAACTCACATGGTTGCTGGGTGCCACGCGTTCCAGCAGATGCTGCAAGGCAGCCAGGCTGTGCCAGTGAGAGAGCAAAGCAGCAGGTGGGCAATAAGGAAAAACCCATTTCTCCTGCTCACTGATGTTGTGCCCTGACCAGTGCTGGGGTCTTCTTACCTGAAGTGTGCTGTCCCAACAGAACTCTGCAAGCTCTGAGTATTTTACCAAAATGACTGACACTGTGGTACATTATTTTAATGGGGAGCATATAGCAACTATTTCAAAGAGCAAAGCCAAACTATATAGAAAGAGTAAGAATGGAAGCCAAAACTCATCTCATTCAGTTTTCCAGCTGCCATCAAGACGCTCTGTCTTTCAACCCATCACTGCCTGGTTTGTAAATGGCCAGGAACTGTTTTACAGTTCAGAGATACAGGTTTGAGGAGAATTTGCTGGAAACATTTCACCAAACTTTTCTCAAATTTTAATGCCTGTTCCTCACAACCAGATAATTTCTGAAGAAAATATGCTTTCAAAGAACTTGTTAGCATGAAATACTGCTGAGGGAATCCCTTTTCTATGTATCATAACATTTAGACATTTTTTTAAAGAAAAAAAAATTCACCACAGGTTTACAATACTTAGTTGTTAAAAACCAGAAGACTAGATATAGTGGAAATGATTCTGAAAAGACCATTTTAAAGTTACTGAAATAAAATATTTCAAAAAGAGCTTTTTTTCCCCTAGCAAAATATCAATTCTTTGAAAGGTTAGAGATTTTAACTTTTTCTCCAAATATAGGATACACCTCCTTCCACAATATCTCAAACCTTTGGGAGGGGGGAAATCTATTTCCCAGTGAGCTTGGCTTTTAGAGAAGTAGAAAACAATAAAGCAAAAGGGAAATTGGCTGGGAAAAAAAAAATCTCAGCCTTGAGTGAAAACAACCCTAGGGTTATCAGAGACACTTGCAGCCAAGGCTGAGGCAGCTGTGGTTTCAGCAGCACTCCCCTTCTTGAACGAACGCCTGAGATGCCATCAAGTCCACATTGCCTGGGACCTGAATTCTGTTCCTATATCTCTGTCTATTTTAAGGCATATTCCCTACACGGTCCTTTCATCTCCTCACAGTCAGGAATGTGGCTCTTCCTGGAAACCATCTGCTCGGGGAGACAGCTGGGCTTTCACTGTGGGTTGAATCTGCACCACAGCCCCTCCCAGGTGGGTTAGGCTGTCCTCCTCGCAGGGTTTCACGAGCTCAGCACTTGGGGCAGACCAGCAAATGTGGGAGGGACTTTGGTTTACACAGTTACGACAACTTATTACCAGCCCTCAGGCATCAGACTGTGGTTCGGGTACAACCTGACACCCACACCCTCCCTACCTGCCCGACACGAGTTTCCTTCCCTGGCCTCCTCTGCCCCCTGCACTCATCAGGCCATGAGTCCTGCTGATAGCTGGTGCCAGGTGACTGCTGCTCCATGTCCCGTGGAGGCTGCCAGCCAAGCTTTGCTGCGCTGCCTGTCCAATGGCCTGAAATGACCTTCAGGAGACTGGCTGCAAGGTGAAAGTACACAAGTAGGTTGAAGCTGGTCACTCAACATCCAGGGATTAGAGCAAATGAGCAAACAAATCTGGTTTGATTGTCTTCTGCAAGACATCCTTGTCTAAAAGTCAGATCTGCAAGCCCCAAAGCAGAAGATAAGAAGAGCCAAGGGCCAATGTAACCCAAATTCAGGAGGCTGGAGGACTGTTGACTCGGCTACCTGGGACAAAGATGAGAGCCAGTGAGAAGTGGGAGAGGATTATTCCAGACCATGTCCAGCTGGGTACTGAAGTGTGGATCCCCGTCAGTGCCCTATCTTCTCGCCTACAGTGAGTCCCAGGGAAATTCCGTATGATGGCATCACCTTTGACTCAAAGAGGGAGAGACAACAGTACAAACCACTTTGGTAACGGGCAAGTCACATCCCTGAAAATCTTCCCCCAGTTGAATGTCCTAGTAATGTTCTAGTAGTTCTTGAGAGCCCTAATACAGATTTTATCTGCTCTGTGACTGCTGAATTGTATCATGTTCTTACCCTCTGAGTGCTTCCAGAGCAGACTGGCTAGGGGAATGCACAACAGCACATTTGCACCCCAAATCATCACGTAGTGGCTTAATTCCTTCAGAGGAGGTTTGAGTGATCTGGGAAGACGAAAGTGTGGAGGATCTCAACAGACCTCAACTCCCTGGTTTTTTGCTTAGCACCACCACATGCCCCCTGCAATGCCAGGTCTGTAAAGGTGGTGCACAAGCTTAGGGTGTAGTGAGGAATTATAGCTAAAGTTCTCCCTCTTCAGTCCTTGAACATGCAAACATTTCCTCCCAGGGCCATCCAGCTCGATGATGTGTGACTAACTCTTTCATTGACCAAAGACCAACCACTTCCCTCATGTGACCTTACATAACTGTTCATCTATTCTGTTAATGAATGGAGCTTGAGAAAATTTCCACTGCCTAAGGCCCTTAGGGGAAAATGCGTGAGCACCGTCTCCACCTTTTGTGTGCTGATGTGGGATTTTCCTATGGATTAACTGAGTACAGTAGTATTATTTTTTGGTTGCTGTCATTGGTGACTGAAATGGTAAGCTAACAGCTGGGTGCCATGGGGGTGGGGAAACAAAAAAAAAAAGAGTCTCTGCGTGAGCCAGAGGAAAAACAGGAGACTCCCCCTGCCAGGAGGAGCAACAGGGACGTCACTGTGTCACCASTGTAGTCAGGGACTGCACCTATTCCCAGACAAACGCTGCTGTGTTTACTCAGCCCTGAGTGGAGCCAAAACACCTCCCAGCTTCTTCTCACTCCCTCCACAGATCCAGCAGTGCCAACTTCCTGGTGTCCTGGGGGCCAGATCCAGTCCTGGGGATGGCAGACAGTTCTCTCTGGCCTGCCGTGGTCCAGATGGAGCAGTCTGATGCTGGGCACAGTGGAGAGGGGTGATGCGTACCTGCTGGGTATATTGGCATGTCAGAGGTACGCACCCCAGCATTTACAGCAGGTAGGAACTGAGGAAAGATGGGAATACCCCAGTATTTCTAAAAGCCCCTACCAATGCTTCAGATTTTCCCATTTTTACCACTTCACTGTGGTGCTGCCTAAGATAGAAACTACTTTTACCATGRGAGTCCTTCTGCCAGTGGAAGACGGGGGAGGGGGGAGCTCTACCTCTCCTGAAGCAGTGACATGCAAAGGTGTTTTGAGACACTTGATTTTCAGAAGCAGGATTCATGTTGTTCTCTGAGGATGTACTTTGGACTGAGGAATCTGTTGGGATGTGCTATGTGGGCTCCCCATGGCGGGGGCTACAAATCTCATGATTTAGCAACGTTGCTGAAGCTAAGAAGATAGCTGAGTTGAACAGGGCATGACTGGACTACCATGATGGACAGAAGTGGCAGCACTGAAATACTGGAAGATGCTACTTTTAATTTCCATTTATGGGGAGAAAATGCAAATGTTGCCCAGGCTTCTGTAATGCCTGGTCCATGCGCAATGATGAGTAAATATTTAACTGCAGAAAGAACATTCCCTTCCAGAGACTGAAGCAGCCAAGTTAATCAGTTCCAGACTATATTCAAGTCATGGATGTCAAGAGGACAATACAAGTTCAAAAACCTTGAGGATGTTCAAAGTCTGCTATTGCACCTTGGCAGTTGCCMTGTCTTTCCTGGGATGCTAAAAAGGAGGATATTTTCACCTGCTGAGAAAGCAGGATGATGAACTCACTCAAAGACATGCTTCACAAAGAGGGGGAAGGGCTGGAGATGTGGCAAACAAGAGTTTGAAAATCCTCCTGTTGCATCCAGATGGTGCTTCAGACACTCGGGAGATGAGGCTGCTGCAGCAGCTGGGCTGGGAAAGCCCTCAGGCAGGTCTGGAGACATTCCTTGCCCTGGCAGCCCACGGGATATTCACCATGAGGGTTGATGACAGAAGTTACCACTGTTAGTAGTTCTCAGGCTTTGGAAAGTGCTCAGTTTCTGCCAGACCCTTCTCTTACACAACATATTTCCAGTTGTTCTTTTATCCAAGTATAGTTTGTCCTCATCTGTCTCTCCCTTACAAAGCCAGTCCGTTCCCTCCAGAGGAGAACAGAGAAGATTGTTAATGCTCATGTCTCTAATAAAACAAGTTTCTACAGACATGATGTGGTTCATGTTTTCGTATAATGCACTGTGCTCCTGGAGCATTGGAAAGAGCCTTGGCTATCAGCACACTTTCTCCCACCAGTATGACTGGCTGAGCAGTTGATGAGCTGGGGTCTTGGCTGCTCATTCATCTCTGGCTTTTGTTGCTGCTCTGGAGTAGACATCTCTCTGTGGAGGAAAAAACACTCCAAGAATATATTTATCTTTAGGCCCATCCATTAGGCTCCTCTGATGTCTTTGCTCCAAAACCCCCTGAGGTTCAAGGCACATATTTCCAGTTCCCTGCACCAGACACTATTCTCTAGAGCCCATTTTGCTTTAAAAGACCTTATTTAAAGTTGGGAGGATAAAGCAGGGAAGGATTCTGTGTCCTAGTCCATTTGGATGACTGAACATCTCTTAAGTGCTTCAGCCAAAGCACTCAACATTTACTACTTGGGGTCCTTTTTTGTTAAAAGTCAAGTATTTTATCATTCAGTTGAAACCTTTGTGTATTATTCAAAGCTCAAATCCCCCTTGAGAAATGACAAATCAGAATAACAGTAAACTGAATTCTGGCTACAAAATGAAAAAGCAAAAGTCTGTGTTGCTATTTCTCACTTTGGATTTAAATCCTCTGGACTGAACAGCCCTTACCAGGCTCTGTGTAAAGTTTTTCCCCAAAATAAGATGACAGGGGTCAGGGGCCCAAGCTAAGCTGATTAGCACAGCTAAAGCCGTATCACATTGCTACAGTGGGGTCATATGACTGATCACTGGGATAAATATTTAGGAAGCTTCCCAAGGGAAGGTGAATAGATGAGACCGACCACAGAAACCAGGCAAAATAGGCAACTGAAATGTAACTAACCAAGGGTCTGATAACCATTCACCTGTCACAATACAGATCAAAAAAGCAGGGGCAGCTTTGTGATGGGCATTACATCTCCCATCAGCTTCCCCTCTGAACACGTGTTCTGCTCCACAGGACTCTGGATCACCTTCACTGAGAGGCAGCTTTTTCAGCAGGCAGGACAGAGGGATGTCAAGGCAGTCCATGTCATTCTGTAGCCTCATGCCCCCAGTCCTGCCAGGCTTTGCTGGTGCACGTCAGTCCTGCTCCCCTTTCCCGGCAGCCAAGGACAGCACAGAAGGGCAGCGTGCTCATCAGGGGATCAAATGGCCTTTCCATGGGCTTTGACTTTCCCATAGGCAGCATGGAACCCTCCATGAAGGGCAGGTAGGTCAGGAAGTTTTGAAGGGGCTCTGAGCAGCCACAAACCATGACAGTATGTGAGCGGGGTGGGGGGGAGAGTGGTACTCGGCTCAACTCAGCCCCCAATTCCTCCTCTAGGGCCAGATTGCACCCCTTGCTCTACTGGTGCTCTGTTAGGAGGGTGCTGAGTGGCCTCAGGGACYTTGCCCCTGTTCAGCAGGGACCAGAGAGGCCTCTGGGCCCCTTCTTTCTACCACAAACAATGGGCAACATCCTGGACTTGAGCCCAGCCCTTCATAAGCACGGCCAGGGTCTGGCTCAGCCACCCACCTGCTTGCGATGAGGCACCCAGAGCCCTGGTGTGAAGAGTTTCCTGAGCTCCCTCCATAATTCATGGCAACCAAAATGGTCACTGGGAGGGCTGAAAGGCAGGAGGGAGGGAGGCACTGCCCCACTGACCACCTTGGRGCCCTGCTGCAGCCCCCGGGGAGGCTCCTTCATCCTCCTGAGACCTGGGTGCCTGAAAGGCATGGGAGCAAAGGCGAGGCCCGGGGATTGAAAAGGATAAACATGAAGACAAGGAGGCTGTGAGCGATAGAAAGTGGGCACACAGCCACCCTGGAGAACCTGTATTATTAAACAGGTGGGAATGCCAGCTGCCAGCTGCCCTGGAGGCGATGGAGGGGGTTTGTTTTCCACACAGGTAGTGCTTTTACAAAACCTTTCCCCCCCAGAATTAAAAAAAAGAAGCCACCAGAAGTTAACCTTCTCCTCTAACCCCAGTTTTACCAGCTCTCATTTCTTCACTGTTTGCCTTTCCTGCCTTGTGGCAGATCGAGGTTGTTTGCCAGAAAATAGGACAAAGGCTTGTTGCTGCCAGAATCTGCCCTTCCAACAACAAGGAATAGCAGTAAGTGAGCAAGTAGGAACACACAGAGCTGTACAGACAGCAGAAGAGAATAGCTCCTATTATTTTGGTAAGTTGCTGTTGACTTTGAGGCAGGACTCTCAGGGAAAGGTAACAGCTGGTGTTAGACAAATGATACAGCTAGAAAAAACAGAAGAGCTTTTAGACACACAAATCCTTCTTCTGAGCTGAAGCAAAAGGCTGTAAACGTCAGCCTAGGCACAGATTGCAAAAGTTTCCTCTGAGTGTCTCTCTCTGGGGAAAAAGGAGGCTTCACAGGGAAAGAACTTGCCTTTCCTCAGGGAGCAAAATGGAAGTGCGACTAGATCCTCGATCCCAGCGCTTCTGCAATGAGATGGTGCTTCCCTACCTGTAGAAGCCACTGCTGTTGCTGAATCCACCAAACAAAACCTGTCATGCTACTGCAATAGCACCCCCAGTACTTGTGAAGCACTGGCAGATGCTCTGCCCCACTGCATCGCTGCACATGAGCAGTTTGCAAGTGCCACTCAGACACAGACTTGCGACGTTGAGCTGTGATTTACACTGGCCCCAGAGATTTCAGGTCAGCTTATGCAACTGCTCCATTCAGTATTTGCTGCAAACATTCATTGTATTTTACAAAAAAACAAACAAAACAAAAAACAAGAAAGAAAKAGCAATTTGCAGGGACAAGCACCAGGGTTGAGCAGAGCTCAGGAACTGCATCAACACAAGAAGAAGCAGGTGAATTAGAGGAGGCACAGCACGAAAACGCTGTTGRGCTGAGACACGATGAAGGTCAGTGAAGCAAACTATGCTCTGCCAGGTTGCAGGGTCAAGCAGCAGTAGTATATTGACTAGTGATGTCAAAATGGCCAAAGGACTGGTCTCAGATACAGCAGACAGTTCTGGGATCTGTCTGTCTGCTTGATTTGAACTGCAGTGCCGTTTATCCTTGGCAGACACCTCGGCTTTGGTGTAGCACAGTGGGGTTTGCACAGGAGACTGCGCTAAAGGATAATCACATTGAGTGTCACAGGAGGAGCCCACCAGCCTATGGGTGGCAAATTCTGTCCCTGTGACTGGTGCTCAGCCACACAATTTCCTATTGCACGGCATGGACATTTTCTGACCTGCTGTCTCAGACCTGCCTCACCCTCTGCTTTCCCTCTGTCATGAAACTCTAGAGACGCCTCTCCAGCGACAACACAATTTTGTTCAGGAGGGAAAAACCTGGGGCTGATCCACCCTGCTATCAACAAGCAGGTGTCTCGGGTAGCAACAAAAGAACCAGCATCAATAATGGAGAGGGGAGAGAGAGATAGAGATGCAATGAAGTGGAGAGAGGGAAGCCAATCAACCTAATGAAATAAGGCGCAAGGTTAGTGAGGGGCTATTTATAGACTCCAACTGGTTCAGCCTTGTGCACTTAGAGGCTGGTTCAAACTGGCTCCTTAACAGCAGTAATAATCATTACCGAAAAGAAAGAGAAAAAAAAAGTGAAAGCTTGGAAAATTCACTGCCGGAGGTAAAGCTTTAGAGCTGGGTCTGGCTGGAGTCAGAAGTAACTGCATTACTGAGAGATTGAAAGGTTAATAGGAAACCAGCTGACACTGAAAGGGAACAATTAGAGAGGTTAAGGGGCTTAATATTAGATTAATGGTTGCCTGGAGGAGCAAAAGCAGAGATTTCAGGAAAATGGGAGAATGGTGTGCAGAAAGCTGTTTTTTTCACGGATGAAGAGCCCCAGGTCTGCTCCTGCCACTCCCTGGACATACTGGAAGAAGGTGGCTCTGCCATTCCTTGCCTGCCTTGCTCAGTCTCCTGTTTCCATCTTTCTTCCTCTTCTCCCATCTGTTTGTCTCTTGAAGTCTCTTTGGGTTTGTTCTTCCCACCTTAAGCACTGCCTGTGTGGTCTTATAGCATCTTCCTTGTGTTCCTCCTCCATCCTCCCACTGTCTCCATAAGGCTCATAATAATAAAACGATGTTTAGTATTCACATGGCCCTTCATTCCTCTCCGGTGTGCTGCTCTTCAGAGGCAGGGGTGGTGGGAATGGATACTTTTATCAGCATTGACCATAATCAGGACTCAAATCTTCAAAGAGAAAAAAGGGTTGTCAAAGATCAGATGCAGATCTGTTCCACAGCATATTCTCCCCAACTAGATGGGCAATAACGACACTGGTGAGGTCCCTGACTATGTAAGATAAGCTGTTCTCCCTTCCCCCACAGTATGAGATGAGTAGCAAAGGATTTGGGATGGACTCACTACATCTGTTCAGTGCAGACTCCCCAGCCATAACCAGTCCTGTCCCATTTCCCCATGGCCACTGCAGTTGCTAACACAGTCAGCCCCTTGACAGTCCCTGTACCTCAGTGCCACGAGAGCCTTGTCACACAGCACCACCAGCTGCTGCTTAGGACAATGCTGGGAGCACTGAACTGCTCCCTGCACCACTCCAAGGGACTCCTGAGACCCAGGGAGAGATTATTCCCTCGTGCACCGTCCATGACTGCTGCGCTCAAGGACCTTCCCAAACGCACATACTCCTCCCACAGGATAGGGAGAACTTTCCCCAAGTGCCTGGCCCTTGACGGCTGCCTCTGTAGTCAAACAAGCACAAACTGGCTGGATCCATTTTTATCTTACACTGCTTCCCACAGCACAGCCTCCCCTCTGAAAATCTCTGCTGCAAGATTAGAAAGCCATGCTCTCAGCACTTCCTTCTAGGGCTGTAAGAGCCAGGCTGGCACTCCAACATTTTGTAGGCACTCAACAGAAAAGTTTCCTCATTTGTGAGCCTAGAGAAGTTGTGGTCATTCATGGAGTATTACCCCCAAAGATCTGAAATGCAGTGCTCTGTCTTAATGCAAACCTTTGAAGGTCACTCATGGGGTCCCCAGGAGGAAAGACCAAGGAAGCTCTGGCTGGTATCAGAAGGCAACTCAAGCTGTTTGCTTCTTCTATCCATGACACCTGAGCACTGACTTCTTACCAGCTGGGACACTGCTGATCAACAGAAAGACCAGAAAGATGCTTATTCCTCAGCCATATCTGCTTAAAAGAAATGAGCCTGAAAGGGACAGGCTCTCCCTGTCACCTTCCCATTCTACATAGAGGCACTTCCCAGCTCTAAAATAAACCTCCCCTATGAGCCTGGCCAGCCACAACCCCGGAGCTGTGTGTCTGCTTCAAAAGATCTGATATGCTCTGAGTGCTGGCCTCTGCCAAGAGCCTGGGGGTGCCCATCACCTGCAGCCTGAAATGCCCCAGAGTTCAAAGCAGATTTCAGCTAAGGATCTTGAAGTGCTGTACAAACAGCCATTAATCCTCAAACCATCCCTGGGAGCCAGGCCTGTAATTATTTAGCTCACCATTTATCTCTGGAACGCACTGTGCCTGTTCCCCCAGCCTGGGGATGAAGAGAGGTAAAACAATACCTACCATTTCATAACAAACTGCAAATTAAATCGACTGCAGCTCAGCCGTTAAGGGAAATGTTACCTTTTCCATAATCACCTCCTGCAGGCAAGTGCAACGGCTATTCTTTAACAGTTAGGTAAACTTTGACAAAAAAAAATTAAGTGACAAGCTCTGAGTGAGACCGCCAACAAGTGGCAAAAGACTTCCAAGAGCAGAAATCAGGAATCTTACCTCTTGGTTTCTTGATTTATCGATTGTCTTTGCTCCACCCATTAAAGATGGCCATCAAAGTAAAAGAAATGCCGCCTATGCCCTTTATGTGACTTTGTAATAGATTAAGGAGCCTGTAGGATTTCAGTCCAATGGAAAAAGATTAAGCGTTTTTCCACTTGTTTTCTTACATTAGAAATGCAGGTCTTCTGGAGCCTAGAAGTCTCCAGTCTGTCTAGATCATCGGAAAACCAGGACCAAACAAAGACAAGAGGGCAAGAACGGGGTGGAGAAGAGGAGAGGGGAGAGGAGATTGAGCCAAACTCACAACGTGCTGTTTGCAAGCAACAACTGCATAAACACAGTAACAAAATGACGCACAAAATATCAGTAAGAAATTACGTGCTATTCAAGAGTTGATTTTCCTGCAGCTCCAGCCAGGGTGTGAGAATCCACAGAGGTCAAACTCTGAGCACCCCAGGAGATCTGCAGAACAAGAAGAAGAGGAAAAAGGAATAGATCCTCATACCTTTTTCTTCTTCTCAAACAGAAGCCGTAAATGGCCTGAGGTCTCAAATAAGACAGACCCGACATACAAGAATGGGGAGAACTGGGCAACAAAAGCAGAGCAATGGCTGTCCTTTCTGTGCCTCCTGTGTTGGCCAGATTCGTGCAGAGGAATCCCTGGAGAGGAGGTGTTGAAGGGAAGGAGCATTGGGATGGGTGGAGTAAACCAACAAAACAAAAGGCAATTACAAAGTGAAG
The DNA here is from genome assembly GCA_018881555.1 of Amblyornis subalaris. Taxonomy (NCBI): domain Eukaryota; kingdom Metazoa; phylum Chordata; class Aves; order Passeriformes; family Ptilonorhynchidae; genus Amblyornis; species Amblyornis subalaris. The sequence continues at coordinate 3,270,188 of JACAXG010000058.1, forward strand.
CGGAGATGAAGAAAGCGACAGAAGGACAGGGCTGGAACAAATGTCAGCACACAGAGGAAATGGTCCCACTTCAGTCCAAAAAGCAGAAAGGTCACTCAATCAGTTTCTAGGTGACAAAACTGTCCCTTCTCTGCTCTCTTTCTACAGCTCCCTCCCCTACCTGTTCCAGGGAGGCAGCAGGACTGCTGCTCTGGTCTAAGCCCAGAAGGCAATAAAGAAAAAGTTCAGTCAGTTCCACCTGTACCTGTTTAAACTACCTCTGTGGCTGGGAAGTTTAATTAGAGCTAGTCTGCAATATGCAGGTTTTGCACTGCTTTAATAGCCTGGGATTGAAACCTGTGAGACCAGAGGGTGGAGGGAAGGGCAGTGAGGGATGGGAGGGGGGGACAGGAGGGCAGCGGGCGTTGCAGCWGTATTGAGAAGTGCAATTGAACGGGTCTTGTCTAGTTGTGGCTGAGGAGGACACAGACCATGATTGCACAAGGGTATTTGGTTGCAAGTCACTGGGTACTTCAAGGGCTAAAATCCAATTCAGTAAGCAAAAGCCTTTCCACAGGAAATGTTTTCCCGCTTCTTTACAGGTAGCTCCTCCAGAAACCTCCAAGCACAGAGCGTTAAATAATCATCTGTTAAAATTACCTCCCTCCTGTCCAGCTGCCTGCCAGTGATGCTTCATTGCTATATCTAGGTGTCCTGAAACCCATGATAAGTCTAAGAACTGCCTTCAGTAACCAAGCGTAAATCTTGTGGGAACCCCTTCCCTGTGTCAGGAAGCAGTTCAATACACTCACTGCCCAGCTCACAGCCCCCTCAGGGAGCTTTCCAGGCCAAACTGGTGCCTTGAGCTATGAGGACACCATTCCCCCATAGCAGGAAACTGGAAGGAACTGTGAGGAGCTCTCTGTCAGATGCCACAGCGGCCAAGCAATTGCTGATCCTAGAGCGGTGCCTGCTGGCCAGTCGTATCAGAAGCACTCGGAAATATTTCCACAGAGGACAAAGTTGCAGCCACGTTCAGGAAAACATTTCTAGGGAAGAGCTGTGTGTCCAGCTCTGCTGTGTTTCTGCAGGAGAGCTGCCATCCAAGTTCACACCCACTGCAAACAAGATGTCCTGATTTTGTGGATGAGTCTGGAATTTACTTCTCTTGGATCTCCAGCCCAACACTCTTTCTTGTCTTTACTTGTTAAGGTTTWATGATTTTCAAGCTAATCCCGAGGTAATAGATGACTTTATGTCTTTGGTATAACTGATGTTATCTTGTTAATGCAATTCCTTGTAAAAGTTCTGCTTCTTAACAGTGTTCTCCCAGTAAGCTCCTTAACATGTCTAATCTTGGATGCTAAGAACACAAGGCACCTCAAATCACTTAGAGCTTTTGAAAATTATGACATTTTACTTCCCTTTAACACACAGAAACATGCTYAAAATGCTAGCAATGCCACTGTTGTGCAGGCTGGGTGAAACAGCTGCCAAAGCCACTGTTCTTTTACTGCCTTATGATACACTGGGGAAAGAAATGATGCTATGAGTGGAACAGTCCTCATCACAGAGGCAGTGCGTTGCATGCCTTCAAAAAGGTGAACACCAAAAAGATGAAATTGCAAAGTAATTATCTTCAGAGATATCATGTAGCAATCTTACACCACCACCACACATTGTATAATTCATACTCAGCCTGAGGATCCAGCGACAATTTAGATATGAACAGAAGAAAATAAATAGATAGTGTATCTTGTAATTCCTGAATTTACATGATGAGGGAAAATTGAGTTCTATCATAAGATTGGAATTATGTTTCCCCAGAGTCTGTGGCTCTTGTAGGTAGTGACACATGCCTATCTGTGCACAAACACACACAGACACAGAGCCCTGCTCCTAAGGCAGGAGTTTAAAATGGCAAAGACTGGTAGAGGGTTGCATCCATCTTTGTGGATCCTCCAGGGGCTGAAACAGTACAGCAAACTCTCTCTCAGAGATGGGGGCCAAGTTAGGCAGTCTCAGACAGAGATTTCCCATTACTCACATTTGTTTGCTATTTTCCTGCACTTGAACTGTCAGGTTGACATTTTACATCCTCAGCACAAACAGGGCAGACGTAGGTGGGAGGTGGGCAGGCAGACAAAAACAATGGTAAGGCTGTTAAATGCCTTTCTGAAGAACTGGATATTATCTGTACATCTGTTTGAGCTCCCCCATGCTGTACATAAACCAAAACATTCAGCTGAATATGTATTTAAGGTAAACACCGGCCAAATGTCTGTGTTGAACCAGCAGCTGCTCAGATTTTAGCTGTCCTACTGTCTCAGAAGATGAAAGGACCCTCTCCCCACATCCACTCCAGCACAACTCAGTGGAAATTGCTACATCTAGGGAAAAGGGACTCCAAGAAGTTCACAGTCCAGCAGAAGCACTGTTCTACCGGCAAATATTGTAGTAACTTAAACCATTTCTAGTCTAAAAGCTCCTGCCCAAGAATAGGCTGATAATCTCCTTCTTCAGCATACTTTCTTCCCCTGTACAGGCAGTGCTCAATACACAGATGCACACACACAGTCATGCACATACACAGAATATAAACATTTGCACACACACGAAGCACAAGATTTCCAGACGTCATTGGCCTTCACCTAGCAAGTCAAAGCACCAGCTTGTACTGCTCATTTATAAACAGCTTTTCTCCTGAATGCACTGTTTTTTCTTCTAGCATAAGGGGAAGACAAGAGCATGGGGAACCCCATCTTCTCTGCTGCCTAAACACATGGAATTTTCCCCAAACACAATTCACATATGACTGCCATACTGAAGCTGTTTGTGCATTCCCTATTTCCCAATGTGTGCAATGAAAGATCTTGCTAGTAGCTTGTAGCTGCAACTGGGGCTGAACAGAGCTCTACCTTAACTATATGAAGATCCCAAGACTACAGAAGCATGCAGGAAAGCCAAGGCACAGTCATGAATGCTTCCTAATCAGTGAAAGTATCTGACAGACTTGGCTGTGACCTCAGTGTATGCCTGTTTGCCCATCTGTAAAAAGGCGATGCACCACCATCTGTCTTAGAGCACACAAAATTTGTTTGGGAAATGGTCAGATGCTATGCTGTGAACATTATAACTCAAAAACCTCTGAAAGAAAGTGAATTAGTTGAAAGTACGCTTTGGATTATGCACAAAAGAGAACTTCAGTGGGCTACACAAAGTTAATGCAAAAAAATCAAATGAAATGTTGAAGCAAATCTTTTTTCTACTAACAACAGGAATCTGCTGAAAATCAGAGTATATTTCCAGAATAAGGGGAATAAGGGAAGACTGTTCAGAAAATACTGAATTCAGCAATCTCTATTCTTACAGTGTTTGATTTTGCTGCTGCAATGAACTTCTGTCCTAATTTATTTGGTTTCAGAAAGAGAGAATTGAAAAACAACCAGATTATAAATAATTATTAATGTGAAGCATATTACTTGTGATTACAATATTCCAATTCACCATATGCATGTTACCACTGTGACAGTGTGGTGGTTAGAAAAAGCATATTAAATGAGTTCTGGTTGATATACTGCAGAGTTGACCAAAGGACTTTCATATTTAATCAGTGCTGTTCAGCAAAACTCATGATTCAGAGCCATGATGGAGCCTGAGAACTGCATTCCATGCAGTTATTTATTTGGAGATCATATAACAGTGATCCCAAATTAGGTATTATTTCCCATGACCTTTTTGCCTGATAGGTTGGCCACAGGAACCGACCAGGTCCACACCACTGGAAGCCAGTGAAACTTTTCTCAGGATGCTGGCATGCTTCAGAGTAGATGTAAAGAGAGATGTGATCTGCAACATCCCTGAGTCACAACACCTTTTCACAGGGAACAGGTCCCCCACCCCCGTGGGCTGGCCATCAACCATGAGGGCTGCTGGCTTTGCATTATGCTAAATCCTAATGGTTTTGCTGAGATCATTTCCCCCAAGGGTCCAGGCCCCTCTTTCTGATGTCCTAAAGATAAGATAAAATACTGAATGTCGTTGCAAATTTCTAACTTCTCTAGGAAAAAAAATAATTATATTGGCCCCTGAAAACATCTTCAACAAGTCATCCCATGGGGCAAATCACTCCCACACTCACCAAATGCCCTTTGTCTGAGTAAGTGGGCAGCCACTTGCCTCCTCCAGCTCTTCATGCAAAACAGCTAATCCATATGTGATTAATCTTAAGGAGCCTTTTTCTCTCACTCCGAATCAATGGCCTTCCTTGGAAAGCTTCACACTCCAACAGCAGAGTGAAGCTGAGACTAATTCCCTACACCGCGTGGTCTAAGTCCTGCCCCAGCAGAGCAATGCCACACAAACACGCAGAGCTTCAGGCTGCCATTCTGGCATTTAAATCTCCTTGGTTTTTTTCAAGTGTTGTCTGCCTGAGACAGTCCTCTGGCTTGAATCAGAGACACCATCACCACCAAGGACCTTTCTCAATTAGTTTAGTTAAATTAGTTATTTAGGTTAGCTTAACAGTCACTTAAAACTGAGAACTTGCAACTGGAAGTGAAATCTCTGGAAATGTAATTCTCAACCAGACATGGCAGTGAAATGCTGATATCAATAGAAAGGCATGGCTCCTCTGTTGCCAGGACTGCAAGACACAGCCTACTGCAGTATAAGGCAAGCATTTCAAAAAGTTATTCTAGGATTAATTTATCTTTGTAGCCCAAAAATAGCCTGTTTTGCAGTACTCTGCACAGAATTTCTGGACCTTCTTCGCACTTACCCCCACCTATCATTCATTGCTCTGTTCCTTTACGTTCCATCTTCCTGGCCCAACTCTACACTCTCTTCTCCCCCCTCTTCCCCAGGAAGCAAACAAGGATCCAAACTGCATACTTGCAGTGCACTGATATTCCCCAGTGAAGAGGAATGGTAAACAAACACAACTGGACATGACAGAAGAGGAAAACACGTTCTAAATGGGAAAGAAACTTGTGATTTATACGGCTAGGAATGATTTTTTTCTAGGTAGAGGCGCACAGTGCTAGAAAAAATTGACAAGCTTTGTGACCCACAGGCCTATCCTCAGAGAGCCAACAGGATGAAGAAGCAGCTGCATTTTACCCGAGTTTTGGCCCATGTTTTCTATTTGGGTCATATAAAACTTGGCAGAAGAGAAGCTTAGATGTGTCCTTGAGCACAGAATATACCCATTTCTCCCACGACTGCACTTGTTAAGCCACGCTGGCCAACGTGGTGCCCTGTGGTCAACTCTATTCACCACCTTTTAAGGAGGAATGTTCCCTTGAGGTCAACCCTAAGGCAAAGTTCCTCAGAATTTTGTTTCCATGTTCATTAGGAACCATAGAAATATTTCATGTCCTTGTACATACTACCCCACAGTTCAAATTGCACCCAGAGATGGTCGAGCACAAACTGTCACTTCCCTCTTGTGCTTTGGGTGTCCCTTAATTAACCTGCTGCTGCTTGAAGAGCATTGCAAACGTGTTCCAGCAGCAGGATGTCACAAAGGGTGTAGCTTTTGCTGCAGCCCTGCTCCTGGAAGCCAATCCTCACAACTCTGCCTGTGTAGTTCCACATGAAGTTAGGTTTTGGGGCACTGATGAAGGCTCTTTCATCTCACAGGACTGCTTTTGTTAGAGATTGTTCCCAAAATTTGCACAGCCAATGGTAATGTGTGGAAGGTGTGGAAGGTATGGAAGGTGTGGAAGGAACTTTTCAACCAACACAGCAAGATCCAGCACAGTGTGTTTGCAAACAACTGAAAGCTGGGCACGTCAGCACAACACAAAGCTGCCTGCACAACTGTGCGCTGAGTTGGATGCCCAAAATCTATACAATCAGTTCTACAGCAGATATGAAGCTCTCATCTCATTTATTCTGGGATTAATTAGGAGCAGCATCTCCTGCAGGCACTGCTTTCATAGGTTAAAGCTAGTATAAAGAGAGCAAGGATCAAGGTATCAATCAGGCTGTCTTCTGTGCACAAGTACTTAGCAGCAGCTTCTACTCACTGTTTCTCTTATTATGAAAAACTAGATCATACCACCAGCATGTGCTGAGACACAGGGATGTCAGAGGGCAAGCTCACTTCCTGGAATAGAGTCAGTACTTCCTGGATTCAAGTTGTTCACAGGCCAAAAATAACTGCATTTCCAGTGAGCTTCTACTCTCTGCTATTGCAACCTGCCTATTTTTCCATTCACTGCAAAGTAAGGTTGCACACAAGCTTTTCATAGAAAAAAAAGTTTATTCTTCTTTAGTTATTGAGAAGACATTTGGAGAGAAGGACATGGGGAATGGTACTGCAAATGCCATCACCAAAACCCACAGGAAGTCAGGTGAACTTATTCTCCCAAATGTCTGACTTCACATCCCTATAGGAAAAAAACCCCACAATCTACCCCTCATACAATCCAGAGAAACAACAATACCAATTTTTTAAAAAAAAGTTTCACTGTTGCTTTGAAAACTGCAGTCTGCACTTCCACCAGAAATTTCTCATGCACAGCAGACACTGTGCAAAGCAAAAGGGTGAAAGCAGGCAGTGAGACTCCAGAGTTCTTGGTCTTATGTCAGCCTGCCATGTAAATGGGCTTTTGTACTTCTGATAAAGCTCCAAAATTCCCTGAATGATGCTGAAGATTTCCAGCAACTGTGGTTAATTAACCACAACTGCTTACTGTTTTTGAAGGCTGTTGCTTTTTGCTTTGGAAACAATGTCAATTATAGCAGGTGTCAAAGAATTTTCAAAACCGCACTATGTGAGATCTTTCTGTGCTGTTTAGTATTAAATTGCATGGGATGAATGGAGACCATTAGATGAACCAGTATAGTTTCTTGGAGCAATTTCAGCCAATTCCACCAGACAATCATTTTTTTACCATTGTTTCTCACATTAATAACAGAAAATAAGGCTTTGCCCAAGCAGGAAAACAAGCTACAAGTTTACTTTTACCACAATACACATGACAAAGGACATCTTTGGGTGGAGACTTGCTAAAAAGTTACTAAGAAGCAGACAGCATTACCCTGATAAATCCATTGAAGGTAGAAGGACACTTGGGTCACGAACACTGACTTAAAAAAAAAAAAAGTATAAAATATATAAAATACATCACTTTGGGCTTAAATTATTTTGGGATCAGTTAGTAACTTTCAAAGTTAAATAAAAATTGCCTGCATATATTACAAAAAGATATGATAAAGTTTTTTACATTTTAAGTATTTTTTAATAAATTACAAATATTTAAAGGCAGCAGTAAAGGTAAAATGTCTAGTCCTACCAAAAGTGACTTTTGAACGCTCATGCAGTGCAAGAAGAAACTGCGCGAGTAAAAAGGGCATAAGTTGAAACAAGGGGAAAAATGAAGGGGGAGCTTCTGATCTCTGGTTATCAGTGTCAAACCTTCACGATTCTTTACACATATCAAGTTCAAAATGAACTGAAATGGCTTCTGGCTTTCATGACCAACCAGTATGTAAACATAATGAAAAACACTGCATAGCTTGATGTTCTGAAAACATTAATGCATGATGGTTTTCTTTTCGATTCTTTTTGAGCTTTATTATATCTATGACTGTGGAAGTAGAGATGGACACAGAATCGAGCTTGTAAAAGCACACAAAGCTGTCTGTATTTTCTAGGGTTAGTTTTTATATCCTTATTGCTTTTCGTGTCTAAGTTTTATTGGTTACAGAAAACATTTGTCTTAACCTCATTGGGTATGACAATATTTCATAAATATCAGTAAAGCCTAGCTAATAACAATACTTCATACATATCAGTAAAGCTTAGCTAACATTCTCTTGTTGCAGTTATCTCTTCCTGTTCTTGCTGTTCTGCTTTCTTCAATTTGTTTGCATTGAATCTCTCTCAGGGGTACAGTACAATCTGGTCGAGGTCAAAGTTGTTCGTGCTCGTCCCTGTGAAGCTTCCAGACCAGCCGTCAGCCACAACATATGACCTCAGTTTTCAAGTTTTTGTTCTAGTCTCAAGCAATTTAAAGACATACTATTACTCTTTAAAAATGAGTAAAGTGAGTTGGCATTCTTAGAAAATGTGAAGCAAAAGACAAGGCATTAAAAAAAATTCTAAAACTTAAAAAAATATAAAAAGCTTTAGAAAAAACTCAAACCCGCTGCTAATAGCGGCTTTGTTCCAGTGCAACAACAAGCTGAAATGTAGTTTTATCACAAAGTGAACCACTGTCAGGAGACGATCAGTTTGCCAGGTGCCTGCCAACTCTAGGAGACAGCTTTGTCTAGAATGCTGAGTTCCTACTGGAGAACCAAGACTAGAAAATGCAAACTTCCATCCATCTGCGTCTGCTGAAGGACTAAGTCTTTTTTCTGACTGTAAAAAGGTACTGATTAAAAAGTGCTGATTAAAAGGTACTGATTAAAAAGCCGATCAGTTTTTTATTTGTCCACCTTCATGCAAATAATATATAACTTTGTAAATATCTAAATATCAACTACAAACTCTTGGTGTAGTAGGGCGTTTGTTAAAACCAAATACAAAACAGTTCAAAAGATTTTGTSCATGATTTGGCCTATTTATCTTCATGCAGCAGCACTAGAAAAGGAGGCTGTCTTTGCTGAGGAAAGAAAAACAGGCACTGGAAACAGTTCAGCTTGTCTTCAAAGTGCGTCGTGATGAAGCTCTGACGACTTCATTGCTTGTGGAAAACCTCAAGGGAAAAGGTAGCAGCTCCTTAACCACTGAATTCTACCGCTTCTCTTGCATATTTGTCTGGTCCACAAAGCAATTATTTGCTTATGATTTAAGATCTGAAATAAAAGAATAACAAAACCACACAGGTAAACTACTACATCTTTTCTTCTAGAAATGGAACTACTTATATGAGAATACTGCAAGCTTTAAATACAAATGAAGTGTTGTGAAGATGAACCAAGACACTGTCACATGACTTACAACAATACAATTAGAGCAGCTACACGACCCATGGTGTCTGATAGCTACTAAATGTTTTACCCAAATTATCTGCTTATGATTAGACACATTCCTCTGCAACTGGAGCATGCTTAGAACACTTACTGCCAGCCACCTGCTAAGCAGCTGGTAACCTGTGGCGCTGTTCTGAATCCAAGACTTTGGATCACATAACCAGCCAACTGAGACACCACTTCTATGCAAAGGTTTTATGCCTATAACCTCAGTATCAGCTGTGCATCACACGTGCATGTGATGCTGCTGCTATCCCCTCCATGCCGTAATGCCAGGTGCTTTTAGAGTTTTCTCTTTTGAGGACTGCAAATACAGCTCTTATTTGACAAGCAAGGAGACTGACAGCAAAGGGAAGTTACAGCACAGGAAGTCAAAATACAGCAAGTTCAAGACTACGTGCCCAGGCGAACTCACCACATCAACATGCATCAACCTCTAACCAGGCTGATTTCCAATAAAGCACACACAAGCCCAYTTACATTGGTGTTTCCATCTTGGTGCAAACACAGCAACTCTATAAGGGGAGCCACCTGGATGTGCCAAGGCACTATGTCCTTCAGTCTTTGCTCCTATTTTGATGGCACTACCCATCCCTTCCACCAATCTCTAGCCCAGCATCACTCCAACCTAAGATATCAAGAGACAATCTAGGAGAGCAGCATTTGGTGACATATGGTACGCAACTTTGTAGACAATAAGAAAAAGAAACTTGTCCCTAGTGTGGTCCTCACAAGGTTCCTGGGTAGGCCTGAAGTATTTTTACGATTTGTATGTTTAAAATCCAAGCAGGTTTACTGCTTTACCTACAGTCAGCTTGATGATGAGACTAAAGAACACAACTGAGCAGCCAGTCGTGTGTGTTTGGGGGGGCTATTTCCTTGTGTCTGTGCAGTGAGAGGGTCTGAACATGAAATAGGATTCTCCCATTTTATAGCTATAGGGATAAGCATCAGGTTTCATACCCCCCACAAAACATATAAAATGTTCTATTCTCATGCAGCTCACAACCACCACCAAAGCAAGCAGAGCTACATCTGGTGCCTTGGCGTGACATAACACCAGACCAGTCTCAGATGCTAAGCCTTTAAGTGTGACACACGAGCACCAGTGTAGCCCAGCGAAGCAGCATGTCACGTGGACCAGGAATAATAAACTGACTTATTTCCGTTGTCTTTCAGTATTAGTCATTTTTAACTAACAGGATCTGACTCAGTGATTACAACACACCACAGCTTCCCCTGCAGCCATACAGCCCTGTTCCAAGTCTGTTTCCTTGTTTCAGGACAATTTCATCAGCAGTTTTGTCTGCATCACAGAGTCAAGTTTTTTATACTCAATCCTAACTTCCTCCCACCTTCCCACTCATCCATGTTTCCTCACATTTGGAAATTTTTTTTCCCCCCTCTCTTTTCAACATTGTCTTCAGCAAATACCAGAATTTATAGACGTGATTGCTTGGCTGGTAATTCAACAGAAGTATCAAACTTGGCAGAACAAAAAACTCTGCAGAAGTAAGGTGCCACTTACTTTCATACTGCTGTGCATTTTGAGTATGTATATGGATTATCTGCATCAGCAGACTCCAAAGTGGGGGTGCACAAGGCAATCCATTGTGGTGCAGGAAAAAACATTTTTGCACCATTAATAAAATTTGAAAAATAAAAATACTATTTACTTCATCATTATAGTTTTTTAATTTTTGTTTTGTGCATGTTTTATAATGTATGTAGTACTTGAGTATGGTAATAATTGTATATAATTTATAAATATACATAAATTGGGTGTGCATGTTCAAAGTATTTTACTGATGTGGCAAACAATCACAAAAAGGTTGGGGACCACTGACCTACAACACAAAAAGCAGAAACCAGTATGAGATGCTCGCAATTACACCACTCAGGTAAGGACTGTATGACAGACAAAACAAYATTTTTCCTTTTCTTTCCAAGAAAGGAGAATTATTCACAGTCAACCTCTGTGCCAGTCAGCACACTGTCCCAAGACACTGGGAGCTCACCCTCACATACCTTCTTTACTGCAGCTGGGAGAGTTGCTCAGGTGCTCACTATTTCCAGTTTCTGCATCCTGGGTCACTTCTGCAAGGACAAAGGCAATGCTCAGACAATCCTGGACCTCACAACACTCTGCCTCTCCGGCCCAGATGGATCAAGAACAATCTGACTGAGATTTGGGCTATTTGTTTGACATCAATAATAGCCCTGACCAAAATCCCCCACGGGATCACCACCCAACACCTCCTTTCTCTCCTCCATACCTTACTCTGCACTGTGTTCATGATCCCTTACAGACCCTGTAAAGGCCAAGCACGGGAGGCACTCAGCACCCRTGGTGCCACGCTCCACATCAAGAAGCATTAGGCAAAAGTCACAATGAACAAAGACTGCTCCACAGTACAGGCACTTACCTCCTTCCTTTATGCCATGGTCATCTGCATGGTTGGCCAGCAAGCTGCTGTTCTTAACGGTGTCTGAAGAGAGATTAGAAGACAACTACAGTCCCCCGCCTTGCTCAGCTTCAAGGTATGGCTCTATTGCATAAGACCGAGTTGCTACTTACAACTCAACATGTATAAGCAATATAAACAAGACATTAAGCTATTGGAGAGCATCCATGAGGATGGTGAAGGGTCTGGAGGGGAAGCCGTACAAGGAGTGGCAGAGGGAACTTGGTTTGTTTAGATATCAGGAAAAGATTCTTTACCCAGAGGATAACTGGGCACTGGAACAGGCTCCCCCAGGGAAGTGGTCACAGCACCAGCCTGACAGAGTTCAAGAAGCATTTGAACAACACTCTCAGGCACATGGTGTGGTTATTGGGGTGTCATCTGCAGGGCCAGGGGTTGGAGTCTATGATTCTGATGGGTCCCTTCCAGTTCAGCAGATTTTGTGATCCTGTGAAGGGATCCTGGCCAGTTTGCCTACTGGGTGAGTAGCACTGACTGCTCCTTAGAACAGGCACTTACCTTCCTGATTTACATCATTGCTAACTGTCTGCTTGTCTCTCAGGGCACTGTCCTCCTCGTTCAATTCTCTGTCTGAAAAGAGATCAGACAACAGCTACAGTCCCTCAGGAGCACACTCCCATTGCTTCTGCCCCTCACCAGCACAGGCCATGGCTCAGCAGCACATCTTCTCCTCTGCAAGTTATGTACTGCTGTGCTATCGGCAGAAGCCCTACTCGAAATTGCTTTGTGCACACATTTCAGAGAACAACACAGCCTTGTCTGCTATTTCCCATCCATTCAGCAGTGACTGCCTGTTCCCTAAGTGCTGCTGGGTGTACTGCACAGAGGTGCACTAACTCCCCTTCCTGATGTTCCCATTCTATACTGCAACAAAATAAAGTATTTTATTTCCTCCACCTAGTGTCCAAATTGACAACTTTTATCTATGGCCCAGATTCTCTTCTGTTTGAACTGTATGTTTCCCTCCTTTCTACTTTAAGACAGGCATAAAATAAGCCTCCTTCTCCTGTATCCACATTTATGTATGTGGAAATAGTTACACAAGTAATAAGACAATCCCACAGTGCACCACACCTCCACCATCAGCTACACAATTCCCATTTCTAAAGATGAAAACAGCTGTTCTACACCCATTAAAATACATGCAGGAAAAATAAGCAGCAAACCCCAGGGGCTTCTGAGTTTCCTTTTCATTATTGTCATCACTAGTGATCTTTTCCTTCATAGCAAAAACTTCTGCCTTTTCCAACCCTTTATTATCAGTTACTTGTGGAAAATGGTGGAAGAGTTAGTGAGTGAATGAATCACTAGTGCAACAGACTGGGGAAAAACCCACATTTTTTCTCTGAGTTGAATGATAATGTTCAATTTCACTAGCCCTTTGGAGTAAAAAGAACTTCTAGAAAAAAATACAGGTTCCAGAACTTCTTTGAAATTTACACTGACTGGACTAAGAAAACAAAACTGGAGCTTTGCTTAGTTGCCTGATGAATGCAGTCAAAAGACTTTCCTAGAGAATAAAGGAAGTGGAAGATACTTCATCCAGAAATGTGCTTCTCTAAGAAAGAAGCCTGCTGTATCTCCCCAAGACGAATTTTGCAAGCTTGTAAGTAAACCATCTCTAAACTGGTGTGCTGAGGCTCATATCTATTTGGCATCAATACAAAGCTTTGAAGCCACAGCATTTTATTGTCTTAGGTCCTGTTTCAAGGTTCCTTTCCAGAAGAAAACAAAAACCACCTACCCATAAAGACTTCCTATAAAAATATCCTTGCACTCTTTTGCATGCAAAAAAAGGGTAACATTACACAAAAGGGTAATTTGCTTATTTACTATAAAAAGGGGTTCTTTCTTCCATGCTTAGTTCTTCTTCCCACAGATGGCAAAATGGTTTGCAAACACAGCAAGCAGCATCATTCTCATCATATGAAGAGGGAAGGTGAAGTCCCAAGAAGGTATTTGCTCTGTGCTATTTACCAAACACAAGAATCCAGGTCTTTCTGACTTCTCATCTAGTGATCTACCCATCAACATTTACTGTTCCTAAGGCAACAGGTTCTTCTAAGCCAACAGGGGAATGGTAAACTCTATACTGAGAACATGATAATATATCTCAGACTGCAAAAGCCATGTGCAAAACTACTTTGTCCCTTCACGTTCCCCTGGTTTAGGGCTCCATCTCACTTGTTACCTGCTTCAGGCACTTCATTCTCACAATGAACAGCTTGTGAAAATGCAGCTGCAAGAAAAGAGAAATCCTTTTTCAGAAATGTGTATGGAGGTAGCACAATAGTCTGCAAAATATGCAATTCAGCCTTTAAGTGACAACTTCATTATAACACTTTTAACAGATATTCCTGAAAACCAGTATGTTATACCACTTTAAGGACTCACAATTAATTTCAACTTCAACCTCGCTCCAGCAACCACTCAAGGTCCTAAACCATGAAAAACATTGTTTATACTTATGCCTACAACTTTACAAAAATTTTTCTGAAGTAGATCTACTTCAGCTGATAAAGCTGCACAGATCTGCCATAAAAAAATCTGCCAGCTTCTCAGCCACAGACAACTGAGAAGAGAATCTGCATCTACTTTTTTTACTTCATCTTTGTGTTGCACTAACACTGTAACTTTAAACCCTTCCTCTTCGTAGACCTTAAAGAATCTTTAATAGAAACATTCTAAAGCAAATTTAAGTGCAGTACCAAAATGAGGTTTTTTGGAGGGGTCGTTGGGTTTTTTCCTACCCCTCTTTCTCCTTTTTTCACCTTCAGATTCATCCATAGTCTCAACTTCAATGGTCTCTGAACCATGGGCTGGAACCACAGCTTTAACAAATGTATGAAAATATCAAATGAAGTTTGTTTACCCAAAAACCTGCTAAAAACCTCATGAGACTGATATGCTGGGAGGAGGGGGAGTAGAAAGGGAGGGAAAAATCCCAAACAAACCCAACAACAAAAAAATTCCACACCCTTGCTCTCATAGTGCTACCCCTCTACCTGTGGCATCTTTTTCAGGCCCATCACCAAGGATCTCATAATGTTTTTTAACGCTCAAAACTATGAAACAATTTAGAAACGTCAGAAATTAAATTAAAGAACAACTCAAGAAATTAAATTAAGCATACAGAAAATCTCTGCAAAGGGACACAGTAGTTTGCAATTTAAGAAACATCCTGCTCCAGCCTTATGCTGGCTCCAGCAGCTCATGTAAGGTACCGGACTGAGCACTCCACATGGTGACACTGTGAGTTCAACACCAGAACACTCCAACAGGGCACTGATGAGCCTGCACCTGATGGCAGGAGCTTTGGCCATTCCCCACTGAAACACTGTTTGGTCTGGAAACAGAATATTTTTTAAGAATTTTCCCCAGCTCTCCTCAATCTGCCTGACTGCCCTGGGGGTTAATTTAGTTTTGTTCCTAAAAACAGATCACAGTAGTCCTGGTGACAAGAGTCATGTGTGTTAAACCTGGAACACATTAGCCAAATTGACCCTTATGAAAGGAGCACAGACTAAAAGAGTTGTCCCCTTCCTCAGCTGCTCACCATATAGAGTGATTTCCACACCCCAACACATAGACCCAGAAGCCAGAGAACAATACAATCTTGCTGCAAATTAAGGAAGTAAAAACAGCCAAAAACACTCCAACAAAACACTAAGAAAAAAAACCCAAACAAAAAACCCCTAGGCAGGTTAGAATGGACAGCAGAAGCCCAAGTGAAGATCTGGACAGGAAGAGAGGAATGACAGATTGCCCTATAGTGTGCACTTTTCCAGCCCTCATCCTGAAGCCAGCTCTGACTCTCCATCGTTAGAAAGGTGATTCACCTCCAAAGACAGCTGCTGACCAGAAAAATCTCAGGCCACTCACTGTCAGTAACTTTGCCAGCCCCACTAACACATTCTCTCAGTGCAGGTCCCTATAATTATCCAATACTGGACCTCAACTGAGACTTTGAGTCCGCATGTGCACACACTGAAAACCAATTCAAAAGCTTAGATCTTGCAAAAAAGGAAAGAGCAAATCAGACTCCCTGCTCCAAACAACAGCAGATGTTTAGAAGCAATACCCCAATACAGGTTTCTTACCTCTATCTGAGTTAGGCTGTTCTTGGCTGTCCCCAGAGAAAAGCTGCTCACGTTCTCCTATAAAGAAATTTATTTATTTTAGAAAGTATGTAAGAATGACCTGGAAAAAATAACTACACCTTAAGAAAACCTTCTCCTTTACCTCTGCAGTGAAAGACTACACTGACACAGAATAAAAACTGACAAGCCTAGACCAAGCAACAGTCTGATTTCCACAAGTTTGTGACACTGTCTTACCTGAGCCATGCACTGGACTGTTCTTCTCAGCAGCCCTTCTTCTTGTTTCACATTTAATTCCACCTGCACACAAACAAATAGAATACCTGGAGAAATTACTCACAAATAAAGTTTTGTGCCTTTGGAAACTTGTTGACAGCCTCCATCCATTCCATCCCACTCCCCCATACCCAAACCAAAAAAATACACTTCACTGAGAACATATAACTGAATATGTGAGTTGGAGAAAGAACAAAGAATGAAATATTGTTCGGGGGCAAAGACAATCAGTGCAAGATCAACAGAATGGGCCTCCTGCGACAAGAAGACAGAACACATCTAATCAAGTCTAAGGTAGAGCTTAACAATTTCTGATTCTGAGTCTTGTACTTAAATCAGCAAATCTCTTCTGCTGTTTGATTATAGTTGTGCAGTGATACCCTACCAAGGCATAACAAATTTATTTTCTAGTATGTTCAAACCTTCATTCTTTCAAGGGAAGTAACTGAATTGTTTTGATTCTAACTGATGGTCAGTTGTGAGTGACATTCTTCGTGTGCTAACACCAAGAGCAGTGTTGTTTAACACCACCACCATGAACAAGGACACAGAAGGCACCCTCAGAAAGTTTGCAGACGACATCAAATGGGGGAGAGTAGAGGACATGCTGGAAGGCAGGGTTGCCACTCAAATTGACTTCAACAACTTGGAGAAAGGTGCTGGCAGAAAAGGTGTGATATTCAAAGGCAAAGTCCTGAATCTCTTGAAGTCACCCCATGGACCAGTACAGGCTGGGCTCTGCCTGGCCAGGAAACAGCTCTGCAGGACAGGTCCTGAAAGCATGACAAGCTGAACATTACTCAGAAAAATGTGCCCTCGCAGTTGAAGCCTACCAAATACTGGGCTGGGTTAGCAGAAGTGCAGTCAGCCCATCAAGACAAATAACTCCTGCCCTCTATTCAGCGTTTGTGACACCACATGTGGAGTACTCTGTCCAGTTTTAGTCTCCCAATTAATGAAAAAACACTGACTTTCTGAAGCCAGTCCAGCAAATGTCCACCAAGATGTTTAGGGGCTGGAGCTGTGCAAGGAGGAGCTGAGATAACTGGGTTTGTTCAGTCTCAAGAGGAAGGCGACTAAGAAGACGATGGATAATTGCAGTCTACAACTAACTGTAGAAAACGAAAGAAACCCCCCTCAGAAGTACCAGGAGGCAATGGCTACAAGTTGCCAAAGGGCAATCCCTAACAGAAATAAGGAAAATATCCTTCCCTACAAGAGTGATTCAGCACTTAAACACATGCTGAAAGAATCTGAGGAATGTCCATCCTTGGAACTATCCAAAGTTTGACTGGACAAGGCCTTAAGCAACCTGATCTAGCTTTGAAGTTGGTCGTGCTGTGAACAGCAAGTTGGATGAAACTTCCAGAGATGTCTTCCCTCCTAGTTTGTTTTATGATTCGGAGAAACTAAATGGACAATGAGCAGGAAAGTATAAGGTCCACATGCAATATATATCTATTTATGTCCTCATCAGAGCCTTCCTCCAGAATATCATCAATTAGTCCTTCCCAGATGGGAGACGCATCCATCTTCACCCTGCAGCCACCCCCAAGCAGTGACTCCATCTGGAAGTCAACACAAATTTTCCATGCAGAGCATGTATAGGATGAAGAAATGTGTTCCTGCTTGGGACTCTCTCCAACACAAAGAGAAAAGCTGGCGTATACCTCTTTTTCAAACCAGAAGACAATTTGACACATTAACCCAAAAAAGTGGCAGAAAAAGATACACAGTGAGAGCCTGCAACTACCATTCCTGAAAAAACTGTCAGATTTACAAAAAAGATACTTGAATTCAGTGTAGGGATGGATCAAGAAACAAATACAGAACTCTGGCAATACAGGCTGACAGGAGGCACAGCAGGTCCTGTTTATCAGTTGAGCACACCAAGTTGTCAGATTAGACTCAGCATACAGTATTCAACAGGCTCTGGTATAAGCCTGTCCTAACAATAAATGTGATCTTGAGGGCAGCTTTATGATGTTCTTATAAAAGGCTGTGAAAAAACACTCGGGTAGGAATGGGAGAGGCTACAAATACTTGGTAAGTAGAAACACACAGTAAATGAAACACCCAGTCTGAAGGAGACACACACAAATGCAAACTGCAGTGCTTCCCAGTACTCAGAGCCCAGTGTCCTAATGCAAGCAAGTTCAGCACATTATTTCCTTCAAATCTATTAGTCTGCCTAAATTGGACTTGTTTCTACTACTGTTTTAACACAACTTCCCATGGTCAGAAATTTTCATACATTCTACAGAACCTTAGATGAGCATAATCTAGAAGTACATAAAGCTCAGTTAGGAAATGTTATACATACCTCTCCTGAATAGGAACACAAGGATTCCTACAGCTACAACAGGGACGATGACTACAGCTGCAATAAGAGCATCTCTGTTTCGTTTGTGAGAACTCTTTCCTTAAAAAAAAAAAAAAAAGATTGGTTAGTTAAAAAGCAGCAGTATGATAAACAGTATGATACACTCGTTCAGCAGAAACACAGCCCTGAGTACGTTTTATAGCTATTTGTTTTTTAAAAAGTAACCTCAATAAATTAATGCATCAGAGTCAGTTACTAGCAGAATCCTAAGCCATCTCCAGGACAATTATATGTTAAGTACCTCATTTCAGTGAAGGCACATCACCACTTGAAAGGCAATGGCTATTCCAGTTTTTGGCCTATGAAAGGCTGAGCCAGATTTCAGACAAATGCAATTTCAGCAAATATCTTATATTGGGTTTGCATGGGAAGGTTTTGATGGTTTCTGCGAGAGGATGCCAGAAGCTGCCCCCATGTCGGATAGAGCCAATGCCAGCTGGCTTCAAGTTGGATCTGCTGCTGGTCAAGGCAGAGCCCATCAGCGACTGTGGTAGTGTCTCTGGGATAACGCTTCTAAGAAAGGGGAAAAACTGCTGGACAAGAGCAGCAAGAGTGAGAGGGGAGTGACAACATGTGATACAAACAGCCCTGCAGACACCAAGGTCAGTGCAAAAGGAGGGGCAGGAGATGCTCCAGGTGCTGGAGCAGACATTCCCCTGCAGCCCATGGAAGACCCCACAATGAAGCAGGTGGATGCCTGAAGGAGGCTGTGACCTCATGGGAAGCCCACACTAGAGCAGACTCCTGGGAGGACTTGTGTACCTGTGGAGAGAGGAGCCCACTCTGGAGCAGGTTTGCTGGCAGGACTTGTGACCCCGTGGGGGACACTCACGGGAGCAGTTAGCGAAAAACTGTGGCCTGTGGGAAGGACTCATGTTGGAGAAGTTTGTGGAGGGCTGTCTCCTATGGGAGAGACCCCATGCTGGAGCAGGGGAGGAGTGTGAGGAGCCCTCCAAGGAGGAGGAAGGATAACGTGTAATGAGCTGACCGCAACCCCCATTCCCCATCCCCCTGTGAGGCTCAGGGAGAGGAGGTAGAGATATCAGGAGTGAAGTTGAGTCTGGGAAGAAGGAAGGGGCTTGGAGGAGGTGTTTTAGATTTTTTCTTGTTTGTCATTATCCTGCTCTGACTTTAATTTGCAATAAATTAATTTAATTTTCCCAAAGTTGAGTCTGTTTTGCCTGTGACAGTAATGGCTGAATGATCTCTCTCTATCCTTACCTCAACCCATGAGGCTTTTGTCATACTTTCTCCTCCCTGTTCCACAGAGAAAGGGGAGTGACAGAGCAGCCTGAACGGCACCTGGCAGCCAGCCAAGGTCAACCCACCACATGCCTCATTTCTAACAAGTTTCTAACACATAACTTCAGAACAGGAAGAAGTCTACACCAGTAAAGCATGAAAATTACCTTTTCACAGAAATGAGAAATTTTGTCAGCTAGGGTTGACACACCCTAAAAACCAGATCGTTCCAAACACGTTCTCACGTTTAAAAAAAACTTAAACATGCAAGCCTCAAGCTGAAGGCTGTCCCAAAGCAATAAGTAACAGGAGGAAAACTCTTTTCTATTTTTATACCTCTCTAGGAAGAAAGAAAGAAGTATGCTCAGTGACTCGTGCATGTAGATGAGAAATTATTTTATCTAGTGGCTGCTAATGACTCACTTGAAATGGCTGACTAGTTTCACTCCAATTCATGGAGAGCAGTACAAAGAGGACAAGTCATTAGCATTAATTACATAAGGCCAGAAGGTTCAGAAGAGATCTTCTAAGACCTTCTGATCTTTATTATTACTCAATCAAGTCACAGCTGAAGGTTTTATTCCGTGGAGATCCTTGCAAGAAGTATCCATCTGGGGGGATCAAACTGTCAGCCTCATACTTTTCACCAAATTTATATACACTTTTAGCAGACAAATCACTTCTGATGCTTTTTACTCTTTAAATTCAACTTCTGGGAAGTCTGGAGAAATCTTACAAAGTCCATGCTKCTTCCCAACCAAGCCTCTCAGCCCCATGTTTGCAACGTGACACATTCATTACCTTTTTCAACTGGAAGGCATTGACGCAAAGAGATCTTAGAGCTGTTTTCCGTTTGTGAGAATTTAATGACACATTCAGCTTTTGTGGCAGGATCAACATTCTCCAAAGGCATGGAATGGTCCTGGCTCTGATAACTGCGTGGATCATTACTGAGCTTCCAAGTGTAATTCAGAGATATCTCGAAATCTGCTGTACATTTTAACACAAGGTTACCACCGCTGGTGTTGCAACTTATTTTAGGTTCTGGAAGGGGATCTAAAAGGAGAGAAAACATTCTGTATTACTTTAGTTACAAATTGCCTTGAATTTCATCACAGGATAAGAGCCGGAGCAACAAGAGCAGCAGGAGAGCGCATAGACAAAAGTGTGGGGGTGTGTGCACACGTGCGTGAGAGAGAACTGTGTTTCTAAAAGTGACCTGTAAACCACCAGTTTGTGGTTCTTCCATGCCTAGTTCAAGAGTCCTCATGGTTCACTGCCCATAGGACTAATACACACACTGGTCACATATATTTCCCGAAGACTACTAGTAAAGCTGATTAGATCTGCACAGGATGATGCCACAGATATCCAAGCACATATAATATGCCTGCAGGAGCATCTTTAATAGATACATAATGCCTGAAATTACTTGGTCAGCTTGCTCAAGAAGTTTGGTTGTCTACCTGAAAGTGCAGTGTGCCATCCACACACATTCTAGAAGTCATTCCAAGGTGAGTAATGATGGGCACACAAATTAGATACCACCTTTGAAAACTTGTTCAAAGTGCCTAAGCAACTTAACAATAGAGACAAAGAACAGCCCCTTCTGTTTCTGTTTGCTTCTCTGACAAATATACAAGCCGCTTTCTAGGCTTTTTAAAGCAAATAAAGTGGTGCACATTCTTTATGCAGTTCTTCCACTACTTACCTAACACAACAAGTGAGAAGTTTAAGTAATGATCTCTGACAGAATCCCAGTAGTGTAACTGATATTTGCCAGCATCATCCTTCTGCAAGCTAACTATAGTCAAGGACCCATTCTCCATAAGCATGCTCCTGTTGTGCAGAGGATCAAAATATGTCGGTTCGTTTTGCCCTTCCCATTCAGCCACTTTATTCTTGTTTTTTGTCCACGTAATTTCCACTATTTTTGGCACTATTTTTACTGGAAAAGTAAAATTTTCACCCACGATGCCAAACACGTTGTCCTCACAGAGGATGTGTGCTGTAAGGGGGGGAAAAAAACAAAAAGTTACTTTAACAATTATTTTATAAAACACTGCTTGACTAATGCTGTATGCAATATCAGATACATTCAAATTTAGGTTAGAAGTACATCACAATCATATGACAGGCACCGCAAACGAATTCAGTTTCCACATTCTGGTCCCAGGAAGAATCACTGTCCTGATGATCTCCCCTATCCTAAGTCCCTCTATCCTCAGGAAGGTTCCCTCTGTTCACTTGAATTAGGCCTCCCTCCCATGGTCTGGTGAAAAAGGTGAAATGAAGAATTGTCACCAGAAAAATCTGTTTTATCATCTTGTTGCAGAACGCCCTGACTGAAGTTCCTGCTGATCAAATAAACTGCAATTTTTCCAGCATGAATATTCACAGTTAGTAAAAAACACGCTTTTGACACAAAACTGCTGCTGAGTTCAAAGCACCTGCTCTGAAATCATGGGGATATTAGGGATTTCCCTTGGAAATGTCACTTAAGCAAATTTATTTCACAGCCAACGTATGTGAAATAGCATCCCAACCTCTGAGATCCAGCAGAGCTGTCAGCAAGGAATGGAGCTGCTCAGAAACCTTCAGTGTTCTCAGTTTCGAATCAATTACATTCTACTAAAAAGGCCCAGACATTCAATATAAATAAACAACAACAGAAAAGAGGAGGGATAAGAGACTTCCCCTAATTTTTATTGAAAACAGCTACATCTGTGAGAAATAAAAACCCTACTGATCTAACAGACAAAATTCTGCTGTGGGGAAGGGACCACAACCTTTAAACCATCAGCACCTCTGTGTCCCTGCTTCAGTCTTCAGCAATCACCTCCTACTTCCAAATAGCTCAGAACGGCTCTAAAACAATCCCAAGAACACTGCCATGGCAGACAGGTATGTGGACATAGACAAAAACACATTGATATCAAGTTCAAGTTACACTTGCATTGAAGAATTGATTCCACTCCACAGCAGCTGGTAACTTTACTACTAAGTTGAAGGAAAGCCATGGTTAAGATAAAAATAAGGTCTCATATTAAGGCAAGGTTCCCAATCTGCACCATGTAAAACTTCTCTTTAAACAACTGGTGAATGGTGAAACAAATATTTCAGATGTCTACTACTCAAGCCAACTGGTTCCAAGTGACAGCTACTACTTTGGGTTTGGTTTGGGTTTGATTTTTTTTTAATATTTATTCCTAAATGTCATCAAGTTAAGAACTCATCAATTCCTTTATCATTCTGTGCTTCCCTTGTTTCTCCTTCTCCTTGTCACCATAGTATGCACACTTACTGCGGTTCATAAATCAGTGCGGATAGTATAGCTTTATCACACCAAAACACATCATTCCCTTACACTCTATATGAGTCCAGACAACAAACTGCAACCCATCTTGCTCCACATCTTATCTGCTTTCCATACAGACAGACAGGTGGTCAGCCAGGCAGGCCTTCCTTTCCCCTTGGCAAAGAACAGTGTTCATCAGTGAACTGTATCCAACTCTTCTGCCCGGCGCCATGCTAGAGAAACATAGGCTTTCTCTGACAGGACACTGAAGACCAGCAACAGAAACACAGCTCAGTGTGTTTGGGTAGAGAACTGCACACACAGGTCTTCTCCATGCCTTACTTTTTATGGAATATCCAATTTGTTTGCAATTTACCCATGAAAGCACTCTTCTTGTGCCATTAGAGTTCCAACTTCTTGGTGCCTGCACTCACACAGCGGCCTTTTCCAGGCACAGGAACTGTAGAAGTAAACAGGGTAAGCTATCAACTCCCACATCTTTTCAACACAACCTACTTGCTTTCTTTGTATTCCACCCTGTTCAGGCAGATTTAAACATTTCACTTGAGCACCTCTTTCCACTCATCTCAATTAAAGATTTCCAGAAGACAAAAGAACTCAGGAGCTCCAAAATCTGTGTCTGGAGACAAGAAGATTGCAGGATGCTGGGTAGGGTGGAACACTATTTTGGTCTGATGAAGCTTGGAGTCTTGTTAGAGACTTTTGTTTCAGAAAGACAATTTCCATGAGTGCATATTCCTCGAGAACTCATCTCTCACTGCCTAAGGACCTATAGTATTCCTGGTATGGAGAAAAACTCCCTGCTCTTCCCACTGTGAAATTCTGCCTCTTGGTAGCTTTGACTCACAGACATAACCAAGCTGTGTCGGCTTAACATCAGCACAAGCCAAACCACAGTGGCTGTTGACAAGAGCCTTCAGGAAGGAGAGCACCTGTTTGTTGGGGACAAAGAACACGACCAAGGACAGCCACCACTGCTCAGGCCACCACTAATAACTTCCTAAGCTTGGGTGTTCATCCAGGTAAACATTCCATGTCTTCCCTTTCCTTCAGTTAGTCGTAAGTGCTAGGCTGGAGCTATGAGAGCAAATTTGTTGCTTCTTCAAGCCCAGAAATGAGACTGAAGGAAAGTAGAGCTGAAAAGAAAACACATTTTCTCTCCACAGGTTCTGTGTGGCAGGGGGGAGTACTGCTCTCTTCAGCACACTCTCTTCTTGCTGGCTGGTAAAACACAGCCTTGGCAGCAAGGAGCTGAAGAGCTCCTGCCCAAGGGCACTCTGGGCTTCCAGCAGCAGAACAAGGAAAAGGTTTTTCTGCAAGGATAACAGCCATCTCCTTCCACCTTAAAACATCCAATCTCTGATTTTATTTCCCTGCTTCATTGGTCTAGTGAAAATATGCAGAAGTCTCCCACTCAATGCTGTCAGCTTCCTTTTTTCAAGGAAATGATTCAGAAATGTTTGGCTTCTGGAGAAAGCATGTGTCATCAGGTTTTCTAAATTCCTAAGGAGCCCTTCCCCATCTTTTCTGCTATGTTTTACATAGAAACATACTCCCTATTCCACAGAAGTTAGCTCCTCTGCTGTGAGCAAGAGGGAGGAGTAACAGCCAAACACTCTCATGCACTCTTTTTGGAAGGCTAGAACTGCCTTTTCTTTCATCTCTCTGCCTTCTCCGTCTCTCCTTATTGTAGCCTATTATTCCAAGATAAAGTTCACAGAACAAAACAGTGCTGTGCTAAGGCCTCCAGTAGCCTCTACAGAAACCATCAGACTACCTGCTCCTGTATCTCCTAAAACCCATTCCAAGCTCCTTCTTATGCCAAATCCTTGTGTTCTTTCCTTCCAGTCAAATCACATGATCAAAGTGTCACAGATAAAGAGGAGCTAGCACTGTGTGGGCAAAGCCTCTTCTGCAAACTCACCACCTCACCTCAACTCCAGCATCTTCTGCTCCCACTTCTCCAGCAGCCAGACCCACACAACCCGAGTTCTAATATTCCCCAGACTAATTCTGACTCTTTCAGCATTTTAGCAGGCTAAAGGTATCCATATTCTGTTCAGACTAAGTAGAATTTAATACTCCATTTATCGGCAATAAATGCTTCATTACTATATTTGTCTACCTGGTTTGACTTTCTTACCTATTTTTCTTGGAGCTGATGTAAGGCCTAAGTTATTTTGGAGAACATCTGTAAGCTAATTCCTTTTTTGTTTTTAATGCTATCATTATTTTTTTTGTCTCAAATACCTATTTGAAACACATATAGGTATATATTAAGTCTATACAAGCAGCAACTAGGCTCCCCTATTACCATTAAGACACTAACATTCCACCTGCTGAAACTGAGTGGAAAAGTCCTTATTGATGAGTTTATGGCAAGGAACTATTTGCCTCAGGAGATGGGCTTTTTAAATAGTAGATTTTTGTTTTATTTTTTGTAACTTCCCAATTATCCCTTTTTTAAGCTTTTTTAAAATTTTGAATTCCTCATCAACTGTAAGCAGCAGACAATCATGTTCCTGCCTAACCCTCAAAACCACTGGGTGCAGAAAACCCTGAAATAAATGTTCAGTCCAGAAGGACTATGGGAATATTCACCCACCATAGTCCTCTTAACTCCCCCACAGGCCACAAACACAACCCACTTCCCAAACTCCAGTAAGAAAGCCCTTAGTCCCACAGTGTAAAAGCACAGGCAAAAGCTACAGCCAGGAGAGAGAGAACACAGATGACAAGAAGCTGGAGCAGCAACCCAGGCTGTCACAAGATAAAATCAGATTTCTGCAGGAATGAATGCAAATCCTACATGTAACACCCAAAGCAGAGGTTCTCTCTTGCATACTGCAGCATGTTCAGAGGTGTGTGTTGCTCCCCTGGACAATACAGGGCTTCATCTACAGAGCTACACATCAGCAAAGGCAGGACCTAAGGGTGGCACCCACCAACAGACCACAAAATCCATACCTCCAGCCATATGCCTCAGCCAGGGCCCAACAACAGGCAGCATTCCCATGCAAAGGCTACCCAGTCATTTTCAAACTATGCTGGTGACCAAAAGCATGGGGATGACTTACCTATTCCTCTCTCTCCTTATTTTTGTCTGCCTGTTCCTGCAGTGAAATAGTCCTGCAGAGACCACAATCTGCTGACAGTTAACTTCACGCACACTCCCACCCCAACACAAGAAACAACAGAAAAAAACCCACAGGATTGTGATTCCCGGATGTGACTCACTGTGGCAACAGCACTGCTTGTGCATTGGAATGGAGCAGAGGGAGAGAACTGAGGAAGAAAAACAGTTAAGAGCATAGAGGAGAGGCAGACACTGATCTCTTCTCTGTGGTGACCAGTGACAGGACCCGAGGGAATGGCCTGAAGTTGTGTCAGGGCAGGTTTAGGTTGGATATTAGAAAAAGGTTCTTCACCCAGGGGGTGGTTGGGCACTGGAACAGGCCAGGGAGGGAAAGGACTGGGAATCACCACTTTTAGTAGTGGTGAACTATCAGGGAGGATCATTGTGTCCTGCAGAATATTGATATTTTTCCATCTCTAGGCTTTGCTTAGGGACAGAACTGACTTGCATTTAAGCCTACTTTGAACTATGAAAAAAAAAAAAGCAGCAGTTCAAAAGCAGTCCAGAGACACTGGAACAGGTTGCCCAGAGAAGTTGTGGATGACCCATCCATGGCAGTGTTCAAGGCCAGTCTGGATAGGGCTCTAAGCAATCTGGTGTAGGGGAACGTGGCCCTGCCCGTGGCAGAGGGTTGGAACTGGATGATCATTAAGGTTCCTTTCAACCCAAACCATTCTATGATTCCAAATCCTCTGGTCACTTACTCCCAGCATCCAGATAGCATCACTTCCTATGCTGTACAAGCACAGTCTTTATGTAGGCTCCATGATCAACAGGACTGAGAAAATAATCTGTCTTGGTAACTTTTTTCCTTCAATAGAGTTYATTTTCAGCCAGATCATCTTTGCAGTTCTATTTATAAAGGATGGCACAAACTGATGCCATAGAGAGGAACTGTTCTTGTCCTGTGACAACACCAGGTTAAATGTACTCCAGATTACAACCTATGTTTCTTACAAACGCTGTATCACCCAGCCAGCCCACAGTCACAATATCCTGAACACGGCCAATAGGCTCTCTTGAGGCTGTAAACAGATAGGAGGACCATTAAAGAAAAAAACCAAAAATACACAAACTTACATACACTTTTTTTTTTTTTTTCTGAACATATTTAACACACTCAGGATCAAAGGAGTCTGTGTATGCAGAGATGATCCTGGCTTTCTAAAGTCTAAGACCATTAATTACACTAAGCCAAGAAACTATCAGAAAAAGATTTCATTGTGTTCATTCTGTAGTGTTAAATAGCAATGGCAAAAATATTATTTGTGTCATTTTGGTTTTAATATGATATAACACCCTCAGCTCTCATCAAGAGTTTTTAAGCAGGGGGCAGAGGTCTGTTTTGATTTTTTTTTATTTTGTGAGAAATTTACAACTTCCTCTGTTTATTCAGGAAGATTCAAGAGTAAGGTTACGGGACAACACAAGCAGGTGTCAGCTTCATAGTGTTGATAACTGATTTTTCCATTTGTACTATTTAAAACTGTGTTTGATATTTCTATTAGCAACCTACAAAATAACCACATTCCTCAAGCAACCTGAATTCGTCAGGAGTCCAGATTTTCCTCCATTCACCCCAAAGGCTTGTAATGTCGTTCCCATGATGTCTCCCATGGAGTGGAGAGACACAAGAAGAAACACTGAGCAATCCCAGTGTTTTTCTGATCAACAAAAATGTAGAAAGGAGCATATACTTCTGTGTGCAGAGAAAAAAAGACAGGAAATTTTGAAAAAAAAAACAAACCAGCCCAAACTTGTTGAACTGCCTAATAATGAAGAAACAAAAAGCCACACTGAGGTAAGTTTGGTTTCTATGCTGGTCACTCTCAGAAGAAGCCTGAAAGAAAAATAATTTTTATTAACCCTCAGGTTGTCAGTCTATGCTCAGTACTGGAGATGGCAACTTCTGCTTTTAGGTGAACCACGTTTTTTCAGCTTAACTCAATTTTTATAAAGTAGTTGAATTGGAAAATGAAGCATTAAGCAACCCTTAATGCAAGCATACAATGAAAATGGCATTAAGGAATCCATCTAAATGTGCCAGAACTAGAAAGCAGTAATACTGCATAAAAAAGAGTTGATGCTCAGAACAATGAGAGTTGCATGGCTTTCAGACAAGCCTCACTACAGATGCAGAATGCTTGTAGATGCTCTAGTTATCTATCCAGCTTATTTCCCATATCCCCTCTGTTTCTGGGGCAGAGTCCTGACTCAGCTAAACAAATGAGAAGTTTGGCTGGCATCTGCAGTGCAGCAGAACATTGCCACGGGTGGGGCTTGCACATCCTCCTGGTGGTGTGGTATTGTTTATTCATATCATACAGGGAGGATGCAAAGATCTCTCTGTGGGCTCCTTCAACAAACTAGGCCACAGATACTACACTGACTTGTTTCCACCCACGTACAACCTCCA
This sequence comes from Amblyornis subalaris, assembly GCA_018881555.1. Classification (NCBI taxonomy): domain Eukaryota; kingdom Metazoa; phylum Chordata; class Aves; order Passeriformes; family Ptilonorhynchidae; genus Amblyornis; species Amblyornis subalaris. The sequence goes on from JACAXG010000058.1 coordinate 3,298,513, forward strand.
GGATCCCAAATCTGAACACAGTTTTGGCTTGGACTTCCAACAACTGAAGGAGCATGATTTTAGACCTACCAAGAACAAAGTCCTTCCATAGCTCTAGGCAAGGCTTTGCACTGCGATTGGCAAGCCTGAGGTTTTATCAGACAAAAACTGACCCGGCAAGGCATTGAGAAAAGCAGGAATCTCTGTGTGGCGAGTAGGAATTCTGAAGACGCCAAAACTACTCTCCAACTCCTGGCTCCCACAGGGGAATGAAGGAGCACATCTCCTTCCCTATTCCAGATGTTCAGCAACATGACTGGGATAAGGGCAGTGCTTTGAACTTGGATGGAGAAGGCAGGGATTCAGGAGGGGAAGGCTGATAGGGGATGAGGATCTACCAACAGCATCCTGGTGTTTACAACAGGCGTTTGCAAGGCTAGAAACTTGCCTGCCAAGTCAAACTGCTACTGATTTACTTTATGCACTTGGGCAGATCAGTCTGACCTTTAGAGTCTTGCTTTTCTCATACAGAGATGACAGACTATTTTACCTTCATAAAATTAACACGAAACATTTACACATAGTCAACACACACATAATAGCAATAATGCAAGCATACAAACAAAAACATGGTGTGAAATCATGCCTATTTAGTTAGTGAACAACAGTAAAGAGTGTGCATTCCTGATCTCCTGCCTTAATTAACTACTTCAGAATCAAAGTTTTATAGAGAAGGCAATAGAGCTAACTAATTTTTTCACTAAAGGAGGACATTATGACACTTGTAGCCACAATTACCCTCTCCAGTTGTCCAATTACCATCATCTCTTCCTTTCAACTGTATGTTCTTCAGAACCAGGAATCTCGTTTTCTGGAGAAGTCTATAGCAGGTGGACTCAGATGCTCAGATGAGCAGCAGGATGCCACCTTCTATAATGTAAGGTAACAAAGTGCCTTCACACGCAGGAAAAGTTACAAGAGGATACTCAGTTAATCACACTCAGAACTATCTGCAAAAGCACTGCAGATGAGATGAAGAAATTGCAGCTAAGGCTTAATACGGGCAGACAGACTCATGCAGATATGCAGTGTCCCGTCTTCTCCACTGGTCCTCCCTGCACACCTGGTCCCCCAACACTCTCTTACAGAACAGAATCTCACAATTTGAATTAAATAAAACAGACTTCTGGAATACTAGGGGGAGGAAATCACAGGGAGTTGCTCTGAACTCTCAGGAGCAGAGCCAGCTGCTTAAAGGCTTCAGGAAAAGCAAGAGCAGACGACCGYTCTTTTTTAAACAGAGGATACAATAGCTCCTGTTTTAGGCACGCTGGGGAAACTCCCAAAGCAAAAACAAAACCACAAAAAAAAACCCAAACAAAAAAAAACCTCTAACAAAACAAAAAAACCCCAAAGCCTAAAGACAGCAAAAAATCCCTTAGATTAGAGGAATTATAAGATCTTCATAGATTAAATCATATTTCTTGGCCCATTTAGCAACAGCAGCTGCCTCTGATGACAACGAGAAAGTTTGTACATCCATCTTCAATTTCAAACATGAGTAAGTTTTGTTCATACTTCTCATGTTCACAGCCCAGTGCGAGGGCTATGGGTATAAAGGTTATGCCCCTCAGGCACACCGCTGGACTTTGGATTAAGAAGGCTTTTGATTAGTATCTCGCCAGCAGTTAATAGTAAGAATTTACTTCTACACACACAAAAAAAGCGCCCTAACTACTAAAAAACCTTAAACCAATACAAAATGATTGAAAACTTTGATAATTTGTCCATGAGCAAGAAGGAACACAGAATACAAAAGAAACAGCATTTTCACATTCAGCGATGACAAGAGTATTTCTACAATAAAAGTTTGTTTCCTGACTTCCTTAACACTTCAGGAACCGGAGGCAAACGTGCGCCCCGATACGACGAGGAGGAGGCTGCCCCTGTGCTGTGGTTATGCCTCATTCGCAGCGCAGGGTAAGCTCAGCGGGACAGGAGTTAGCTCACCCTGGTAGGGCTACCCTAAAATCACAGGCGTTCCCCACCTCCAACTTCCGTTTACACGCGTGCGAGACAAACGGGGCACAGGAACGCGCCGAGAACAGGGTGGGGAGTTCCTGATGGCCGACGTGAAATTCTAGTGTTGGGTGCGAGAGGGGGCAGCCGCCGGGTCCTGCCCGCCGCCCCTCGGAAGGGCAGCGAGCCGGGGCCGCGCCCGCCCAGCGAGCCGCTGTCGCCGGGAGGTGGCGGCCGGGGCAGCTCCCCGGGCAGCCCGGAACCACCGCCGGCCCCGATCCCCGCCGCGCCCCGATCCGGCTGCCCGCCGAGCGGCGGCCAAGGGTGCCCCGCTCCCGCCGCCCCGGGCGGCAAGGAAGGAAGGAAAGGGGGAAGGAGGAAAGCGAAGGGCTCGGGAAGGGTCCCCACCGCCCTCTCACGGCTTACCCAGGAGGAGCGCAAAGTAGGGGAGCGAAGCCAGCAGCCTCATGGCCGCCCGCCCGAACTCTGCCCAAAGGGAAGTCAGTACCAAAGAGCAGCCGCGGCCCTCCGGCGCTGCCTACTCAGCCGTCCGCCGGCAGCACATGCCTCCCGCACAGTCTACGGCTCCTCCCTTAGCGGTGGGAGGTCCATGAGTGCCGCAGGAAACTCCGCGCTCTTCTGGGAGAGGGGGGGTCAGCCGCGTATCGGGTGGGTTGCGGGTGCCATGGAGGGGCTTGGAGTGCCRGGTGATGCCGCGAGGGGCGTTTGTGGCTCGTGGGAACAGCTCCAGCAAGTGCTGGCGGCAGAAGTTTGTCGTGTTGCTCTTACATCAGGGAGATTTCAGCTCTAATAATTGAAAAGCTGAAAGTAAATGAATGGAATGTGGAGCGGGAGCCCCGCAGGTTAGGGGGAGAACGAATTTCAGCAGGTAGCACGCAGCTCGCCACCTCAGAAAATGATCACAGAATGGTTTAGGTCAGTTCCAACCCCTCTGCCATCGGCAGGACACCTTCGGGTCCTAGTACTCCTTGGAGCCTGGTGTTTAACACTCGTGCTCCCCAAAATACCCAGTGTTCTCTTTGAGGGACACCTGGCAATATTGCCTTTTGAGGGGTGGGCTCGGGGCTAAGCCTGGCCATGCTCACCTGTTCCCCCCAGGGGGGGTTGATCTCTGGGGGGGTGAGTGAAGGAACAGAAATAAAACAGAAACCGACTCTGACTTCTAGGGGTTTTCTTTGACACCAGCTGCCCATTCACAAAACTAAAACACATTTAGATTCTGTTTCATGAGTGACTGCCCTCTTGACACTACAGAGTGGTTTTGAGGAAGAAAGGAAAAATACCACAACAGTTTGGAAAATATAAGTACTACCAGCAGCTATTGAAAAACCCTGTCCTCAGAATCAGCATCAGAGCACCGCACGTGGTGTAAAATGAGGCAACAGACCCACATTCTTGCAAGGGACAGTGTTGAGCCAGTCCCCCTCAAGGGTGGTACCTGGGTGTTCCCACCTAGCCCAAAGCATATATTAATCCAATGGACTCTGTGCTTTGCGGCGGTGCTGGCGGCACTGGGAGACTGTCACCACCAAGAAGACCCGATGGAGGGGATCAACGAGACGTTGTTGGGACCCACGGAGGGGTGGTATGTTTCCACTTAACCTCTGTCACTCTTCCTGTCCCCTTTTCCCCCCTGAACACCTCTGTTTCTTTCTCTTTCTTTCTCTCTCTCTCACTTACTGTTAAATAAAATACATCAATCTTTTTTTGTTACCAACATTTAGTCTCGTTTGTTTTTTATCTTGTTTCAAGGTATGTTCAAGCCTTCAGGTTTCTTTCCACTTTATTCACAGAGTCGGTTCTCTCTACTCTTCTGTGATTGGAGCRGATCGTAACATGAGCGACCTCAGCTTTGCCCTTCACACAACAGATTCAGAAAAAAACAATTGGCAGCCATGGATATCTCTAACCAGAGGACCTTCCAGAATGAACACTGAAGATGTTCCAACTCTGAGGGATTTTTTTCCCCCTCCTTCTAGGAGTTACTGTAAGCTCCCTTAGCTCATCACTGAAGGCTGCAGCATGAGCTAGAATGACACCATACCTTGGACTGAGCAATGCTGTCTCATTTAATTCTTACAAAACCAGAATAATACTGTTCCATCTTCCATAGCTGTGTTGGAATGTCATGACATGTAATTCGCTTACAAATGGAGCCAGGCCCATCCCATCAATTCCTTTTGCTCAGTGACAGAAACGCACATGGAGCCTTTCTGTCCCTCTGTTACCTTTTCTCCTCTGGTCTTAATCTCTGACAAGTGTCAAAGGGAGGTCTCTGCTCTGTAAAGCCTCCAAGTCCCAGTGTTTATGCCAGAAATGTAACATAGCCATCTTCCTAGAGCGTTCTCATGGCAGGAGCACATGTTCTCTGCTGTTGACTAGTCCTCTTGTCAGGTAAAATGTCCTCCCAAGATGTCAGAGGCTTTGGATTGAATCCTGTTGCTCGGAGAATGCTTGCACACTACAAATTTCCTGTAGGTGATGAAATCTTCAGGGTTAGGAGAGAGAAATCRAAAGCAGAGACAGACACTTTCACTTTGGAACAGGTTGTTTTAGGGTGGAAGGAAGCACAGGATGTCACCCACATGCGCTTAAGACAGGTCTAAGTTCTTCCTACTGAGCTTCTTGGTGTTGTAGAGGATGATTAGGGCTTCACAGGGCAGAGAAAGTGAGAGAGAAGCTTGAACCTGGAGGCTGGTGCCCTCACCTAGGCTCCTCTACTTGGTAATATGTGGTAAGGATGCATTCTCCCTTCTTATGCATACTTAAACAGTCATATTAGGTAGAAGATCCATAAAGTACTCAACAAGGCTCAAGAAAATGACTGGTTTGCTTCCTTTCCTAACTGAGTACCCAATCAGACTTGCCTATGTTTTCCCTTCCTCAGCTGCCAAGACAATCTTTAATGTTTTCTTCGTGCTCTGTCATTGTTAGGACACTCTTCTGCAAGTCAGGAGTTTGAATTGAGGTGAGAACTAAACCATGTTCCTCTGTCAATCCTGAGAACAATACACAGGAGTCTACATGCTTAACACAAAGCCATGGTTTCTACTTCATGGGCAAAGGATAGCAAATACAGGAGCTGTGAGACCAAGTATTCCAGCAGTAGAGGGGATCCAGGCCTTAATGAAGAGTGAGCTAAGCTCTGGGTGTATTTCATGCCCTTCCTTGAGTGCAAAGGTCACAGTGAGAGGTTTTAAATAGTTGGCATTTGCTTAGCTAACACTTGGCTTCCCCCAAGGTTCGGTGCTGCTACCCCAACTGTGTTGTTTCCAGTATCAAAAACTAGTTTTCCAGTCTAAGTGAATTTCCCTGTGATCAGATTTCCACTTGACTACTGGGTATTTGGAGTGCTTATATGCCTATGACAGCTGTTGCTTTGTGGGGGGGGGACTCGAGGTTTTCAGCTGAGTTGGGCACTTTCAGCATTTACTTGAATGTGCAGACAGAGCAATTTTTAAATTTTTTTTTAATTAAAGGAATTTGTGCATAAAATCAAGTTTGTCTGCTTTCATTATCCCTGACATTCTCAAGCAAATCACGCTGTGCTTCATGATTGTACACTGTAAGGGACTGTTAAAAGAAATCTAAAGTGGTTTGAAAGCCTTTGCAACAATGCTCCCATTGCCATTATAATCACTCCCTTTGGGAAGTAAAATAAGTGGCATTAAGTTTCTGAACTAATATAACTGTAATTACTCAGCAATCAAGTTCACAAGCAATAAAAAGAAAACCTTTCATATCAAAATAGTTTTACTGGTAAGAGCATTTTAAGCACAGAGTAACTGAGTGGCTTTTTCTGTTTGCATAAGGAATCACCACAGTGTGCTGCTATAATAAAAAAATCCCGGAATTACTAAATCTGAGACTACAGAAAAAAAAAACTGCTCAGGAAACAAAATTTTCAATTTCATTAAGATGTTTCTTTCTTAAAAAAACACCAGTCTTGTGTATTTGGAGAGTTGTTAAACACTAGGATGTTGTTTAACAGCTCTGCAAATACACAAAATGAAACCAAATCTGCACATCTCGGCCACAGTTTTGTTTAAGGCTGTAATACTGGTGCCTACCTTGTATTACACAGCATTTCAAACTTTCCATGGGACTTGGCAAAGAAGGAATGAGCCCGTTGCAGTCCACAGGCTTTMTCTTACCATCTGAGAATCAATGTGAGTCTAGTGCTGGGGATGGAAAGATGGAGAGTGGGCTGGAAGCCAGGAGCTGGCTATTCATATTGTACCTTTCAATCTTGGAAAATTGATTGTGCTGACAAATTCAATCACGCATTTGTGAGACACTAAGGACCTGCTTCTCTGACAAAAGCCAGCTTGATGCTGGAGGCAAGTATTTCAGGGTCAGAATGTATCTGTGTAAGTATCTCTGCGAGGATGCAGATGGGGCAGGGCTTCAATACTCATCCAGGCCAGGCAGATCATGCTGCCTAGCTTCCAGTGAAAACTGGAGAAATCTGTCTCAGAGGACTTGGAAATAGAACTTCTGCCTAAAACAGTCCCAAAGCCTTCAGATGGAACAAACTGTGGTAAGGAAATTACTGCTGTCACCAATAGCTGTAAAGAAAAGTAATGTCGGATGCTTTTTGAAATGTCTTTGGTCATCTTTTTGAACAGACTGAAGCAATTTCTTCACTTTGTTGTTCAAATAAAGCCACTGTAAATTAGTGCCTGGACAGGGAACTTTCCTTTGCTCATTACCCTTCCTGCCATTTAAGACAAAGCTGCTTTTTTCAGCACAATGGACCAATGCACACCAATGAGACTTAGGAAACAGATGTGTCCTTACCTGAAAGTCAGTCTCAGCCAGGGAAATGTACCACCACATCTTGAATGTTGTGTGACACRTATGGGTGTGCACTTATGCTTCTCCATCTGTATACATCAAAGTGGTAAAGGTTTTTATTCAAGGGTCTTTTTTTAGTATTTGCATGCTTATGATGCTGGTGCATTACTGAAGGGTGCCCTCATCCTAAAAAATGTACAGTCTGGGCGTGTTATGGTGATACAACTACCGGTCACATTTAGCCTGCCTTTCCCCTCACTTTTCAGAAGCAATCCATTGTTTTGCCTTGTTTCGACTGTTACAGGTCCAAAAGTAGAAATACAGAAAAGAGCAACAATGCAGCAGGAAAATACGATGCAAGGCTGAAATGAATCTTCCTGGTATGGACTTACTGTGAAGCCTTGTGTAAACCAGGATCCCTAGTCAGAATTTGGCAGAAAGGTCTAGGTAGCAAGGATAAAGCACTGTAACTCTATCGCTCGCTGGGACTAGTTTCACTAGCTTTTTTCTGAAGGGAGAAGTTTCCCTGGAGGAAAGGGAGGTAGGGAAGAAAGGAAAGTCAACATCTTCTTTAACCAAAACATCAGTGAAGCCTCCGCTTCAGATTTGGACTAATGGTCAGATGAGAAGAGGTAATTGCTCAATGTTTTCCAAATTTGGTAATTTTCCCAAAAGTCCACAGGCTGGTTGATCATTACAGAGTCAAGCTGATCGTTAACTACAGCTGTTTTTCCTCTGTACAATCCTTATACTTGTACTGGACTAGCTCAGGAAGATGGTTGAGGATCCGAAGAGAAAACTGCTCATTGTTCTTTCTGTCCTCTTGCTGCCCAGCTCAGCACAAACAGGTAAGAAAAACATGAATGCCTGGCAAGGGATTGAAGGTTTTACACAGAAGGATCCGAATTCAATTCTCCCTAAACAAGCTGTAAGTCAAGAGGTCCTTGCAGTAATCTTGTTAGGTGCTGAGTGGAAAAGGTAGTGCAAGAAATGGTCCTTTCTTCTCCTATGTTTTGATTTAATCAATCCCAGTGATTTAATTCCATTAACTTGATTTACAAGAATGATCCAGGTTTACCCTGAAGTGTAAGGAAGCAGAAAAGGGACCACTTGACGTCTGGCAGTGGCATCTCCTGCTTTGAAAGCTCAGCAAGTGTAACCTACAGTAGCTGAGAGAAAATAAATAAATCCCACACTTCCATTTCTTTCTTTAATTGTACTGTCAGTGAGATTGCCTTTGTGATCATGTCTACAGTCCCACATCACCTGCAGCTTCACTGCAGTGCACCTCCTGCCTTATCTTTACTGATGATCCCCCTCATCTTACTCTGATATGCACCGTGCTGGCACAGCACCTGCTTTTGCTACTTAAACTGGCTCATGACCTAAATTTTTTCCAACCTGATCTCTAAAAATACCTTTTTCTCCCTTGCCACTACACAGGAAGACCAAAATAAACAACAGTAAGGGATAATCACATTCCACAAGGGGGAATCCAAACGTTGAATCTCACCCCTTTGTGCTGACCCGTATGCCATGTTCTGCCTAGCTGGTGTAAAGTATCTTCTGAGGGAAATTGGGAAGATGGTTGTCTGATTTTTTTTTTAAAATTATTTTATCGTATGTGCAGATTCAAGGCTGTTTCACTTCCTGCAGTCCAGAAAAGGGAAGGTGCATGCAATGTCATTGCGGCAGGATGCAACTATGCCAGCTCTTAAAGTAACATCCCTACTATAGTGACACATACTGCTGCACTTCTGTGCTTGATTTCTAGCCTAAATTTGCTCAGTTTTTTACTAGCTACAGGTCAGATGTTTATTTCTTTCTGTCTAGGTCAAAGTAGCTGCCTTTTCCTTCTCATAAAGCATTCTCGTCCAGCAAATTAATCAGTTGGGAAATTATCGTTTATGTATTTTTTCATCAGCATTCTTATATTTATTTCTGGATTTTTGATGCAACTGTCTGTTAGATTTGTACCTTCTACTAAGCCTGCCAGAATCTGAATAGACATACCCCCATTCAGTGGTGACTACCTCTTGGCAACCATCTTTTTAAAGATCTAACAGCCACCTCACAAAAATACTTAGTAGCTGGTATGTATGGCCAATTTGCTAAAAAACCCCAAAAAAATGTCATTCCTCTCATGGTAAAACAACTCTCAGAAGTCAAAGCTAATATGACATCCCTGTTATTTTCCCAGACAGTGCTGGAATTCCATCAAAGGATAGAAACAACTTTATCAGTCAGATAAAGTTTCCAGAACAGTCTCATTTTATGTTCTATACTTTTAATCTTTATCAATAGAAGTGCGATTGCTACCTTCATTTTCCTAATGAATTAGAATGAGGGTTTTTTTTTCCCCTTGCACAGACACAGACTAAAAGTTCCACTCACTCCCTCTTGTTGCAGGGAATGCAGACAGACTGTCAGGGCATCACTGCACTGACTTCCAGACAGCCAATTTCCTACGGGGCAGAAAACTTAAGATTCAGTTTCTTCTGTTCACCTCCTCAAGCCCCAGCTGTGGAGAGCTGATTTTAGCTGATGATGACATCAGGAAATTCAGCTTCAACAGCAGCCTGGAAACCAAGATCATAATCCATGGCTTCAGGTGAGAGAAAGAAGAGCACTGTGACTAAGTTTTCACTGGTAAATTAAACACAGCTGGGGCATTCCCAAGCACTGGGTGGGCTGGCATGGAACTCTCCTGCTTGTGTGACCTTCTTATCTCTCCAGCAGAGTGGCTATATGCAAAACAACTCCTAAGAACAGAGACTGGGATACTCAGCTCCAAACTGGACCCAGGAATTTTCTGGGAGGCTGTTGGTGGAAAATGCTGCTGACACCCCTCATTACAGCACAACTTGAAGTCCTTTAGTTCGTGACCAGTTGCCTTTTTTTGTGTGTGCTTTTTGAAGCCAAAAAAACTTAGAAATGAGAATCTTTCTTTCTTTCTTTTTTTTTCTTTCTTTATTTTTTTTCTTTCTTTCTTTCTTTCTTTTTCTTTTTTTCTAATCTCTCTCTCTCTCTCTCTCTTCCTTTACATCTTTCTATTTCTTTCCTTTTTTCAATATTTTTAATTAAAAAGTCTTTTCTTTAAGATTCTTGTCCCTTTAAAGTGTCTTTCTGGATTTAGTGTCCAACGGCCTGGATTAATGAGCCATTTAGAAGCCCCAGCAGATGAATTATCCTTCTGTTCTTGAAAGCGTAGGGATTGGAGCTGGTTTTTTTTTTAAACTGCAAGCTTATTTTACTGTGCCATTTTTCAGTCAGGTGTGACCATATAATTATCTGGTTTGAAGTGCAAAAGCCTGGATAGAAAGCATACAGAAGACCAGGATGAAATCACAGCAGATGTTGCAGGGTCTTCTCAGAAAACCAGCTGTTGCCTCCAAGTGAGATAACACACTCTTCACCAGATGGCATTAGGCAAACTGGGTAGAACAGAGCCTCCTGGGTTTTCCTGGAATTCTTGGGTATAGATTTTTTTTTTTTTAATTGTCTAGAGATGAGGAAATGCAGCAGTGAAAGACCAAGTGACCTGGCCAAGGACTTCCTGCCAGTTGGCAGCAGAGAAGGATCCAGGTGTTCCCAGTCAGCTCACTGACTCCAGGTGGGCTCTACGGAGGCCAAATGAAACACCACAGCGAGACTGAGATCTCAGCCTGAGCCCTGCAAATGTTATCTCATTCATTAAAATACCTGGTTCCCTCCTGAATCAGCGCATTCTGGAAAGTGTTATTACACCACCGCAAAAAAAATTTCCAGTTGTGGGTGTCTGGCGCCAGAAATAACTTWCAGCAACTGTCTGGCTGCCTCCTCTGAGACACGTGAAGCTCCAGCACCAGCGAACAACATACTGGCACGTGCCCTACTTGGGCAACACCTAACATTCTTGTTTCTGCTGACTCCACAGGGCTTTGGGGACCAAACCTTCCTGGATTGAAGGGCTTGTCCAAGCCATACTGCACACCAGCCAGGTGAACGTGATCGCAGTAGACTGGGTTTATGGCTCCACAGGAGCCTATCCGTCCGCAGTGGAGAATGTCACACAGCTGGCCCTCGCCATCTCACAATTCATCAGCAAGCTCCTGGTAAGCTACTGTGCATTTCCAGTGCAGGGAGCATGGCCAGGGAACTGCTCCTAGCCTGCTGCATCCAGGAGCTGGACAAGCGAACTTTTTACTCCAGATTCTTCTTTTTTCCCTCTCTTTCAGTCCAGGCTGAAGCATGCTACCATTTTTCTTCTTTCTTTTGAGTTTTGACATTTTCTGGAAAAAATCCCAATTGTCTGCTGCCTCTCCAGCTCAGGACAAAACTAAAAGGCTGCCTTGGGTTTCCTCAGATACATACTTCACTGGACAGTCTTCTTCTCCTGCTCAGAAATTTTGTCCAGGAAGCTGGAGGGAATAAGATTTGAGGCTGTATTATTTTTGCTCTGGGCTTCAGATATACTTCCCAGTATGTGGAAATACCCAGATGTGTCCCACCCAGTTTGTTCGTGCACGGCAGAGCTGAACAAGACTTCTGCAATCGGGGTGATGAATCTTGGTGTTAACCAGCTAAGCATAAACTCTCCACAAAACGTTTGCACTGCTGACTGACCTGTTTAGAGCTGGGTTTGCATCTGTGGGCCTAAAGAAAGGCTCTGCAAACCAGAAAATACCCATCATTCCCTTACCTTTTTGGTTTTCCACTTTACACCTCAAAAGCAATCCTACATTAGGAGAGTTATAAAGCTGCTGTGTAAGCTGGGACAGGGTATTTCACCTTTCTGCTACAGAAACATTAATCTGTATTATTGTCAACCTACAGGCCCTGGGAGTCTCAGGGACATCTATCCACATCATTGGGGTAAGCCTTGGAGCGCATGTCGGGGGCCTGGTGGGGCACTTCCATGGTGGTCAGCTGGGACGGATAACAGGTATCATCAAATTGAGTCTGGGGTCCTCATCTGTTCTTCAAGAGAGAGAAGGAAAGAGCAAGAAAGGGGAGTCACTCAGAGTGGCCTTTAATTTCGTAAGGGCTCATTAGATCCAAGCTTATGGGCTTCTTCCTAGATTCTGACAGTGCCTTTCCAGCCATCCCCTCCACACTGCCAAAAGAACACAAATATCTGAAAAAAGGTCCTTCCACTTCTGCTACACTCTTCAAATTGGTGCCAGCTTAGAAAAATACAAGACCTCATGACTAAGGAAAACCCACAACATCCGTAAGTTTTGCTTCCAAATTACACCCTGTACATGTGGTTCTTAGAATTAGAGCCCACAATGCAATTGTGAGGGGAGCAGCAAGAGTGAGCTGCTCTGCAGGAAAACGTGAGCTGAGAGCCAAGGGGACAGTCAGGTGGGCAGTGGCTTCATGGACAAGGGATAAAGTCCTACTGTGTCTGGGCAAGAAGGGCAGAGCAGGTCCAGTGACAGGAACCAGGGTCATCCATAGCCCAGTGATCACCAGACAAGTCTGTAATGATAAGACAAGCCCAAGGTCAAGCTGGGAGGTCAAGTCAGCAAAAGAAAAGCAGGACCAACAAGACACAGGGCAGGGTATGGCATCCCTACCAAACAGCTCAGGCAAGGAACAAAGGCAAGAGCCTGAGCCAGCGTTGGGAGGACCCAGATGAGGCTTCTTGCTGTTCTCCCCCACAAGTTGGCTGTTTTCACAGTAGGCTGGTCTAAGGTCACCCAACTGTACCAAATCAGAACTGACCTTAAACACAGAGGGCCAAAGTCCTGGGTGTGAGGAAGAGGTTCCAATGGGGGAATTACAGTGCAATATGTAGGTTGTAGGCTGATCCTCTCATTTAGAGTTTTTGGTGCACTCAGGACCTTGTCAGCCTTTAGGTGTGGAGCATGAATAGAGTCACAGAATGATTTAACTAAGAAGAGACCTTGGAAGGTCTCTAGTCCACACCACCACCACCACCACCATCACCCTTCCTCAAAGCAGGGCTGCACTGTAAGTCATATCAGATTGTCAAGGGTTTTACTAAGTTTTGGGAATCCCCAATGATAGAGATTCATATTGATAGGAGGGGAATGCCACCCAGAACGAACAGACATAAAGTTTCCAGTAGTGTGAGCTCAGCTCCCAGTCTGCCTCAGCCCATGCTGGTCTGTCTCACAGAGAGATTCTCAGGAAGAGTCTCACTGCACACTCGGCAGGGCAGCCCAGAGAAATGTTGGTTCAATCTTCACATCTCACAGCTACCCACACTGCATAAAATACAGGCATTTCTTAACAGGAGCTGAGTTTCATGTTGGGCCTTTTTTTAAGCTTGAATCAAAATTTACATTAGGAGAAAATTGGAGTAGCCACTGTAGTGCACCAGAATTTTATGATCAGCAATGTCTTCAGATGAGCAGAAGCAGACACATTTCCATGAAACCAGTAATTAACTTCAGAGTTAGACTCCTCCCCTTTATGTTGTCCACATGTAATAGAAGCTCTGTAAGTTTATTTATTCCATTAATTTTTAACTCTGCTTGAATACAATCCCTTTACCACATTCCTGTTTGTCCTATGATTTCAAAGGCAGACTGGGCAGTGCAAATTCCAATTCAGATTTACGAGCCTGCAGACAGGTTGGATTAGACCCAAGACGGGTCTGATCCCATCTCCTGCCTCCTCACACACAAGCATACACTCACACAGGAATGTCATCCCAGAGCCACAATTTGCGGAAGTGTTTTCTATCACCTAAGGAGAGCTGTGTGGAGCAAAACCGGAGTGAGCCTTGGAGATCAGAGCACAGACTTCATTTTTGCGAAGCAAGTTCCTTTAATCCATGCCTGTTCCAGTGGACATCTCCCTGTGCAGGAAAGAAACTGGAACGAACAGCCCTTTTCAAGCTCAGAAAAGAACAATTTGTTTCAATACTTGCAGAGGAAATGAAAAAGCCTGAAGAAATTAATTTGTACACTGTATAGTTCCAGTGAAGAGTTTCCTTAGCTGCAAACATGTACATTTCAATGGAGTTTGTGCTTGGAGAAGGAAGGGATAGAGAAGAGAGGATAGAAAGTTTCTTGCCTCGGAGCTGTGCTAGAATTGACTGCTGTTCATATTAGGTGTTTCTCCCTTCTCAGGAAGAAATTTAGGCCACACCAAATAACAATTTTCAGTATCTTTTAAAGCTTTTAACTACAACTTGGTCTGTAGAAGTGAATGGGGAACCTCTCAGCTTTTTGTATGTATCGAGATTAAAGAACATTAAAGTCTCATTTTTAGCTTTTATTTACAGAAAGTTTAGGAAAGAAGGCTTTTTCCTTCTTTTTCTCCTTGCCTTCCCCCTCACAAATGCAGACACACCCGCTTGTACATTGTTGATATTGCCTTCTCCGTAGACAATTAATGGGATTGAGTGCAAAGCAGTGAAACCAGCCAGCTCCAAAGCTCCTAAACTATTGTTGCCCAAGGAGTGAAAAAAAAGTCTTGTGGGGTTACTTTTAGGCAAAATGGGAACAGGATTAACCTCAGGAAAAAAATTATCTTTAATCTTCCCCTTGGTATTACCAAGGATAATTTTCTGTGTTCCTTTGGCTCCCCAGAAGTTGCTCTAGGACCAAGTTTTAGGCAAAAATGTAGACGATTGCTAAAGACTCAATTTTATTCATTGGGAGAGGGCTCACTAGCCTCTTCATTTTAAAATTGTTTGATAGTATGAAACTTTTGTAATTCCTGAATTGTTAAATGCCTGGGGTGCTGAATTCATCACCTAACTGCTGATTTTTAATGACATTTCTCAGACTGTAGTGCTAATACAGATGACAATACAATTAGGGAGGGCATTAAAAGTTTGATTCTATTTCACCAAAACTCAAGAGACACCATGCATGCACTCTGTCAGAGCTATTTAAAGCTCAGTCATGACTTTGCAATCTAGAACCTTGAGGCACAACACTGCTAATGGGGCATGGAACAGCAGAGGACAGGCAAGGAAGCTGTAGAAGTTAGCACTGGCAGAAACTATTCTGGAGCATAATCACTGAGATCTGGGAATCATTTATTATTTTTGCCTAGCAATATTTTTAAAGTTTTAGATAAAAAATAACTGGGCCAGAAAAAAGAAAGAGAGAGGCTGAAGACTACTTGTTGTTGAGGTGTTTGATTTTGTTACAGCCCTGGATCCTGCAGGCCCTAGGTACACCAGAGCCAGCCCCGAGGAACGTCTGGATCCTGGGGATGCCCGCTTCGTGGAAGCCATTCATACTGATGCTGACAGTAAGCTGGCTTCCCTCTTCCTCGCCCTGGGCTTCTGTTCCTCCTGACGTCATTATTGCTGAGAAGTCTGTAGGTCATTTCCCTTTTTTGCCAGACTATGAGTTCAGATTCATTCTGAAGAAGTTTCTTGTTAAGAAAGGCTTTGATGATGAATTCATACCCCAGCGCACTTCAAACAACAGACAGGTGTATGCAGAACTAGCTCGGCATGACTTTTACTGCCTGAAAGGAATTTATAGGTCTAGTCTCTCTTGCTTTTCCCCACCCGATGTAAGAAAGGTGCCACCAAGAGGGCTGTCAGAAAGTAACAGAGTCAAACCAACAGCTGGTGCAACAACAGAGTAACTTCTCTAAAGCACTTAGGATCTATGTAGGCAGGACATGTGCTAAAGAATAATGTCGTGCCTTTGAGTCACACCTTTTGTCTGGAGACCACAAAAGCCTCTACCAACATAACTCGCAATTATGCTTCATAATCCCACATTAAGGCTGTGGTTGGTTTAGTTCTCCTTTGCATATAATCAAGAACCAGAGCCGCTGAGGTAGTGGTTAAGCCACAGTTCGCAGTCGTTTTGGGATGGGAATGCTCCAGGAGCATTCTCTGCTCCCTGCATCAAACCTGCACAATGCAGGCATGTAGAAGCAGGAAATCTGGCCTTGATGTCTCCAGCATTGGAACTAGCTCCAGTGTTCAAGCAATTTTTGGGACCTGTCATAAGCACGTAGGGTAAAACCTACAGAAGAGCCAAGTCTGAGAATGAAGTGGAATTTCACCTCCTTTCAGATTTCGGGATCCAGATACCTGTAGGCCACATCGATTATTTTGTCAATGGAGGCAAAGATCAGCCAGGATGCCCCCGATTCATCTCTGCAGGTGAGAAGACTCTCTGGCCAAGCAAAGAGCTTTCATGGCCATTTAGCAGTCTGTGAAAATGCTCTTTGGCAAGCAGGTCCTGCTACAGCAAAGCAAGACAAACGTATTCACAGCCCACATCTCTTCTCAGCAGCTGAAATTAAATACATACAGATCAAGCGTCTGGGCAGCACTGCTGTCAAGAGATGTGATTTTGGTGATGCTTCTCTATGAGACAAAACCCTAGCATCAGTAGAGATGGCACTTTTGCTAGAAAGGCTTTAAGGTAAACTTTTTTTTTCATGCTGCAAGTTGTGTTTACTTAGAGAGACAGTTTGTACAATTACTGTCCTTTTCTTCTAGAGAACAGGACTTTACACAGTAAACAGTGTGGATTTATTCAACACTTAAATATGTTCTGTGTGAGTCAGCTGCATTGAGGGTCAGGTTACGTGGGATACCTATGGTACCTCACTTCTCATAGCTGAGGTTGCAGTGCAGATGGGAGTCAAAGCTGCTGCACCCCCTTATGGAGAGCTTGGGGCCTGATTGATGGGACACTGATGGAAACATGGCAGCCCAGTGGTCCCCCTCTTCTAAGGGACTCTGTTAGCCTGGGAAATAGATACACTTCTAACTTCCTGCATAACTTCTCTTGCAGTGGGATCTGGGCTTGTAGTCACAGAAATGCTCTGCAAAATGTTATTAATGGGAAGGTGATCACTGCAGTAAGAGTGTTCCTTGGCTCCCAGTTCCTCGGAAATGTGCAAAAAGACCGAAGCTAACAGAAAGGCTCATGGCTGCTTTTCTCTGGTTGATTTTTTCCTTGCAGGCTATAACTTCCTGATCTGTGATCACATGCGGGCAGTGCATCTCTACATCAGTGCCTTGAGCCACCCCTGTCCCATCGTGGGGTTCCCCTGTGCAAGTCATCAAGATTTTCTAAATGGTCATTGCCTGGACTGTGCAGAACCCTTCTTGTCCTCCTGTCCCAGAATAGGTACAGTACCAGCATGAGACCTTCCTGGAGCAGATGACAATACATTCCTGATGGTGTCAGTGCAGAGCATAGGATGCAGTCCAGATTTCTCTGAGCAGGATTTGTTTTGGATCTCTTTGGGAAGAGTGAGAAGCTGTTTTGTTTTCAGGCTTCTATTGATACACTATAAAAGCTTATATACTGCCCAAGGTAGAACACCAAAATCTTAAACATTTCTGATTTTTAAACATCCTGTAGGGCCCAGATATGAGTTGAAAGAGAGTTTCCAGAATCACCTGCCGGAATCAGTAGGCAGTCAGCTCAAAAAAATGTCTTGTTTAGGGAAGCTGTTGCTGAAGGTCCAATGCTGATCAGCACCGGCATGCCACGACCTTCCTAGAGAGAGCGTCCCGCAGGGAACAGCCCTTCCAGGGGCACTGGCAGGCCTTCCTGGGTGACAAGTGGTTTCAGTAAGTGTAGCAATCTCTCAGCTACAAGCGATTCCAGCTCTTGTGAGTCAGCTCTTTGTGAAATCACCCAAGGCAAACTCGGGGACAGAGAGACAAGAGCCTCGTATGGCAGTTCCACAGAGATAGCCTTTATTGTCCAACCACCCTGCAAAGGGGAGGCCAGGGACAAAACCTTCCTCCTATCAGGGGTAGAAGCAGTGGTTTATATGGGAAAAACAGGGGGTGGGGTGGAAACCAATTAGCCAACGGGGTACAGGCTATTACCATGAAGAAACAAGGCATGTTGGGAGTTCACCATGACCCTGAGGAAGGTTGCTTATCTCTGACTCCTCCAGGAGAGTGCAAAAGGCTCCTGCCTTGAGGGCTCACAGCCCTTCACAGGAAGCAGCTGGAAATTTTAGCTCAAGCCTGAAGTCCCATTCTTCTACACCACTGAGTGTTGCTGAGCCATCTCCTTTCCATAAATTTTTGCCATGATCACCCCAAAGATGAACTGTCTGGACTGGTAGAAGGTAATAAATGCCTCTTTTAGGCTTCTGAAACTGGGCTGTGGTATGAGGAAAGGAAGTGTCCTCTGCTGCTATTTGCAGTATGGTACCAGAGGACTATAGAGACCTTTTTTGGTATAGGTTCTCTCAGATCAGCCACCCCTTCCCCATCTCAACAAGCCATATTGCCAGCTAGTCAATGATGCAGGCCATGAGTTATGGTGGTGTTCTCATTTTACCAGGGAATTCAATTTCCTTTGTGTTTCCACTGTCATTTACATCTGCACTAAGTTTCCTGAGTTGGTAGTCTTTAGTCTTGCTCATCTTGCACAGATGCAACTGATAGCACAGTTTGTTAGCAGAGGAATGAATTCAAAGCCACCAAGAGGTTCTCCGGTGATGATTACCTGGGGTAGCCAGAGTAGGTTTCCTGAGGAAACATTAACCTATCAAACAGACACCACAAACTTGTACTTGCTCTGATTTGCACTGGTATAAAGAAGGGATCTGTTCAGGCAGGGTGAATGAAGGTGTCTGATTATATTTCTGTTCTGTCATTCATGGCTTTCTCTGCATTGACTTTATTTCCTCCTGCAGGCTTACTGGAGCAGGCAGGTGTCAACATGAGCAGGCTGCCCCAGGAAGTGAAAGTTTTTTTAATGACCAGTCCTTCAGCCCCATTTTGTGGTGAGTAGCATGAGAGAAAAATTAATTAGAAGGATGTTGGCCAATGAGGCAGATCCCCTGAGGAGCCCAGGCAGTTACAGCACACTATCCCATCAGAGTCAGCTGCTGGGGGCCGGAGGGTCTGAGACACACCGCTGAAGGGCAATAAACCTGCACATCTCCTCCATAAAGCCCTTTCCGACAGATTTATTAGTGTGGGCACAGCCTTGAACCAACACAGGTTGAAGTAAAGGGGATTGAAAATGCCTGTCTGTTCACACTGGACTATACAGACATGCCCTCTGTGCCTCACATAGCACAGAGACTTGGTTCTTTCTTATGTCTSTTTAATCTTCTTTCTGGTGGAGGAGCCAGGGAATGAGTGCTAGAGCCCCTTTTTCAGCATGCGTAGGTCCACCCAATAGTACCTGTCCTCACTCCCACATTCTTTGGTCCTTGCTCAGTCCACCACAGCCTGGTTGAGTTCCATTTGCAGAAGAAAAGAAACAGAGTCACCAGCATTGAGATCAGTTTCAGCAGCAACAGCACCAAGGACACAGCAAAGATCACCATGTGAGTGACAGTGCATGCTTCCGGCCTATCTTTTCCCAGCTCCATCAGTAAGGATGTGTATCCTGGTCCAGGAAAGGCACAACAACAGCATATTTCCGTGAGTGATGAACCACAACCTTGTTTCTTGAGTCCCTCCATGTTTTCCTTAAATGCCCTCAAGAATCAGGCCTGTGCTACTGTTACTCAGTAACCTTGACTGGGTCCACATCTTCCCTGAGTGCACAAAGCAGTAGGAACACCCTGGGACCCCCAGATTTGTCAACTTTTGTGTGGCTACACTGGTTCCTTTTCCACAACATACCCTGACCTGGTGCCACTTCAAACTGCAATCGGTGTCATATAGTTATTAGCCCTGCTCTGACAGACAGAGATGGCTCACAGGAGAACCCATCCACCAGAGGTTCCAGACTGATGGACTTGGTGGCTTAGACATTTCTCTTGATGCCCGATAGGAGAGCAGTGGCAAAGAGGAAACAAGTGCACTTCGGCATAGTCAGAAATGTGCTAGTAGCTTGTTGCCTCTGCAGTAATGCAGCAATGCTCTCCTGCTCCCATTGCAGGGAAAAGCAAGGGGCAGGGGACCAAGATCCAGTGTGTAGACAGAAAGATATCTCTTGAAAGGACCGCCCTCCTCCAAATCGTGTCTGAATTAAAGGATCAGACTCCTGTTCCGCAGCTCTTGCCACAACGGGATTTCCCCACYGCAGCAAGTTCCCCAGAAGTCTTCCTCACTTCTTCCTACTTCTTGCCTGCTGCTGTGGACTGGGAACCACAATGCAGCTAGCACATGCTGCTGGCTGCCTCAGGAAGCAKGAAAGCATCCTG
The DNA here is from genome assembly GCA_018881555.1 of Amblyornis subalaris. NCBI lineage: Eukaryota > Metazoa > Chordata > Aves > Passeriformes > Ptilonorhynchidae > Amblyornis > Amblyornis subalaris. The sequence goes on from JACAXG010000058.1 coordinate 3,318,403, forward strand.
CTAAAGTGTCCCAGCCAGCTCTCCTGGGATCAGAGGGACTCCAGTGCTGGGTCCCACACAGTCCTTACTGCTAAGCCAAAATATTGTGACCTGGAGGTACTTGTGTTGCTGCTTCAGTCGTGGGCACCAGGAGGCAGGGGTGAGAAATGGGGAAGGGGAAGCCACGCTTTAGGGTACTCTCCAGCATGACACAGATGCTTGGTTACAGATTTCCAGGCAGGCACCGCAATTTGGGTTTGTACTCCAGCCTGGTGGAACTCAGTCTGTTCCTCTCCGGCTTGGAAGCCAAATCTGCCTTTTCCACAGATGCAGGAGTGAAGAAATAGTAACACCCAGATCAGACCAGGACCCGTGCTGCAGCTCTTCCATTGGCAGTTTTTGGACACGGGGTTTGGTGGGTGTCCAGCAGGAGGCATGTGGGCGCTGGAGGGGAATGCTGCCTGGGAAAGTGAGCCAGGCAGGCAATCCCGAGGCTTTGCTGTACCCTCCGGTTTTAATGAGACAGTGGAGTTAGAGCAGTGTAACCTATCCAGAGATGCCCTGAGGGGAAGAGCAGCTGTGTTTCATTTAAATGCCTTTCTAAGAAGCACAAGGCTAAACTGAAAAATTTGCTTACAGCAATAAAMCTACAGTTTTGAGAGTATAAAATTGAAGATATCCCTTTTAATTCCCACTAGTAGCAAAGGGCAAACTTCCCCATTCTAGGCAAAGCTCAGCCTTCCARTGCAGTCAAGCTCAGAGTATCAAATGGGCATCTAAACATAGATCCTCACATCACAGTTCAGACACTGATCGATCACTGACGTATCTCAGATGATCTGACATGTATATTATCCTGCAGTTTCCCAGAAGTGCGGAGGGGCTTACGTGGGAGTGTTCAGCTAGTCTCAAACTTTCAGCAAGTGACTCACATGCTTGTGTCTTGCCTCACATTGCCCTTCTTGTCTCCTCTCCCAAACATCCATTCCAATCTCACTCCTCCCCACATGTTGCTCAGAGTGCCCTGAGAGATGTCCCCAGGCTTCAGTAGCTGACATGGGGCTGATGAGTGAGGAGCTTGTTACACAGGACAGTTCCCAGCTGCGTTGCTATGTGCTTACACATCACATGACATCATCCCCCATATCCAAGAAAACATACCTCTGAAGCCAGCCAGGAGCCCTACATCCATCCAAATGTTGTGTGGGGTTGGACCAAGTGTCAGTCCCAGGAGCGACTCTCTTCAACCTGGTTAACTGTACTGTGTTCCTCTGTCCATGGACAATATGCCACAGAGAGATGGCCTCCATTTGCTATCCATTATTCACCTTTATAACCACGATTTTGTCATGCTTCTTATTTTTAGCAGCTTCCAGCCAGACACAGACACACAAAACCTCCAGCAACTACTACTGCAGTCTAAGGGAGGGACTGGGTGGACTGGTGTGGGTTGGCTGCTGTGGCCTAGGAGGATGCTGCTGTCAGCCCATGCCTTGGAGCTACTTGGGTTGGGTGAATTTTAGGCTCTTCCTGACCCTTTTGTCACCTCTCCCCCTTCCCTACCACCATGTTTCTGATCAGGCAGTCACCCAGGTGGTTTTGGGATCTTGTCAAGTCAACTACAAGTATACTATTCTTCACAAGAACAAAGAAATCAATGATCTTCATGCTCTAGGAGGTGCCAAGTAGGTCAAGTGTAAGGCCCACAGGATGGACTCCACAGAAGGGACTTAAAATGCCTGGGCAGCACACGTCTGTGGCACACGACTGACTGGGCTCAGGTCATTGGCTCCTTCCCAAACCTCTGTCATTTCTCAGTTTGCATTACCTGGGTAAGAGCATAAGGACGGACAAAAGTCCCTCTATCCAAGCATCCCACCTTCAACATGATCAAAAGCAAATACCTAGAGAAGAGTATAAAAAATCTCAGTGTAAACATGTAGTAATACCTCCCCAAAGAGTTTCCCAGTGTCTAGTTAGGTCTCAGGGACTTTCAGAGCCAGTGGTGAGATCTTTATCCTTATTAGCTTTCATATTCCACAAACTTCTCCAGTCCCCCTCCCATGACTTCTACAGCCATGTAAACTTTCTAGCATTCACAACATCCCACCACAAGGATTTTAACAGCTTGAAAGGAATGGTTCTCCATGCAGTGCGCATTCTTTTTGAGCCTGCCACCTCTTAGCTTTCTTTGATGACCCCTAGTTCACGTACTGGAAGAAATGGTGAACAACTGGTCCCCATCCATGCCATTCATGATTTCATAGATGTTGACATATCTACCACTCACCTCTCTGCAGCAAGCTGAGCAGTGTTTCAATCAATATGCAACAGTGAGAAGAGTGCTTGTAATTGTGTGATGGAAGGAATGGTATTTATACAGAAATATTCCTGAATACAGAGATAAAACACGGAGAGACAGCCAGTAAGACACTCATGCAATGCCTTGTTTTGACAGATCAGGATGAGTCTTCTCACTCCATTTTATGATGTGAGGGCTTCACAATAGTACTGCAGGTTCCTTCAGTGCTTCCATGATCTGCACAGGGCCTGCATCTGCAGGTTGATTGAACACATCCCTCACATCTCCCACTCCACCTTGCAGACCTAAGGACCAGGAGACAGGCAAACAGCTGCTGGCCCACCGAGTTCCCCTCTGTCAAATAAACAATGTGACCCTGAAGTATATCCCCAGAAATCGCTTTTGGAGAAAGGATGAGCCATCCATTGTTGGCAAGTTCTGTGTAGCACCACTGCCTCTCAATAGCAGGTAAGTCACAGGAATATTGTACAGGGATACACTGACCCTACTGGATGCAGTCTGTGGTTTGAAACAATGCATTTTTTCTCCTGTTTAGATAAATATGTAAAGAGGTCTTTCCCATCACCTCTGTGTCCCTATGTAACTCATCTTCTATCTCTGAAAGAGAAATGCTACAAAGATAGTTTTCTAGGAGTTTTCTAGAATTTTCCCCCCATGCCATGGAAGGAATATGGCTGCAACTCACATCACCTTGAAAACACTTAAGTCACAAACCATGGCAAAAGCTTTTACTAACTAGAATTTATTCCTTTTGTCCTTGCTTGCCCTCTCCATCTTCCCTGTCTACAATGGGCTCCCATCTGAAACATGACAGGTGAACATTTTTCAGGATGAGACAACAGAAGACCAATAATATATTTCTGCTTCTTATACAGAAAGGTTTATAAAGCACTAAAGCTATAGACAACAATTTTGGGATTTTCTAGGTCAGACGTTGTAGAGTACACACTTTCAGCCACAGTTACCTTTCCTGGAGTAAAAGCAGCCAAGTCCTTCTCATTCTGAGAGAGACAATGGCCTTCTCCATAATAAAATATTCTTGCCAGGAGTTTTGCAGATCCAAAGTTCTTGCAGGCAGGACCAAATAGCTGGGTCTATACTGACACATTAAACTGTCCACRTTGCTTCTGAAGTGCTGGCTCCAGGCTGAAGCAAGCTAGTGGATACTTCAAAGCAGGTTCAAATTCTGTTTTGATGGACAGTAAGGAGGCTCAAGTTCTAAGCAGTAAAAATACATCCAGTAGGCCCAGATAGAGAAAAAAAAAGGCATTCCTATGTAAATACCAGGTACTCCCTTGAGTATAAGGACTATTTCTTACTATCATGTTTTGCACTCCAAAGTTGGGATGGATGTGCTTTTATCACTTATGAATGGGACAGCAAGGCCATTGCCTGAAAGAGGTGCTAACCTGCATCCCTGGAAGCACTGGACTCGGCTTTGATACAGACTGAAAGCTGTAGAGTTCCACAGATTCACAGCTGTGCTCATATCACCAGACTGGGAGCACTCAGACCAACAATGGTGCTGCTAGGAGGGGTCACGGGAAAGGTAAAGGACACAATCCGATACACACCCTTCCAGCCAATTCCTCCCAGCCAGGGCACAGCACCCCATTTATTAAACCCTGCAAAGCAAGGTCCACCAGCACCTTGCCTGCTTCTGTGTCAGGATAGCAACCTCCACCTGCCAGTGCCTAGCCTGACTTCTCTGTGCTCTTCCCACAGCAGGACAATGTCATGTCTGCCTTGGAGCCTCACCCTCCCCAGCAAAACAGACATCTCTTATGACCTGCCTACTCCTTGTGCCTAGCACTGCCTTCAGGATACACAAAACCAGAAAGGAGTCCTAAACCTACTGCTGCTCTCTGCTCTCAGATGATACTTTCACCATAAAACTGGATGAGTATTTTACTCCCTGCATGAGGGGCAGGATGTCAAGGTAAAGAAGTGTGTGGCAGATTGGCAAATACAAGGTTAACTGGTTACAGCAAAACCTCCCAGTTAAAAGACTGGATTAAAACTTTTATCTCACAGGTTCTGTACCCAGCTGTGAGAGTGAGACAGGCAAGTCATTTAAGCTCAAGGTTTGAGTACTTGTATGAAATAAGAAGGAGATAATATCACTCCTTTTACAGTGGGAGTATTGGTATAATTCATTAGTGTTTTATATTAAATTGTCCTGAATTCTTCATATTAAGGATGAGAGGTATTATTTTTCCTCAGCAAGGGGAAACAGTTTGGCTCAAGTTTGGCACATTCTTAGCCAGAGCTCCAGTGGCAAACTCACTAGTCCCATCTACAAGACATTTTCAGAGGGAGACCCTATTGATTTCATAGCACATAATTCTCTCTGAAGCTCACATGAAGTGAAGCAGACAGCAGGAGCACCACAGTGCTCTCGCATCCAGTTTTGCACTGCTTTGACTATCTGTCCAGAAGAGAAAGTAATAGAAGAATGGAGCATTGTAGCTACAGGGCCACCTAACACAAATTAGTCCCAGGAGCTCAGCACAGCCTTTCAGAACCGGAAAAGTAGTTGAAGTTTGGAAATATTTGGTGAAAGATTACAGTGAGATGCATGACCACAGAAACAACCCACCCACACCTTTTCCACTACCATGAGATACATGCAAATTAAAGAGGTGACAAGTCTTTCATCATTTCTGCCCACAAATCTCATCTTCTCTTGACCATTTTCTTTGGTTCCCTGTACTGGCTTCACTGAGAGATAGGAAAATGCACCAGGAACTCCATGATCAGGAGAGAGGGACATGCTAAAGGCATTTTTGCCATGAAGAAGTCTCAAGTCATTCGCCATAAGCTGTCACTACCTCTCCACTAGACCATGTCATGGCAGGATTAGCTCCTGCTTTCAGTTCATATCCAAGCTTTTGGGCCCTGCCATATATCTGGAAGGACAGCTAACAAACACCATCTCCAACACACACTCAGGAGAGGGATAGAGCTGGACTCTGACAACCTGATAGAGATCCATGTTAGTTGGCACCATGACTGAAGAGTTTCCAGGGAGCTTCTTGTTGAAGACAGGAAAATAAGCTCAGCAGGCACCTGTGAAGGGCAGTGTGTAGTTCAGCCCAGCCCAGTCCACTGCTTCAGGCAGGTGTAGAAAGCACCTCGACAGATGGACCCATTTCATTGTGCGTTTCAGTTCCTTTGCAGAAGAGATCCCAGCAGCTCTCGTGTCAACCTGCTGGAGACATTTCCTATCTGTGAAGGGCAGTGGGGTTAGGCTGAAGCACCAATGTATCAGCAGAGCATGGTGACAATCAGCAGGATTATCCCCAGGCCTGGGGCAGCCCCATTCTCCCACCCTGGTGTGAGAGTAGAGGAGAGCAGCAAGGAGCTGTGTACACCACAGATCCCACATACCCACCACTCCAAAGGCCCTCGGCAAGAGTGTCAGACTCCAAGGGCACAGGTTTTGCCCAGACGAGACTTGCAAGACAGGCCAAACCAGCCTCTAGGCCACAGCCCCTGTGTGAGCAGGGCAGGGCGGGTGGGGCTACCTCCACCAGCCCAGGGCCAACACAAAGCCAGCCCCACACACAGGATGGCCATTCCCCTGCATGTCTGTGCCAAGAGGCACTGAAGAACACCCTGCCCTGTGCTGACGGAGGGACCAACACTCCTTGCTCTTTCCCTGAATATCTGCTCTGGAGAGGTTCCTGCCCCCATTGCTCAACTTGATTGCACCAGGCTCTGCGAGACAGAGGATTCCTCCACAGGTACTTCCATCTCCAATTCCATGACTGAGGAAGCTCATCAGACAAATCCTGTTGCAGCTGAACTTGGAAGAGGCCTTCCACCTCTACACTATTTTCATTAAGACATCGTCCTTCCTACCAATGGCTGCTCCCTTCACAGATGTTTTGTATTCATTCCTTTCTTCATTCAGTGTGTGTGCACCCTGAGGTCATCCCCCCTTGAGCACACAAAAAACAAGGGTTCAGGCTCTCCTTCTTGCCTACACCTCTTCCCAGTCCCAATTCCTCCCTTTCTTATTTCAAATGAATCAATGCAAACAAGCAACCTTTCACCAGAAGTCTTTTTTCACCAGCTTCTTTGAGAAGTTGTGCTTGTTGTAAATAAGAAATCCTAGCTCCTGGAAAGGTAATTTCTGGTCTTACTAGAGTGGATGCCCAGTGAGATGCATATCATCAAACTCTCCATTGCAAGTCCTTTTCCCAAGCCATCAAGCAGCCCATTTTCCCTTGCCCTGTCCACTCCATGCCTAGAGATAACTCAAGTGATCCCTCTCTTCAAATTCCCCCTCCCTCCCACAGTTATCTCCCTCTTCAAATCCTCAAACACAATTAGTTTCATCTCTGACTTTAATGGGAATCACTGAATCGAAGGGAACACAGATTCTGCGAGCAGGCTGGTGTCTGCAGCGATATTGGTGCACTTTGGTGACAGAGCTGCTGACACACCTCGGAGAGGCAGGACTAGAAAACAAACCGTGGAAGCACACTGGGGAAGGCAGCTCTGGTGAACAACCATGGGGTGGGATGTGCTGTAAGTGTCACACTGCAGTCTTAAGCATGTGCTTCTTGTGCTCCTGAGTGTAGATGTCTGCTGGCAGACGTCTCTGCATGCTAAAGAGTGTCTCTCTGGTCAAAAACCTGTGAGCATCTGCTCCCTTGGAGGGGCTTCGGGATGAAAACAGCCTGTTGTTCCCTAGAGTTCGGGGGTCTGAGTGGGAGCCAGAGGGGCTCGTCCCTTGCAGAGAGGGTGAGAACTCTGGAGATGGTTTTCAGAGGCTGCAGAAAGAAAGGAGTGAGGAAGGGAGGAAAAGGGGGCAGGGGGAGAGGGAGAGAGAGGGAGAGAGAAAGAAAGAGAAAAAGAGAGAGAGAGAGCACCGTTATTATCATCCTTTCAAACTTTTCCAAATCTCATGGAGCCACCCATTACTTGTCCTTCTCCCCTCCCCTCCTAAATGAGCATGCAAAACTATGGAATTCTTCATCATGTGATAAATCAGACAACAGAGTTATGCACCCATTGTAAGATAGCAAAAACAAACCTCTCCAAAGTGCCTTCTGTGATATTGGTGAAACAAAGCCCATAGCTCCTTTGCTTTTGCTCTCAACGCAGGTATAAAACATATCCTTACTAACTTAGATACCAAGCCCCAGGCCATCAAGCATCCATCCACCCATCTCACCCACCAAACAGAAAGGCAGCCCAAGATGTCACCGTAAAAAAACAGGTGGTGACAGCTACACATCCTGAAAGCACTTGATAGCAACAAACTAGAACAAATGCAATATGAACAGGGGAAAAAGCAGGTTGCTTTTGGTTGTCTAAATTTTCGTGCAAGGAATAAAGCTTAGTTTTCCCTGGAGCACTGAGCTATACAGCAGTACACTGTTAAAGCAAGTATTGAGGAGAACCTTTGAACCTGCCTCCTTTAAACAAGCAGCATCCTCCTTAGAGAAAGAATGTGCTCATCAGTGGCATATCACAGTCTGTCTTACTCATAAGCAGACTAGAAACTCTTTCAAGGAACTAGATGATAAGAATAGTAGCCCAATATATCTCCCACGAATATTTTCTTTTCTGTGGCCTTTGTAGCACTTCAGGCATTCAAGAACTGCCCTTCTGCATTGTGCTATTGCAAGGTGGCTGTTATAGTGACAGAAAAGGAAAAGGAGCATGACCCATGGAAGCACTTCAGCATGGAGAACTTGGAGAGCTGCAAGGTGGTTACCCATGTTGGGCATTGCTGGGGAAGGAAATGACAGCACAGACCAGGGGAAAGCCCCAGGGGACCTCTGAAGTCAGGGACTTACTTCGAACAATGACACTGCAGGGAATATCCCTGTTTATTATAGATGTAGGAAAAAGTTATGAAAGTGCTTTCCCTGAGCCACGGCAGACCTGCTCAGACTATTTGCTGAGCTATGGCAAGTGATTGGACAGAGGGAAAACCTGCAGCCCTTTTGTATCACTCGTTTTTGTGGTGAGGTGCTCAAGTCGCTGTGGAATATCATCTGGATGTGACAACTGCTGTTGTGCTGCAATGTGATGTGGGATGTGCTGGGATGTGATGTGATTAGGACACACAAAAGGCAAGCAGGGTAACAGGGAAGCGCTCATTCCACCATTACAAACACGCTAAACAGAGGTTTTATTTCCTTGTCTAATTACTTTAAAAATTAAAATACTACACTGGCTATTGTCTCCAGACTGACAGAGAAGGAAAGATGATCCTGCTCTCCCACCTCAAATACCAGTCTCTAAGCATTCAGGCTTTTATTGCAGGTCTCTAGTGCAAATATCAGCACTCCTTGGTACTGTTTCAGTCACAAGCTCTAAAGACAAAAGCTTTCAGCTTACAACAGGACCGTCTGAAAGAAAGAATAGCTTTGTGCTGCATTGCACAAGTTTTGCCCAGCACACACACCTCTTGTGTGTATGTTCACAGTATTGGCTCATTTTCAAAAACGGGTGGAAATGATCCAAAAAAAAGCTATGGTGTTCCTTGCCTCCTTCCTTTTTTAAGTGCATTCGAAATTCTGGTTTTATTGACCTTGATCAACTAGGAGAATTCTACCAATGACATGAAAATGGATATCCTCCTTCTGAGAAGGCAAAAGAGAAGCATAGCGCAGGCAAAGGGACTTCACCATGTTTACAACACTACTTGCATTCACTTGTGATTGCATGTATTCACAGACACTCCTGACAGCTAGGAGGATGGCTGTCTCATAAATGATTCAGTGTGCCTGCCTCTCCAAGTAAGGACTGAAAAAGCTGCAAATTCATATCTCCTTCCAGTGAAACCAGGGACTTCACATTCCTAGGAAAAATGTGGATTTTTTTTTCTCTCTGTGCCTCCTTAAAAAAGAAAACAACAACCAACCACACAAAACCAAACAAACAACCCCAACGACAAAACCCTAATCAAAACTCATGCTGACTCGTTATCTGATGCAGCCAAAACCAAATACACTTGTCCTTTCCCTGGCCACTTTCTTCATATCCCAGATAATATGAAGAATATTGCAGACTTGTCAGGGCTCATGCCAGGAGCCAATGCTGCCTGTCACTGAGTCCACAGTTCAGGTGGAAGCAGACCCAGCAGACACAGAGAAGAGCAGGGTGCAATGCTGCACTATGTTCAAGGCTTCCTGATGGAAAACAGTCTCCCTACTGCAGCCCTGCAACTGCCTCCCTGCCATGCAGACCCAGCTGGGACACATGCAGTGGTCACTTCTTGGACAGAAATCCCTGTTCCAAGCTTAGTGCTTGGCAGCTGGATCATTATGGGGCGGCAGCAGGAATGCACATTTTGGGGTCTGCAGCTGGTGTGTACCAGCTGGCATGCAGTGACTAGCTAAAAGTAGCTCAGGGTGGAATTTCTCCCTTGGCCACTTGGATCTGAATTTCAAGCACAAGCCACTCTCCTGTCTATTTGTGTTTGCCTGCACTGCTCCTCTGCCCCAACAGCCACTCCCTTGTGGAATAAGGAGCTGGCATTTTGGAAGAGAGCAGCTCTCATTCCCACTCACCAGAAAGCAGAGCTTGGGGCATGTTAAAACAACGTTTAGCCTGTCAGTCCACCTAGGGTGACTGAAGGCAAGATCTATAGCACACAGGGCAGATTTTCAATACCTTACTGATCTGGCAGAGATGAGTTTCAGCACAAACAAGGAGGATGGAGCAAATGCTGGGATGAGCTGTGGTGGGCAGGGAGAGGAAGGACTCTGAGCTTTCTCCCCCTGCCCAGACTGAGCATTTGCAGGGTTTACAGCAACTCCTTGCTACCAATCTGCCATAAACCCTGGAGCTGTTTCTCCTCCTGTTGGCATCTCCTGGGATGTGGGCTCTCTCGCCTGCAGAGGTCTTGCTCAGCTCAATACTGAAGTATCTCCTGGCACAGCTCTACCTCATGGCAAGCCAGCTGAGCCCTCTGGGGTCTCTGTGAACACTTGCGTACCACCCGCCAGCCTGGACACCCTTTCAGTTTTTCTGCTTCTCCTGGGGGATTGGGAGAGAATTGGGCAGGAAAGAGCTTCCTACGGCCAGGTTACTGGCCCTTCTACCCCACAGTACACCTGGTGCCTGGAGTCAAGCCTCTGCCCTGCTGCATTTCCTTAAGAAAATCACATAGCTTGAGCCCACCTTCTGGGATTCCTCGGGGCAGCAGCCCAAAAAATGCTGCGGAGGTGCAAACCCATGGCAAATGGGGGCCACAGCTCTGTCCAGGCAGTTGTATCACGGGAAAGACTTGCTCTGCAAGTGGGTACTTACGCGAGGGTCCCACACAGGGTGAGGTGTGCCCGTGCCAGGAGTGCCCTCACTTCATATACTCCCCTTCGCTCACATAGTCCATAAAAGACCCCGGCAACTCAGCAAAATCTTCCAAGACAAGACTGGTGGAGTCCTCACCCAGCAGGTCACTGTCGGGCCGGGACGCCCGGGGGCGCGGAGCCGGCGGCGGTGGCGGCGGCTGCTGCGGCGGCGGCTCAGAGACGCTGGCCTGGCCAGAGCCAGGCACCAGCTCCTCACAGTCCTCTGACTCCCCCTCGGAGGAGGCTGGCCCAAGGACATGGTAGAGGCTGGGCAAGCGGATGTCGAAGCGAAGGCCAAACTTGGCGAAGAGCTTCTCGTTGAGGGAGTAGAGCTTCTCCGAGATGTCATAGCCCAGGTGGGAGGAGAAGAGCCGGGCGATGTAGCGGTCCTTCTTCAGGAGGAGGTACAGCTTCTTCCTCGGCCAGGTGATGTAGCTGCAATCAGTCTCGGCTGTCAGCGTGACCTGTGGGGCAGGGAGGGAGTGGAGTAAGTCCCACCACCCGGGCAGAGGTCACCCACCTGGGGCTGGGTGCTTCGCTCCAGTGAAGGCCCTCAGCTCCTTTGATGCCTGTTCTCCTTGGAGATGGCAGGGCTGGAGAGCCAGATTTTCTTAGCTGAATGACTGGATAAATCCTTACCCGCTGCTGTTTCCTCTCCCCAAGGAGCCAAAGACTCCATTTTCCTATGCAATAGTAGCATGTCCTTGTTTAACCCAGCCACATGGATGGTTACATTTCACCCTTTTGCTTTCAGATGATGCTCCCTGTTGACATCTGTGTGAGGTAGCTGGGCAGCACAGACACCTCTGTCCCTCCACAGAAATGCTACAGTGGGGGATGTTTTTGCATGCCCAGCCAGTTTGAGTTGCCAGCGAGTAGCCCTGTGACAGGCTACTGACCCATCCCACTGCTGGGTTGCCCAGACTCACAGCCCTTGCTCCAAGAAGGCCCTGAGTGCTTGAAGGGCCACCTGGAAGGCTTGCCTGGTCACCCTGTGCCAAAGGGAGATCTTGTCTCACCAGCTCTGCTGGACTCCGTAGGGCTGAATGGCCTTGAAGGATGTTGCAGCACAGCTCAGTTAGAGAGGAAATAAAGAGGTTTTATTGTGTTTGTGTACATGTAGAAAATTCAAGAGGTTTTATTGAAATGATTTTAGAGAATGTTCTGTTTTGCTTTGGGATTTGGCCAATGTAAAGAGACATTTTCCCCCTAGCTGTAGAACAAGACTAATTCCAGTAAAAAACATTACATAATGCATAAGTATATATTATAATAAATAATAATAATAAAGACAAGAAATGCAGGAAGGGTCAAACTGCCCTGGGCCAAAGGAGAACATCCGAGTGTAATGGAGACACTGGCATGCGAACAAGTGCCGAAGCCAAAATATCCCGGGGGCTCCCTTTCACTCTATATCCAGGGGTCTCCTTGGTCAGCCACCATGGCAGAGGGCCACTGGGAAGCTGAACACGGCTTGGCTGCATGTGTGTGTCCTTGGGTTTGATATTTAATGCCATTGCCCCGCAAACAGCTGCCTTATGAAAGAAATATAGGAGATAAAACCTGAGAACTTTCCCAGGCCAGGCAAGCAAGAAGGGTCACACAGAAATTGAAATGACCAGAATCTCATTTTCTTAACCAACTTCTGGCACAGTGATCAAAAGCGATCCCTTCTTGTGAGGAATTGAGATGTAATAAGCAAACCTGCCACCTAACCAGGACAGCAAGACAGATTTCACTCGTGAATTCCCCTGACACAAGTGCTCCGGCATCAGCAAGAGCCTGTAATTTAGCCTTCTGGGGGAAAGTGCCAGCCCTGAAACCAAACTCCTTCAGGCACTGGGATCCAGCAGTCCTGTGGGAAGCAGACACAGCCAAAGCAGAAAGCTCAAGGAAACCAGCTATTCTTGTAGACCGAGTCATGCTTCTGCCATTTTTCAGTGGGCTCAGAACTGAAACTGTTCAATCCGGAGGGCCGTGGGGAACACTTAGAAGAAAAACCTTCCATGCCCTCCTCCAGCAAAGTCCCAGAGTCCAACATGCACTTTTTAAACCAAATTATTGTCATGCTAGGAATAAGGTTGAGATAAGTCAGAGTTTTATTAACTACTCAGGTGAGAGGGACTAGTGGATTAAACAGCTGCCAAAAGCAGCACATCACCATGGTTAAGCACGGCCATCAAGAGTAGGGTCCTGCCAGGTACGTGGACCTGTCAAGTCTCACCTGATGAATGCTGGTCTCACACAGGCTGCTACTTCTTCACGTTCCTCAGCAAACAGACATGGGGTTTAGGCATTTCCAGCACATAGCCTTCCCTACCTAGGGCTCTACCTCCCTATCCTGGTGCCAGGCCCAGYTGACCTTGCTGACCAGCCCTGTCTTGCAGAGCAAGAGCGGTGCCAAAAGAGCATGGTGCTTGCAGGGCTGATGCAGCCTAGCACCAACCTGCTCCCAAGCTGTCTCACACACCGCAGATAAAGACCCTCAGAAGGTCTGGGAACATTCAGCTGCACAGAAATTAGCTCAGAAAATGCTGTGGATGTCTTTGCAGGTTGCATGCCATGCAATCAGCTGTTTCCCTGCCCAGAGCACTGGGCAGTGATCACTCTCTCTGCTGGACTCTTGGGCAAATACAGCCCAGGGGCTAGCAGCAGTCTGCTGTCAGATTGAAGACCTGTGCAAAACATGAGATACCACCAGCCCTAGCACAGCCATGCTCTTGTTGCCTTTTCTACCTCATTACCTTGGTCCAACATCCCTATTTCTGCTCACAAGCTGTAGTCCTGTGCCACAGTCACACAGCCAGCTATCTTCTGCAACCATAACCACCTGTGATGGCATAGCTTTCAGGAGCAATCACCATGACCCTTTCACACATGAGCCAAATTCAGACCCTAGGAAAGCAGATTTGGAGAGCTGGCCTGGTTTAACCAAGTCTGCTTGGGGCTACCCTCATGAGAAAGCATCATTCCCTCATGACCGTCCCACGCTCCCAAGGGATTAGCAAAATCCCTCTTCATATGCCCTAATTGACATAATCAAGATTGACATCCTGACAGGTACCAGGCCATCCTGGGATGTGAGTTAAAGACAGAGGGATGTATGCTTAAGTAATCTTCTCCAGAAGGAAAGCCAAGGAAACACTGGGGTGTTGACAGCAAGGCCAAAATTCTTTTAGTTGCTGCAATTGAGAATTGGTCTAGCCTCTCAGCAAGAGATCCTTCTGCTCAGAAAAAACCATATTTGGGTGTGAATCATCCTTTCTGCTTTTCCACTGCAAACACATGACCATCAGAAACTTCTGTGAGGAACAGGATATTTATGGACTTACATCACTGCTGTGTATTGCCACGGCTGCTATCCTGATGCTTGGACAATGCACCCTACTAGCAGTGCGCAGGGCAAATGAATCAGTACGGGTACTAGGGAACACTATAATGGAAGACAACCAGCGATCTGACACCTCAATTCCCCGATAAACTGGAAGGAGCACCATGCTCCACCCTCCTTGCTATCAGCAGATAGTGAGAGCATGTCCTGAGGTCTTCAGAACAAGGTAGAAATAAAGTAAAACAGCTGATCACACAATCCTGTGCTGGCTAAACCACAAGGAAGGGGAGGAAAGTATTCCTGGTTAGCTTTGAATGGCATAATGAGGCCCCTTCATCCCCTTATCAGACCTGCAGCAAAGCAGCAAGGAGTGAAGCTGAGCTGGGGTTACCTGGAAAGTTCCTTCCTCAGAGGGTCGCAGCGACTCCCATTCTGGAGAGTCCAGGAACTGGTACGGAAAGACGTAGTGAAGGAATTGTCCGTCCTGGCACACCCGGATCCTGCAGAGGACAGGTGAGGTACACAGGCTTAGGCCACAAAACAGATGTCACACGAACCTGATCAGCTCACACAGTGTGTCTCACCAGGGAGGAAAGAAATACTTGTCTCACACCTGTCTCGTACCCTCTTGGGACAGCTGCAGGTGCTCCAGTGATGAGGCTATCGCTCCTTTCTCTGTGGGAAACTATTTGCTGCCACTTCCCCATACTCCATCTGTTTTCTGTTTTTTGCTACAAAGACAGCCCTCACAGGTGCAATGCTTGGTCCTAACCCAGGACTTAGCCCACAGGACTGCTGCTGCTTTCTAGGTACTTCTAAACCAGCCTGTGGCTCTGTACATGCATCTTCCTCCTGTCCTCAGGATTGCACAATGACATTCCCTGTCTCAATATTGGGAAGTCATTACACCCAGGATCCCTCAAAATCATGCTGCCCGTGGTTTCTGACAGATCACCCTGTGAGCTCATACTTTGCTGCACATACACAGCTCGCTTTCTCTTGGCCTTCTAAGTATCCCTTTTGCCTACTTTTGCTACAATTGCCTGCTAATGTCAAGGTCAAACGTGCACTCAGCTCTGCTGTGGGAATAGAGAAGGACCTGCACAGGCCTGGGACAAGGACAATGGCAGGGCACTCTGGAGTTCTATTCATAGCTCTGCATCACTGGATTTGGGGCCTCTTGCCTCCCTGTCACCATGTACCCCTGTTGTATGATGCACAAATGCAATTTTTGCTTTCAAGAGTTGCAAGACTCAGTTCACTGTTGGCTTCCAATCAGCTGGGAGTGCCCCCTGGAAGGGTCAGAGATTGCAAGGCACACTTCCTGATCCAGGCATATTCTGCATTTCCAAGACTCCACTTTTTCAGTTTAAAGGAAAGCACCATAACACCAACAATGCTCTGCTGGGTCAGCAAGGACCTCACAGCACAATAGAGTGGGTACCAGGAAATGTAAATCCAGTCCCATCTCCATGGAGCATCCTATACCAGCCACGATGCATACTTCCCACTGCAAAAGAGAGCAGAACAACTAACTACCCATCAGCACCATCTTACTGTCTGTTGCAGCACTTTCATGCCCACAAAGCAGCATCACATCATTCAGTGCAGGTCAAGACAGCGCAGATTCTTCCCCATTAACATTATCTGCAGATACTGCAGACTTCAGAGCCAGCTGCCCAGCAGAGATGTTTTGTAAGGGGAAACTCTAACGGAAACTCACATACCAAATTTCCTTCCAATGCTTTGCCATTCAGTATCCTGGTGGTCCCAGGGTGCTCTTAATACACCTTAGAAAAGGGACTGACACCAAAAAACGGAAGGTCAGCCCTTCTTCTTTGCACACTCTCTCACTAGAGAGGATTGGCCACGGCAGTAAAACATGAGCTCCAGGTGATGCTTTGTATTCTTAAACCAAAATCCTTGTGTGAKATATCTCCTGCAGCTCAGCACTGCTCCCATTTACAGATCTTCTTCCTTTTCCACTCTCGTGTAACATTAGTTACAGGCAGCAGCCTGGAAGCCAACATTATTGCTATTTGTATGCATCTGGATTTTGCAGATCGTTAAGTGGATATGCTGCGAAAGGCATGCCACAGGATCTCAGGGGAACAAATGCCAGTACATTCAATCACAGTCACATTCAATCAAATCAGCACAGTCCATTCAATCAAATCTCCAGTGCGCCTGTCTAGAGGTCCCTGAGGTTCTCCTTAGTGGTCCAGAGGAAGGAACCTCACAAATGCAGGACAGCACAGAGAAAGAAAGAGGCCTGATTAGGCAGGATCCACCGCAGGAGAGTACCCTCTCTTTTGATGAAATGATGCTCAAAGTGAAAAATGTTACAGCCCTGAGGGTTGAGGTGTTGGGAAGAGGAACCCCTTCCTGAACACTGCTGGCTGGAGAGAGCAGGTGAACTGAGGACTCAGCACACTCAGCACACAGCCGTTCACATCACAGAGGTGTGCCTGGTGCCCCCAGAGACCACAGGTCCAGACACACTGCCCTCCTGCCTTGAGAAACATTCTCACGGCCAGTCCATTCCCACCAGAAATAAGATCACCTCAAAATGACAGAGAAAGAGGTACGGCTTCATCAAAAGTATCACAGGTAAGGCTGGCCACTCCATGGCACACAGCTTGAGTCTGCAAACTATTCCCTGAAATACTCTTAAGTTAGAAAAACAAAAGAAAACTAAACCCCCAAAAGCAATTTTCCCCCTTCCCCAACAAACTGATGCATATCTCAAATCCCTTTCAGAGGAAGGTAACAATCCTCACCCCAGTTTCTACAGAAGGTGAAAATACAACAGTAAGCCACAGTGCTTTACTGTCAGCCTTTGTTCAGAAACAGGGGAGCCTTTACCTGCCAGACAGCAGCAACGAGAGGCGGTCAATGGGTGTCTTGCCCTCCACCGCGTAATTCTGGTCTCTGACTAGTGACTCGACATGCTCTTCACAGCACTTCACAATTTCTTTGTAGACTTCCAGGGGCACCTGCAAGGGCAGGTACATGGTCTTGTAGAGGAGGTCAAACTCTTCTGGGATGGTGTTTCTGCGGAGCCGGTAAGCCAGGTGAGCCAGCTGAAGCAAGCAGGCGAGGACGAGCAGTATGTTCCAGATGAAGATATCCAGCCCACAAGCGCTCAGCCAGCCCCACAGAGCATAGCAGAAGTAGCCTGGGGCCAGGAGGCCAAAGATATAGAGGGACCCAAAGATGCCACTTCCCCCCATGTAACCCAGGAGGACGATGCAGCTGGCCAGCTGGTAGGCTGCTTCCTCCATAATCTCCTTCCAGGCATCACACACTGGAGGCTGGAGAACAGCCTGGTCCCAAGAGGGGCTGTTTGCGCTCATCCTTCCCCACTCCCCACCCTCCCCTGCCGTCCTGTGCTCAAAAGGAATTGTCATACACAAAGGGTGCTGCAGAGGTTTGAAACTAGAGCTGCTGGGTGGCTGTTCCTCCTCCTCCTCTTGAACACCGTCTGATCCCACAGCAGTGCTTCAGATCGACATGTTAAAAAAGTGCTGCCGAAGGTTTTTGCACCTGAAAAATTCCAAAAAATCTTGCTTCTCCTCTTTTTGGTTCACAAACCGTCGGCTGGCCGCTTTCTTAGCCACAACAGTGAAAAAAGAAGCTGGCAAATGTGAGGCCAAAAGAGCTCAGTCAAAAAAAGAGTAGAGGCCATTAGCTGGAAAACTCACAGACAGGACAGAGATCTGCTTGCACTGCCTGTCTCGCCTGCGCTCTGGCAAATGGAATAGCGACCGTGAGAGAGCAGCAGAGGGAGCTGGTGATGAGTGTGGAATGTGTATCTCTTGGCAGTGGAACGGAGAGAGACCCCAAATGGATAACCATGTTTGGAATTGAAATCCAAGGAGCAAAAGCAGCGAGGAGAACAGAGAGCAAGCATGCACCCGCTACTTAACATAACTCAGGCGTCCAGATAAGCCCAGCACAGCGCGAGGAGGGGAAAGGAGAAGGGAAAACAAGCAGCTTATCGCAGCGAGCTCCAGTCACACATGAGGCTCTCCACTGCTCTGTGCTCCTGCAAGGGAGTGACTTTCACGCCCACAAAAAAGGAAAAAGGTCACCCCCTTTTCCCACTGTGGCTCGCAGCAGTGGCAGGGGCTTCACAAAAGAAGAGGCTGGCTCTCCATGAATGCTTTCCAGGTGCATTACAGCCGCCCCTTACTCCAGGGAGCTCCCTCTCGTGGGGTGTTTGAGATCACGGGGCACGAGGTAAAGCTCTGCACAGCCAGACAACTGTGATTGCAAAGGGTAAAACTAGAGTAAACAAGCCTCTGGCACCCACTTTCATCTATCATGAAGATGAGACTATCCTGCCAAAAGCTTTGTGAGTGTGTAACACTTGGAAGCATGTTTTGTGGGGAAATCCTAGTTGAGGGATTACAGGCTCTGTTGGGAAGCACCCTTGAGAAACATCATCTCATATTTTCATTTCTTTAATAGCTTTTTGGAACCCACCCCAGACCTTCACTTAGGCCAAAGAGGACAGTGAACACTTCCCTCTCAGGTAACCCAGGATATAGGCACAAGAGGGAGCCTTTGACTTCAGTCCTCCACGGTCAGCTGTACAAAAGATGCATAAATGCAATTTCTCTCCTGCTTCAAGTAACACGTTACCGGTCACACTGGCAGGATCTGCCCCACTGCCAGGACGCAGTTACAGTTCAGGCATTGACACAACCCACGTGGTCTCCCAACACAGTATGAAGTCAGCCTGCATGGGTCAGTGGGGTAGAGATAGGGTTTCAAGGGTGGTCGTGTTTCAGGCCGAGCTTGCAGCTGCCCTGCCTAACATACCATTCCCATTGGCACCATTCAGTTAAAGACACACTAATCACCTCTTCTACTAAAAGTGCTCTTGAACAACACTGTCTCCCGGGCAAGGCTGCAGCAAGGCTTTATGGCAACCTTAAAGAATTCATCGTGGTCTTGGACAGTACAATCTTATCTCTGCAAAGATTAGGCCACGTGCAATACAGAGCTGCATGGCTCCTAAGAGCTGTGCCATCTTGACAGGTTGCCATGTGGGAAGGAAAGAAGACAAATTTAGCTTTGCATGGGGTGAGTACAGCCCACTCAGAAAGGTGCTTTCTGTTAAGGGTGAAGTGAAACGGAATCTGGTCTCCAGTGGCCTCTTAATTAAGTGAAGAAAAAAATCCTACTGACTGAAGCAGAACAAGGCTCATCTGCAAGAGTTATGGGGAAATTAAGAACTTTCTCTTGACCTTCTCCAAAAAGAAGGAACGATGGTCTTATAGCCAAAGGACTACAATAAAAATCTTGGGATCCAGGTTCTGTTTTTCACACCGTTGCCATATACTTGCTATATGATCCTGACAACAATCTACCTTTAGGCCTCTGCACAAAATCCATATTATAAGGAGCCCTCTCGCCAAGATAGGCTGACATTTGATAAAATGGCGAGTTGGGATATCAAGATTGTGAACACCTAGGAGAGAGATACTTCACATAAGATCTGTGAGACAAAATTGAACTGCTATCAATAGAAACGTAGAACTACATTAGAGGAAGCATCCTGAGAAGCACCACTGCAGTTTCTCCTACCTTTTCATACTACCAAAAACCTTTCGCAGCAACATCAAAGGAAGTGGAAAAAAGGAAGTTATTAATTTCATTCTTCAGTTAGGTAAATTCCTAAGTAGAAAATAAACCAGAACGCAATGACTGATTAGGACAAAGAGTCCTTCCTCTGGTATCTCCCAGAACATAAACAGTGGTGTTGCAGTGATGCTAGAGCCAGCACCGTGGGTGAGGATGACCTGTGGTGACTTCCCTGTGGAAGGCAGACAGGCGCTTTCAACCCACAGCAGTAACAGTACAAAGCCCTCATTAGAAACTATACAACTTTTCTGTCCCAATGTGACATTGTAGAGAGAATGATACAGCATTTTAAAAGGTAGATCTCGGAGTACACACTAGAAATTAATTTAGGTGTTTTCAGACCCAAATTTCTAAAAGGAGGATTTGTAAAGTGATTTAACCACCAAGACTAAATCTTCTGTTCTACCTTGACAGTACCATGGCTATGCAGATCATCTTCACAGCACTTCCAAAAGTAAAAAATTCTCTTATTGATGAAGAGACATTTTATTTTCATGCCTTCCCTTGGATTAGAATAAGTGCCTTCCACCCAGGGCGGCTGGTTCATCCAAGACAAGCGTTCAAAAGCCAATACTGGTTCATTGGGAAAGCCATACAAGTATTAAAAGGGAGATACCAAAGTCCAAAACAATTTGGAATGAAGACAGCAAATTCATAGAAAACACCTGAGCAGCACTAAGACCCTTCCCTAGAAGTAAACACATAAGCATTACTACAAAATGAGTCTGCGCAGAAAATAGACATATCAAGCTTTTCACTTCAAGCATTGAAACAGGCATTGAAACAAGTGTGGAAACAGGTACTTCACTGATTTCCCCACTTAGAATAGATTCAACCAGTAGCACTTAATATTTAGCTGCATGTGATGATGCAATGCAGGTACAGCCTGCACTATGTTTGGCAAATAAATCCTCTGTCCTTGAGAGCCACACAACACAGAGATTATCAGTCCCAAATCTCACAGCAGCTGAATGACTGGTTATTTTGCCCATCCCTCAGGAAGTCTACAGGTTCACTCCTGATCCCATAAGCTGAAAACTAGTTCAACCATCTATGTTGAGGACACTAAGACTTTAGTGGCTTAAAGTCAGAGAGGACATAATCAGACACCTCTTTTTTGATTTATTATACAATGCATTGCTGGCATTAGTCTGCAAAACTGTTACTTACACATAAATAAACCCCATAGCTCCAAAATATACACATTTGATTGACAACGGTTGGGAAAGGTCCCAAACCTGCTCCTGACAAGCTCACAGTGAATTACAAAGGTTTGAAGATGGCATGTACTGTATCTAGTTGTACCACTATACTGTTTAGTGAAGTTTCCTGCTACTGCCATGTTTCACTCCCTCAAGGTACACACCGCCCTGTGCAGGGCAGTGTCTGTCACCAACACTATAAGCAGCAACACAGGAACTCCTACTCCCCGAATGAAGCCCTGAATCCACTCCACAGGAATGCCAAAGTAAGAAATGGAGCCACTCAGCAAGAAATTTGATTTGACTACAAGGTTTTTCCACTGTTGCTTTAAGTACAGAGTTGACCAGTATCTTTTCTGTACCTGTTACACACAGGTACATCAGCATCCCACTCATCATCTGTGGAACCATTTCTACAGTCTACCCAGACCAGACATGCTACCACAAAGCTGGTGCTCATCCACCTTTTAACACTCTCTTCAGTTCAAGCTCTAACACACAATAGTTCAACAATAAATGATCTAATTCAAGTTTCTACCTCAAGACAACAATAAACACCAAAAAGAGCACCAGGACCTGCTCCTCAGACAGCTATAGTGCCACAGGCAGCTTTGAATGCTTCCCTACTCTGAGGCTGAAAGCCAGCAACTCTTACTCCAAGACAGGACCTTCACAAAACATTCCCGGAGGAAGAGTCTAAACTCTCCTCACGCAACTTGTGAGTCTCAGCAGAGGCAGCACCAAGCATCACATATTAAATGTTCACAGTCCAAAGCCATTGCTAGCTCAGGATAGGCAGGACCCAGCAGGCAGAGAAATGACCATGACTGCACCCACCCCTCCAGCAGGATTAAAGCCAAGAGAAAAATCAAGACAAAGCACAGATTTCGTATCTTCAGTTTCTGAAAACTCATCAGGAGAAAAAGTAATTAGCAATACTGTCTTCAGGAAAGTCAACTCACCACAGGAAGAACAACATTAAGGTTGCACAATTATGTAGTATAAAAGCAAAAAAGTCCCGTATGTGTAATAAACTAGCAACCACACCTTTTTTTCCTCTCTAGATTTTAAGGAATCAAAGGCCACAACCACATTCCCACTGTCATGTCATACAGATGAAAAAAGAAGCCAGAAAACAAAAGCCCATGCGTGCCTAGCACAAGACCAACACAACAAAAACTGGGCATAAAAAAGGCTTTTCTTTCAGGCAAGTGACCTGTACATACAAGTCACTTGCAGTGATAGGGAGAAATCGTCTGCTCCCTTTCCCTTGAAGAACTAACTACTGGCTTAAGTGAATTCCACACAGGAAGTACCTAGTTCTTCATTATAAAGAATGAAGCTCGGGTAAAGCTATTCAAAAACTGTTAGAAGAATTCTAATGGGAAGCCAAATACAGTTTTGACTCTAAGGAAGTTCATTTCATAAGACTGTGGTCACCTTTGTACAAACAGTTACAGCTACTGTCACAAACGGCACTACAAGCTCTAGCATGACTGTTGAAAGCTGTAAGAGGGCAATGTCACTACCACGATTTCACAATTTGCATCAGTGGGAAAACCCACCAAAGTCCTCTCTTCAACCACACCACCACAGTAATCGGTGTTCTCACGTTAATGATCAAGCAGGCTTTTCTCATTCTCTCCATTCCTGCAGCACACTCTTTTCAGTAAGGAGGGCACTGTCATTTCTTTACTTAAAAAGAAACCAAAGTCAGGAACTCTGATCATTTTCAGACTTTTATTAAGAGGAAAAAATATATTTTCTATAGCAGTGGTCAGGAGCTAACAGTGGAAAAGCTACAGATGTGAGGCATAATCTATCATTAGAGACTCTTTATAAATAAATTCTTTGTTTATAATTGCTCTTTGAAGTAACTTGCAGAAATAATTTATTTTGCAGCTTTCCAGAACACAGTCACACCAGACATCATCTAGAAGAGAAAGGAAACATAACTTCACAAAACATGGATTTCCACTGGATATTGAGCAACACTTCAACAATCAACAAAAAAACCCCAGCAAAAACCCACAAAAACCAACTCCCATGCGCCCCAGCACCAAAAACCTAAACTGAGCCTTGGATTCGAAGACAACAGAGGCAGCATCATACTCTGCTGCTGAAGGGTGACTCACACAGCCTGTGTACTGCCAAAGGCTTCACCACCCTCTCAAGGACAGCAGGGCTGACTCTTGTGTCAATGAGGATTGCTCTGCCTTCCCTCTCATAAGGATGACACTTTTGCCATCATGAACAGTACTCTGGGCCTCCCAGCAGCACCAGCTGAGGTGCGAGAGCACTTCAGAGGCAGAGGTCCTGAGAGCTATACTCACCCCATTCAATCCTGCTCATCTCACTCATATCTTGAAGCCCAGAGCTCTCATACACTCTTTGTGAGCTTCAATTAGGTGCCCACAATTTTCTTCACCCTTCTCAATGATGCTGCAAAACAAAAAGATTTCCAGGGTTCAGCAATAAAATGTTTACTTACTATTAGTCAAAGAAACAGAACTGACAAGCTGTTGAGGACAATTAAAAATCCCTATTAGGATCCAGAGATTTTTTTTTGTCTATCCTGTCCAGGGTAGTGCTGTTTTGGGAAGTATAATGCTATCCCAAAAAGTTACCCAAGTCTGGAGCTGTGCACTCAAAACTTTGACAAAAGGCATAACAGAACTTCCTATTAACAGGCCAGGGTCTATTCTGGGCAAGTCCAGATGGGGATTTGTTATACAACACAAGGCTGTCACATCATCAAGCATGCTGAGCTTGCCAGTTTCAAATCATTCAGTAGGGAAGCAACAAAAATTTTCCAGTAAGAGACCAACACAGAATAAGTTGACCAGTAAATTACATTTTAGTCCAACTTCAGTTGCTATTTAGGGACCCTGAAGCAAAAAAAAAAAAACCACCCAAAACACCTGTCCAGCTATTGTTGAAAAAATTATTCACCACATATGGCAACTTTTGATGTTACTCATCCATCCAAGTAAGAGCCTATCATTGCTGGTATATCGTGTATACCACAAAAGCAGTTCAGACTTGCTTTTTGATTGAATGGCAGAGCTGACCCCAGAGATGAGGATCCCACTGCTGTGCAGAGTTGCTGGTCACAGGTCTGATCAACCCTCATCTGCCACGTTATGCTACTCTTACTGCCAAAGGAAGAAACTACCAAATGGTGAATAGCTAAAATATTTAATTTTATTATTTAGTTTTTCTCTTAGGTTTTATTACAATGAGTAGGGACACATATTCTGACTGCCCAGAGCAATTCCATGACCAGTAACATGCATCCTACCACCCCTTCCTTAGGGAGCCCTAGATTCACCTTCACTCTACCATGTAATTAGACATGCCCCCCTAACTTTAGCAGAAACACAGTGTTCAGTACTATGTCACCCATCAAACATCATGTATACTACCTATGAAGTTAAAAAAAAAAACCAAAAAACAAAAAACAAAACCACCACAACTTGGTATTTTTGGCCATCGGATTAAAGTTTCTTTAAACTTTAAGGATTCACTGTCATAGACAAAGGAGCTGCATTTTGAGGGTGCATTTCATACTATTTTATAGGTCCTATGATCATGACTAAGCCTATAATTACCAATGCAGCTATATAGGTCACTGTCAAATTTTGAACTTCTGTGAGAAATGTCATCCTCTGAGACCCAAAACCCAGAGGCTTTGCTTTACTTAAAAGAGAACATAATTTATAATCAGCTGAACAATAAAGACGGTACCACCTGCTGGTACGTGTTGCTTCAGTCAATTAACAGCAGTGAAGTTATAAGCAGCATTACAAGCTGATCTCTGAAACCTGTTTTAAACAGAGGCTATGAGGTATTAACCTCTTCATTTCTAAATAATCCTTTTAAGACAGTTTCCTCTCCTCCTCCACACTCTCCCTTCCCCCTCAGATGCTCCAGCACCCTCCATCCGGGGCGGGGAGAGCTCCCAAAATCACCGCCGCACGCTGGCAGGGGCACAAAATGCTGGAAGGCAGGAGCGGGCGGGCCGAGAGGGAATCCCAGCGGGGCAGGGAGCAGGGAACGCCCCGGAGCTCGGGCCGGGTCCCTACCAGGCGTCCCGCGCCTTCTTGGTCTCGGGGCAGGCGCAGCAGGGCTTCAGCGGCTTCTTCTCCTCCCGCGCCTCCCCCGCGCCCTTGCCGTCGCAGCTGGCGGCTGCCACCGAGGACATGGCGGGCAGTTCCCAGCAGCCTGAGCCCGCGGAGAGAACGAGGAAGCCGCTGTGTGGGGGCTGCTGGTTCCGGGAAGCCTCCCCCGCCCCTTCCCGGCCCGGGGCCTGCTGGGGGGTGTGGTTCGGGGGTGTGGTTGCCAGCCTTCTCTCTCGCCCGCCTCTTCCCGTGCCGCCCGGCRGTGCTGGCTGTCATCCTATGGCGAGGGCGGGGGGCGTCACCCTGCCTCGGGGCGACAGTGACATTCTCCAGGGACACTCGGTACTGAACGAGCCAGAAGGAAAGGGCGAGCAGGGAGCGGGAAGGAAAAATGGCACCCACCGCAGTCTGCAAGAGCGGCAAGTGAGGACCTCTGCTCTGCCAGCCCAGGCTCCACGCTGAAAGCTGTGGCCAGCCACCTAAACCTTTTTTCCTACTCTGGCAGTGGGGGAAATAGCGGCTCAGTTCTCTGTGGGAGTGGCTACACGGGTACAGCACATATGAGCAAAGTCATCATCACTGGGAACATTAATGTTGCGGTTTCGTGGCAGGGGGCCAGCCGAGCCGGCCCTTGGCATTGGTACAAAAGGATGTGCTCTGATGCTTGATCTTTGTGTGCTTCCAAGCCTAAACAACAAGAAAGGAGATTTAGTCCGTGAAACAGAGAGCAGCTAACAAGCTCTAAGTGATATCCAGGTGTTAGAAAGACAGATTACTTGTTGGTAGAATTGCCTTGTTAAGGTTTAGGGTTTGACATGCTTCAGTTATCTCAGACCTGGGGGGGGGTTAACAAAGCTTGGGAAGAAGGATGCCCACTGATAGTGAACACAAAGAATGCAGAATTTATGGGCCACAAGGACATCAGGCAGAACTCCCAAGATAAGAGAGAAACAAATAAAGCCAACTCAGCAACTGTGCTGAAATAGCTCCAAAGTTATTCCTGGTAGGGGGAGATCACAAGCACCAACTCATGGATCACTGACCCCCGACGAACCCACTGACCCAAAGGAAGAGAAAGACCGAGCATGTGGACTATTTAGCATGAGAAGGGAGAGAATCATTAACCAAGAGAAGACAGAATACTAATTAATAAGGGCACTATGTAACTTGTAGCCAATGAACACTAATTCCTTTGCTTGCTAAAATGCATAAATAGTAAAAAGCTTTGATAGTTGATGTGCTTGATCTGTGGAATACCATGGAGCACCAAGGCTTGCGCAACTCTGAAATAAATAATGTCCCTCTTGACTGTGTAATTACTGGCTTGTTGCACACCGGGTAACAAATACAAATTTTGTGGAAACAACATAGGCAATAAAGGAAAAGATCCAGAGCTGCTTTTCCTTTGTAGTCTTCCCCAAACCAAGGCATCAGTAGCCACTCTTGCCTTCTAGATCTCTGCCACATACAAGCCACAGCTTGGCTCTTAGGCCACAGTGTGTCATCTCCCTGTGCTACACTTGTGCCTGCCACCAGCCCTGATGATGCCAGGGTGATACTTGCACATGTATAAACCAGCAGGCACACTGCAGACCAAAGGGATGCCCCACAAAGGTAATGTGGGACGGGCTGGGCTTCAGTGGATGTGACGCTGCTGAGACTTTGGAAGGGAAAAAGAAGCATATGCATACTGGAATGCAGCTGCTGTGCCATTTAAAAGCAAGAGTCAAAAAGGAACTGGCAGTTTATATCATGTACTAAGGAGATCCAAAATTGTAGGAACACTGACAAGAAAATTTGGAGGAGCAGAAAATCTGTATTTTATGTATTAGACTTTTAGGATGGTTTTTACACTTGGGGCAGATTATCCCATACTTGTCAATCACAGAGGTATTTATTCCGGATTATGATGGAGAGTAATTAGCAGTAGTTGCTATAAATCAGGTCACATGCTCTCAGTTTCAGCAAACCTCAAAATATTTACAAAGGACCCAAACACTCCACTCAGGTAAAAGACTGAAAATTGTCCTGCCCTATACAAGGCATGAAATTTCAAGCAACCCCATTGTTTTCAAGAGCCTTGGGCAAAACAGAGAGAATTATGTCATTTTCAGTATTTATCCTTCCAGTAAGTCAGGTCAGAAGTGAGATCATTCTCTGCTGAAATATTTTGGTCTTCTATTTCTTTAGATCACCAAGATGAATGCCAACACCACTGACTTGTGCTACATGAATGAGTAAATGACAGGAAACAATTCTCTTTTTTTTATCCCCTCATTCTCACAGAGATGAGAAATAGAACTTAGCTCTTTTTCAGAAGTCCAAAGTTTCACATTTTCATCACATGGGTAGATAAGGCTCTCCTGTTTTCATCATCAGTGCACCTCTATGACACCCTGACAATGCAATTCCTTGAAGAGATTGCCCTCCTGAGGAGATTGCCTATGCACTGCCATCCTACTACTGAAACAGTGTCATGTAACTCTCACTCACTCACCTAATCAGCCACCTACTTAATTATGCATGGATCTTGGCTCAGTAGCCTGTTCCCCACTATGCCACTTGTCTGGGAAAGTTGTTCAGGTGACCTGCACCCATGCAGCCTCCTGGTTCAGCACACATGCGCTGGGAGGCCATGCAGCCAGACGTGATGAACTGGAACATGTGCACTTCTTGTCTCTAGAGGCAGCACCCTACTCTAGCAGTCTTCCAAATAGATTAAGGAGGAGCACTGTTATTTTGGCCATGCTCCCTGTATGGTAGTAGTTTGTAACAGAATTGCCCTGGAAGAAGGAATCATTTCTTGGTGGGATGAAAAGGCAGGGGCTGGGAGTGAGGAGAAGGAAGAGAATTGCCATTAAACCATGGTTAACACATTTTGATACTGATTGCACCAATTTGGAGTGCAGTGCAAAGGGGAGATCACAGCTATTTCTCTTCTGACATTGCGTAGTGCATAAGAAGTGATTGTTAACTTGGTGATTTTTGTCTTCCATTTGTCCTCTGCCTGCCGACAGTGGCAGAAGAACTATGTTAGACAGCTATGTGTCAGAATCAACAGATTTATCTACCAGTCAAAGAGCTAAGGGCAGGCTACTAAGATGAAACTGTGGGAAAATTGTCAGAACAAGTACCCAGGAAAAAAGATCCAGTGAAAATCTCAGTCTCTGAAAGAGATAATGAGAAAAGACCTTCCCTCAATCTGCCATATCATTTGGCAGCCTGGTGTCACATGTGAGTGTACAAGGACTACAGGTAGCACTGAACATTTACAGCTTCAGGTTTAGAGGAGTGATGGGTGAAATAGGGAGAGACTGCCCAGCTGTCATGGGTTTCCAAATTATTTCCCCTGTACAGCCCTTTATCAGAATTGAAGAACATACAGCAGTGACTCATGATGTGTAAACATCACAGTAGCACTGCAGTCATTGCTGTTGGCTTCTTGCGTCTTCAGTTTCAGCCCACTAAAAGAACGGTTGTCCAAAAAAATAAGTACTTGTCTCCAATGCACAGATTTTTCAAGGAGCCTCAAAAGTGTATTTACATTCATTGTTACTGTTAGGTTGGGTAAGCCCCTATCCATGTCAGTTGAAAGCAACAGTCTGGGGTAATCTGGGGTTTTCCAGACTTCTCATACTTCTGATATACACGCTGGAAGGTAAATTAAGCTGTGGAAATTTCGTGTGATGAAACTGAGCTGAAGGTATTTTGATATTTTCCATGTAGTGCCTATTCTGGGAACCACTTTATCATCTTGAAAAAAGAAACCTGTTCAATATGGTCTAGAGAAGTATTTTTGTCTTTGACTCAGTATAAACATAAGACAGCCACTGCTCCAGCAGCCCAGTCAACCATACACTGTGTTTTATTGTCAAAGAAGCTGTGTCAATGCTTAGATAATGTGAAAAAATAGGACTTCAAACCTCTGAGCAAGACGTCTTGTCAGGGCCCTGTTGCCTCTTACATTAACTGCCCAAGTACAGGATAGTTTCTCTTTCTGATCACAGTTGCAGACCTGCTACTACCAAATGCTATCACTTGGCAGTGGGACCAGAAGGAGAATGATTGCTGGGATAGAAGGACTTGTGCTCCAGTCTAGTACAATGGAAGAGACTGTAAAGTGATTATTTACACCCCTTCTAAGCTTCAGACTCCATCTTTAGGTGAAGGCAAGGGGTTCATTGGGCTAATATCACCTCAAGAAGCAATGCACCAGTCCCTTTCCAGACTGAAGAGGCGAATCCTCATGTTTCAGGACTATGGCATGAATTCTGTAGACAGGGATTCTGTACCACAGGACTGAACCATCCCAACCTGGAAGACCATCTTGGAAGTTAGTATGAAGGAAGTCTCCTTCCRTACTGGCAAGCCCTTAAAAAAACAAGAGCAGAATCAAGATTACTTTAAAGGCCTTTGAATGCCCTACAAAGCTAGTACTGCAAGAGATCATCTCTTGCCAGAAATTCAGCCAAATCTTCAGAGCATCGGAGCCTGGAGGTGCAAGGTAGCTTGCAAGACTGCAGTCACTTTCCACTTTAAAAATAGAACTGCTGTCTCTGACAGGAAGACTCTGCCCATAGCATCCCAGACATTCTGGGGTCTCATGCTGGGACTCTGGCCCTGTCCTCCCCAGTAAAGAAGACAGTGACCCTCCTACAAGCATTGGTATAAACCTGAAGGATATTAATGCCTTCCTTGCATTGTTTTCTGCACATCTCTCCCTGGTTTGTCCTCGGATTAGGACTATCATCATTTTCATGTTATGCCCCTTCTTGTCACAGTCCATTGAAAGCATATCCAAACATATTAGTAAAGATTAGGAATTTGCCATGCATGCAACACTGCAAAATCCAGATCAGCAAGTTCAGTGTGCAATCTCCCCAGTTATATGGCAAAAGAAGGAAGCTGGTATTTTGTACTGTGCCACGAAATAACCTGCCTGTCCCACATGCGTTGGAGGCAGGAACTATGAGCCTTTAGACACGACACATGTGGCAGCTTTTCCACAATGCAGATATGCAACAGCTGATGTTGGATGTGCATCTAAAGCCTGGTCAGGCTTACTTCAGTGCTTGCTGAGGTGACTGGTCAGCTGCTCCCTTTTGTGGAGGGAATACCCATGAAAATCCAAGCATTCTGGAATAAATCCCATTGCACAGACTGGTGGGAAGGAAAAGCCAGGTGTTTGCACTCAAATGGCTGCATGTGTTAGCAATGCAAGAGCATGAGAGAAAAAGACAACTGTCTATTTTCTGACAGCTTGCACACTTAATAACTCAGAAAATTCTAACCCGCATTTGAGAAATAACATCACTAATCCTCCAAAACACATGAATCTGCAAAAGTCTGTCCCTAYGCTGCAGTCAGACTCTGTTTTCAGGTAAAAATCAGAATAGCCTAGGTTTAAAAGCACTTAGGCCTGAAGCAGATACACACTAGTCACCCAGGGGGAAGTTTTGCTACAAAATATTTTTTCCCCAATATTGCAGAGTTAACCACGACAGCTGCCTATATAGTTCCTTCCAAAGAGGAAACCTTTTCCATTCTCACTTCTCATGACTTGAAAGAGCAAGACTTTCAAAATTCTGCAAAAAGACCTATAAGAATTGTCAGAACTGACAAGAATCAGACAGTTGAGCCACTGTTCGTATGTACCACCACATGCATGCATCTCCAATTAGTCACCCCACAAAAATCAAATGCTGCCTAAGGTCTGTTCTTATACATCACAGGAAATGTTCAGAGCCCAAGTCCACTAGCCTGTGTACTGAAGGAAAAAAATCTCACTGTAGTACCATAAAATCCTCCATAATACAAACTTCTAACCTCGATCACTTCTCACTGATCACTGGTACACTTCTTTTCCACTGCACACATTCCATTCATCCTTTTTTTCCCCCAAAGTGTTGCTGCTATTAATAATTTTATTCTGCTTGGTGGCATGCCATTTTGATACCTGTGTCAGTGGCAAATCTGGCTTGTTTGAATCTGTTCAAGTCTCTCATGGTCATATTTTATGAAATGTGAAGCTCCACTATAGAAAACAGTTTCACATTCTCAATGAACTGCAGGACCTAACTGGAAGCCTGGAAGGAATCACTAGTATTTACAAATACGTAAGTGTCCTGGGTTAGTTATATATTCTATTACCACCCACAAAAGCTGGATAAATTTCATAATTACACACCTGGGACTCCTTATCTCAACTGAGATAAGCATTCCAGCCGACAGGAAGCACCACCCACCCTGGTTATCTGATCTCAGGTAATGACCCATTAGCACCACCCAGCCTGACTAGTTAGCCTGAACCCCATGGGAACACCCCGGATCATCTCTGAGAACCCTTGGGAGCATCTCGGAGCACCCTAGGGCTCATCCAAGCTCATTACCGAAGCAACCAATAGAACATCGGGAAGATCCTCTTCCATTGTGAGAGTCCCCGCCCCTGAGGTTGGTGCCAGCCAAGAAACACAGCATAAAACAAGGGTTTTGGATGGGAGAAGATACCCTCCACTCGACGGGACTCCGCTCTCAGGACTCCACTCTCGACGGGACTCTCGACTCGATTCGGCTCGACTGGACTCCACTCCTCGGAATTGGATTCAGCTAGCTACTCCACTCCTCAGAACTGGACTCAGCTACTCCACTCCACTACCGGGACTGGACTACCAGGCCTTCCTGCAGGACCAGTGCCTGCACAGCTACCACCCTGGTCAGCAGGGTGTCAGGTTGTACCGTGACTCTGTCGGTTTGCTTAAGCCTGTGTTTCTGTATTACTGCATTTATTTTAACCTTTTTTTTATTAAAATTGTAATTTCGACCTAACATCTCTCGAGGTATTTGGTGTGGGCTTAATTTCCCCTGCTGGTTTACAGCCAAACCAGTACAATGAGTCATTTCATATTTGAGATGTTACTGACTGCAGCTACTTATTTCTATGTACTCACATCCCAGCATCTCACTTCTTTCAAATATTGCATCAAGACTTACGCTGTGCACTGCTGCAAGCTGCTTATAAAAAGCCTGCAACATCACATATCTTCTGCCTCCATTTAGAATCCCCACAGCTGTTTTTCACAAAGTTACTAGATAATGTAGAAAATTCAGTCACTCTCAAGTCATTTCTTTTACACCAGTGGTCATGCTAGGTTTCAACTTTGAACACCTAATTCATTTGTACTTGTTTTCTTCTGCTTTTCTTCTTGCTGATCTCCTTCTCAAGGAGATCTTTAGAATCCTGGTTCCCACCAAAAATCAATGGGACTTGACTATCAAGTGCTTAATGGTCAGATTAGGTGGAGGGATTCTTAAAAGAGCTTATTTATATTGACATCATCATAAATACATTACGTATCGGGAGTACAATTATTTTTTTATAAGTGACATGGGAAGATATGTCATCTGCATGGCAGAAAATTTCATCTAAATGTTCAGCTCAAGCCCATATCTTGACTGTTTTGCCCTGGGTTTCAATATGCTGTGCAGTATTTTATCCCAGTACTGTCTTAGGTTGGCACTTACTCTGTATAACACTAAATTTTACTCTATGCACCCTGACTGGACTGGCACATCATTAACTATTCCATGAGAATGGATTCTTCAAGGTCTGCTTCCTCCTAGGGATTAATCCAAAGACTTACTATCAAAAAGAGGATGTTTCCAGATCAACATGCTCGATCCTGAGTTCTTATCACGTTCTCACAGGTGGTTTGTCAGGACAACAGTGATGTGCTCTATAGCCTGTACTGTGTTCGGTTCAGTCTCCACCGTACGAGACTGGGAAGTGATGTGGGAAGGACTATGTGGGTGTGGGCAAACACAGAGGGGAAAGAGGGGAACTTTCAAGACTGAATAAGATGCATGTTTTGTTCTCGTACAGGAAGGAAGTGATACTTCTGCATCCTTCCCCAATCCTTGAAAGGGCTCTGTTGAGACCCCATCCAATTCTAGCTTTTTTCTTCCAATGGCTCGAGTGTCTGGTCACTGCTTCCTTACTTTTTTATTTCTGGTAGGCCACCCCTGGGCTCCTGGATGTGTGCTAGCCCTCACCTGACCTCCATCTGGTGGATTGCAATTAAAGGATGATAAGTAAATGTTGAAAGCTTTAATACATCATGTTAAGATTATGTTGCACTAATTGTTTAAGAATAAATAGGGAGTGTAGTGTGTGGAAGAGTTATACTGTGTCATAGTAACAAGCTGAAATTAATCTCTGTAGCACTTCTGTCCAGATATTTAATTTCCATGAAGGGAGTGGCTAAAATAGTTACAGAAACTCAGGAGTCCCTGATGCTCCCTTCAGATCAGGCAAGCACAGAAATTCACTCCTCAGTGTGTCTTAACACACTGAAACTTGAAACCTGCAAGCTAACATGGTGGTATTGGCATTTATTCCTCTGAGTATTATATGAGAGGAGTGAGAACACTAAGAATTCACCAGTTCCCTAAGGAGTTCAATCCAATCTTTCCTCCTGAGGTGAGACAACATGCCTGACTACAGCCCAGCAAATCATTCAAACGTCATCTCTGTTCTTTAAGAACCATCATTTAAGAAGCTGACCCAATCCAAGTGAAGTATGTGAGTGTCCTCCAGAGGATGCCTGAAATATTGGTAAAACTGGGGAGTTGCCACAATTTGAACCATAGGCTGAAAATGTCCTTAATTCTGACTTTTTAAAGTTTTTTTAAGTGCTAGTCAAAACCAGGAGTCTTTCAGCCAGATTTGAACTGAATCCTTTAACTGTGATCACAAAGTACTATTACTTCATTTCCTTTGAACTTTGACCTTTTAGGCTATCCTCATCTGTATATTGCTTCTAGGACAGGAAATGTGCCTACAGGCATACTAAGAAAAAAAAGGCAAGAGAGAACAGGTCTCCTTAAAGACTTTCATCTATTTTTTTTTTCCATTTCAGCAGTTGTATCAAAAGATGCCTCTCGTAGCACGACTTTTAGTAAAACAGCACAAATTAACCACAGACTTCACCTCAGCAAAGCTCCATCTACCACAATCAGTACTCCAAGGCCATTTTTACAAAAGATGTCACAAGTTACAAGTGAGGTATTCCAGAGTGGATACCATGCCTTACTATAGCCAAAGGTCAGCACAGAGACAAGGTCTCAATCCACAAAACAGTAGATTTCACAGCATCTGTCTTCTCACATCTTTTTGAGACTTACCTCTGCTTTCTGATTGGAATAGTGGCCACATCTTCCTCCTCCTCCTGTTTGCTGGTTGGAAGGAAGGCTCCCTTCTGGATTAAAATCCTAGCAACCACATTGACTGCAGCCTTGTGCTGCTGCTTTCCTCCTTTGGAATCACACACCTGGAAAAAGGGGTGTTTTTACACAGTTAATAAATCATGTGCAGAGCGAAAAGGGAATGGAATTTAGAGATTACCTTGGATAGGTCCAAGGGCCAAATTAATTTTATATCATTTTGCATTTAGATACATAAGCTGAACTGATGGCACCCAGGTTAGAGCCTGTGATGGACAGGACCATACATGGAGGAATTGTGACATCCTGTGGCAAAAATGGGAAATGGCGCACTAACAATTACTAATTTTAAATAGATTACTTTTGGAATTTCCAGCCATCAAAGCCTCAACAGTGCTTTTAATGCTATAACTTTGTTGCCTGTAACTTAGATTTCTTTAAATAACTAGAAAAAGGTCCCTGTGAAGTATCACATGCACCCAGCACCACAACAGCGCTGTCATTTGACCCCTGCTAACAGCAGAAGACCATCTACGTAATGAAGCTTAAAGCCAGATGGCTGACATCTTGCCAGGGGTTTCACAGATCCTCATGGACTGCAGGATGAAAGTCACATTCGAGAAACCCAGTTCTCTCCCAGGCTTTGGAGGACAGAAGGAAAACAGAGTAGAGAGACTCATAATCTGTTTAGCTCAACTTCTTTGCTTTATCCTCCCTAATCCTGTCTTTCCACACCCTTACGCACTTTTTCAGCTCCTCACCTAGGTCTCCCATTTTCTTGTCCAGACCTCTTCAGTTCTGCTCTGCTGGCTGCTCACCCTCTCTCTCCCTCTTTACCCTGCCACACTGGTTCTCTACCAGCCCACTCTCCTTTTTCTTTGCTCAGCCATCCAAGTCTTTCCTCTAAAATCGTGCATTCATGTCCAATCCATCTTGTCTTTATTCAGCTACTACTCTGCTCTCAACTAGTGCCTAATCCTACCCTGCTAAATTTTCTASTTCCCCCTGTCAGATTGTACAGTTCAAACACATCAGCAAGTCATCACAGCATAACAAGTCCATCAAGACAGTAGCAGTAATTCATCTTGCAGCAAATTACACCATCTTAACTCAAGGTTAATGTGAGGTAAAATTCATTTGGCTCAGCCTTTGTCACGGGCAGATAAACCAGTGCACTTTTCTGCAGTTTTGCAACATGCAAACTTAATCCACTCAGACATTGTGCAGTAACTCACAAGGGTGTGGACAGTTTACTCATACATCTGAGCACCTGGTGCTCCCTACAGCCAAGTGGCTATAAAAAAATACTCAGCTAGGACCCCAGCTCAACACCACAGTCTTGTTCTGGGAAAGTTATTAATGAACAAGGAAAAAACCCCAAACCCAACCCTACAGCCTGCAGGTCTGAGGAGAAAGCCCATCAGTCAAGCTCTTTTGTAGAAAACAGGAATGTTTTTTGATTGCTTAGTTTAGTTGACTTCAGCTCACTTTCACCAGAGCAACAGGATATGTCCTTGACATACACAGATTCATCTGCCAGATAAGCTTTGAGCCCCCTTTAAAAAGCGCTGATGGTAGACAAGGCTGACAAAGTTTAATGCCTGGGATCAAACATTCTCTCAGAGCCTTTTGTATTTTGGAATCTTTTTCTTTGGAAATGGCCGATTTATATTTAAAATAAATAAATAAATAAACAAGACCCATTCAGACAAAACCTCACTGCTATTGCAGTGTATTCCACAGCACACACCAGGGTGCCAGTGGCCCTGGCCAGGTCTCACACAGCTTCAAGTCCACAGGAATGTGAAGATTTCAGGCAAAGAATATTCAAGTAGAAAATAATAATAATAGTCAAATCATCATCATCATCATCAACCCAACTTTCAACGCTCATATGGCTGTCCACTGTCCATACCCGTCGTTCACACAGATTTCTTAGAAATATTAGTTAAAAATTAGCCAGTATTTTACACACACACACACACACACTCTCTCTCTCTCATCTAATCCAAGCA
Organism: Amblyornis subalaris; assembly: GCA_018881555.1. Lineage (NCBI taxonomy): Eukaryota > Metazoa > Chordata > Aves > Passeriformes > Ptilonorhynchidae > Amblyornis > Amblyornis subalaris. Next base: position 3,354,563 of record JACAXG010000058.1, read on the forward strand.
AGTTCCATGAACCTGAACCTTGAGCTTTTTTGCTCAGCCACATATATTTGTCACTTCCCATGAGTGAGTACCACTCTTCAGGCAGCTATGTAGTGACCTGAAAAGTTTCATTTTCTGACAAGTTAGTTTTCAGCCACATCAGTCTCCTGAGTTAGTTCCCTACATAATTTTCCAGGTGCCAACACTCGATAGATCAGAGGCAGTAGGGCCAGGCAGCTCATGGTGAACAAAGAAAAAGGTGGCAACATCCTACATTTAGTCCAATCTAATGCAGTTAAAATTAATAGTGGGACTGCACTTTTTTTGTCTTCCACAACTCCAGAGAGTACTTATCTGCTAGGCTAAGCTCTGGCATTTTGTAGTACTCTTAAGAACCCATGTGATTGTACCATTGCTCCTTCTCAACTTGGTTTCCAACTGGTTCCTTTCCACATTAGAAAAAAAGAAGTCCAGGCCACCTCTACTCAGTCATCTCTGAAAACCTTAAAGTGGAAAAATGTGAGAGGRTGGAGCCAACAAAGAGTAATTTTTTGGCTAAACTACAGTTTACACACCTCATTACCTCAAGGCAGATGTTCAGCATGGAAAAATTTCAGCATGGAAATCATGGAGTTTTAGTGCAATGAGATACAAGAAAGGAAAACTGAACCTGATCATGAGAATTGCTGGGGAACTCTATTAAAAAGTGACTTTCAGTGCCATGTCAATAATTATAAGGTATCATACTGTAAAGCTCTTTATTAAAAGGAGGGTCTTTACAGTCTGCTGGAGACCTTTAGGGCATGGATCAATCCATTGTGGGAAGTCACATCGTACTGATATCTGTCAGAAACAAAGCTGTGATAGCATTTCTTAGTTCAATGGACCCACTAACCTAAAAGTTGTTGCTTCAGGCAAGTGATGGGCCTTTAAGAAAGTAAACCAGCATTCAAAGTTGAATTGTCTACAAGAAAATTCACAGAGCCAAGGAATTTGGAACTACAGTCCTAAAGTAGCTCTCCTATAATGAGGTACTGAGGGGCCAATATTTTCTGTCAGACTTGACAAGCTGTGAATAACCCTTTGATATACAGTTTTATACACAAAATAACTAACATAAGGGACTTGCCTCAAGATTTTAGGCAGAGGAGAGTACATTTCACCATTTTTTATGTACTATTCCAAGGCAGCATTGCCTGCAAATCTCCTTATGTTCACAAAAGCATTAGCCCTTTCCGTTTTTTAACATAAAAGCATGAAGAAGCTTCCAACTTTGTTTCTCATAGAAGAGGAGGGCCTCCTTCTTATGGAAACAGCAGTGTTTTGCAAAGCACCATGTTTATTTGTAATGCTTTGTACAGGCCTCTTGAAATGCTTTGTGGATGAAAAAACCCTGCAGCCCCTTTGGGAGGTAAATACCAAGCCTATTTTCACAAAATCACAGAAGCAATTAGGTTGGAAAAGACCTCTGAGATCACTGAGTTCAACCTATGACCAAACACCACCGTGTCAACTAGACCACGGCACTGAGTGCCACATCCAGTCTTTCCTCAAACACCTCCATGGAGGTGTTTTCCTCCACCACCTCCCTTGGCAGTCCATTCCAATGTCCAATTCCTCCAGATGTCCAATCTAATCCTCCTCTGGCACAACTTAACACAGTATCCTCTTGTCCTGTCGCTGGTTGCCTGGCAGAAGAGGCCAACCTCCGCCTGACTACACCTTCCTTTTAGGTGGTTCTAGAGAGAGATAAGGTCACTCTCGAGCCTCCCTTTCTCCTGGCTAAACAACCTCAGCTCCCTCAGCCACTCCTCACAGGACTTGTGCTCCAGATCCTTCATCAGCTCCGTTGCCCTTCTCTGGACTCGCTTTCACCAACATGTGACAACAAGCAAAGCCAAGAATAAACATATCCAGGCTTGAATCCTGTCCCTAACTATAACTGCTAAACCAGATTTCCTAAGCACTAAGGGTTCAGGGTAGCATCACGTAAAACAACTCCAGCAGCAGCAGTTGAAAAGCAAAAACAGACTTCCTTCCTTTCCGGGCCTCGATCGCGCCCTGTCCTCTTCAAACCCCAGCCAAATCCCCGCGCCAGCGCCGCTCTCCCGGAGGCGGCACAAGATGGAGGCGGCAGGGCGAAGCCTTAGGGCTCTGAGGAAAGCGGGCATAGGGAGCTAGAAGGAGCAGGAGCACAAGCAGCAGCACGCCGGGAGCTCCGGGAAAACCCCCAGGGGCGCAGCGGCTCCCGGTAACACTCACAAGCATCCACCACCACCGCCGCCTGCCCCGGAGCCGAGCAGGGCACGGCCCGCAGCCACGCCGGCCGCAAGGGCGAGACGCTCCCGGCCCCGCCCGCCGGCCGTGGCCATGGGAACGGCAGCCAGGCGACCACCGCTGGGCGGGGACGAGCTCTCGCCCGGACCTTCGGGTGCTCCTACGGTACCGAGCCCGGCCGGGACGGCAGCGCTCTGCTCGCGGCCCCGCCTCACTACAGCCCCGGGCGGCGGGACCGGTGCGGCCAAGCCCGACACCCTCGGCGGGAGCGAGGCCGGGCGTTGGGCGCTGCGGGGCGCGGGGGGTGTGAGGCCTCCCGCCGCTGCCAGGGCCGCCCCCGCCCGAGGGGCCCCGGAGCTGTCGCCGAGCTCGGTACGAGGTGGGTGCCGCCCCAGCAGCGGGAGAGCGACGGGGCTGSCGGCAGTAACGAGGCTGGGACCGTGAAACATTTGCTGGAGCAGAGCCAGCTCTGTGTCCCGGAGGGAAGCATCATGTACAGTATGGTATTTCCACTGATGACCATTGCACTATGCCTTCCTTTTAATGTTTCATGTTTCCACGTTTTCTGTTTAAGTTGGCAGTGCTTCCAAAGAAAGCAGATTTTTCTACTAGATTTTTCACGTGCGTGTTCCACAGAACAGTAGGATTTCACCTCTGATGATCACTTGTGTGATGGTGAAATTCCTTTGATACCGAGACATGGATTTCAGTTTTTTCTTTCCTAGTTTGTTTTATACTCTCTTATGGACAGACTTCTAAAGAGGGAAGCAGAGCGTGATAATTCGTGCTGATTCCTCAAATATATAACTAGTTGTGTTTGTTCACTTATCTTTCAGACCCTCTGTACACACTGTGAAGTGAGAAGGATCCTTCAAAGTGAAATGTCCACTCTCAACTTGTCAGTGATAAAGTGGTAGGTGTTGGCCAGAGGCAGCTCACATGTGCACCTTGTCTTTTTCTGTGTATGCATACACATGGGTAGAGACTCTGTCTTGGTCCTAAGCTGCTCCCTTAAAACAGCAAAATACAAAGCAAAGGAAGTAGTTTTGTCTAAAACAAGACAACACAGGGAGTAGCCATGACTGCTGGCCTGCAGTGACTTTGTAACAACAGCCTATAAATACCCAGCTTCATGTTCAGAGTAGTTTCCTAAATTGTGTGTCAGTATGTTTAATAGACTATCTCCAAATGCTGTTAACTATAGCTTGTCTATGTTACTTAGATCTAATAAAATAGCTGGACAGTTGTTGGGCTGTTGTTCAAGCAGAGCCGTTATTTCACGCAGTGCCTCCTCACTTACCTTGGGATATACTTACACTACAGACCAATGTAGCATACCTAGACTAAAATGAAACAGCTAGCAACAGCTAAGCAGTCTATAAAGACTGAAAATCCATCTTGATTCTTCATACTGGGTTAGCACAGTTTAACTTCCTAGCTAAGCCCTTAGCTAGCTAGCCCATGCTTAGCTTCCTACTGCATTTGCTCCCCTGCTGTCAGTATTCTTCTTTAGCTAGTTTAAAACGAGCTAGGGCATGTCTGTGGGAGTTGCAGTCACACCTTGAGACAGCAGTGATTGACAGCTGCACAGGATGCATATAGGTAGAATGCCAAAGGAGAAGAGACCTGGTGCAACTACACAATGAATTGGATTTTAAAGAAAGAGTCCTCCTGAAGCTGTGCATTTGACTGAGGCTGAAAAGCAGATATTCTGAACTCATACTCCACTGCTGTTCAGCAAGGAGAAAAGGCCTGAGCAGCTTTCCAACAATGAAGTCAAGGAACATTTTTTTGAAGAATGTTTCTTTATGTCTCTTAGCCCATTGTCTCACTCACTCTTATGTCTACATGAAAACAAAAGAGTGTATTTGTCTGCCTCTCTGTAGAGAAACATGCATGTGGAGCTGGGAACATTGCCTGTCATCAGAGAGACCCTTGCAACACTATGGCTGTGATAACAGTTCAGGCCAGACAAAGTAAACAGGCATCTTGTCACTAAAGTTGTCATGTCATAGGTGTGATGGTGGGGATAGGTGTGGTGGCAGACTCTGACTTGCATAAAACATGTTAAAATTAATCAGCAAGTGCATAATGTGCAACTCAAAACATTACAACTTTGAATTCTTAATCTGTAGCTTCACAAATTGGGATGGACAGAGATTGTGGTAACACTAGTTCATAGGGTGTTCCAAACTCTCAAAAGTCGAACTCCCTTTGAAGAGAAATGGAACAAAATGTAGTTTCTTGCACAGCAAGCAGCTTCTCATAGTAGAATGCCTAGATCTTCATCAACTGAGAATGTCTTACACTCTGGTGGGTACTTGAAATGTCACATATATGCATTTGAGTTAGCACCTGCCGAAATGAAAGGGGCGATTCACAATTCAATTCTGATTTCAGTCTTTACAGAAGCTCAAGCCAATAGAGCTACCTCACTTCAGTCATGATTGCAAAGATTTATTGGCAGCCATARATTTAGCGATTTAAGGCATATCTACCCAGGGAAATTAGTGCTTTAAAGGAAGAGGGTAGATTTTTAATGTGATCATTTTTGTGTGCTAGCTCCCTTTGAGATATTTCTAAAAAACGCTAAAATTGTTTCAGTATAAAATAATGTAACTTTACTCTGTAAGTGGAATATGTTACTCAATTTCTAGAGCACTAGAAATAGGATGGAGTTACATGGGGTAATGTGCTAGAAGTTCACATTGCTGCACATTCACAGTTACTGTACACTAGCTTCTTTATGTAACAAAGCGTTAGACCTTTCAATTTTAAGTATAAGTTTAGCACTGGAAAACAGCCAGAAGACAAATCTGTGCATCTGCTGCTAGTCTGGTATGCTCCACATCTTGAGAAGAACCATCTAACTAGCTGACATCGTTAGCATACGTATGCCGCCTTCTTTCCCCATCCCAAATGTGCAGCCCTGTAAATCACAGCAGGGTGGAATTCTGGTCTCTTTAATGCTGTTTGAAATGGCTAAATTACTGCCTCTCTTCTTTGTGTCCACACAAACACTAGGTAAAGGTAGTGATATTCTGAAGTATGGCTACTGGACTGATTCATTTCCCGACCTGCATTCTGTGCTTCAAGGGCAAAGATCCAGTGCCTGCATTTATTGGTCGAAGATGGAGGGCTCAGCAGCGCCTGGAGGCTCTTCAGCAGCTTGCTGTGTAAGTGTTCTATGGTTGGATAATTTAAAACGAACATACAAACAAAACCAACAAAAACCCATGCACACTGAAGTGGAGATGACTGCAATTTGCTCCTACTTATATTTCCCTTGAAATTAAGAGATTGCAGCTGTTGTGGAGTATGGTTACCCATCTGTTTCTTACAGGGTGGATGTTGCACATTCCTTCATCCCTGTGCTAACTGCTTTGCAGTGGTTGCCATGAAAAAGAAGAGAGTTATTTCAATCTCTTATAGATCAGACGAGCTATGAAGACTTCAGTGACTCATGTGTGTTACTTCAGTGGGAGCTCTTCCATTTTAGTCCCATGCAATTGCAGCTGGTTAGGTTGCTTTTGCTGCTCATTCAAGGGTCCCTGGGGCCTGAACCAGGTCACCACGTTTTTGGTGCAGGGGCTTCTTAGTTGAACTTTTTCCTGGCGTCACAATTTGGGCCTCAGATTCAGCAAATATTTAAAAAAAGAGGTTTATGTGTTTTGCCACATCTCATGTTTTTGAAGTCCTCTTGTAGATGTATTCAAGACTGCAGGCATCAGCCTGGGTAGTTGTTTTCAAAAGTTCTTTCTGCTTTAACAAGCTAACTTTAGACCATGGGCTTTTCAAATGTTGTTTGCTCTGGGGCTGCTGGTGACTTCTACCACATGTCAGACAATAATCAAAGATGTTTAAGAGTGATACAGTGGATTTCACACCTGGTTTTGTTCAAAGACGTATTCTTCTCATTTCTGTAATAAAAAAATAATAAGAATTTTTGAGTATTTTTTCTTACTATTATTTTCAGTATTTCAAACTGTCTCCAGCACATGAAAACCTCAGTGGCTTGTTATATTTTAGCTGTTATTCTGTTACAACATACTTGACACCTGTGCTGCTTTAAAATTGATTTACATTTCAACAACATGTATTTGCAAAATGTCTTGCAATTAACAAAAAACCAGAAATACGTCCCCTCTGTTTCAACCTGCACTGACTGACAGTGCTGCTGATACAGAAGACAGAATATTTCCCGGCTGTCTTCTCAGTAGTTGCATTGCCTCTGCAAGGTTACTGGGAATAAATGCTCATTTATTTCAGCAAAGTCAGCAAATACAAGTCAAGGACATGCAAGAGGCAGGATCTGTGGAATAAAAAGGGCTATTTCCCAGGATTCCCATTGTGCATATAACTATACCATAATAGGATGAACAGCTTATGCTAATAAAGTTAGATCRTAAGAATAAGTGCCCACCTGTGCTGAATGAAACACAAATCCATCTGGATGGAGCAACAGTCTGATATGTAAAGAGCCAGCTAGTGGAACTAGCCATCAGCTCAATTAACTCATTTGAATTACAAACACAACTCACAATAATAGGTTGATTAGTGCTGAGCAAGTATATCAGGTTACGACATTGCATCTCGAAATATTCTGTTCTCTTTTCTTACGTGATGTAACTGAAAGCCTTGGGAAGAGATGACTTTAAACTTACCTTGGCAGTAAATTGGATGTCACGGGAGGTTAATGAAGCCTCTCTCTCTAGGCTTTCCTGTGACGGGTAGCCATACTGTGGCTCCCCAAGTTCCACAGCACAGTTTGCAGGAATTAGATGAGGGCTTGGAAGACAACTGATCTCAGCATGTAATTCTCTGTTTTGATCCCAGCTGTGGAGCAATGTTATGTATTGTTAGTTGTGTCTCTGTAAATATACCTTTGTGTTTAAAAKTATGCATCAGCAACCAACTCCAGCACCTACAAGCCCATACATCTGAGGTTGGAATTCTTACAGGTTGCCAGAAATGGTCTTATGAAAAACCTGGCCTTCAGGACTTGCCATATGTATAGCTTAAAGAAATAAAATCATCATAAAATCATAGAATGGCCTGGATTGGAAGGGACCTTAAAGATCATCTAGTTCCRATCACCGTGTCACGGACAGGGACACCTTTCAGAGCTCCATCCAACCTGGCCACTTCCAGGGATGGAGCATCCACAAATTCTCTGGGGAGAACTCCTGGTTTTTGTCTTTAACCACTGTGCAGGCTGAGAAGAGTAAGACTGAATTGTAAAGCAGTTGTGAAATCAAATAGCAATCCTGATGCATAACTTTCAAATTGCTCAATTCAACCCATTATCTTACTGACAGCCTTAATGAGGTTTTCCTCCTGGTCTTCCAAAGCTTTAAAGTGAAGAAAACTCTTCAAGATGTTAGAGTGAAAAATTTGAACAGTTTGCCTACTTTAAATTCAAAATGGGGAAAAAAATGAAGAGTGTTCCTGCAAAAGATACATTTGTTCCCGCATAGATTTTGAAACATTCACATGATTATCCTAATTTTTCTTCTTTCTTGGAGAACTCATATTGAAATTGCTGATTCTAAAATTTTCAACATTTGCTCAAAATCTCTTCAGCTACTTTTCAAAAGTAGAAAGTGAAATTCTTCTCCTTTGCTCATTCTACCATACTCCTTTACATGTATTTTCTGTTATGGAAAGTGTTTCACTCTCAAGGAAATGAGTTTGCTCCCCCCATTTCCAATAAAAGTAGTTTACTTTACCAAGACAAGCATATACAAGTGGTCAATTCTTTTCATAACAAGCTCATAAGAAATGTTTAGTAGAGGCAGCAAATGATCATCTCTTGACCACACATAGTGGGAAATATACATAAAGTGTCAAACTGGTTTGCTACATAGATAAGTATGAAAAAAACAAAATATAATTGCTTGTATAAATGTGGGGATTTGGAGGAATTTATAGTGTGCATGTTGGATTGTGCAGCCAGAGGACAAAGAGATTAAAAAAAAAGAGCGTAAGGAAAAAAGATCAGAACGGCTCTGAATGTACTTCTTAAATGATATCCTGTATTTTGGCTTTTAGAGGTCAGTCTTCTCTTCAGATACCTCAGATTGTGTATGAAGATCCTGAAGTTGATGGAAGGAATCGCTACAAATATTTTGCACGGTAAGGAATGAGCTGATTTAAAACGGTTCAGAAGCTTGCTTCTGTGCAGTTTAAAGAGCACCTAAGTAAAGGCCAGAGCATTATTTTTTCTATATTTTCTGTCAGTTCTTTGATCACTCATATGGAAAAATTAATAGTAGCCAAATCTTAAATTGTAAGATCGTTTTAAATTCATGCTATGCCAGAATTTCAGCTATGAGTTACCATATAAGCAAATATTCCAGGTGTTCTGTACTTAATAAGAAAGCTTTGGGCTGTAGATCATCCTGTGCAAAAGAAGAAGATACTTACAAAGCTATTGTTGTTCTCCTAGACCCCTAGAAAGGTATCTTCTTAAGAATGAACTTCTTAACTCCCAGTTTGTGCCAGGAGCAGAAAGGGAGCAAAGGGAATCCTTGATTAACTTTTCATCAATGTACTTTACTGCAGGACTGCTCTGCTCCTTCCAGAATGACATTGCAGGTCAGCCGTGGACCCAAGATCTAAACCAACAGCTAGCATATAAACATTCTTGACTTAGTCACATACACTTTGAATTACATTCACTATTTTACTCAGCAGCTATTGGCCACTATGTCCACTTTAAATATAAAAGAATTGCCAAGTTTAATAAATTGAAGTCTCTTATCACTCCTTTACCAACAATTTTAAAAGAACAAAGATGATGTTATCTTCTGCAATTTGAAATTAAGCTTCAAAGTCTCCCAAAGGCTAAGGGAAATCGATAGTGAACTGCAATATGCAAACTATAAGAATGCCTATGAAGGAATTACTAATATGTAGTTGAGCCCATACCACTTTCAGGATACCTCATAAAATATTGCAAAAAAAGGGAACAATCAAATTAGATAAGTCCAAAATAGTTTATCAGCTGATTGTAGGAATTAATTTCAGGATTTCAAGCAGTTAGTTATTAAAAAAACTCAAACAACTCTTCCAAAAACTCCAAGTGAAAAAATTACACTAATTAGTGCAACATACACGAAATGTTGGGAACACACTAGAAACTAACTTTAATTATTGTCTTACTTTGCAATTCCACTTTCTGCTTTGACATAAGAATAACACTCAATCCTACTGGTGAAACTTTCCGTTACTCCTTAGCTATGAAAGAATATTTAATATACAGGCACAGTTCTTTAACATGCAATTGCAGAGCCTGAGCTGTGGAAAATCAGTGAAACTCCACTGAAATTAGTGGACTGCAGTTGTTCTAAATGATAATGATCTTTTATGCTCATCATTGTTGTCTTAACTTTCATTCTCTCTTTTCAGGCCTCTCAGCTGTTCTAATAAGGTGCCTCCAGTAGATGTTCCAGAAGATGTTGCTTGTGCGAAGACGGAGTAAGTAGTGACTTGAGGAAAATTACTGTTGTAATGGGTAACATCTCAACAGAAAAAGATCAGGAAACTATTTAGCTGGTGACCCGTATTTTTCATAGTGAACCAACAGGAAAAACTTGTTAAGAGGTAAGGTGCTGTTCTCATCATTGAGAATTCTTGAGGAAACACGTGACTGTTTCAGTATATAAGTAGTGCTTTGTGAGTAAAGGACATGTGCTTCTACTGTGTTATGATTGTGAGGCTTGAAACAGAAAGCTAAGTATCTCTGAATCCTAGAAGAGGTACCATTGCAAAGAAGATTCTCTAGTAGAGCAATATTGTTGGAAAATCCTCTAAGAATTTATTGCAATCTCTGTGATGCATGCAACACTGTAGAGGGATGTAGAGCATCCATGAAGTAGTTTAATGTGGTTTTCAGTGAGTATCAAATTTTGAGGTCATGTAAGAAAATTTGGTTCCGGGTGGAGTCAATGGAAGTTGCATATGCTTGTATCAGAATTAAATTTTCATTCTGGAACTATTGGAAAGAGAAACATGAAAGCTAAGTTGAAGCAGTCCTACTTCATGTTACACTCAACCATTATTTACTTTCTGTGGCCATTAAAGGCAATGCTTTAGAATGGATGCATAGGGAAGATTTGTATGTAATGATCATGAGAGCTGAAACTAGAAGATTTCTGCATTATTTACCTAAGGAGGGTGTTTCAGACTCAGGGTAGCCTCAGTTTGCCTTTATGAAAGATAATGGAGTTAACATCAATGGGAGTAATGCTAAGATAAACCAAAACACATTCAAGACTCCTACCTTTGTAGGAATCTGTTGTGTTTCTCGTTTGTTTGGTTGGGTTTTTTTTAAAGAATATGACCAATGTTTGTCCATCTTGCACCTCTTTCTAGGACAGAGCCACATGTCCAGGCAGCTGCAGGAGACAGCCAGGTGTTTGGCCCCGCGTTCCGAACTCTGGGGACACAGACAGATTACAGGGATGGTGAAGCACAGACAGATCCCTACTCCCCTGCATATATAGTTCACAGTGACTCAGTCCCTGAAATTCTGACACTTGCTACACTCACTTGGGGTGAGTTGTGAAATTAAGATAAATTATTATAATCACGTCACCTCTTTAGCGGGAGGTTCTTTTCTTTTCGATGTCAGGTTTGAAGTCTATTGCCAGCTTTGTTGTGTGCATCTGGGGCAATTATTTTATCTGTTTCTAAAGTAAGTATGATATTTCCCTACTTAATGGTGCTATTCTGGGGCATTTAATGAAGAGTTTTGAGATCATTCAATATAAAAAGGTCATATTTTACAAATATGAACTAGGAGTGGTTTTTCCATTTACCCACTGTTCTTAAGCTGCTCTGAGTTGAACACCATTAAAAAAAAAACAGTATGAAGACTGCTGCCCCAGAATAGACCTGTGATCCTCATCTCCCAGTGTCTCACCTGTAATGTGATGGACACTGGACATACCAAAGAAAGTGTCTTCTTCGAAAAGCTTTTCTTCTTTTGCAGCCTGCAGTAGAGGAATGAAGTGCTAGTGTTAATGTCCACTATAGGAACTGCAGGTCCTACCATGCCTCATACTGTAGAATTTCACTGGCCTTAGAAGTATTTACTTCTGGCTTTTGACAGTTCTGCTTGTGTTTAACACGTGGGTTTGTGCCCATCCAGCCCTCGAATACTTTTTGGTGGTGGCTATTTGTGGCATTTGCCATTCTCCTAGAGTTAATGCTTCTTGTCCCTGCAAGGTCGGGGGCTGSCAGCAGGACAAGCCGAGATGGAGATTATTGACCGCATCCGGGAAAAACGTGCTTGGGAAGCAGCTCTTCCACCCATGGACAGTCCCTCACACATCGCCAAGAGGTTGAAAATGATGGAGGATATGGAAAGGAAGGAGTGGGCCTATAGAGAACAGGAAATAGATAAGTAGGAGTCCGATTATACTCTTCTATTTCTTTTAATTATTGGCTGAATTGAAAAGGAGCAAGAAGGTTTAGGGGATTGGCTGAAGGGTACAACAAATACCCTGATTTTGGGCAGGAATGTTTTTCTTAAATTTAATGTAAGAGTCTGCTACCACAATACATTTTACCAGTGCTTAACTCAGTTTTTAAAATGAAAGATTGAATATAAGATGTGCACTATTAACTGTTTGTAAGGTAGTCCATTGGTATGTAGTATTTGATGATGACAGCATTGCACAGAACACTCCAGAGTACACTAAATACTACCTAACCTTTTCTTTCATTGCAGGTTGCAGAAGGTTCAGCTGGAAGTCTTTAGGAAGCTGCTGCGGCAGCGAGAGGAGAATCAGAATGAGCTGGATACCATGCGCTTGTACAACCACTGGCAAAATCATCAGAAGGCTAAAGAAGAGAAAATACAAAAGATTCAGCATGACTGTGCATTGAGTAAGTCTGGAAGACAGGGAGAGAGGGGTATGAGACAGTTTTCAGACATGCCATTTCTATTTTCACAAGGTTACAGTCTATTTGGAAGGAAATAGGTTGCATCCACAATATTGATATGTATGGCCAGCATTTGGTCTGTCATGTTTTTATTTTATCTAGCAATAGCTCTCGTGAATTTACAAAGATATGGCTGTTAGTGAGCTATTTGTATGAATATTCTCACATTTGTATTTCCTTTTCAGTGCTCAGGAAGCTGATAGCTAAGAGGAAGAATGTGATGGGAAAGCTGGAGAGACGAGATATCATCAAAGAGTATAATGACTTCTCATCACAAACATATGCTCCTTTGTCTAGAATTGGTTTTTTCCCAGACAACAATTCTGACTGCTATATGCTAAAAAACTTCTATCTTAACACCTTTGCAGGTAAGGTATTTTGGAAGACTTAGTTGTGGGAGATATTTACTTGAGATATTAACAAAATTCAAATTTCTCTCTCCATCACCCCACTACTTAGTCACTGTTTGTATTATAATCCTTATATGTATTATAATCCTTGTATGTATTATAATCTTTGTTCATATTGTAATCTTAGGATTGTGTGAACTGGAAGCATCTATCTACAGTTCTGTCAACCAGCTCAAGACTAAAGCTCCAAAACCTAAATGCACTATCACTAAGACTGGCTTTATTAAAAGGTCAGGAAGGCTAGAGGCAGTCCTGGCACAAGTTCACCAGGTATGAAGCTGCATCCAGCAGCGTGTCAGTTCCTCTTAGATTTGAACTGCTCATAAATGCAATTGGGAAGACGTGAAAGCTCTTTCCCAGTTTCCTGTGCTAAATTGTTATTCCGTAAAACAACTTCAAGGACAGAATGGATCAAACATGCAGACTGTTGTAGGCTTGACCAGTACTGCTCTGATACTCAGTCTATCATTACTCTCACTCCTGCTTTTTTCCCAATGCTATAGAAAACAAGCACAGCTGCTTCTGTCTTCTTACAGATCAGGTATTTGGATTGGAAGACATAATGTCAATTTGAAATTCTCACCATTTTCTCATTCTTATTTCTCCCTTTTATAATACCAAGTGGTAAACCTACTGGCTACCCTGTCAAGCTTCCAATAATTAAAGAAAGCAGATCTGGATTCAGATTCTAAAAATTTTGTATGTTTTTAAAAAAGTACATTTTAAGTACATACTGTAAAAACATCTGCAGCAAAACTTGATTACARTGACCCCACTCATAAAATCAGATCACTGTGGTGGATGCATATTACTCTTGTTCCCTAAGAACAGCATCTGATTTGCAAACACGCTAATAGCATTTTGCATATCTTAATTTATCACAACTGTTCATGCAGATGAGGTGTCCACATATGCAATTAACCACCCAGGAAAGAAGTGCCTCATTTGCATCTGCAATCACAATATTTGTAAATTACTTGTACCTTTAAGTACACTCCTTGTGATGCTGTTAAGAGTTACCTTTATGTAAAATCAGGCATATTCTTGGCTGGCTGCTGTATCCCTGGAAAACAGTGAATCTCATTTGTAAAGCTTGGCTAGTTTCACTTATATATATATATATATGTATAGCTCTTTTGATTTATTGTAATTTAATAATAATTTCAAAGCAGACATTAACCTGCTACTACTAAATTTTAAACTGAAATCTTGTTCTGAAAAATCAATCATATTATGTCAAATTTAAATTCTGCTGGATCTTGCCAAAGATGAAATATTGCATCTCATTATTATCCAGAAAGAAAATTTCCAAAGAAAATCTTAAGTGCTACAGGAATTTTTCAAGAATAAGGACAAAACTCATAGTTTTAAAGACAGAGAAGTATTGAAGGGGGTTGAGTTTGGGTGGGTTTGCATGAAATTCAGTAAGTGATTGTGTAATCTGTATCATAACATGGTTCTCACAGTCAGCAGAATGTTAGTCCAAGCTTTCAGAGCTGAATTCCAATTACAGCAATTGTATTCTGTTTGTTTAAAATACTTCTCATGGTTTGAAAGGCTGTGGTGAAGTGTCTAAACTGTAGCCACAGAGAAGAAGTAGGCCTGAATGCTGGCTGCTCACACAATAATGTCTCTTCGAAGAAAAATGGGTAGACAAAGGAAGATGGAATGCAGAACAAATGTAGACAGTTCTTCACATTTTCGTTCTTAAATCAGTGTAGATCACTTAATCGGCATTGATTTATAGCAACTGAGAGGCTCACATAAGTAATACTCATTTCCCCACCACAAAAAGGCAAAATGCATATTCTTTTAAAATCACAAACTGTCTCCTTTGCAGGCAAAAACGATAAATCTATTATACAAAATTTAACTGCTGTTTTTAGATATACAGAAGTAGACACCACAATGGCTGGATCAGACAAGCAGAAAGTTCTGACACTGTGAAACACCCAGACTGCCTAAGCCACTGTTAGATATAAACAAGCTCTCTGTTCGGAGCAACAAGAAATTACTGCCCTGATTAGCTCTTGAGCTCTGCGGTGCTGCTCCTGGTCACTTCTCCCATCAGAGGCTTTTGCTTCTGAAGTTCGGTGGCTATAGCATGTTGTGGCTATAGCATATTCTGGTTTAGCAAAGCCTTGCTGACAGGTCCACCCCGTAAACTACTGGAGCTGTCAAAAACAGAGCAGCAACGGGTGCAGAAGACTTGGATTAACAGAATTTAGGAGGAATCCTCCCTAAGAGGACAACTCTTTGACCACTTGGAAGAAGCAGTCCCAATTGTGCCAACAAATTCCCATCACACACAGTATGAAGGACGTTTAAAGCAGGCAATTAGGGATCATCCTAGAAGGGGACTGTGTTGCTATTCTATGGGTGAGTAGCTAGACCAGTTTTCTATTCAAAAGCTTTATTTTAGTGCTCTCCTAGCACACTTAATCTGTAAGTTCTCTCCCATAATCCTAGAAATAAAGTGGAATTCTAGAAAATTCAGAGAGTACATGGTGATCTAGCTCTAGAATGAGGTTTTTTTATTTTCTCTGGCTTATCTGGAACCAGGTGACAAATATAGGAGGAATGCTACATTTTGGCTTCAGAAGTAATTAGCTGTAATAAAGGAAGTTGCCAAGGCTTGCTTCTCTGGTCAAACATGAGGAAAGATGGATGAGTTCTCCTCATTATGTTCCTTTTTGTTTTCCATACCGAGGGTATTCCTGAGCTTAAAGCTTGATAGAAGGGATAAGCAATAATCCAAGTAACTACAAAAAGGATCTGTGTCCTCCTAAGAATGAGAACTGCTTCTTTCAGACATGAAACTAAGCCAAAAAGAAGTGATTTTAGAAGCAGACTTTTTGAGGACCATCCTGAGACCTTTTGCACAAGTATTATGTGCACTCAGTAGTCTTTGAATAATTCTCCAAAATAAGAGACCATGGCAGAAACAGGAGTGACCCAAGATTTACAGTAAAAACGACAATCTGTATCTTAAGCCACATCAGTAAAAGGACAAGGAAAGATAGTTCCTAGCCAGCACAGATAATAGTGCTCTAAGGAATGTAAAGTGATATAGACAGCCTTGTATGAAAATCCAAGGCATTAAGGAGATAACACACCGATACAGATAACTACTGTAGGGAATAAATTCAACTAGGCAAGTGCATACACGAAGGAATGGAGGAGGTGCTAGAAGACATCCCAGTGCAGAGCTGTACATGACTTTAGGCAGACCCTCTGACTTCAGAGGTGACTGAAGAGAGGTGAAGTGTCCCATGGTTTCAAAGTGTTGGATCAAGATGAGGTCAGAACAAAAAACCTCTCACCTCAGCATAAAGTACAACTCTCACCACATCTGTTTTCCTTTATCTGGTTGCTGGAAGGAGGTAGAGAAGTACTAGAGAAGTACGGCCAAGAATGTCCATGGAGAAAATCTCTGCCAACTTCAAAAGTGTAGGAAAGCCTGCTTAAGCAGTTATTTCTTCAAGAACAGATCTGCAACACAGTGTTAGTTGGCTCATGCTCAGACAGGCTCTGAGAGCTATTTTGTCAGTCTTGATCAGCCAGGATGCAGCAGCCATGCCGCACTGCTGAGCAGGTTGGCAGTCTGTCCTCGGTGATCTACCTGAAAGGAGGCTGTAGCCAGGTGTGGGTTGGCCTCTTCTCCCAGGCAGCCAGTGACAGGACAAGAGGACACCATCTTAAACTGCATCAGGGGAGGTTTAGATTGGAATTAGGAGGGATTTCTTGACAGAAAAGGTGATTAGACATTGGAATGGGCTGCCCTGGGAGGCCGTGGAGTCACGGTCCCTGGAGGTGTTTAAGGAAAGACTGGATGTGGTACTCAGTGCCATGGTCTGGTTGACAGGGTGGTGTTT
The DNA here is from genome assembly GCA_018881555.1 of Amblyornis subalaris. Lineage (NCBI taxonomy): Eukaryota > Metazoa > Chordata > Aves > Passeriformes > Ptilonorhynchidae > Amblyornis > Amblyornis subalaris. The sequence continues at coordinate 3,371,055 of JACAXG010000058.1, forward strand.
GGTCAAAGGTTGGACTTGATGATCTCAGAGGTCTTTTTAAACCTAATTGACTCTTGGACTCTGTGACCCTGCCTTTGTCATTTGTGAGCTAAAAGGAAGAAGGAGAAACATGACTGTATACTTTGTGCTGTACATGAAAATCAAATATACCTAGGGTCTTGAGGAAAGGAGAGGATCACAGAGGAGATAAGGGACGAATCTAAAGAACTGATTGAATGATTTCTTTGAATGGAGAGTTGTTTCTTAAGCCACTATCCTGCCATCAGTTCTGCTTCTCTCAGAAGCTGGCTGAAAAGCTAAGGTGTATGGTAAAAAGCATGAGTGCCATTTGCTCTTCACTGCATTTGCCAGGAAAATGAAGAGATTAATTGTATTCTTTCACTGTCCAACCAGATCATACCTTGACTCTGAACCTACTGCCTGAATAAAGGAATGTCGTCTATATCAGGAAAATTAGAGTGGAATATATAGTCAGTAATGTTTGGAGTATGTTGTTCAGAAATTGGCACCTTTATCTTTTTAAAGAAAGTATTTTTGCAGGGATTCTTGGGGCCTGATTTCCCTGTTTCCAAAAATCAGAACTTGTTACGGTAGGCAGAACCAGTTAATGCAAAACTGCTATATTTTCTTTTTATTTTCTTATGTTAAACTCTTAGAATAATTGAAAGCATCAGATTAGAGAAAGCAAATGGTAAGCATTTTTTTACTTAGTAAAGACAGCCAAGTAGGCACTAGATTGTGCTGACATGAAAACATAAAACCTTTTCTGGGAACTGCAATATATCTCAAATCTACATTAATAAGGATTCCCTCTTGTCCAAATTTATCATAGATATTTCTGTCTTTAAAAGTTGTTATTTTGGTTATATTTTGTTATTCTGGTTAGTAGGAAACATTTTTGAAGGCCACAGTTTTATTAGGAAAGTTCCTATGAATGCGAGATTGTACTAATAAACATAACAGGCATTGTTTGCAAAAGAACCACAACTACAGCAGCTTTTTCTTCCTGCTTCCCTTGCCCTGCCATGCAAATCTTCTTATAAATCATAGCAAGCACTGTTATAATCTTCATGCCAGGGAACTCTAAGGTCATCACATACAAAACACAGTTCAGAAAATCTCTCAACATTTTTGAGCTATAACCATTTCACATGGCTTAAAAGCAGTTTATAGGCTCTGATTCTTGCTTTATTAACATGGGCCATTTAAGAAGCTTTCAATAATAAAGCATTTTATCCCCTCCGCCTAGAAACCTCTCTCCTTTTCTGGAGCAATTCATTACCCTGACCTGAAAGATCAGATCCTACATGCAAGAAGAGTTTTGTACAATGACTACTGGAGTTTTCGAAACTTAATTAATTTCACGATTAAATTCACTGCAAGTGCCATCAGTTTCCTGTTACTGGAGAGATAAAATCAGCATTCAACTTTTTTCTAAAGTGTTTTTTATTTCCCTCCCTGGTGAAATACTGTATTTGAACATTTGAAAGAGAGAGAGTGAAAAAAGGAAAAGGCACACTTTTCCCTTTCTGGAATATGATCTTTCAATAATAAAGACTACAGATCCAACCCATAGAGTAGTAGGATTATAGTTTTGAAGGAGCTTTAAATTGACATACTCAGCCTAAACAATTGCTGATGACTTCCTAGTAAATACAGTAAAATAACTCCTGCTTCCTTCTTATGTATGATTTTGACGTTCCCATCAGTATCTTCTGAACAACCGGTAGCCTCATCTACTGACCATACTCAGTTTTTCAGTTGATGTGCAGTAAGAAATAGAAGCCACAAGCCTGCAAAGCTTTCCGCTCCCTGTAGTCAGTGTAATCAGCAACAGTCAGTATCTAGAGGACTGGCTTATTATGTTGTTCTATCTAACCATGTTCTGATTAAATTGTGTGTCTTTTGTAGGAACTGCTGGAGAAGAAAAAGGTCAAGAAACCAAAGAAGCCTCTCCCTTTCCCTGAAAAAGTAGAAACCCCAGTTCCTAAGCCACCCACTCTAATCCTGGAAAAACCATCAATTGTAAGTGGGCTGGTTTTAGCACTTTTTTCCCTGTTGATCCTTGATTGTTTCCTACACAGTTCTTAAAGGAATGCCCAAAGAAGGAAAGAAGGGAGCTTTATCTTTTTTGTGTGCATCCATATTAAAAATAGCCGTCATTATTTCTTAAGACTCTCTTAGTGCCTCTTTATTCTATAAAGATACTAACAGCCAAAGAATTGAAAGTATTTTACAATATCTGTTGGCCAAATTCTTAAGTAAACTTTATTTTATAAAGACATAAATTAGCAGACATGTTATTCCCTTGTTCTTTGGGAACCAAAAGGCATCATCATCATTATCTTCATGATTATTAGTATTAGTATTCAGTAGCTTCCAACCTTATGATCTGACAACACTGTCATAATCCAGTGAGGCAATTAAGTTTAGACTTACAGAAGTCAGTGAGACTTTGGCTACTTAACACTGAGCGTGCACTTCATTAATTTGCTGGAGTAAAGCTCTTGTCATCATGCAGGATGCAGTGTTTGATGAGCATGCACCAGTTCACAGATAATGATTCTCCTGCAGAGATTGAAATAGCAGTAATGATGTGTCATGGGGGATGTGATATGCTGTAGGAAAAAATTACTTTTTAAGGGAGCTGCAACTTCTTTTCCTTTCTTAAAGTAACATACTTAAGAACTTGTTGCCCCAGTGGACTGTTTGTCTTCTTACTAACACCATTTTCATGATGTACTAAGAATCAGACACAATTACCATCTAAACTTGTGAATTTAAGAGTCACACAACCATGAAAATGAAGGGAGAAAGTCTTATTAGATTTCTGTTCTATTTCTATTAGTGTTCCTTTGTGCAGTATGATATCTTATGTTTTATACAGTCTATTTTAAGATGACTGAAACAAGAATTTCTTATCTCCTTGGGGAGAGCTTTCCACAGCTTTACCAACTCCTAACCATTAGTTATCGTATTGCAGTGGTGGATCTACACTGTTTAGGTTTACCAATTTGGCAGATTTTAAAGTACTTTGAGCTAACATGTAATCAGAAAAATTTTAATTCTGTCAACATTTGGTTTATTTTCAAGAATATTTATGTGTGAACACATAAAAGATGGAGCTTTCCAGTGAAGCTCCATCTGTAAAATCAGGCCACTTGAGCCACTGAAGAGCAGCACTAACATGTCCTGCCTTGCTGAATCCAAGTAAGGTTTCTCCTACCGGGTGTCTGTGAGGAGCAGTGGAAACAAGGCTCTTCTCTGTTGTTAACGCTTCTCTTCCTGCCATAGGTACATACAAGTACCAACTGCTAAGTGCTTCACACTGGAGCTGAGGATGTTGAAAAGAAACTGTGCCAGAAAAAAGTGGAGAGAATGGAGGCACTACTGCAAGCATCCTCAGCTTCTCTCCCCCAGTCATTTCTAATGGACTTAATAGCCACAACAAGCTCACAGATGATCTCTGAATTCCTTCATTGGTTTATGACTTTCTTCTAGCCTGCTCTAGTTTGCAGCCATCTCCTAGATCCTTCTATATCCTTAATTTTTTTTTTCTTGCAGGGCATGGTAGGCTTTTCATCTCCCCTCATTCTTTCCTGCTGGTCTGTAGCAGGCAGATGGACAAGCTGATGATTACACTTGCTAAGGCATCATTTGCAGCATTCAAAAACAGAAGTACAGAAAAATGCTTCTCATAAAAATTCAAAGCTAATCTTAGTTAATATCACACCAAGCAGTTTGGCTTACCAGTCTGTGTGCCATCACCATTTCCAAAACTCTGTCCTGAAGGGATTTCACACTGTAGCCAGGTGATGTGGTAGAGTTTAGCTGTCTAGGACTGGAAAATCATCCCTTCTTTCCAGAGAAGAAGAATATACCAAATCATAAGTCCTCTGGCTAGTTCTGCTTTTCTTCTCCTGAATGCTGGTTTGGAAAAGGATTGCTTCCTTTTGCGTTTGGAAAATTCAATCTTCAACACCTAAGAAAAAACAGATAACTAAGATCAAGCCCACACAACTTCTCTCATCCCACACTCTTCCCTGTTTTTCCAGCACTTCTTAAATACCACATTTCAATGCAGACCTCATAGGTTCTTTATTAAAAAAACCTTACTTCCAATTTTTAGATTTCTTTCTGTCTTTCCCAGGCACCCAATGGACATTTTTCTTCTGCTGCTGTCAATTCCAGACTAAAAGACCTCTCATCTAGAAAAAAATGCTGCCATCTGTGCTTCCTCTACTTCCTCTATTTAAAATAAGCACTTTTTTTTTACCTTCTGTGGTCATGTTCCCTTTCCCACTATGCTCCATCATTCTTCCAAGCTGATATCAATCACACAATGCTAGGCCAGTAAAGTTCTCAGAAACAAATCACAGTAGACTGTTGTTAATTTTACGTCCAAACTATCACTTTCTGAGTCTGAAATTTACTGAGTTACTCTGATAACGATCACCACTGGAATAAATATCAAAAGAAAAATTGTATATGTTCCCTTTTAATTTAATCCCTTTTTTATGGTTAACAGCTTTCTTGGACCTCCTTCAGTAATAATTCTATCCTCACAGTGTCTTGACCTGTTAAATTAACGTAGCTGATGCTCATTTTGCAACCTTAGATTCAGTCAAGCTACAAATAGTACTTCTAATGCATACAGTAATTTTCTCCATCAACATCTCCTTATCATTAGGTTATCATCTCTAAAGACCCTCTAAAATCTCAGATAGAATCTAATTATACAGCCTTTCTTCCCCATACCTGGTAAAACATCGAAGCATGTGTTATTCTGACTCACCGTCCTTTCCCTAGAAATTAGAAGAATGGTATTCAAAAACAACCAAGAAAAGGCAGGATATGAGTTACACTGTTTAATAGATGGATAATCTACAGAAATCCCAGTCTCCAAAGAAATAATTAATTATTGTGTGGATATCTGTTGTGTTTTGGCAGGAGGAAGAGGAAACAGAGCTGGCAGTGATCTGTCTGCAGAAGTTGCTCCGAGGCAGGGCTATTCAGAACATGGTATTCTGTGTCCCTTTGTTTATGTCAGTGTTCAGAATGGTGGTGGGAATGACTGAAAGGGTATTTGCAATCTTTCTTCCGCAGCACTAATCAGGGGTAATGAGGCTTCTGCAGGATATCCTCCCATGTGTCACCGGAGTCCTTCAAGGCTGAAGTCTGCTCTCCAGCCCAAATTTCTTACAGGAACCTCTAGGTTCCTACACGTCTGTGAGTGTCCCCCTGTTCTTGCCATCCCCTGGGCTCAGCTGTTTAATTAGATGCTTCAGAGCAGAATTACTGAAATGGCAAATTCGAGCCTAGATCTGAGTACATTTTGCCGTGATTATGCCAAGATCCCAGGCACAAGCAACCTCCCACATCCCAGCAGGTCAGCTTGTATTTCATACCATCTTTCCAATTTCCTGTGGTGGTGAGCTGGACCACAGATGAGAGCAACTGAAGCCTACCACCAGGATGTCCAGGACCCATCATTCTGCTTTCAGTACAACAGAAGGGTGTCTATGTAAAAAGTAATTGAGTAGCTATGTCTCGTGGGTTTTATCATATTAAGCAGGTCTATCACTTTTGATCACACCAGTCCAGAAGGTTTTTTTTCATGTCCACAGAGAGTACAATTGATACTCTCTCTTGCAGTAACTGTTTAATGTTCTGAAGCGTTCCCATGTGGGACCCTGACCTGAGCTTTAGCAAACAATGCAATATTGTGAAAGTGGCTTGAGGTGGAATATAGACTTCCCAAGTCTTCTCCAGTTCTGTGGTGATCTGTGAGAAGGATGTTTGAGGCCATTGAAGAACTGTTGACTTTCACAGCATCAAATGTCCCACCATTTTAGGAATCTCCTTCCAGCTACTGCTGGATCAGAAATATATGACTGTTGGAGAATGACATGAGCAGGGTTGAGTGATCTTCTGTTGCTCTTGGAAGTCCTGCTGGAAGAGAGTGGGACTGAAAATAAAACAGTATCAGGGAGGGCTGAGCCATGTAACCCTATAACAGCAGTTTCAGCAACCTCCTCACCAATTTATGGCTTTGAGCTGTTGCTGGGCTCCCTCAAGATGAAGGTCAGAGAACAGCAGATGTTGAAACACTGTGAAGCTTTGACATTGAGGCTGATATAACAGGGTGTGCAGAAAGCTATTACCCTTTCCACTTGACATTGGTGGTGGTGTTCTACATTCCAGTGGTTTGAGTTCTGGATAAAGCCAAACAGAATAATAATGAAAAAAAAAGGTAGAAAGGAATTATCTATACTCCACAGCAGAAGGTCTCAACTTTCATCTTCTATGTGGAAAGGTTTAGGCAAGATTTACCTGACAGCTGTAGTGTTTGCCTAAATTCAATCACAAAGTCGTTGCAGAGAATTAGGTCTTGGTAACAGCTGACCTTGCAACTTGGAGAAAAAGGGTGTGCTCTGCTGGCAAAACCACGTTTGTCTGTATCCTCCGTTTCATATGCTCAGTTGTTTACTTTTGTGTTAAAGATGTTTGAAGGGAAGGAGAAGCGCCTGGATCTGATCCGAGAGCTCCGCACTACTCACGCACTGCAGGAGGATGGACAGCTGCTCTTGAAGGCACAGAAGCAAATGACACTGGCTTTACAGCAACAGCATGACTCACAAATGCACRAGGTTTGCTTGGAGAGATGGGAAGGTTGATTCATAACTCTGTCCTGACCAGACGCTCTGTGCTTGCAGTACCACAACAATTTTGCATTTAATTTCTTTGTGTTTTCTATTATCCACAGCACAGAAAGCACCCCAATAGCAATAATGCTCTCCTAGCACAGGCCAAGCACTGAATGCCTGAGGGGCTAAAATTGCTCTCTCACTGCTGGGGAGGCTCTGGGGAATCTCAGAAACAGACTGAGGCACCCTGACCACAGCTGCTATGCAGACTGTGTTTGCTTTGTTTGCAGACAGAGCACTTATTTATATTTACAGGGCTTTGAACAAACAGCAGTGTCAGATGAACCTCAGTTTTCCCACATTTTAATCCATTTGACTGATACTATGACCTGGCATCACAATACATGCTTGTTACTCACATCTGTCAGATGTTTTACTGAGTGTTTGTTACTGCTCTATCATTTCCCTGTTTCTTTTCTAGCTTGGCAGCCTCTTAGGCTCCTCCTCAGGCATCAAACATCACAAAGGAAGCCAGCTTACTTTGTAAATCCTGCTGGGCTCAAGACTTCTAGAATCTTAGCAGTGGTGTCACATTGTTATACCTGCCACTGTTGTGCAGAGCTGAGAAACTTTGGGCTCCATCCTTTACCACGGATCTTATGAGAGCCAGGAATGCAAATTCCCATCCTGTTTCCTTGCAGGGCCACAACCTTCCAGAGCAAATTGAATAAAAAGGCAGATGCTGGTCTGGAATGGATCATAGAGAAATTTTGTCCAGAGTTCACTACATCTCAGATATACAGTATCTCTCACATTCCTGCAAGTTTTCTTGTGGTTTTTACTGCTAATTTTGTTTCAGTGACCAGCTGTGTGAGGCAATTCTGCAGCTTCCATATTACAATAACAGCATCCACTGGCTGGTTGACCTGGTGGAGATGAAGCCAAACCACTGTTTCGTGCTGGTTGGGCAGCAACAAAATTTCTCCTCATAGAAATTGAATTAGGTGGCTCTGTTTCACCATTTAGTGTTTCTAGATGCTCCTTCATGCACATTGCCCAGGTGTGGAATGCAGGAATACAGAATTTTTCTACTGAGGAATTAAGAGAAAAATAAAAGCCTTAGGCATTAGAAACTTGCAATGCTCCTTTTCTTCTGGAAGCCCAGGTGAGAATGAAGGAGAAAGCAGTTCAAACACCATAATGACATTCATAGAAAAGGAGAGAGAGCAAATGGTAGATGTTGACCTCTGATCTCAGAATTTCCTTTTGGGAGAGCCACTATCTCCCTCTGCTGGTATCGACCTCCTCTACTCTCACTTTTTTTTTTCCCTACTGTCTCTGAAGGTACACAGTCCAAGTTTTCAAACATTTTGAACTTCAAAACTCTCTGGAATGCAGGTGCAGGAATTTTCTATGTGTGTAGCTATTTTAGCAAGTCACTGATGACTCTCAGTTCTGTAGGTTTTGGTGGTCACAGTTTTTTTTTTCAGGTTTTTGACCATTTCAGTAAAAAAGAAATGCTTCCTGCAGAAAGAGGATGGAAACTCCAGATAAAATTGCCAAAGATAAGGAGTTGAACATTTCCAACTTGTATATAACAAAAGTCTAACACAGAAGTGTTCCTGAGTTGTTTCGCTCCATTTCACACCAGTTTTATACACAGCACCTGGAGCAGTGAAGAGGAAGGAGGACTTTAGTTCCATGTTATCCCTCCCTCTGGGGTGGTACGGTTACTGCATCACCATCCTGCGTCTGAAACACCTGTGAGCTAAGTCCTGTCACTGCTAGATGTGTGCAACACTGACAACCCCACTTTTTTTGAAACACTGCCTGAGCAAATGGCACAGCAGTATAAGAAAGCTGATCTGTTATTACTTGTCTGGGATATTTCAGCTCCACTTCGAGTTTTATGTTTAGGTCTATTCCATAATCGCCTGTTAATTTCAACAGAACACAGCATCCCAGCCAGTTCCAGACATTCCCTCCTGCCAAGGCCTGTGGCTTCATAGTCCATACTGGAGATAATGAACTTCCCATAGATCTTGTCCCTTTCTGTAGTGCAATCACACATAACCAACCCATAAAACACAGTGTGCTTGGAACAAGGTGTCACTGGCAAATTAATGGTGAACACCTCAAATCTAGTCTAAACTCTGTCACAGACTTTCTGATTTTCTATTACCTGGAATTCTGAGGTCTCATTTGCACTTCTGCAAATTTAATATAATTACTGTCAATTTGAATTTGTTAGCAATTAGTAACTTGTACAGTGTTAGGTTCAATGCTTAAAGCTGCAGGGACTCACGGTTGCACTGTGCAGACACCAGCCTGTGCATGTAACACGTGAAGAATGCCAAACTCCTGGGGTTGTCCCATGGCTGGTCTGAGTGGATGCTGCAGAGCTGTCTCACATGCCTGTGGTAGTCCTGGGACTTTATGCAATGTTCCTGGGGTTTGTAACACAATTCTTGGCGTTTTTCTTTTAAAAGCTGTCATCGCTGGAAAGAGACTTGGCCACGGTAGAAGGAAGGACACTGGCAAACATACTTGATTTTCTGTCCAAAGAGCTGCTGAGGTTGCAGGAAGAACGGAAGATCCATGCTTTGGTCATGCTGGCTGAGAGGCAGAGGCGGATGCGGGAAGCAGAGGAGAGCGGGCGTCGTCAGCTGGAAGTGAGGCGGCGGCAGGAGGAAGATGAGATTTTCAGACAGGCAAGAGAGGGACACTGGTGGGACTGTAGGCAGTTTGTAGGACCTGCCTCCTTGTGGGAAGGTCCAGATGGATGGGAGCTGCTTCAGCTMTGACTTTGGTGATTAGTTTTAAAATTGAGGGGGAAAGCTTACTTAAGAGAGGGTGATTCCTTCCTAAGAGTCATGCCCATTAAAGTAAGGATGATTGGAATATCCCTGCAGACAGTCCTGTTAGGCCTGTCGTGAATGGATGTAGGTTTCTAAATTTCTACAACAAACTTATGGAGAACAGATGTATCTAGATTATCTTTAGGAATAATGTTTTGTCAGCACTTGGTTTGTCCAGCAGAACTATTAGGTGCTTTCCCAGGAAGGATGCCTTTAAGCAAGGGCTTGGAAAGATTTTGCCCCGGCCCCAAGTGGACTGCAAATAACAAGAGATACAAAATTTATTTTGAAATAATGATAATGGATAAAATAACCTTGAAATTGAGAAAAAAATATTGAAATACCATACTTCATAACTATTCTGTAGTCCTATTCCTATTTCCTAGCTCTTGACTGCATGAAGCATATTTCTCCCAGTTGAAAAGCATGAGTGGGAGTCTAATTGACTAAACCAATAATTTTCAAACTTTGTGGGAGGTGGTTAATACCAAAAGGGTCTGGCACCATGTTTATTTTTTTCTTAATTTTAGCTTCTCCTCTTATCTATTCTGTATTTCTGAGTGGTAAGCAGGTAGGGTCAAGGTGCCATAAACTTATGCCCTGCAGATTAGTAGAAGGAAAACACCCATTTCTAGAATCTCAGCTCTACAACCATTATAAGGAAACCAGTAATTTTATCTTGGTTTTTGACTGGCTTGATGGAACCTTTCCCTTCAGGGTTTGCTTGAGTGAAAGCTGATTTATTTACTGAAGTCAATACCAATGATTATTACTTGGCAGTTCTTGCTCGGGGGACCGTGAGAACTGAGGGAGCAACTGCCATTACATTCACAGGACTAACCTGCTGCACCAGAATTGGATCTGTGGATAGGTTTTCTTCCACCCCTGGTTCTTTCCTGCACTTGTGTCTGTTCAATCAGTTCTCAGAAAGAATTACTAGAAAATAAATTTTTACAGAAAGCATCTCGGAAAACAAATCTCAGGTTGGCCTGCCTGAAACTGAGAGTCTTGTGAAAATCTATTCATGCTTCTCTGGAAATCTCCCACTGTGCTCTTGGCACAGCAATAGGCAGAGGAACAATATCTTGATGTTTTGTTCTAGGTGGTGAACGTGCAGCACAGAACTATTGACACCTACTTGGAAGATGTTATCCTGAGCACCATGGAGAAGACAGCTGAAGAACAAGCCAGGGAAGAGGTTCAGAAAAGGGCTGCAGAAATCAATGACATTGCTTACGAAATGGAGAGTCGGTATGTTGCTAAAGAACACATCAGGAGCTGTTCACAGCAGTTTAGAACCTGCCTGACCGTCTGCATCTGTGGTGGTGTGCATCATCCAACACATGGGAAGGGCAGAGCAATGCTGTTCATGGTCACTTCATTAGTGCTGTATGGGAACCACACTGTTCCTACCTGGTACACACATATAAATCCATCAGAGCCTTATTTCCATAGAGCATGTGCCAGGTTCCCTTTGCAAATCACTTGTGCGATCTGTGAATCACCCTTTTAGATTTCTCCACACCAGTGTGAGGCTGTGACTGAGCTTTAAGTGAATCTGGGAACTGCCTAAAGCAATACCCATTCATGCTGATCTTTTCATTTATTTACACTACTACAGAAAATCCATTTGAAAGAGATCCTAAAAGATACAGCTACACAGCAGCCTTTCATTCCGGGGTGGCTGTTCTTTAAGAAACTGCCAATTTCCATGGAGGTCACTCATATTGATGGCTGCCTGACAAGGCACTTTGAGTAAAGTAAGTTGTTGAGAACACCACAGTCTTGTGTTTGGCTGGGGCATCAGCAGTGAATGCTTTTTAGGACCTGCCAAACCTCCAGTTCAGTTTCTATGCTCTTTTTTTGGAATTGAGCCATAAAAATCCCAATGACACAGTGACTCTCCTATGGTACAGCAGCTGTGTATTTTGTATCTAGATGAATACAAGCAGAATGTTGGAATCGCTGGGGAGAATGAAGCATAGATAATGCATGCAGCCCCTGGGCCAACTGGGAACCCACCAAACACTGGCATGGAAAAGAGCATGGGGGCCAGCCAAGTGCAGAGTCACAAAAGGGAAGAATTTAGCAAACTCAGCAATGGCCCAAAGACTAAATTGACAAAGACTCAAATTCCCAGAGATATCTGTGTGTCTGAGTTTCTAAATACCTTTGAGGATAAAGAACTTAGGGTAATCCTCTTCTTGCTTTCCAGTGCAGTATTGAACACACTTGAAGTGCAGTGCAAAGGGGAATAGTCACACTGTCACCTATTTGTAGGATAAAGAGAAACACAGCTGACAATTACTGCCATGACAATACACTCCCTTGGAAAGAGTGAGAATATTTATGAGGGAGACCTGTGTTTGCAGAGGTGATCTGGAGAGAAAATTAAAATACTGATACCCCTGTGCATCTGTTCTATAGTCGAACTCGCCTACAGTCAGAAGAGATTGTAGCAGAGCTGGTTTATAATTTCCTGATTCCAGAAGCTGAGAAAAGCTCTATGAGAAAAAGAGGTAAGGAGTCCAGTAACTTTATTTTCTTTGTGAACTGGTTCACTCTCCTCATTCTAGCTCCCTGAAAGGAATGATGCAGTGCCAAGAGTTGTCTCGGTTCCATGAGATTCCTTTTTTGCACTCTGCAGGTGCAAAGTTAAGCTCTTTGACCCTTTTTTCACCAATTTCTCATGAGTTTTAGTCTTTTTAAATGGTGACTGGAATTCAGACCTGCTGGAAGATCTGGACTGTGCTTTTGCCAAGAAAGGCTGGATCAGATAATCCTTGAGGTCCCTTCCAAGCTGGTTTTCTATGATGTATTTGGTGTATCTGCAACGATAAAACCGCATGAAAAGAAGCAGCCCATTGCACCTTCAAAAACGAACTGGGAAGAGTCTTTAAGTAGCATGGTTGTGAATTGTGTATTATATGGCAATTTCTGAAAACTAGAAGGCTTTAGCAGGAAGATAAATATATGCCATATATGGAAGGAAGGTTATACACTTTCCTATGCTTCCCTCTCCTCCCAAACTGGTTGAGAGCAAGAAGCAAGTATAAAGTTTTAGGGTTGGCTGTAGTGGCGTAATTTTGTAAGGTGATAATCTTGCAGATATAAAGGATGTTTTTATTTAACAAAAATGGAATGGCATCTGTCAAAATACAGAGGGGGAGACGCTGCAAACCAGTGTTTTACATTAAGCAATGTAATGAATAAATGGCTGTTCCTAACTGGGATGTTTCCAGTGACCAACACAGATGGAAGACTGTGACTAAACCAGTCACCCACAGAAAGTGAGTATGACCTAAGAAAAGCAATTGCATCACAATAGAGCTCGAAGGGTCCTTGCCGCAGTGCACTTCTCTGCCTTGAGAACAAAGGCACTTAGTTCACTGCCTCTTTTATTGCTTTGTGAATGAAAACACAAACCCCGAGTACTCAGTTTGTGGTCATTGAATTGCGCAAACTTTCTTCCTAGTTTGTGTATTTGCCACCAGAACAGTACCTGTTCTGCAGCTGGCAGTTCTGCATGAGCTTAAATCAACTCCCTTCACTTCAGCACTGCTTCTGCCAGCCTTCCAAAGCAGGTGATGTAATTGTAGTCAGTGAAGCCTGCAGCTCAGGCACCAACACACACAGGTTAGCCTGTCTCAGAAAGGAGAACAGAAAGAAGACCTGGAGATGGATTCTGGATATACTGAGAGCATACATCAAGGCTCAAAATATGTTCTAGGCTTAAATGCAGCAGCAGCTAGTGAACAAAGCACCTCAGAAGCACTCCCAAACAACAGAGGGAAAAAATATTCAGAATCTGTGATAGCTGCAGTGGGTTTGCCTGGAAAGCAGAGCTAGACCCAGACAAAAATTAAAGTGGATGCTGGTGAAGTAGAGCAACAGGCAATAAAGTATGAGAGCTCTTTCTAATGTGATCCAATTAAATTTGTCACCACATTCTTGTGACAACAGAAATCAAATGTCAGGAAGAGACCTGGCTCATACTCTTTTCTGCTATTGCTGCATGGGGTGGAGGGGGCTCCAGTCACTTGAGGCAATTGAATCCTACCAGATGTACACTCTGATGAACGCACCCTGCTGTAAACCTCCTGCACAGTGATACTTTCAGAGAAACAGAATCATTAACTATTCCATGTAAATCCAAAGAAAATATTACCAAAGAATGGCATTAGATCTTGTAAACACATTAGTGTGTTGCATATCTGTGGTGGCTTTTAAAGCTTTCCCTGGAGAGCCAAATTATTCATAATGAAACTGTGTTTTAGCAACCTGGCCCATGCTTGAGCATTCACCTTGTAACTATCAGGAAGTGATCTAAAAGCACAGTTGTTTGGCCTGTCAAAGGAGCAAATCCATTTGTAGAACAAAGATTTGAGGGCCTGCAAGTTCAGTCTTTGGCTACACTTTAGGTTCCCCTTAAACACCTCTATTTTGCCATTACCTAGTTTGGGATTTTTTTCCTCCTCATTTAGTTGCATTTTGATGCATAAAAGCAGGGATATCCAATACTGGCTCATCCTGAAACCCCTCTGCACCTCACTTCTGAACCCTGCTTCAATGGAAGTAGAAGTCACTGTGCTGATATGAAAAAACTTGCTTGGAAAAGGACAATCACTCACCAATTTGAGCACGCTGTCTTTTAGATGGAATTCACTGTGGATGGAGGAAGGGACTGCAGCAATACCAGGAGAGTATTCCCAGTATAGTTGATGCAGTTGATGCAAACATGATTGAAGCCAAAATGCCTTGGGTGGAGAAACCTCTCCTGGGAATGAGAGCCGGCTGGTGAAGGTCAGCGTTGCAAATGCAAGTGGGATCCAGTTGCATTCATTGTTGACAAAATGGACCTGGGAGATGGATAAATATAAACAGGATGGGTTGGTAACGCTGAGTGACTGAGACAGGGACAGCAGACCTGTGTGGCAGCCTGCAAGACACCAGTGCTTCAGATTCACTGTTGAAGTGCAGCTCAGCCTTACAACAGACCAAAGCAAGCCTTGGATTTCTGCAGGGAAGTGACAGGATGAGAGGCACTGCTTGTTCCTGCAACATTCCTAACACCCTCCATAAAGCACACAGAGTTTCAATCCCCATGAGTGAAACAAAGAGAGAAAGAGGGAACAAAGAATAGTGAAGAGCAATGAAGAGAACTGTAGGGTGAATGCTTAGGCTTGGGTAATTATTTCCCAAGAGGTGGGTTGGAAAGACATACAAATGACTTTGGATGAAAGGAGGCAATCCTGCAGTAGCTATGGGGAGATGATAAGGTAGGTAGGTGACTCAATGTGTCAGTAGTGTCCTCAAGTCTTACTTTGAACTCAGTAAGAGTTTCTCAGTGTAGGTCAAATCATGGCACAGGAGACTACAGATTTCAGCTGGATTCTTACAGAGGCCTGCTGCAATTAACAGACACTGAAGGAGAAGTTGTTTTAAAGCCTGATAATACATCCTGGGCAGTTGTTCCCAAAGCTGGAAAGGAAAACGCTTTGGCTGTGCTTCCCACTGTGGGGGCCAGTCTTCAAAGTGAAATGCAAAGTTGGTTGCTGCTATTAGGTGGCAGTAGAACGCTTTCAGCCAAAGTTAGAAGGGCATGATTTTTTTTCCTGAGATAGACTTTTCCACAGCTGCAGGATTGCTAAAAGCTATTCCTCCCTTCTCCCCTACAGAGAACACTTTGCTGTACATTTTCAAGTAAAAGCCTTCCCTCTTTTTATGCACAGTGAGGCAGTCCCAAAGAAAACACATCTACGCTGCTCATCGGATCATCCATGGGGGCACAGAGAGGGTCCTGGCTGATCTGGCACAACATCAGGAGGCTTCTGCCCTCAAGATAGAGGGAGATCCTCCTGCTGGGACAGCTGCTGGACCAAGTGCAGCTGACAGCACTCGCCCTGCCACAGTTGCACCCGAGCTGGGACAAGGAATCGTACAGGATTCCACAAGGATCCCACAGCCTCCTAGCGACAGAAGATGAGTGAGGTGAGTTTCCCTTCCCCTCTGTGATTCGAGTTCGGAGCATGGTGAAGGAGAGGGAAGCACATTGTATTTACTTTTTCAGGGCACCCAGAATGGAAAATCCTCTCTCCCCCTTGGGCTGTCCCTCCTGCTGCCTGCCAGCAGTGTTGTCCTGGAACCATTCTGTATACATTTTAGTGTGGCAGCTCCCTCCACTCCCTCCCCTACTTGCTTTGGACATCATTAGCTAATTTGCCTCTTCCGATTATTTAGAGAAGCTTGAGTGAGAAAGCGGTGTTAGCATTCCTTGTTTGTTTTCCTGGCACAGACCAATAAAAATCTGCACCTGGGCTTTTGGTGGTATTTCCTTGCATCAATAACATTAAATGAAAAAATTCTTCTTAAGTGGAAAATTCTGAGTTGAGAGCATACACAGACAAGCATGTCCCACTGATTTCCTTAGTGGTATAAGGCTGAGTGGCTTCCTGCATTAGCACTGCTATTAATAAAGCACTGGAGTTGAATAAAACCAGTCAGATTCCGTATCATCTTTTCACATCATTAGTCCTTGCACAAAGAAAAGGTGCCCTTGACCTCAGCAGAGTGGTTTCTGACAACCAGGCACAATCCAGATGATAGCAGAATGACATGGGCATGGCGGGGCTGATGTTTTTGCCGGAGATGTTACTCTTTGGACTGACCTCTTCTTGCTTCTTATCACTGCAAAGGAGATCAATTCTGGAAAGAATCTTACTTTTCTTAGAACAGTGTTAGTCACTCTGGCTTTCCAGTTTTGGAGTCTTCACACAAAGGATGCTGGCTTTGCTGTGTGCTGGCTTTGCTGTGTTTGCAGGCACGGGGTTCCTCCAGCTCCAGATGTCGGGAAGCAGCGGGCTCAGACAGGTGCAGTGCATCTGTCAGAGAGCTCAAGGTTTGCTCAGCTCTCCAGTACTCACCTGCCAAAATTCCCAAGATCTGTGGCCTTAGCACATGAAAGGTGCATTTACACCAATCACTACGGCAGGCACAGCCACCCCACCACACCCAAAATGCTCTTTCATTGATGGCTGCACCTTACACAGCAAACAGCAGTATTAGCGCTCAGTGCTAATGTGGTAATCTCTCCCTGCTTCCATCATTTCTCCCTGATGGATCACCTGTTCCTTGGACTGGGTCTGTAAAGCTGTGGTGTGGTCCAGCTAATCCCAACCATAGCACTGCTCCTACAAAACGCAAACCAGCAGCTGGTCAAAAATTCGTGCTCATTAATGCATTGCTGTAAGAATTTTGTGTCAGGTTTTTGTTTTGTGGATTGGGCTGGGGCAGGATACAGGGAAAGGAATGACAGGGAGGGGAGAGAGAGAGGAGAAAAGAGTCTGAATAGCCCTGTATTCCACTGGGCTGTAAATAACAGCTGGAGAGAGGAAACAGCTGCCCCAAACCACTGCYGGTCTCCAAGTCGCTGAACCAGGGGCACCAGGGGACTGGTGGGGTCAGGCAGCTTCTGTAAATGCTGCAGCTTCTGGCAGGAGTCAGAGATGGGTGACAAGTTTTGGTTAGGACTCTGTGAAGATGATCCCATTAGGGACTGGGGATTTGGGGCAATTCTCATGGTATTTGTAGCTAGTCAAAGGGGAAGGTAAAAGGGAAGGTTGCAAATGCAAAAATATAGAACAGAACACTCTCCAGAGTGTGGGAGGAGAAGCTGTGCAGGGATCGGCTCTGTAGCCTCAGGCCACCTTGGACAAATTTAGTCTGGTTAAAAGAAGGGGGGATAACATGAATCACAAGATCCAATGTAATAGGAGAGACATGGAAAACTTGATGCAGCAGAATAGTAGAACAGGAAGACCAATCCATTGAGGCATTTACTGTATTTCTGAAGATGGTCTGTCAAAATCAACATTTTTCATGTGGTTCATTGTAAATTTGATGTGGTTTTAGAAAGATAAGTATTCCAACAGGTGTGGGAGTGGACGGAGGTTGCAGCACTTTGGTCCTATAGGGATACAGCTCTGCATGACAATGAGGGGGCAGGGGACTCCAGATGCTGTGCACAGGCTGAGTTATAAATGTCTTGGCTTCTATTATGATTTAAGGGACACCATCAGGGTAAACCCATCTTTTCCACATGACATTGCCTAGCATGTAAACTGAAGGCCATGGCAGGATTCCTGCAGGAAACTCTGCTGTAGAAACTGCTTTCAGTTGTCATGTGGGGATTTTTTTCCAAGCTTTGCAGAATGTACTTTGAGAAAGAAAATGAGCACGGTGAGAGGGAATTGGGATCATAAATCAACAGCATAAGAATGCACCATTCCCTCTCCTGGCAGGAGACAGAACAACTCCGGGGAGGAGCCCGTACCCGAAACAAAACACAGCAGATGCCTCCAGGGCTGCACCAATACAGTGGAAACACAGGGAAAATTCAGTTTGTCCTGCTTTTCTTTCCCCAGCTGCCCACAGGGAGAGAGCCAGCTCCTGTCTCCTGGCAGGTGGGGGAGAGAGGCTGAGCCAAACGGGCCTCTGGGGTCACTGTGCTCTGAGAATGGTGCAAAATTGGTCTCTGCAGTAAATGAATGAATGCAAGTTGTCTCAGGGCTTCCCTGCTGGTGTGGTGTGGGAGGAGGAAATCCTATGGCACTAACTACAGTTCAGCAAAAAGGACTTTATGTCCTTCTTCACTGGACACTTGCTGTATCTGCATTTCTGTCAACAGAAACCCACACCAAACCCACTCTCTCCCATCCCTCCTGCCTCCCTTAAAAGCAACACAACCATCACAAAAGTTGCTGCCACAGACCTGGATGTGGTGCTATTAAAAGAGTTCCTGCCACTTTCTGAGCACTGCTGTTCTCTCTGTCCCTGGTCTCACAAGCACACCGGATTTGCCTGAGCCTTCATTTGGCTCAATTCAGCCCTCACACAATTTTTTTTTTGGGGGTGGGGGGGAGTGGGATTAACCCTATGATTATGGTCCTCACATACCCAAGGATTTCAACAAGGTCCCGTTGCACTATTACTACCTCCCTCCTCCAACATCTATCTCCCTGCTTTCACCAAAATCCTGTTCCTGCAACTTTTCCTATGTTTTTATGGTTGGTGACTCAGTGACTTCCTGGCATCTACCAGCCTCCTCACCACAGTGCCTTCCAGAGTTGGGCCTGGGCTTGGATGAGGAGCTGTTGTTTCGTGTGCCTGCCTTCCACCCCACCAGAGAGGCAGCAATTGGTTTGAAAATCTGCCAAAACTGCCAACTCCCTGAGACAGAATGTGGACACCTGGATTAGTAAATTCAATTTTCCTGGGGCCACCCTGSACTGAGGCCCCCAACTCTCCTCCCAGCTACTGCCTGCAGCAGAACTGGCAAGGAAGGCATCTCAACAGACACTGCTYGCACGAGACAGAAAATCCTAGCAGGCCAGTGGGATGGGTGTACACTGAAACCCACGGAGGAGAGGCAGCTCTCGCTCTCTGCTCTGATCATACCATTCATTCCCTCCCATTCCTCCTTTTCTCCCACACGCTGCATCAACCCCACACACCTTTTCATCCACTTCTGGCTGCAGTCAAGGCCACTTCTCTTGGCCTCTTCCCATGTGCCACATCCCAATCCTTCATGTAGCACTCAGAAGGGATGTCCTATTCCCATTTCCTTCCTGGGCTGCTTACCTGTGTGCACATGTGCTGCCTGGCTCAGCACACCATCCCCAACAGACCTGGGAGCTGTGGCTGCTCCTGCCAACACTCGCTCTTGCAGCTGCCCACTGCTCTACAGCTGGTTGGACCTGCTGCACAGCCTGGTCACATGAGATTTATCACATCCAGTTCCACCAACAGGGAGCTTTCGTGGCAACCTGCACCCTTTCCCCATCCTGGAGCTCCTCAGTCAGTGCTGGGGATGTTGGTTCTTGTCCTGGGGGAGCAGCCAGGAGCATGCAGTGCCCCTGTGGTGCAGATTGCAGTGAGAGAAAGGTGATAGAGACTTAAAAGCTGCATTTGCTGCTCTCTCCTCAGGTTGCTGCAGGATTGATCCTAAGTATCTCCCTTTTGTTTGTTACTGAGCCAGTAATAGCCTCTTGCAAACACCAACAGGTTCCTTACCTGTTAAATTGAAGCCTTTCTGCACCTGCCGAAGTAATTTTTCTGCCTCCAGCCAAATGCAAACCATTTTTTCATTGCTGTGTGGGCCCCAAATCTGTTGTCTCCAGCAGAAACAACTACCATTGATCAACCTCCTCCTAGGCCTGGTGCCATGAAAGAAAAATCTTAAGAGAGGAATGAGGTACAACTGAGATGGTCCAAAGACTCCCCAACTGGGGCGAGTCTTTTCCCTTTTCCCAAGGCTGCTAACATACGACAGCATCCCAAACTACATCAATGATCATCTTGAGTAAAAAGGCTCTCAAAAAACCTGGGTTTTTCCAGTAAGCACCATCTTCCTCCTGAGCACTCCAGCCTGGCAGCCAGTGACAATGAACTGTCCTGTTCTAACTCCTGGCTTCCACCAGATTTTAGAAACTTTGCTTAGGGAAAAAAATACCAACCAAAAGACCCAAACCCCTCCATCTCTCTACCTAGGAATCCATTACATTCTCAATCTCCAGGGCCTGCTACCATACACAGGCTGTGTCTCCTCTGCTGGGACAGGTGCTTGTGCTCTGCCAGGCAGTTCTACCTGGGGACAAGGGTTTGTTTGCCCACAGCCACATTTTCTCACTCTGCAGCAAGAGAGGGGGCTCTGCAGATGGCCCTGGGCTCGGGCAGGCTACCCCACCGCAGCTCTCCTGGTAGAGCACCCAGTCACAAACACCCTGATGCAGCCACTCACAAGCTTCCACAAGGGAGGAGGTTGCTCATTCCCCACTTACCTTGTCCTGGAGGACCCAGCCTTACCTCTGGAGTATGCGAGCAGAGAGAGGTGATGCAGAGAGCAGGGAATCCCTGGAAGAGGCAGCTTTAACTCCACTGACTGTGTGGAAGACCTACCCAAATGCATGCAGACTCAGGGGGCAATAGGATACACCAAGAAAATACCTATGCCAGGGCATCAGGAATTAGCTGGGTGCTCAGCAAGATCCAGGGCTGCATTCCTGCATTGACCAAAGGCAGCTGTTTGCTGTGGAAGTCCAGCTCTCCCTTCCAGCCCCAAGCACTCACCTGTGCTTTCTCCTGCCATGAGCTCCAGCGGGAGTTTGTTTGGGGGACTGGTCTCCGCTCCAAAGCCTYACATTGCGTGACACTCACACCCAGACAGGAGCCTGGCTTTCCTGCTGCGCCCTGTGGGGCATGGACACCCACACACCTTCCTTTCCTACCAGAGCTTGGATCTGGCAGCAGTCAGGTCTGACCCTGCAGCCTTCGTGCAGAACTGGTTTAGCAGAGATGAAGCAGCACTACCTTTGCCAGGAACACCACCCTCCAAGACTAGCAAGGGACAACAGGACAAGGATCCAGCCAAGGCCTTCCCGGAGCCAAGGGAGGGACACAACGGGCAAGGCTGGCTGATGAGGTTGTACCATCTGCTGGGCTCGCTGTCTCCAAGCAACTGGACATGGTGCTTCAGACACAAATTGCAGTGCTTCTCTCGCTCCCCTCCGCAGTCTGCGGCTTGCTTCCCTCCTCCTCCTTTGTGGCTCTTGTTCTTCTCCTGCCGAAAGTGACTTGGACCTTACCACCAGCAGCCCGAAAGCTGCCACCTGCCAGATAACAAATGGTGCCAGTAGCCTTGACACTGACTTCTAATTCCAACGCAGATGGCTGGCAGCTCGCTCCATAAAGACAAAGCACATCAGTGGAGCAGACTTTTGTACCGCATTCAGCTTGGTGCCGCTTTACGCTTGGATTAGCATTTTAAATCATTCCAAGGCGTTGGTGACCGACAGCTAAGTGGATTTGACCCTGGTTTGCAGATGGGTCTCAATAAGTATTTTCTCATAGGGTGACAGAATGATGTTCCCTGGAAGGTTGTGTGGGGAATGGCTTTTGATGCTAAGGTGTTTCATTACATTCTTTAAAGAACTGGGATATAAATACTACGTAAAACTGTAAGAGTCCCTTTGGCAATGCTTGCAGGATTCACAATGGGAGGGAGTGCTGGATAAACTGGACAGCTGCAGCCTCCATGCAGAGGGGTGAATTCAATCCTTCAGGTAAGGAGACAGACAGACACCAGCTGCAAGATGCTCTCTCGTGCCTTCGTTTGACACTGGGGAGGCCCCTGCAAGGAACCTCTGGCTGCTTTTGGTACCCACAGCTTAAAGAGGTTGTTTAAAACAATTGTAGAGAAGATACATTAGAAATATTACAGATGCGAAGGAGCTGAAGATTTCCTTCTGGTCAGCTTAGCAAGAAGTCATGAGGTGTTCGAGTCCTGGTCATTTGGCTCTGACATTCAGAAGAGAGAGCCGAGACTGGAGCTGAGGGTTCCTGTGCAAAGACAGCGCACAGAGAGCCAACATCTCGCATTCCTGGTGAGAGAAGTTCAGAAGAGACGGGAGGCCCCAGTGCATCTAGAGAAGTGCCCAAGGATGACTAAGCACCMCCCCAAATCACCGAGGATTGTGATGAATTCCCCACCAGAGGGCTTTAAATAGATAAACTCACCTAGGGAGGTGCTGTAGTTTAGGCAGCTGCATTTGCAGGTGTAACTGGCAACCCCGAATGCCAGGGCCAGACTGGCCGAGCAGAGCAGCCCAGTCTCAGCAGGAATTGGATGCATCCTGAATCCTGGTGATCTTGCGGGACAGCGGCCGCCGCTCACCGTGTTGCTCCTGGGGCAGCCAGGCTGGGGGTAGCTGCCTGGCCCTGTCACCCTGGAGCAGCAGGGCCTGCACAAAACAAGGCCTGAGCCCTGTCCGGCACCTGCTTTGAGGGGCACAGCTTCAGCACCCACGAGGGGCCAAAACAACTCCCAGACGGCACATTTGGCAATCAGGAGAGGATCGAGGGGATCACGACTCAACACTTACAGTGTGGGCCCATCAAGGGCCTCTTCCCACCCTGCTCTCACTTCTCCGGCAGGGCTCCGGAGCAGAGGCTCCAGCCTGGAGCCCAGCAGAGGCTTCATGGGAACAACCGCGACTTGTGAGACACAAAGAAAGCAAGAGGAGTCTCTTTGCAATATAAATTTGTTTTTATTGAAGCAGCAGTCACATGACCTCGCATCTAGCCTTTAGGATAGCGACAGAATGGATTCGGCCAGGTCAGCCAGCCCAAAAAAGGATTTTTATTTTTTTTTTCTTTTTTCTTTTTGCGCTAATAGACATGTCATGTTTAATACATACATTATCCAGTACCGGAAACCCAACTCAGAGATAGCTACGTGCTGATTTGCTGGAGGAACGGTCCACTGGACGTGGTCTCGACAAACTTTACAGATCACCACCAAATAACATTACTAATGGGATCCAATGATAAAAAAAAAACAACCCAAACAACCATGAGTGCAGGATTCAAAGCCAGCAGTTTACACAGGTTCTTAAGTTTGTATCTATAGGTGGACGGTAAAGGAAGATTGGTTGGTTTCAATTTGAAATATTTATGTCCCAGGGTTCCTCTCTCCATCAAATCAAACGGTATCATAGACAAGCTGGCATCTCTTGAAAAATAGCATGGAATAACACAGCTCATTTAAGAAAACATGCTCATTTCTTGGTTTTTCTTTATTATTACAAAGATTCACGTCCACCTATTCTTGCAGAGTGGAAAGAGGCATGAGGGCGAGGAACAAGGGCTGAAGAAGGGAGAGAGGAGGAGGAAAGAATGGGGCAATTTTTTGAAATAAAGACCACACACTTGATATTTTTTAAATTTCATTTCCAGGCTAACCTACTTTTTATTTAATGCAAATTACAGTACCAGTTAACTATTTCCGAACCGAGTCACACAGAACAAAACGTATTTACAAGGGGAATGGGGCGGGGGAAATAATAAAACATTAAGCATACTTTCCACAAAAAAAGTTTATATTTAAAATGAAAAAAAAAAAAAATCAGTCACAGAGGCATTCAAGTAGTAATAATGTTATACAGGTTTTGCTTTTCCTTTAAATCAAGACAGATTTGCACAAGTGTATGCAATAGTTTGTATACAACCCACAGTCCTTAATATATATATATTTAGATTTCTGTTTTTAAGATGGAAGTGGTCACGCTAATTGGTGTGTACAGGCCCAAGTGATCCATCAGCAACACATTAATGAACGCAAATTTTACAGGCAAGCAAATTATATATATATAAATATATTTTATATATATATATTAAAAATAAATTGAGAAAGACCAACACAAGGAAGCTACTTTTCTCGAGCTAACCCCTTAGGTACTGTTTTCCTTTCCTGTCGTTTTGCCATTATTGCAGTGTTGCAAAACGAAGCCAACTACGACCAGAACCGGCCGAGAGCCCCGTGGAAATCAGCTGCCACCCCAGGGGTACCCGCTGGCAGTCTCCGGAAGGCAGAGCCYGGACCGAATACCCTACTGTGCTTTTCCTCATTGGCTTTTCCTTTTTCTCCGCGGTGGCTGAGGTTCCTAGTACAGGAGTACGAGTCTGACAGGCTGCTTGACTTCTGCTTTTCCAAGTACTGAAAACCGGGGGGAAATTTTAGGTTGCAAGTCACAGGCACCTGCCATTATTTTAGGTAAAGCTTGGCTTTGAAATAAGGGGACAGAGTGTTCAGGGATCTTCTACCAGTCAATTTTCTTTTGCAGGTAATTTTTTTTTTCCCTAGCAAGGTAGATAAGTTTAATAGTAAAGAACACCAGTGTCTTGATCAAGTGTCCACTGGGGGAGACAGACTGCGATCCAGCCCGGCTCAGGGACCCACTACGGCAGGGCTGATGTAAAGGACACATCAAGACCACACTGGGTTAAAAAACAAGCCCGGAAGAGAGTAAAAGAAGAGAGGGACAGCTCTGAGCAGACTGTCACCAACAGCTTGGCATCACTGACCTTCGTGTCACCAGAAAGAAAGTGCAGCCTCTGCTTCACTGGAATGAACACGAGATGCTTCGAAATAAAACAGCAACCTTTGGTTTGGTAAAGAGTTACGTGTTTTCCCATTCAAGACAATCTTATGTGGAATACTAACAAGGTAGTAAAACACAAGCAAACTAGTTTTAGAAACAAGGCCTTCGTGCTGGGCACAAGAAATCAAGAGTCATGTTAAACTTATCTCAAGAAAACAAAAGTGACTTTGGGGAGGGATGTGGGGGAAAAATAGGGAGAAGAAAGGGAACAGAAAGTCCTCTCGGCAGAAAAAACCACYGCAGTCTCCTACAGCGATGCCCCTGCTCCCACCGCAGCCAAATGGCTCCAAGAGCAGCAACTCTGTGGGATGTGGGGATTTCCCTCCCTGGGGGGCCCTTTCCACTCTCCGAGTCCGGCCACTGCTCCCAGCACAGCCGCAGGGAGGGTGGAAAGGCCAAGCCTCCTGGAAGCTGCTGCTGCCCAGGCGGCGCAGGGCCGAGGGGAGAGACAAGCAAAGTCTAAATGAGCTGCTAGGGCAAGGGTCCGAATGAAATCAGCTGCTGCTAGCGGGAGGAGAGGGCAGGGTGGGCAACTTGGAGACTTCCAGAACAAAGCCACGGCTCCAATGAAATAAGTGACGGTGGAGACGGTTTCTTCTCGTTCCGCTACTGATCAGGGTATCACCGAAACCTTACAGCACTCAAGAGTTAGAAAGCGGGGCGGGGAGGGGGGAGCAAAGATGCGGATTTGGGGTGGGAGACATCATTAATAAAGGAGGAGGAGAAAAAAATAAAAGGGAAATAAAATTCAAAAAATCATGGAAGCGAAGGCACTCCAAACTATATAGATACACTATACATCGCTAGAGTTATTGTTACAATAATACAGGCCGGTACCTACTGTACAGAGTTAAAACTATATGGCTTTAAAAAGCTCGTCTACATTTTGTCTGATTATTAAACAGAATCACTGCCCTGAACGGTAACTTTTTGCTCATTAATAACAGTTCCTGGGTCCACATATTTACATACAAAACAATAAAACTCAAAATTCAAAAACAACCAAAACCAATAATGTACAAGCTTGAATTTGGTGAGGAGCTTTGTTTTTTGTTATTTTTCTGTGTTTTTTTTCTTTTTTTTTTTTTCTTATTTACAAAAAAACGTTGTTCAAAGACCTGGATCTAACTTGTATAAAAGAGTGTGTGATCCTGCTCTGATCCTTGAGAACAGAAATAAAACCAGAGGGGCACCCCTGACCCTCCCCCCCACCCAACACACACACGAGACACACACAGACGCTGGCACAGTCACAAAACCAGAGAGAAACGCTCCGAACTCCCCTCCACCAGTCTTAAACAAAAAAATGAAAAAGAAAAGCCACATGTCCTGGCACAAGCAGCAATTTTGCTTCGATATTTTTATTCCTTTTTTTTTTTAAAGACTCGGTAATTTACGGCCTCCAAATAACAGCRTCTGTGGCCAATGCTTCAGCAGTCTTGTCTATACAGCAGATCCATACCCTGCCACTGTCCTACTTTTTGAGTCTCCTGCATGGATTTGGATCACTGGGTCAACCAAGCCCCTTCACTTACCTTTCAGGACACTGACTAGCCGAGCGCATGTGTTAAGACGCTCTTCAGCCCTTTCTACTAAGTTGCAGGTAAGGATTTGGAAAGCCTTCTGTTTCTCAACGTGGGTGTGCTTTCCTTTGCAGCCAGCCAGAACGCAAAAAAGCTTTAAAACCTTTTTTATGTGTGTGTGCCCAACAGCAAATCGCCGAGGGGTATAACATGAGGGTTTATCGGTTTCACGGTAGGTGGTCACTCACCTCTTCAATCAGCTCCTGCCTCCCAAACCTGCCGCGTGCCAGGCAGGAGGGAGAGAACAGAGCTTTTATCAATTCCAGGGCTGCTAAGAGACAGTTTCCAAAAAATCCCACATCGACAGCGTAAAAGGTACAAGAAGAAACACACCGAGCTCATGACCAAGCCCCTGCCGCCCCTACGGCGGCCGAGCTTCCCAAGCCGCTACTGCCGGTTCCCCCCGGGCCACACGAAGACTCCGCGTGTTCCCGAAAAGCAACTGCTTGCCTTAGAGATCCACAGGTCGAGGAACAGCTCGGTAAGCACCAAAGGCGACTACAGTTTCTCTGAAGGAGGATAAGGCTGGAGTGGACACCAACCGCAAGCCTACAACAAGATCAGGTCTCCGAAAGTCTCGTTTCTGTGCCGGGGCTGCATCCGGCTGCTCACCTGACCCTTTCGCAAGGAATATTGCTTTGACTTCAGGAAGAGAGACGTGGATGCTCGCACCACACGCCGTCGCAGGGAGGAAACCTGGACCCTGAACTGATGGACTAGAACAAGCATTCACCTCACGCTTCAGTCAGACTGATTCGAGATCGTAGACAAAATAAAAAAAGCAGTATTGTATCTATGTATACATGTATATATTTATATAATATATATACACACACACTCATATAGAGCCAGCTTGCCTACAAGTCAGCAGGTACAAATTACTGTCAAGAGCATTCGGATGTGTATTTTAATATTCTACCGATGTAAAAACAGAATGGCGACGTGGCAACACACATCAATAAATAGAGATCAAAAGAAAAAAAAAAAGCAAGAGGTTAAAAAAGATGAAATTAAATACAGATTCTAGCTGTGGATTTAAAATCAGAACTATCGGAGAATATGGCATCCTGCAAGTTAAAACTGCAGTTAAAAAACAAGTATTACAAAATAAACCAGTAGCCTGTTACAGTTCACATTATAAACCCTGGTGTCCTTTTCCTGTACGCACCTTAGGAAAGGGAAGCCTGTTCAAATCAAGAGCCAAGGAGGGGTGGGGAGAGAAAAAACCCAACCAAACATGCTTTCACAGTGGCCACTTTCCAAAAAGTCCCTTAACATCCATCCACTAGCTGGGCCCCCGCCCCTGCCGAGGATTTTGTTCGTCCGCTCTTCTCTGCTGAAGCTGGGAGCCGGCCCGAGACACGGGAAGCAGGAGCTCCGGCTGGACAAAGGGGATGCTTCGGCAGAGCCAACCGCTGCTGTTCGTGCATGTGTGTGTATTATATTATATATCACCCACTTGGGCAAGACTTTTGCCACATGAAGCTGCAGATTTCTTCATCACTAGCACTGATTTTTAAAATGAAAGGCTTCCGCTGCCGGTTCAAGCCTTATATCCACGGCAAACCCCCCCTCCCACCCCATGGCAACCAATTTTCCTACCACGTCGCCTGCTCCCTGTGCCAAGCCAGGGCAGTTCTTCAGATAACCTGGGATATGGATTTGCTGACAAGAAACGCTGAGCTCTGTTGAATGACCCCTGCTAAGCTCCCGACCAAATTCAAGCTGTGCACTACATCAAAGTCCGAAACTTCACTTAAAAAGAAAATAAAAAAAGAGGGTAAAAAAAAAAAAAGAACTTCAGCAGAGAATGAGGTTTGGGGTTTGTTTGTTTTGTTTTTTTCCTTCTTTCTGTTGTGAGAGGGGGTATGAGGCAAGAGTCCTGGTTCTGCAGTACACAACAGCAAACTTCCAACATGAAGAGATTGTCGAGGGGAGACATTGGTGTGTTGTATTGCTCCGCTTTCCCTCCTCCCCCCACCTAGTCCCCTGCCCCGGACACCCTGCAGAGTGAGAATACAATGAAACTGGTTTGTATTTATAGATATTTTACAAGGTTAAATAAGAACAACAATAATAATAATAATAAAAAATTGAACACTAAAATGAACAGGTTGGTTGGTTTCTTGTTTTGTTGGATTTTTTTTTTCCTCTTTTTAATTTTCTTTCCAAATGTGACCAGTGTTGCTGAGCAAGACTCAAATTACTGGTGATTTTTCCTGTGCAGCTGGCTGCTTGGTACTGGTTCAGGTGGAGTTGGAGGCTGATGCTGTAGCTACACTATTGGTCTGAACTCGTTCTCCTGCGTTAACATCTGCAAACAACAGACGAGAAGGGAAGAGAGAAAAAACAACCAGCATTACCTCCAAAACAGAGACACATTTGAAACAACAGCTATGACATTCTCCACACAGGGAAACCCAGAACTCCCACCAAAATGGTGTTCGTTAGGATGCTGTCCTGACTTCAGGGGGCGCAGATGGAATAATCCAAACTGGGGAGAGGGGGAAGATGGTCTTTCAGCAGAACAAAGGCAACTGGAGGGCTGAAGGCTGCAGGCTGGGCTCCAGCAGATTTTGCAGTACACAACCTGTGTTACATTCCCGTAACTCAAACTCCATGACAAGGCACACTGGCACGGCCAAAGCCAACAGGTTGAGTGTCTGTGGTCACCACAAAGTTTCACRCTGGTGCTGAGGTTTCATAGTTTTAGTCCTTCGTATAACAAATCTGCCTGTGAGTTGTGTGAATGAGCACAGACAACGAACGTGACAAGCCCACTTCCCTGGCAGAAACAGCTGCTGTGCTAATGTGCAATTCATGCCCTTGTTGCCTCAGAAAGAGTCTTTCAAGTCTATCCCTTTACTCTATGTTGCTCAACCCAAGTTGGATCTGCCACCCTGTGAACTGCTGAAGCAGATTAACATCAAGGCCTGAAGCCAGTAAAGAGGTTTATGCAAGCACATGATATTGTTAGAGGATCGGATCTCGGATGCAGCAGGTGTCTCCACCACCTTCTCTCTTCTCAGGGAGGGACAGGGCTTCACAGAAGGACAAGTCACAGGATCAAGGGTATGTGTCAAAGTGCATTCCAAGAAAACAGAGGGTTTGCAAAGAAATACCGAAAGGAAATTAATTGTAACTTGTGTTTTCATAGGCCACATGCATCAGGTGTTTTCTCTAAAAAAAATATTCTTAGCATTAGAAGAGCTGGTAGGGGCAAAAAATGCACCAATTTCACCTGGAACCATTCTATGTAGGATCTAATTAGCCAAGTCACAAAAAGATAAGTGGGTGAACATCTAAACGCATAAAATATAGGATGGGAAAAAGATATTAAATGAGGTTTTTCTCCAAGAGACCATCATGCATTTCATCCACCTAATGTAAGTAAGATTAACTGCAAAGTTGTTGATACTGCAACAGGAAAAACCATCAGAAAGACTTATTATCTCGGTACGGAAGAGGGCAGACTGGGCAAACAGTGTACTTGAAAAGACACATGGAAGGGGTTTATAAAAAGAAAGAACAGGTTTACTGACCTCAGGCTGAAGGGCTGTGTGACTAGCAGGAGTGTTAGACATGACAAAATAGACCTGGTGGGCGGTGGGTGTGCAGTGACATTTCTCCATCACGGAGGAGCTCGCGAGGCAACGCGGCCGGGCAATGCCCTATGGACACCTGTTAACAAAAGCCCTCCTCTTCTGCCACACTGACCTGACCACAGCTGGAGTGCAGCCACGAACAATGACAATGAAATGAATCACAAACTGGTTTGGGTTGGGAGGGACCTTAAAGAACATCCAGTTTCAACTTCTCTGCAATGGGCAGGGTCACCTTCCACAAGACGAGGTTGCTCAAAGCCCCATCCAACCTGGCCTTGAACACTTCCAGGGATGGGGCACCCACAACTTCTCTGGGCAACCTGTGCCAGTGCCTCACCACTCTCACAGTAAAGAATTTCTTCCTAATATCTAACCCAAACCTAGCCCATTTCAGTGTGAACCCATTTCCCCTTGCCCTACCACTACATGCCCTTGCAAGAAGTCCCTCTCTGGCTCTCCTGTAGGTCCCTTTTAGGTCCTGGAATGTTGTCGACTCATGCCCAACCTCTCATCAACCAACAGCCCCAAATCCTCCTCCTCAGTGCTGCTCTCAATCCATTCTCTGTCCAGTCTGTATTTACGCCTGGAGTTGCCCTAACCCAGGGGCAGAACGCTGCTCTTGGCACTGTTGAACGTGATGAGTTTCACACAAGCGACCTTCTCAAGCCTGCCAAGGTCCCTCTGGATGCCATCCCTTCCCTCCAGCGTGTCAACCACACCACACATRCGAGCTCGAAATGGGCAACACTTGCTGAGTCACAAATTAAGTAACATAGACAACAGCGACAAAAATAGGAAATCAAACAATCAGCAGCATCCAGAAACACAACGGACAAGTGGGAAGACAGGGTGATGCCTATTTGAAAAAGAAATGCTGCAAGGAGTGTGTGGGAAGAAAGACAAATCATCCTGTGGGCAGAGGATGCCAGATGACTGCTCTGGGAGTTTCTCATTCCCTTTCATCTCACCCCAAATTAATTGCATCCCTTCCCTCATGAAGGAATGGCCACCAT
Source organism: Amblyornis subalaris (assembly GCA_018881555.1). Taxonomy (NCBI): domain Eukaryota; kingdom Metazoa; phylum Chordata; class Aves; order Passeriformes; family Ptilonorhynchidae; genus Amblyornis; species Amblyornis subalaris. The sequence goes on from JACAXG010000058.1 coordinate 3,401,757, forward strand.
GATAAAAAAAAAGCTCATGTAATGAAAACACCAAGACAGCATGATGACAGTATCAGTGTTATGTGGGAAGCTGGCCTTGCAGGAGAGAGACGCCCTCCTACATGGGGAATTTCCCCAAAAGAGCAATTCCCAAATCCCACATGTATGCAGACCAGTGATGACCACAGAAATCAAAAGTGACCCACTCAGCCAGCTAATAGTTTCCACACTTTAAACTCTCACTGTGCCTGTTCTAGATTAATTTTCAAGTATGGATAAACTCCAGTTAATGCAACATCTGCTGGCAGTGCCTGATGTGAGCAGTCCAGCTGGAGTCTATACTGTTGCCAGAGGATTTCTCTGTATGTGTACAAAAAGTGCTTGTATTTCATTTGCTGAAATGAAATGTGTCTTTTGATCTCCATTTCCTGAAGACAGCAGAGGCTGAAATCATTATCATTACGTTGCTACTGCACAGAGATAAAGAAAAAAAGAGGAGGGGGTGGAGCTACTTCATGTAACATATGCTCCTTTTCTATCATTGCTGTAACAGGGGAGTTCCTGAGAAATATATATATGCCACATGCTAAAAGAAAACAAATCAGATGATGCAGGCCAAGACCATTTTCATGGGGCTTTCTACAACAACATGTAGAACTCCCCTCAGGCTGGGACAGAGCGCAGAGCAAGCTCAAGGCTGCACTGGCTCCCAACCTGCAAGAAAATGCAGTATTTTGACATTTCAGCTCATTTGTTGACTCTGCATTGACAGGACGTTTGAGGAACAAAGAGGGGCTTGTTGCAGCGACTCTTTGCTGAAGCACCAGAAAAAGAGCACAACTGGAGTACAAGGTTCTCTGAACATTCACTTCTCACCATGAGAAATCAGTATTTGGGCATAAGAGGAGGAAATTTAGGCCTTCAGCAATGATGATAGGAGACATCTGCTTTGCAAAGCCCTGCTGGGGAGCACAGCTAGGAGCTGGCACACAGCTTCATGGCACGGGAAAGATGAGTGTGCGGCAGACTCGAGGTCAGTTCAGCCTCTTTGTCCTAAACCACTGCGTGGCACCTCAGCCCATGCAGGCAAAGAAGCATCAGCTACTTCCCTTTCAAACAGAGGGCAAAAGCATCTCTCATCACTGTAGAGAACTTCCTTCAATTCAGCTTTTCCCTCTAAGGAATGCCTCAGCTTTCTTGGAGGGTACATGACACTCCTTACAAACCTCCTGAAAGGGGAAGACAGGGCTGCAGTTCAGAGAGGGACAGAGCTGCCAGCTCAGTCTGAGAAAGCCCATTAGCACTGCTGACAGCATTAGCTGGGTGGATTTGTAATGCTGACAGGCTGTGCTGCTCATCTGCAAAGATACAGCAACAAAGCTACCACCAGCCTGGGAATCCTCACAGGACAGCTGAGGAGACAAGCGGAAGAAGCAGGAAAGCCTGGTTTCCCTGTTGTGCCTGCCTGTGGAGGTAGAAATCCAGGCTCTGAGCAAAACCGGAAAAATGTGCAAGTTCTACTTCTCTGTCATGGACTCATCCCTGTTCCGAGCTTGTAGAAGCCTCAGCGAATTGCTTGCCTGTCTTCTCCTGGTCAAGGAATTAAAGTTTTCCAAAATTTCTTCCCTGGGAATACCAGAAATGCACTAAATCTTGTTTTATGGAGCGCTGTGGTCTTTTTCAACTACAACACACTGGCAGGTAACACCAGCTCTAATCTGTTTTGTTGCTGAAAGTTCAGGCACACCATTGCATTTGGGATTACACAGGATCAACACAGCGGGATGCCTAAGACGATGACCCGAGAATCCCTGCTGGCACAACTTCCCTGCAGATGGCAATTACGCTCTTCCCATCTTAATGCTGACTAAGAGAGGTAACTACTGCTGCTGGCTGATCCAGGAAGAAAAACATGCAGTCACGCAAGCAGATATGCATTCAGCTTGGTGTGCATGCTCCCCTCTCAGATGCTGTGGCTGCACAGCTATGAAACCATCCTCCTCTTCCTTCTGCAGCTACATCAAGGCAGCATCCCCAGGAATACCACTACATTGGCATTTTTAATCAATGGCCAATATAATTCACAGAAAGCTAGCATATCATTCCAAGCAGGGGCCAATAAATCTCACGTTTCTTTTCCTCCACTTTGCTTTACACATGCCATTAATGTCAGAGAATTTCTCATAAATGTTTAGGAGAATTTACTAATGCCAGTGCTGCAAGGCTACATACTCCCACTGCAAAGCCAGATTCCATTAGTACAGCGAGTCCAGCTTTATGCCTTAAAAGAAGAGGAAATCTACAACAAATGTGTTTTTTTAACACTTCTTGCTAGACAGAGGCACAAGTTACACACTAATAATGTGAATGAATTACAGTTGCATATGATTTGCTCTTCCCTTTATTGCTTTGAGAGCTACATTTTGCTGCATCATCGCCACTCAAAACACCAGTTTCTGAACTTGTGCTGCTTAGTCACACATGCAAACATTTTGCAGAGAAGTCTCCTGCCTATCAGGATGCCTTGGGTTATGTGGGAGACTTGTTCCCACACTTCTTTAGCAGTAACTGAGGAACTCAACATTTACTGCTCTGGGAGGTGCAGGGGATACAGAGAAAGAAGGGACCCCTTCTATGAAAATCTCTCACTAAGTGTAGCATCAGCATGCAAAGCACAAGAGATTAAAATAGCCTCAACAGGACCTAATCCTAAAAGTCATAACTCTGATGACATTCCCACCACGTGCTGTGAGAAACCCACGTGAGTTTGGGTTTTTGTAGAAACTCAAAGCTGCAAGCTGCCAAATCCTGAACTTAATTTCAGAATTTCTTTCCAGTCTGCAAGGATATTATTTTTGGTTTTGAACTACAAATACAATGTTGTATCCCAACTCAGTGCAGCATTTGCAAACAGAAGCTTTAAAAGCATAGACATCAATAACATGGGGTGGGCTGGGTTTTTTGGCTTTGTTGTTTTGTTTTGGTTTTTTAATATTTCACATTTAGGACTCAGCCTAATGCATCTTCCCCCTGTATGAGCCCTTGAGAAGTGCTGAGTGAAAACAGATTTCTTAAAGGCATTAATTCCTCAAGACTTGTATCTTGGCGAAGAGAACTCCTTAAAATGCATGAAAGGGACATTAAGTGAAACTGTGTTTTTCAGAAAGGCTTAAAATAATTTACCATCCTTGTATTTTGTAGGTTTTTTTAATCACTTTTACTACTTTATCTGTTTTCTCACTTGTTGAGCAACAGATGCACATAAAAGGGAAACAGAGAACATGACTATTTGCAAAATACCACCAAGCGTATGAAACAAACATACTCAATGTAAAAATAGCAATTTTGCTTTCTCCTAAATTCAGAGCACACAAGGTGTACAAGTTGTGTCTTTTATCTACTGCCACTGCAGTTTCAAAGATAAGCCTCATCTTTCAAACCCGGGTGCACCTGTCTGTCCCTGAGTATGAAAATACTCTCTTCACAGCACTGGCTGGACCAAGTGCATCAGATATCAATCAGGTAACTGTACAGCACATCAASCAGCAAATGCTTTCCTGTATGTTTCAGAGCAGCTTTTTAATAAGGCCTTCTCCTTATCAGCTATCCTACACTAAGACAGTGTCCTGCACTGCAAAAAGGATGACGGCCTGTGTCAGATGGGGCTGACATGCACACAGGACATGTGGAAGCACACCCGTTCTGCAGCCTGCCTTTGGTTGCCCAAGCCCCGACAGCTGCTGGAGTGCTGACTCAGGACTGACTCAGAGGAAGAGTGCCGTGTACTGAATCACCTCTGCCACATCCTGCAGCACCTGGGATTTTCCTTGGGAGTCTCCCAGTTGGTATTAACGGGCTTTTAAGCTTTCACTGGAAACAGAATACAATATGGAGCGGCTCAAGGCCAACAGTGAGCTTTTAAAAGGTTTCTSAGAGAAACTTGAGAGCAAGAGGCAAACAAAAAAATCCACTCAATGCTGGCCAAAACCCAAAAGCATCTGCCTTGTGCCTGAAGATGATACAAGCAAACTCACTGAGAAGCAACTGCAACTACTTAGATGAGGCAGTGAGCAGGCTGACTGAACTCCCTACCTAGACTTTTAGATGCCAATGCCTTTAGGGAAAAAATCCTCTCCATTCACACTACACAGGGGCCACATGTACTTAAACTAGCTGTTTCTTGTTTTTCTAGGCATCGCAAACTCATGCACCAAGTCAGTACTAATTTCAGGATGGCTGAGATTTTACCAATCCACACAAGGCTTACTAAAAAACAGGTAAGACAATGATTTTTTTTTTTTACCGGTGAAAGTCTGAGTGAGAAGGACCAACAAACTAAGCAGTCAAATACAGAGTTTGAGTGCCCTGGGTTAGGATTTGGGTTGGTGACCACAGCTAGCACCCAAATGACCACCTACCAAGAGCAAGGTTCAGATGACACTGAAACAAACCCTTCTTCCCTTTTCACTCTGTGGGCCTCAGCAGAAGAAAGGTGCCTGGGAAGGGGGAGCGAGGGTGGGGAGGGAGGCAGCAGTTGCATGTTCTCACCTGAGGCCGCTGTAGCATTTGTAGGGGTTGAAGCAGCTGCTTGGTTCCGGGCATGAGCAGGGATGAGGATCGAAGCCAGAGATGGGTTACTTGACAGTTCTGGAGGGGAGGTGGAACAAACAGAGTTAGCTCATCATCCACGAAGTGCCCCTCATGCAGGATCAGCTCCTAGGGTTTCCCCCTGTAACGGCACCTCAGGTGAAACACAGGCCCTTACAGCCCAAGGTCGCGTTACGTTTTCTTCTTTGCCAACCAGTGAGAGGAAACCACAGCAATATTTGGCAAGGCAGTCTCCAGAGCAAGACTGTCAAAACTACAGGTAGTGGTGCAAGGGAATCACTTCCTAGAGAAAGACAGTGGCTTGGGAGTGAGCAAAGAACCAGCCAAGTCTGTTCCTTGTCAGTGGCCCTTATGCTGTTTCCTTCTGAGCACTGGAAGGATCCCCTTCTTCACAAGCCCACCTGCAATCAGTCTCAGGGAGAAGGCTGATAACAGTGGTGCTGCTTTGGGCACTGGTTCAGCAAGCAAGCAGCTGCAACAGTTGCTCCAAGAGCTTCAGGGATTAGTTCTTTGGCTCACTCAAGCATCATTTTTTCTCAAGGACTCAGGAACCCAAGACCAATCTCTCACAGCAATCTCCTTGATCAAGGCCAAGAAGAGGTAACATATCCTTTAAAAGGACAGGGAAAGGCAAAAGGAAACTGGTCAGCCAGGCAATTTAAATGGACAACAAAATGATGCAGTCATTCCTTCTGAAGACATTAACCAAGGAAAAAAACAGTCATGTCTTTCAGGCTCCAAATCCAATATAGCTTCAGTGTGTATCAGAATGAAAAACAGGCATCTTACAGCCACAACTGTGGGAGGATTAAGGGCAACACATTGCCAACAAATGACAATATTCTGGCACCCTTTCAAAAGAATCTAGTGCCTCTCAGAAAGTGGGACTGAGCCAAGACAAGACAGGTCCTGTTTGTTTCAGAAACAGGAGTGACTGGCTGTCTCCTGAGAAAGCAATATCCGGTAAAAAGGATGTGAACAGTCACCTCATGGAAGGAGACTGATGACTTTTGGAGCTTCAGGAGGTCAACTGGAGGAGAAATGAGAACAGGAGAATAGATGGCTTTTTACGCACAGGCTGTACAGAAATCCAGCCAAATCATGGCATGGGTTCAGTAAGGGGGTTTTGGAGACAGTCTCAAATTATTTGGGTTCATTTTTAAGATGCTGTTGCTTTTCTTTAACGCTAGCTTTCAAATCAGGGCCTAAAGGGAGCAGTAGTCCATTTGGTGATTTTTTTTTTTAGTCAGTTAACTATTACATTAAGTTTCTTTACTCCTGGGAGGGAAAGATGCAGAAGCMTCTTATTACTACACATTTTTAGACTGTGTTTCACCATTTATGAACACAAGCAGGTTGCCACATTACCTGCAACCCATCTAATCTCTCCTGTAATAGTCCGTTCAGGTCTAAGGAGACCTAGATAGTCCTTCTAGAAAGACTCAGTACTCACAGCACTTGTACAAATAGAAAATCCTCAATTCATGTGTGAGTAATTCAGAACTGATATAGTAATAATGTTATGCAGAATTTGTAAATCTCCATTTTAAATGGAAAAATAAACTGAAGAAACATGAATCCTTAAGTGTCAAAGTGGAACACCAGCCATAAACCCATACTTCAATACTATCTCGGGTATTAGCTGCTCTGTGCTAGAAAACGTTGCTCCCTTAGTATTTTTTCCAAATCTGTTTCTCAAATCTGTTGTTACTAGGAATCTACTCTTTACCTTCCTCTTTTGAAAGTTTGTATCATCCCTGCATTATTCTCTGCTCACCACTCCGAACAATACTGGGCTGTGATCTGAGCAGAAGCAGAGCTAAAATCACAAGGGAATCAAACRACACTTGCTACTTTCCTGTGCTACACGGTGCCTCGAGGGTGCAGCTGTAGACTGTCAGTGTTGCTGTAGCCAAAGAACCAGTTGATCAAACAGAACAAAACCATTGCAAGGGCATTTGGACCCCATTCTCATTCCTCCCTCATCTAATGTTGTCAGAGCACCTTTTGTATTATGGCAGTAATACTGATTTTTTGTTGTGTTTCATGCAAGTGCAACCATTTCTCTGAAGCTACCTTAAAGAACTTTCACAGAGACTAGAAGCCTGACCTTGTTCCCTTCTCAACCCCCACATTATCCTTCTTGGTATGAAGTTTCTTAAATTCAGCATGCTCTGAATGTCTTGACAATTAAGGGGAGCACGTCAATTCAGACAAGATATAAACAAAGTAAACTGAGCTCTTTTGGCTGAGGTTTAATAGCAGCTTTGCTTGAGAACTTGTTTGAATTTTTGTTATAATGTGTTTTTGCACCAATCCCATCTGTAAGGATGAGACATGGCTATACTGAGGAGAAAGCTTGACCTGTGGTTATCTGCAGTCTAGGAAATACTGAGAATCTCTGTCCTTAGTGGTTTCCCACACAGTATTTGGACAGGGTCTTCAACTGTAGCCTGGTTAAACCAAACTCAAGGTTGGGTTAATTACAACCAATACTGCTGCAAGAAGGTATTGTGGCCAAGGCAACCCAGACAAAGTTTTCAATATCATGATGTGAACAGAGCAGCYATCACAATTCATTTATGAGACCCAACCCCCCTTCACAGCAGCTGAGAGAACACCTTTGGCTTTCTGTTGATCAAATCATACCATTTGCAACTAGTTAACGTCTCCAATAAGGAGCGGGAATGAAAATGTCCAGTTTTACTAGAACACCAGATCATCTTCATTCTCCAAACACAAGAAAATGCCTGGTGCTGGCAAACAGTGCGGTACTCTTTTTCAGTATCGTTTCATTGATGTGTCGACTCGACACTCCCAAGAATTCCTTGGAAAAATTAGTCTTGTATCACATTTTCTTTGTAACAATAACAAACTTTCMAATATATATATACATAAATATATATATCTCTCCAAAGAAAAAAATTTTTAAAGGTCACAGGCCAGGGTCATGAAAAGTATAAACAAACAAAAAACCCCAAGGCCCCTCCCCCCCCTTCAGTAAAAAAGTAATTTATCATCGAGAAGCATGATAACCATTCCTAAGCACTGAATCACAAAAGAATTTTACAGTCTTTAATAGCCAACATGGAGTGACGTTAACTTTTGTGACCCAGCATAATTGCTGACAAGTACTTTAGGAAATGGCAGTCATTTCACAGATTGTTCAAAAATTTGGCTTCCAAGAGAAAAATTGCTTCCTATCTTGCAAGTCTTAAAGTCTAACTGAACTGCAGCTCTGTGGCTAGTGGAGATACTTCCTTGGCCAAAATAACTTTTTCAAAACCCAATTAGCATATAATATTTGTTTAAATTGAGAGACACTTACAGGCAAGACATTATGAATGACCAGATAATGTTCTCTTTGACAGATCTCATCTCTACGATAAAGTAAGTACCCACATGCCCCACAGCTACAGCTGGCAGATAAAGACCATGATCTTGATCTTCCGTAGACTTTCACTGTTTTTTTCCTAGACTCTACCTGAGCAGCCTCAGTGCTGAGGTCAGCAGATGTGGCATGATGTTTAATTTCTTTCTGAAAATCAATCCAATGTATTAATAGTCAGATTTATATCATCATTTCTAACAGTTTTGCCTTCAAGCCTTCTGCAGTCAAGTCCTACTTCATGGGTTTCAGGCAATTGGATAAAACCAAATAAAACACTTCTAAAGTTAATATTGCCTGTTAAAAACAAATGCTATTTAAAACAAAATTCTGCCTTTCATTACTTTTTAAATTACCACAGATGACTTAACATGATTCACTATCCAACTTCCAGTGATCTGGTATGTTTCCCATTTGGGATTTCTGCTCTGGACCAGCCAATTTGATGGAACCTTGCACAGTAAAGACCAGAGAACAAGGACTGCATAGTTAGTCACAGGAGGAGCAAAAGCTTCTTGTGTATCTTGAGTTCATAGTCAGGACTGCTGTACATTTATCAACTACAAAGTTCTTAAAATCACTGTACTAAGCAATGTATTTATGTATTTAAAAACAACTCTGGTTATTTTTTTGAGTTTGGCTGGTCACCTGCAACTGATCTTATTTGGAAACGCATTAATGACCAGCCTGTGTCCTGCCTTCCCTTCACAGACTGTAAAACTGGCACCTGTTGATGACAGAAACTTGCTTTTTTTATCTTAAGGAAATCACTACACAGGAACTGTTTTCTCTTACCATTCCCAGGAGTCACTGTGCAAGGGAGGGCACATTTGCTCCTTAGGATGGCATAAGAGGAGCTCTAAATTTCCTTGAGCATTAGGGTAGCTTATCCAGCAGCTTCCACACTACCTCAGGGGAACTGGGGACATACATCTGTTTTTCCCCTAAGAATTTTTGAACTGACTCATTATAGAGCTTTCCAACTCTTTTTAAAAACCTTCTTTTCACATAGTAGATAGGCCCAATCATAACATCATCATGAAACAATGAATCAATACTTTCCAAAAGAACAGGGGTGATGCTGTATTAAGATACTGGGATCAAAACGATTTCAGATTGCCTTAGAGGGGCAAAAAAAAGGCAATCCAGGAGTACAAAGAAGRACTTGGGACATAACTACTAAATTTCTAACATGTTGATGCAGGAATCAGCACAGAGGACAGTGACCTGGAAGCACAAGCTATTTACCTGACCACTCTAATGTGTTTATGCTTCAGGAATGTTTTAGTAGATTCAACATATTTACCTTCTGCAAGGCAGCCACTTAAAACAAGTTAAAAGTGTATTTCTAGGCAGCTTAAAATACCACTTTGTACAAATACAAAGCTCTTTTATTTTTTTTAAATATAAGGGCTCCACAAGTTGAAGGAGAGGGCTGCTTCACATTTTGGCAGAGGGGCACAGCGTGCACTAAGGAGTTCGAAAAATGACATTGATGTTAACTGAGCCAAAAGGGTCTTTTAGACTTTCAACAAAAAATGCACACATAACTATTCTTGCTCGAAGGGTGAGAGTTGGCAGCTAATCACTTTAAAGAAAACAACAGGAAAAGCACTCCAAAATTAATTACTAGCATATTTGTATGCCATACTTCGCACATATTCTGTCTTGGCAGGCAAAACTATTCTGGGGGGATATCAGTTTTACATTTCTGACTTCCGTGGAAAAAAATAGATGAATGGTTTTAAAATTTGATACCAGCATGGCTTCAAATAAAAAAGTTAGCTGTCCATCATTTTTACAGTTTCTAAATGACTGAGTCAATGTAATGCCAGATGAACTGTACAGCATATAAAACCTGGACAGTAAAGCATCTGTATTTATCTTGCATCCAGAACCAAAATGGGCAACAACTCTACAAACCTCCCTGCCAAACCTAACACGCATTACTACTTGGCTATGGTGTTTCAGGCACGAAGCAGCAGGATCATCTCCAAATAATAATCTAACCTGCACAGTCCACTAGCTCTGATATTTCACACAAAGTGATCACCCAGGTTGCAGACACTGAACTGCAAACATAACCCTCGTGATGCAATCCAGTAACAACCACCCTCGGTACCTTGGCACAAAAACTAAACTGAAGGCACCAGGCATCTGAAAATCCTGTAACTTCAAGACCCTTTTTTCTCTTTTTATAAAGGCCAGCTGGTTATGCAACTATTCATAAACTTAGGACCGCTCAGAGAATTTTACTTCCGAGGGAGTAACATCAGCATTACAACAAACATCCCAGTACTTGCTACTAAGGAAGGGATCCTTCAACGCTCTCAGGCTACCTTGAGTGGTGAAATTGAAGAGTGCAGGTTTATCTCGCCCATTTGGTAACTTGACGTTTGGGTCCCGTAGTTCATCGAAGAAAGAGTGCGCGCAGGCCTCCAGGGGAGTCAGGCGGGCCGTGGGGGTGTACTCCAGCAGGCGGCTACATAGCGCAATTGCTTCGGGGGGAGTGCGGGGCCGGAAGACCTGCGAGGACAACAAGAACACAAGCAAGGAGAAACAGGTTGTCTGGGGACGTTTCTTTTCTCTTGTCAACCAGAAGCAAGTCAGAGCAATTAAACCTCTCATTGCCCAGCAAGCTGGAACAAACTTGCCGTTTGTGCTAATCAAAGTCCTGCMGTAAGAGTGGGAAAATCCAGTTCCTGGGGTTGAGAAAGGGTTAATTGCAACGCCTTGCACTAGAGTGAAGGTGCAATGCCAGCAAGAGACTTCATGAGAGCGCACTCAGAAAAACAACTTTGAGAATGAAGGGGAAACTCATTCAAAAATCATGATAAACAGACACAGGTGCTACCAGCCATGCATATGGGGTGGAGTGAAGGTGGGGAAGAGGGTTCAAATGAGCAGGATTCACTGAATGTAAAAATACAACAAAGCCCCACTACGGTTTTGGGTTGGGGTTTTTCTGGCTAGCGAAAAAAGTCTTACTAACACGGACTTTTGCAGGCAGGCAGGTCAGATTGTTGCTATGGAGGCTGCTGTTCAGCTTTGGAGAACAACAAGGAAAGCACGGGTGGGGTGCAGGAAATGTCTAGCTCCAATTTGCAAGTTACTCCTTCTGTGACCTTATTCTGGCAAGCTACTCTGGTAAGTTTATTGGGATAATTCCTGCACATTTGGTACTTGTAAGGACAGCTGAAAATCGCGTCAAGAAAAGCAACTATTTCAGTCTAACAGATTTTCACTTTCAGTGATTACAAAAAGCAGTTCTTCACTGCAGCTTTGTTTTAAAGCCCTAAGAATGGTTCTACACACTGCTAATCACACTCCCATCCTCCTTTCTCATTACATCATAAGCAAAATAGGAATTAATCATGTACACGGCCTGGATGGCCTCCTCAAGCTCCTCTTGCTCTGTTGCAGCAATACACAGTCTGGGGAAAAGGGAGTAGGGTGGGTGCTAGTGTTAAGATCTGATGCCAGCATTTTTGGTAAAAACTGATGTAATCCAAAATGCCTTTGCACCAGTGCAGGTGAACTCAAACCACACAGCACCAAGGAGAAAAAAAAAAATAAAAAAAATTCAAAAAAATAAAAATCAGTGCATGACATGCTAGTTAATCACAGAGGAGAAACTTGCACAGGCACTCCTTTAGTAGGTTTTAAACCAGACATATATGCTCTCTTGAATGAGAATCAAACACAAAAGCCAAGTTCTGCAGGGACTGAAATTCTCCCCCCATGGTATCGAGCTGGCTCAGGAGCACCTGGGTTTGCTGCAGTGTGTGCTGTACTAACTAACTTGTGTGGCAAGGAATCCTGACTTGGGAAGTCAAGGAGCCATGTACAGCAAGAACTGACTTTATTCCTACTACCAGGTTATTGCAAAACAGTCCGAAAAAGTTTTTGCCTGAGGCCTATAATGACAAAAAGAAAGGCTTTAGCTTATCACTGCTGGCAGAGAATGTCTACTGACACTGTGTCATCAGTGTAGGGTCACCTGAAGAGGCAGCAGAAGTTGCTTTGTGCCCACTGCCTGTGGAGCTTGGATTGCTGACCACAGTGCACGGTGGATGCAATTATTACTCCCAAGTCACAGCCTGACCAGAACAAAACTCAAGACTGTCTCCAGCTAAAAAAAAAAACCTTGTGGCTTCCCCCCACTCTCCACTACCCCACAGTAAGTAGCGCAAATGAGTATGTCTTGAGGTAAACCCACAGAAGTGAAGTTGTTTTGTATTTAATGTGAGGTAAAACTACTGAGGTCTCCCTCATGAACCTTCACAACATTATTTTAACAGGCTTGATTTATCACAGCTTGAAACTTCAGTACTTCACTCTTAGCTGTGTTTTTCCCCTCAGTACAGCTCACATATCAGCCACTATACAAATTTTAAAAAGAAAACCATTTTATTTTCTTCAGGTAAAGATGACAAGCCCTTATATTGAGCAAATTAGTAGGCAGACAGTCACAAATCTGACATGTAAAAGGAGTACTTGCTTGTCCACTCGAACTGCTCATTTTCAAGTCCTTGAAACCCTACCATGTTTCCTAAACCCTGTTGTGAACTGCTCAGCCTGCGTTTGGATCTGGAATTAGTCACTTGGGGTACGCACTTCCCAAAGTCTGCCCTAACTCCTTCAAACCAGGAAGGGGAAAAAAATTAAAAAATATATATGTACTAGGAGGCCTCACACGGCCTTCTCCTGCAACAAGTGGTGACTAACACATGAAGCAAGTTACAGGTCTATGCCCATCTCATCTCTATCACCTTGTGTTACAACATTCACCTGGCTGCTACCTCAAGGATGCAGTTTGAACTCAATCATTCCACTTCTAGCATTTCTCTCCTTTTTTTTCAAGGCTAGGCCTAGTAATTTGAAAAAATGTTTAAGTACATACCCGTACTCCTGAGGTGAAATGTCCTGTTCCTGACGAGTCCTAAAGATGATAATGCAGTGAAATAATCCAAACAGGGGGAGTCAATCCAAAAGAGAATAGTCCAGCAAGGAAAAATATAGCCAATATTATAAGAAATCCATGGTGTGGGGGACATAGTAAATGTTTATACAATTAGAAACTTTAAACATCAGTCTCCATAGCAGCAAGTCCAACTTCACCACAGTGTATGCCAAAAAATCGATTGTGCAATGGTGAGGCATAGTATAGAAACACTTCTATATGAAATTTATGTTCCAATGCCAGTGCATTTACTAAAAAAATAAAAAAAATTGAAATCAAAACTCTAACTTGAACTAAAAGGGTAATTGAAATTCCCATCATAAAGAATTTTCAGTTCTCGGTCCCGGATATAAACGTCCACGGAACCAAGTGGCCAAATTAGTTTGTCTCCAAACATGCATCCCGCTTGTAAATCTGTCCCAGACACACAGTGTAAACTTTTGGATGGTTTTGGGTTTTTCTGAAAAAAACCCAAACTGCTAGCAATTTATGATTTGTGCTGAAGACAAAGTAAAAATCCAGGATCTGTACTTTAAATTTGGATACTTTCAATTTGTGTGCACTACGAGTACCTCAGGCCGCCGCGGATTATTCTCCATTTTGGATTGACTTCCCCCTCCACTGGATTTTGTTTGCTGGCATTATCTCTTTAGGATTCTTCAGGAACTGGACGTACCACCTCAGGAGTGCGGGTATGGACTGAATTTCGCTCTATTGCGGGTTTATTCCCCCTCATACCCGTCGCACCCGTTACTTAAGAAATTTTTTTCTCCTCAATTTGTCCCCTCCCACCTCCCTTTTGAATAACACCCTAAGAAATAAAAGCAAAACCCTCTACGGTCTTTTGGCTCTTCCCATTCAACAAAGTTCCACCGGGAAAGCTGCCCAATTCACCCACCGAGAACTACACGAGCAGCTGCTGCCCACAGCAATGGCTATACCAGCACTTCCATGCCACGGGGCACCGACGCCAAGGCAATGCTGGACTGATGCCCCGTGGTGGGAAAGAGCAGGAGAATGGGCAGGCAGTGGGACTTGTGAGCCGTGAAGCCCCTCGCACATATGTCTCAGCAGGAGTTCAAAGTCTCTGTAGTTCTCAGTGAGGGAATCAATTTAGTAAATAATCCGCGGATTATTTTTAGTCTGCGGACTAAAATTTAGTGCACGGACTAAAATCCGGCCCATCAGAGCGAAGTCTGTCTCGGTCTAAAATACACTTGGGTGAAAGCAAAAGAAAAAAAAAGGAGGGGGGGGAAAAGAAACGAAAAGGAGAAAGGAAAAAAAAAAAGTAAAAAAAGCTAAGTGCACAAAGTGTTTGGGCAGACTAACATTTAGTATGCAGACTAAATACGGCCCGGCAAAAGGCACAGCAAGTCCACAAACAAAAAAAAAAAAAAAAACCAACCAAAAATAAAACACTGACAGGAACTTTTAAAGCAATCAAATACTACCCCACCGGCGCAGCAATTCATTTTTCTAAAATGAAACAAGACCTTGTGTAAGGCTATTTGTCCACAGGAGGGACCGAAGGCTCAAGTTTTCATTTTAAAAAATGAACCTGTTTTGGAGATAAACAAATGCAAAATAAAGGCTTTACATACAATATTCTTCAAGAAAAATTTGCACTTGAATAACTCAAAACCTCTTGTTTCTGCAAAGCAAATGAATTTCAGGCTGAGACCCAGGTTGCTGGTTGTTGTTTGGGGGTTTTTTTGGATGAGTTACAAAAATCTCTGAATGATCAATGTCAAATGGAAATGCTGACTCATCCAAAGCCACAGCTTTTGGTGCTTTTGTTGGTTTTTCCCTCCCCGTTTCAGATCCCAATAAATCTATACCTCACCAAAAAGCTGAGGGACCAGTGCGAGTTCTTTCTTTGTTCAGGCATGCTGGTGATGCCCAAATACCAACAGACCGTAAGAGCAAGTCAGCAAGGCCTGACACACTCCTCTCTCCTTCTTAAGCAGAACTGCTATCAGTGCAAGTTTTTTCATGTTACTGCCCCTTCACTTTTCTGGAACTACCACCTTCTTCAACATTTCAAAAGCAATTGCCAGGCTTAAATGCCCCTAGTGCACTACACAGCTCTCATCCCCAAGAGACTTCAATTTGGATGAAGTCTTTGTGCACCAGCAGAGCGGTCACATTTTATCTTACTAATTTGAAATAGTTCCTACCAGTGCAGCAGAGTTTATACTCCTTCTGAATTTTATTTTTCTGCATGCATGGAAAGACGAAAAAAAAAGGATGGAAAGCACAGAATTCTCTTATTTCACTTCACTCACATCAGCATTCAGCTCTCAAATAAAACCACATGGGGCAAGAGCTAAGTATTGTTTTAACGGAATGGTTGCTCTGACTTTCAATTCATTGACATTCTTCAAACAAACTTTCCATGCACAACATGAGCTCCGTCGTCTTGGCGTAATTAAGCCCCAAAGCCAAAGCTTCACAATGTGACCCCAAGGTGCTCTTCTAGCCAGTGTGTATTAAAAGACATGATTTCATGCCATCAACCACTGTGCATTCTGCATGCAGATTGTGAATACTGCCTGCATGCTGTGCTCCCTAAGAGAGCAGAGGCTTATGAAAATGACATCTGTTGCTAACGCATCAAGTTTGTGACACCATGGTTAAAAATTTCCTCACCAGCTTCAGACTCACACGCTTTGCCAAGAACCACCCACACCACTGATTCAAGGCTGACAGTCTGTGCACATCCTTTTGGTTTGTAAGCACATTTTTTATTGCACATGAACATTAGGTAAGAGAGAAAGCTCCTCCCTTCAACCAAAAGCTTGTACTGTGTACAAGCTATGTCATCAATGTAGAACACAACCCTCAAATCAACTTTCAAAAAAATGCAATCACACAACACCATGACTATGACCTTACGATATGAAGCAGCATTTTGATCACACAAGTTTAACTCAATAAGGCTTATGAGAAACACGACACATTCACAAACACAAAAGGAGAGGGAAGAGTCACATGCACGACAGCAATGTATGCACTGACACCAAAAACTCCAAAGCTGCATCTGAAGCTCTGCTCCTGGGACTAGACTTGTTTCAAAGGCCTGAGAATTTCAGAATGGTATTTCTGAAATATGCTGTTTGGCTATTTTGAAGTGTGTAAAACTCRCATGATACAAATGAAGGTGAAAAAATGTCCACAAAAGAGGCACTGGTGTTGGGAGTTATTTCAAAATATACATAAGTCCCCAAACTTCTTTCTCTGATTAAATCCCTCTACATTTTTTCTAAAAAGCAGCTTAGAAACAGTACACGCCTTCTTAGTCAAGAATTCCTGTCTGATGGCACTTTGAGGGGGGGGGGGGAATGAAGTAAAGACAGAAGGGTTAAGTGGCTTACAAATGAGCCAACACAGAACTGGGAACAGGACCAGGAACCTGTCTCCAAAGCTACTTCTTGTTGAGACCACACACTTTTTACTGGGCTCCTTCCATTGAGGACCCTGTGGAGACAGAATGAGCTCGCGTTTATTACCCAGTGCATGTGCTCTGCTTCTATCGAGCTCTAAAGGAAAGCAACAAAGCTAAGCAGAACAAAACAGCTCCCCTTCTTCTGAGAGAGAACCCCCAAAAATATACCTCTGGAAGTGCTCTCAGCATCGCTGGGACAGTCACTGTGAACAGCCTAGACAGATGTGCTGCAATGGGATGGCCAAACAGATGGTACATTGCAGAAGACATGTTAAACTTAGCATTTGATTTCCGTAGTTGCACTGATGGAAATCCTTTCTTAATGTTACATTAGTGCTCACTCATTTATTGTTAAGCAGTACTTTCTTTACTGCATACAAATTGGGCAGAGGCAGGGCAATTTACCACCCGTCAAACCTGGCTTCTTTTCTCATGCATTAGATGGAGATAAGAGATTTACACTGTCAAAAATCATTGCTGCTACAAAAGGAGCTGGCAAACATGAACTTGCCAGAAAAACTTTGTTGTTTTTTTTTTTTAAGTTAGTCTCCAGCGGAGCTGTTTTCATTCTTTACTTGGAAAGTCATTACACATCAAGCAAAAAACAGAACTGGACTCTTTAGAAAGAGGTCAGGGCACAATTTCACAACAGGCGTAAATCACATCCAGTTCCTGTTGGAAAATAAGAGTTCTGCCCTTCTGGCCATGCAGGGCTGCCCTGGTYCCTTGTCCCCATTGGCAGTCTAGGCAGAGTGGTCAGCCAGGTAAAGAAAGGTGATCCAAATCCTGAACATTTGTGTTGTTCAAGAGCTTTTTGCTACTATGCAAAGCATAATGCATATCAGGAATATGCAGGTGGGAGGTGGAGAACTGACCCTGCTCCATGGTGAACTTAATGCCAATCATGAAACTGCAACCAAAGAAATGTCTCATCTCCACTGTACCTTTGTTCCTCTGCAAAAGATCAGACCCGAATCTCAGAAAGAAAAGTTTGCATTTTCAGCTTGAATTCAAATACAAGTCCACTTACAAGATTTCTGACTTTCTTTTGTCATCAGTTATAATTAGAAGTGACAAAATGAGCTGTTTATCCATTTCACTGTTTGGTATTCTTCCTTGAATCTACAGTATGAGCAGTCACTTTGGAAGCATTACAAGCAAAACAATCTGCTTAAAAACTAGACAAGAACAAGGAGAGCAAGAGTGGGACAGGATGAAGACATGAAACCAATTCTGGAGGGTGGAAAAATATGCTCATGAGAGAGACCAGACTCTACATCCCAGTCCCAGAGAGTGGGGAAGACAACAGGACTGTCYGCTACAAGCACAGAAATACTTAACATTCAAGGTAAAGTGATTAGTGTGGAAAAACATATACAAAGAATACAGACACACACAAGAGGATATCAAGACTAAAATATGTCACAAGTATTTTATAGTATTAGCAGAAGTTATTTCATAATACAGGCAGAAATATGGATCCAAAAGTCAATATCCAAAGCTACTCTATAACACAACCAACTGTGGTTCTGCACAACTTCAGCTGCAGCAAGAAGTGGCCAACTGCCTTGGAAAAGTGCCAGAAGGGATGAGCTGGAGTCTGAAGTTTCGTCTTAGACACTGTTTTCCTATACTATAACCATTCGGCTTGAAGACACAGACAGAGGTGTACTCTGAATGGTATAAATAATGAAAAACAACCCTAAAAAAAGGAGGAAGTGCTTACAAAGGTGGGAGGGACCCTGGTCTAATCTCCTGCAAATTTATTGTGAAGGCAAAGTGCTGCAGAGAAAAGTCCTCATATTCATCCACAAGAGCACACAGCAGAAGGACAGAGATGCTCAAAACCAATCTAGACACRACAGTTTTTCTCCCCGTCTCTTCCACTGTTAGACAAATGACTCCTGTCTTTTTCCATCTCAATACTGACTTGGAAATTATTATTCAGGCACCAGCTAAGTACAGATTTGAAGATGGTGAATAAAGCCATTCTCTTGAGTACGCTCAAATTTATCTCAGCAAAAGTATATTTAAAAAACGCCTGCACGTTTGAAAAATCTTGCAAGTATCTTCAGAATAGGAGAAACAAAGGCGACCAAACCACAGCACACTGAAGACTCACTGTCCATTTTTAAGAGCTGCCTGCAGTAAAAACTGTTCCCATGTCTATACAATGGAGACAAGGCACAGGTTATGATTAAAGAAAACAGCCTTTGTTGTTACAACTTGTTGTATTGCTCTACCATCAGGAAACATGGGCATATATACATACATATACATGTATCTTTCATTAAACTGACATTATACTGGCAAACATGTGGCACTATCCTTGGGTGGGGAAAAGAAAAAAATCCAAATGAGTAATTTCCACCATGCAGAAAGGGCTTAAACTACATAATTCTATTACATTTACTACAATCTGAATGGATGCAAGAGCAAAGATGGGCTGTCACAGCTGGACATTTTACATATTTCTGGAAATTATCACAGCATGGTCTTTGTTTTTCATTACCCCACGGATCTGAGAACTGAAGGTAGCTTCTGAGTAATGCCAGGATAAAGGCCAGCTGTAATGGGGCCATGGTAAGCAACGCCTAYCTACCACGAGCTTATGAAGAACACCTTTGGACTGTTTGTTGGCTGTCCCACTGTTCCTGCCTCCTTCCAAAAGGGCCAAAAGCTTCAGAGAAATCTAATCACCAAAGCTGAACTTCAACAGCCCTGTGATTTACAATCCTGCACTTGATCCCAGATTTTCTGCTTGGCTTTCCACTCACACAGTTACACGGTATAGATGAAGCTGAGTCAGAAGAAGAGAAACAATTACGAAGATTAGTAGCACAGATCAGACTGCACTTCCAAAAAGAAAGAAGGCTCAAGGAGTTGAGGTGGCTGAAAGACACAGAAGCAAAGATATGGCCTAGTAAAAACAACAGCAGCAAAACCTTCAGAAAGCGTAGTAACTTTTATTTGATGAGCTGGTAGCATGGGAAGAAATGGACCAGTTTTCCAAACCAAGATACACCTAAAGACATGATTTCATGTTTAAAAGCCTATTCTTTTCTGACTCTYATAAGTCAGTCAGATTCACACCGCTGCAAAATACTGGCTCTCTTGTAACAGGATGCTACTTACTCCACAGACCAAGGCAGACAAGCTGCAGGATGCACCTCCACGAATACAAAACGTTCTACACAAAGTGAAAACAAAGGGAAGTTTGGACGAAAAGAACAGCTATGCTACTAAACACACTGGTATTCTGAAAAGGAGCCCCTTGCTAAAGAACCAAAATATCCTGGATACCTCCTTTAGAGGCTGAGGTTGTGGGGGTGGGTGACAGAGGAAAAGAAGAGAGAAGTCCTGTTTCTGAAGAATGGTTTGAGAGACTCCTGGAAAGTTCAGATTCTCTTTTCTTTTGCTAGCCAGGAACATGCTGAACTCCCATCATCACCTGCCTCATACACGTAAACTGGTATAAAAAACACACATGTGCTTGGGCAACACAAAACTATGTTGGAGGCAAGAAAGAGAGGCTTCTGTATGTTTTATAACAAGAGACTCCAGGTCTTAAATTACAAATGTACTTCCATCTCAAATTGTCAACAGATTGAAAAACCAGTCTGAGAGCAGTTTACACTGCAAATTCATACTGTCACTGCGGCATAGAAGAATATTTTTTAGAATGTTAGCTTGACTTCTCTCATAATCTAAGAAAACAGGACCTTGTTAGTCTGAGACCTCTTTCTTCATACTACTACATCACACTGAATATCAATACCGTATTAGGATGATACCAATCCATTTCTAGTGAAAAGTCTAAGATAATCTATGAAGCTAGGCTTCAAATGTCCATACAACTTGTGCTCAAAATTCCAATTTTAGCCTGAAACTTAATGAATCTGAGAAACAATATTCTTTCATGGACTTGTCTGTATTCAAGTCTTGAACAATTTCTCTGTCTCTTTAAAAACCCAGAATATCTTACATTGTACTACAGCACCAGCCACCATTCTTCCTCACCTAGTCAAAAACAGCAAATGTACCAGATCACACCACCACAGCAATACCCAGTAGGAAAGTAACACATCCATGCCTCCCAGAAATGCCTAAGAGAGCAGACCAGGACCAGATACATCTGGCAGCACCACAGAATTTTAGAGGCAACCTACAGATACACCACCTTCCAAAGAAAATTCTTACCATCTACACACACTTTTGCAGACCAAGAAAGTTCCCTGAAAACAAGAGCAAACCATGGACCTTATTTTTGTATAGATTACTGGCCTGGTAACAACCGTTCCAGAATACATAGAAACATGCACTGAGCAGCTCAACTGCATGAAACTAACTCCAAGCAGGACCTACAAACCCCTCAACTTTGACAAATGTTGTATTAAACAGCATCAAACAATGAGGAGAATGCTCGTTTAAGAGCTTATAGCAGGGAGTTACTATATTCTCAGTAGTTTTCCCTCAAACATGCTGAAACTGGCTGCCTGGAAGTTACTTTCACACACACAAAAAAAATCCTTAATTTCTGTCTGCTGAGTCCTCTGGTCATAACTCCTCAACAAAAATAACCACCTTCTATCTGTTGTAATCTTCAGTAATTCTTTAGCTTGTAWGGCAAGGATTTGTGCTTCCGAAGCTGCATCCTAAAGTTCAAGTCCCCTTGGCAGCTACCTGTAGCAGTCTAGGTACATACACAGTTATAAGAAAAAACCCAASCAACCAACAACATCAGCACCTCTTCAGTCATTCCTGTTCTTTCAAAGCCAAAGCTCTGAAGATTTTTTTCTCACAAACTTTTCAATGCTAAGACAGAGAAGCTCCAAGAGAACTGTATATGCACACTGACATGTCATCAGATGTTATACCAATACAACTGGGTAAGAAGAACCAATTCTACATACTACTACTACTACTAAAATCTGTTTTGGCTCAACATGCTCAAAACGTTGAACAGAAAGGATCTTTAGAAGTAATACACTGAGAAGATGAGAAGATAAGCATCATTACCAGCACCATGCTGGGTAATCCATTTTGTTAATTTAGCATTTGTATAAGTACAGATCTCATAAATGAAGTATCATGTAACTCAGTTGTAATAAACTGGTTTAAATGCTGTTCTACACTCAGCTGACATCAGGAAGAGCTGCGTGCAGAATGACTTGAGAATGAGAAGCTATGCTGCAAGCACAACTCTCCAAAACTGATTGTGCCCTAATGGAGAATGCAGATTTGATCTTCTGGCAAGCTCCTCTCAATTCTTCATAATTGACTTAATTTCACTTGTGATCCTTTACAACAACCAAGAAAATATTCCTTATAAATAGAAGGAAGTTTCAGTCTTTTCTTGAAGCTTCCATTTGCCAAAAGATCTCTGTTGTGGTCTAAGAGACCATCAAGTACATACAGATGATTCTTAAGACTATTCAGGCATAAAATGAGTTGCATAGCTAGCTTAGACGCTTAACTCCATGTTCTACATCTTTGTACATCTCTGCACTTCTACTCCACTGCATATTAATTTATCACCCCCCCCCCCCCCCAATCCAAACACCTGCAATGCAGGAATTCAGATGCGACCCTAATATTCAGGGCTACGAGATTTTTGGATTTATTCTTGTAACTTCTACCAGAATGCAATTCAAAACTGAAGGGACCGCTCGCCAGGACTTCATATGCCTTCATTTTTTTCCCTTGTTACCATAAGGTATTAAAAAGCCTTGCTGGATTTACTGACCTCCCATACTATTATACATCACTTAACCAACACACAGAACGTAGCTGATATGGAAATGCAAACCAGAGATTAATGGGGAGAAGGTACACAACTCACTGGAGAATCTATGGCAAAAAAGCGAAGTGTAGCACCTACCCTGGCATATATCTATCAGTTATATGGCCTGTTATCAATTAGCTCTAATTAGTTTATTCAGTGTTTCTACCACCACAGAGCATTTGGTCCAGAAGAGTCTGCCCTGGACATGGGCTCAGCTAAGAATGCAACCCTTCCATGCACAGATATTACTTTTTGGCAGAAGGAAGCCTGAGTGCTGAGATATGATGAAAATACACTGTGACTATATCAGACATTTCTCAAGCAGCAAAAACGAAACGTTAACCACCCAGGCTTCAATTTTTTAAGACTCAGTATTTAACTTATTCCATACCCCAGAGGCTAACTAAATGATTGTTACTCTGTCCAAAGTCAAATATTCATCACTGCTTGATATGTGGAAGACCAATTAATTGTGAAGCAATGTATTTGTTTCATTGCTAGCAGCTTCCTCTTTGATCATGGAGGTTATAATATTGCCTGCATGTACTGCATTGGTGTCTCCTTATGAAAGCTAACAAGAAATCTTAAGAAGTAACTCCAAGAAAGAACACCTCCACTCAACAGCACACCTACAGAAGTACAAATAGAATATTATCTATAAGAGAAGCATTTCAGAAAGTGACTGTCAGCCCTCATCACACTATGTAACAGCATTACAAAAGTGCCACATGTATCACAGGAACACCTTCCTCATTTCTATGTGACTTTTGTGCACATCAATTGATAGCATGACAGTATGTAGCTATATTGCAATCTGTTACCAACACACACCATTGTCAAAAAACAAAACAAAAAACAACCCACCTCCAGGCAACCTCAAAAGCCCCAGACCAATAGCTATTACAGTGCACTGCTTCAGTATCTTCTTCTCCTTAGCTACACAAAAGTTTGCAGGTCCCCAGCTTAGWTAAAGGCACCCAAATCACTGAACAAACTGAACAACTTGAATTTTTACTTTCAGCCCACATCTTTATTATTCAGATCATATAGACTCACCTTAGTCCAGGGATGTGCCTTAATCTGAGGAAATTTGAATTCAGTATAGTTTGGATTCATTTCTCTAATTTGCTCCCTTGTAGGCGTTCCCAGAACCTATACAGGAGAGAGAGAAAAAGGCAAATTGTTTAGATATGTTTCATATAAAATGAAGACTGAAGTATAACCTATCAGACATTGAGACAACTGAAGTCAATCTGTGTAACTAGTAAGTTAGTATACTGTTGAGAGAAAAACAACAAAACTTTTGCTCCCGGAGAGGGAGGTCCCCTCTCTGGGCACCCTGCTCCAGTCTTTGACCACCCTCCACAAAAAAAAAAAAAAAAAAGATTTTTATTCTTCTTCATTTCCTCACACTACAAGGCATTTATACACACTGATGAGACCGCCCTGAGCCTTCTCTACTTCAGACTGAACAGTGGCAGCTCTTGCAACCTCTCCTCATATGACAGATGCTCCAGGCCCTTTATCATCTTTGTGGCCCTCGCTCCATCATCAGTAGTCTCTTGCTGGCAATTCAGTTCATGCTCCAAGCCCAGTGTCAAACATTTAATTATCTTATACAGTTTTTCACAAAATTAAAACATCTTTCTCAAACTTAGCGATATTTCAGTGGGGTACAGAGTTCACTTTAGTTAGATTGTTATAAAACAGTACTACTAAACACATTCAGGGATTGCAGTTCACTGCATATGGCTGATTAAGGATCAGACCAGTACCACAGACTGTATTTCACAAGTCACAAACAGCGGCCCTCTCACAAGCTTAAAAGATCAGCCAGTTACTGCTGAGAGGAGCCATACAGCTTCTCCCGCTCACCCTGCAGTCAAAACTGTGCGGATTTGGGCAGTGCTTCCTCGCCTCAGTATTTTCACATGGAGGACAGACTTAGTTTCAATCCAACCTGGAAGCATCTAAAAGGCATACCACCTCTGGTTTACTTTCACCAAGCTGTATTTCTCATTCCCAGAATCTGCACAATATTATTTATGGATGCAAATGAGTAGCTGTACGAGAAATAACAAACAATCACACATCTCTTTGTAGGGGTGAGTCCATTTTGAAAGGATTTTTGAAATCCCTTGAGGAATAAGCCAGACAATACAGCATTAGTGCTTTCTTTTCAGTTAGCACTAAGTGTAAGAGAGCCATTGTTTTCTAGCTATAAATAAAAATGACAATGTTCAAGAAATCCCGTTGTTTTCTGCTTGGACCCAGTTGCTGGGCATCTTTTTACTCTGCAGAGAGAAGGGGAGATGGCAGAAGGCAGGAGTCATTTCTCTATGTCAGCATGAGCTCAGGCTCATCTTCCTATAGGAAACCTGTAGAGATGCTATTTTGGCCCCATGACAAATCCCTCCACACAGATTAGCGTAATGTTATCACCTCATCTCATCAGACTGCACTGTCACCATCATGCAACAAATGATCACATGATGCTGGCACTCTACCTGACTGCTTGATAAAGAATTATCTGGTTACAAAATTCTGGTATCTGTGTACATTTTCATTCTGTTAGAACAGTGGAAATTACAAAAATGCACTCTAGAAAGTCAGGTGAAGAGGTAAAAGAGCAAGGCAATTCCTGTTGGAGTAATTTGTGCAACAGAGAAACTATCACATCAGGTATTATGAACAAAACTTGGTATCTCTTTGCTATTTAAAGTAAGAGTTGCACAACGCAAATTAAAATCCTACCCACAACGCAACTTTTAAAATAAAGAGCAGCAGTAGAGGAAATAAACCCTGCAACTTTTTCAGACAGTTGCTTCTTGGACAACAAATCTGACTGACAAGTTGGACAAAATGAACAATATGTTTTATAGATCACATTGACTATGAGGATTTAAAACCCACCTAATTCTAAAAGCCAAGGGTTACTCTCAGAGCTGACAGAAGATTCTTCTACGTGTCTCTAAAAACGCTGKTTTTGCTTAGGGGGTAAAAAAAGAGAATGTTTGCAGTATTCCACCCATTTTGCTCAACTTTCAAAGTCAAAAAGAATTGACAGGAAAATGTGCCCTTTCCCTGCTGGTTTTCTGTCTGGCACCCACCAGAGCATCAGCCACCCAGCTGCCAGCCCTGCCAGCATGGTGCTGCTCTCAAAGCTTTGAAGATCATCACTCTCAAAGCTTTCCAGTTCGAAAAGATGAGGGGATTTCACACTCACAAATATTATTTTCATCCCAATTCAGGATAAAAGTAATTTCTAAAACCTTGGAAGTTTTTTTGATTACTTAAATTAACTTCCTGAAAAACGATCAGCAATTTCTATTGCTCTCTCACCATTTCTAAAAGCTAAGTTTTAAGGCCTCCCTAGTATAAACAATACTTTTTTAAAAGTATGTTTACCTYCTTTACCCTTTTCCTCCTAAAAAGTTTCCTTTAATAGCTTTCCTAAGAAGTAGCAAAGAGAAGATTTATTTTTAATATAGCCAAAATTCATCAAACTGGCTCAGTTGCCAAGGCTTCTCAGAACAGGAGCCTACACAGTGCAATTATATTTAAAGACTACCTATAGCATCAGAGAACTCAGATGAGATTAGGCAAGGGCAATTTCATGAAAGAACCCACAGACAATGTCTATTCATACATTTCACTAAAAACACAGCTGTAACTCCAGATCATGGGAGAGGGCAACTCCCAAGCTCAAGCACAGGCATCTAAGCAACAGCACTTAAGGTCTCATGAATGCTTAGAGGAGGAGGTACGGAAGAGGGATCATGGCAGCTGAAAGAAGGGATTGTCTGACCTTTCAGCTACACAGCAGCCTTTGACACATGAAATAACTGTACAAAAGTAAAAGTGACTTATATTAGCTACTCAGTGTATTTACTCTGTTCTCTCGAGATTGTAAAACCAGATTGCGCTTCCAATTTGTACTGAAAGCGGATTAAAGGAAAAAAAACCCCAACCACAAAACACCACACCCCAAAACCCAACCAAAAACAGAAAAGGAAAGTAGATTGGAAGGAAGAACAGAAGTTTTAAAGACACTGTCAAATTCAAATTACAATCCAGAAGAGTGGGATGAATAAAGTGATACATGATAAAATTGTACCAGTACTTGACATATCTTGAAGAGGTCCTGTGGATCTCTCCTCACCCCCCCAACACACCAACACTGTTTGCTATGTGATTTGAAATTGTACCTCACTGATTCACATCAAATTTTCAGTATATTACGAATACCTTCAAGTAACCTTAGTAACAGCAATCACTTAAGCTACTTCAAAAATTGGTCAAACCGCTTCTTTTAAAAAAGAAGCATAAATTACTTTGCACATTTTTGGAAGAATTACACCATGAAACAGCTGCTCCTGCTATATCAACTCTGAAAATACTATGGAGCAGATGTTCCTTGGAGAGCTTTCACAGAACCACAGAATAGCTGAGATTGGGAGGGACCTCTGGAGGTCATCTGGTCCAATGCCCCTGCACAAGCAGCATTGTTGAGAGCCAGTTGCTCAAGACCATGTCCAGATGGGTTCTGAGTATCTCCACGGACCAAGACTCCACAACCTCTCTGGGCAAACTGTTCCAGTGTTTGACCACCCTCACAGCAAAAACTTGTGTCTAGATTGAATTTCATGAGTTTCAATTTGTCCTGTCATGGGATGCCAAAGAAGAGAGGCTGGCTACCTCTTTGAACCTTCCCTTCACATACTCTGTATGCTGGTAAGATCCTCACTGATCTTGCAAAAGTCAGAGAGCTTTTAAGAAATACAGGTTTCAATACTGAATTATTCCCGTCAATGCAGATTAGCACATACTATTCTACTTGGGAAGTCTTATGGAAAGTGATATTGTCAAAGAAAAAGTTTGATTTTTTTTATTAATATTTAACACTTGAAAAACAAAAAGAGAACCAAAGTACTGTAATAATAAAGATGTAGTTGTCTGATGGAATCAATTGTAACTAGAATGAAGACTCGACTTTCAAATGAATGAAGTGGGGTCTACGTGAGACTACAAGGCATCTTCCTGCAAATGAAGACAACAGGTCAACTTAGTCTTGCTCTTCATTACCGATTGTCATCATCATCACTTACATAAAAATAAAGAAACATTATCTACTAAGATTAACTAAAGAATACACTTGCTGAGAAGGCAGACACTGCTCTGATTCTCCCAGAACAAAAATTGAACACAAGTTTCACAGTATATTCTGTCAAGATTTTCCCTTGACATTAATCTGTAATGGATGAAGCTCCCCAAAGAATTGTTATCCCATGAAAAGGGTTTTGTGAAGGTAGGGTAATGGTATGTATCTCCTGCAATTAAAGAAAAGCTACAGGTTCACAAGAATGTCATCCTTACCAACTAAGAAGGGGAGATTTATGAACCTGAAATAAGCCCTAAGCTTGCATAAAGATTTTTGGTTTATGTTCTTACAATCAAATTTTCATAGGAGGAAAAGACAGATTATTCAGCTCCAAAAGACACCTTAGTTACACCTCAGTACCAAGACAGCTGCTGCCCACACCTGCTTCACTATGCAAAACTGCGCTGAGTCATTTATGACCAAACCCACACTGTTGCAACACCAGAGGAAAAGGAAACTGCAAGGGTTTCAACAAATCCCAGTGGAATAAAGGCCACTGTTACTGCTGAACCTTGGCCAAAATGTAAAATCAGTTAGAAGCACAGGGACACCAAGCGCTCAGAAGCTCCAGCTGGTTGTAACTGAACTAGAGAGGAGAGAAGGTAGTTATTTAAATCAGAAACCTCTAGAAAGCCATGGCTGCAGTGGTATAGTGCTCTTCCCTGGGAAAATTGTGCAAGTTTATGAGGAAATGTATTCCTAAAAGTCTGATGTTTATGGCTTACCAGATGGCATAATTAATACTTCTGCAAACATGACTGCACCTCTTCAGAAAGTTGTGAGAGGTGTGCCAATTAGTTATTTAAAAAATTCACAGTGTAGGCATCTCAAGCAGTAAACATGGGTCAGACTGAAAAATAATACTTCAAGACGTCTGTGGTAGAAAAGTAAAATAAACTTACCCACTTTATATACACCTCCTTTCAAAAGCACTCTCTTGTCAAACAATGAAAGCCAACTAAATACAGGTATTTCTTCTATTCATAAACACGAGAGGAGCTATACATCAGGAATAGGAAGAAACCTATTGTCACCACTGACACGAATATAATTGCCCATCAACTTACTATACTACCTGCCTGCCTCCAAGCACTGGAGGTGATGAATTAAGTGAGGCACAGGAACAGCCAAGTTGTGATGTGGGGGGACATCAGGGAAAAAAATGCCGGGAGACTTCCCTTAGGGCTGAGGACAGAATACCCATGTGAAAGCCCATGCCAGACACAGGCAGGTCGTCAGCACAGGACCACATCCAATAAAATGAAACGCACTCTCCTATGGCTTACACTCCCGGAAGAGAAGGCTCCTCTCTCCCCATTAACTACTCCAACTGCATTTATTTTATTTCAAAAACTGAGCCCAAAATAGTACCTTGACATTTGAGCATGAGCCATATATTATAATTGCAGTCTATACTTAGCATTGGGCGCAGGAAAACTGTCAAAAGCCCAAAAAGTTACACATGAATAGGATTCCTGATACTATTGAACTTGCTTTTTCATACATTTTTTTCCCCTTGCTCCCCCTTACCCAGGGAACTATGGGAAGAAAATTTTATTATTCCTCCTAAATTACCATGAAATGCCAGTTTTGGTGCAAGGAATAATCACACAGTGCAGCAGGCACCAAAAAACTCAAAGCAAACACCACCCCCACCCCATAACCCCCGCTTCTTTCCCGCAGTTTTCACAAGCTAGTTGATTCATCTGCTACTCTAAATAGCAGCATACGGAAAAAACATTTCCGGTAAAGAAAATGCCGGGCAGATTGGCAGATGCTGTCCTCCCCATGTCCCAGGGCTGTTCAGACAATTACTGCCTCTTTGTTCTTCTGACAGAGATCATTTTTTTCTGCTTTTGACAGGAGCAGGGGGAAGGTACTAAATAGTAACTTTCAGAACATAATTATCTTGGAAACAAACCCATTACGCTTCTGAGATGCACTTTTTGCAAGGGGAATAAAGAGCAACCACTGACTGCAGGAACTGTACTTGAAGATATTTTAGCTTGGGAGGCATAGACAGCCAGTTTTACCTTGATGGTTCTGCAACACTGTAGAACTTGCGGGGCCAGGAATATCCAGAAACCCCTAAGCTTTCACATGGCAGTTCGGCAAGACACCACTTCTGCACTGCCAGCTGTGCACACAGGATTGGAGATTTATGAAGGAGTCTGTCCTGACTGCATCTCAAAGAAAAATTACTCTGGTGGTCTGAGAACTCCTTCTTTCAAACTGTATTCAGCAGGGTCCCACTTGTACAGTGAATTTTAAATAGTGAAGTGGCAACTGCAACTCTCCTGGGCTGCTGGAAGAATCCATCAGGTACAGGACTGTATTACTGCTCTGAGGCGTAGTGTTTACTTGTACATAATTTCTTTATGGGATCACTGATGAAATCCACACTACCACTGTGCCTGTTTCAGAAATTGAGCACATTTCTGAAGGAGATGTCATTTGAAAGCCAGTAGGGGCATGAATTTTAATGAGTATATTGGGTTACCACTTGAGATATTCCCAGCGATGGGACAACCTAACATTTGGAATAGCTAGCAAGAGCTAAAAATAAGGAGGAAGAGTCATCACTCAAGATCAAAATTTGGAAAAAGCACAGGACATGATTTCTCTCCTGTAACAACTTAAGTATTCAAGAAGAATATAACTGGGTTAAACTATTTCTTCAGATGGAGCTCCAAGACAGTATTTCCCTATATCAAATATCATTTTGTCAGGGCTAAGTGGTCAAAATTGTCTCTTTCTCAGCCAGATTGAGAACATCTGGAAAGACCATATTTAAAGAAATAGGAACAAGAGAAAGAAATTTAAAAGAAGAGGACTGTCTTTTGATTCACATGAACGTGATGCTGTGGTTCTAGAGGCACACAGTTTTTCACAGCAGTTTGCAAATATGCAGTAAGTCTGGAGAAACTCCAGGTGCAACTAGATGGAGAAGATCTTGCAAGACTGCTTGAAATGAAACTACATGAAGATGGCGGAAAGTGGATCAAAATCTGTCAAAAGCCAAAAATGCTTGTGATGCAGCCAGGGACTGAGGATGTTGAACATAGGGCCTGAAGGAAGGACAAGCTGTGCCAACTGATATATCACAGAAATTTTGTTTTCATGAACACAGCTACAGAGTGGATGTAATCAAGAACTGCATAAGAAAGGAGGATTAGTTTAATGTGATGGCATTTCGAAGCCATTATCCAGTCTAATGCAAAAGACTTCATAGCCAGGTGTAGCATCTACTTCCAGTGTTGTGAAATAAGCCCTGAATAATCACAGCTGAGTAAGCAACTGAAGAGACAACTAAAAAATTTATCTTGGCTCCAAAAAATGCCACAAGTGTGACTGTGACTCAGACAGCTTGAATTGATAAGAAACAGCAGTAAAGTTTCTAAGCCAATTTCTTCTTGCAGTGGAATCAATTAAATTTAAGCGATGAACGTCTGACACATTTCCAAATGCGTGGATAACTATTTTCTTACTATAGTCCCCCCTTTTTGGGAGTTCAAAATCCTCCATTTTCTCTGCCCCTAAGTTGCAGACACCCAGTTCCAATGAAGCTATCTGGAAAGCATGTCTCCAAGACAGTCAAACAGCAGCTCCCAGGGCCCAGCCTGCAAGCTTCTACCAAGCTCACTGCTATTCTGCAACAGGCAGATCCCACAACTCTGCTTCTCCCACAGACAGCTAGCATTAAAATAAGTCTGTATTACAATGAAAGCTTTAAATACTAGTTTTCTATGGCAGCAAATGAAGAAGTGGACACCATCTGTCTATTTTTTTTAATGAACCCTACTCCAAAGGAAATCTTATACAACATCACGTTTTACACGTTGTGGCAAGATTTAACACTTCTGGTAATTTTCATGCTGCAGAATTGCATCTGTCTTCAACTGTACTGAGGCTGCAAAACCCAAACTCACTCACATGGGCTGTTTCTTTTATGCCAACCTTTCAAATCTAACTTGAATTTAAGCATCATTCTGGAAGTACATAAGAGCAGAATGTTCCATGTCTTCGCTGATTTCAAAAACAAATCTGCTTAATTTCGTTATTGGTCATTTTTAAGGGAATCACAATAGATGGGACTGATCCCTCCCACTAGCTGGGAGAACGGAAAAAATAGGATCTCACTTTATACTTTTTCCTCATTTTCAAAAGGTGAGGAAAAAYTGGAGGTAAACATACCTTCTCCCTCTACTCCCACTATCAGAAATACTTGTCAGTGAGTGTAGCACTACAAGGAAAGCACCTTGTTACCCCGTTCATGCACTTTTCTAGACAATTTCTCATGGCTGTTGACTTTGAATGCAATATTCTCAATTATAACTGTCTCTTTATTCTCACCTTCACCTAGGGCTTTTTCGAATAGGTTTTACAAAACTTCACAACAGAAGATTAGGTAGAAAAGGACACTGAAAAACAACCCGTTTCTGCAGTTTGCACTCAGCTTCTCTTCCAGTGCTGACTTCAGAACATATGTTGTGTCAGTAACAAATGCTGGCAGAAAAACGTGGCACCCACCCATTCAGGCCCACATTTCTTCAAAATTCAGTGAACATCCTGTTTTGTGATTACTGCTGTAAGATTTACAATAGTTTTTCTCTCAGACTTTCCTAAAACATCCTGTCTCAGTACATTTTGTTTCATTTAACTTYTGTGTGTAGTGGACTACACAGGTAACAGAAGATGAGAAAACCACAGCACAACACAGGTGTGAACAATCATTAAGTATCCACCATTCTACATTTAAAGCAATGATTCAGAATTTGTTTCTGTGGGGGTGAAAATCATAATCTCAACCTATAATTTACTGAAATATCCTTTACACTGGGTACACCTTCAGTTGTCTTGAGAAATAACATTAGTCTGCCAGTACTATATATTGTCACTACTATGAGTTAGTCAAGAAAAGTTACCACCACAGATGGTACATAGGCTATCAGCAATTTTATTGAAGTACTCCTCTGCTTCAATACAACTGAAGTATAAACAAAGAATCACCACAATTGCGGCACACACGTGCTATGAAATTACTGGTTCACAGATGTTTTCTTCAGTAGTGCAGAACTGATGCTAACAGCTTCTAGAAAACTTTCAACCAAACCACAAATTTCTGCTTGCCAAGCATGTCAGTACTAAGAGACCATCTCTCTCCTGATTATTTCACTTTCACATTGTGAAACCAAAGCAATGGTAGGGAAGAGTACTATGGTTTTGCTGATAAGGCCTCTCTACACTCAGATTTCTGATCCAGCCATGGACTGTCACCATGATATAAAGTTCTATTCTCCCAGGCAACAAGGGAAAGGACCAGAGGACACAGTCTTAAGCAGTGTCAGGCGGAGTTTAGGCTGGACATTAGATGGCATTTCTTCACAGAAAGGGTGATTAGACATTGGAATGGGCTGCCCAGGGAGGTGGTGGAGTTGCAGTCCATGGAAGTGTTTAAGAAAAGACTGGACATGGCACTCAGTGCCATGGTCTGGTTGACATGGTGGTGCTGGGTCATAGGTTGGACTCCATGATCTTAGAGGTCTTTCCAACCTAACTGATTCTGTGATTACATATATAGTTTTTCAGGATTGCRGACATTAAGCAAGAAACAAAGCGGGACTTTTCAGAAGGGTCCAAAGGCAAACACCAGATGTTATCACACAAAATCCTGAGGAGCTTTGGTCATCTGGCATAGACCCCTTCACATCTCACAAAAGCAGTGTAGCAAAAAGCAGTGCACTGCTCCAAGACATTTCTCAAAAGGAATAAATATTGTCACTTGTACCATCATCAGCCCTACATCTGACAGCAACTCTAATTTTTCATTAATGTTTCCTATGTAAACTGACCCAACTTGGATAAACCGAGTTTAAAATACACTGGGCAAAAAGACAATAAGAAGACATCAAGAAATCATAGGAGAAGTATGTGCAAGACATGGAGCCTCCAGAGGAAAGCAGCTGACTGGAGGATTTCCAGCAGGACAGACAGAAACCCACTGTAACAGAAGCCAGGTTTGCATGGTCAAAACCTGGAGATGTGGTGAGAGTCTGGAAACATCACAGCATCAGTGCCTCACCAGGCCATGTCCTCCATGCAGGAGAATGACCAGTCAGTGCTGGTTCATGTCATACACTCTCTTAGGACAGGGACAAAGACACCAGCAGCTCTTCCAGTCAATGACACAGACGAGTAGGAAGTTCTGCTTTTTCACCCACATATTTTGGGTTTGAGGGGCTTTTCACATGCATGCCACACAAATATTTATGCATCAAGGTGGCAGTTAAGCGGTAAAATCAAGGAGGAAATTCTCTTAATACAGTCCCCTTGTGTTGATGAAATCAATAAAGCTGAACAGCATGTGCACACTCATGCTCTGTAATAATGCCATCTTAGTATGTGCATAGTACAGGTTCAGAGGAAAATTATACTGCTCTCTCTGGAAATCTTGTTCCCTTCACTACAGAAGTTGAAGCAGGTAGTGTAGATGAGGGTGCTGGGAAGTCAGACACCTATCTATGAACTATTCTTCCATGCCTCTGATTTGAGAACCACAGAATATTCACAGCTTTCCAAATGACACCAATCAAGATGTGCTTGGACATCAGTGGTACGTGTTACGTATTCTGAAACATTAGTTCTTTTACCTTGAAAAACAAGACTCTTCGGGTGGGAAGGTATTTTTGCCCTACATGTCCTGATTCTCTACCTGCAAAAAAAAGTGCCCTTTCTCACTTTTCATCTCAAAGAGCTAGAAGGAAGAGAAGGCAACTATCTATATGAAGAATCTGGCACAAGGAATTTAATAACATTGTTTTCAAAGCCAAGCACTAATTGTGTGCAACAAAGGAGAAAGAGCCAGATTATTAAAAAATGGAAGTCATATATTAATAAATATTGGCTCAGTATGTAAGCACTTTTTCCAAGCACACTGGAAGTGCAATCCTTTATGAGTGAAAAAACTCTAATATAAATAAAAGATGACATCTCATTATGCATGGTTGCAAGAAGATCATCAGGTTCTCAAAAAAGCATGAGAAGTGTTTTCAAACACTGTTTACACACAAAACCCTGTACAGTAGTGGCAGAATATATGTATGTTCACCGGTTTATAACAATGCATGTTTTCATACTGATTCCCAAGGAATAATGCAGTCAAAATAACACTTAACATTCCATACCTTGATTATTTCCACCAACTGATCCACACCACTGTCACCTGGAAAGATCGGTTGTCCTAGTAACAGTTCAGCCAATACACAGCCTGCTGACCACACATCTGAAAAACGAAAAGTGGAGGACAGGGAAAGGTGTCACTAAAATACACATATTAAGCCATTTATATAAAACCCAGCAATTTTAAGCTACTTTATCTTTGCCACGTTTGATAGTGTATGTAACACAGCTAAAAATTAAAAACATTCCTATCCTAAATGTTAGCTTAGAAAACACAGATAATCTGGCATAAGACAACGGTGTGTCTTAGAAGTCAAACCGTGACACAATGAGAACTAGAAAATAATGCTGAATGCCCTCATATACTGACATTAAACTTACACATGTAAGGAAAAGTGCTTGCCATCTGTAAACTGAGAATTTCCTCAACCCCTGTGCTGTTTTTAAATCACACTGAACATGAGCTATACATAGGTATCAACCACCACAATGTCTGATGTTTTTACTGTCTCCAAGCACTGAATAGACCCAATTTTTCATACATACATTGAAAGTACATATACACTGGCAGATGAACCAGAACTGCAAGTATTACTGGTATCCTGCAGTACATGATGATTAAGGGATCTGGGAGGCAGCCTCTCAAATTAGTCACTTCAAGATCTAATCTTTATCCCAATTCCATTTGCAAACTTGGATGGACAACAGAACTGCAAGTCACAGATCATGTCAACAGCACCTGTAGAAGAAGCCATCAAGTAATTTTCATACGTATACCAGAAGCCCCAAGTAGTCCCTAGCAGCTATTCCTCCTACATGAAGAAATTTTTCATAGTCTGTTGCAGGTATATTTTCTTATATAATTAGGCAATTGAATACTACAACAGCAATTTAAGAACGTGTCTAAGTGTACTACAAAACATAGCTGTGAAACATAATTAACTAAAATGAAAAATCTAACAAAGCAAATGCAGTAAACACTGCTTATCAGATGTTTGTGAGAATCTAATGCAATTGCACACCAAATAAATGGAATTTTAAGCTGCTCATCACAGTAGAAGTATCGTACCTGGATGCAGAGATAACTGCTTCTCCTCAAAAACAGATTGACTATAAGGTTTTCTAGAAAGCCATCAATTGTTCAATGCCTATCTGAAACCTTACACTAAAATCTAATCTCCAACAAGCAGTCAGTAACAGAAGATCCGTAAAGCCTAGAATACTKTAACGCCCCAAAAGGGAAAACCAGTCCCCCTCCACACATTTCTTTAAACTCTTGCCTACTTTTATGAGCTAACCTTCCCCCATGAGGTAACAGTAGTGTCACCACAAGTCAAAACCCAGAGAATTTACCCCCTGAGGCTTGTCCCACCTGAGATAATCTATGCTACAACAGAAATCCTTTTTCCCTCATGTATTTAAACAAGTGGAAGCGTTTAAGGCCGGGCTGGATGGGGCTCTGAGCAACCTGGTCTAGTAGAAGGTGTCCCAGCCCATGGCAGGGGGTTGGAACGACGTCATCTTTAAAGGTGTGTTCCAACCCAAGCCATTCTGTGACTCCATGGTTCTGTGAAGCAGGATACACACAACACTGTCACTTATGGCTAAAGCTCTGACTAAGGAAAACATCTCTGACAGTTCTCTGAACTGTCTATTATCACTTTGTCACAACCACTGAAGATTGGTGCAAAATAAAATGAAAAAAAAGCTTTCAGGAATTCAAGATTTATAACAAAATAATCTACAAGTTAAAACAGAGTTTTTCTTCCCCCATTTCTAAAGGAAAGAGCAAGGGGGCTATGCAAAAATATTTCCTCCCCTCTTCTCGAGAAAGATATGGTTCAATTGGAATATACAGTAGACCAACAGCATTGCTCATTACTGCAGCTTTTGAAATCATTCACTTCCAAGTCAAATGGATGCACTTCTACCTAATGTCTTAGTACAAACACTGCATCAGGGTTTATCCTCAAAAGCAACTACTTACAATGCAAACGGCAACCAGAAATAATTAGAAGTTTGAGTCTTGAATTTCAACAAGCAAACATACCAGATGCTGCTTTTTAATCTTTTAGTCACGTTTAATAAAAGCTGATATGACCACCAAGGTGCTAAGATCTCTTTTGGACAACAAATGAAGAACGAATCATGTAAAGAATGTTTAATTGCATCTAACTGCTAATCAATGTCTCTCTCTGATAGCTCCTGCTGTTGGACCAACATGTACAGCAAAAACATGATGCAAAGCATTGCTTTTTGTGTCTTCTGTGCATGTTGAGTTTAGAGGAATTACACAAGAATTCAACAGATAGCACAGATTTCAGAAGTATCGAAGAAATAGATAAAATGTACTAAGCAGTCACAACACTGTAACTTGAAAGTCTATTTAAAGACATCTTAAAGGGTTTTGAATAAGCAGAGTCCTTTACACTGTTCTTTACAAAACAAGTAGTTACCCCAAATCAATAATCATAATTTACAACTCCAATCCTTATTTTGCACTGAAAAAGTTATATATGGGAAGGAAAAATACTTGACAGAATATATACAAACACAAAGTTGACAGCAGAGTAAATAATCAATTGCAATTCTCTTCCTTTTAAGATTTTGAAACTATGCTAGCATGGCTTTTTTCAGATTAGACTGTGGCTTTTTTAAACCATTTTAAATAACCTTTTGGTCTGGCTGCTTCATGAAGTTGGCTTTGTGCTGTTTTTTCCTTTCCCAGTTTCCCTGAATGCTTTTGCACTCCACCAGCCAGTTTCAGACAAGTCTGTAGGGCAGAAGTCTCAAATGCATTACAAAAATTTTATAAAAACAGTGGAGACTGTGCATCAGTGTTGCTGCTGAGGAGAGGAGGGCTCAGTCCCTGAGGGAAGTGCCAGGCTTGGCCCAGCCCTGCCAAACTTCAACTGCAACCAAAACAACGTGCAGGTCCTTGCTCAAGAAGGCCAAACACAAGGTACATGAGAAAGCTGAGGGCATCACATGGGAACAGAGGAAAAAAGAAGGGATGTAGGTCATGAGGAAATAGGTAGCAATGTGTGAGAAATACTTGCTGCATTCATGGTGGGTTTAATCCATCGAACATACAACAAACCCATCAGAAACCTATGCAGTAGTTCCTTAGGCATTGAAATCTTCCAAATCAGGTAATTTAATGTCTTGTTTAAAGTCCATTTACTTTTCCTTGATTTTACTTGCTAACACTTTAAATACACATTGAAGTAAAACACAGGCATTCCAAAATCCCAGACTTTTTTCCAGGCATGTAATTTCACCAACTTCCAAATTAGGACTTCGGCAATGTTCCCTGGGCAAGGAAGTGAACAAACCCTTGAAGCATCCTCAACAAAAGCCAGAGAGTGGAAGCTGACTTGAGCAGCTCCAAGCAGGGACAGAAACAAAACACAATTTACCCAGGTGTTTATACAACTGTGATGAGCAGTGTACATTAAGGAACAAACTAAGAAATTTAATCTCTGCTGAAACTTGAAGGCATTTATGCCATTGACTTTAACAGGACTAAAATCTGGCTCCAGGATAGTTTGCTCTTCTTTTTCCCCCACCCTTTATATCTTGCATTTCAAAATGTATCTACCAAATGAGGATGGTAACATTTTTCCTCAAGCCTGAAGTAAACAAAATACTGATTTCTGTATTTAAAGGCATGTTACTTAAGGGCAGTGATAAGGTATCAGTTTTGGATAGTTCCTTTCCAGACACTTTTCTGTCTTAATACAGTCAGAGCTAACTGTTATAGGTTAATAATATTTCAGAGGAAGCTTGTGGTGTAACTACCTGCTCCCATGGGAAGAGAAGCATTTTCTGAACTACTTCTTTTTAGTGTGTGCAATTTAATTAAAGCAAACTAGGACTCTCATTCACATGATTTAAATTAGCTAATAAAAAAGATAAGAGAGAATCTTAACGGAAAACAAGTCAACAAATGGTCCTTAAGCCAAACTAGTTGAGACAATGTGAAGATTCAGGAGAAAAATAGTGAAAGCCATTCATTTTAAGAAAGCAGGCAAGGATGTTTTCTTTATACCCTCACTGAAATGTAGTCTAAACAATACAGACAATAAGTACAACTGCCAGCCAAAAGCAACCTTCAAATAAGCTTCAGATAGCTTTCACACATTATAATGGTAGCTAATGTCATATCTTTCCTTTCCTAACAAACACTTAGACAAATACCATTATCACTACCTCCATTAATTTAAACACAAAAATTCATATAGCCTCTTGTACTACAAAACTTCTCTTAAATTAAGTTTCTACTACTTTATTGATCTTCAGAGTTGTTACAAGGACATTGTCTAATAATATAATCTGTATAATACCTTTGCATTCTAGCATTAGAGAAGGTAAGAAAATGAGTATTTCTCTTTAATTCAGTAAGAGGCATCTGAGAGCACCACCCGCCTTAGCTTTAACTCTACAAGTGTACAATGGCCATTTTGAGTAGTAAATTAACACCCTGTCCACAAACATCATTTTTTGTGATCTCAAACTCTGCCTTTCCATGCTGAAAAGCTGGCCTTCTTCTTCACAGCACAAGCACTGTTCATTGTATTACACTCTAGCTCCTCTAACCTGTTATTTGGAGGACACGAAGGAGGTAGAGGAAAAATAAAAAAATGTTTATCTCATCCATTTAATGCAAATTAAGAACTTTCATTTATCTGACACTTTATAGGACGTATTTACCTTCCTACATTTTTTATTACCCTCRTCTATTAACCTCTGCCTCACTATCCCTTCATCTTGATGGAGTTCCTCCATCTTGGAGGTGATTCAAAGTTGCTGCTCTGGAAACTGTGGAAACAAACCAGCAGGAAGAAACCAAAAGTCAGAAAAGCAGCCCTGGGAAGTCATAAAATCAACAGCTTATAGTTGCCAAATGCCAGCCCCCAAAGTGCTTTCAGTGCTGCTTGTTTAAAACAATTTTTGGGATGTCAGAACAAGAGCAAAATTCAGGATTGCAGGCACTCGTGCTGTGCTGGTGCAGGTTTTGCACATCAAGCCATCACAGATCCATGGATTGCAGAGAAAGAATAAGGCTGAAACATGAAATGCTTGAACAGACATGTTTGTTCCAGTATTTGGAACAAAAGCTAAACACAAGTATCTCTATTCTTTTGCAATGAAGAGATGAAACTACAATGACACGTGATAGAGTAGTTCAGTAAATTAACACACCTGCTTATTTGCAGCACTGGAAGTTGCCATCTCAGAAAGAGGCAAGTACTGTTCACTGTTTGGCAACAGTTTTGGGACACACCTTGTGGTGGTTCTTCCCCAAGAAACTCTGAGGTAGGCCAACCACCCATGCCTGCAGGAGAGCTTCTACTCTAGACTGCCGAGATGAAATACTTGCGCTTGCTAGGGAAGTGAATGAACTTCATGACTCTTATTTTTGGACACCTCAAGAGAAGCCAGCAATAGTCATGCCAATCAATTTTTCCCTGCCAGTGGCTATAAATGTTCCCTCTGGAATGCTCCCAACTCCTGCCAGGGCAGCAATGGAGAAAACACACTGAGAGCAGCAGACCCTCATTGTGCAGAAGCACCACCACGATCTGGTGAGCCCTCCCCTGCCCCACCACCTCACCTGGTGAAAAAATGTATGTGATGGAGGCAAAGCTCGGCTGCACAGCTTCTTTTCACACAGAAGGATCATGTGGCAACAGAAACATCTGCACCCACTCCTACTCCAGTGCCTGTGTTTATCCCAGGACAATACAGGGGAATGTGAGCAGCCATCCCATGGGTTTTCAGCAGGCAGCATCACCCACGTGACCAGCAGAGCCAGAAGCATGCCATCAACACACTCTGGGATGCTAAAACACACAGGCTGGAAAGGCAGGAGCTTCAGCCAAAACACTGTCAAGGGATAGCTGAAGGGCTTGGTTTGAAAAAAATCCCAAACTGACTCCCTCCCCCCCACAAAAAACCACAACAACCCCAACCAACCAACCACAACAAATCAGCTGCAGGAAGTAAACCATGTCCATTCCCACCAAGCTTCACAGACACACACATACACTTGCAGAACTCATAGCCAAAGGTGAACAAAAGACCAGACTGTACAAGCTATGAAGGCACCCGATTGACATGAATGTTTGTGCCTGACCACTGAAAAATCCTGTAAAGCTGTAAGGCAGGCACACAACAGAGCTATTATGGGTCTCAATTTGTAGCTATTTGGCAACAGTGACTATTTAAAAACTTGAATAGGTCATTTCCCAGGTCATTATTTTAAAAATAGAGTCCCAGGTCTGCTGGAGGCAGAGACAGAGGCACTAACTGCAATAACTGTGATTTGATGCTACTCCTACTATGGTATAAATTCAAATTGCACTAATGCAGTACTTTACGAAAGTGCAACAAACATCACTCCCAGCTCAGTTATTTTTAAAGGGACCTTTTGGGTTAGAATTGAAGTCATGCACTTCGATGAAATAATCAAGATCCTAGAAGTTAAAAGCCTGTTTACAGTTTTGTTGTGACATCCTGGATGAAAAGACACATCCTGGAACCAACTTCAGTTTCTGCTACACTGAAAGGCAAGTAACAAGGACAAATTCATGTGTTTAAAGACAACCTAGATGAAGCCAGACAGCCTAATGCACCTCCTGGTTACAGTGCTAAACAAGATACTAACTTCTTCAATGGTCATGATGCAGCTGGCTGTGCAGTCAAGTCTTGGGCCACCTTTGTCACTACCTAGTCTTCAAAAGCACTTCTTGCTCAGAAATACTTCCAATAATTACCTTATTGCAGTGCATTATAATCATAAGCCCTGTAGTAACATTAGCAAACAACGAAAAACCTTAACAAAAAAGCTGGAAGCCTTGAAGGTAACAGGAAAATTTCTACTTAGAACACTTTTTGGCTTTGTGTTCTTCACTGATTTTACTTTTAACACAGTTTTAACAGAGGATATTTAACTAGAGCAGTGAAGATCCCTGCCTTGCACATAAGCTCACTTTTTGTTCCCACACACACACGAATGACTCTTACAGAATGATAAAGACTACAGTGGGAAAAGGTTGTTGTGCTTACAATTCACAAGAGAACAAGAACTAAAATAACCCAAGTGCACCAACATAAAAGTTTAAAATGCAATATTACAATACTGAAGCATTTCACAGTCCCCTATACCTTGAGCTATGGAAAAAGTATTATTAAATGCTCTTTCGTTTCTTTTAGTAAGCCTATCTATGCTTGTTGATTGGTTTTCCAACAAGCGGGATGAGTTTGGATGCAATCCTATGTGAAATAAGGAAGAGTTCTCACTAAGCACTATTGCTGCCTACCCAGCAGAACTAAGGAATATTTACAAACAGCAGCACCACAAAATTGAACTGTTAGAATTTCTAGCATATTGCAGAACACTGGGAAGCTGTGAAGTTTGTAAAAGCATTTTATTACTTCTCATCTCCCAAATACAATGACTGCTGAGAAAGAAGTGT
This sequence comes from Amblyornis subalaris, assembly GCA_018881555.1. Lineage (NCBI taxonomy): Eukaryota > Metazoa > Chordata > Aves > Passeriformes > Ptilonorhynchidae > Amblyornis > Amblyornis subalaris. The sequence continues at coordinate 3,443,746 of JACAXG010000058.1, forward strand.
AAGGTGGGAAGGACAGGAAGAAGGGAGTATTAACTGAATTAATGACTGATATTCAATATTTTTGGGGAGGCAAGTGAAAAATGGAACTCCTCACTTCAGAATGCAATTTTTATTATGGCAATTTTAGAGACCAGCAGATAAGACAACAAAAATGAAAAAAGGTCTGCCAAATAGTGCAAGTTTAAAGTCATTATACAGCTAGACCAAGAGACACTTCATAGGCTTATCTATAAAGCAGTCTCTTCTGGTGACACATAAAATACTTGTTTATGCAGTTATCCTCTGAAACAAGTGGTCTCAGTGCGCTCTGATAATGCAGCTGAGCCAATCTATTAGCTCTCAGCTGGCAAAAAAGTCAAATGGGAGCAGCCACCTTCCTCTCCCTCATGAGCTCACAAAACTTGCGTTTACCTGGGCTCTGCTGCTTACTGGACTGCACGATAATGCTGATTGCACTCATTCACGTAGCAGAAGTTGACCTGCCAAAACCTCGTGTCAGGTGACACTGAATCGGCAAATTAAACAGCAAACTGTGAGAGCCTGGATATCCAGGAGCAAGAGCAGGGGTGGGGCTGCCACTTCTGGCAGCAGCCAATAGTTACTTCTGCCCTTTTATCTTTGTTGTGCCATTACTTTCCCCAGACTTCTCTTGGTTCTGCCTCTTTTTCCTATCGGGGAGATAGGCAAGTGTTGCTACAATACATGCTGAATAATAACTAATGGGAAAAAATTAGTGAGAGCAGGGAAGTCTTCAGGAATGTGTTTTGGAGGGGTTTTCTTCCCCTTTCAAAGAACTGCAGAGTTGAAAACGAGCCAGCCAGCCACTGAGTTTCACACTAGTTCAAACATAGTAACTTTAAATATACTGGTTATAAACACTCTGCCAAGAGTCGATCACGATCTCCAAATCCTTCTGAAAACATTAAACCTTGCCTAAGTGATTCAAGTCCACAAGCAAGATAAAAGGTTCCCTGATATTGTGTTGAGAGCCAAATCTACTCTCTTTAGCACTAGAACTCAAAGAGCCCAGGGAATATCTTGAGTAAAAAACTGAAGCAGTTACCAATAACCAGCCAACACACTACTGTTCATTTCTAAGATCTTTCATTTAGCTGTTCATTTTTAGGACTCTACTGTAATAAAACCTGGCTGTTCCCTGTCCTCTCTCAAAACCTCCAGCTTCCCTAATATTTCCAGGACACAGCTACGTGTCAGGTATTAGAAAGAAGTCTTCTTTGTGTTCAAAATCAATGACTAAAGGACCGCAAAAGTTAGCAGATGAAGTTGAATTAGAAGGACTGCTGTACACAATATATTAAAATCGTAAAGAGAGTTTAAAGTCAATCATTAGGCCACATTTTACCTCCCCCTATAAACTCCTTACTAGAAGCCAAGTAAATAAATTACAGATTTATTTATGTCTAAACCACAGCATATCAGAAGCAGTAGTTGATTTTCTACAGAGAAACCTTTACACTTAAGTACAGAATAAAAGCTGAGGCAGTTGTAGAGATTTCAACAAATGGACACGTACCTATACTGGAGGTATAATCGGTGGCTCCAAAGATCAACTCTGGTGCCCTGTAGTACCGAGAGCAGATGTACGAGACATTGGGTTCTCCACGAACCAGCTGTTTTGCACTGGAAAGGAAACAACAGTATTTCAGTAATGAACATCTTTACAATATTGCTGTGCAGACCAACATTAAGCTTTGGCACTCTTCACCCACTCCCAATTTCTAAATGCTGAACTACCATGTTCTTCTAAACTGATGCAAACCAACTCCATGATTCACTGTGAAATCAGTCCAATCCTTCAAACATTTACCTTATACTGGGCATAGCGAAGGAAATTCTGACTACAATCTAGGTGACAAACAGGGTCAGATTTTTGGCCACCAGTTGTCTTTTGCCAGATAAAAAAGTTTGTTTACTGTGGAAAAGAGGACACAAAACAGTTCAGTCAAATGTAGTTACCTTTTAAGGTTCAAAAGGTCTGGATACTCACAAGGACTGAGTAAAGGTTGTTTGTTTGGGTTTTTTGTTTGTTCGGTTTTTCGTTTGGTTGATTTTTAATTTCCATCACAATATTCTGCCTCTTTGCTATTTAAGGGAGTGTGGTATGAGGTAAAAGGGGTATGAGGAGACAAAGAAACAAAACCTTTGCCATTGTATTCACATGTTAATGGTCCACGATTAATATGAAGGTTTCTTTTATACTGTAAGAGATCAGCCACAAAGGATCTAACCTACAGCATTGCCTCAACCACTACCTTTGAAGGAATCCAAGAATGGACCACAAGAGCACATTGCTTTTGGAACATGAGTCTATGGACACATTACACTTCTTTCTTAATTAACAAGTGCTAGACAAAAGGGAGCCGGAAGACAAAACCATCCTTTTGGAAATATGACTTTCACCTCAGTAGCACCAAACGCTGCAGAGTGCAAGTCAGCCAAATCCAGGGTGCAGCTTTTCAGACACTCCTCTCAGCCTTCAGGGAAGAAGGACTCACTTTAAAAAGTCTGTTTTCTGTTTTCTATATAGAGACTACAGATAACAAATTCCCACTGACAACAAATAGTAAGTATTCCCTTTTTAAGCATTGTTATTTCTGAGCTTCAGAGTGATTCCTATTTTGATCCAATACTGGTGAGGTAGAGCTGAGGAGGAGATTCCCAAGGCACCAGCCATGACAAGGCACTGCTGGAATAACCCCATTTGACATTCCCACTCACTACGGGCAAGCAAATTTAGCACCAGCACCTTCTGTGACCTCTCAGACACACACCCAAACTATTTTAGTCTGCAAAGTTACAGCACAACCTAAAGACTGAACTTTTCCAGAGAGAAATCTATCTCCTGTCTCAGGGTGGACTCCCAGAATTCCTGTATCAGTTCTAAGACAGAGGTTAGACTCTAAAGGTGATTCACTGAGTGGATATTGGAAACAAATGTGCCAAGGGAAACTGGAATATAGATGTCCACTACCTAGAGCTTCAATTGGAAGTGCTGCTTCTGATCTCAAGTCTCTGTGGTATTTGCAACATTAAGTGAATTGGTGTACATGCAAGTAGACCGATAAAATGTAATATCAGCCTTTTTAAGTTACAATGCCACCAAGCCTGTCCTCTCTTGCCCAAACACACTTCACTGCAATATTTGGTTCTCTTCTTCCATGGCGCACTACATTCCCTACGCCATGGTATATTTATTTTTCTAACACCTGCAAAAACAACAGGCTTGAACTTTAATTCTCTCCCTCTTGTTATCCTTTTCCAGATCTTCTCCCCCACCCCATACAAACTCACTTGGAGGGGAAAAAAAATTATCAGTAATTCCTCTTTTAAAGCTACAAATAAAGACCTTTTAACGGACACAGACGATTTCTTGGCAAAGTTGTACCCAGGTTCACTTTGAAGGAAGATCTTTTCGCCAGGTTTCCGGCCACAGATGTGCTTACCTTCCAAAGTCACAGAGTTTTAGAACAGCTGTATCAGGGTCCAGCAAGAGGTTCTGTGGTTTTATATCCCGGTGGCAGATCCCAAAGGAATGGATATAGGCTAAACTCCGGAACAGCTGATACATGTACAACTGGAACACAGAAACACCAGTCAGATTAGGGTAAACAATTAGGTTAGTACAAACCCTTATTAGAAGAAAAACAAAATCACTGAGAAAACCCTACTGAATGCCTATGAGTGCTATGAAGATGGACAAAGTATTTGTGTACCTCCCCCACAGCCCCTTTGCCAATTTTTTCATGTGTCCTTTCAGAGAGCATAATTGGCACAATTCCAAAGAAATAATTGTGCCAGGATTCCAAGATTTGTAAATAACAGCAGTCATAAAAAATATACACAACATAAAGGTGTTTGTTTGCTTTAGAAATCAGCCTCTTCTCAGCAGTGAAGTATTCCAGGTTATTAAAAAGCCCAAAACCAAACAAACAACTAAAAAGCCGCCCCCCAAAATCCAAAAGAAAACCCTTTAGTTGACGAAGCTATATTAAATGTTGCCCAAAGACAAGAGTGGTGTCTCAGCCTGTCACTTAAGTGAATTTCCCAGTGTCTCTTGCTGAGGGGACAGAGCCATTTTAATTTCAAATCTCTGGATAAAAAGAGAAGGCAAATGAAACCAACTCTTCAAAATAATTTTATGCAAGGCACAACAAACAAGTATGCTAAGGGAGAGTTTCCTCTGCCGACTGTCCGCAGCTGGCTAACCCCTCAGCAAAGGAAGAATACACCAAGGGGAGATATTACAAAGCCAAAAACTTTGCAGGACAATATTACAGGGCAAGGAGAGGATGCCCAGCTGCTGGAGCTACACACTTTTGGTTATGGATAATAAAGAGCTGCTGAATACAATTAGGGATGTACAGCATAGGTAGTCATAAAGACATAGAAAGCTCCCTTTTAAGGTTGACAAAAGGCCGCCAGGTTATTTGTTATTTTTATAATGTCCCCACAATGTTCCACTTCAAATCAAGCTCAACAGGCAGGACACTGTACCAGAGACGCACCTCCACACTTTTCTTTTATAAGCACATTCTCCACAGTTCACTTTTAACAGTCTACAAAACCAGGTGCAATTACTAGATACTGGTATCAGGTCATGTTTGCCTCACTTTCACCACTATCTCTGTTGTCACACTTTCTCTCCCCCTTGTTTTTTGTTGTTTGTTTGGCAGGGAATTAGGAGCGGGAAGAGAATTGCTTGAATTTTGGCTCTAGGTCTCTGGTTTTCATCCTTGTTTCTGAAAACCACAACTCTCCACAAAGAAAAGCAAATCAACATTTTTTCCGAATTGCCTGTTCTAGTCACTGAAGTATGTATTGTGCAAGTGTATTGCAAAATAATGCAAAAGACTGCTCTTCCTTGAGGGGTCAAGTCAACACATGTGGGATTTAGAAAGTATGCCTTTCATCTCCACACAGCAAACCCAAAATTTCCAAGGATTCTTTACAGCATGTTAGAAATTACAAATAAAAATTTAGCAGAAGATTACTAGAACAGCTTCTGTGCAGCTTTTTTTAACAGTTTCTTTCTCACCCAGGGAAAAGCAGCTCTCTGCCTGCCTAGGTATCAATCAGAAGTGAAGAAATAGGTATGATCTGACCTTTGTGTAGCCAAGATGTCTGGAAAATTGCAAAATCCTTAATGACACTCAGGTAACATGATCTTTTTAAATACAGGATTATATACAAGGCTTGCCTTGCCAGAAAAATAAGAATAGCCTTCCAGGCTACCTGGAACAGGAAGTCCCAGGCATCCTGCAAGATGAAAGAGTTGGAGCAGATTTTTCTCTGAAAGTGTAAGTACGAACAATTTTCTCGAGTTCCCATAATGGAGAACCATTAGGGCAAGAACACTGACAAAAGATATATAAACAAATTATCAAAAACTAAGCTGACAGATTTTGGAGACCATATAACCTGAAGACTTGCTGTTCCACCAACAGACCAAACAGACTGACCTTGCAGTAGAAATTGTTACTGCTGGATGATAAAATTCTGTGCTTTCTTAAAAATCAGGCACCAGTGCTGCCTATTGCAGACATGCCAGTTACAATTTATGCACATAGTTATGGTAGAAAACTTCATTATTGAAATAATTACTATTTGTAGCTTTCACCTTTGAAATGTTCATCTTCTTTCAACCAAATTAAAGTTTTTTCTTAAGCCAACCCTTACACTAAATATTACACTTTTGAAGAGGAGTCTGGAGAAATCAATACACATCAGGAAAATTTGTTGGTAATTTCCATTTAATATCACTTGTACGCCATGTTAACAAGTTAATGCCATGTGAAAACATCATCATTCACTAGTGTGTGGACTGTGGTCACCACAATATATGAAATGGAACTACAAGGCCCAGATAGGTCCCATGTTTGACAGCAAATGAGAAATTTTATTTATTTAAACCACTGTGTAGAAGATGTAGACAACCTGAGTAAGGTTTTGAAGCTACAATGTGCATACAAGCATCTTACCTCATGTAGCTCTTGAAGATATAAGCCAATGAGCTCCAAGTGGAGACAAAAATATGCCTTTCATGTCCACAACAAAAGCACATTAAATCTTACTCATATGCCAGGAAAAGAGGAAGATAACAGATAAGACAACATCCCCTTGCCATCCTCTTTCAGTTCCTGACCTTTGTTYTATTATGTCTTCATCATCTCAGGAAACTGAAAGCTGCTAATCTGGCTGGTGTCAGTCTCTGTCTAAGCTGCTTCAAAAACAAAACACTCCCCCCACACTCAGTCTCCCCGACCCACTCCAAGATTTCTGTAAGGTCAGAAATCAGGAGTGCTTGTGTAAGTCTCAACTCTCTATTCTTCCTTCACCATAACAACTAATAATTCTATTTTTTTTCCTTGCCTCAAGATTTGTTTGCTTTTTAAAATTTCAGAAAACTTACTATTATGTCAGAAAAGAGTATCCACAGTCCCTTTGTGTAATTTCTTCCTTCACCTAATCACATCTATCAATTACGTACCTTGACATAAATCATAGGGAGTGTCTGTTTGGCCCGACTATAATGTCTGGCAACTCTGTATACTGTTTCAGGAACATAGTCCAGCACCAAGTTGAGGTACACCTCATCTTTCTAAAAGAGAATAGAGAAGAAAAACAAGTCAGCAATAGATTTGAAGCATGAAGTACAATTAAAGTATTCAGAGAAACCTAGAGGATGAGAAAGCTGTGGACATTTTAAGTCCCATCTTTAGTGTGTGAACTGCCACCGAACTATTTAGACTTTGCACTCATGCATTAATACTTTCGTCAAACTTATGTTTAAGGTCACGTTAATTAATCTGGTCTCCAACATAAGACATTTTCTGATTATAAATTGTGACAAGGATATAATTGTACTGCCCAGTCAATATTTTCATTAGGAGAGTATTTCAAGGTACCATCTGCCTTAAAACAGCCTATAAACTCATTAGACCCTTACCTGCCCAAACCGAAGAAGTACAAATTTAAAAGTTCAAAACTCAGCCCCCAACAATGACACATCAAAAAAAGCTCAAACAACCTGCATCTTTTAGAAAGGTTACTTTGATCTTACTGAATTCCTAGCTATTAAGAGATTAATACATATTAACCATTTGTAGACAGTAAGCCAGTGTTAATGTTTGCAACCATTCTGTTTACACGTATTTTGATGTCCCAGTTATCTCCAAGTTAAACATATGAACTTATTCATGGCAAAACAGAACAAGCCAAAACCAAAGTCTTGAGTAGAATTTTTAATACCTAGGATCAGGTTCGAGGTTCATGTGAACATAACACAGAGAAACAACAAAAGTAGCTTTATAATAAGGTATTTTGTTACACTACAAAGTACCTTATTATACATTAGCAAAGGAAAGAAGGAACAAAGAGGACTTAAATGACAAAGTACTATAATCATATAGTGCCTAACTGCAGAACTGAGAATTTTCAGCAGTAAAACAGGTCTTAAAGAGACTTCTGATATTTTAATGCAGTCTTCAGTGCAAATCCTATCAGGACTGTGAATACATTTAATGCTGGGGAGTGGGTATAATTAACTGTATCAACATGAAAAATTATTTTTGAAAGCTAGATGAATTAACTGGAAGTCTAGAAGTAATGTCTTCTGCATCTGCTATATTATCAGTTAGAACTTTCTACAGAGAAAGACAACACATAGAGAGACTTTAAGTGGATAAAATGGGACTTGGGACAGAACTCCCAAGTCTTCCACTGGAGTCCCTTGTCGGAAGATCCACTAGCTATGTATAGCTTAACACCCAAACCTCATTTAGGTACAGCAATTTAATACTACTACTGTGACTTGAGCCATCACTTCAAGCACAGAGTGAGGTGCGTTACTCTCTCTCACAGTGTTCTGCTGTCCTGCCACAGCAAAAAGCAGCATTCTGGTACATGGTAAAACACAGAGAAAAACACACCTTGAACACCTAAGCAGAGAACTGCTGGGTTCGTGTGTTTTTAAAGACTTGGAATTCAAGATYTCTGTTCACCATTATTTGACAATAAAGGCTTGTATTTTCAGGACATTTTAATAGCTCTTACTAATAATATCTCCTAATAGACCAAGTCACCTTGCAAGGCTCTGCCTACATCATTCCTTCCTACAAAAAGGTGCTCTTTTCTTAATATCATTGCTTAAATGACAGTAGCAATAGCACCAGCACTAAGCAAATGTCAACAGACCACCAATTTATATCTGGTTTTATCGTACTTCTCATAGACAAGGAGCGGCAGCCTCCAAAACTCTGCCTGTGCTGGTGCTTCTCCCAGTGCCATCCAAGGAACTGGGAACAATGTGAAGGCATCTGGGGACCAGGCTGGAGAACAAACTTTTTGAAATGGATGAGAAGGACAACTACCAGCAGTGCAGAGGAAGTATCAGATGGCCCTGGAGCTCCACAGATGTGCAAATGTATGCAAGAAAAAAAATGTATTTTAGCACTTTCCCTTCTGCAGCAAGGAAAGTTCTTTCCCTGACTCTCACTTCAAGCCAATAAAAATCATCCACCACCTCTTCTTGGGTCAGAGCTTTCAAGGTTTAGTTATAAGATACCAAAAATAAATGTCCTAAAATATCCATAGTTAACTTATGCCTGGTAAGGCAATCTGTAAAACATGAGAGAAAATAGTTTCATGAATATGAACTCTGTTGGCCTCAGTGTAGCTATAACCTGATGAATATGCTAAATGTTTGCCTCTTGGAGGATGGGAAAGTCTTACTGGTGACAAATCACTGCACCGAGTACTGTTACTGAGGCTGATGACTTTCATCCAAGCATTCATGTTTCATATATCAGAAAGATTTACATGACAGATTAGAGGAAAAAAATAAGTAGAAATTAAATTATAGTGATTTCATAATCTTCTCATAGTACAAACAAAAGGACACATGTAAAACAGTAAAACATATGATCAGTAAACCCTGTCTACACTACTTCACAGTAGTGAGTTTTGAGAATTACAGAACTCTAGCTCATATCATCTTTGCTGCGCTTTTAGTGCCTCCATTTTTAGATCTACTTTACGTGTGGTTAGAAATGGGATCAATTCAATGGCACAACACAATACAAGCACAAAAAACCTCGAGGCACTTGAATCTTAGAGATGGAGGCTTTGCTTGTGAGTCTTCATGCCGTCCACAGTACCTGAACAAACACCACGGGTTTTGTGTGGTACTGCTCCTGTGTAAACATGTATCACACATTATCACCTAGAACACAGAGGCACATGAACACCTTTCCCCATCCAACAACTAACAAGTTTTGATGTACTATTTGAGGGACTCAGAACTTCAATATGCAGCTATAAAGGCAAGGCATACACTGTTGGCCATGTAAGTAGTGGCATATTTCACTCCTACCACATGCAACAAATTTCAGAAGTTCTCTTAATGACTACTATAACGAACTAAAGATGATTCAAGTGTTTTGAGCAACGGCCTCCTGATGTCACCTGGCATTGGTCTGATAAACGCACAGAAAAAGAGGTTTTGTGAGCCCTTATCCTTCTCGGTGAGCATGAACTGGATGAAAATAACATTCGAGTTACCTGGATTCCCCTGAACAAGATTCAGGACAAGCTCAGAAAGCAGTCATGGCCTGACAAGCTCTGAGGATGATGTAACCTGGTTTGCCTACCTCATACATTCCTCCTAAACACATATTTTTCCAGTGACCCAGATGTATTGCAACAGGAAACAGGGTTAGCTCAAAGAGCTTGCCAAATGAGGGCAACTGCTTGAGGATCAACTGGGATGATCAAAGCTTATCTTTCCATTACAGGAAACCTCACCACATATTCCACAAGTGACTTGTTTCCATACTGCTGTTTCAGAACTGCTGGTCTGGGAACAAACCAAGGTAACCTGACCGTCACAGGCGTCTCTGAAACAGCTTACAGAGAACAGAAAAGTCAGAGGAAGTTGCAGCACATGAACTACAGAAAGCAAACACAAGAGGTCATTAAATAACTCACTTCTCCTTCTAGACCTTGGGATTATTAGCTTTCTGCTGCAGGTCAAATGTTTATGTGTATTTATGTTCTCCTGTGCTTGCTGCTAAGGCTATGACCATGTACGCTTTAAAATAAAAAAGGGGAAGGGCACAAAGTCATATCCTGAAACCCACGATCGAATTATTTCCCTGGGATTTTGACTTCAGCGATGCGGCTCATGCAGCAGCAGTTGCATCAAGTGCTAGAAGCTGCTTTTTGTCACTTGGCAGTTAAATCCTCAGTTGACAAACACTGCTCCAAAAGGAGCCGCAGCAAAATAAATGCTGCTTTGCCATCAAACTGCTCTGTGCCTCTCAAGAAATGCCAATTCAGGCACCGCTTGCCTGTGATGGGACGTACTTCAAACAAGTAAATACTAATACAACCTGTGCCATAATAAGAGGCATGAGGAATATTAGGACACAAGAGCCAAAACGTTCTAGCAACTTCATTTTCTTCCTTGTGCCAGAAATCGGAGACAAAACAGGATGAAAGTACAACTACTCCAGTACATGAGCATTCACACAGTACGGCTGAGGACTGCGGGAAATAGAAAACATTGCTCTCCTGACAAAGGAAAGGTTGCATGGAGGTCTCAAACTCCACTTTAAAACTCTTCTCTCTTTCACATTATCTGTTTAAAGTACCCTTCTGTTGTGCTTAACTGAGGCCAACTATAAAGAAACACCTATTGAATCAAAATAAAGCAATAACTATTGAATTCAAAGATTGAGTTCTCTAGATTGTTCCTTGCCGGAGAAAGTTAAAATATTGCTTCTCTATGATCATCCCCTACCTCAACAAACCTGAAATTGATCCTGAGTGGTTTCTACAACTTTTTGTTAGCTTTTTTTCCCCACGTATTACACACACTACATTTACAAGGTGCATGTATAAAGTGGCAATCAATATTAAGTCAGTCACAGTCCAACGATTTCCCCTATTTACCACCAGCACAAAGATGGAAGCCAGGGAGGTCATACATGCCAAACACCAGACTGACAGCAAAAGGAAAGAATCTTACTCTGAAAATACATCAGCATCTAATAAGATGTTAGAAGTACTTCTGAACTGTCAGGGCCTACCTGGAATCTAAAGAAAATTTCTCTGAACATCAAGTAACACGAAAAAAAGGGGAAACTATTCTGGATGTTCTTTCTTCTAGAGTGACTAAATTTACTGGTCAACATTTGGAAAAAGTGATGAACATGCACATTTCAGTTTTCATCTCTTGGCAGATAAGTAACAGCGTGGCAGTGGTTCTGGTGTGGTTTGTGGGTGGGTTTTCACTAGTTTTTTATTTACTCCAGCTGATCAGCTGTATGAGCATAACTGAGCTGAACAATACAGGAGTGTCTTAAACTAACTTTGCATTTGGAGAAATAAATGTCGAATTGCACTCTGAAGGAACTCGCTTTACCTGCCTGTTCAAGCTAAAAGTACATGGACACAGAAAAGTGATACACCTAAAATTAAGTAACGTGCCTCCAAAATGTACTTCTCATTATTAAAATTGTCCCAAGGCTTCGGTATTAGGGCTATATGAGGTAAATAAACGAGTCAGTTTACTCAAGAGGATGGGTTTTTTTACCAAGACAGCATCCCACCGATGATGTTTCAGAGGCAGGTGCTGCACAGAGCTGTTACGGACTGGATGCAGCTGTGCAAGGGTTCTGTCAAAAAGTACTTGAAGGATTTACCTTTGAGCTGGAAAGCAAGAAAATGCCTTTTAGCATTTCATGCAGACTATCCCTTTTTTGAGAGTGCATTATTTTAACACCAGAATGTCAGCATGAGGTCAAATATGCCCTTCACCCTGACTTAAGCATCTAGATTTAGACAACACAAAAGGTTCAAAGTCACACAGTTTTTGCCCTAGATTCAAAAAAAGGTTATTTTACTTCTTAAAGCTACAACCAGCACACACTTCACACTCCTTTATCCAAGTACCATGAGAGACCCGCCTTCCTTCTCTTATCTTGAAGGCTGACATTGTACGTTAAAGATACAAAGACTTTGGCCACACTTTCAAAGACAAAGCAAAAATTTACAGCCTTCCTACTCTAACTACTGAGTAGACATGATACAATTGAAAAACTTGAAAATGCAAAATATGTTCTAGCTGACCTTATTTGTATGAAGGAATGGTGACATCCAGTGGCCACGTGTGCCTGCTTTTACGTGCAGTTTACAATCACATCTATTTCAAAACAGAGCTGTGGCTGCCACCAAAATGAAGGGACTGTAAGTCTAGAGATATAGTTGCAGTTTCACACAGATAAATCCAAGGGCATAAGAACAGTTGAAGACTCAACTGTGTTGAGAAAGATACCAGTACTTTCTGACAGTACTGCAAATGTTGAGCAAAGTATCTTCTTTCCTAATCCCTTGCTCTTCATGACTGAGTTTGAGAACTGAGATCTACCCCAAAACTTCTGTTCCTATGCCTACTTTTCAAAACTTACCAAATTGTTCAGTAATGCTCACTACACTTCAGCAAAACATAGTCATGTTATGCAGGCAGGAACTGCCAACAGGGTCAGCTGTGATGGCAGCATCAGGCCAGAAGTCAACCCTCCTAATAAAATTCATATTTATGAACTTTCTTGGGGGGTCTTGTTCGAAGCCAGCTGGTTTACATTATCTACCTTTGATCACGGAAAGAGTCTAAGTTTTTAGGTGATGCACTAAGACATTCCCTGTAGTTTAAAAAAAAAAAAAAGAAAGACATTGTCTGTCCTAGTTTTCCCTTCTAAAGTGAGGCTACTGTAAAGGAAGAGGTCACGTATTAAAATAATTTGGAAACCTCTGATGATTCTTGTTTATTTTATGTGCTGTAAAGTCCTTAAGCTTATACCTGTACTTTCGAGGAGAAATAATTTCTGTGAAGTTGGAAACATCCACCCAACATCTAAAAGGTGGGACTGAGCTATCATCTTTGACATGGGTGATTTGTRGATATCTGAACCACAGCTCCCAGGCAAGGGCTGTGCCACAAACTGGCCATAAGTCTGTCGGAAGAGGAAAATCAACAGATGATGTTCGGATCACTGGACTGTCCTGCATACCTTATGACGAAAACAAAAAGCAGAGTCTTTGGACATCCACTGTTGTTTTGACTGTTCACTGCCTTCCAGAGTGAGTAGGATTTTCTGAATCAGGATATAACCATGACAAAAAGCTAGACAATACACAATAATGGGTCACACTATATGCCTGCCTCAGGACAAAGCTGCTTTCCTAATGGCCATCCAACACGAGAAGATGAGAGCAGGAGCTAGAGCTGGCAGAAGAATGACTTGAGAACAGAAGAGTGAGTAACCAGATGTACTGCATGGCTCACTGGTTTAGAGAGAAATCTCTGAGCTTCCTATTTTCACTGCATGCACCTCCCACATTGAGGATCTAGCCACTGCTGCCTACTCTGCTCTTGCAAAGCCCTACCACAGGCAGACAAAACTGCTATTTCTAATAACAAAACCCACTCAAAAGCAGAGACTGCTCAGAACTACAACTAAGGAAATTCCCAGCATGTTGCGAACCCTAACAGCAGTAACCGATAATCATTATCTGATGATTGGTGCCCTTGTGAAATGAGCTTGGCAGGCCTCAGGCAAGGACTACAGAGATATCAACATCACAAAACTCCTCATAATTGGCATTAATTGCTCCTTTGTTGACAGCACAGAAGATCTGCCAAGGACTGAATGAATGGTAGTTACTAAATTCATCTCTAGTGATGGCCCTTCAGCATGTTACTAGGCTGGTGCAAAACATTCACATAGACTGTCAATGAAAATCGGGCTCAAGGCTGTTAATTGACCTTTTTACACAGTAACTTCTTTTTTTAAAAAAAAAAGTTCAATTAAGAAACCAAATGATTCCCATTTTAACAGGGAACAGAATGGATGGTCCTTATATGAGGACACATCTGAACTCTCCTGCAAGAAAGAATGGTGATGTTCATGCCTCTCCGAAGGTGAAGGATATGTCTCCTTATAACAGGGATATAAACTTGGAGAAGCGCCAAAAACTTGCAAATCAGCCAGTTGCTCCCTTCTTCCAAACTTCTTAATTGCAGTCTCATACATTGCTGCCAAAGGACACACGAGATWCATGCTGAGCTGCATCTATAAGCTGCTGTGCACTACCTTCTGCATGTTTATTTTAAACTTCAGCCTAAGTCTATGGGAGTAAATTTCCATCCTGAGTCTTCATGGACATTTGGCTACATGCCGTCATAGCTAAGGCTAAATAAGACCTGACATCAATTAGAGCATGCAGAAGGGCCAGCTCAGCCTCCAAAAAAGAATCACCATATTGCCTATTTGTGATCTCTCTGTGCTTCCATATATGCTTTAACTCCTCTGAATTCTAAGCCACCTTAAGGAGAGAAAGCAAAAGTTACATAATCACAGGTGCACCTACTCAACAAAAATTTTATTTACTTTACTTTTATATGATTTGATGCAGAAACAAATTCCTCCAGTAACTTTTCATCCTCTTTTGGACACAGATATGGATCAATCAGTCTATTAAACACTCAAAAAATCCATACAAGAAAGCCTGACAGTTATGAAATGCCAAGATTTAAACCAGAAATAGAGAGGGATCAAAAAAGGGGAATTAGGAACTCATTTCAGGCTTTACACAGCTGAATAATTTTACTCAACAGCCACTGATTTAAGAAGTTAGGTCATTCTATAAAACATCAGGGAATACTCCTAGCAAAGAAGTCAGAAGAATTATTCACTATGTTCATGTTTGCCCTGCCTTGGAATATGGCTCGAAAGGTTCTCAGCAGAATTAGGCTAGACAGGACAGGCAGCAAGACCATCTTCCCCTGCAAAAGTAAAACAAGACCTCCATTTTTGTATCATGCTAAATACGAGGCAGTCCCTGAAATTAAGGAAATGTAGCAAAAAATCAACCCAGAAATATATGCCTTTCTAACACAGCCCGATCTCCCAGTGGCAAGCTGACAGGCAAACCAGGCATCTTGTTCAAGACCTTATCCTCAAGCATAATACCAAAACTATCAAACACAGCAGAGCTGGCTAGGCCTAAAATCCTTCCCATTTTCTCCAAGAATTACCTAGAAAACTAAAAATCACAGAAATACAGCATGGAAAAGACTTGCTACTACTTCTACCAGGAGAATATTTCATATTCTCATTATGTGGTTGTTTTTCCTTCCCTTCTGGCTCATTCCACCACATATAATTACACATTTTAGATTACTGAAAAGCACATTACAGCTACTAAAGTCAATGCCCTGCTATCGGATATCTCATACAGCCTCAAAAAAAAAAAAAAAATCAGAATCTACTTTGGCAAACTCATTAGGGAAGAGGCTTTTGAAAAAACTGGGTTATCCAACAGGTCTGACAAATGTCTGTAAACTTTCAAAAAGAAAGAATAGAGGAGGAAATAGTTTTTAGAAGCAACYTGAATGCCAAGCCTGTCAGCTGTCATATTAATATAAATTACATACTTTCTTTGAGCTCTTTTAGACTAGAAATCATTAGTCAAACATGATTAATACACAGTCAGTACTCAGAACAACTTTTTGTATCTATATATACACATTAAGGTATAAATATATGTGTGCGTGTATTTATGTGCATATATATTATATATATACACACACACACACTCTGCTCTATAAAGGCAATACAAATTCAAAGATGCTCAGACAAGAGGGAGTCACCCAGCCACAGAAAACAAAGGAGAAGAAATCAGTCAAAGCCATGTTTGATACAAGATTTTCATGCTGATAAAGCTTGATGGCTTTTGTCAAAAGCAGGAAAGAAGTTTAAGCAAATGGGAGACATAAAAAGGAGAGTTCATCTCACAGAAAAAGAAAAGAGCTCAAACACTTCAACCAGTTCCACAGACAGCCTACAAAAACGGCTAATAGGGAACTCCAAACCTCTATAAACTCGGTCTACAACTTTGATGCAGCTAAGAAAGAGTCTTACTACCAAGTGGTTTTTAGACTTGTTTTTCTATTTGATACTTTTCCAGTCTTCTAATCAGGAATGAAACCCCCTGTTTTGCTAGAATAAAGCCAGTTTTAAGGTTTCCCAGTGTCTAAAAATGCCCAGCAATTAAAATGAACTAAAGTGACTGTTTGGTGCACGGCTTTCAAAGAGTGCCAGTCTGACTGGATTTGGAGAAATCCTTTGAGGTAGTTCTAAATCAAGACAGATTTAAGCTTCTTGGACACCAACCAAAAAAAAAAAACCCCGAAAGAAAAGTCTCTAGGCTTAAAGACACTGGCATCAAGCACCAGGGAAGAAGGGAAAAGTCCAAGCAACACGAACAGGTAGAGTAAACACAGTGGTATGAAAACCTTAAAGCAAAAGAAAGCTTGATATAGAAGTATAAAAATTTCATTAAAGAGATCAGCAGTATAACAGCTACCTCTGAGATTTTCCAATTGCTTCTAGACTTAATTATCACAAACACRGATTAATGGCAGAGGATTGTCAAGTTGTTCACAAAGACAGACAACAATTGCAAGCCCCACTCATCACTATGCCACCGTATTTTCTACTATGCATTCCTTGGATTGTTATATTACTCTTCCCATTGGACTTGGCTTCAATAATCAATTTATACAAAGCTCTGGGGACCTATCATCTGTATCTGCAACTGCTTCCTACACATCCTTCCTGGTTCCCAGATGGGACATTACACTCTTCTCCCTTCTCCACTCTCCGAACAGCCAGTTTGATTATGAGGGTAATATGAAGGGAAAGATGCTACTGCTTTCCAAACTGACAAAAGCATGATAAGAAATGTTATTCTTCCTTCCCAGATGAGCTTCAGAACACCAACTTGCTGCTGTCTAGAGCTTTTMCCAAACAGCAGACAAACTCCAGCCCTTTTCCTCCTCCTGGAGTACCTGTCTGCTATCAGGTAAGAATGACAACCTGTTACATCTCATAGTCCACAGAGGAGAAGCACTGGCAAACTGCAGTGCTATCACTCAGCTTGTGTTTGCTACAGTTTCTTCGGCAGGTGTTTCCTAAGAGCTGCAAGAAATGGGCAGGAGTCATGCATACCATCATGCAGTTATCTTCACATGCTGCCACATACATGGAAATACTTGCAAGCCAATTCTGTGTCATTTTGTACTGAACTGCAAGAAACCTTGCAACCTGAACTGCAGCATTACACTGGCGATGTTCTGCTGGGTGTGTGCTGGCCCCAGGGACTGGTTCACATTTGTCCTATTTTGCAACAGGGTAGCAGTGGAAATCTCAAAGGCACACAGCAGAGACAGGAAAAGAGAAGAGCAGAAAGTAACATGAAAGAAAACTTCTCACCGAAGTGTTAAGATTCACTGGCAATGGATAGAGACTGCATTTTAAAAACAAGAGTAGTGCTGCCAAAATCAGCCATGAGGAGCTGAAACAGCAGAATGGAAAATCCAGTCTCAAGCTCAATATCAATTTAAAGATTTCCAAAAGAGTTTTTCTCAAGTTACTGTTACACAAAAGCTCCTGGGACAGTGTTCTGAGTAGCTTTAACATTTCCACTGTTTGCAGGAGGTTTTTGAAAGCCATTAGATAAAGCAGTTGTCTTCTGCTTGTCCAGGAAATTCTACTCCACTCCAGTTGAGTTACAAGCTGTTTAAAAAACCTAATCAACCAACAAAAAATCCCAAACCCAAGCCTTCCTACACAGTTTTTTTCCTTTTTGTACTCATGCTGCTTGAGGAATTTCTGTTTATGAACAAAATACAGCTCAAAAAACTACACTGCACTACCAACAAAACAGCCACAGCCATACAACACTGAAAATGCTTGTCATCACCAGCCAAGGGCAAGGAAGGAAAGGGAAAGTTGATCCAAGAAATGATTTAAAAACTCTAAATCATATTTCTCCTTGATTCCTGTGAAGTGGTTCTGCAAGCTTTCCACAGGCACAGGCAAGGTACAGGGCCAGGTCCCCCTCAAAACACCTCTCAGACAGGTAACAGCAGATCTCCTCCCATTATCCCTCCGTGCACTGCACAAGACTGCAGCAACCTGTCAACAACAACTTATCCTAGAGATGTTAGCTCCTTTTCTGGCTCCAAAGACCATGAAATAGGTGGGCTGCCTCTCCCAGTCTGCTGACCCACTTTGTGAACCTGCAGTTAATAGCCTGCCAGTAGCTATCAGCTCTCATCTACAGCCCTCTACAGCACTGTGGACATGTGTACCAGCATCTGAAGACAACTAAGGATGTAATCTGCCTTAAAAAATGGAAAAAATGGCAGCATTTACATAAATTATCTAAAAATTATATAAATATTTATAACAACATATAGAAAGATCAGAGGAAGTTCAGAAGGTCATCTAGCTCATTTCCCCACCTCACAGCTTACAGTAACTCCCACATAGGCCACAATGACTTTTTTTACTCCATGGATGATCCTGCTCGAAGGATAAGGTTGCCACCCTGAAGTCCATTTCATCTGGAAGTCCCGTTTCATCCTGAATTCTCCTATGATTCGTAAAATGCTGATACATACTTAGATAAGGAGTGCTTTAAAATTTCACATTCAAACTAAACCTTTTAACCTCTTCTTGAAAACCCAAAGAACTTTTAAACCTGGACTGAAAGAAAACAAATGGCAGTATCTACTTCTTGAGATTTATTAAATCCAGCTATTTGCTCCTTCTTCTGGAGCATAAGCATTCTGACAAATGCTACAATCACATGATCATATACTACTCTTTCCTCTCAGCTTTGAAACTCAGCCTGTATCTGGAACAGATGCACAAGAAAGGGGGACAGAAGCACGCAGAGACTGGGTCTGGGCAAAGTCACACAAATGCTTTAAATCTAAACTGCTTAACACTGAATCCTAGAAAACACATTTATCTGCACACGTAGAAAGGTAGTGCTAGAACACATAACCAAAGCCCAGCTGTGATCCACTAAATTAAGAAAGAGGCAGTGCATATACAAATCTGCTGCACTACTGTTGTGTTACACTAATAACACTACTCCTTGTGGACCAGACACTGCCATTCTGAAAGACATCTGCTCCAGTATGACCCACTGGGCACCACTACAGCATCTGCTCAGTGTTTTCATATCTAGTATCTTCACACTCCTGTCTCCAGAAATTCACACARTTCAGTTATACCCCAGACAGTTACCAATTTTTCCTTTGTTTTTCATTCTTACCTTCTCTCCACTGGAGTAGAAGAAATAACGCAATCGGACAATGTTACAATGATCCAACTTTCTCATAATCTGGAGCTCTCTGTTCTGAAACAAGAGAAAAGCAAACAATTAGAAGAACTTTTTGTGAGAAATGGTTAAGTACCATAGTGAACACTTTAATATACAAGTACAGAAGGTGACAAACCAAAGAACAACTAAAGCTGGAAAGAGGCAACAGCTTTCACATGTTTATTAGTATTTATTGAAATTACTTTACCACTGAGAATATTTCCAACTTTCAGTCCATTTTCTCTCTCAAATAAATGTCCACAAATCCATCACAAAATCCAGGAATTACCTATTTGTATTATCAAAGGGCCAGTGGTAAAAGGCAAGAAGACATTAACTTTCCATTTTCATTTTCTGATCTTACAATAATACAAAGTTATCAACCAGAAGGGTTGGAAGCCTATCCTCCTTGAATACTATAAAAATAATGCAAACATTGTAAAAGCAAACATAGCATTTCCACCTACATGCCCACCCTCCTCTACAGTGCAAGAGAAGTTTGTAACAAAAGATCTTTTCATCTTTGCAATACCAACAAAAAGCACCTGAAATTGAGTAGGTAACTCAGTTCCCACTTTTGTTCAACCCAGGTTAAACCAGGCTTAGACAGACTGAATAACGGCTTTACTTTCCCGTTTTATATCAACCTGGAAAAGGTGCTAAAATAAAATCAGTTCATCACATGCATGATAAACTGGGGACTTTACTGCAATATCCATTAAAAATGAGGCCTGAACAAATGAAGGACCTTATAGCCTAGCAGATAAAAACAAGTGAAGTTTTGAATTGCAGGTATGAATAAAAACAAGCAAGTAAAATTAGCACAGCTGTATTTGTTATACCTCATATCACACCTGTTGCTACAATACTTTTTTCCTATGGCACATTTACACATTGCTGTTTTTCCTTTCTCAATTAAAACACAATCTGCAGCTATAGAAATAGCAGGTATTTCACTTCTTACCTTGATCACAGGATTGCTAATCATCCATCCTAAACTAGCTAGAACCAATATAGCAGACTAATTCACTGGTCTTTACAAGCATCACTAACTCTGGCCAAGTTCAGGAACATTTGGGAAGAGAATTCTTTAGCCACCATGCATTTTCACACTTAAATGCACAAAGCTAACACCCACTTTATGCAGTGCTGCTGTCAAAACAATGATTTCAGATTCTGTGTTATCAGAGGGTCACGTACGGTGTCTGTCACTACAATTAATTGTTAAGGAACTCCACAAGAACCACTCAGAGCTTCTAATGTGAACATGGCTACAAACTCTGCTTTTAATTCCTCTAAGCCCTGTAGCCTTAAAAAAAAAAAAAGAGGTGCTAGATAGGATGCAGTATGATTAATCCTATCAACCCTGCCACCCGCTGACTGAAAAAATACTTCAGTATTAGCCAGCTCTTTCCAAACACGAGTGACATCTCACACAGTTATCAGCTGGCAATTACCCAGCCAGTAGTTCAGGAGAAAGCAAGTCCCTCCCTGAGCCTGCCTGGCTTCTGAACAGATTAAAGCCTAAGACCATTTGGTGTGTACCAAGACTGGCCTATTCCATACTGAAAGATGAAGAGAGAAAGTAAGAGAAAGCAAGGAGAGACCTCTTCATGTCTCTCCTGAAATCTTATGGAGTGACATTTGTGAAAGAGGAACACAGGCTTCACCACATAACCTCATCAATACACCTCACATCTCACAGAGAAAAGCATTCTCCTGATAGCAGCAGGAGCTCACATTCTCCACTTATTCTTTATTAAACACAATCAAAAATAAGTCAATTTTGGGAGTCATGGCTGGGGTTCCTATGCGGCATAGCACAATTCAAAGTTCAGACCAACAGAATCTCATCTTCGTATCTTGTCCAAACCACTGCTGGCTCAGTGGTATCTCCCTGCACCTTACAAGACGGGGCAGATTTCACCTAGTGAGTCGAAGTAGGGATGGCTCTAGATCCCACTGGTTACAGAATCATCTATTATGACAGAAGATTAATTTCTTCAGTTGGCTTTTACGGCACTTAACAGTGTTACTACAGGACTAAACCTAACTCTGCAAGTTCTAGCACCTCAACCAAATTCCACCAGCATTTCATAGCCCAACATATGGCAAATAATTTCTTCTTCCCTTTCTCCTACTGACTGTGAGATGGGAATAATACTTTTTATCTCATGGATTTACTGGAAGAAACATGAATACGTTAAGCATTAATGTGCAAATATTATTTTGACAATATCTCTACTAGCTTCTTAAAATACCCATACATACTCTAAGTCAGGTTATCACTTCATGTTCTTTAGATAGTGTGTACATGCTGATTGGATACACTGGAAAAAAGAAATCAGCAAAAGTTATTCTAATGCTAGGCTGAACTTATATTTATATTCTCGTATGTCATCCTAGCACAAGCATGGTCTCTGCCCACTGTGATGCCTTCCACTCTGATCCATCTCGTTCGGCTCTCATCCTGACCATCTGCTACAGCTGCACAAAGAGTGTTTCAAGAGGTGCTAATATCAGGGATAAGTCATAAACCAGTTACACAGTAACCTATATCTTGCATCCTGTGACTAGGCAGAAGGAAACATATCTAAACTGCAATCTCAGTTAAATAGTCACCTCAGCTATCTTAAAACCAAGCTGATTTCTAATCATCACTCCCAGGTGGAGCTAAAACTGGAAATACTCGAACAGTTGTAAAGCTTGAATTGGACATGGCAGGGGAACAGCTACTGACGTTCATGTAACAGACTGATGCTTTCAAGAATTAATTTTTTCTCAGATGAATACTTCCAAGTAGTATCACTTTACCATGCATTTCGCTGTATACATCTTAAATAAGTAACAACCTTTTCACATTAGAACGTAGGCTATTAAATACTTGTGCAGCAATGCAAGGGGGGAAGGGGAAATATCAGATTATAACGAGGGAACCTTTGGTGAAATGAACAGTGACAGATGTCATACACAAAGTGCAAGAGACAAAATGCATGTCTAAAGATAATGCAAACTAAAACCATTTCAAAACATGCTGATGAGAAAGGCTGACAGTGCACATTCAAAATACAGGGTGGATGGAAGGCTCATGCTTATCCTTAACTCATCATTTTTGTCTTCCAAGAAACATGCATGCAAAGTCAAAGATTCAGAGAGAAGAAAGTTATTATTTCCTGTTCTCTCACCCCTTCACATGAAGGAAAGCATTTAGTTTTCTAACTGAGCGAGTGTACCAGGCCTGGTAAACACCACAGAAAAAAGCAATACCCTTCAGCACCAGCCTTGCCACAAGAGAGGACCCAGCAGACACCTGTTCACACCAAAACGTGCTTCTGCAGCACACGTTCCTTTGAGGAGCCACAAACCAAAGGGACTATGAACAGATTACTCAGAAAATTTTCTGCAGTTCAATTTCTTTATCTAAACTAGATTTCTTTATCCGGAAGGCAAAGGCTGCTGATTCAGACTCTTTATGATCAGCGCATTTAAGCCCTTCACTAACTATTGAAGCAAACCCCACGTGACAAAATCCTGTTTATCACTTATGAAGACAATTTTCCTAGACCAGACTGCCTTTTATCTGTTCATTACATTGAAGAAAACTGGTTGCTCATCAAGGTTAAAGATTTGGTTAAAGATTGCCAAGACATCAGATTTATAACTTCAAAGCACAGCCAATAAAGCTCACGCATGAAGATTCACGCCTTCTCTGCAAAGCTACAACCCCAATCCCTCATAGCTGTGCTAATGCTGCAGTTGATACAAAACCACCAAAGCAAGGTCATTTCTGCCTCACTACTGTAATCTGCTATTACAGACTAGGATAACCATCACTCCCTGCCACACACACTCCCTTCCCTTCCCATCCAGGGATTTCTAGAGCTGAGCCAGTTTGCATTCATCACTCCTAGGCTGATTCTTTGCCTTCTCCTCACCTCATACCCTCCCTGGCCCCTTCTTCTTACAACAGGGGATAAAATGACTGGATCAGAGATACGGCTTTATGGACTTGCAACTTCCTGACCGGGACTAGAGCAAATGAAGACGAAAGGTTTTGTACAGCTCATGTCAGCATGACATTGTCAATATCCATCCTATCAAGTGGGGAAATATCACCTGAATCCAGCTCAGAAAAGAATTTCTTCGCTGAAGAGCATGCTAGGTTTTGATTTTTGTTTTTCTTCTGAAACACCTTTTTAAAGTCTCAACAAGGTTCTTGGAGGATTATGTTCAGTGCAGATGAAATGGGAGAAATTAGAAATTTACATTTTTGCTTTATGTCACACCAAGGACGTGACCTGGTTCTTGTGAACAAATGAAATTGTGTATGTCTTGAACTTTTAGAGAAGCTATCTTTTAGATGCAAAGGCAGGATAAGCTACCAATCTAATTCAAAAAGTACCCTCAGCATCAGATTTCTTACTTAAATCAAGTAGGGCCATCAACTAAACTTATTTTTGCACTTTTGGAATGAATTTTTATTATTCTTGGTGTAATAGATCCAAATGACGAAGCTCAGTATCTTGTGTTCTCCTATCAGATTGGAAAAACAGAAAATCGAGGGTAATTGCATGAACTGTAGGATAATAGATGGATGGAAGCAGCACAGGTAGATCCAAACTTCTCAGGATACACACTATTCCTGCTCTTGTACAGGTCACGTTTACTGTTTCCTCCTTTTCTCTGCTTCCACCATAATCTTCTCCATTCTACCACATTTCCAATAAAGATTTTCCCATTATGAAGAGCAGGAAGAGAAAGCCATAGGAAAAGCTGGGGAAGAAACTAGTTTCCAGCAAGAGACATGAAGACAGTGATGAAGCAGCAGGGCTTGCTTTTTTTCCCCTTTTACAGCCAGAACGACTCRTCACATCCACTCACCTTCACCTGCTGCACTGCTGAGCCAGCCCCAGAACAGGTTCAGGCTGAAACCTTGAGAGACTCGAAGCATTTTTCATCCAGCAGCAAAAAAGCTCTTTATCCTGACCCTCACCCACCACCAGAAAAAGGCTGGACTCCAAGAACAGGGCACCAGACACATGCTGACAGAGGGCTTTCTGGCATGATCCCGGCCAGCTTCGCTCGATGTCTTGCAGAAACAGCTGCTTGCACAACAATGAAACCATCCCTCCTAGATTAAGCTTTGCAAAATGTACCAAAACAAAAAGACTCCAGACCACAGAGGATGCCATTGAAACAGCACCTTACAGGTCACCAAGGGGCAGTGGGATCACAAACCCCAGTATATTTAGCATATTTTCACTAATACCTATACTAAAGCTCCAATCCTAGTATCTGTGGTTTGTCCTAAGCTTAGTGGGACAGACTGCAAAATAAAAGCTGTACCATATCTTCTCTAAAAACTCCTGAAGGTACGTGACCCATACCTCCAAAGATGGATTTCAAACACCATCAATCACAAAACCACTTTTAACACTCCCTTGCTGTCAGCAAAAGTATTACAGAAACTACTCTCACAGAACTGACTTTCACAGACATATGGTAATTCAGACATTTTACAGAATAAAGGCCAATTCCTACATCCATCTTGCCCTAAGATATCACTAAAATACATTAGTGCTTGGGGGAAAAAGTAGTGCAAAAAGGGCTTAACTACAGAAGCCTGGGGTGAGAATCTGTCCATGCTGGTCATCAATATCTAGCCACCCACGACAAGTCCATTTTGTTGGCAAGCAATTTAAAGCAGAGATAAATGTCAACAGGAATCATAGTTTTCCTCATTTACATTTGGGGCATGGATTAGGACAAAGCCCCAGTCTCCCCCTTCTGTCAGTCACGGCATATTTAGAACACCAGCAGATCTAATTTGGGGTGGTCTCCATTCTCAGCACACCTGTTAGTCTCAAACTCACACAATCATGACCTTTAATCCAGGAATACAGGACAACAAACAAATACTATCTATCAAATACCTGTACTTATGACGTACCAAGAGCTGTAATGCCACAACAGCCACCACCCAGTTTGTGTTGATCCATCAGTGACTGCTAAATACTTGGAGCCCAGCAGGACTAACTCCCAGGTCAGAAAGTCCAGATACCCTGTCCTGCTGCAACCTCTACCAATGTGTATGGGGCATACACATGCAAGGGCATACAAACACTTTGGACAGTTAGCAACTGTAGAAACACTTCAACTTTAATAATCCAAAAAAATCCCAGAGACATAGATCAAATACTAATTTATATATTGCTAACACTCTAGGATTCCCTAAGGAAGACAAAAAATAAACAAAACTAAACAAACAAACAAAAATTGGTGATAGCCATCAGCAGTTTACAGTACAAATATAGAACTGCTGCTTTAAATAATCTTACCCTCCACCCCTTCCTTATTCCTCTTCCTGCCTGCCATTCATAGGAATCCCAATCCTCATACGAGGGAAAACCCAAAGGAGAAGTACCAACAAAACAGGGGAATAATGAGTGCACGTGCACTGCACTATGCAAGGGGCATGAGCAGAGGAAGCTGCCAGGGGGTCCAAGATACAGAACACTTGTATACACACCTCTGTGCAACTCGSTGAACTGTGGCTGCATCATGCTCTGTTTTACTACGTAACCAGAGGGAATCAAAGGCTCCAAACCCAGCTTTATCTTGCTACCAAGTTCCACAACGCTGCCACACTTTTCACTATTTTTCATCGCGTAAAAATCTGATCATTCAGATCCTGAAGCAACAAACGATGGAGACGCACAGCAAGGCTGCGCCGCAGTGTTTCTGACACGCGAACACCCACAACGAGGCAGAGGCACAAAACGCTTGTGTCAGCTGTATTCTGTCCAAAATTTATTACTGAGCACAGCGACCTTCAGCCTTGGCATGGGGACAGATTGGGGCAAAAAGTGTCAGCTCTAAAGGCAGCAGCAGCAGGCAGGAGCTGCCTGAAGAAGCCAGTGGGCAGAGCATGCCGGGCTGGAGCTGGAGCCAGGTCAGGGCAAGCTGAAGGCGCAGGGTTCAGGCAAGCATAGGTAGGGCCACCAGCACGCTTCCAACCTGCAAACCCATGATTTATTAACAGCTCCACTGAAATTAAAGAATGGGCAGGGGTTGCAGGAGTCAAAGATGTGCTTTAAACTAAAGCTCTAGAATAATGAGTGAAACAAAAAGTCACATAATCACCACAAAGGTGGGCCAGATTTCATTAGCCCCTCAAGAACTACAGATGAACCACAATAATGCAGTAATGAGTGAGCTGACAGACATACTGGATGAACATCTGAGGTACTAATACACACCTGGTTTTCACCCTATTAATTCCTTCTATTGTATTACTGCTCCCAATAAACTCAGGCATTACATCCCTTCTCAAAAAGGGACCACGTGCTCCGAAGTTTCTCATTCTTCCCTCAGGCAGTCAGCAATGGCAAGTGCCATATTATGTCATCTCCAGGCTGCTCTCTCAAACGCAGAATGCAGTCCCTAAGCAGAAAACTTGATCTTCATACAGATATTACACGTAGTTTCCCGTAACTGGAAACAGAAATGGCTTATTTGTGTTCTTAAGAGATAAAACAAGCCTTGATCTCTTCTGGGACAGAAAAAAAAATATCAAAAATCAGACCTTTCTGTAATTTCCCTCCTTCATCTCAGCAGTTAAATGAACAGTGGAAGACAAATTCATTAGCTCATTGTTGCCTCTCTGAATGGAAGTGGAGTTTAAGAGCCTCTCAGAGACTTAATACCATCTCTAAATTCCTCCCAGCTTTGGAAGCTTGAGACTAAACTTGGAAGACAAACTAATTTCCAGCATCACATCGCTTCTAGACCACAACCTGAAATTCACTATATCATTTTCAAGTGGTTGTTTCAAATATTGTGACCTGATGAACAGCTCAGTTTTACACTTCCATTCTACACCATCTACTGTGCTCTGCCAGCAGTCAGTCCAGATGCAGGAGGAATTGCAGTGCACCCAAGAYAAAAGTCAGAAAAACAGATCTAAGTCTGAAACTTGGAGACATTGTTCTAATCCATTATAAGATTGAAATAAAGTGCAGGAAGGAGAATAATTGAAAGGAAAAGTACTTTCTAAAAGGCAGCCCTATGCTTTCAGAGATCATAATAGCCATTCTTTTTCAGTGGAAACACAGATGATCTCTGTTAAAAAACTCTTACAGTAAAATTTCATTTTCCTTTCACAGAAATAGCAATCAGATTTTTTCTCATGTTTTGATTTTTAACTCTTCCACTAACAAGAAAGTAAGTATAAAAATGCCTGTAACATCAGTCCTCAGGGAGTCTGCAACATCCACAGAACTTACACCTGCAATTGTAACCAGAACAGGTTGCAATTAATCTATTAATCAAATAAGTTCCAATATCCCATGGGCATAAGACATTTGCTGGGTTGCTAATCACTATGATATTAAACATTAATGAAATGTTTTATTACTCTTGGCCTTCTCTTCTTGCATATGATGTAGCAGATGTTTCATGCAAACAGATTCCAAAGGACTTGCAAAACAAAAATAATTTCTCCTCATCCTCCCAAAAAAATTATTTATTTATTTAGGGAACAGGTAAGTGCTGTTCCCAATGTTTACTCTTCTTTTGTCTCAGGCCTATTGCTACGTGACATGAAAATTCCTGATGTTACAAGTCATGAGGGGCTTTTATTTAAATCCAAATGACTCCCTCAGACCTGAGAGACAACATTCAAACTAGGAAACACAAAAAAGGGAAACAACAGGTGAAGACTGAGCAGCAAGCAAAGGGGGAGTGGAACTGGCAAGTGGAATTAGCTGCCTGCAGACGATTATTTGCCAAGCAGAATTAAATTTTCAGGAAGTACCATTTCTTAATAATGAGCTTCCAGATAACTAAGCTTTTAAAAGGTTAAGCATTCCCTGCTGAATTCAGAGGGAGATTGGGCAGCTACTCCTCTAGGGGTGGGGGAATGGGAGAGGAAATAGGCTCAACTCCAGCAGTGAAGGTAAAATTGGAATTTACACTCCTTACCTTATGCACATATACAATAAGCTATTTTCACCAAATTCATGCTTGGTTCCCCAGCCCCTGGTTCTGTAAGTTTGTCATAAGCAGATAACAAAACTTATTAGCTACTGCTGTAACTAAGAAAACCACCACATGTGAATCCCAGGTATAGGATAAACCTAAAATAATAAACATCCTACCAAATTTCACATGATAGCCACACGTGTAAGAATGTTTCAACGCTCCTTCATAATTTTATATATAAAAACAATTCAAGCTTCCTCAAACACATATCATATTAAAAGGCAGTAGGAGAACATTCTTCTCAGAGCTGCAAAACAATTTCACCAGTTGACCTTTGCTAGATACAGGCAACCTATCATACCCTTGGAAAAGGAAAGTCAGCTGTGTCAAAGTACAAATTCACTATAAGCTATTGAAGAATTAGTGTTCCAAGTTTGATAAAACAGGTTATCAGACTCTTGCTTGAGGGTTTTTTCCTTAGTCAGCACTAGCACTTTTCGAACATTGTCCCATTTTTCAAGAAATCATTTCCTTAGGCAACAGAGTGTCATAGCACTGAAATGAAGATTAGGAAATCTCCACATTGACTTCTAGCTCAAATAGTCCCAAAAGAAGGAGTACAGAGAAGAGCAAATTTTAGTAGCTCTTTGCAAAACAAGGTGTGGTTTTTAACGACAGATTTAAAAGCAGAGACACAGCACTACAATTAGATTCACAACTTAGTCACACTAAAAAGGAATAGAGATCTCCAAAAGAAAGAAAGATGCAGAAAGAAATTATTTCATATGTCAGGTGAGAACCATGAATTTAAAGTGGCACACTTTAAGCAAATTTCAAAAGGCTGCACTCCCACTTCATGAGCTTCCAGCTTCAGAGTTTCCCAGGCACCAAGTTCAGCTGGACCCAGGACAGGGGCAACCTAATTACCATGAAGCCCAGCCCTTTCCCTGGTATGTGCAAAAAACCACAGAATCACAGAATGGTTTGGGTCAGAAGGGACCTTCAAGATCATCTAGGTCCAACTCCTCTGCCATGGACAGGSACACCTTCCACTAGACCGAGTTGCTCAGAGCCCCATCCAACTCAGCCTTGAGCACTTCCARGGATGAGGCATCCACAGCTTCTCTGGGCAGCCTGTTCCAGTGTCTGAGCACTTGCACAATAAGGAATTTCTTTTTAACATCTATTATAAACCTACCCTCTTTCAGTCTAAATCCATTCTCCCTTGTCCTATCACTATGTACCGTTGTAAAAAGTCCCTTTCCAGGTCCATTGCAACCTCCCTTTAGGAACTGGTAGACTGCTCTAGGGTCTCCTTGGAGCCTTCTGTTCTCCAGGCTGAACAGCCCCAATTCTCTCAGACTGTTTTCACAGGAGAGCTGCTTCAGGTAGCTTTGGAAGCATTCTGGCGTCCACCTTGCTTCCATAATAAAATGAGAACTTGCACATAATCCTGTAGCAAGTAAACAAAAGAGAACTACTAAAAACAAGGAACTGAGGGAACAAAGATGATTTGGTCAGACCAATCATCTTGGCACTACATCATCCAAAGGTCTTGTCAGCAGCCATCACCAGATGCTGCCAAGAAGGCTCTAAAAAGCTTAGTTCCTAGTCCTCTGCGACTCTAAAACCTGAAGACACGGACATTTAACCTCTCTTTACTGAATTTTTAAGTTGTTTCCAAAAATGCATTTGTAGAATATAAGACTCAATGCAAGTCCATCACAAATTATGTCAGAAAGTGTTTCCTACACCACCTACCACCTTTTCAATGGACTACACATTCTTTAGTGTTTAACAAAGTGCTAGAGGAGATTCTCATAAACTAATTCATTTAAACATCCACTGCCAATAATAATTCAAGTTGCAAAACCTGCACTGAGCTTGCCATATGCTTCCCACTAAAAGATCTTATATTCCATTGTTTAAGAAGATCTCCCACTGCACACATCATGCAGAACAGACATGCTGTGGAGATGACCTGGAGTTGAGTAATGATCCTGCCCCTCTATTCAGCTCCAGTGAGGCCTCATCTGGAGGGCTGTGTCCAGTTCTGGGCTCCTCAGTAAAAGAGATACGTGGAGCTCCTGGAGTGGGTTCAGCAGAGGGCTATGGAGATATGATTTAAGGGACTGAAGCACCTCACATACGATCAATGGCTGAGGGAGCTGGGCCTGTTCAGCTTTGAGAAGAAACAACTAAGGCTGTCAAGAGGATGGAGCCAGGCTTTTCTTGGTGGTGCCAAACAATGGGGCAAGAGACAATGGGTAGAAACTGATGTCCGGGAAGGACATCACCTGAATATGAGAGAAGAACTTCTTTACTGTGCAGGTAACAATGCACTGGAACAGGTTGCCCAGAGAGGTTGTGGAGTCTCCCTCACTGGAAATATTCCAGATCCATCTGGAAGCAATCCTGTGCCATGTGCTCTGGGATGACACTGCTTGAGAAGGGAGGTTGGAACAGATGACCCACTGTGGTCGCTTACAATCTGACCCATTTTGTGTTTCTGTGAATTCATTTCCTTGACCCACACCTAACCAGTGAAAATTTCTTTTCTGTATTTTGTTGAAATCAAACTCTATGCAAAGGGTGCCAAAACCCTTTTGCTTCCAAAATCACAACAGTATGAAATAATTAAGATTATTGCCCGCTGAGTATGTGGTACTGCCTGCCTTGCTTATGTAAGCAAGACAATATCTCTCCCTACACATTCTGCACACAAAGTTGGGTTAAGACAAGAGTCACCAGATCTTGGGCTCACTGCGTATTTACACTCAGGAAAATTCAAACAAATTTTAAAGGTAAATCAGTTAAAATTTTCTACATTGTTTAGTTCAGGACAGCTGAATTCAGAAGGGTCTCAGACAAGTTTATTTCTCTTTTAAAGTTCATTATCTACTCAAGAAGTCACCTACAGACTTATTACCCACAAGCAGATGCATGTAGACAAGCCAGTAGGACAGCATGCCACAGCTCAGTGCTCCACCAGGAAGGGACTTTCTACTACCACCTGCACACGGCTTTTGCACTGGGTACAGGCTGTTCCCACTGGCAAGGTGGACTCTTTCCAAGAGATATTCATCAGGTTAAATCCAAACAAGAGCCCTTGCACTGTTTATCCTTCTTGCTAATTGATGGCCTTCATGCTGCCACAGAAATTGTTCACTGAATACACTGACTCTGTTATGCCTCCAACACTCCAGGCAACCCTCAACATGCCCTACTTTTCCTATGTCTCATGCTACTTTCTTGTCCTACTAGATCTGTTAGCCCTATGTGAAAGCAGATAACCTTTATGCCTGTTATGCAGTTAGAGAAACAGAGTCATTGCCTACCAGGAAATCCAGTATACTATCTGGAAACCATGTCCTTTTTTGCCCTTTCCAAGTTATGTTGACTTAATTTTAAAAAAAAAAGATTATAGAACCAAGTTCTTGACTATTTGCTCTGGCTCTTCAAATGCTGACTCCAAACACCTGCTGTGGTTTCCAACACACTGGGGAAAGAACGTTGCTATTTCATATGTTCTCATACTGCTGCTTTTGCAGGCACTTAAATGACAAGCAGATAGTGTTAATAAAGCAAGTATAATCAAGGAAGCCCCAGGTCTCACAGACAGGCAATTCTAGTACAGGTTACTGTGATGCTGCAGTAACAGAAGAATCTAACCTAGAAAGAATACAGCACTACTTCTTTTAAAACTACAGAGCTTCTAATAACATTGCCTCAACTAAAAATTATCAGCTCTTAGCACCTTCTAATTTTATAACTCAAAATTGCTCACTATTTATAAAATATATTCAACAGAGCACTACAAAGAAAAAAGTATTTTCCTCATTTTTAGAAATTCTTCAGAAATCTGTGCTCATCTCAGTTCTCCTGCTCTACATCCTGTTACTCCTGTCAGACTTCATCTGATATGTGCTTACAAAGTTGCTCAACGTCAGAAAACAAAGCAAGTCCAGCCACATAAGATACTGAATTGAATCTTCCTAATGTTCCTTAGCCCATGCACTACATTTTGGAGTAGCAAACTGCTATGTCCTCATTTCCACACTTGCACATTTACTACTAATTCCCATGTTAGTCAGCAACACATCTTTTTAAAGGTTCCTCTATTATTTAACAGCAAACCTGAATTTTCCACTAAAGTTCCCACAGGCAACGTCAACATCCACTATGAACTTTTACTCTAAAAAGGAAAAAAAAAAAGAAAAAAAAGGAAAAAATCCTCTTCTGTCCACTTGCAGCAAGAGCAATGGAACTGGTGAACAGCACAACAAGTAGTATTCATGTCCCAGAACAACACCCAGATAAGTTACACTGTCCCATTTCAGGGACTAAGTAGCCTGCAAAAAATTATTTCATTTATAATCAATTAAGATGCTTGCACTGTTACACTCATCTGGTATAAATGAGCTGCCTGTTTTCAAGCCCAAAAAACCGGGTACAACCTTTATGACTCATGTGGCTGGTGAGACTAAAGCAAAATGAATGCAAAAGGGCCTGCCAACTCAGTCTGATAAGCAGATCCCTGGACAAATCTCTGAATGAAGAAAAAGAAGAGGATGAATCTTTAAAAGAYATCAAGTTATATATTCTGTCTTTATCACTTGATAAAGCTTAGGAGGGAAAACAAGGAGGGAAATACACTCTTTTTGTGACAAGAGTGCTTTTTGAATTTAAAAAAAAATTAAAATTAGATTCAGCTGTTGTTTTCCATATGCATTGTTATGCTTCAGTGATTCAGACTAGAYGTTTGTGTTTTGACTAGTTAGCTCAGGACCTAAGCAGTCTAATCACCATGGCTGGGCTTTCAAAGGAATGGCACAAACGAAGAAGTGGAATGAGCACCTTTATTGGGCCTGTAACAATTAGACCTGGCTTCAAATCTTAGAACAACTACAGAATATAGATGCCTATAGTCTGCTAATTTGCATCATGACACATATAAGAACCTCCATTACTCATCTCAGTTCACCGTACTAGGCACTACATAGACAAAAACCCACCCTGAAAAAAGCAGACTGCATTCTCCTTAGTTAAAACTTTGTAACATATATTTAAAAATATGATAAACATCACACCTCACATTTCACCTTAAAGAGGAGCGAGTCCCTTCTTTGCTCCTGGCCAAAAAAACATTGCAAATGCACCACGACCATTTTTTTGACATCACTCATTGTATTTTAAAACAAGTATCAACACAGTATCAAAGCATCAAAGACTGTAATTAGAATTTTCCTTGATGGAATAAGTTTCTCATTATCTTTCCAGAAAAATTTCTCATTTTGGGTTATTACATATTACACTCAAATAAAAATCAGATTCCATTTTATTTCCTGCAGTAGATCAGACAGGAGAGCCTAGGTCATCCAACAAAATCTCAGTCTACATTACCCTTTAAATTAAATCTTCCAGTGTTCCAAATGTGCCGTATTTCACTGCATAATGCAGACAAAAGATGTGATGGAAAAAAACAAGTGGAACAAAAAGCCAAAACAAGCTTTCCTCAAAAACATGCAAAGTAAAGTGGCAGAAAAGTAATTCCTTATATTGTGTAGGCTAAAAATAATTCTGTTGGTCACAAACATCTCACCTTCTCAGTCATCAGGGACCAGGAAGTATCCAAGTCACAGGAAAAAAATGACAGCATTGCTAATTCTAGAGTATGCTGAACAGTCTGAACTGTCTCTGTCCCTGCACTTTAAATGATTGACAAAACATTKAAAAGAGCTTCCTTTTATTATTTTCCCATGTCTTCGTACTACTTTTCCAAGAAGCAATGGGAAGTGCACATATTGCCTTTAACAGCAAAGAAAACAATCATCCATTACATGGCGCTCAAAGTTTTGAATACTTCCCAGAAGAAGCATGCCATTTGGTTATGTCAGGTCTTCTCAAGAAAACACCTGGAAAACAAAAATTATTCCCATTTTCACATTTACTTAAACTTTCCTCATTTTGTTTGCTGAATTTGAGTTACCCCTCTTCAAGGAAGACTCACCAGAAAAAAAAAAAACAACCAACC
This sequence comes from Amblyornis subalaris, assembly GCA_018881555.1. Taxonomy (NCBI): domain Eukaryota; kingdom Metazoa; phylum Chordata; class Aves; order Passeriformes; family Ptilonorhynchidae; genus Amblyornis; species Amblyornis subalaris. The sequence continues at coordinate 3,478,022 of JACAXG010000058.1, forward strand.
AACCCAACAAAAACCAGCTCAATTACGAGGTTTTAAACAAAGCCAAAAAGGCTTATCTACAAGACAGTGCTGGAGGGTACAGCACAGCTGTCTTGGTGACACATGAATGAAAAGAGTTGTCCCTCTTCTTTGCTTCAGGAAGCCTCTGCTGAGCAGCAGGTGGATCTCTTCTGTCCTTTCCATGGCCAGCATTTTATGGGTTCTCTCTTCTTTCCCCTGAAGTGTAATAGCTGCTGCAGCAGAATATTTGAATAACAAATACTGAGTTCAAAAAGGACACAGAGTTTTGCCACTGCCTGATTTAGCAGCCATCCATTTTAAAGACAAAAAAAAAAAATTTGTGTTCACTGGCAAAAACTGAAGATAAATTATTTGATGATATATTCCAATTGTGCTCCAAGACTGCAACGTTGCACCAAGGATAACTTAATCAAGTAAGAACTTTGTAAGCGAGAGCCAAAGGTAGGTAATGTTGCTAGATGTAAAAACTGTTTATGCTAAATCTTTGGTAGCCAGGCAATCTCATGCTGTGGGACTTCCAAGAGAGAATACGTAATGGTACAAAGAAAGAGGCTTGAAGTATCTGCATGCACCAAACATCGATGCAGTCTCAAAAGCATCATTTTTATCCCATCAAGCATCAGCTAATCTTCTATTTATACTCTACACAATACCCTTGTCCCTAACCGGGGGACAGGTGTAGAAGGTTCCTCCTGGGACACCACTTCCACCTAACATTACTTTAATACCCGGGCTCTCTTAGAGCAGCAGCATTACTGAGCTCTCAGGAGCATTAGATGTGCCTGCTCTCTGCCTGTTCATCCCAGCTACAACTGCAAGATGAGAAAAATAAAACTACCTTAGAATTTATGTACAATCTCACACACAGTGGACCAGTAAATCCCTGAGCTTCAGAAGGACTTCAGGAATTTCATTGTGACTTTTCTCTTTTTACATGACCCAGTTCAGGCTGCATTCACAAAACAAAGACTGCCCTTGATTCTCCACTTGAACTGCTTGCACACTTAGAAGGTCTACTCCATTGCCATGCTAAGAGCATCAGTCATTAAATATTTTATTTTCAAATAAGGATGAGAAGACCCAAATGTGCTCCACCAGGCTATAATCTGCCAGTCTCAGAGACACAAAGATATAGAATCTTCACAGTAATGATCCTGAAATGCTACCAAAGATCTCTCCATAAAACACCAGAAAATGAAGAACATTGAAGTTAATTTTTTCCTTTGTTACACAGACCTACAAATCCGTGCCATAAACAAGGCTCCCTCTTAGCAGTAGGTGTGACCCAGAAGTAAAACACTGATTTACAAATATAAAATAAAGAGTTTATCCCTACTGCATTGAGGATCACTGTTTTTCTATGCCGGTCCTTCTCAGACACTTAGAGGCAGCAGCGTTAAAAAGTCAAAGCAAAGGAAATTATCTTTGAAAATAGAACTTGATTTGCCCACAATCAGGAATCCTGCAACATGTTCACATACACTCACACAGTTATAGTATGCTGCCAGTAGTGGCATACTGTTTTTTATGTGTTACAGCTATTTATGTGCTTTAAACTACACATTTCTGTACCTTGATGGGTTTGGAATTCTTTTAAACTGCAATCTCCATTCTGAATGTCGATATTTCAGAATAGCAGCCATTTAACCTCTGTCTCTCAGAACAGCCTCTAGCTAATTTAGGAATACATATATACAGAATATATATTTCATGGAATGTATATAAATATATGTATTTTATGAAAATCAGACATATGAACTCACTTCCTTTAGAAGACCTGAGAGACAACAGGAAATAAACCAAAGCATTATGAGAGCAGCTATATGAATTATATGGACTACTGGGGCAAAAGACTATAAACATAATGTATCTTACAGCTCTTTGTGTTGGTCAGGAAATTCACTTAGGACAGACAGGTTTAATTTTAGTCTCAAGTTATACACTACAAGAGAGCAAGAAGAGAGAAAACTGACAGAACAGGCGTCTCGTTTTAAAGTTCTATCTTTGGTCCTAGTCTAGGGAGTACCACAGAAAAACTCATGGACATACAAAAGCTCAAAATCCAAAATAAATGCACCACTTAAACTGTGATGTGGATCTATAAAAAGCCTCATGCAAATATCCATGGGGTAGGGGCAAAAAAGGCCTCCAGAGCTCTTTTGACTCCTCAGTTTTCAAAGAACACATTCTTGTTGCCCATTTCCCTATGAACATGCAGCTTTCCACACAGCAACATGTGGAAACACATTTCTCCCCACACACAAAGTCACACCTGCAGAGGAAGAACACTTCCTCCTCTTTCCTAGGCAAACTGCAGCTGGATGACGCTGCACTCCCTGGACATTAATTATCAGTCCAAACTTCCCAGCTAAAATGAAGAAAACTGAAATCAATGCTCATAGAACAAACTCCATTTCATCTCATGGGCCAAACTGAAGACCTATTTTGTACTAACAGCTATTATACACCCAAGTCAGCTGTCAGATTTGAAAATATCTCCAGGAACAGCCATAACTACAAATAACTTTATTATATAAACGTAATATATATACGTATATATATATATATATAAAAAATAAACTTTATTATATATAACGTAATACCAAGACAGAAATATGCTTCTTCAAGTTCTTAGATCTCTTCTGGGCCACTGAAGTATGTCCAGGGAGGTTTCAGCTGATACAATCAACAGTACACTGCTTTCTTCAAAAACTGCCAAAAGCAAGGGTAAACAGATTTTTTTATYCACTAGGAAAGCTTCAGAAAATTGGAAAATGGAAGGAAACACAAGGTTGTGAGTGAGAACTCGGATCTCTACCCAGCCTTTTTGGTTGCTATGAACAGACAAGCACTGCAACTGCAATTACAGCCAAATGATAGAATTGGCTCCAAGAAGCTTTCAAGAGACAGCCAGATCAAGTACTGCTAGAAGAAAAGCTATTATCTTGGTAAATGTCTCTGATAATCTGGCTAAGCTAAGTTGGACCAGAGCTACAAATCTGGCCTCTATACAAGAGTTAAAGTATAGACCAGAAAAAAACTCTCTGAAACCAAACACAGCCCTCCAGCTGTTTAGAAGATGAGAAAACACCCTGAACACATGCTCAGGCACCTCCCATTCTGGAAATCTTATCTGATAGCAACTGTCTTTAGGAGGGACTTCATCCCCTCAGATGAGGACAGCTAGGAGTAGATGGACAGTTTCAATCAGGCTCAATTATCTTTTTACTGCTAGTTTTACAAAAGTTTGCAATATTTGCTAAAGTCACTGGAAAATATTTTTGGCCTTCCATCCCCACTTGTGATACAAACACAAGCCATGTCATTAGTCAGAAGACAGATCTGTTGTAGTGGGTGTTCTTTCTAGCTATTTAACAATAAAATTAAGGCCTCCTCTGAGGAGTGATACCCTCATGATGGTCTCATCAACAGTGATTCACCGTTCCTCAGATCTTCAAAGCAGCTATGATGTGCAAGTCCTCAAAGACTTAAAAGAAAGGTGCTTAAATGTTATTAATTTTCACCACCATGTTATTCCTTTGTGACTTTTTACCCCACGGGTGCTTCCAACTCAACTGAGATAGCGTAAATAAAGGCATTCTTTTGAGAGATAGGGTAAATAAAGGCATTCTTGGGGATTAATGTTAAAATATTCAATGATCCTTTGATGGAGATATGAAAGAATTCAGCTAGCTCACACACAGATTAAATTAACAAAGGAAGTACAGTCCTTAGGTTCATAGGAAACCTGTGCAGATGACAAGAGGTCACAGTCAAAGATAATCACGAAAACATCAGAGCAAATCCAACCTCTACATTGTATTCAAGAATTTAAACGCTGACTTAAGATGAAGATAGCATTTATTCTGAACCTTTGTGATAACTTTCAATTCCCTTCTACAAAGGAGTGAAGTAGGAGAGAAAAGGAGGATCTGGAGTGACCTTATTGCTCTCTACTACCACCTGAAAGGAGTTTGTAGTAAAGTGGGGGTCGGTCTCTTCTCTCAGGCAACCAGCAACAGGATGAGAGGACAAAGTCTCGAGATGCACCAAGGGAAGTTTAGGCTGGACATCAGGAGGAATTTCTTCAGGGAATGGTTATTAAACTTTGGAATGGACTACCCAGGGAAGTGGTGGAGTCACCAACCCTGGAGGCATTCGAGAAACAACTGGATGTGGCACTTAGTGCCAAGGTCTAGTTGACAAGGAGGTGATCAGTCAAAGGTTGGAATCAATCTTGGACGTCTCTTCTCTGACTTCAATATCCACTCGTGCACTCAGCTACATCAACAGTGACCTTAACAGACTAAAGGTCCCTGAAAATGGAACCTTTTTTCCAATATAATGCTACTATCTGCGGTATCTTAACTGGCCATGGGTAACCAAGAGCCAAGAAATAAGCCGGGGTGGGTCAGCCAAGAGTGGAGCTAATTAAACCCAATTTGAAGTCAGACTCTCAGTGGTCTGTTAACCACTGAGATTCTGAGAGCAAAAGATACAAATCATTAATCAACAGGTTCCCTTTTTCACATGCGTGTTTAGAGAATTACACCTTCAACCACAAGCAGAGAGACAAAACCTATTTAGAAAAAAAGTGGGTCAACTTTAGATTGCTGAATGCTTTAAACAGAAAAGTTTACAGAAACTCTTGAAAAGTTAACAGAACTTAAAAACCTGAACACCCAGTCATTTTTCAATGGGAATTCTTCCTTGTGGTTTTACATTTTTCATGGGAGCCGCTACAATCAAAGCTGCTGTAAATAAGTTAACACAAACAGTGGATATGGGCTACTTTGAAAAAGGATCTTTTTATACTTAGCAGCTTGATATATTTGAGGCAGGAACTGAAGGAAAGCTGTTGCTGTCAGAAGCATTTCAAACAGCTCACAGAAGTACACACCAACAGAGAAAGAAAGAAAGCAGAACCTCAACACAGACTTATTTTTCCATCCTGCTGCTTTATTGGGCTCTAAGGCTCAGATTAACACTAAGACTTTACATATTAGGGGAAAAAACCCAACAACAAAGCAAAACAAACAAACAATAAACATGCAAATAGTCACAACACCTATTCCTTCCATAACTAAAACTAGGAAAGTGCACTGCCTATTATTCAGTGGCCTCAGCTTTACCAATGCAGGGCTTCGCATTCATGGACCATCAGGGCCCTAGTCTGACATCCTCTCACACTCCAGAAGATCTGCCTATTTAAATAATTCAGGCAACTAAGCCAAGGGCACACACGGTTGGATTGCTAAACCTAGGCAGTCCCTGAATGATTTGACAGACTGGATGGCATGAATGGTTCCCATTACAGAATTTGGCTTTCTCTTGCTGCACACTTCATGTCTGTGTGAGCCATTAACAAGAAATGTGATGCTCAATCTAGACTGTTTGAGAAGGTGCAGGAGTAGTACAAACTCTCTTCATCATTTAGATTTCAACAGCCCAGTGCTAGAAGCAGAAACATCAAGTACTACAATTCAGATATGAAGAATTTAAATACTTATTCTCAGTCAGCTGTGAAATATTTCTAGCAATTCACACATTCATTCCAATAGGATTTCTTAAAAACCCCAATGGAATGGCAGAAATAACAAAAAAGAGCTATTTATGCTAACATACCTGTTTGCTTATTATTGGTTTTTGCACGATTAGACAGCAACATGACTGACTCCTAATCTGAAGAATATTCCAATGAACATGCCATCAAAAGCAGTGCASGAAAATTTATGCTACCAGTATTTTCTTTTCAAGAATCACAACTAGACTGTGTCACTTAAGGGCCTGCACAGCTACAGGGATGAAAATAATTGAAAATACCATGGATCATTTAACTGCACCTATCAATGCTTTGCATGAGAACATATTATTATGTATTTGTGGGATAGAAGCAGAAACACAGTATAGATCTGTGAAAGCCAGGTCATTGTCTTTTGGAAATCTTGCCATTTGAAAGGACTGTGGCCCCAAAACCTTGAGAATAGCTGCCTTACACTATTTTTCAAAGAGAAACATCTCTCTCACCCCTGTTAAACTTTTAACTGAAGGAAAAAAGAACACCACCCCAAAAATATGACCCTCCATTAATGACTAGAGACAATGTCAATGGTTTCACAGATTAATGACAAACAGCACATAATTGGTGGACTACTCATTCGAGTATCAGGTAATTGCCCAAAATTATGTTACTTAATTCCTCACGCTTAGTATGGAGAACCAGCTTAATAAAGGCAGAACTGCAAAGTGAAATTAAGCATATATCTCTAGGTTGGATTTTATTTATTCCCTTCAACCACTTGCCACTATTCCTAGCATACCAGTACTACTGCTCTACATTTTACTGAACTTTAGAAACACACACTCTAAAATCCACAGCAATTCAGAGACCCTATTTAAAACACAGTCATGCAGGAACTGCACTGTCAAACTGAACAACCACTGAACTGCAACAAGGGAGTAGGAAGAAGCAGGAACATTGCAAACTATCTTTATCACCCCAGAAACTGTAAGATTCAACTCTTCAGCCAATGATTTTACACTCAACTTCCTTCTGGTCCGGACCAATGCTGGGAGGCTGACTTGTCATAGTAACGGAAAAGGAAAAAAAGACAACCCCCCTCTGGTAATTCCAGCTTTCAAGCTAGCTTTAAATCTGGACAAAAGTATCTCAGCTTCCTGACAGAGATCTAAAATTGGCAACTGAGGTGCATTTTCCAAATCTACACAATAACCACCCTCCACATTCACAAAATGCAGAAAGAGGCTGGAAGTTACTGTCTTGGGACTTCCTAAAGTTTCTGAATCATGCCCTTTAAGTTTCAAGACTACCTGCTGGCTTTCCTCAAAGCATTTTTTGGAAGAATTAAATCACATCTAAGGAATTGTACTGCATATATCTAGATAAATACATCAGGATAGACAAGCACAGAGATGAGCAGGCACCAGCTAGAAGCATCCAGCTGAATGTTTTTCGTTCATGATCCAAATTTCAGGAAGCAACTTTCATACATCACTTTCCTCTTGTTGCTTGTGCACCACTGGGATCAGTGCAGACTGGTATTTCTAAAGTGTTCCCTCTCTTCCCTCAGAAAGTGATGAAGTTAATTTAAATCAAACAAGCTACTGCCACCATTGGCTGTCTACAGTAGGGCTGTTTTTTTCCCCCCCTCTCAATCACTGCTGAAGCATAGGTATGCATTAATAAGAGGGGAGTGGCAGATTTCTTAGGGAACTCTACTGACCAGGTCTCGGACCTGGACTCAAGTAGCTGAGCAGGGATGGCAGCAACCCAGCTGAGCTGCACCCACAGCTCAGCTCTCTGAACACAAGAACTGGTCTGTCCCTACACTGCAACCAAACCATTCAGCCAGTACACTTCTAAAGTTCCCTGTGGTTCAGCATTTACTACCTAGATCAGACATTGCCAAAGAGTAGCATACCCTGAAGTAATTGTATGCTATTCTTAATATAAGATACATCTGTCTAGCTTCCAAATGTGTCCAGGCAGAGGCTTTCATCCAGCCTGCAGGAATTTGCACCTCCTGCCAACAGGACATACACTTCTAGATCAGAATGTGAAAAAAATGGGAGGCCTAAACTGACAAATGACAGGAAAAACTAGGGAGCTGAGACTAAAGGTAGATGATGCTGTGCAGTTGGGATAAAAGCTTGGGATAAGAATATGAAAAAATGCAGAACTTGAGTATTACTGCAGATGTGACCCATGCAAATTATGAAGTTTAAAAAAGTATATTAAAATTAATGTTCTCTATCTGCAAATCTACACATGGACTTAACCGTTAATTGCACCTCGTTTAGCGGGTATTAAAGCCTCCAGGTATTGGATGTTCTCAGCTTGTATCATCAAACATAGACAACTAGTTCCGAGTGCAAACTGCAAACACCCTACTCAGCTTTTCAGTTTAGCTGTTTTGCTTTAACAAAAACAGGGTTAATATTCAAGAGATGCAATTTTTTTTAATCACTTATAGAAACACTCCAAAATAAAAAGATGTATAGTCAGATAACAAAATGTCAGTGAACCAACTACCAAAATAAAAACAAACAAAGGCCAACATTTTGTTCTAGATGCCCAATAGAGATTCATTTAAAAAAAAAAGGTAAGACATCAAAAACTATTAATATCTGATGGTCAGGAACTAAAATTCTCGGCCACGTTTTCATTTTGACACACTGCACAACCCCAGAGTTATGAGACTAAAGAAATCAAAGATTGTTGTCAAAAGCACTAGCTGACATCTACCAAGCATGACATGGTAGAGGAAATATCCTGACCCTCCCCCTAACCCCATGCAATGGGAAGAAACCAGAAAGCTCCTGTAAGTATGGCTAGGTTTAGACCTTATTTTTCCTTTTCTACTTTACCTCTTCTTTATTCTCCCAAAATAAGGCACTCTTACATTATATTTCATGCTTCCCAAGTACTAATTACCTTCAACCCATAATACAGCCCAGAAATAACTCAGATGTAAGAACTATGTAAGAATCTTACATGCCTTCCTCAAATAGAAGTAAACAATTCTGCATGATGACATTAATTTAAATATATCTTTTCCATTTTTTCTCTAATGCATCTGTGATACGCTGATGCTTGTGGTGATGACAGCATCAAATTTCAAAATTCAAAAACATACACTACTTCCTTCAAAACACTTTAAAATAATGTTTTTGCTAGCAAAACAGGACACAAATTACAAATATTACCAGTGAAACTAGGTGTGCATGAGGTCTTACTGCAAAAACAAGAAATGTTAAAACCAGTAGCTTTGCTATCATATGTTGCTTGCACAAGTTGATCTGCAGCCCACCTGACTATAAGGGAAAACAGTCAAGTACATTAAGTACCAAGCAAAGGACTACCAGACGTGCTGAGGTGGCTTATGGTCCTTAACTTTTATTTAGTTTAAATAGCACCAGATAAAAATAATCTCTTTGGAAGGCTACTTGTTCAGAATAAAGGCTCACCAGTCTATTAAGGCCACCAGGATAGATCACATTTATAAAAGAGATAACAAGGGAAGTAAATGATCTTCAGCCCAAACTGCCCTGGGCTCAGTATTTGCTACCTTCTTGTTTGGTGTTCACAATTTCTGATTTACTCAAATATAGCCTTCTACTTTATAGGTGCAACAACTAAGAACAAAGCCCAAAGGCTTCTGTTCCTTCCAGCACTTTAAATACTAATGATTGGAGAACAGTCTATGCTAGAAAAAAGTAAGTACAAGACAAGCTTTTCCCTGGTTTCCATAGCTCACTGTCTGAAAAAATCTGGTCTGCAACCTGGAAACAGCACAACATCAAATCAGTATTTTTAGCTTCCTGCTTTGCACTAATACAAATAATCATAACAGTGACTCACTGATTTTCAAGTTAAACTACACTGCTTTATCAGTAAGTCATCTGTTGAATCTTTAGTCCCAAAAACTTTTACATGTATTTATGTGCTCCAATGAAAATAAATTAAGAAAAATCAGAAACACCGCCATCAAAGACATGGAAAACAAGATAACATTCATGAAAATACTCTGAACTTATGCACAGACTCACCTTAAATCTTTTATCCTGCAGGACTTTCTTAATGGCCACAAGTTCTCCTGAATCACAGAGTTTGGCTTGATACACAACACCAAAAGATCCATTCCCAATCACCTTGGTGTCTGTGTAGCTGACTTCTTGTGGTCGGTCCGGACCTTGTCCAGGAGTTGCCACTACTGTAGTCACCTTGCTGCCATCTTTGTCTCCTGGAAAGCAAGAGATACACAAATAATCAAAATACATGTGTAAGCAAGATGACCAAGACTAAAACAGAAAAGGCTAAGACAAAGATTTAAATCAGCATATGTATTTCGATATTATAGAAAAGCTCTGACAACATGCAAAGAAAACACTAAGCATATGTTTTACCAAAATATATCAAGTGGGGACAATGTTTTATGTAGATGATTGCTAACAAAAATTTTCTTTCCAGAAGCAAATAATTGAGCAATAAAACGTAATGCACAAAGAAGCCAAGTACTCATCCCTACGTCTGATTATAAAGTAATTGATCTAAAACACAGTGTTGTTTGTATTGCCAAAATGAAGCATTCTCCCATATTATTCCTATAAATGAAGAAACCAAACTGCCAGTACGACCTGCAGAGCAGCACTCTGATCTTTACAGGCACTTATCTGGCAACAAAACCCAGGAACACTAAAAGGTTGCTACAAATCTACCCACATGTAAAGCTTCAGCCTGCAGCATTAGGAAGAATAACCTTTGTCAAACCTGGCTGTGTGCACCTGAAGCGAAACCTAGGCTGGATCAGATGGCATAGCCCCGTTCCTCCCTTCTTCCATGCCTGGACTTCCTTGCAAAAAAGGGAGGCACTTGCTGGGGTAGGAGGATGAAGGGGAAGAAGGATGACAATGGGAAGCACTCAGCTGGCATCTCACCACGAACCAGAACACAGCCAGGGATGCATGCTCAGGGTGCAAGACCACGGTGGAAGCTTTGGTGCAGATGCAGTGGCTGTGGGTTCCACATGCACTTCCCCAGCCACCTTCCCATCAAAAGACCCAAGCCWCTCTCACCTACTCTTGGACCCATTGTTACTACCTACAGTGCTTCACCCTGTTCAAAGTCTGATTTTGTTCATAATAGGACCAAAGCTTTAGGCATTTTACAAGCACTCTCTGGGCACTTATTGCCCTCTAGTTACAATAAAGAGCCCTTCAGGCTCAGGTTACAGAACAAACAGGGCTGCAAGAAAAACCAGAACCTGCTGTTCCATAGCAATCACCCCAATTCTACAGAAACTGCACTCAAGCAATGCTCATCACATGTGCTTATTAAAAAACCTTCCCTCCACAACTTTCACTGGGTATTCTCTTCACTACTCATGCACTCAGAAAAATTCTTCCAACAGATAGCTCGACCACTTTTAGTGCAGTTTAGGTGAAACACTCCTTGTTCTGCTCCCAGAGGGCATGGAAAATGGCACAGCCTCCCCCTGCTCTCTTTGCCCCCACTACTTCTTTCAAATATGTGAGGGCTGTTGCAAAAAAAAAATATACTTATGGAGAAGTAATTTCTCTTTGGACAGCCTCTCCCCTTACTGCTAAAAATGTCTCAGGTACAGCACCTAAAATCAGACTCTGCAAAGGAAGCTTATCTCAGCTCTACCCCGCATGCTGGTGACTTCTCGTGACCGACTTACAACACACTTGTTTGTACAGGCCAGCACAATGTTTGCAGCTTGTGCAATGCTGCAACTTCATGTTCGGCTTGTGTACCAAACTCTCCTCTACAGAGCTGCGGCCTGTCCAATCCTCATCCACTTTCCACTTACGCACCTAATTGCACTTATCAAAGCCCAATAGTCTGCATTTGTCCTGACCGAACCGCATCAAAGGTTACTGAGCTCTCTTGCCAGCTTGTCACATCCTTCAAGCACAGGCCCTATCAGGAGATCCACTTCATGATGCCACATTTAATTTACCTAACAAATTGGTGAAAACTGGTGAATCTTATGAGACTGCCTAAAGGCCCTGCAAAAACCCATGAAATATCTCATCCTATTTTTTTTCTTGAGCTTCCTGTTATGCTCAAACAAAATAATCAAATCATTTTGTATGCCTTTCATGGGATTTCCCGTAGTCCATTGTTTCCCTAGATTTCTCACAAGAAAATTAGTTTGAAATCTTCAGAGTCAAGATACCCACATCTACTACTACTACTTCTGTACCTATGAGATTCAGAAGAAAAGTAGGTTGGCTTGACGTGATTTCCTCCCGAAAAATCCACATTAACTGCTACCCATCTCTTATGTTGCCTACCTGCCCACTTTTGGGGGGACTTTTTTGCTTTTTGGCAGGGTTCACTGGATTAGAGTACTGAGATTACTATTAATGAGTTTTGTTCTCCGTTTTTCCAAAAATCAAGACTAATGAAGAAACCTTAGAGGTAGAAAGAATTGTTCCTGGCACCACTGGTTGAGATCTGAAGTACTTGGTATCAAGAGATCTTCTTTGAGGACTCTCTTCAGAGCTGTAACTTGCTCAGGGGCCTCCTCATCCATAAAAGCCAACACTGAATTTCAGGCCACTTCAAGTGTTTTGTCCCAATGTGAAATTGCAGCCACCCAGCAACTTGTCCAGAGCTCAAATGAGAAGCCAGTCAGCTTTACATCTTCCTTTTAAGTCCGCAGGAAAACAGCTCCCAACTAACTTGCTGAAATCGTCAGTGCTTAAAAGCACAAGCAGTGACACTTTAAACACTACACCAATTACTTTGTTTCTTTACCAGAGTCTACCAAGCATTAAGCTCATCAAGGGTTTCTCCCACTTTCCTTCTTTCAGTAAACAATAGTTTTTGCAAACCGATCCACAAAATACACTATAAAGACTCCAATCTTTAAAAAATTAGGCCTGTGAGAGTTTCAGTTATATTCTATTACAGTATTGTTGAACCTGAGGGACTGTAGGGGTAAAATTCACCTTGCACTTTTGACAGCTTTGATCTCAAAGAGTAAAACATCTCACTGCTTCTCAAAGTATACAAATAATGTATTTGTATCACAGCAGCATCCAGAGGCCCCAAGCCTGTTTTGCCAGTCCTTGCACTGCACAGATGTTTGTACTGTTCACAAGACCCTACACAGCCCAGAATGGTTATCCCAGTTTTAATTGTCTGGACAGCAAGCGCTGACTTGCCAGCTAAACAGCACATAAAGGACTTCACTAAGCAGCTTTCAGAAATGCTGGGTTTAGCCTCAGCATGATGGAAGATAGCAGAGAGGAAACAGCCCTGCCCAGCAATCTTCAGTACCTCCAAACAGACTCCTAAGAGCCAACACCAAGCAGCACTATGCCACAGCAAGTTTTAATGAGAAGCCTGGATAGCTCTCATCTCATTCCCTTCACCTCTTGTTTCATTTAGGACTGTCAGACTCTGTGTCCTCAGAGAATAAGCAGGCACTGTCAAACACACAATACCCTCAACACCTTTGACTGTGAGTTCTACAACAGAACTAGGGCATTAAACAGAAAAACTATAGAAGGAAGGACTAAATACCAAAATACTAAACGGCTCTTATAGCACAGCTCACATCGAAAGAGTCACTAGCATTTGCCCAGAAGCTGCTGCTTTCCGGGGCTGACAGCAATATGACTTTGCTTTACTATAATAAAAAAGCAAATTCATGTAACTGTATAACCATCATCTATGCCAACCACCTTTATAACATCCAGGACAGAAGCACAAGGAAAAATAAAGTTATCACACTGTAGTATCCTTTAACTTGTACTTGGTACATCTCATGCAAACCCTTAAAGCACTTCCTCACACAATACTGATGTTTAACATCCATGATGTGGTATTTGGGGTTTTTTTTGATGAAGAAGTTATTCCACAAGTCTGATGTGAAACTGAAAACAAAATCCAGATATATTAATTTGCAAGTGCTCTGATCGATCTAGCTCACTTTCTACCTTTACCACATGATGACCACATGGGACAAATCACAAGCATTAGGTAAAGTCAGTGAAAGCATTACTGAAAGCAGAGAATACTCAGCAGTTTTTGGGAAGAAAAGAGCATACGACACTTAGAAGACTACAGTTTATTAGACCATCAGTGCAAGCTACAATCCTATGTTTGCATCTCAAAAAAACCCCTGTGGTGGCAGATGTTTTTGTTTTTACTCAGGTGAGAGTAGGGATTCTGCTCCTGCACAAGCATTTTGTCACATAAATACCCTGCCAGCTGCAGGTTCCTACTACTAGCTCAGAGATGACCATTCTGTAAGTGTACTCCATGTACACTTTTGGCCTGAGCCTAAATGAGGTGTCATTCAATAAAATTCACTTCAGTCCTCACAGACCATGACAGGCATCCTCTGCTATTGATCACCCACACACACCTTCTACTGAATGGGCTGGAGAAAGTCCAAAATTACGTCTGCCCTACATCCCTTTAGCTATTTAGTGGCTGACCGAGCAGTAAAAACACACTTTAATGCACATACAGAGATCTAGGATTCTTTTTTTCCTCTCAACTATATATGTATGCCCTCTTCCTCCTCTTCATTGTGTTTTACAGCTGAAGACATGAAACAATGTATTAGTACAATGATTACAGCAGCTTTATTTCTACTTCAAATGCAACCTTAATCCTTTGAGCTGTCTACAAACTCCACCTTTTCCTCTCTTTTGACTTTTCCTATCTCCTCTTGCTTCCCTCCTCCAATCGCTACATTCCTCCTTACTGGCATGCTCACTGGCTTTTCCATTAGATATTACTTAGGTTGTTTCTAAATCCTAAAAGAAAACTTCATGGACCTACAACACACTCTGCATAATGTCTGAGGTCACATAACTGTCTCCACTTAACTCAAATATCTTCACGGATGTATTTCAAATCTCAGTGTCACCTCCCTGTTAAGATATGGCTCAATATTAAGTCACTTGACCACTTCTCCCCTTCATAAGGCTTCGCCGCACTGTTTCATCTTAATTTGCTCAATGCTCAACACAGTCAACAAGTCACTTCCACAGAAACCTGAACCGGCTGGATCCAGCCCCTGCCAGTTGGATTAGGTTACAAGCAGCAGCTGACACAACTACCTAGAAAGAAATCAGCAACTAGAAGGGGATGGAAGTCTATCAGAACTGCAATGGCTCTTTTCAGGCGCGGATAATGGGAAAGTCAAAAGATCTGACTACTTTGCGAAACCAAAGTTTTAACAGAAAACTTTTCTTGTGCTATCTGCTAGAATCTAGTGCTGATCATCAGATACAGCTGTGGAATACAACACCTGGCTTCTTAGATAACTGTTCATCGCATGTGAAGGAAGAAGGAGGTCAGTCAGTAGCTGCTCTGAAAATCTTCAATGTGGCCAATGTATGCTTGAGCAAAGATGCTGTCACCAGTAGAAATCACTACTAATTTTCTTTTTCTAATTAATTTTTCCTACTACATTTTTAAGAAGTCGGTTTCACAAAGAGCTAATGAGTCAGTAAAGAGAGGAACATATAAAATGGTATTTATGAACTGTTTTACTAGACAGCTTCCTTTCTTCATCAGTGAACTGCATGAATGCTACCTAGTGGGAGGCAGTATAAGACAAAAATCCTAGAATCATATAGAATCATAGAATGGTTTGGGTTGGAAGGGACCTTAAAGCTCATCCGGTTCAACCCCCCCAGCATCGGCATGAACCTGCACTTGACCAGGCTGCTCTAAGCCCCATCCAGCCTGGCCTTGAACACTTTCAGGGATGAGGCATCCACAACTTCTCCGGGCAACCTGTGCCAGTGTCTCACCACCCTCACAGTAAAGAATTTCTATATATAATCTCAACCTTTCAGTTTGAATCCATTCCCCCTTGCCCTATCACTACATGCCCTTGTAAAAAGTCCCTCTCCAGCTTTCTTTAAATAAACATTCATGGACCAAATCAGAAAAATTCAGGGAATTAAAAAAGGAGTCTTACAAAACACAGTGTGGTTTGATTTTTAAATTTACCCCAAACAAAAGGAGTCCTTGGAATTTCAAAAATAGTTCAGGTCGAACATGGAACAAAAACCTGTAAGCGTGCCAATCATCACCCAGATAAGGCAGATGCATTCACTAAATATATATACACACACACTTGTTTTAGCACAGAAAATGTCACTTGACTTCCTGACTGTAACTGAATACTGCAATAAAAGAGCGGCCATCAGACATTACTTAAGATCAGAAGAATCTCATGATTTGTATCCAAGGATTTTGGAAGAGCTAGCTGAAAGTCTGACAAGTGGTTTTTGAAAGGAATCAGAACACTCAGAGAATTTCAAAGATGGATGGAATGATTCATGCGATTCTGTTATTCTGACAACAATTTCAGCTTAAGTACCATCCCAGCTACTTTGATAATGAATAAAGAAGCAGTAAAGTACTTGATAGAGACCAGATTGTTGGACTCCATATTGTTAGAGACTACAGGTTCATTTGGAAAAAAAGAAAAAAAACATTGATGCAAAAGCAGTGTGACTTCTGTAGGGTTTCTGACCTGCCATCACATCCCCCATTAATGAAGAAACACGTATACAGGAAGAAAAGTCATTATTAATCAAATTATAATACATTAGCCCGTAAGTTTCAACACAACTAAAATCTACTAAAATATAATAGAAGGTCTCACCAACATGAATTTTTGCCCACACTTACTGCTTTTATCAACAACCTGAAAGAAAAGCTACGAAGTACCCAGACACAAGATTTAGAGAGTTATGCACAGCGTAGATCAGTGAAAAAGCAGCTGACCTTCCTTAGCAACCCAGACACAAATCAAGCAGAGGGATCCAGAACCCAAGATGATAGGCCATGCAGCCAAATCAAGTAAAGTCATCAACTCTGGCTTGCAAGACATCCCAGCACAGACAGAAGCACACATTGCTACTGAGACCTAAAGCAATCCTTAGATGTATAAGCAGAGAAACATCAGACAGACAAAATGAAAAAAGAAAAAAAAAAAAAAAAATCTCTTTCCTATTTCACACCCATTGAACAGCTACTGGAATACTGTGCTCACTCCTGATAGCTGAAATTCAGCAGTGATGACTCAAAACACTAGAGATTCAGAAAGAAGCCTCAGGCATCTTAAGGTCAGAAAAAATATATTACTTTGAGTGAGACTTAAGAGTTCAAACAATTTAAGTCAAAGAGAAAGCTAGAGGATTATCTCTAAGGGGAAGAAGGAACAGACATTTCGAGAGCTCTGATCTGCAGGTGGAGGACATACTGCAAATAATGACTAGAAACAGAAATTCAAGAGTTTGGGACAGAACTATAGATGGATAAAATGAATAAAAAAATAATTTCCTTATTAAAAACCTGAAAGATATGGTTATTTTTGTAACACAGATTTTTATTTTAGATTGGAATCTCAAACAAAAAATATTGCTGAACTGCAACTGCTAGGTTTGAAATACGAAAGCACGTACAGGATGAATGTGATGACTTTTAGGGTCTTAAGAAGGTCAGAAAGGTTCAATATCTACATAAACATTTCTTTCAACTCAGCACTAATGCAATGGTGTCATGGATCAATAGAAAATACGCTGCTTTTCACAACAGTCAAAATCTGCATTCAATTTAAACAAAAACACAATGAAGAGATAAATAAGGAAAATGTGAAGAATGAAAGGTCATTCTTTGGCTTTACTGCTAATGATCAAATGATAGTCACAGTTAATTATGTGTCAATTCACTTTAGCTCAATCCCGAGACAAATAATCAGGACAAATTTCAGCTAAGACAAAGATGACCACGGTAAAAGGCTTCTTAAACGCTCCACCCTGAAAACTAAAAAATGGAGCAAAAAGTAAACACAATACCAGTGACTGGCTTCTGTCTAGTAAAATAAAACTATACTATCACTACAAAAGAAAAAGTAAACCACTTAGAAAGACAACACAACTTCATTATAAAAATGAAACTATGTAACTCAACTGACCTGTCTTCATGCCTTTTTGAGGTCATTGTGTCACTAAGAAAGGAAAAAGAAACTAAACGTATTTCCAGAAAAGTGTGACAAGTAATGACATGCCTCATATGCCCATATTTGATGTAATAAACACATGAAACTACATCAAGATGCAGGGACATTTTCCCTCTATTGTCCATCTCCTGAAAAAAAAAAGAAAAACTCAAATTTAACAGAAGGAACAGCATCTGGATTTACCGCATCTCAGCTCACACACTCAAAATGCCTTTGAGGCTTTAAGTCTTTCTTTAGAAGTAATCATAGACTTTTGGAGGGGCACTCAATTCACTCTCTTTGAAAGCTTAATGCTAAAAACTGTAAACAAGCCTTTAAAAAATGAACAGGGTAGTGAGCAGGTCCCAGAACATTCTCATGACAAACTTGTTAAAATGTCTACTAAAAGGTCATATGAACTCTGAAGCATTGACTTTCTGCAGGTTTTTACATGTTAACTAAGGAAGCCCAAGTTAGCACAGCACAGTATTGGCCACGCAGTTGTGCCACTCTACTCCTGCGTAAACTTGACTGTGAACAGTTTAAAAATCAAAACAAAAAACACAGGAGGAAAAAGGATGGGAAAAGCCCTGTTGATCTAGTCCAGATGCCTATCACATTGGCCATCAGATGACCTCCCTGGATCCAACCGTGGCAGATGGGATTCCAACAACTGGCTGCTTACAGCAGCCACCATGAAATCCCAGCAGGTTAACACCCCACTGATTTATAAACCAAACAGCTGAATTCAGAAGGATGTTTACTTGCAATGTCTGAAGAAAAGACTCATTTTGCTACAAGCTCTTCCTCCTACAACTGTGTAAGGCGGTGCCCACACCTTGCTGAGGTACATTTAAGGTCTGTGTTAACCATCTCTCTCTCATTAACACAAGAGTTTGCTTCAAACATAGACCAAAACCGTAAATGTCTAAAAGAGAGAGCTTTCCCAAACTGCAGTTAGCACTCAGGTGGGGGGGAAATTCTGTACAATTACCTTAGGGAGTACCAGAAAAAGAATTTTTTTTCTGTGACTAAACAAAATGTCCACAAGAATGCTTATACTTATATTTCTGCTTTGGTAAAAAAACACAGAAACATACAATTAAGGTAATCTAAACACTGGCTGCCAGTGGGGTTTCATAAGCAGTCTCATGCTTGTTAACAAGTTATTTTTAGTAGGTACTCTTTCTGTTCTCCTCTCTCTCCACCCACATGCAGAAGAACCCACCCCACAAAAGCTATTTAGCTATATAAATCAACTTTAAATTTAGATAAGGTGATTCCACAAATTAGGAAGCAAGTATCAAAGCGATCATAACAGATTTTGGTTTTATAATCTTAGGTCAGGTCATTTCAGCCCCAAAAAGCTTACAGGTTAAATGCAGCACAGGAGTCAAGGACAGAGACAGGCAGTGAGCAGGAACAGCACAACATCATAAGATACTGTGGCCTCAGTAGCATTAGCTCTGAGTTAATCGCTATCTGAGAAATTCAGCCTATACAGTACTAAGATTTCTTATTTGAAGTTTCCTTTAGTTATTCTTTCCTCTTACATCATCAGGGAACATGATTTAGCAAATATTTGCCAAAGACAGCTCTAGCAGTTCAGCTGACACATAGTAACTTATAAACCCCTGTAACTGAGCCCTGACACGGAGCACCCCGAGTTACAAACAGATCGTATKTATCCACTTGTTAGTGCCATTCAACAGCTGACCCTGAACGAGTCCATCGGTGTCTTCCAGCAAGGCTGATCAGGGAATCCATCATTGGTCACCTACTGACACGCCTACTGCAAGAGCACTGTCAGAGACTCGAAATCTCCCACCCCTCAAAGAATACAAATAATAAACAGCTCATTTGGGGAATTCCTACGTGCTCTACAATCTTCCCATGAAAGTATCTGGTATGACCCGCAAACCTCTCACTAAAGTAGTTTCTTGCAAACTGGTTAAGTAGGAGGCTGTGTACTTGCTGGAGACCTCCCTAGCTCAGCCCTAACTCCAGTTGTTAAGTTTTTGAATCCAGTTAAATGTACGTACGTCAACGAGA
Organism: Amblyornis subalaris; assembly: GCA_018881555.1. Classification (NCBI taxonomy): domain Eukaryota; kingdom Metazoa; phylum Chordata; class Aves; order Passeriformes; family Ptilonorhynchidae; genus Amblyornis; species Amblyornis subalaris. The sequence continues at coordinate 3,497,623 of JACAXG010000058.1, forward strand.
CAAGCATATCTCTGACCCCTGAAAACAGACATCACCACTGTTTTTTTCCATTTCATTCTCTTTGCATCCACTAAGAGGTTTCAAATACATAAGACCATTAAGCCAAACCCACAGAGAGCCACCTGCAGTAGCTGCAAGTTGCCAAGCCTCTCCCCCACCACACACTTGCACAAATTAAGAACATCTTAATACATCTTAGAGGGAGTCTCTATTCTCTTACTGGAGGTTTAAATAAAACATCTTTCAATTGTGTTAATTACAGCACTGCTTAAGTATGAAGTGTGAATAGGACCCCACTGCGCTAGGCACAGCACCAGGAATAAGAGACAGCTCCTGCCCCCGCTGGGAGGGAGGGAAGGAGGGAGGGAGGAAGAGAGGAAGGAAGGAACCAAAAAGGAAAGAGGCTAAAGAAAGAAGAAAATAAAGTGAAGGTATGGAACAACAAAGACACAGGTGAAAAAAACCCGAAACACCCCCAAAAATGCTAACATCGAAAAGCATAGAGAAGCAGAAGCAAGAGCAGAGAATCAAGGAGAAAAGGGCATTTGGACTTGTAAGCATATTAACACTGAGCTGACAGAACCCACAGATGAGCTCTCCAGGAGTATGAAACACTTGCTGTCACCACTTCCGCAGGCAGCCCAGGCCGGCAGAGCCTCTGGGTAGCTCTCTGTGGCCTCTGCAAGCCTGGCCAGACTGTGGAGGAAGAGGCAGGGCACGAAGCAGGCAGTTCCACATCTGCTGGAGTCTCCTTGGCAGGGTCCCTTCTGCCACACTGTGGAGCTGATCCTTATCACAAAGGTGCACCCTCAAACCTTGAATTTTGTGTCTAAAAAAAGAAGAGCAGTTTCTGTATTTATGAGTATCATAGGTGGACTTGAAAACCCAGGTGCAATGAACAGTAACACCCACTTTATCTGCAAAGTTTTCCTGGCATGGCAGAAGACCAAGCTCTTTCCCAGCCAGAGCCCTTGATTCTAATACATTTTTCTACTCTCTGGAACATCAGAGGACTCTCTCTTTCCCTTTGCAATTTCTCCTTTCTGTCAAGTACTTCCAAATTATGTTCTGTCCAATTAGGACTTGACATGTTCACTTACTCTTCAACTTCACTGAACATAGCACAGAAATTCAGCCTGTACTTATGCTGTTCTCTCTACGACCAAGAAACAGGATCTTGGACCCAGAGTCCAGCCTAGACAGCGAATGAGACAGATCAAAATCACAGTGAGAAACAGATTGTTGGCAATCTGAGACAACAACCAAATCCCAGAGAAAGACAGATGCAGCTAATTATGAAAATGCATTTGATGACTATGTTTTAAGATTAGAGGAGGAGTAAGAGAACTGCCAGCTGTTCAGAACCAGCATCCACCTTGGATAGGAAGTACAATGAATTTAAAAAGTGAAAAATTAGTAGTAGCCAATCTGAATCCTTAAAATGAACCATGACCGGAGGCTTAACACCATTCTAAGACTGAAAGAGGCACTGCAACTACTTATCCAGAGAGCAAAATCAAGTTGTGCTACACTGTTGGATTCACACTGCAGAGCACAGCCCAGCTCTAAGAGACTCCACAGCCTCCGCATCCATCTCAAATTACTGCTTTAGATTGTGCCACAGAACTGCACAGAAATGGAACAAGTCAGTTTAGGTTAAAGATGGTTTTGAATTCAAGGAGAACGTTATCTCAATTAACATTAAGGAACTGTAGGCATGCCATCAGTGCAATGCAGATATTCTCTACGGCAGGAGTAGCTCTCTTGGTGAAGGAGCTATTATTACAGATGAGGCAGCATTTTAGAAGTCAGATGCATAAGATATTCACCACTGGCAAGCCCTGCTTTTTTCATTTATTTATTTTTTAAAGTAATAAAAATAGGAGAGCAAGAAGAGCAAGAGAATGAAGTGTTGGACATCTCTAAAGCTATTTAAGGTAACCAGAGAAACTACAGCTCATTTTCACATTATACGTAATCTGATCAAAGCGGGGGTTACTGCCAAAAAAAGATGGTCTTACTTCCCACTTTCATGTTCCTGCCATAGCAAATCTGGCAATCTTGTAGCCTGAGGATGAGTCAGTTTAGCCTACTGATCTGACAAACTAATCCATCTCCAAAATAAAGCAAGCCTCAGATCAGCAAGCTGAACTGACTCATCTTGAGGACAGGCAGTTGCTAGAGCTGAGGAGGGGAAGAACTGAGAACAAGCCTGTTCCTTACTGCCTGTACTCCCTGGAAAGCCACGCTGAGTGTAACACAAACCCCCACCCAAGGGCACGGCGGAGCTGCAGCCTGTGAAGAGGCTGCCTCCAGAGGGGGGATCCCGGCCTTCCCATCCCTCCCCATGCCCTGACACTGCACTGCCTGATACCAGGTATCAAATGACTGCTGTCTGAAGGTGAGTTGCATTACAACTGCTTCCGGAGGAACAAAAGTGCCTGCACAAAGCAATGCGAGCACTCAGGCTGCCAGAGGAAGGAGATGGACGCAGCCACGACAGCCAAGGGCAGGCTGGATCAGCCAAGCTGCGGGCTTGGGGGAGCCAAAGTGGAAGCACCTGCGTACCACCGCCTCTGCTTTCTCAGAGCAAAACACAAGCTCATACTGTCAAACAACTGAAAAAGATTTCATCTACTGTTAAAAAACCCCAACAACCAAGTTACATTACACCAGCACAGACATTTATTCTGGGGAGTAACTATATTGCCTTTAGATAACAGAAAGTATCATTTTCTCCTATGGCCTCTTAAACCTACTAGTAAGTCTATTTTTCCTTTCTCAGAAACAATACACCTACTTCAATAAGACTTTTTTCCCCAGTGAAAGGACAATGATGTAATTCAAACTACCGAAGATGTTTCCAAATATTTTATTGCCATGTACAGATTTTAGTAAAATAAAAATCCTACAAAATGGGAATTCATTTTCTCCAGAAGGAAAAACATGAACAAAGGTAATACCTGTCTTAAGAATGAACCTAGACAACCAGGGATTTAATTCCATTGTGCCAGCATATGAGCAGATAGAGGCTTTCAGGGAAAAATACACATATAGCTGAAACTGTCAAACTGTTCCTGTAATTGTTTGTTAAGGAAGGCTGCTGGGGCTTGAAATCCTAAAACAAACACAGGTATCTGGAAATAAGGAGAACACCACTTCATTAGCAAAAATTCCTCTCAATTATGCAAGCAGAAAAATAACTATCAAAACCAGACCTTACCCAAATTCTGCCACTTTCCATGCCAGACAAAGGCAGTATCACTCTTGAAGATAGATAAAGCAGAAAAGTACTAAGTAAGCCTAAACACACAAGAACCACTTTTAAGACAATAAACATTTACATTATATATAGATAGATATACATATATAGATATATCTATATATACTTCAGCAGAAGTCGTATCCCTAAACATAAATGGAGCTTTTCAACGGCTCCTGTTCCAAATCAACGTAATTTTGAAGGCAGTGCAGCAAGAGAAAACAGACTGAGGTCTCAACACCAGGAGCTTTTCCTTCTCTTCTTGCATATACCCTCATCCAGGCGAGATAAACCAGGTATTATGAAGCCAAGACTGTGAGTATATGCGAAAGATTTCCATTTCTAGGAGAAGACAATGGAGACTAATATTTCTCTACYGCTGTTATGACTGGAGAATAATGGCAATGCTTTATCTTGGTCCAGGTAAGGAGGCTACTTTCAACACAATAACAGAGACACCCATCGCAGAAGAGAGTAAAAACAGAGGAACAATCTAATGTTCTTGCAGACAAAGGTTTCATTACCTGCCTCAGAAGACAGTAACTAACAAAGCACTTTGAAGAACACAGTTCCTTTGTTAGAAAGGCTCATATGAAAAAAAGATACTCAAATATTATATTGATCAAGATAAAGAAAGGGCATAACAGAGAAAGCATGGGTTCATTTACCCATTTTCCCATGTCTTACAGCAGCAAATAGTAAGTGTTTCAGGAAGAGTATAAAACAGGACAAACTTGCAGGGATAGCTATCTCAGCACACTCTCCCAGACCTCAGCTACGGGTGGCTTGGGAACTTCCTAAGCTAGAGGCAGCATCTCTGGCTTTTTCTTTCTGACTTTCTGATCCCAGCCCAGGATCTGAAGATACTACACACAGCAAGCCACCCAACCATTTCCGCACAGGCATAAGGAGAAGGGACTTCTCTGAAGCAGATGAGTGCCAGGACTATCTAGTAGAAAGCTGAAATTTCATCTCAACATCTACAGAGCAAGTAGTGACAATTCTGTTCCAAGTCCAGGAGGGCCCAAGGCATGTGCATACTACCCAGCATTCAGGCACTTTTTATTACATGGGATTAGTCTTCACCTTGTTCACCTTGTTCATAAATTCATCTTTCATCTTCAAATTGCACACAATATAATGCAAACTGGCGTCTTTAAACAGACTAAATAAAGATCAGAAACAGCATGAATTTGGGAACAGGAGAAGGTCACAACAACATAAGATCAAGTAGCATTGACTAAGAGCTGAGAAGAAAGTAATTCTTGAAAAGGAGCATATAGAATATGCTTGAATGCTTGCATTTTGGCTGAGACAGGAAGTCTTGAATAGAAGTTATTTTCCACAGTAGCAGCCACTCAACCACAAACCCACAACGAAATTTCATTAAGACACTGCAACCTGGCACTGTAGCAGAGATAATGAATGCATAAATCAAATTTATCAGTGAAGGATTTTGGCAAAGGCAAGATGAGACTCATCATCTTAAAAAGCTATGTCAAAACTCAACAAAAAGCTGAAAAAATTGCTCGTGTTTCAGTTTAGATAAAGTTATTACAAAATACACTCTTTTTTTCTTCCTTTAGTAAAAACACTCTTCTGAATACACGTTTTTATAACAATCAAATCAGTAATTGTCCTCTATCTGCCAAGAAATGAACGCGGGACTCTGTTTTTCTTTACACTTGCATATAAGAAAACATCTACTATTTCACTTTGGATCCTTGATAAAATCAAACAGCACTACAATTCAGTGTGCAATCTAGGAGAGACAGCTCTTTTCTCGGTATTTTCCTTGAAACATGTAATTGAGTTGGTACACAATTTTGAAATTAGTAATAATGTTTTCCAAACACTTAATTTCTCTGTAAGATGACCTGAAAATACAATCTATTTTTTAATCCAAATACTGCTCCTTCCAGTTTGTCATATCCAAAGAGTCCGACAGCGAACACAGCAGATAGGAACTACTGGATGTAGTGCCTGCTGCCTGCATCACAACTCAAGTAACAAAGAAAAACCTTCAGATATTTTTATATATTGCTCTTCAGAGGTGGTTAATGTGTGGGTTCATCAAAAGTAGATGGTTGGGATATATTTAAACCCAAATTCACCCCCTTTCCAACACCAAAGATTATGGCAATACTGACACTACTCAAAGACGGGTTTTTTAGTTTAGCAATTGATCACCATCTATCCCAATGACGGATCTTCATCTGCCTTTACTCCTAGCTCATTTGCCAGGGCAGCAGAATTATTCCTCGGAAAATTAGGATCAGATGAATAAATGGATGTGAGGTATCATACTTGTACGGGACAAATAAAAATTGGCTTCTTCCATAATTCCAAGTACTTCAGAAAGTCTCTTCATCGCTAAAGAATCTAGGCACAAAATTATGCCTCAATAATCTGGAAATCCAGGGCATTTTATTACAGAATTAGAAATTGTACCCACAGGAGAAAATGCCCTTGGTCATTACAGGGACTTGGAAGCATAAAGTTGCTTACACAACAAGAAGGCTCTGTCAAATAAACTATACAGCCATTTCTTAAAACCAAGAAGTTCATTATTTCCTTGCTACATTAAAACAGAAAGATCTACAGCTAAGATAAGAACAGACTGCCCAAATACAAGCTTTGAAAGCTGACTGTGAAAAAACCCCTAAAGTATCTTAGGTCTTCATGCTTATCTAAGAAACATCACTAGATAAAAAAAAGAGTCCCCAGAACAAACAAGGATGGCATTCACAGATTTCCGCACAATTAAAAAATCCTTCCTCAGAATACCACTGCAGTGGTTTGCAACATAAATATTATGTACACACTGGTTTTTAATAGTTCTAAGTTACTCCTTTCAGTTTCACAATCCATCCTCCTACCATTTGCCCCATCGGATGCAAAAGTCCCCACAGAAGCCACACAGGACAGATCAATGCAACTCATTGATACACTCAGTTTAATCCGTGGCCATGATCAACACAGCACAGACAATCCATCTTTTGAAACATCACCCTAAGCCAGTCCAATTATGAGAAACGAAACATTTCACAGGATTTTTCCCTTATGACAAAAATTGTTGACTATAGAGATGTTTGTAAGCTTCCAACAGACAAGCTGAGCTCCAGGGTTTCACAGCCATCATTCCCATCTCCATGATGGTTGAGCTTTGGCACTAGAACATCCCTTGCAAGTAGGTAATCACATGCTGGTACAAGGTAGTCCAGTTTTACAAGTACCTGTTCTTTTACATTCTATTATCTCAGCTTCAACATCAACAGAAGCAATCTGACTGTAACATAAAGGTTACTTCAAGCAGAAAAGCAATTTGCTGTCTTCCATATTTCCTGTCAGGATTCAATAATGACTTACTGTCACCAACACAAGTCTTTCTAGATCAAAGCAGTGCTACAGGAGTTCAATATTCTGTTACTATACCCTATGGCCACAAGTCAACATTTACTGCATATTACATATTTGCACTTAAACAATGACACTGTACTAGAAAAAGGCAGCAGTGAACTTCATGAAAATAACATCCCAATCATCACAGCAGCCACAACTGCAAAGCAATTTGCTATGAAGAATAGGGTTAGAACTCCTAACTTGATGGTTTTACATAGAGTTGATACTGTAGTTGCATTTTGCTTTTGTCTGGTAGCTAAAAATCAGATTAAAAAGTCTCCCACACACTGTGGCACCTCTCCCCACTACCATAACTCATCACACACTAAACCAGGCTGATGAAATTGTTTGTGTGGCTATGCTAGAAACATCTGTGAAGGAAAGGAAACCAATCTATGCTTTTTAGTTGAAGAAATTCACTTGCAAGTCTGGATCATCTCACTGTTTGGTTTCCCAGCACAGCTTTGAAAAAAAAACTGAACAGGTCAGGGTCAGGCAGCCTTCCCCACTAGGAAAACTAATGTAAATCTGTACCCAAAAAGTAGCAAGAGCTAACAGGTTTGTTAGTCTTAACACAGATAATCATTGTCACTATCAGAAAAGACTTACCTTTAACACAAATGCTAGGAACAGATCAGCAATGGTCTTTTTTTTTTTTTTTTTAATTTCTACAGTATTAACTTGCCAGAACTGTAAGTCACCTACATATCTACATGAAGCCATGTGCCCAGTTTGGGTCTAATATGCCCTGTAATACAGTGCAGTTAAAAGTCTGCAGGACTGCTCTAGTTATAACTGAGTTTTCACTTCACACTATCCAAACCTGTGCTTTTGGGCATACTGAGTCAGGAGAGGAAACTTCTCATTACTCGCAAGCTTTTTTCAAGTTCTTCAACAACTGGCTCTCCAAAAAAGGTCTCCAGTGGGAGTCTTAAAGGCTACAGACTCGTAAATGGGATCTCCATCCATGGCAAGATTGCCAGTATTAAGAGCATAGCAAACAACCTGCTGAAATAAGTTGAATATGGCTTTGGAAAAGAGAAATCCTGCTGGCACTCCAAGCAAACAGGTAAAAGAAATCCAAGGAAAACACATAGTTGGACTTTCAAAAAACCCAGACTGCTCCTTTAACAGTCTATGGCAAGAAGTCAAGGCTATGGAGGAAAGGTCCAATTATAAGCAGAAAGCTGGCTAAAGACCAGGAAGCAATGGTAAGACTTAATAGTCAACTTTCCACTATAGAGAAGAGTCAATAGTGGAGCTGACCTGGCAGCATTGCTGGGAATCATTCTATTCAACATCTTCACTGACCTACATAGAAGCGCACAGTGAAATCCTCCAAGTGTGCAGATAAAGTTGAGCTTTTTCAGGTCAGCCAGCTGCAGTGGCAATAACTGTGAACTCTGGAAGGTCCTCACTAAACTGAGTCAGTAAAGTGTGGTAGATGAGCTTCAGTGCAGATTGCAAACAGATCTAACACAATAGACGGGGGGAGAGAAAAATTTAAGTTGTGCTTCCATGCTGAATTTGTAGCTGGAGTTTAGAATTCAAAGAAGTGATCCTGGAGTCATCACTGACGGTCCTGAAATTACAGGCTCACTGTGCAACATTCACTAAAATGTCACCTAGATATTGGACATAAACAGGAAGAACTTAGAACAAGGCAGAAAGTAACATGGCTGTTACAGAAAAACTCAGTGCACTGCAGTCTTAAGAACCAAGAGGTGAAGAGTACAATAGCATAAAAGCAGGGCAAAACAGAATTCAAAAAAGTATAGAAATGGTCAATTCAAGGATTAAAGATAGAGCAGCCACCTTGCAAGAAAAGACTGAAGAGGCTGGGGGTCTTCAATCTGAATGCAAGATGATGGGGGTGGGACTGTGTAATATATTCAGAGCTTACAAAAAATTGATGGCAGCAGGTAAGATCAACATAGATGACAAAGAATTTTGGAAATCTGATACCTCAGGACTGTGAGCAGATGCTAAAGGGAGCAGACAAGGACATAGCCTCTAATGCTCCCAGTCTGATGACTGGATCCTAGAAAAGTAGGAGGACAGTGAGTCACAGAATGGCCACGCTCACTTGTGCTCCCTGAACAGCAATGTGACTGCCACTGTTGAAGACCACATATCTGGCTACACAAACTACCGAGTACCTGGCTCAGTATGGTATTTCTTACCTTCTAAATCAAAACTGGAGAGGAAAATGTTAATATGAAATATTTCAAGCTGGCTTAATATACCAGGAAAACTTATTAAAATACAATTTCCTGATCTAATTTTCATTGTATTCTTACAAGGAGACCTGCCTCAGAAAAGTACAGAACCTGAATTAGATGTCGTGAGAAGCCTGGTTTTGAGGATGAAGAAGAATGAAAAGGAAGACAACAAGCTTAGCTATTTCAATTATACATTGCTCTGGATACTTAAGAGTCAAGAAAAGCTTGCTCCAAAACAGCTACACACCTCTGTGCCACAGGCTTCAGCTCTGAAAGCTTTGATGTCAGCAAACGCAGCCCAGGTTAGAAGTGGGCTGCCTGCTCCCAGCTGTGTGACCAACCATAGTTATGGCTTCTTGACATCATCTCAAGGGAATTCTACCCGGAGTAAAACACACCTTTAAAAGGCTATCTGTTTCTTCATGAAGGCACATTCTCTCCAGGCAAATCTTAAATTAGGAGGAAGAGAAATAACAACCTTAAACCACTGAGTCACTGGCCAGTATCTCAGCCACAGAAGTTTCTTCTAAAGAGACAAGGCCACATTAAGCATTTGCACATGGCTATTTTCATGTACCAACAAATACAGCACTCTCACTGGTATTCCCCACTGCCTTGGAAATGCCATGGAAGCAGGGAGGTAGTGAGGCTCTCATCCTAATTTCTGCTGCTGAACAGCTCTACAGTCTGCTCTTCTGACCCACACCTCTGTTAGTGGGTCCTCTGCAGCTGGGCAGAGCTGTCTCCTCCTCTGGGCTGAGTTTCAAGGCAGCAGTACAGGGCCAGTACACCCCGATATTACTTTTCTCTTGTTCTTTACAAGAGGGCCTGAAAACAGCTTTCAATACTATGTGATACTGTGATGGACAACACAGAAGACAGGCTTGGAGCACACAACCTCTTCTTCCCTTGAGACAAGAGCTTGCATAGAATAAAACTCTTATCCAGTGGTCAGGCACTGGACTGAGCTGAGACCTGGCAATATAGACCCTGAACATGTACCTGCTGTGATCACCCATGCTGGATGTGGAAACAGCAGCACTTGTAGGACCAAGGGATCCAGTGCAATTCTTGCCTTGGGTCAGCACCCTGAGCCCTGCTGGAAATGGAGTTCAGTGACACTTTCCAGGGCTCTGAGAAGCTGTGGGGAGACCAAACCAGCCACCAGCAGAACCTGCTGCCCAGACCATGCCCCCTCTCACTCCATTTGCAGGCTGCGAGGAACCAGCATCCTTGGCAACAATACAGAAACTGTAAGAAAAATTATGTGGGGCTTTTCCATGTCTTTAGATTCCAGTGGAAGAAGATATCCATTTAAGGGGCAACAAAGAGAACTCAGCCTGAAGCTCTATAGCCACAAAGAACCACTGCTCGCTTAGAACAACAGCACTTGTGAATACCCCAAACACTACAAAGGCACTAAAGACCAATGGTTTCGTCCCCACTTAAACGTTTCAATTGTCATTTTAAGCAGTTAACAACACATCCACACATTTTGCAACAAGCAGGTATAAAAGCAACAAGTTTTGGTTTACTAATGAATTAAATCAGGAAAAGAAGTTTTTTAAGTAACAAGTCAGTTTCTATCCATGTATTTAAACTAAGGTATTTTGGAACAATTCTCAAATATTTCACTTCCTATAACTATGACAAACATATTTTCCAATGTCTTTGCTCACCTTCTACTTGAGTTGGAAAAGAAACAAACACCAAACCAAAATAAGAAAAAGTCAACTGACCTATTAAAAAAAACCCTAAATGAAAACGCACTGAAAGTAAGATTCACTAACTGGTATCAATTTTATTTGTTTTGCCCCAAATGCTGCTGCAAAATTTAGATTTCAAACTTTCTGAAAGAGTATTTCAAATCCAAGCACAAAAAGAAGTTCAGCCATGTTAAGAGTCTTGTGGAGCAGGATACAACCTTCCCAACTCCTTCAACAGGATATGGATGGAACTTCCATGCTGCAAAGGCAACAATGAAAAGAATACACTGTTCAAAGTCCAATTTGTAATCATTACATGCTTACAATTTAAATCCATATCACTGATCACAATAAAAGCACCTCAAAAAATTCTGAATTTTTGTTTGCTCCTCAAGTTACACAGTTCTTCAGATTTGCAGGACATTAAAAACCTCAGAGTTTTGGTGGATGGGTGAGAACGACGTTAAGATTATGGGGTTTAGCAGTATATCCCAGCCGTTTTAAGTATATAACTCAGGATTCTAACACTAAATGCTGACTTGTTAACGCTTTACTACACCCACTGCACATTTTTATTCTTAAAATGTACGCAGTTTCCTGAAGATAATGTTTATGATATCACAATACTAAAGTCACTGAACCCTTTACCAGAGGCCACCTGTATCTTCTGCTTGCATGATTTTGGCTCATTTTATTTTGCCTTGTGTTACTTATGCCTGATCACATACCCTTTCAAAGTTTAAGGGGGTAACTTTTGTTATTAACGCCAACACTTAAATCACCTACTTTTTCTAATAAAGTGAGATAGAGTATTAAAAATAATACAACTCCAAATGAAACAGTAGTCTGTTCTATGACATGACCAACAGTCTTCTTCCAGTGAACAGAAATCAGCAAGATGATCAATTTCTGCACTATTTTTACCATCACATATTCAACTGGAGGAACTGGGAAGGAAGGTTTCCATGGTTGTTTTAGTTATATGGCAGTTCCATCTACAGAATCCTCTTTTCAGTTAAGTTTAACACATTGTTTGGAGAAATACTGCAACTGGTGATTTGGGGACTTTTTCTAACAGAAATCACAGCAACGAAAATAGAAAGGAAAACACCAAGAATTATTTATCATTGAAATGAGCAGAGACAACACGCAATAGCAAAGAAGTGCAAGAATTAATACAAACACTGAGATTCTGTTAATTAACTAACAGATAAGAAAAAAAAAGTGATAAAATCCCTCAAAGTTAAAAAGGCTACAAGCCCTATGTTTATTACCTTGAATAGGCAGCATTTTTTTTAATGAGTCTGAAGTCACTTGATCGTACAATAAACTCAGCTCTCCTTAAAAGCAGCCCACACCTCATAATTAAGCAAGAACCCTGGGGAATATGAAGAGGCTTAACCCTAAAGACAAAAACTTCCTTCTCCCACTTCAAGCTCACGCAGTGGCGTAATTCTGTTTGTGAGCAGTTGACAATTTCAAATGCGGGTACAACAGGCACTTTCTGTTTGTTTTAATGCAAAACGTGGCCAACTAGAGCTCAGAACATTTAGGTTTACTCAGAGGGCAAGCACAAGTTCAAATTCCTATAAAACTGCACTACATTTGCTTCACGAATCTGGTGGACTTACTGAACTTAAACTAAAATGAATGTTTCAAACATACTTACATAATGTTCAAGACCAGTTATATCCACCTGCTAGGATCTTATTCTACTCAGTTTCATTATATCTCTTCCCTAATTTGTATTCCCATATCCTTTTTCTCAGTTTACTCCAATTGCTTTTCAGATCTATTTCATTCCTTTCAGCTCCTCTCCTGTCCTCCTTCCTCCGTGACTCAGAATTACAGGACCAGCCTCTAGTGTGCTCCTTTCAATTCCCTCAAATGAGAGGAGTATCTCTCCTCACACCCAACCACGTATTCCAAACTGTCTCAAGAGGTGAGTGACGATCACTGGCATTACTTCAGCTTTCTCTGCAGCTATCCAGCCTCCCTGTGATTAAAGGCAAATTTGAATTTGTGTACAAATCATCACTGTCCAGATACATGCACAACCAAATGCTGGYCTACAGTGTTTATCCTGTAGCTGGGAAAGAACCCATCACAACTTATACTCCGCTGTGCAAACAGCATGATCCTTTTCCCAGTAGAGTTACTGAACATCTACCCTGCTTTACTGCAAATTCATCAAGCAATCACAAATATCCTGTGGCATGGGGACACCAGTTATTCATTTTAGGCTTTCCATTCCCCACAGAATTGAACTGGGGTGCAAAAAAATCAGTTCCCAAACTGTAAAGCACTAGAGACAAACGGTCACACACAGTTGCTGCCCCCTCACTAGGTGTGGCACTCCTGAAACACAGGAGCCAGGGATAACAGACCATACCTGAAGTAACCAGGCTGATGCCAGGACCAGACAGAAGGCTACCAGCTAGCGAGCTGGAAACTGCTTTCACAGAGCTAATTATTAGACTGCCATTACATCAAAATCCAAGTCAATTTTAGCCTCTGACTACCTTTTAAAAGGTGCTTCCAACCCATGAAAGGAAACTACCTGGCAGCCAACAACCCATTCAGACTCGTAAGATTGGTGTCCTCTCCATTTGGTGGTATCTCCAGGGGCATCACCCACTGTGCCACTTTGGTACTTGTATGTGTTTACAGCTCAAGAAAACAACTCTTTTTGCAACATATTCTTCTTTCAGAGGTTGAGCAAGTGCTTGTAAAATTTCCAGAACCCACAGGGAAGTTGAAAGCTCCTAATCCAAGTTTATGGGAGCAATTACAGCAGTTTTTGAATGCCTTCAGCACACATGCTTTTTTAAAGGATGGACTAGAAAGCACCAAGTAAACTGTATTTCTCTACATAAGAAACAGGCTGAAAGCAACTCAAAACATTTCTATGTCTTGTAGAGCAAAACACATTATCCTCTCCTAAAAGAGATACTAAATTCCAGAACTATTTACCTAAAGTACCCCTCAACTCATACACAGTTTTCATTTCATCCTGTAATTCACGCAGCTGTTAAAAATGTCTTTATATTACAGACAAGTTTTCAGAAAAAGACAGGCTCATGCACCACACTGTCATATCAGAATTGCAGATCTGCTTTCCACTTATCACAGCATTCAGCATCACATAAAATATAGGAACATGAATTATACACACCTAAGAATATCAGGAGAATGCATTTAAAAGGCTTTTTTTAGCTATCTGGGTGGAAGTAGAAAGCATGAGGGGAAAGCTCAGACCTGTGCCCAAGCAGTGCAGAGACCTCAGTCAAATCACTTGATTTTATGCTGGAAGATTTATGTAGGGCAGCATCAAGAAACTGCTTAGAAACAGCATTTACCCTGCACTGACAAACTCCCCACTCCCCAGCTACTCTCATGGAACAAATGCTGCTGCTTACAGAAGACACTTCACTTCCGTGTGCGCACCTAAACTCAGACAGCTTTGCACTTCTAATTGGGTTCCCACATCTCCAAATGCCAGTTTGGAAGAGAGAAGCTGTTTACTTCGATGATGGCAAACAGCAGAACTGATGGTGCATAATTTTTGGAATTGCTAGCTTAATTTCAGAAATTCGCTTCTTTTGAGTGGTTTTTTCAAGCTGAGTGTAGTTACAGGAAAGGCTACACCACCAGCAGCACAGGCTGAGGAACATCAGCTTTAAAAGAGACTTTCCAATTCTTCCCTTTAAGTCCAAGTTGCAGCACACGAGGTGAATGCCTCACGTGCATACCATTACTCTAAATGCTAACTTCCAGCTGGTCTCTGCTAGGCTTGATGTCCACCTTGCAGAGGAAAAAGCTGAAAATCTGAAACGCCCTTAAACACCAAAACCACTTCCTTCATAAAAATCACTCCCAGGTATTATTTGCAGTTATAAAAAAAATTAACTTAATATTGCTGCACCAAAAGTCTATCAGACTTTGAAATGTTGCTAATCCCACTTTTAACTTCACAAAATATGAACCACATATTTCAATTAGGTCATATACAGACAGCAGTATCTGACTAGACATCATGTCTGTATTTAAGACAATCCCTAAATATAAAACCTGACCAGAAGTTTTTACACTCAACAAGTCAATTGCTATACCAGAATAGCTCCTCTTCCAAGAAAACTCCAGGTACAAGTAACCAGCTGCCAAGTACAGCTCACCACATACCAGGGCTTGTCTGAAGCCTGTTTACCTATTCCATTATCTTAAAAAGCAATGGTGATGCCAACAGAGATCTCTAGGTACTGCCAGGATTTCTTTAGCAAGTACACCCATCTTCCATCCCCCTCCTTTCGTTTTAGTTGACACAATTTGTAATCCAAGTGCTGGCTTCACTGGTACCTGAGACAAGCACCTCACCCTCATTTGTCTGTTGTAGAGGAGAGAGGGATGGTGAGAACATATAAAAAAAATAAAGAAAGTGTTATTAACTGAATGAAGCCGAAACTTTGCTGTTTCAAGTCATACCTATAGACTTTGACTTGCAAAAAACCCAGTCTTTGCTGTCTCTGGTTTTTTCAACTCTCAGTATGAATGTAACAGTGAAAAACTGTTTCAGTAGCGTTTTCCAGCCACCATCGCAGTAAACCTCAGCTCTAAGCACAGTTTCAACCTACTGTCTCCAATGCATGAGGCAAGTGATCTGCACACAGACCTGTGTCTGAAAATCTGACTGCAGGTTTCCATCTAAGGAAGGAAACTGCTACTCCAGGAAGGATGTCTGCCAGCCCTCCAGGACAAACATGCAAGTGCCTTTAGTCTTTAACTATGTTGTTACGGGTGTGGTTAAACAAGGCTGCTAAGGTGACCTAATACACTTAATACTTTGCTTTCATCGAAAGGGACACTCCTTTCTGCCCTCCCTCTCGCCCCAGCCATGCAGTCTGTCCCATCCCTTGTCATCATAGCTACAAAAAGAAGCCAATTCAACTCAGTACCCCGGCAGAAAACTGTTTACTCTCACACAGAGTTAACTTTCTGATGAATAAGCAAGTTCAACCAGTTCACTGTGTGGTCATTTAAGCTCCAGTGAGACCATATAGGAAGGAGTAGGAATATGGCCAGTAGTGGAAGCCCATTTTGATAGCAGGAGAAAAATCTGCAAATATAAAGATATCATTATATAAATATACATCATTTACTTCAAAGGGTGCAAAACCAAATAAGGGCATTTTTTCACCTCCCATACAAGTTACTGCTACTATTTGTTGTTCATGAAAAATCATTGAATAGAAAATGGGGAAGGTAGCTCAGGACCTGTTACAGAATGTCATTGATATAAAAGACTTTTAGGGGTAAACTCAAATAGGCCTGACCTGAGTATTTCTGTTAGAAAAGCAATTTCTAGGCCTAAAATACACTGGAGGTGTGCACTGTGAGTAGAAAAACCATTACAGCAATAGAGACTTGTAGTTTCAATGCCCTCTTGAGGGCATCCACTTATTTGGTCAACACCTCTCAGAAAAATAGAAAGGCTTAGAAGAATAATCTGCTGGCTCTCTCCTGTCTCGTGAGCAAGGTGCTGACAGACAAGCTAATTATTTTGTTGTTGTAACTTATTTCATTATAATTCACTGATTCCAGTGGCACCTGGCTCATCAAAACTGACTTCATCAGAAGTTTCACATCGTGTTTTGTTATAGATACTATGACCAAAATTCATTAGTTCAAGTGATGAAAAACTGGCTCTATATTATGTGTGAGTATGACTCATCCTCAAGTAAGGATAGACACCATTTCTCATAATCTTTACTTGCAGTGGTAAACAAGTAGTGACAAAAACAAGAGTTACAGCCAAAGTATCACACAACAGACTGCACTGAAAGAATGGCATCCCACACGCTTTACAAATTGAAACCAGAAAGGAAACTTCATCAGTAACAACCGAAGCTGATGTGCAAGATGCCAAGTCCACAAGGGAAAGCTCAGTAGCCACAAAAGCAGGTGATACCTGAAGAGAGAGAAAGAGGAATATGTCTTGTGGAAGGCAGGCACAGAACAATGAAGGAAAACAAAGAGAGCAAATGTGCCAAAAAAGCAAATGAGAGTATACTTACACAAAAAAACAGAGAATAATAAAATGCCACATTCCCTATTAAAGCTTTAAAATACATTAATGAAATTACTTTCAAACAACTGGTAAGGAATGGTTATTTAGACAAGGAAGTGGGTCTCATAACAACAGGAGGACAAAAATCTTATCTTTTGGGGAGCACTTCGTTTTGCATGCATCGGTTCACAGCAATCGAAATCCAAAAAACCACCTTCTTGGCCTCAAAAAAAAAGCAGAACTACCATGTCTGGCAAGACTGAAGACATGGAATAGATGAAAGGGACTAAGCAGTCCCTTCAAAGTCAGATTGTTAATTCAGTTCAGATTGAGTTGTATTGGCCAATCTGAGTAGGCAGGACTTTGGCTTGAAAGGAAATCAGCCAGACTTCTCAGAAGTACACTCAAAAGATTTCTTCTGTCCCATAAACAGATTAAAACCAACAAATGCAGAAGGATGGGAGGAGACCACAGACACAGAATACGACGTAACTGTACTCAGCAGGGATTCAGGAGCAAGGAGAGGAAGAGGATGTTTAGTCACTACCTTCCAGAAGTACTGAGATGAAGCTGCCCTACCTCTTCCTACCTAAATTACTTCAAACTCGTATAGAACAATGCATATTGGGTTACAGTGCCTAAGTACTTAACTAAAAAGACTAAAACAAAAAAAATTTTTACCACATACTATTTGTAAGCCATTTTCCAGCTATAAGATGACCTCTAGAAAAAGTAGATCTGTATAAATTTTAAGCAGCCCTTGGTAGCATCCCCTTGGGAGTCCAGAGAAGTCCTGTACAGCTATCTACAGTGCAACCCATACCTCTGACCTCAAGGGGAGGAATTGGAGCATGGTCCCAGAAAGGATTATATCCTGGGAGCATCCACCTGTCTAGGTACAAGACACTTCCTACTCCCCCCAGAAGTTACCACAGAAACTGGGTGCTGTGTATAAAACACTTGTAATCTATGCTACACTTCCCTTTCCAAAATCTTACAAAGGAACAATCTCAGGTGGACTGTGACTTTCTCCCTCAGAAAATGGACACGCAAACAACCCATCACATGGAAATYATGTGATTCAATTTACAACAGAATAGCGTACTACAGCTTTCCATCTGCACAGTTGCACTGAGACACTTTCACTGTACTTTATTTCCCTTGTACAGGCTCTGAATGCACACACAGCTTGCTCAAGGTCTCAGGACAGCAGTAGGTGGCAAATCCATGCAGACCTGCCAGCTTCCACATTTCCTTCACCTGTAAGATCCTGCTGATGCTCTTCACCTTATTCTCTTTATTTTGTTCCCTGCCACAACTGACAAGAACCAAGGCTTGCAGAAGCTCTGCAACCAAACACTTGTTTTGAGTTCACTGCACACCAGGCACAGCAATACAGGAGTACTATGAACCAACTTCGGGCTCTCCACTATTAATGAAGAACTGTTCTGTGACTTACAGCAAGACTAAAAACTGGGAAAGCAGACTAAAAACTTGGATAGACCTGGGGACTGAACTGAAAGCCTCACACAGTGAGCAGGTCTTTCTGGCTGACAGTTTCTTTAGGAGCTAATGTTCCACGACAGATTCATTAGGCAATGCTTGCAAGGCACTCAGTGTAATGACAGGGATTAAAATACGACTTGCAAATTGATACGTTGGGTAAAAAAATTAAACTTTTGCCTGAAGGGACAAATTATAAGCAAAGTTCATCTCTACCTCTCTGTGTTTAGTATTCTACTCTGTTTCCTCTGTAGATTCAATATCTTGGTTACCACTGCTCTTAAGCTGGTTCCCTGAGCTAAATAAGCTTATGTGGTCACTAGTTTGCCCATCTGTTTTTCCTTCCCACCACAAAAAGACCTGGACCTCACTGGCCATTATCAGTGTAGTGTGATAGAGCAGAAATCTCAGAGACATTTTGGATCCCCTGTCAAACCAGCAAACCAGGAATACTCCCCCAGCTCTTTCACGCTGCTTGGCAGCAGGGAGCCAACTGATCAGTACACACATACCGGGCACCAGCAAAACATGTTCTGCTCCAGACAAGTCAAGATCCAATCCTTCTCTGCCTGCAAGAGGACGAAACCAAGGTCACCAAGTTACAGAATAGAAATAAATAAACCTGGGCAAATCCCAGTTTTAAAGGAGGCATCACTAGTTCCAGTGCTGTGGTGGGCTGATCTATTACTTCCCTTTCTCAGCTGGACAAGAGAGAGAAAAAATCTAACTAAAAGCTGACAGGTTGAGATAAGGACAGGAAGGGATCACTCCCCAATTACCATCACAGACAAAATGAACTCAACTTGGTGAAAAATTAGTTTAATTTATTACCAATCAAACCAGAGTAAGATAATGACAAATAAAACTGAATCTTAAAAACACCTTCTCCCTATGCTCCCTTCTTTACAGGCTTAACTTTACTCCCAATTTTCTTTACCTTCTTCCCCCCAGCAGCGCAGGGAGAGAGGAAATAGAGGTTACAGTTGGTTCATCACAGTTGTCTCTGCCATTCCTTCCTCCTCAGCGGAGGAGACCTCACACTCTTCTCCTACTCCAGTGTGATCTCCCTCTCGTGAAGTCCTCCATGAACTTCTTCAATGCTAATCCTTCCCACAGGATGCAGTTCTTCACAAACTGCTCCACTGTGGGTCCCCTACAGGGTAAAAAGTCCTGCCAGCAAACCTGCTCCAGCGTGGGCTCCTCTCTCCACAGGTCCTGCCAAGACCCTGCTTCAGCGTGGGCTTCCCATGGGGTCACAGCCTCCTTTGGGCATCCACCCACTCCAGCAGGGGTTCCTCCTCCACAGGCTGCAGGTGGATCCCTGCTCTCCCATGGACCTCCATTGGGACAACCCGCATCACCATGGTCTGCACCACAGGCTGCAGGGGAATCTCTGCTCCTGCCCCAGCCTTGGTGTCTGCAGGGCTGATTCTCTCACATATTGTCACTCCACTCTACCACTCCTATTGGACAGGTATTTTTCCCCTTCTTAAAAGTGTCATCACAGAGCTTCTATCACTGTCACCGATGCGCTCGGCCTTGGCCAGCGGCTGGTCCATCTTGGAGCCAGCTGGCATTGGCTCTATTGGACACGAGGGAAGCTTCTGGCAACTTCTTACAGAAGCCACCCCTGTAGTCCCCTTGCTACCAAAACACATCCACACAAACCCAATACAACCGCTCAGAAGTCTGTGCCATACAAACTTCTGTCCACAAACTTCTCAACCATTGCTTTAAATAATTCCAGGCCTCTGTTTCCACCTACATTTGACTTAAATTTCTTTACCTATCCTGTTTCACCCCACCTGTTTTGAAATCTTGACAACACACCCTCAAGAAACTTACACTAGTGAGAGCTGCATCTTTTGCAGTATGGTCACTCTGTGTTAACACCTACTTGTGTATGAAGTAGATATTCAGAGTGCAAACTGAATTAAAACTACAAGCCACATGTGCTTTAGGTACACCAGAGGACACCTCTGCCACCAATTACTACCCAGATCTATGCACGACAGGCCATAATAAAAGTAGCAATAGATAAAAATACTACACCACCATCTGAGGCTATAAATAAATGTAACTAACATGAGAGCTTCTTTCCAAACCATAATTTCCAACGTGGTATAGTAATCATTGCTTTTTAAATTTTTTTTTTTGCAACAAAGCAAAGCGGACTTAAAGCAGACTCATCTACATTAATGAGATACATGACCAACCTACCTCAATTCTACACCCTATGAAGAATTCCAAATGGCTGAGGACTGACTACTTTCATTTTCTTAATGCTACTGCCATCTAACAGGCTTCAACAGCAAAGCCACGAACCCACCAGTGCTCAAGGTTTTCCGGGAGAAGTACTTCAGAGACAGGCAGGGACCAACCTACACACAGCCTGGGAAATTAGCATTCATACATGCTCTAGCTGAAAGCATCACTAAATGGGAAATAGGTCTCAGTGAGACAAGAGAATCTTTATCAAAAAAATCTCAAAAAAAAAAAAGTCAATTTCTCCTAATCAAGAGGACAGCAAGCAGAACAAGTAATTTCCTAACCTTTCCATTTAGAACAGACTGCTGCTTTAAGCACACAAAAGCTAAGCCAACACGTTTCAGAGTGTTCGAGATCTACAGAACCGACAATTTGGTTTTCTATTTCTGTCTGCTTACCCTGCTGCTTCTCCCTGTAAACATTTTGTAGGAGGATGTGAAATTCAACAGAGAGGACTCTGAACTATGAATGACTCCACAGTGGCACATTCTTAGAAGTGCGTGGTGGTGCCTGTGAGCTCACTCACACATGGTAACGTCACTGGTTAGGGTCAACTCAAGGCAGCTACAGCTCTGCTTGGTTACAGCTGAATGTCAGTTCATTAATGTCAAAGTGCCCTATCCCCACTTCTAGTGGCAATTTGAAGACAGAAGGAAGAAATAAGAAGAGGGGAAAAAAAAAAAAGAGGACAAAAAATGTCAATGTTTATGGGAAAAATCAGGTTATTAGGACACCTGTTAATACCTTCAATTCTTTGCTGGTCTTCAACTTCTAGTAAAAACATGCACTGATGTCTTATCTCATTAGGCTTAATAGTTTTGAGTTACCACACTCATTTTGTCCAACTTGATGACTTGAAGACCTCTGTATACATTGCATGATTTACTCTGACTGCTTTAATTTTGGGTTCTTCACCTTGTGAGTAACCTGTGCAGTATGGATGACAGCCTGTCCCTTTAGCTCCCTGGTCTGTATTAACAGCATAACCAGCTGCCTGAACCAGTAAAACATAATATAAAAAACATCCTAAGGTCTTATCTACACAAGGATGAGAAAGGAATAAATTAGGTAAGATTACAGTGAGACATATTACACACAGATATTCTTACTTCAAATTAGGTATGCACAACTCACCTTTAACATACCTTGACCTGAGCAGCCAAGGTCAATGCAACTCCTTTATCTCCACAACAAGGAAAAGGTTGACTTTATAATCACAGTTAAAAGATACAACTTAATAGTTGAGCAGAACATTGTCTCAACATATCAGAACAACTACTCATTTCATAAACACATTGTTAAAGAACTTCTCATTGCTTCTTCAAATCAAAGTCTTTGTTGATTCAGTCATCAACCTGTATCATATCTAAGACTTCTATCAAAACAACCTGCTATACATGGCACACCACATCATTAAGGGCCTGAGAAGAATAAATGTAGGTTTCTCCACCAATATGGCTTTTCCATCAGCTAAACACAACGTACAGGGCTGCTGGCTGCAGAACACAAACTGTAATAACAAAGGACTTGGAACCTCGACATCCCAAAAGGTGGTAAAATTGCATCTTCTGTTTTATAGATGCACATGTGAACAGACGGAGCCAAAAAAATTATAAGCCAAAAGAGGAACCAACACCTGCTTTTAAATAAAGGTGCCGTTTCACCCAACATATTGCTGTTTTAAGTCAATTAAAGCAGTAAAAAAGACAGTATCACCTAATCTTTTTAATTCTAAAAATTATCATTTCAACAACTTTGGTATACCTTGGGGTTAGGATAAGACATATCATATACACCCCACATATTTGTTATACCATTTCTATAAAACCAATACAAAAATGTACACCACATGGAATGAAAGGACAAAATTCAATACAAAACACTGCACCTCAGAAAACCTTGGTGTCTTTTGCTTATCAGAAATGTTCAGGCAGGGAAGCTGAAAACTTCAACATCCCCCATCTATAACACGAAATCAAGCTAGAATACATAAAATGCTACCATGACACCACAAGTTGATTTTAACACAAACTCAGGCAAAACACAGGACAGTGGTTCCCATCATTACCACAAGGTACAAAATTTGTAACCATGCAGAGATTTACCGGAGCTGGAACCTTCCCAGTGTACAGAGCCCTGCCAACCACAGATCAATCCATCTAGCGACCCAAATTTAGGACAGCTGGTTTAGACTAAACATCTCCAAGTCCAACAACCCTTCCTCTGCCTGTAGCAGGCTTGACTGAAATGAAGTAACATTGTCACTGCTAAAGTAAAGCACAATTATATGAAAAAAATAAAACCATGAGACCAGAGCCTCTTCAAAAGACATGGCTTTCCACTACTTATGAATAAGGTGTTTGGTGTCTACACAACTTTTATAAACTCATTCAGCTTCAAAGTATGTACTGCCACAGTGAAGTAACATTGACTTCTGCCAAAAGAGAGCACATTTCCATCAGCTCCACAGCAATGAGCAACACATTTGAGTCAAGCACCCAGCAAAGGCTTGCAGCTACTGTACAGCAACCCCAGAGATGAAAACCAAATTTTGCATTAAAGACTCATCATGTCATAGGACAACTCTTTGAAGGCAAATTGTTGGACCTCAGACTTGCATATACAAGGAATTAAATCATGAGACAGAGCCAACAAAGCAGGAACTGGAACAGAAGTCAAGATTTTATCAACCATTAGGTTTGGCATGTAGTTGCCATACAGAGGCTCAAAGAAAATTGTTTAATACTCTGACAACTCCAAAGGTGACATCTTTAGAGCTATTACCACAACGTAAGAAACAACTCTTAAAAACTAATACACACATACTTCACAACTGTTTCCATAGCAGAAAATTCAGTGCACCATTATTTCAATATCCCAATAAAACAGAAACTCAACATGTTTTTTTCTGGAATAAAGTTTCCTAAGGACAAGCTAAATATACTGAATATATTTTTTAAGTTTAGAGGGAAAAAAAATGGTTATTTTGGACATTTAAGTATAGAGCAATGTTTCTACCATTAAAGCAAGGATTTAACCACTGTGCTGTGTAAATAATCTAGTGTTGCCTCAACAAATTAGCAGTGGCTTTCCCTGAGCATACTGCATGTTCTGAGAATCTGTAAGTGGATGTACATTATAAATATGAAAGCAACAGAGTCCTCTGAGATCACTCAAAAAGCCTAATATTCCACAGCAGCCAGAGATCCCAACTATCATGGTTGTTTAAGAAAGTTTACAAAGTTCAAATGTATTTGCATTCTTTGTGAGTTACACTGAAAGACATGAAACCCTTCACAACCTCAGAACAGTACTTATGGCCATCACTTCAGACATCAACATATCAAACAAAATCTATTATCCTATAGATAATGATTGACTTTCAGAATCACTGTTTTTCCCAGTAATAGTCTACCACAACGAAGAATGCTTCTGATGGCAATCTAACTACACTTCCTTTGGGAAGAGAGGAAAATAGGGAGTTTTGAAGGCAGGCACTTTTTTTTAAGTACAGTTTTAGCCTCATATTCAGAACAATGGATTGCAGCCAGATTATATTTCAAGGAATTCTGAGTAGAAACATGTTATTTTTTTTCTGGAAAACAGTAAATTCTGAGCCCTGAATCACAGCCAGAAACAACAACTGTAACTTGGGTGTATACTGGGAGAAGTATGGAGGCAAAACAGATGAGTTTGAACACACGAGGAAACATAAAGGCCAAGATTTGGAGGACGAGGGACAAACAGTCCATGTGCTCTGTACTGTTTCCAACCAAGATATAGCAGCTAGCTCTTACTGGAAATTATTCAAAGAATAAAATGCTTATCTAAAATTTTATATTTTCAAATATCAACCAATAATACTAGAGTTTTTATTGCTTTGGCAACAATTTTTTACATAAAAATCAGAGAGCCCAGTTTGTCAGCAAATAAAGGGCAAAGCATACTTACAAAATTAGGCCAAAACAAATAGTTCCATTCCTAGAGTGCAGATGATCATTTAAGATGAATTCACATTTTAAAGACAGACACAGGCAAAATTACTTCAATTCCTCTTTCTGGACCCACCAGCAAGAAAGGTACTTGCAGTTAGAGGAAACCAAGGAAAGGCACAGTCGGCCACACACAAAATTCAAATGCAAAATTTCTCACCTTCACTGTAACTGTGGTTGTTTTATAGCCTCACTACAAGGTGGAACATCATCCTCAGATATATGCAGCAACTCACATGCCTCAGCACCTCAGGTTACACCTGCAGGTTGGGTGAACTAAACCAGATGGTTCTACATCATAAAGGGTAAGTATTTTGGTTTTTGCAAGAAAAAAAAAAAAAAAAAAAAACAACAAACCCACAACAAACAAGAAGCTTTTAAGCCAGAGTTTAGAAGTCAAAGGCTGTTTTCATCCAGTTATAACCATATGTGACAGCCCTGGCAGAGGCTGACACCTCATAACCAGAAGACATGCCTTGCCACGCTTCACAGAAGTTTTTGCAAGGTTGTGCCAAGAGTTGAACGAACTTCTTTTAAACCCTGCAGTGATCAAGCTACTTCAAATGACCAAGTGATTCCTTTGCAAATACAATTAATTTCACTGCCTGCAGTGTTAAAGTGTCACAATAACCAAGAGAGCAGAAACATCCTCAAAGAGCACATTAAACTGGTGCTTCATTTTTATGTATTGCAATTTCTCTTCATCTGCTACAAGCAAAGTGCACACAACTCTGGATTGCTCGATAGGAACAAAAAAGCATGTTATTTTCATGGAAAGGGCAGATTTCCAGCAAAAGCTCAGTGTGCTCATGGGAGGTCTTCTCAATGCTGCATATCTGGTAGCATCCTGTAGGATCAGAGGCAGGTCTTTGTCCCACCACTGTCACAAGACTGGTTAAGGCACTAAGCTCAGCCATCCAAGGACAACAGCTCCACGTTACCAGAGGAACGTAACAGCAACGGAAATTCCTTGTAATGATTCCTTTAAAGCTGTGCTTATCCATTTAAGAAATGTCACTTGGAGAAAGAAAAAGCCACAACAAAACCAACAACCGTGAGTTTAGCCAAAATGTTCAGTGCAGAAGAACCATGGCAGGAGAGTCAACAAAGAAAAAATACTTAATAAAAAACACAATCTGGCACATCTCAACAGGACATTACAAATAAATAAAACATGATAAGCAGACACTTGCATGCACTTTTATCAAAGTCCAACAGAACTTGAAATAAAGAAAAGTTTAGAGAGTCATGTCCAAATAAAAGCTCATCATGGTTACCTATGCCTGGAAACAGCAGAAACTGTCCTGATGTTTTACTACTCGATTAGAGTTAACTTCCTGCCAAAATTAATTTTTGTTGCTCATCTGGGCATTTATGATGCTGAACTTCCTCACCTGCAGAAGCATTAGAAACCAAATTTTCATAATCAAACCACATTCAACACTAACAATCTTAACTCGTCCAAGATTTTTGCCCAATATTTTGAAGGAAAAAAGCTTTCTACAAAAGGTTTTGCTGTTAGTAGGTTAGGGACTTGAGAACAGTGAGTGGAAATAGGTGAGGCATTCTGACCAAAACCAGTTTTGGTTTCAATTTTTTTCCMTTCACAAAATCCTCTGAGAAAAGAGGTCAAGAAGATCAGAGAAAGACCTCTTCTCTCCACACTTAGAATATATTGTTTCACTAAAAGCACAAAGAGGCACTTACAAATTTATTACTAACAAGAAATAACAAACAAACAAAAAACCACTAAAGAAAAAATTGGATGGAGAAGTAAAATTGTGCTTAAAATACAACTTGAATAAGTTTATCTGCCTGCCTTCATTTATAAGCCTTACAACTCTGTTAAGGATCTTCTGCACAAAACCTGACATGTATTTTCTCTCTATTCAAAAAAAAAAACCAAAAACCACCAAAAAACAACCAACCAAAGACCAAAACTTAATTATAACTTTGAAGTGTTCTCCTACACTTTTCTCCAATACACTGAATTTATACATACTCTAAACACTGGATTTAAAAATCCAAGCTGTCACACTGATGTCTTACAGAAGGCTGTTCTAACAGTATAACTTCATTCATCTCAGGAATTCCACAGAAAATTAACTGCACCTTAAGATTCTGAAGGTAAGGCATCCCCACAGTACTTTCAAATCATTCTGGTTTCCACTGCATCTCAACATGCAGTACCAGCCAGTACATTCTCTCATGTCAGCCACTACATCCAGCTCCCCTCTAAAAGTCAAATAATCCAAGTTCAAACCAGGCTGCACAAATGGTGACAGCTAAAGGCAACTTAAACTTCAAGGGAGACATGTTCCTTGCATAATACTCATTCAATCCCCGAACTTGGATTACAATCAGAACATTGGTAGTTATGGACTTGAAAATGATGAGGGGATTCCCCTAAATTATCTGTGAGTATTCCTAATATGCTGGAGGCAATGGCAAAAGATATTAATGCCTCTTAAAGAATGGCAGAAAACTTGAACAAATCAGACAAATTCAATACAGGGTAGAGTTTATTTATTTTCTCCTAATGGAAAACATTTAGAAGAAAAGTTGATGTTATCCTACAGACAATGCTTTTTTGTACAGGTCTCAAATCCTGAACAGGAGAGAAACTGGAACTCAAGTCTGCTGGTATGGAAAATTCCCAAACCCAATGCAAATCAAGACAATTCAACATCTGATAAAGCTACATGGCTGTTCTAGCTACTACTACCCACAAAGAAACATTTCATACATGTTCATGAACAACTAGATTAGAATGTTTCTGTTTATTCACTTTAGCTTTATTCCAGCCACTTTAGTGGTCTGGATGAAGGCACACAATTGTTCTTTACCAAGAGCAACCAAGGCCTTCTCTTCAAGCCACAACAAAGGACGTCTCCATACATGCCAGAATGTCCACCTCAGCAAGTCTGAGGTTGGTTTTTTTAGGGTTATGTTCGCAGTATTATAAAATCATGAAAACTTAGCAGCTTTAACTTCTCATATATATCTTGTAAGTATAAAAGTGAAAAATATCCTTTTAGGTTCCCAAGTCCAACTACTTCTTACTGAAGGATGCTATTATATTGTATAGCCCTGGGTGTACACTCAATCAAGCCAAGTCTTCAGGACGCATAGTTTTTCTTGAGGAAAGACATTCTAAAAACTCTTTTTCATTGGGTGGGGAGAACAGAAAATAGAAATATTTAAGCAGAAAATACATCCCTTCGTAACTTCGCTGCCCTTGTTTTTACTCAAGCGGTGTACTTGAGGGAAGTAAAAGCAGTAATTCAATTAATGTTTGCTGACTTTGCCTTCATGGTATTTACAGAGAGAAAAATACCATCTATATTTCCAACTATTTTGCTGTTACTCAAATTTTCTTGAATGACTTTAGACTTCCTATTTTCTTCCCACTGGCAGGAGTCTGAAGAGTGGCTCAATGAAGTATTTCTCCTTCATTCACCACCAAGACAACTGTTCTTCTTCCCTGTAAAAAAGCCCTGCTTTTGGGTACACCACATGACTTAATTAGCATGCTTAATTAAAAACTTCCTAGCTGGATCCACTAATCTGCACATCAATTTTAGCCCAAATCTGGAAACTTAACCCACTTGCATATGCGTCTACTACCATCTCTAAAAAGGTACAAAAGCCAGTATCCAAAAAGTTCTATTCAAAACCCGTATTTAAGACACTGGTAGGATATGAAACTTCAAATTCTCACTGCTTTCTTTTTTTAAACCCAAGGTGCATTGCTGCATTCTTTAAACCAGACAAATTTTCAAGCTTGCTGTTCCACTTACTCTTTTCCCCTCAAAACACGTTATTGTATTTGTAAAGCATATTTGCATAGAACTGAAACCCACAAAAAAAACCTCTACCTGTGAGCGTAACACCAGCTAAACTCTGGCATTACAAACAATAAACTCAACATTTTCCAGAGAACTCCATTCAAGAGTTGTGGTTCCCTGAGGTTTCAAGCACAAATACTAAGTACAACAAATGTAAAGGACCAAGAAACTGACATGCGACCATTTAAAGTAGGAGAGTCTTTAAACATGAAGTTACTAGTATTTCACAAATACGGAAGGGAAGGAATGAGTACTTTCCCCCATTTCTTCTTCATGAGAAAGGTACTTCAACGATAAGAACTGCATTGACTTCAAATTTCAGTTAGCTTACTGACTGCCTCATACTCATCTAATGCATCCTGAACTCAAAAGCAAGCTCAGGGAAGAGAGGGGATTTATTTCTTTAATTTTATTGTTGTTCTTTACTTTAAAGCCTCATTTTCAGAAAACTCAATCTGAATGGTTCCAATAACCCCGAAAGACCACTCGGTTTGGCTCTGCCTTACTTCTTTCCTTGCTGCCTTTCCTGATGCCATGTTATTTTGTTGACTTCATGTCACTGTCACAGCCCTGAAGCTGAAGAATGTCAACAGAAGCATCCCAGTCTCTCACAGCTATCACCGGGGAAGGGGAACAAGTTTTCCACAATACACAAGTTGTAAACTCTTCCGTCATTCAGATAATGACAGCTGCAGACAAAAAAAGAACTGTACGCCCCGACAGCCTAAGCCATCTAAGAGATGGGACTATTTTGTGCATGTCAAAGTCAGATCAAACACTGAGCACAGCCTTAAGCCAAGCACCACCTAGAAATGAAGTACAACTGTCTCCAGCAAGAGCCTCACTTACAGCTAAACATTTAATCCTTCCATCAGCCAAAGATTTACAAGAGAAAAAAACAAAAGGCATTTAGGACTACTGCCTGACATTAGGACTACTTTGGCGTAAGGTTGCTGGGTTATCATTTCTTCTCTGTCATTTGAGCAGAATAAAAGGAAAAAACACTCATTTAACATGTATTAATTTTTTCATATTCAAAATTACATGGAATATAGAAGTAAGGCATCAATAGAATTTTACAATTCAGTTATATTTACAGTTCAGGATTCCAACCTTCCACAGTAACTTCGCATGTCTACAAAATAAGACTGTAGCTTTAAGAGGCACAAAAAAAGCATTTGTTTAGTTCTAGTCAAAGTTCCTGCATCAAAAGAGAAACCACGTACCAGTACAGATGACCATTTCTGCTCTGAAGTACCTTTATAGTTTCTCATGTCAGAACTCTAGACTTAACAGTTTCACACATCCATCTTACTTGTCAAAAAGCTGGGTATAAGTCAATTAAAATCCCTAAAAATTTAGATAATAAAGTGACAATAGGCAATGCTTTAAGTTCCACACCAAATCTTTGAATTTTGAACTAATAAAATGAAAATAACATAACAACTATCTACACTCCAAAAATGTAAACCAAGAATTTGTCTTCTTTCTTGGTTCATATTCTATGCAACATCTGGTTTCTACATGCAATCTTGAAACATCTGTCCTTTTATTAAATTAAAACTAAAACAACTGCTGTGAATAGACGGTAGTTATATATTAATGGATGAATATTCTTCTTGCACTGGCAATATACACCAAAATAATACACTCTAAGTTCTTTGGAGCAGATAGACACCCCCAACATAAGTTTGGTACCCACACAACTACTGCAGTGTGGTCCTGGTCTCTGCCTGAAGCTCTGAGCAGTTCTTGACTTGAGCTAAATTCTTCTGTGTTGAGGTAACAACCACAGGATCAAAATCCAAAGGAAAGCATCGTTTTTCTCAGGACCCACACAAACAAAATCTAGAAATCCCCCACAGAAAGTCTGTGGTTCTCAGCTGCAGTACAGGACTACCAAACCAGAGCAAGCTTTCACTTGAACAGCACTTGTATCAAAAAACAAAATTCAGAGCAGATTTAAATCTCTAACTAAAATACTTCCCAAGTGGTTTTCCAAATACAGCACATTTACCTAAACTCCAAGACTGAGGAAGCTCTATGAGACTAGATATCATAAAGAATCTTTTTGTACACAATGAGGGTGTTGAAACACTGGAACAGAAAGGTGGTGGATGCCCCATTTCTAGAAACATTCAAAGTCAGATTGGACAGGACTCTGAGCAACCTAATGTAGCTGAAGATGTCCCTGCTCATTGCAGAAGGACTGGACTAGATGACCTAAGACAATCTATCTTGCTTTTAGATGCTAAAGCTGGGGCCAGTTTCACAAATCCTTATCTTCACATTCAGTAACTGCCAGCAAGCTGTCGGTAACACAAGGCTACTTCATCCCAAGGGGAGAAGGAAGAGGATCACTGTGCTGTAACCGAAATTCATCCCAAGACCATGCAGAAATAACTGGAATGAGATAAAATAATACCATAAGGGACTACAGGCTGTCTTAATTAAAACCTCTCCAAACTTCTATATATAAACTACCTGGCAAACATCTTCATTTTTTTAACAGGCACTACCGGGAATGTGACAGCCTTCCTATTCTATTCCACTGCTCCTGTCCTTAAAAGTTTATTCAAGTAGCTTAGTAAGTGTTTGCTGCAGTTTAAGCCCACAAATTGTTTCATTTCCAGTAGGGAACAGCTTTGTCCTTTTTTTTCCAGCTATCTTTTATGTATTGAAAGAACATTATCAAAAGAAATCTCCCTTCTGCCTCCTCTAAAAATAAATAAGATTAAAAAATCATCCCAAGTGCTTTCAGTCTTCCCCATAAGCACATTTTCTAGACCTCTGACCATTTTCCTTTGCCTGCAACTATTCTTCTCCCAGTACAACACCAAAACCAGATGCTGTACTTTAGCTCACTAGCATGCCAAAAAGTGAAGCTAACTCCATGTATTTTACATGACATTGCCATCAATACCTCCAGCAAAAGATGTGCTGGTTCTCCAGCATCAGCTGACTCATGGCTACCGTGCAAATATCTAACTCCAGATACTTCTCTGCAGATCTCCTACAGTCCCAGCTACCCTCAACACTGCTATCAGCACAGTCAAATCTGTACAATCAAATCTTACTGAAGAACAACAGACCACATCAGCCCCTCCCACACTTCATCCTGCTCAGGGTACCACTTTTTTAAGATCATTTTCAGCACATGCTCTTTAGTCCTTGGAGCACCTCTGACAGGAGCGCAAGCCACAAGTCTACAAATTTTACTCAAATCAGCTACAAAAAAACTTTCAACTACACTTAAAAAAACTCTGCAAAGCCCTTTGACACATTATTCTGGTTTGACCATGAATCCTGACTAACTTCAAAGGAACATTTATTTTATAATGGCTGCAGGCCATTCTTAGACAAACAAAAGTCGTATTTTCTGCCGTGATATATAAAATAATTAACAGTGTGAAAGTGAGCATATACAATATAAAGATATGTCATTTGTAAGAACAGGCACTGCCTAATCCACTTTCCTGTCTTTGAGAGAAGCCAGAAGCAAACACCCAAAAGAGAAACACCCAAGCAATTAACAGGAGGTATGAATAGAGATATATGCCGTAAATTATATATACACATATGCTATCTATTTTAAGCACATTTGGTAGCTCTACCTAACAAAAAATTACACAGTTCTCCAGCACTGCATCTTGTCGCCCATATCCAACATCAGTTTAAGAAAACAAAGAGCTCTCAGCTGTGTAAAGCCAAAAAAATGAAAATGATGCAGTGACAGAATTACTGGAGGAAAAAAATTAACAATATTCCATAAAAGTAGACATTTCAAGGGTTTAGTGGATGACGTATTTTTAAACAAGCACTTTCTTGCCACATAGTTGACTCCATTTACCAGCACGTTCCATGGCTGATCTCTTTTCAAGAGGTTTCATTTATGTGGTCTACACATCCTTTTCTTTGAAGAATAGCCATGGGATGGGTCACTTTGCAAGAATCTGAAGAGCACCACGTTTTTTAAAAGGGCATTTTTGAACAACTTCTGAGGGTTTTCAGCTATTTATCCTAGTAGCACAAAGAAGTACTTTTTTTCTTAATCCTATGCCAAGTTGAAGCAAAAGCGATTCGTAACTGCACCAGCCTACCTTTCCGTGTTCTACAGTAGAAAACACACTCTTGAACTTTCAGTAGGAACACCAACTCTCAAGTCAAACTGCCCAGCTTCCAATAATGTCACTATACTTCCACTGCATTTTAAACATTTGAAGATTAACACTCTATATAGTCTACTGCTGGACATCCCAAGGAGGTACATTCCACAAAAAAGAACATTCCAGACGTAATTTAGAAATCTAGTAGAATGCCAGAATCATTTGACTAGCTCTTTGTATTTTCATTTTAAAATGGGGGGAAGGTACTTTGAGGTAGTTGTATATTTAACGTTTAATGACTTACTTTCCACCTAAGCACAAAAACTAGTAATACATATGGCAAAGCTGTTTCTACACACAGAATAACTCCATATATCAGGGTTGAAGAAGTTGTAAGAAACAATAATGGTCAAATAATCACTACCYGACTCACCATGTGTTTTTTAAGTATGAGTTGGTTTCACATTAACACAGACAAAATGAGAAATCAAAGTTAAACGGCACAGGAGATGTCCAGAGAAATTCAATGGATTTCAACGAACAAATCTCCAGGAGTTCAGGAACATCTGCTCTCTTCAGTGTCAGATGAAAGCTAATTATTCCTCTTCATCTGCAGACAAATTCCCTATCCCCTTATTAACTTCTTTCCCTGACAAAATCCTGGACACTAACTGAATTTTTAGAAATACTTGCCTTTATTCCCTACTATAGTTAGAAATCACAGTGCTTTCAAATACACCACAGTCATAAAAAAATTGCATCTATAGTCTCAAAGCAAAACTGTAACACCCTAAGTACAGCAGTCTTGGAGAAAGCTGAGTCCTCAGCAGCAACACTGTTCTCCTTACTTCATAATTCAATGGACTATTACAATTTACCCTACAATTTATTGGACTACTGATATATTTTCCATACACTTCTTCCGCCTATTTCCAAGAAAAATATTTCACACACCAGACAGAGATACCACCCCAAGCTGCCTTGGCTTTGGGGTTCCCCTTCCCCCACTAACATATTTCAAGTCTGAAGGGAGTAAGGCACACAAGCAAATTACTAGGTGAGGGCGGCTCACCTCTGCAGATGAACCCATACAGCAGCAAATCCCAGTGCACCACGACTTTGGGACTGCCCTGAAAGCGCAGCAGTGCACAGGAATGCTGGGAGAGGTGAAAGCACCACGGCACAGAAGCCATGAGATTGCACACTAAGTGTGAGTAACCAGAATAAATAAGTTAAAACCTACATCTTACCAGTCTTCCCAGATACTCAGACATGAGTACCATGAGCACCTCTGCACATAAACTTTTGCAACCATACATGTGGAGCCGAATGTAAAGGCTTTATAGCAGAAGCTTTCATACATGGCCTAGGTTTAAATTCCATATCTCAGAACTCTAGATCATCTCCTCCCCTTCAAATCATATTTCATTGCATATGTGTGGACCTTTCTATACTCAAATACATGCAAAAAGTAATAGAGCAAAAGGAGCTGCTAGGACAATTTATCATGATTTTTCTCAGCTAGAATCTACTGATTTTGAACTCATCTGCCAGAAGCCCCTTCGCAGTTCAACTTGCTCTTCATTTAAAATGAAAAGGGACAAAATAAACAAAAAAACCCCACCCCCACAATATCTGAATAAACTAAAAAAACTAAAAGGCATATGTAACTACTACATGTTCTAAACTAACTCTAGAAGAAATTTATGTTTCGTAATTATGCCACGAGGTAAGAATAAAAATTAGGCATTTCACCATTTTGAAATGCAGGCAAGTGTCATTGCCTCAATGAGTACTTCCGAAGTATCATAATTATTAAAAGTTATGGACACAGCATAAATGTCTCTGCACTACTCCCTTTCAGAGTCAGCCCACTATCACAAATATTTACAGTCAATCATGAACTGCTCAAATATCACCATTGAAAAAAATAACCCAGAGTATTAGGAAAAAAAAAAATCCACAAGCTACTGCATAAAACCAAGGCACTGATACCAAACAGAAAATGTTGCTTGTTGCCTCATGAACATCTATGCCTGTCTCCAAAATCCCACAGGCACTTCAAATGTGCCACCTGGGAAAACAGCCACCATTCTTTTGTTGTCAGAGATCCCAACAGTGCTTTGTCAGCTTTTGTGGACACTGAAAGCCAGTGACTCTACTTGAAGAGAGCTTCAGTCCACTGAAGTTGAGTCTATCATGAAAGAGAAGAGACTTGCAGATTTGGCAGGTTTCATTACCCTAAGAAGATCTTCCATTAAGCCCAGTACATTTCTAAAATATGCTGATTAATTGAATGACATTCAGACATTCCTGCTGGTGAACTTTACTCAGACATGCAGAGAGTTCATCAAACAAACTGCAATCCCCATGTCGCTTGAGTAAGAACCCATATACAACCCCAAACCAACTCGTGCCCACCACACTGATCAAGGCAGAGCAAGCTTAAAGCTGAGCTCAATCTAAAACTGACAGTACCTTCTTGTTGGGAGTTGCAATTAAAGCTCTCCCTGCCCTCTCACTGACGAACATCATCTGAAGTTTGGGTCCACAATTTCTGGAATAGTAAAGTTCTCTCACCCCACACAAACCTCGTGCTTTTGTCTCCAGTACATTCAGTACCTGTTCCACTAGAAAACCCAGACAAACAGAAAAAATCACCTCACTTTCCATGGGCCTTTAAAGCACTTCCCCAAGACTCAAATCAACTCTGCAATCCATTGTGGTTACTAAAAGGTAATTAACAATTTTGGTAAACCTATTCCAAAGTCTCTAAAACCGAAATTTGATTAATAAGGTTTCTCGGTTCTCTGAGGAACCCAGAAAAAAGACATTAACTTGCAACTACTATGGTGCATGACACTATACAGTCACTTAGTACACACAATCACAAGTAAAATTGCAAGATTAGAAGTGAAATGGTCAACAGATATGATCTTCTCAAGGACAACACTATTTTCCACTTTTTTAGGTTTCAATTGAGCAATTGTATATATAAAGAAAATAAAACATTCCATCCACTCACCTGCAGAGAGATTGCCTTGCCAGAAAGCTTTCACTTCCTAAGCGAGGCACAAAACATTTTTTCTGATGCTGTTACTGAACCCCGCAAATTTGGGGAAATACATTTACGGCTATGAGCTGCATTCATGGGGATCCAGATCTGTGCAAATGATTCACGTTTACCTGGCCAACAACCAAATATTCTGTTTATTTAGGCTGATGAATTTGTGTCCCTCCCTCTAGGAAACCCACTCATACAGGTCAATTCATTGTGCTACTTTTTTAAAATAGATACTTAAACAAAGCAGATGAGATAGGGTACAAGTAGCATTCTATGTTCTACGTAACTGTTTACAGCAGGGTGTGAATCAAAAAAACAGATTGGCACTATCAACTGTGACTAAATASTTTTTCTCTTTGTACACAGCAAGAAAAATCAAATTCTTCTTTGCAGCAACAGTCACAGTTTATCTTTCTGCAAAACATATTCTTGGCCTGTCTGAAAATTAAACAATTGCCTGCATTCCTGGCAAAAGATATTACTCTGAACTACAGGGCCTGTATCTGACAAGAATTATATTCCTACTAGAAAACTCAAGAAAGACGATGTGGCTGTAAGAAGTCTGCCTTGGTTGGAAAAATTCAGCTGCTGCTTCCCTTCTGGTTGTAAGAGCCAACACCCAAATTTTCTGCTTTTAAGTGCTCTGACCCAAGAGACTGGCAATTTCTGCAGCTGTACTCAAACATTTATCCTCGTGCACACACACCAGCACAGTGCAGGGACAGTATTTCTAACTCCCAGCATCACTTATCCAGAGGTATCAATCAGAAATATCTTCCCTTTCCCTTTTGATCAGCAGGTCATCTACTGTCAGGCACTTGGACTACTAAAATGTTTCTCCAAGTCTGTCCAACTGCCTGAAGAGACAAGTCACGCAATGTAACTATACCGCTACACATTCCTGTGATATATCAAGTTGGAGAGACATTTTTCAGACACAAAAATACTTTCATCATGGCTACATTGGTCATTATACCCTTCAAAGAAAGAGACACAGCCCTATTACAAAACTATAAAGCTGTATTTTTCTTAGCTGTATGTTCTCACTCACATGCATGCTAAAGCGAATTTCTATGGCAGGCACTAAGGCCACTGCAGCCCCATAGCACTACTCCTTCACATAACCTGACTCCATATTACCCACAAAGAAACCCTGCAATCATCTAGAAATTAATCAACACAGAAGAAATCTGGCAACCCACTTTCACTCAGTCAACTGACCAGCGAAGTGCCTGTGCAGGAAGCACTGGTACTGCTACACAGTTAACAGCCCTTCCCTCAGCTGATGAGGCTGAGCCAGAAAATAGCGGGTCCCTGTTACAGAGACACAGCCAAGCTCCTGGCAAGGACTGGAGCCACCCCTTCAGAAGGAGCTATTGCTGTATGGCTTTTGTTTAAAAAAAAAAAGCCCTCGGTGCTTGACATCGACAAGCTATCTTACCACTTTCCTTTCTTCCATCACAAGACAGACTAGGTGAGAACACAAATTGCCTTAAATGCTTAGATCTACTTCCCGTCTGCAAGAGATAAAAGTACAGAGTGAACTGCTTTGCTTTATTTCCTTTTCTGAACAACAGACAAGTCATCTGTGGCAAGAGCACCTAATGAAAAGATTCTTTGATAGCACTGAACATACAAGAAAAATCCCTGTCCACTTCTTTTAGAGGCACAGCGGTATGATTTCTGGGCATCCACATTTTTGACAGTTCTCAGAGGATGATATAGGACTGCTCTCAGTAAGGTCTCCAACATGGATTTCTGTTGAAATACCATCATCTCACCTCTCCTACTGCCCTGACAAAACATCAAACAGCAGCACTGTTACAGGATATAGGATTGAGTCAAACATGCACTGTTTGTTGTGAACTACACATAAATAATGGCCCTCTCTCTATGGCATGGTAAGCCAGTACCTGTGGGGGCAGAAGGGATTCTGAAGTGGTGAAAGCAAATAGTTGTTATCCAAATCCAGTTTGCAAAAGCTCAAGGTAGAGACTCAGCTTCTGTTTCATGAGATACAGCAGCACTGACCAGGAACAGTTGTCTGAGCATGACTCTGATGTCGTAGCCATTTCTCACAGACCTGTACCTTGCTACCACATCTCACACCTTTCTCACCTCAAGACCCGACTGCTACAGTGCAGTAGCAGTGGTTACATTTTAAATCAATTCATAAATATCAAGTGGCACAGATCATTGTGCCTGCAAACTTCCACCTCCCGCAATGGCAGCATCCAGCACCTTGGAAACCACCGCTATGGGATGAGAAGTGACAAAGGAGTTTCCGAGTTTGCATCTGAAGAGAGGGGGTCTGACCTGTACTGCACTCTGTGGGTTTTGAGCCTTTATGGCTGAAAGAGCATCTTTTCTTGTCACATTGTAAAAGTTGTAATTAGCAATTATTTTCAACATACATAAATAAAAGAGGACCTATTTGTGCAGCTCACTAAAAGAAGTTCCGAAAAGACAAATTTTTGGATTTCACACGGACTTGGGTCGAAGAAAAAACAGGAGAGTTGTTCCATGAGGCATTTGAACTATTAGTAATCTCCCTTCCCTGTCTGCTTGACTTTAAAAGTTTTGTTTGTCTCTCAAGGCTGATGCTCATTAAATTCAGAAAGCAGCCAAGTAACTCCACCAGCCACAGAGCTGCTGCAGGAGACAGCCACTTTAGCACTTCCCACACTAGCTATGGGTGACTAAAAGTCCTCAGAGTAAAGTTAATTTTTTTTTTTAACAAAATCAAACAGGAGAGAACTTCAGAAAAACGTCCAAGTCTTAAGTCGTCTATAGAAATTTCTGGAAACTCAGAAGCAACAGACTTTTCAATTTAAAATGGGACTCAAAGTCATTCAAAACAAAAATACTCCAACAGCTTGAACCAAGAGGCTCCAAGTGTTCTCCAAGCACCTTGCACATTATTAGCTAATGCATTCCAATAACCAAGGTGTTTAGCCTTAATTCACCTCAGAAAATGCTACAGCTGATGACAGCACAAAGCCTGAACTGTAGGCTTTCAGAATCTTCCTCACCCCTCCATCCAGTTTAAGAGAGAACATGGGGTGAGGGAACAGCAACAGCCAATATCCCAGATTTGTATCATTATGAAGATCCGTGATGAGTAAACTGAACACCAATATTGGAAAAGTCCTTTATATTCTATCTAGTATAGCCCTTAGAGATGGAATACATGAAAATTAAAGAGCTCTCTTGGGGCAGTAGAGGGAATCTTCAGGCTGTGGGGTGGTCTTGAGCTTTTCTTATCTACCCCCCACTGCTTTGGGACATCTACAAGGCCCAGTCACGTCAACAGAAGAAGTGATACAACAACTTCCAGAGCCAGGATGCACACAGGCAAGGGACTCCATAAGCCATAGCTGTGTAAACAGGTGAACAAGATGGTTCCAACACTGCTAAGAAATATACAAGGTGAATCAAGGGGTAATACAAGAGCGGATCACCTCCAAGAAGCAGTTTAGGGAAGAGGAAATGTGCAGAACAGAGACGGAATGCTCAACTATCTAATGGCATGAATAAAAAGCAAAGAGTCTGTCAGTGTTAAAATTAAGTACAGCAGACAGCTCTATTCCTTTTCAGACTGCAAGGAACAACTTTGGGGCCCTACAGCACGAGCCACTTTTCACTCTAGCACACGTGGTCATTAGCTGAGCCCATTAGTGCAGTTTTTTCCAGCCTAGGCATGAGGAAAGCTGTTCACCCAGCAGCAGTGAGAAGGCTGGACAGGGCTAGGATGAGTGAGGGCCAGACACAGAATGCTCAGCAGGCTTCTGGAAGGGAGGGCTTTTCCTCTCTCCAGCAAGGAAAGCAGGATGGGCAGCTTTCAGTTTCAGAAACCAATTAGGCAGAAACTGCTATCAAAGCAATAGAGAGGGCCCTACCCTAAACGGGTTGGGAAACACCAGGTGGTTTTATCTCAATCGTTTCGCCAGTTTCAACAGCCCCACTCATTCCTTCTCGCTGAAGGTGCCCACGGTGCTCTTTTCCAATGCTCTTCCCACACACCTACCTGGACACCACACAGTATTAAACTGAACTGTCGCCTAGACACCACATGGCACCTAAAAAGCAGTCACTTTTATGTCCTGGCTTATGGAATAGCTTCTAAGAGAACAACAAACTCCCAGACTATATTCCTTCATGAACCACTTTTAAAGAGCCATCACGTTCTGTGTGAACAATACACAGCAAAATAGGCTTACCAAGCTATTGTGCTTTCAGGAGATTGTACAGTAAAGAAAAAACTCAGAGAACCGAACAAGAAAAGAAAAACTTCAACAAACCCCAAGTTTGGCACCACTGTAACACTGTTCCAAGGAATCCAAGATGAATTATTACAGGACTGTCCTGTAGATTTTGCAACCAAGAGTATGTGTTCAACATTGGAATTAGCTAAAGCAAATAACATTGCCTTCCTCACCCTCCAAGTTGACAAATTCTGCATAACCAATTACAGACCCACGACACTCACACATGGAGCAAAAAACTCTTCATGGCAAGTGTTAGCCAAGACATTATTTACTGCAGACCAGCCAGACAATTGGCTACAGTTACAAGATGTACTGCTGTCTACAAGGACTTTGTGTTACATGAAACACTTATTTCCCAGAAGCTCAGAGAAGGAAAGAAAAATCAATTCTACAGTCATTAAACAAAAACTCTCAAACTGCAAACTTTGAAACTTCTATTTTTATACAGATATTTTCGGTCATGTGTTGCATGACTACCCTTTGTATTTCAGGATTATTTTTGTCCCATTTGAGAGACAAGGTACATCTGGGAAGCAATGCAAGAGCAACTAGGCGAAGAACAAAAGAAAACTTCATGCTCATATCTCTTCTCATACTATAAGGAGCAGGTTGATAGCAAGTGGCAAACTGGAAGCTCAGCTCCCTCCTTTTGAGGTACAGCCTCAATACAAGGAGCACAAAAACACACTTTTTTTTTGTTCACGGAAAGCCTACAAACCCAGCAAGACGGACCCACACAAAGAATACCCTATTTGAGAATTATTTCAATGTAGAAATCCATACGCTAGAGTGATTTCACAACTACCAAAATATAAATAGAGAAATAAAAATAGTCAGATTTCAGAAAATGGATGTATGGCTTGAAAAAGATACATGAAGGCCACAGGGTTCCTACTGCTGTAGAGATGTTAAAACCCTTGTAACATCCCTTACAGAGCACTGAGAGCGGCATGCATGAAAAGTCATCTTTCCCAACAGCCAAAGGAGAAGCAGCTGTTGGTAATCTCCCATCTTTCCATTCAAGGCTCAGCCTTTCTTACCAACTTTTGACAACAAAGTATCATAAACTAAATCTCATAAATTACACAGCAAAGAGATGAGAAATCCTTGCTCACTCTTTCTCCCCCATCTACCTTGGGAAGAAGGGCAATCACAGTACGGTTCTAGTACTGTTCCTCCCAGGTAACACGAGGAACAATGAACCCTCCTCCAGCATTTTATCAATCCCTTTCTCATCCCTTGGATCCATCCTTCCTAAGTAACTGTTGCAGCACTCAGCCAGGAGAAGCAATAGCTGCAGAGACATCAGAGCAAGAGTGACTCCATCATTTGCTCCTCCTTACAAATGAGAGCAAAAATGCTGATATCAAACATGTCAGGTTTTGATCCCAAAAGACCCACACCAAGACAGAGGTACTAAAGATGTCCCAGAGACTCAGAAGATACCAATGCATCAATTTTCACCTACCTCACAAGGACTCTTTTGTCCACGCTTTAACTCAAATGGGCTCAGAATATAACTAAGTATCAGCCTATAAATATATATCAAAATGAAAGAGCCAAGCAAACTCTCTGTTCCCTACACAAACACTCCACAGTGGCAATAGACAGCTTGCTACATCATATGATAAGATGTTACCGAGACTCTGCTAACCAGAAAAATAAAACGTTTTTTGACACCCTGGAATTTTTCTTGCTTAAAAAGCAAAGCAGGGAGGGGGGAAAAAAAAGTTAACTTCCCAGGCTGTCTTACATGGCTGGATTAACTGAAAATAGAAACTGCACTTCCCACAGAATCCTTGAATGTGGTTCTCTTGCTTTGTTCTGACATTTTTTTCCAGACAGCAGAAGGACCAGGAGCACATGACTAGAGCGACTGGGGGGGTTATCACAAGTGCATGCGCTTTATGTTACGGCCTTTGTTTCTCCCTCCGTGTTATACACTTGGGATTGAATCATATTTGCAAACTTGTTAGTCTGCATCAGTTAGCACCCTCTTCACAGGCAAGCATCTGTCTGCTCTTTGACCTCAAATAAAAGGGGAAGGAGCATCCATGACCTTTCAAGAATCAAGCCACAGAGCCTGAATAAGACAAATTCAGTTGCTGAGTAGGACAGGTTGAGGTCTCGCTTGGTTTAGACAGCCACCTGCAGAAATACTGATCAACAAGACCTGCTTCCCATTCCACAGGCACATCAAGTAAACCAGGAAATTAAAATGGAGTCACCCACAGTTTTCCTCCATGTAGATCAATAATCCTTAATAAACACCAATGCTGGACCTGATCAAACGTATGCTGTCACGCTGCTGATCTGGGTTAACTGCACCCCTAGTTTTTGGAGTGCTGCTGGCACCCTGATCATGTAGGTACAAGGTGGACTACAGCCCCTGAGCCAAATGCTCTCTTCAAGGTTTTACCGGAGCGGAAGATATTTCAGTGCAAAAAACCCAGCAGAATTTCTCATCTGTCAAAAAGCTCCCAATCTCGCAGTGCTCTGGCATGAGAGGCATAAACCTATGCGACGGATGCACCCACAGAGCCATGTCAGGTGTGGCTTTACACGAGTATCAAATAGAGCAATGGAATGGGAACGCAGATCAAGCATTCCTGGTCCCACAAAGATGTCATCCTGCATTTCCGTAGGAAAAAAAGAAAACAGCTCTGAAAACTGCACTGTTCATATGAATCTGGAAGAACAATTCAGTTCTTAATAGAACATACATATTCAAATCAGGAGTAAAAAAATTCCATATGATAAGCATAGAGCTGATCTTTAGCGACTCAGAACTGGGCCTTTTTGAATTTACACCATACATTTGTTCAGATTTAATACACACTTTTAATTCACATATACCAGCCAACCTCACCAGCTACAATACGAAGAATGGGCACACATTAAGCACCATTTTTGACATGCCTGTGCAGAATAAAGCACAGGCCTCATTCTTAAAAATATTCTTCTGATCAGAAAATTGGAAAAGGAATGCCAAGCTTGACATGTGAGCCCGTGGAGTAGTTTTTTCAAAATAAGCATTTTCTTATGCCTTCTTCTGAGTATTTTACCAGAGCCTGGAGGATATTAGAGACACCTTTTGTAAGCTCCCCTCCCCCTCCTTTTTTTTTTTAATGGGCTGGACTAAAAGGTGCTCACACCCGATCTACGGGTGCATGGAAAAACCTTCCATGCTCTCTCCACTTCAGAGCCAGGAGTGCTTAAAAAAACCAAAAAAAACACATAATGAACGTGAATGTCACGGTCATACCTGCGTACCCGCAATTCGTTTCCTCCTTTCGGTGGGAGGAGGGGAAAACGAAAAGGAAATACAGGCTACAGAGCTCCCAATCCGTTTCACAAAGGGGGAAAAACAGCTTTTTAAATAAGCCAGAGGCCGCTGGCAGCGACTAGGAGCTAAGGACGAGGACAAACCCACCGGGATTTTCCGTCCAGCAGGCCCCGAACGAAGCGGCGGCGTGCGCCTATTCAAGGTTAATGGGGGGGGGGGGGGGGRAGGGGAGAGAAAGGAGCCGCCGAGGCCGGGGCTAGGGCCGGGCTCCCTTCGCCGCTCCCCGCCCGGGCGAAGGGCGGGGGCAGCCCCCCCACGGCCCTCACCCCCACCCGAGGCGGGCAGGATACTCACGGCTGACTTTCATGCTGCCGAAGGCCGAAGGCTGCTGCACCGGCTTGCAGCTCTCCGCGAAGGAGGTGGTCCTGGGCCGCCCGGACATGGTCTCTCCCGCTCTGCCCCGACGGCGATCACCTCTCTCCTCTCCTGCCTTCGCCCTCCGCCTCGCCCCGGCGGGCCCGCCTGCCGCTCCCTCGCTCGCTCAGCTGCAGGAGACGGGCGGGACGCGCCACATGAAACGCCGGGACCCCCCCTTCCCCCCCCGGGGAAGCCCCCTCCCCTCTCGGTCTCTGTCGCCCGGCGGTTGCTTCTTCTTCTCCTGCCTCCTCCTGCTCCTCCTCACGCCGCCCGCTCCTCACACGATCATCCTTCCCGGCCGCGCCGGTGGGTCCGAGAGCCGCCTCCCCCCGGCGCCGCTCCCGAGCGAGGGGGGTTCGCTGGGCCTCGCTGCCCCCACCCCGGGCGCCAGTCACATGGGGCGGAGGCTCGCGGCCCGGCTCCTCCGATCCCGCCGCCGCCGCGTTTCTCGCCTTTTATTTGCTTTATCTCTTTTTTTTTTCTTTTCTTCTTTTTCTTCCTCCTCTTCCTTCCCCCCTCCCCGCTCCTCTCCTTCCCCCTCGCCTCTGAGGGAGGCGGCAGGCGACGGGACTATTTTTTTCCCCGGCGGAGGGATCTCAGGCCACCGCCGAGCGGAGGTGATACGGCMCCGACTGGCAATAGGATCCGGCGGTGGCGGCGGGATCCGCGGCGCGCGGAGGGGGTGAGGCGGCCGGGCGGCCTCGCTGCTCGCTGACGCTGCTGCTCAGTGCGGCGCTGAGGCGACGGCGGCGGCTCCGGCGGCGCGGACGCTCATTGCGCCCGCACGGGCTGCTGGCGGCGGCTCAGGCAGGACACGCTGCACTGCGGCCGGCGGCCGGCAGCGACGGCACGGGCCATGACGGCGGTGGCTTCCCTGCTCCTCCTCAGCCCGGCTTCAGAGCGCTGGCGATGTTTGTTGCTGCTGTTGTTGCTGCTTCCCCAGGCGCCCAAGGCACATAGGACTCGCCCGCCCCGCTGAAGTCTCCCGCCGGGCCCCCCTCCCCGTCCCTGCCGAGCAGTCTCTTTGTCCCCGCTGCTGCCTCTGCTGCGT
The DNA here is from genome assembly GCA_018881555.1 of Amblyornis subalaris. Taxonomy (NCBI): domain Eukaryota; kingdom Metazoa; phylum Chordata; class Aves; order Passeriformes; family Ptilonorhynchidae; genus Amblyornis; species Amblyornis subalaris. The sequence goes on from JACAXG010000058.1 coordinate 3,542,082, forward strand.
GCCGGGCTCCCGCCGCTGCGCTCTGTGCGTGCGCCAAAGCCGCGCAGCCGCCCGTGCCCGCCGCCGCCCCACGCTGCGGAGCGACCGTAAGCGCCGTCTGTGAATACCCGACCGAAGAACCCGGCGCGCCCGCGAGCCCCCAGCCCGAGGCCCTCACGGAAACGCCCGAGCCCCCTCGGGACCAATCCCGACGCCGCTCCGGGAATGCCTGTAATGGGGCGTAACCAATCACGGAACCATCGCGGCCACGACCGATTCTCCCCGAAGTGAAGCGGGTACCCAATCGGAGGACGCCGCCGCCGCCCTAGCAGCGCGGTCGGGCGGCCAATGGAAAGGAGGGCTCTCTTCCTGCCATCGCCGGGCCAACCCGAGTGGAGACGAGGCGGGAGAGCCAATCAAAGGGCGCGCTGCCTCCGTCACCCAGCCCTGGGACGCCTTCAAGCTGCAGCCCGAGGCGGAGAAAGGCCGCGGGCTGCGATTGGCTGGCGGCGATGAGGCTGCCCGCCGGGGACCAATCGCGAGGCGCCGGGCCGCGGGCGCGCCCGCTCCCGACGGGGCACGGCCGCTCACCTCTGTGGGGGGCCGGGGGGAGTGTGGCGCGCGTGCGCAGCGTGGCCGGGCACCGCCCCGCGGGCGCGCTCTCACGGCGTGTCCCGCTGGGAGCGCGCTTGGGGCAGCGCGAGAGGAAACCCGAAATAGCGGGATTTGTGCCTAAAACCCTTCAGGCGCAGAGGTGTTGCGGTCCTGCCTCATCGAGCCGTGGAAGACAGTAGCGCTGACGCGCACAGTGCTGCCATAGACCTCACAGAATCATAGAATGGTTTGGGTTGGAAGGGACCTTAAAGACTATTCAGTTCCGGCCGCCGTGCAATGGGCAGGGACACCTTCCACTAGACCAGGTTGCTCCACCCCATCCAGCCTGGCCTTGAACATTCACAGGGATGAGGCATCCACAACTTTACTAGGTAACCTGTGCCAGTGCCTCACCACCCTCAAGGTAAAGAATTTCTCCCTAATATCTAATCTAACGCTATCCTCCTTCAGTTTGAAGCCATTTCCCCTTGTCTTATCACTACCATGCTCTGGTAAAAAGTCCTTCTCCAGCTTTCTGGCAGGCTCCCTGGTCATTCGTCGGCTGTAATGTGGTTGAGGGGACAGATGTGGATAAGGCTGGTGAAGAGAAGGTGAACCCATTCTGCACAAACTGGGCCAAGCATGGGAAGGAAGATCAAGGCTCTGCTAGAAAGTCCTCCCGGTTTGGCTGTTAGCAGCAAGACCCCCTCACAGGAAACACGGTTCCTATTGGAGCCACTAAACACCCTCATGGTCATGTCCTGCATGGGTAGATTGAGCTTGGCCCTGGCCAGAGTTCCAGGCACTGTTCTGGAAGAGCTTGTCCTTCTTCAGGGCTCTGAAGCATCCCTGGGGGCAGCGGCTCTCAGCCCTGGCAAAGCCGGTGCTGGAGCACTGCTGCGTGCTGTGACCTCAGTGAAATTACTCGGCAGACCTCAGCAAAAACTGAGCACTGCTTGCTTATGCCATTAAAAAAAAGAAGTGCTCTTGCCAGAACAGTTTATACCACAAACAAAATAACTTGGACTAGCAGAAGCATATTTTGCCCGTGCTAGAGACTAAGAGCTGCTGTTTTCTTTTCAAGACATCAAAATATTGCCAGATTTACTTTTTTTCCAGCCCTGTTCTGAACACCATTGCTATGTGAGCAAACAAAGACCTGGCCAAAGGCAGCTAAAATTTATCCTTTACGAGAGTTGTTTTCCAAAGCAGAAAACAAACCCAGTCTCTCAAAATGGTCCTCTTCAGCAGTCTGTTTGCCCTGGGGTGCTTGGTTTGCTGGAACCCTTTTTTCCTGCCTGATAAATGATGAATGGTTTTACCTTCTACAAAGGCCATGGGATTATTTAAGGTTTGATTCTTCATAATCTACTTGTGCAGCCTTGTACAGCTGGGAACCTGATGGGTGAGAGTGGTGTGCCTTAGCAAGGGCTGAAAGAGGCATTGAAGTCACAGCATCAGAGTGGTACTGCAGCCACCCCAAGCCACCCTACCATACTGATCGTTCCAGCCCCCTCTGAAACACCACTGTGTCAATCATTGCTTAGATGCAGTTTCAATAAGCTGCCAACAGTGAAAATGACATTTTCTCTCCTGTTTGGCACAGCTGTTGTCACAAATTAGGGTTGCAGTTTGGGTTAGTTCTCTGAAGAGTGTTCTTACGTAAAATGACAAAGTAAATATGCAACCAGGCAGCAGCTAGCTCTCTTCTACCTGAAATGCACCACCAGGCATTCCAGTCATTATTTTTTCTGGCTTTGCGCATCAAAATGCTAACACAAATCACATTTTCTTATTTTCTTACAAAGTTCTTTCAAACGACCACATAAACAGGAGAAGTGACTTAGGAGAGACAGCTGAGCTTTGTTACTTTAAAAAGTTGGCACTCTGTGAAGTAGCAGGTGGGGGAGGGTGAGCTCTTTGCTTTTCAGCATTTGCTCTTACTCATGGTAAGAGTGGTAAATAAAAATCAGACCGATGTATAATTTATATTGATGGTGTCCATTTGAAAAATGTCCCTTAAAGCTTTGTAATGAGTCTCCAACCTGATAATAGAAGTGGGAAATCAACTTCATTCACTTACAGGGAACAAAGCTACTTCATGAAAATAACTTTGTGCTTGTCCTCCTGTATCTGGTATAGCCCTTCCCTAAAATCACCCTGTTTTCTCTTCGGTACTAAACCAATCTGTACCAAAACCACAACTTGGTTGCTGCTAATGACACTTATTTGAACACCAAGCCTATCCATCCACTTGGGGAATGCATATGAGAAAAATCCCAGCTGCAGTATTTCATATTAGGCAATCCTGCACATATTTCCAAGTAATAATTAACCAACCAAGTCTCCAAAGCTTGTCCATTCAAGTCGTAGCATCTTCTCATCTACCAGGAAAACACACAAGTGTGTTTTAAAGGAGGATTGTTATGTATTTGAGGGGATGCAAAACTACAAAGCATCTCCAATTTCTGTTAGTCTTTTCGTAGATTCTTTCCTTAGCTATGACTACTCTCAGAAAAACCCTAAACACACAATAAGGGCATCTATTAAGTTTTCATCCTCAATTTCAAAAATGGACTGACAATTAAAACCATTTGTGAGAGTCATGAGCGAGCTAGTTGGGTTTTTAGACTGAAACATTCTCTTTTGACAACATTGCAGAGTCTATATTTATTTTTGGCCCCTTGGCTGATGAAATGACCTCCCTTTAGAATCTGCAAATATAAATAGAATTGACGTTTTAATGATCAGTTTTCACAAGCTATTATAATCCAGCATCTCAAGCATTAATATTGTTCCAAATCTGGATGCAGGGGGCAGTTTCACAGCTGCCGTTTCTCTGTGATGTGCAAGTTCCCGGGGAGGTTGCCCGAAAACGCAAAGTGTCTGAGAGAAATTACAGAGGTGTTATCTCTCTGAAATGCCATAAGGTGGCAGTGAATTGGAAAATTGGTACAACTTCTGGGTGCAACAAAGCTCTAAGGAGTTCAGGAGAAGAGTAGGGGAGGCTTTTTGTTTGCTTGTTTAGGGATTTTCATTTGTCTGTTTACATTACATATATCAGCATAAACTCCAATCATTCTAATCAGATGCTAAATAGGTCTGCTCCAACATGAACCAGTAGACATATTCCTGCACAGGGAACTCCTGCTTTTTTCTTTCTCCATTGCTTCCTTTTCAAGTGATCAGCGGGAAGATTTTCTGTTTGCTTACCTTGCAGCTCTTCCTGGGTCATTCCACCAGAAGGCATGGTGAGAGGGCTACCTCTGCTAGTCTGATAAAGGTGCAATCATTCAACCTGTTTTGAACCTTGCTATGCTAGAGAATCTAAATTATATTAATGGATCTACCAGTCTTGTATCTAATTCCTTAATATTGCCAAGGCAATTATCCGAAGAACAATTGAGTGAGACATTGTAATGGCTTGTCTCTTGTTTGATTGGCGTGGGCAAACTCAATAGTTATGGTTGAACTTTAACTTTTCTTTTTTTTTTCCAGTGGAAAATCAGACATTGTAATAGTAACAAATTTACCGACTGCTCAGGCGTTAATGATTAAACAATAAATCCCGAAATGTGGTTTTGATTTTTGTCCCAGAACAAAACCCGAAGGAATCTATGTTTAGAACACACCAGTTGCATTCATGTTTCTGAGCAGGACACAAGTTTTTAATCCTGAGAACCTGCTATTTTGCAATCGTTTCCTGTCACAAAATATGTCATCACCAACAATTGCTTCAGAGGACAGCTGATGTTTTGCTGATCTGGATGTGCGTGGGTGCACCTAGGCCTTGCAAGACTCCAGGTAAGTTTGCCAAGACTGATAAAGCCAAATGGTCCAAACAGTTCAATATAACAGAAGCTACAGACAACTTTCATATTCCAAATTTGCAGCAGAGTTGAATGAGCAGAGATGTCAAATTTGTTCCTATATGTTCAGAGATGCTCTGAATGAGCAGAGATGGCAATGTTGCAACATGTGGAAAACATCAGTGACTCAATAAGCAGGTAGATGTATCCTTCTGTGGAATTAAGTCCTCCCTGCTGATGTTCTGCACAGGTTTAAGGTTGGTTTTATTCACTGACTCTTGAGAAAAGCATCAGGTTTCCCATCGTGCCAGGAGACCATGTAGTTCAGTTGGACAGTTTTCCTTGCCCCAGCATTTGTCTGACCACACTGTCTTCATGCATAACCCTGGAAAAGAAAACAGTGGTGTCCAGAGCCAGAGAAGCTCTGTCAGTCTAATGAGCTTTTGACAAGTCTTCCAGATAGCTGTTTTCTGGAAGGCAAAATTTATTCCCATTTCCTCAGGAATCTGAATGGGTTCAAATCTAGAAAAAAATATTGGACTCTTCTGTGTATATCATCTCACTCACGTTAGATTCAGTCAAGCAGCCCAAGACTGACATCCATTTGCTCTGTCWGTACTACAGTATTGGTGGAAGGGCCCATGAATGTCCCATGCTCGCTATTTTCCCACCTCCGCAATCAGCTTCCAAACGGGCGGTTGAGGAGACTTTCAAAGTAAAGAGAGTTAAAGCCAGCCTGATTCCTGAGGCCATCAGTTCTTTTGAGAAAATCTTGGAGGAATAGAAAGCCTTAACTACAGCCCCAGGACTACTCTTTAGCTGGATCTTGGTAGACATATGGGAGAGGCATGTGCAGGGGAGAAGACCCAGGCTGGGTTTCCAAGTCATCACAGTGACCCAGAAGTTGTACAGGGAGCCAAGCCCAACAGCCAACAAAGATTTTTCTCCGCTTCCTCCTTCAGACAGCTGGGGGATGTTGCACCAGGGTGATGAGGTTTATTGTGCCTTCTCACAAACGCAGGAAGAGGATTCACTAGTTCCTATTGAAATAGTTTTTGGAAAGAAAGCATTGCACATGGTGCAAGGTGCCAACAGCAGGAGAAAAGGCTGTTTGACATGACAAGAATAGACATCTGCATGACCAAAGCAGCAAAGAAAGCAGCAACACGCCTGGTGAAGCCTGCCGAGGATGCTGTCCTTGCTGGAAGGGCTCCCTGCAGAACAAAATTACCATCCTTAACTGCAATGAAATGCTCATCCAGCTCTTGCTGTTGCAGCTGTTTTCACCCTGGCTGAAAATAACTGTGTGGGTCTCCCCAGGACAGGCAGCTCTGCGAGAGAGGGAGAGGACAATAGTGCTTGGTGAGTTAGAGCCATTCTTGATCTCCACACGGCGAACCATGCAAAGAGTATGTCTGCAGAGAGGAATGATTGCTCTGCAATACACAACACATAGCAAAATGGCTGAATAGAGCTATCAAACCGTGGTCATTCTACATACAGCAGCTACAGTAGCGACCTTGCACTGTTGTATGTCTTGTCTATGAACTGGGGTCTCTCATTTGCAGCCCCGAATTAAAGGTCTCTTCAGAACCTGGGAGAAAATGCAGAGTTAATTATGAAGTGGCCAAAAATGTAAGAGTATTTTCATTTAGTTCACTGAGTTTTTGCCAAGCACTCTAATTGATTTAATGATCCCTGTCCCCGGCTGCTCACTAATCACCAGCGCACACTACTTCCTTCATCTTTGGCTGGCAAATGGTTACTAATTGTTGCTGCATCTTGCATTGTACATCTGGTGTTGACAGCTGTCCTTGCCCTGAGATGGAGAGACAGCTGTTTTTAAATGGAGAGCTCTCTCCCAAATCTCTAAAACATCTGGGAAAATATGGCACTGAAACTGAGCTATCAAATACAAAAAGTTAGCAAATAAGTGGACAGGCTAGAGGGTCTGCAAACACAAAACTTAAAAGCAGGCACAGGAATCAGAACAGAGAAGACTCTCTGCTGTGTCTTTAAAATGTGAGTCCTGGGTGTTTCCCATGAAACATGCCTCTTTTCCCTAATTCCCTGTAGACTGCTTGGCATGGTAAAATCTTTCACATTCTGCAGAAGAGAGCACACCTCCTAATTTGATCAGGCTAACAACCCATGTTGCTTTTGCTTCAGCCTATTAGACATAATTCAAAAGCTTTTCTAAAAGGCAGGATTCAGGATCAGGCAGTAAGATCTAACTGGCTGGAGACAAGAAACCAGTAGCATGAAAGCACCAAAAAGCCCTACAAATCAATGGAAACAATTGCATTCCTTAAAAAATAACCCGCAACAAATCTTTTCCAGAATCTCATTTCCTCCTGAACATTTTGTGACCGTGATTGTTAGGAGAAACCTATTTTTTCCACCTCCCTGTTTATTTTGTGTATTTAGCAGCACTGAGCGTACAGTCCATTGTTTTGCTAATGGTCAGCAAAGCTTATCTCCTGATCGAGCCCAGCCGCTATTGCTCACATGCTGTTCTGCAAGACTTGGATGAGCACTCCTCTCAGACCCTGTGAGAGGCTGCAAGCCAGCAGCGTGAGCAAAGTTGAACTCAACAGGCAACAACGAGTAGGCATGTAAGGACACGGAAAGGAAAAGGGTGAGCTTCAACCAGGTTAGCGTGATTGAGGCAGGAGACACTCCAAATGACCCCTAAGAAAAGAGCCTACAAGCAGAAAAGGCCTGGTAGGATTAACAACGCCTTTTTATAAAGGAGTCATTTCAGGACATCTGACTTAAGGGAAGTGCCACATTTGTGTATTTTTAATTGGACTGGATTTAAGCCATATCAAGCTGATGATGCCATTCTGAGTTCAAAAGGATATTCTCTTTGCCTCATAGCACAGAAACAAGGGGACAATGCAACTAACAGGAAAGGCGGCACTTTCAAAAGCAGTAGAAGGGAGTATTTTAAATTAAGCAGTTATTGTATATTTCGGGTACTTAAAGTAGGAGTTTATTCCAGTCACTGGAAGGTGAGAGACTTCTCTAGGAGATGAGTCTAATTCTCAAGTGGGGTTGCTCTTAAACATCCCACAGAGGAGCCTGTCCCTTTTCCACACCCATGCTAGGACTCTAGACAGACCTGCCTAGTAAGTGGCCTCTGGGGTAAGAAGCCTCCCACCAGGTGACAGGAGGACAGTTATATTTCTAACTGGACTCTGAAAATCGCAGATGCAGGATATCACTTACAGGCAACAAATTGGATAATACGGATCCCTTTTTTTTTCAAACATGCTGTTTGAATTCAAGTCACTCTCTAAGTGTGGACATATAGGCACATTTATGAAATGCTCTGAAACATCTTGCTCTGGCCACAATAAGGATCAAGATACTGAACTAGAAACCAGGGGTTGAGCTGTTTGACAGTCAAGGATCATCTCCTCAAAGCTCAAGAGTGGTTCATCCTGACAAGAAAATCAAGCAAAGGTGGCAGGAGGCATGTGTGGATGAGAAGGGAGGCTTTGACTGAACTCTGACATAAAAAGGAAATGTACAAAAGGCATAAGCAGGGGTAGGTGGCCCAGAAGCAAGCCTTACTGGTGACAGTGTCCTTCAGCAATCCCAGGCCCCTGAGCAAGGGGGCCAAAAGTGCTGAGGAAGCTGGATAATGCAATTGAAACACCACTCTCTGAAAGATCACAGTGATGAGGAGAGGTTCCTGAGACCTGGAAGAAAGTCAAATGTCACTCCTATGTTCAACAAAGACAAGAAGGAAGATCTGGGAAATTAGAGTCTCGTCAGCCTCACCTCAATCCCTGAAAAGGCAATGGAGCAAGAAATCATGGAAACCATTTCCAGACACACAAAGAACAAGGAGGCGACCTACTGTAGTCAGCATGGATTTACAAAGGGGAAATCAGACCTAACCAACTGACAGCCTTCCACAGCACAGTGACTGTCTTGGTGAATGAGAAGAGAGCAATGATGTTGTTTGCATTGACTTTAGTAAGGCTTTTGACTGTCTCCCCTAACATCCCCATAGACAAAGTCTGAGTTACATAAGTGGGCAGTGAGGTGGAGAGGTCAGGGAGTCTCATCTTTACCGTGTCTCCAATTCTTTACCATGAGGGTAGTGAGGCAATGGAACAGATTACTCAGAGAAGTTGTGGATGAAGTGTTCAAGGCCAGGCTGGATGGGGCATTGAGCAAGTTGGTTTAGTGGGAGGGATCCCTGCCCATGGCAGGGGGGCTGGAGCTAGATGATCTTTCAGGTTCCTTCCAACCCAAGCTCTTCTATGATTCTATCTCTGGAAACATACAAAACCTGACTGGACACAGTCCTGGAAAACCGGGTGGAGCTGATCCACCTTGAATAAGAAGGGGTTGAACCAGATGATTTCCAGAGGTCACTTCCATCCGCCACAGTCCAGTGATGATTCTGTGATCCACTACAGTAGTTCCTGGTGTCCTGTATGCTCTCGGTTCTTATGCATTCCACTGATTTTTCCCTGAGGTAATTATAGACATTACTGGTGTAATTAATTGCACTGAATGCATGTACCTCTGGGGATGAGGTGGTTATGGAGAAACCTGAACTTAACAAAATAGTCGGAGAAATTATCCTTTAAAAAAAATAGAGGATCTGGGAATCACGTTCATGACTGTGAGGTTCTGTACACATGCTGTCAGCAGAATAAACAAGGTCTGGGGATATGAAAGCTGACAAAGTGCACAGGGCAGGGTCAGGTGAGAAGAGGGAAAAGAGTGACAAATGACAGGCAGTGCTGTTTATGGCACATAAGAACTTCAGTTTTATTTCTCAGTCTATGAGAACCATTGCCACAAGGTCTGGGCAATCTGGGTGGTGGTGGTGGTAAAATTAAAGCCCTAACATTGTATCAAAACAGAGCACCAAGTGTGGACAAATAAATCAGAGTCAGTATTTTCAAACCATGCACCCAGAAAATGGAGAAAACACAATTAATGACCGCCCCGGAGAAGTCAGATTTAAATGACCACCCAGGAACTCTGAAGCACAGACAGCTCTCCAGGGTAGCAGTCCACAAGCTGAACCACAAGCCTGTCCTTCTCCAGCTGTGTTCCCAGTCTCCTCCACAGCAGGGTCCCAATACACTTTATGCACTAAGGCAGGATGCCATCAAGAAAAAAATATGTGATCCTGTGATTAATGTCTGTCTCAGAAAAGAAGACCAGAGAAACATTTGTCAAGAATGGTCTAGGAATAATTGTTCTTGCCTTGAGAGAAAGAGATGTACTGGAGTCTGCAGATGGCTCCTCGAGGTGCCTTCCAAGCCTTTTTTCCACAAAGTCATACATGCCAAAATTAAGCCAAATTAAGTTTGTGCATATTGTTTTAATTCCAGTCTTCTGTAACTTCTGAATGCTTGATTTGAGAGCCATTTTGGCACAGACTACAGTGTCCTGCTTTTTAGGATCCCAGTCGGTTTGTTTTAAAGCCAACTCAGCTTAGCAAGGATGCCATGATATGCACATCCACAACTTGTAACAGCCCCTCCCAAACACCTCTTCCAGGGACTCGCAGAGACAACCGAGGCGACTGTGACCTCTCCAAGGTTAGGGTGGCAGTAGGAATGGAAGCATCAGAAGTTTGCCTTTCAGATCCACATGCTGGGAGCAGATCAGATGAAAGTGTAAGGATGCCTGGGTTCCATCCCAAACTCTGGAGAGCAATATGTACCACCAAGAGCTTTTTGCTTATTTCCATCCATGTTCTCTCCAATCCTATTTTTTTTTTGCAGATCCTTGAAAGCAAAGAGCTTCTTTGCTACCTCCTCTGCTCCCTGCCCTACCATTGTTTAGTCAGGGTCTTTCCTCTCCCCACTCTTGCCTCCACTAATTGCATCCCACTTCAAGTCATGCCCACACCCTACCTCTGTCCCTCTCCCACCCACCTGGCTTGACCTGCCATCACATATTTTTTCACTTCTGCTCTTCCCCCTACTCCCCCACCTTATTTTTTGCCCAACAGCTGCTCGCAAACCCTGAATCCTTGGTGGCTTCCTCCTCTCTATCCTCATTCCTGTTCATTGTTGATTCAGAAAATCAGCCTCCTCACCTTCCTGCCGCTGCCCCAGACATACCATCTTTCTCTCTTACACCACCTCCTCCCACAGCTATTCCGCTCCAGTCACAGCAGGTTCTTCAAACAGATTTCCCTCTTTCCTCCCACAACTGGCTTTCACAACCACTTCTCCTGCCGTGCTGCTTCATAGCCAGCGTGGTGCTCATCATTTAATGAGAGAAACCCCACTTTGCTCTGAGTTCAGTGTGCCCTCCCACTGCAATGGCCGGCAGGTGGGGTGGGCTTGGCCACTACCTGTGCACAGCCCAGGTGACAGGTGCTCCAGCAGCTGCAAGGACATGGAGCATACTCAGCTAGGGTGGACTTCCCACTGAATGACTTGGGGATGGCTTTTTGTCCAGTAAGTGCTAATACGCCCCCACAGACTATGTGGTCTGTGATTTTTCAAAGTCATAAAGTGTGGTCCAGTTTGGATGGCTTTTGTCAAGACCTGTGAAAACTAGATTTCCAGTTTGTATGGTGTGAGGGAGATGAAGTGTCTCAGACAAAAAACTAGGACATGCTTGAAATGGGACAAATGCATTTTTGTTAGCTGCCTTCTTGGAAATGTCCTGAATCACTTTCATTTTAACTTTTCATCACTCTGAAAATTATAAGCAAGTGGATCCAAGATATTTTTATAGGAAATGCTGTGCAGTCTTAATACACATGGGATATTATGCATCCCTGTACATAGGAATGTTAATTGTTAGATAGTGCAATCATAAAGTATTTCACTTTCTTTCACCTTTGTTTTTCTCATTTCCATTCTCACTAATTATCAAAATCTGCTAATCGCTGCATACTCTGAACCTCTAATACTTTACTCTTCATTGAAGATCTTTTTGCTGCAGGAAAAACTCCCCATTATCTGGAACATCCCCTGAATTAATTTATTCTATTGGTTACTGCTGAGTCATAAAAGTAGTGGTATTATACCGTGGACTTAAGTCATAGGCAGTGTTAAAGGAGAAATCTCCTTGAGCAGCTGAATTAGTCTGAGCAACATCCTTCTCAGCACAGTGTCATGAACTTCTCTTACACCAATCACTTTGTTTTACAAAGATGATATTCAGGTTTATTAAAGGTTTTTCTGTTATCCTGGGCTTGGGCACGCTTGCTGAGTTGCTGAAAAAAGGCACAAGGTTTATGTTAAAGGTGGAAGTCACTGTGCTTTCCACAGACACAGACATCAGGAGAACAGCTCTTGCTGCCTGAATGGCATGAGCAAATCAATTTCTTATATCTGTTTTGGTCAACCCAGCATTTCTTTTATACTCTACGGGTAGGTTGCAAACTTGCAAATCCAACGAGGCAGTGGAAATTTCCCTGTAACCAAAGCGTGTCTCTCAACACTTCCAGGCATGTTGCGACAGAACAAAGCTGTGACCCATTCTTTCCTCTGCCACCCTAAGGGTAGGAAGATCTTTACAAGTCAATGTCTCATTTATGACTGTGCATTAGAACGGCCTAAACTGGTCATGGAGGGAAATTATTTTACAATCATCTTGTCAAAGGAGAGACAGAACCTGTGTTGCTCGGCTGTTAGCTGCACAGGGCTTGGCACCAATCTTGAAATCGGATGAATAATGTTGGAAACGATATTGTTCCTAGATTTCCAGCTGTACCGGAAGGTAGATGGTCAGTGCAAAACCTACCTTACCTCCTGCTGCTGCTGCAAGATTGATGCTGTCTGGATAAGGAGGAGGATAGCCCAATTCTGCAAAATAAATAGGCCCCTGCTGTGTCCGGCATAGAGGCGTCATCTCTCCTTGTAGGAGTGTGGCCCCCTGGCAGCCCAGGGTCTGATTGCGTTGCAGGGCACTCTTTTTTCCCAGTGGAAAGCTGCAAGATTTTTTTTTTTTATTTAAGTGCTTTACCAGACATAGCTCACATGCTTGTGGGGTTGTTTCTAATGCTGTCATTACCTAGAAAAATCTTTGCCTAGTGGTAGAAATCACATACTTGCTGTTCGGGAGCAGGGTTCCTGTCTATTTCTAATTGATGATTGTCAAATTCCAGTTTTTCCAGACGGTGGGATGATCCTGAGAAAGCGGGATGTTTTTCCTATGTGTAAGGACACAAATATATGCATGAACATGCACGGAACTATTATTCAATTCACTAAAACCAGCTGTTGTGAACAAACCACCCACATACAGCAACTACTCAACAGCAAAAACATTGGCCTCTCCTGTTGATATCCCAGTCTGTTGTCTGAACTCATTCTCCACCTTCTCCAGCCTCTCCTTCACTTTTTCAAGAGGACATTTGGGATTCTCACTGCCATCCAAAACCTGCTGTTTGAGGAAGTTAAAAAGGGCCCAGCTGGGAGCATCAGCTCTTGTTTTCCTGTTCTTTGATGGGTCAACTGGTCTCTCAGGCCTTCCTGGTGAAATGCTCAGAGCCATGTTTGCAAACATACAGTGAAGAAGCTTTGATGCAGCTCAGGGAGGTGGTCTTGTGTTCACTTGAATGACAGGTGCCAGTGAGAGACAGAGGAGATAGTGGTTTTTCTCTCTGACATGAGCATAACAGTCAGTAAAAGAGAGAAGGCTCTTGACTCCCAAGTTTCCTTCTCGAGTGAATTAGACCCCATGCCATCCTTGGGTATACTTTCTTCTTGTTGTGTTTGTCTGCTTTAAAGGCTTAACTCAGATGCCCTCAGGCAGCTGTGGCTGAAGGCAGTAGGGCTGGGAGCTTTTTTCCATGACAAGGCTGTATTTAGCCCAAAGGCATTGTACTGTGGCACAGCAGGTACCCAGTAATGCTGGGCTCCCAGGAACAGGAGAGCCTGGCTTCTCCACTGACTGCAGCGTGCTCCTATCAGGTATTAGGAGAACTAGGAAAAAGACCTCGCCGTGGAGAGTTGTGAAGAATGGACTGCAGAAGCAGGAGAGCACTAAATGTGTTTTTGTTACTGGATGAAAAAGGCTGTAATAGCGAGGAAATTAACTGCTACTTGCCAAAGTGTAATTCACCATCAAATGAAAGATTCACCTGCCAGAGGAAAGGAAGTCTTTATCCACCACCTGTATTTGGGGGACTGTTAAAAAAAACCCAACCAAAACCCAGCTGCTTTCAAACAAGGGCTTGAATTTGCTGTAATCATGTACAGAGTATCCCACTGTTCATGGATCTGCCTAGCACTGCTGTAAATTCAAGGTGCGATTGCATCAGCTAATATTATTCCTGCTGTTCTCTTTGGTTTGAAATATCACCCGACTCATTTGGGTTAGATATGAGGTGTAATTGCCTGGAAACCAGTGCACAACTCCAGAAGGGTGCCTTACTCATTATATTCACCTTGCCCAATAAAATATCCATGCTATTCCTGTGTTGGATCATGTCATCAGGACACTGCAGAGGGTGAGCTTTCATTTTTCCTTCCTGTGGACCCCTTGAGAGGTATCAGGTGCTTTTTATGGAACTCAGGTCCTTATGGATTTTCTAAGTCATGGGAAACTCCAAGTAATGAAAGCTCTTCAGGGTTTCCACTCTCGCCAGGCACCTCTCAGCAATGGCAGGAGGTGCATTGAAAAGAAACATGGATGGACAGCCCTTCTTCTGTGAGATTATTAAACTACTGCTGGTAAATCTAGCACCCAATGGGTGCTGGGAACCCCAGGGTCATTTCAGACTTGCAGAAAATATTTCAGCTTCCTGATGACCCACAGGAATATCAACCAGTATTTCTTCTCATGTGCTCTCTTTTCATGGGTGAGCATGATCCCGTCCCAGCATCCTGGGACTCCTGTGCTGCCGGAGGCAGGGAACAATGTATACAACCATCCTCACATGGCTGCAAAGGGAAGGGTATGACCTGGTAGCTATAAAACCAGGGCTCTCCCTCAATGCCTCGCAGCAGACAGAAAGAGGGGTACGTATGAGCTGCTAGGGGGAACTAAGTCTCTTCTCCAAGTAGACCAGGGATCCTGAGAAGAAGAGGCCACATTCTTCATCGGCATGTAACAGAGTAGGTTGAAGAAGGGGAAGGAAGAACAGCTACTAACTAGAAGACAGCATTGGCATGAGAACAAGTAGACAAAAATAGGCTATGAAAAAATGTGGGCTGCAAATCAGAAACAAGTTTCCTTCTGTCAAAATAAGGTTCTTGAACAACCTGCCAAGAAAATTCCCAATGACTTAAGATGGACTGTGATAAATTAACAAGAGGGACTTTATGACTCAGTGCTTGTCATTGCTAGGAAATATGATGATGACTAGGAGATCCCTTCTAGCCCCACATTCCTGTTGGTATGATAACAGAGGAATCTGTGTAGGGTGCAATAAATGCTGAATCACTGAGTACTTTATCTAGCTGCCTGGCAGGACAAAGTCCCTCATACCCATCCTGTCTGCAAGAACCTGCAGGACAAAAAAAAAAAAAAAAAAGAGAGAGAGAAAAAGAAAAAAATCCTTACGTAAATGACTGTGCTCTGGCACAAAGAATGCAGCTACAGATGCCTAAGTTAGATGAGAACCATCTGAACTACAGGCTCCTCTACACAGGGGAAAGGTGGTGGTGTGGGCAGGAAAGCAAGAAACCTCACTGTAAACACTGAGAAGTACACAATCCAAGGTGAATGCACTCCAGCAACTTCAATACACGATTTTAATGAGAGAAAGAAACTCTTGGAACCGTGTGGCAGTATCCCATGCACACCTGCTCAGCCAGGTGTGTACAGTGATCATGTCCACAGGGCATGAGCATGTAGTGTAGCAGAAAGTTCCTGCGGTTAACATCAACCATTGAGCCATCCACAGTTCTGTCATTCCAGGATCCACAATCCTTTTGATGGCATCTTTTTCCTGTCTCCATGGAGTTCCTCAAGGATGAGATCACTTTCTGTAGCACAAGGCCAGCAATCAGGATGCAGCTTACACTGATGCATTTGGTGTCTCACAACCAGACATCCACAGCTTTGCTGCTCTAGCTGCAAGTGCAGACCTTGGGGTAACAGCAGCAGCTGGAGTTTCAGTAGTGCAGAGCTGGAGGCCAAGGAGAAGACAGCCATGAAAAACGGGATAAGGTGAGAGATAGGCCTGGTTTCTGGGCTCAGGAAAGCAACACTGCTCAGGAGAAGAGTGCTTTCTCCACAGCCCTCATGGCTGCTGGACTTGAGGAAGACTTTCCTGGAGCTTCTTGCAGAGCTGTGGAGGTTATGAAGAGATGTGGGTGCTCCCTCACCACCTCAAAACCTGCAGCACAGGCTACCTGGAGTCGTAGTGCCTCTGGCTACTGCTCCCCACTGTGCCACAGGAACATCTCCAGAGCTGTGGCACCACTGTACAGCCACTGTCTCCATGGATTGCACAGTCAGGTTACTCTGGGCCAAGGACACCTGAGGGTTTTCTCTCTTGCAATACTTTCAAATATCCATTATTTTCAGCAACTGCACCTGGTATCAAAGCTCAGAGCAAGAGGTTCCCACAGATCCCAGCTGCTAATGCCCACACAAGGCAGTGGGGAAACGTCCACACCAGCCTTCAGCACTCCTGTCCCCGACAGCCTGGCTTAATCCCTCTCTGCCGTAGCTAACAAAGCTCTTTTTGTTTTTTCCCCTTTTATTTTTCTTTTTTTAACCAGGCAGCTGAATCACAATCAAGATCAATTTTTTTATTTCCTAAACAGTGGCAACCTGACAGGGTAACAGAGGCAGACTGAGCCATGGCAGGTGGTTGTGGCACAAGAGCCTCAAGGCTTCCTGCCTTCCTGGCTCTTGCCAAGGCCCAACAAGCAGGCTTGGAGAGACATCTCATCTTGGCTGTGACATCACCCTTCCCAAACAGCCATCAGCACAGAAAGGGCCCAGAACTGAACACAGGATTTGAGGTGTGACCTCACCAGTGCAGAGCACAGGGGAGGATCACTGCCCTGGTGCTGCTGGACACACTATTTGTGACACAAGCCCCGATGCTCTTGGCCTTCTTAGAAGGTGCATCCACAAGCCATGCAGGTTTCAGGTGGTGGCTGCTGGTCACCACGCAGAAAAGCAACCGCCTCAAATTCCACTGGTGAATTTCCAAACAAACCATAGGTTCAAAGTCCTCCGGAGGGTTTTGCTGCATTCACTAGTAGATTTTAAGTTAATTTTTATATCAGCCGCTCTCAGGTGGGTTCATGGTTGATCATTTCCTTTGACCATGCTGCAGTAATTCCCAGCCTCAGAGCAAAGTGCTCTTCTAACGACGTTTGGGGGTGGGGAAAAGTGGCTTTGACCCATATTTCATAGGGTCCCTAGAGCATCCCTGTCCCACCCGGTGTCCCAGCGCGGGGCACTGGTGTTTGCCGGCACACCCGGCGTGGCAGCAGCAGCACCTGCTGCGAGCGCTGCAGAACTGCAGGCGGCTGGGAAGCGATGGGAAGAGAGATCCCGAGTCCCACTGCAGGGAGCCGCCGGGATCCCGGGTTTGCCCCACACAGATAGGGGACCCCCCCAGTCAATGTGTTTTACCCAGGCCAGAGCAATATGTGTTCAGACAGCTGGAAAAGAAAATCCGAAAGAAAATGGTTTCTATTGGCAAAAAGTGACCAAACCCCCCCACAATTACTCTCTGTCTGGGGGTGTTTCCATTTTAGAAGTGAAGAGGGGCTGTGGGAATATTGTTCCTCCTAAGACTACTGAGTTTGGTGATTTGCCCTACATACAAGCTTGGAAAACTGCAGAGGCAGTGGGGGGAAAAAAAGGTGACACTGGTGAAGGACAGAGAAGTGAGGTATTTCACCATTACAAAGGGTAATGGAGAGGGCAGTGCTAACATGCTTTGTTCAAAACCGGGTTTGGGGTTCCTCTGACACCTGCTCTTTTAATAAAGCCTTTTTCCAGAAGGTTTATATTGCACTGGGCATCAGGTCTCAGCATCCTGAACTCCTGTGGAGGCAACGATAAGCTGAAATGCTGTCATAAATATTCCCAAAAAGGCACACACACTGGATTTACTGTTCTTGGTATTTCTAAGATAAAAATTAAACAAAGCATATTAATTTCAACAAACCTTATTCCAGGATACATCATCCATACAAAGACATACAGAAGGGCACAGTCCCCAGAAAACAAGGTAGAAAAAGAAAACCCTTTTCAGATCCTCCTTTACACATTGCTAGCTTGTCTTCCCCTTCAGCTGTGACCTGAGTCTCACCTACAACCAGGCACCCGAACTACACAAAATGCAAAGACATCTTCAGGGACAGCACCTTTGGACTCCATTTTCTCACTCAGGTGCCACAGAAACTCCACCAAACCCCAGAAGTTTCCTGTGCACACCACACGCCAAAGTCCTCGCTTTGTCTGGGAGCAGCACATTCCAGGTGAGTGGCAGCCTGCGACTGCTCACAGTGTCTGCGTCCCATCCCTGGCCGGGGCTGATGCCAGTGGGACACTCTGCATTGGCAGCCTCAGGGGAAGGAGTCCTCTGTCTGTGTCCCTATGGAGTGTGCAAGGAGCAATGGTTTTTTCTGAGGCAGGATGCTGCTCCCTGCCAGCGCGAATCACCCAGTTCTCACAGGGAGAGCTCTCTGAGGAGATGAAATTTGGGTTCTCACAGGCCGCCCAGCCGCAGTCTCTCCACTGCTGGCACCAGGACAGACAGAAGTGCTGGAGATCTGTGGGACACAGGCACCTGCCCAGAGTAGCCAGGACAAAGCCACTGCCACCTCCCTGAGTGCTGCCAACCCCCTCTCAGCCAAACTTGGTCTGCAGTCACGGCTGACCAGGCTGGGGCTGACACTGCAACCCAAAACGGGGCAAGGTTTATTCCCAATCCCCACATTCTGGGACAAGGCACATCCCCCAGAGGGATGCGTGGCTTTAGCACTGATGAAAACACGCAGTGTCTCGGGGGTGGGAGGGCACTTGCCTTTGGGGCAGGGGTGCTCCCAGTCACACAAAAGTGGGTTTCAGATCATCTTTGAAATTCACCACAGGCTGGGGCCCACTGTGGTGCTCTGTCTGGGGGTCCTCGCAGTCACTGGGCTCTGTGTCCGTGTCTGTACTGCTGCTGTCCAGGGAGCCGCGTGGGCTCTGGAAGCAAACTTCGCAGCAGGGTCGGTGGCAGCCATGAAACATCTCCTCGGAGCTGCTGCTGCTGGAGTCAGAGTCTGGGTAATAGTACAGTGAGCGCAGGGAAGGCTCGGCGGGTCCCCTCGGGGTGCCCTGCCACCGCCGCTGCTCCTGCGGGATGCACGATGAAGCACCCTGGGAATCCGGCCATCCTAGCCATCCCTCGGGCTGGAGGCAAGCCTCTCTTGGGATGGCTAGAAGGGATGGTGCTGGCGGGTGAAGGAGCCCTCTGCCACCCATCTCCCCTTCTGTTCCCAGGGAGATATGTGCTGACTCCCCACAGCCTCGGCCGCCCACCTCCTTCACCTTGCGGCTGGCACGAGGGGATACATGTCCAGGGAAGCATGTGGAGGCAGGGATCCTCCGACGATGCCTCGCCAGGTAAGGGCTGAGGGGTGTGTGGATGCCTGGGTAGCCCTCCTGGCCCCCCCATGTTTCTCCCTGCTCGGCTGGGGTGCCCTGGTTGCCAAGTGGAGGTGCTGCAGATAAAGCCGGGTTGTAGTTTTTGCCATCCAGGCTTAGCTCTTGCAAGATTTCCCACAGCTTCTCACTGTTTACATAGCTGACTTTGGGGGATGACTCCCAGGCTACACCTGCTGAATTGTCCTGGCCTGGCAGCTGCTCCGGAGGCTGCCCCTGCACTGCAGGTGTCCCACACTCCTGGACGTCTTTCAGGCCATGTTCAATGTTCTCCCTCATGTTAAAAAGCTGCGCCTGAGAGCAAATGCGCTCCTGGCTTGCATGTTTCTGGAGGGCCTGAGCATTGCTGCCAAGAGGTGGTGTGCCCAGGAAGCAGGGGGGCTGCCACCCATCCCTCTCTGGATCTGGGGGGCAGCAGTCCCCTGGCACATCCCTGTGCTGCCCTGAGCTCCAGGTGCAGGGAGCTGCTGGCAGCGCGCGGGGGTCGCAGCCGCTCTCCGCAGACATCAGCCTCATCAGCTTCTCCTTGGCGCTGCTCACTTGCTCCTGCAGGCTTTCGATCACGGCATTTTTCTGTGGCAAACAAATAAGCCCGTCAAGTGTGGGGTGGGCAGAGAGGACGAAAATGCTGCCAGTTTGGAAGCAGGCATGGCCAGAAAACAAATCGCCCCTCTCTGCATGGCAGGAGCCATGCCAGCAGCGTGTGTGACCTCATCCGCCCCTGCAGCCCCCCACATGTGGGTGTGGGAAGGGGGTCACTGGGGCAGGCAGCTGTCCAAGCTGGGGCGTTTCTGCCTATGTAGTGCAGGCAAGGGAGCAGGAGGCTGGGGGCTTTTCTGACACAGAGCATCTCCCCTCTAAATTAACCATGTTTGACCAGGCTGTGGGAACCAGGCTTCTCCCTCCAGGTTATTTTTAAACCCTCCAGATTATGCCTAAACTTTGGTGCTTTGGGGTGCAGAAGTATGTGACAAAACAAAGCAGCCCTTCCCCTCAGGAAGGAAGAGGCTGGTGAATGTTCAGCAGTGTGGACAGGGGTGTAAAGAAGGGCTTCCCGTCCTGCAAAGCCTTCAGCCCACGAAAAGGAAGGGGGGAAGCTGGTGGAGGGGGGCTGGCAGAGCCCTGTACCTCGGTGAGCAGCCGCTTCATGGAATTTTTCTCGCCTATGAGCTGGTAGAGCTGCTCCTCGCTGTACACCGAGCGGCAACTTCTGCTCGGGCTGGTGAAATATTTTGCCATGTGGCTCATGGTTTGGCTTTCTTCTTCAAAGGCTTTCCACTGCTTGAGCTGGGGAAGTGGAAGAGGGTGTTACCCACAGAGCCCCCCCCCTCGGCCGACACAGCGGGAGGCAGGCACAGCTCAAGCACGAAGGAGACAAAGGGATGGAGAGGGGGAGACAAAGGCAGGGTGTGACGGAGAGTAGAGACAGGCAGCAAGAGATGGCTGGGTGAGGGGCTGCAGTGTCACTTGGAGCCTCCCACCCATCTGAGCCCTACCCTGTTCCTGGCTCCAGCTTTTAATGCAGAGAGGGTCAGTGCCTGGCTGCACTGAGACTGCTGAGCACACTGTAAAAGCCCCCTCCCTCTTCTCCCCACTCCCTGACTCCATGACAGACAAAGACAGTGTCACGCATGCCCCCTTATCCCTGAATCACTGGTGACAAGCTGAAAACCAGCAATGTTTGTATCTGTTTTCTCATCTAGTGTCTGCCTGGAAGCCTTGTGCAGCCCAGCTCCTGCTGCTTATTGATCTCAGATGAGCAATAGGAAAGCAAGCCCATTAGGAAAAACAAGGTAATGAATTAAAAGATCCAAGTTAAATAAAATGTTCAAGGGCCCCAGGCTCCCACAGAAAAATGGTACAGGCAGAGCGCAAGTACAGCTCATCAGCTTCTCCACCCTCAGTCCAAGAGACCTGATGCTTGGCAAAGCATCTCCAGCAGGCCTGGTGCTTGTCAGAGGGGGGTTGGATCCTTGCTCCCAAAGGCTGCTCATCTAAGGGCTTGGGACTCCGCAGTTACACTGCCTCAACTGAGGTAGGAGGAGGCCTCTGGAAATCACCTAGTGCCAATTGCCCTGCTCAAGCAAGGTCAGATGGAGCAGCCTGCCCAGGACCATGTCCAACCGGGCCTTAAGTATCTCCAAGGATGGAGACTCCACCACCTCTCTGGGCAATCTGTTCCACTGCTTTACAACTTTCACAGACAAAAAACAGCCTTTTCCTTACGTTTAAATAGAATTTCCTGTGTTTCAGTTTGTGCCTATTGTCCCCTGTCGTGTTAGTGAACACCACTGAGAAGAGCCTGGCTCCCCCTTCCCTATTCCACCCCCATCGATATTTATATACATCGCTGAGATCCCCTGAGCCCTCCCTTGCACAGATGTGCTCTTTCTTCAGCTTCACCTCTTCCTCCCTTTCTCACCTCATGTCCTTGAGCCCAAACATCCCTCCAAACATTCAACCGAGTAAATAACTGTTTCCTCTCCCTCTAACAATGGGAGTATTATTCCCACTAACRTGGCGGCCAGGCACACCAGGCTGCTCCTGGAGGACACGGGAAGCAGAAGAGCCTCATCTCACCACAAAAGGCTTCCTTTAAACATCTCCGCCTCCTCCTCCTCCTCACTTGTGGCAAAGCCCAGCTTCTTTCTCCAAGAGTGGAGAGGAGAACAGCTTCCCTTGGGGACCACCAGCAGCAAAGAAGTCTCCGAGCATGGCTGGGCCATCTGGATGGTCCCTTCCAGCACAAACCATTCTGCAATTCTTTGAGACTCAGGGAACTTGCGTGGGGAAGCAGAGCCACTGGGGCGGGGTGGGGTGGGGCGGGGCTTGGAGAATGAGCTGTGCAGGTGAGCCCAAACATTTGGAGGAAAAAGCAGGAAAGTAAGTGCATTGATCCACAAGGCTGCTGTTCTGAAACTCCAAAAATGTGCTTGTTTCCAGCCAAGTGAGAGGACAGAGGTGGCAGCATACCTGTGGGACAAAGATGAAGCAGTTGATTGTGGTTGTGCACACAAAGATGCCTCCAGAGGTAAAACCAAACAGCAAGTTGTGCCAAGTACGGAAGAAACGGTGAACTAAACAGATAGTGCCAGCAGCCAGGAAAACGAGGTTGACCCCGACGATGAGTGTCAAGGACTGGTTGACTGGTGAGGAGCTGACGTTGTCGGTCAGACCGGCCAAGTAGGTCCCGTATAGCAGGATGATACTCTGGAAGCAGAAAAAAGAGGTTTCCAGAGTGTGGAAAATTACAGCCTGATGGTGTCAACCCCCACCTCGCACCAAGCCCGGTGAGCTCAGATACACTCAGCGCAATCCTAATTAATGCTCTTTGATCTGTAATGCAGACCTGGAGCGCGCGGTGGTGACGCCGCAGACGCCTGGCACACTCCTGCAGGCCAGGAGTGAGGCTGGGGACACAGGGGAGGAGTGAAGGCACTGGTGGGCACTGGGGATCCCAGCCAAGGAGTGTGAAGAGCCAAGAGTCAGGTCAGCAGGTGCTGCCACAGAGCAGGGGATGGCTGGGAGAAATTGTGAAAACCACCCCTTGGGCAGCCTGGAGCAGGAGAAGCAAAGGCAGACAGACAGGAGGCAGAGGTCTCTGCAGGGGTGCAGCAGTGAGTGCCACCAAAGAGCAACAGCATACCTCTGAAGGAGCAGGAAGGATATCCAGAAGGACATTCAGAAGAAAAAGGCAAGAAGAAATGGAGGTTTAGAGTGAAGGGAAGAGGATGTATTTGGTGCCTCTTTAAATAGCAATAATCCAGGAAACTACCAGGTGCCATTCTTCTCCTTTCCCTTTGCTGTTTCCTGACTCCAGCAGCAGGGAAAGGCACTACAGAAGTGCTCTGTATACAGAGGCTCTCCCTCTGCCCGAGCTGACCAGTTGTTTCAGAGCAGGCTGCCTCACCACCCTGCCCCTCAAGGCTCCCATGCATGTATCTTTGCAATGTGCTCAGGATTAAACTACCCAGCAGGATGAACCCCTCCTTCCGCAGGTGACACTAGCAGGAAACACCAAGTATTTTTTGCCTGCCTCCATAGCACAGGGCATCGTCTGCCTTCAGGATCATTTGGAAACACCATCGAACAAAGTCCCAGCTCCTGCAAGGACCTGGGATACAGGGAACATGACCTTCATTATTCCTGTGCTACCCAGTAAGTCTGTCAGCCTTTTACTAAGAGTCACTGTTATTTGGGCATCAAGAAGTGCTTTGTGACCTGAGGTGCAGATGTTTCTTAGACCCTTCTGTACCCCTTTGTGCTGTGGCTGCTTGATGACCATGATCAGGTCATCAAGCCACTGCCAGGGCCACTGCCAGGGTTAAGGTCTGGAGGGACACAGGCAAGAGAGTTTCATGTCCACAGTCTTTGGCGAGACTCCCAACTTTAGAGCACCAGGAATTCTCATGGTGGGGTTGTAAGAGTGACATCTGCCTTGCTGGGAACTAGGCTGGCACCTGACCCTGTTTTGTAGCATCTGCACTGGGTCATAACCACATCCACCACGGGGCACCTCCAAACGGCCCAAAGGCAAGCCAACCCCTAATCCCTGAGCAGGAAAAAACCAGCATCGAAGTCCCATTTAAATTCATACAATCTATCTAGGGCACAGACAACAGCACTGCTGTCTCGTAAACTAGGACTCTCAGTAAGCACAGGACTAAGTGGTTGGTTTGTTTGTTTGTTTGTTTTAAACTTGAGCAGAGGACTTTGCTCCTAATTCCAGGCGTGTCTTTGGCAAATCATTTCTGTTTATTGCTCTGTGCCAGTAAAACCAGGATAATACACTGAGTGGCTTCCCAAAGGGCTGAGCACATTAATGCTGTGGATGCTAGGAAGTGCTACATACACAGAGAGATAAAGCCTACTCTCGCATTAGTGTAAATCCAGACTAACTCCAGAGAAACCACTAAGGAAATACTCCACGACCCCCAGTAAGTAGAAAGGAACAGGACCAGATTCAACACAACACTAAAAAAAGATTACCTGGGACTGATAATAGGGATGCTTTATTTCAAAAAGCATTTTGTAAGGGCTGTAGGCAAAGACATTACCTGTCTAAACCCTAACACAAACTGCAGATAAAATCAGAGGTAGAGATGCAGCTCAGAAAACCCAGGTAATGCCTCCATTCCCTAGCACAAAAGGACTTTTAGGACAGGCTGGATTAATGTCTTTGAAATCAAGTGTAGAGGGGAGAAGGACTTGGCTGTGTTGTCAGGTCCCTTTCTGCTCTTCTTCCTATGATTTTGGATAGATGGTCAGTATTATATTACAGTGAATCACAAAGGAAGTGCCTGTGCTGCACGCAGAGATGAAGCCATTTCCAAAGAAAGGCTGTGATCTCACAAGCTTCATCAACATCAGCTTTCTGAAATGTGTCCAGCCTCTGCCATACCAGAGACACATGAGACCACAGATAATTACAGCTATAATTATACCTACATAGTTACATCAGTATAACTAACACTGCTGGAATAAGAATGGCCATGTGCAGAGATTCACCAGTGAAAGTGCACCTCAGAGGTATAATTAAGCTGATAAGCATCCTGTAAAGGTAGGGACCAAGCACTTGTCATCAGTACCTCCTCGGTTTGAAGTCAGAGGACTCGGGCTGAGCCACCTGGTGCACTTTTGCAGTGGATGGTCATCGGAGTCTTTATGGAAAGAGTGTGACATAGGGAACAGCAAGGAGTTTCAAGAAGTGAGATGGATGAATCACAAGGGGTTGCAGGGAGAGAACTAGAGAGACTGTATGTGCATGCTGTACATAAAGGAGATGGTGAGGCAGGGAAAAAGTGGCTAACAGGGCTTTAACCCTTCCCAAGATGGGAAGGACTGGAAATAGGAGGGCTTAAGAGATGAACAGGAGTAGCTGGAACCTGCAATAGGCATGTGGCTTGGGAGGGCAGCAAAATGATGAATGCTGCTAAACAGTTTAGGCTGTAAGGCAGAGAGGAGGTGAAATATAATGCAAGACTCAGTCCAGAGGTTACATACCTTAAAACCTAAAATGAGAACGAGCCAAAGATCGGAATAGAGTGATGCGCAGGACTGCACCCGGCTCACGGAGCACGTCATGCCTTTCTCTGTCGCCTACAAGGCAAGGGAAAGGCAGAAGTGAAGGCTGCAGCCTGGCACAGACCGAGGGGAAAATGCACCTAAGCTGGTCTCCTCTGTGAATTTCTGACAGGAGAGATCAAAGCTGGTGCTACCGGGGCAGAGGCTTAAAGCGAGGAAGATTTTGGCCTTCTGCTGCCAACAGGGCTGGTTAAACATTTCTCTAAAGCATCTCCAGATGCATTGGAGCTCTCCTGTGTCACGGAGGTGATCTGCACAGACCTGGAAATTTTGCAGTGGACCCTCACCTCTGTAATACACAAGACATAAACCAAATCCAGAGCGCCCAGAAAGTTTTCTGATTTGTTTTTCTTTCTATTGCTTTTCAAACAGCACCTCCAAATGCTTGGCCACCCACCAATTTTGTCCACAGAGTTCAGACAGGACATGGCAAAACCCTCCACCATCTTTTTACCCGCAGTGAGACGCTGAGGCTTCGGAAGCACTGGACTGGATCAGAGAACACCCATGTCAAGAGCAACACGGTGTCTGCCAGCACCAACGCTGCCACCATCGCCAGCAACTGCAGGTCTTTGATAATCTGCAAACACACAAGAGGTAAAAGTTACTATGGGCAGCAAATGGACACCCATGACCTACATCCCCTTGGGTCCCTTTCTGTTCTTTCTTTCAAGTGACGTGTCCATCCTACTACTTCCCCAGAGGGGTGTCCAGCAGCTCACCTACATTTGAATCGGCCACAGGATCTCTGTCCTCAACTCCCAAACTCTTGACAACCTAAGAGCAGGCTTGTGGCCAGGTATAAACCCTCTCTGATGCTGTGGGATGGCAGGTAAATGCTATGACAGAAAATAGTTCTTCCAAAACAAGACTATCATCCCTTATGCCCATATCACCAGCAGAGACAAAAAGGGTGGGGAGAAAGACCTGCTAGGATTATCATTTTGCAAGTTTAACACAGATTCCAGTGTGCAACAGGAGTCCTTGGTGGCACCCAGTTCCCCTGCAAATCGTCTTGTCTGATCTTTTATCTGAGACCTACAATTTTTCCCCACTGGAAAGTGACCACTGAAAGTTCTAAGTGCACTGTTAACGTGCACAAATTTCCCGTTTCCCTCCCAGCTGCTGAGTCCCCATCCTTAAGTGCTGCAGAGGAGTGCCCAGCACTCCCTCCCTGCCTTCAAGAGGAGATCAGATGCATCTGGGGATGGCCCTGCATCAGATGCTTTTGAGGACACCTGGCTTATTTTCATCCTACAAAAACAATCAGCCCAGTCCTGAAACACAAACCATGGTGTGTAGTATAATGGAGGCATGTGGCCAATGTAAATGAGAACATTGCTTGGTGATGGGCTGGGACTCCACTGGGGGACAGGCAGCCTGGCAGGGCACCCACTTGCCTGTACAGTGGAAAAGCTCCTGCCTCATTGTGCAGGAATAAATGAGGGGCCCATGCCCAGCCAGGTGTGAAACTAGACCTGTGACTGCGGCATCCATCTTGTCATGTGCCAGTTTTATCTGCTATCCCACTCTGGTTTGGGACTTGCTGGTGTTTGCCCTCCTTGGTAAGTTTGCCCCCTCCCTTCCCACCTTGGACGCTGTGTACTCACCACCCGCTTGTCCGGCACCCTCTGGGTGAACACCTTGTAGAGCCGCCAGCTTTTCCCCAGGACAGGACCAAACACCAGGGAGGTCCCCACGCACAGCAGGCAGAGCCTCACCTGCCAGGGGTCAGAGCGAGGGGGCTGAAAGGGGCTCACAGTGACACCACACACTCTCCCACCCTGGGATACAATAAAGGTGGGTGGGGACATGTCTACACTCTTTTGGCTTCTGGAGAGTGACAGCAGATACTAGAAAGCTGACCACAGGGTGAAATAAATTAAAAGGCATGTATTCCTCTGCAGGCATGCCTGCTGCCTGCCTTTTCCTCCCCATCCTCAGAGACTCTAATCAGAGGAGCAGGGAGGGAAGCCAGTCAGCTTGTGAGCAGCAGGGGCACAGAAGGTCCCAGCACCCATAAATCACCGGCTGGCACCTCCGTTAATTATCCTCAGCCCAGTGGCTAAGCAGGATGCAGGGTGTGCACTCTCCCACGTCCCACTCCCCCACATGGGTGCATGCCCAGTCCTCAGTCTGGCAGGGCGGCTGCCTCAGGTCAGGACAGGTAGGTTCATCACCTGCAAGTGTTTTGATGAAGATCTGCTCTGCAGCCAAGAAACTCACCCACAGCCTCACAGCACCTGTGTTCAGTCAGGCAGTGGTGGCTGTGTGGAGGATCCCACGTTCCTCCAGGCTCCCCTCTCCCTACAGCACTTTTACAAGCCCAGCAGCCTGCCTGCAGGACCACTCCCGTGGGGACCTGCCTTGGATCCCTTCCTTGGTGTGGATGTGCTTTGCAAAACAGCGAAGGCCATTCAGACAGAGAGCATCTGGTTGCTTTTTGTGCATGTGAAAGCCACAGCCCGGCCAAGCAGCGAGGTGGGGACAGGCTGTGGCTGGGAGAGAGCACGCACAGGTGACAGGGAGAGAGCAGGTACAAACAGGCCTGTACATGTGTCAAGGTGCCCATCCCAGCAAAACCTCCGCTCACCTGAATAAGCTTTTCCACCGAGTCTCCAGATGGCAGGCTCTGCTCCTGGATCCCAAAGAGGTAAGCACTCGTGTAAGTTAAGCCACTGCCCAGCAGGGTCACAATGTTGAGATTGGGGCTGGACATCTTCACGATCCTCCAGGAAACAAAGCAGGGAAGGTGGTGACAGTTACTGAGTGTCATGACCTGGCAGCACAGGGGCGAGGTCCCCTTACAGAGATGATGACGGTCATAAGGGATGCTGACACACTGGCCACCCCCAGCCTCTGCTGTTCACAGCTGCTCCAAAAGCTCAGCCATTAGTCCATGACCCCATGCTCTTCCCTTTCTTGCTGGAGTGCTTCACAATCCTCAAAGTATTCATTTTGCCCCATCCCAACACTTCTGCTGTAGAGGAGCAGAAGTGGAAAACCACACCAACACAGCCCAGGGTGACTGTCCCCAGCAGTAGGCTTAGGGTGCAACAGCTACATGTGCCTCCAGGAACAGGCCCTTCCCACTGCTCCTTCCTTTGAGGAGATACCTCCACACTCAGCAGTCTCAGCTTCAGGAAGCTGCCAATGTTCAGGTTACAGTCTCCCCTCTGTAATTTCACCCCATCACTCATAATCCTGTAACTGTATTCACGGAGGGGCGAATCAACCCACTGATCTCTCATGACCTGTCACCCTTCCCCAGCAAGCCCACTGAGTGAAAGCTGTAGCTCCTGCCATCCCCCCACATAGCTCTGCCCCTTCGATCTGCTGCCAAGTCATTGCTTTTCTCTACCCTTGAGCCCCTTCCTGGCTTGCTGCCTTGCAGTCAGAGAACCTGGGATTCAACCTGGCTCTCTCCCTCCCTGCTGTCCTCACCATGTCTCAGCCCTTGGAGAAAGATACTCATGAGCTCAAACCCTCATCTGCATGCTGAAAAAGGCCTCCTTTGCCCTCCCAGGTTCGGGAAGCAGACCAGTGTTTATTTACTGCAGAGCGAATAAAGAACGCACATTCATTACAGCGTGTTCTGAGAATATCTCCGGGGGCCTAATCAATTCAGGTGGCCACCAAATTCAACACCACTCAGTAAATGACGTGCTTCAGATTGGGATGCAGGTCATGCAGCTGCTGCACCACAGCAGGCACAGGGCTCATAACAAACCCTCATGGGCAGGACCCTCCCGACTGCACGGTGGTTGTCAGGAGTTTCAAGTTTCTCAAAGCAATCAGAGAACTCAGACAGCAGCAGTCCAGGCTGCACTCAGAGGTACATCTGTGTGCAAAACAATGGTACACGGAGAGCAAGGGCTTTGCCAGGTGAAACCTGGGAGAAGGATGTATCCCTATGGGAGGAAGCAGTTGAGATACCAAGGGACCAATGAAGCTGAGGAGAAGGTGGCAAGGAGGCAGGATAGACATCCAGAATTGATGAGGAAGGCTCAGCACTGTCTGAGACAGGTTGAGCTATGAGGAACTGCTGAGCCTTCTGCTTGATTTATGCTGCCTTCAGGGAACCAGGCGTTTTTATCTCTTTTGTGTAGACTGAACAGCAAGGAAAGTCTGCACTTCACCACCAGCTTCTCTCACCAATGGAGATCAAGTTCCCCACCAATACAAGCAACCACCAAGATCAAAAAAGGTTAGCAATATCTTCAAAGTATGGGT
The DNA here is from genome assembly GCA_018881555.1 of Amblyornis subalaris. Lineage (NCBI taxonomy): Eukaryota > Metazoa > Chordata > Aves > Passeriformes > Ptilonorhynchidae > Amblyornis > Amblyornis subalaris. Next base: position 3,571,349 of record JACAXG010000058.1, read on the forward strand.
GGCCCACAGCAGGAAGGATATGGTGTACTGTGGGGAGTATGATGGCTTTGCCATGGAGCTGTGCTGCTCAGAGTGATGCTTGCAAGACTGTGGAGCAGAAAAGGAAACCAGCTCTCTTTTTGCTCACTCCTGTTGATGCTTTTATTGAGTAGCACCTTCAGGATGAGACCATGCATTACTGTCTGTGCCATGCCAGAGAGCATCCATAGAATCATTAAGGTTGGAAAAGACCTCCAAGATCATCAAGTCCAACCTTTGACCAAACCACGTGAACTAAACCATAGCACCAAGTGCCACGACCAGTCCTTTCTTGAACACTTCCAGGGATTGTGACTCCACCACTTCCCCTGGGCAGCCTGTTCCAGTGCTTGACAACACTTTTCAGTCAAAAAATTATTCCTCATGTCCAGCTTTAACCTCCTCGGACACATTTCCTGAAGCCATTTCCTCTTGTCCTGTCTACAGCTCTCTGCTTTGGGGAGGAAGGGAGCAGTTGAAACAGGACTGTTGCCACCAGTGATCAAAACTAGGTGTGATGGAGAAAGCTGCAACATCCCTGGCATTACCCTTGCTTGCTCTGTGCTGCTCCCTCAGGATTGTACCCTCCTGGTCCTTAGCTGGTCATCGGCTCAGAGCCTGGTCCTGAATGAGACTGTGTCTGCTACTCCAGCTCAGGGGGAATCTCACAGGAGAAGAGGGATGCCCTTACCTGTTTTTCCTGAAGCGAATTGTGAAGATGAGAAAGAAGAGCGCCAGCAGGACTCCTCCAGTCAGGAATGTCCACACAACTCCCAGGAGACCAGCAGAGAAGGATGGGGAGCTCTTCACACTGCGGTCAAAAGATGTCTGCGGGAAGCAAAAGGGATAGGGAAGAAGAGGGACATTGCTGGAGCTCTCAGAAGAGCAGGTCCCTCCTCCAGCATGATAATTCCCACAGATGCTCCTGCTCAGCCAGAAGCCACAGCTCCTAATAAGAAGACACCCCTGGCACCAGGGGTGTCTCTACTAAGACCCACAGGTAGAGCCACTGAGATGTGTGTGGACAGGACATGTGCTCTGTCACTTGCTGAGTGCACAGGAGGAGAGGGCAGTCCAGGAGCCCTCTTCTCATGGCCAACCAGCCATTTACACAATGAAGCTGTACAAGTGATTCATAAACCTCAGGCAGCCCTGACTGTGGGACACGGGAACATGGGCAGTGTTTCCCCACTGTCCTTCTCTGGAGAGAAACCTTTGAGAAACGCCCTGTGGTACCTCAGTTGGTATCATGCTTCTTTCGATGGAGCATCCTTGGCTCCCAGCCTTACCCTCCACGCAGCAGACAAGTGACCAGCTGGCGGACGTGACTGGGAGCCAGCAGCAGAGCTGCCAGTCAGTGCAGGAACACAGAAAAGGGAGTGTGACAGCGTTTTTCAGAGGCAGTGACACACCAGGCTGGGCTCCACCCGTCTCCCAGCTGGCTGGAAACGAACTTGGTCCCAGGCAGACATCAGCCGAGAACTGGCTTTTGAGGGACACTCCCAAAGCGGGTGTGATGGAGGCAGCTCTCTCCTTGCACACAAGCGACCTTATGGGTTTAAATCTCCATTTAAAAATATTCTCTGCTATCTCCTTATTAACATAAACCGGATAAAATGATCCTACGTGAAACAAGAAACCTATTTCCGCTGCGGATCTAAAATGCTCCAGCATCTTTAACAGGGCGTGCATGTGTGGGCTACTGACTTTTTTTTCCCCTCAAAAAAAGCATCACTTCTATTAAAGTGCTGGCACATCCCCTTTAAGGGGAGGGAGGAGAATGGGGTTTGAGCTGGGATCACACACCTCCTCACTAACTTCTCTAGTGCTAAGTGCTTTCTCAGGAATTCCAGTTGACCTGCATGCAATTTCTATGGCAGAAGACTACTTTTCCTGACAGTTGCCACTGCCCCAAACTCCTAATTTTTCCTTCAAGGTCTGAGCTGTTTCTGCTTCCAACCTTGCTAGAAATAAATCTGCAGGCAGAAGCAAGGCAGTTGTTTAGAGCCAATGCCTCATCTCCCTCTTCCCCAGCCAGCCTTCATCTCCTCTGGGCAAGCAAGAACAAGGCACAGCTTGGAGAATTAAAGCCAACACATAATTCTTGAAACAAAAACGTGTCACTGCCACACGAGCAGGGCTGATCCGCAGGCTCCTGGCGGCTCACATGCTGGTGCCACGCTGGTCACAGGGCAACTAGGGAAAGCAAACCCCTGCCTGGGAGAGACATCCAGCTGAGCTGCTGCTGCTGCTGGGATACAGCTGCATGCCGATCTCAGCCTTGCTTTGCAGCAGCGTTAGAGGGATCCCAGGGGAATACTCATCCCCCTCCTGCAAACTGCTTGCTACCTCCTCTTCCCTCTCTCTATGCCCTGGGGAGTCTTTTGGCTCTCTAGGAAATGAAGACCACACTAGAGGGTGGAGATGGTCAGTCAAGTCAGTCCTCCCCCTTCCACCAGCACTCTCTACAAAACCCCGATCATTCAGCACAAATCAGGGCCATCCTCCCACCTGCCTGGAGCTGATGGGGCTGGTACAAGGCTGTAACACCAATTCTGTTTCTGTGTCCTGCCTGCTCAAGCCCAAGGCTAACACCTGGCTTTTGCCAGTGAGGTGAGCAGGGCAAACTCAGCATTTTGGGGCTTCCACACTTCACTCCCAGATGCATCCACCAACAAAATCTTTTCAGCTCTGGCTGCTCTCAAAAGTGTTACTGCACCCTCTTCCCAGCAACCACCCAGGAATCAGAAACACCCCTATGATCTCCACTTTTCCTTTCCCACACACCCTCCCACCTGACTGCTGTTTCCCTGGATGTTGATGCTACTTGAAGTTGATGGAGCGCTTTGTTGGCTGCTGAGCAGAGTAAATCCTGGTCCTGGCAGGGGGAATATTAATTGTAAGCCGGCTGCCAGAGCCAGAGGAGCCAAGCAGCTTACAGTCTTTTAATTAAAGGCCCATGGTCGTGCAGGACGTGATGGAGAGCCGAGTGGGCCAAGCCTCACCAGTCCACCCAGCAGCCTCACACGGTGCCAGCTGCAACTGAGTGCATCCCAGTGTCATTCCTACTGGCTTACTGGTGGAGGGGGGGAGGTACCGCTTATTATAGATGATGACTTTTAATTAAATCCTGCTCTATTCATATTTGAAAAGCACTTTGAAGTTACAGGGGACAGGAAAGGTCAAGGGCAGATGGGGCCATCTCAGGCCAATCCTAAGCAACTGTCATGCTGGCCGACATGTGAGGGCTGCTTGACATGACTCGGCTGTTGTGGATGCTTTCTCACCTTCTGGATAACTGCTGGGTGTCACCTAGACTGGGCTTGTCTTGGAGGCCAACCAGGAGGTGACAGCGTGCTGCCTTCAGCTGGACCGGGATTGCTTGGCAGCTTCGCCCCCCTCTCCATCCCTCCCCCAAATCTACTTCTGCAGAGAAAATCCCATGCCCCAGAGTGCTCCCCTGCATCCATACACACCACTGCGTCCATACATACCACTGTCACAGTGCAGAGCTCCTGCAGTGCCCGCTGCTGCTGCTCCCGGCTGCCAAAACTGGAGCTGCCATCGCAGAGCTCAGAGCAGTTGAATCCCGGCTCCATAGCACATCCTCAGCCGTCATCCAGCCGTACTTTCGCCCCTACTGGAAGGATGAGCGTTTGCTTTCTCCAGTGAGAAGAGACCTTTGACCCCCCAACAGCAGGGCGCAGGGAAGGGGTCCAGCTGAGCTTACCCAAACTGATGCTGTGCACATCCAGAGCCAGGACAGGGAGCTCCCACCTCCCAGTGTCCCTCAGGGTGTCCTCTGCAGCGAGGTGAGTCAGCACAGGACCTGGGCTCCCACTGAGCACGGTGGCATTCCCAGCACTGCTATGCCACTCTGCAAAACAACACATGTGGAAGTCATAGTGGCCCCCAGCCCCTATGCCCCAGTTGGGGAGCTGAAATGAGGTGCTGTGCTTGTCTGAGAAGGAGCATGGTACCCTGACACCCCGAACCCACTGCAGCTTTCCTCTGCCGATGCATTTTCCTGCACCGGTGCAATTTCAGGGTGCCTTTTGCAGGCACTCTCCTTGTGTCGGCATCTACTGCTGGTTTCATGGAATGTCCCCTTCTTCCAGCAAAGAACCAGTGAGTGAAGACAACAACAAACAGCAACAAGTGTTGCTGTCACTTAAAAGGAGCTACACCCAGGCCTGGGTGAGCAGAGAGGAAGGTGCTTGAATCCAGTGTTTTGGCTGACTCGGCCCGAGGTGCAGCCTGGCCACCTGAAGAGCTGGCTGTTTATTAAGGATATTTAGAAGCCTGACACCTCCGTGCTCCCCATGCCTCCCGGTGCTCTGGCTGCCAGGTATTGTCTCCGCCTGCTCCTGCTCCCTTTGCACCACCTTTGCCTCTATTCCCCCTTTCATTTCTCTTCTTGGTGTGGATTTTAATAGGCCTCATTACCATTTTAGACATGAGGTCATACTTATCCTCAAGCATCCTTACTCAATTACCATTGTCACCGGTTTTAATTAGCTTCCAGCGCACGACCATAAGCAAGTCTCCTGTCGTTAGCAGCTGGGAGGAAGCGCAATAGCTCACTCCCTATTTGCTCCTAACAACAGGTGCGAGGAAAAAATTATCCCTATCATGCTCCTCGGGGCTGCTCCCTGGCCGAGCATCCCCTGCGTCTGGCTGGTGCTCCATCCTTCCCTGTCACTACTCCTGACACTTTGATGCTCTCTCCTCACAAGTCCTTTCTTTGGAAACAGGAAACAGTTTGGAAAAACTCCTGTCATTATGTGAGCAAAGAAAGAGTAAATTAAAAGCAAGCATGGCCACCAGGACCTGGTCTGAAACTTGATGTTTGACAGGGGAGATAATTGGGATTCAAATGCCAGAAAAGCTACAGGTGTTGTTCTCAGCTCAAGTGTAGACTGATTTTTCAGCTTTAGAAGAAGTTGCTTACAAGTCGCAGTCCGGGCACATCAAGGCCAGTGGGCTACTTGTCAAAAATTAGCAGACCCACCTCAGAAGCAACAACCCCAACATTCCCACTGGCAGAAGCCCTGATGTACCGTGGGTCCGGACACCATCCTGCCCCTGCCAGAGCTTCTCCCAATGTCAGGCCAGCTGACTGTGTCCTACAAACACATTATCACACATTAGCCAGACTTAAGATTTTACACACATGGTAGAGGTGTTCTTCAAGAGTGCTAAAGCCACCCAGCTCCATCAAGCCTCCCTCTCTGTAGCTTGTAGCAAACCACGGTGTTTTTTCCCCCCTCCAGCCAGATCATCCTTTGTGGGTTTTCATGCCACTCAGCTCAGGCTGAGTGAGGTATGGCTGCAGGAGATGTCAGCTGCAGCAGTGAATGCCAGGATTGCCTCAACGGTGGAAATGCAGTGGAGAGGAGGAGACAGGCTCCAGCTGAACAGTTCCAAGAGAACAATGGATGGTGTGGAGGGGCTGCATGCTGTGCCCGGGAATGGGTGTAGATGGGCAGACCTGAAGGTGAGCATTGCCCAGCCTCCAAGAGGCTCGGCTCCTCCCCATGCCCCCAGGTGGGTTTAAAGACAACAACCCCTATAATTCCTTGTAATTCCTGCCATCTCAGGTGGACCACTACCAAGGCTGGCACGAGGCCGTCAGGCACAGCCTTCCCGTGGCTCATAAATGGAGATGTTACCACAAGGAGCATCAGTTCAGCCCTCATCCACCCTGGAGGCCACCCCTCGGAGGAGGGCAGAGGCCCCTTGGGGGTCTCCCCAGCCCCCACCCCAGCATTCTGCACACTGCTTCCACACAATGTTGATAACAAGCTGAGGCCAATTAGCGTTCATTAGTATGCAACAAAGCAAGCACTAGTGCAGTTGTTGCTGAAAGGCAACAGGCGTTTCCAGCCCAGCTCCTGCATCTCGTGAGAGCTGGCAGGAATGCTGCTGCTCTGTGGCCTGGAGAAGATCCAAGGGGGACCAGTGCTGTGGGGGGGTCCTGACCTTCAGGGTGAGCTTGGGCAAAGGTTGTGGAGACAGAAGACACCACTCACTTCCTTGAAATGTGAGGGTCTCTTGAGGGCAGAGACTTGTGGGGTTTGGTTTTTGGGTTTTTTTAAGACCAAAATGCCAACCAATTCTGATGGATCACTTTCAGAGCAGAATCCCAGAACGGCTTGGGTTGGAAGGGACCCAACAGCTCTGTTTGCCTTGTTCTCCCCTTGCTGCCCTCAGTCTCTGTCCCACTGCACCTGCTGACTGTCTGGGGCATGGTGGAGAGTGTTTGGCCACGGAGGAGCACTGGCTTGCATGTGGACATGATCCCACAAGCCTGAAGTCGATAGGAAATGAGTGACTTGACCGCATGAAAAACATTAGCACCATCATCTTCTCACAGAAAAAGGAAGCACGGACTGTTAAAAACAGTATTTGGATAAAAGCAATTTGTGGCCACCTCAGTGGTTGATCTCCAGGCCTGGAAAACCTGCTCTTTAGATCTGCCATGACCTGGGAATACTTAACATAGAATCGCTTAGGTTGGAAAGGAGCTCCAAGTTCATCAAGTCCAACAATTAACCCAGCACTGCCAAGCCCACCACTAAACCATGTCCTTAAGCACCATATCTACATGTTTTTTGTACACTTCCAGGGACACATACAGAATCCTGGAATCATCAAGGTTGGAAAACACCTCTAATGGATCATTGAGTCCAATATCTACCAATAGTGAGCAACTGCAGACTAATGCACAAATAGCCCTCAAAAAAGATGCAGTTGATGTACTCTAAATGCACATCTTGACTCTCTTAAAGTTTCTTCCTCCCTTCAAAACCTTTCTTTTGAAAAAACCAGAGGGAAAAAACCTTAAAGAAGCTGAAAAATGGGTGCAGCGTGTATAGATCCAGAGTGGGCTGAATGAACTTTTCACCCCAACAGGTTCATTTTGATCTAGTGTTGAAAGAGAGGCTTCTTCCCAAAGGTGACATCACTGCTGGGTGAATCAAGAGGTGGAAAACTGAAGATGTCAAATCAGAGACAATAGAACAATTGCATTCAGAAATGTGCCAGTGTTCATGAGCTCTGCAATACTGTCTGGTCATTATCAGCCCCAACAGAAATGGTACACGCACACCTCTGCAAGGGAAGAGTGGAGCACAGCTGAAGAAACATCTGTTAAAAAGTACTTTTGGGAAGGTGGCTGTGTGGCCAGAGGCAGAGAAGAACAACCTGGGGGGAACGAGCAATGTGCAAAGGGCAGAGCCATTCCTGCTGCCTCGGGAGGGGAGCAGGAGAGCTCAGCTCACCCATGATGGGTCTGTGCTGTTACTGTCACTCCTGCTGGAGATGGAGGGCTGCTGGTGTGGACCAGCCTCAGCCAGACAGGACACAGGGCTGCACAGTTACAAGGGAAAATCACCTGGATAACTGTTCCAGAGACATGAACACCACGGGATGGGGTTTTGCAATTCAGAAATCTGGTGCTCCCGAGACAGGCTCCTGCTTTTTCCTTCTGCTCTTCTCGCCCAACAAGATCCCTGCTCGTTTGGCCTGAGAAACCTGCAATATTGCCAACCTCAAGGCGATCAAAAAAAGTCACAGGCCAGACTTACTGCAACACCCCTCACAATGAAGCTACTTCAAAACTGTGAGTTAAAACACACAGCATATCTGAAGATTATTTTTAATTTATATTTAAAACTTCAGCATCTACATTTTCATGCTTTCCCCTGCAAACACAAAAGGAAAAAGAAAGAAAACCAAGAAACCCTGCTTATCACGTCATCCTAAAACCTGGGTTACAAAGGCTCAATCCCCAGGAACACTGGGGAGCTGCAAAGTTGTCGCCCTTCTTCTCAGGGACTGTCCTGTGCTCATGCTTCATTCTACTTTTGTCCCTGGGATTTCCAGAGCCACTTCCAGGCCCCTCAGATATCTTCAAACCTGGCAGACAGAGAGCAAGCTCAGTGCACAGGCACATGATGGAGCATGTCACAGAGCCCAAACAGGGTCATCTTCCCACCCAGGCAGTGTCCCTGCCTATGCTCCCACTCTGTGATCCCGGCTATGGAGGATAACCACCAGGAGCTGCACGCAAAGGAGAGAGATGCAGGACAAGGTTCTTTTGTCTCTGGATGCATGGCGAGCTCCCCATGCGACTCTGAAACCTGAAACTTTGTGTTGACTGAAGGTAGCTGTGATTTTCAAGTCTCCTACCATTTTGGAAATCATGTCCCAAGATCGCAAAGGCGATAATTTCTGAATGCTGATCTTCCTGGTCACCCCAGCGCTGCATGTCTGACCACTGTAGGTCCCTCAGCTCAGGAGGATGGCACAAGGCTGGCACATTTAGCTTTGCCTCTAGACTTTTTAACTTTTTAAATGCAGGTTAAATACCCACATGGCTCTTTTCAGTTCTGTGGTTTACATTTTGAATTTAAAGAAACCTCTATGCAAAAAAAAAAAAAAGTCATGACTTTTTTGAACCACCACACAGTCCTGCGAGGAGCTGACTCACACTTCTTCCACTAAGGAGCTGATAAGGCTTTTAACTCTCTAACCATAATTGCTATGCAATGATAGGCATGGGAGAAACAGAGACAGAATAGATTGGAGATGCTCAAAGGAAGGAAAATTAAGAGAGAATACCAAGAGACATGGGGAGCATGCCACAGATGAGACCAATATGACCAGAGCTGATGGGGAGGTAAGCCAAATCCCTGGAGCTGCTGATGAGCAAATTTGTGCCACGCAAAGAGCTGAGCCCTCCCTCCCTTGTGTCCAGCTGTAGCAGCTGCTGAGCAGCACATGGCTGAAATGAGGATAAACCTCCTTCTGCCTCCCCAGAGTGGCTGGGAGTCCAGGGCTTGGGACCCCACCACCCATCGTCCTGAGCTCGTCCCTGGTTGGCCAGGCGGCCCGCAGGGCTCCTCACACAGAGCCAAGCCACAGTGGGAAACAGCCAGAAAGCTCCTTCCAGCCGAGTTTAAGTGACACCCTTGGTACCCCCAGGTGGAAGCTCACCTTCCTGCAGTCAGTGAAAGCAGCAGCAGGATCTCTGCTGCAGAACAGCAGCATCACCACCGGGGACTAAGGTGGGCACAGCTGCCTCTCCCCGAAACAGGGCAGGGGACATGCCCCAAGCACCACTCTGAGAAGGAGCAGTGCTGCTCCCAAGTCCTTCCCATGCCCAAGCCTCTGCCCACAGCCGGAGTTTGGGTGCATAATGCCCCACCAGCTGTGCTGCACGGACAATAAGGACAAGCACAGGATTTTCACCACTTTGGATTTTCATTGCTCCATAACGACTTCATCAATCATTTAATTTATTTGTGGGAGACCACACCTGCAGGTGTTGTTGTGCCTCCATGGGACACCTCCCTGGTCGTTCCCAAGCCCTGGGTCAGGAAGGTCTCCATCCCAAGTGCTGGGCACGTGGCAGATGACCTGAAACTGGAGGACAGGGGCTGCCTCTCCAGAAACACATGGCCATATTCATGCTGAACTGGACCTTCACCACAAAGAAGCAGAAATGGCCAGGGCTGGCTGCAGGGCCAAACTGCATGGCCACCATGCCCCACGCCCACAGAAACCTGGATTCTGCCCACCACACAGTCAAAGAGGAGAAATGTTGGAGGTGTGCAAAAATCCCCAAGCATCTGCTTCACAATTTGCCCTGGTGGTTGCTGCAGGGCAAGCAGTGAGCTCCCCCCTCTGAAGGGCTTGTCAATCCTGAATCCCTGCCCCAGGGAGGCTGGCACCTTGTCGTAGGACAAGGATGCTGCAGGACCCCACTGTGGCTGTGTGACACTCGCACTTTTCCACCAGGACGCTGATTCAAGGCACTGTGACTGGTGCAGCATTATCAGGTCTCAGAGCCCTGAGCCTGGGGCCTGTGCCCATTCGCTGTGCCTCTGCTGCCTTTACACTTGCTTCCATCCATCCATCCATCCATCCATCCATCCATCCATCCATCCACATGCATGACCTCCTTCAGAACACTGCCTTTTCCCAGGGCATTCCCATCAAATGCTGCTACTTCCTGCTTTGGGCATGTGCCCCAATATGCTGCTCTGAGGCATAGCTCAGACCCAAGCATTGCCGCTGCAGGCTCCAACATCCTTCCTCCATCAGCTCCCTCTGCCTTTGGGGTGTTTGCAACAGCCTAACGAAYGGGAATGTGCTAAACAGCTTCACCGGAAGGTGTAGCCTGTAATTTTTTTCTGTCTTAACTGTACCATCTTTAGAGAGCCACCATGAATAAGAGGTAAAAAAGCCTGATGATTTAGTATTTTGATTTACAAGGGAGATCTACCTTGTGGTTGAGGTGTGTATAACTTAATTAAAAGCAGAGGCTCACCCCCACTGAAGCTGTTTGCTGCCGAGCTATCAAATGCAGAGGAGGAAGAAGCCTCAGAGGGAATATTTCCATAAAGTTACGTTTCAGATTAAGCATATGCCTTCAAGAGCTCTCCCATTCCAAAGCTGACAGAAAGCTACAGCTGCTCCTTCATGCAATCAGACACCGTCCCCTCGCAGCCTTTGCAGCACCAGCACACCTGTGTTTTCACAAACAGGGCTGGGATGGCAGGGTTGCACAGCCAGACAGCCCCAAGCATGGGGACAGCTTCTAGCCCTAACAAGGTTGGCATGTTTTTTCTCAATTTATTTTTTTTCTTTCAAATTTGGCAGGATTTTGGAAATCAAGTGACACATTTAGTCCTTAAAGAGGCAGGAAAACAGAGCACTACAGCTCTTTCACCTTACCCCTGATGACCAAGCAGCAGGGAATATTTTCCCCTGGGAGACAGATTTGACTTAAGGCCCTGAAAGCCAGAGATGTCCACGGCTCATCTGGCTCTCCTCCCGGGTACTGCAGGCTGCCAAACGGCACCCAGTGGTCCCCTGCTCAGGCTTCTCGTCTCTTTGCTGGGCAAAACAAGCCCCCCGCCAAGGGGCAGGGCCACATCAAGGTTTCCACGAGGTCTGCCAGCCTGGCTCCCTGCAGACAGCGTGAGGCTTGCCCAGGGGTGGAGAGGGGCAGCTCCAAAACTGGAGGCACAGCCAAACCTGCGTGGAAAGTGCTACTTGTAAACTGTGTCAGCCTAGGGTCTGCAATAAGAGAGGCGCATGCAATGCCCCGGCACAGGTGGGTGAGGTGATGTGGCAGCTACGCCACGGATGCATTAGAAATGCCAGCTGCAACTCAACACCGGCAGCTACTGCTTACTCGGGATCTGGTTCCCTTGGCCTCCTCCCTGCCCCTCTCAGGATGCAGAGCAGCTGTGGGGCAGCGGAAAATCCATCTCTGGATCCTTGAGCCACCCTTCTTGAGAGGTGACCAAGCCCCTGGGAGCTGTGTCATGCTCAACTCTGGCAACCAAGGAGAATCAACGACACTGGGTCCTGGAGTGTTTCCCGGGGGTCTCTCACGCCCAGCAGGACCATGAATCCAGGACACACAGGTCCCTCTCTCTCCCTCTCCACCCAGCAGGTTGTTGCACTGCGGAGTTGGTTGTAACCTCTCTTCTCCTCAGTTTGAACTCGGAAAGGCACACGGCTCGTCCAGGTAACAGCAGTTTGGTCAGAACAAACTAACCCAGAGCTGCAGCTTCACATCTTTGCATCCCGCCACGCAGCCCTTTCCCATCGCGAGGTGCCGGCGGGCTCCCTCTCCCACAGACGCCTTCTGCGGCGTGCCTGGAGCCTTCGGGACGGTGTTTTCTGGGGAGCTACACAACACTGGCCCGAGCCCGTCCCGTTTCGAGCTCAGGGGTGCACTSCGGGCACAGCCAAGCCCGCGAGGGGCGAACGAGGAGCGCTCCATCCCCCAGATGCGCCCTCAGCCCACGGCCCCCTGAGGGAGCGCTCGGGGGCTGCCAGCCCATCCCGCGGCCTCGCTGCGCTGGGGTCTCGCCAGCTGCACCCGCACGCTGTGGGGAAAGGGGCACGGGGAGCAAAACCACCAAAGCGAAGGGCGCCAGGGCAGGAAAGTAACTCGGGAGGTAACCGGGGCGCCCCGATCTCAGCCATCCCGCTCGCAGCCCMAGCCACGGCTGGCGGCCCCCTCTCCCCAAACCGCGCCCGGCGGAGCCCCCGACCCACCTGCGGGGACGGCACCCGGGCCCGGGGTGCAGACCTGCGGAAACCTGGGCGAAGCCGGCAGGAGCGGCGCGGCCGGGCGGGAGCAGCCCCGCAGCCGCCGCGGGACGCGGAGCTCGGCGCCGGGGCCGCCCCGCAGCGCCCCGGCTCGGCCCGGCCCGGCCCGGCGGAGGCGGGCGGCGGGAGGGGCTGGGGCGGCCGCGCTCCTCCCGCCGGGCGGCGGCGCCGGCCCCGCTCCCGTGTGACCCGGGATGAAACTTGTCGGCAGCGGGGAAAATCCCGGGGGTCGGGACTGTCCTGGCGGGGCTGGATCCCGTTGCGCGCCGGAGCCTCCTTCAGAGAACAGCAGCGTGAAACCCTCCCCAAAACACTCCCGGTACAGCCCCCCGGCGGCCCCCGCCGACCTGGTCCCGCAGCCCGTTAGCCCCGCGCTCCCGCGGCTGAGCTCATCTCCCGTCCCTGTCCCTCTGCTGCCGGCGGGATGCGCCTGGCTGGGAATGGGCCGCCTCGCTCGGGTGCTCCTGGCAGCTGAGGCAGCACAAAACCCCACGTCTGTGGCAAAACCGGCCCGAGAAGGTGAGTAAACGCGAGGGCGGCCAACCTCGTACTCCGTGACCTGCTTGTGCCTCCCCATAGCTAGTGGTAGCCAGCGTGACTACTGCAATAGGTATGTTTGTGTGAGCAGCACTCGGTGTCATGTGGACAGACCATCATCCCCCTCAGCATCCCCGTGCCGACCGTTTCCCTCCCTCGCCTCCCACGGTCCTGATGCTCACATCAACTTTGTGCTCTCTCCCCTCAAGACATCCCGTCCATTTTACCGGAATTTTTTCCCCAACTCTGAAAGCCAAAAGCTCTGCTCCAGCACCATAGTTTCTCTCCAAGCCTGCAGCAAAGTGCCAGGTGCTGCTGGAAAGGGCTGTTTGCAGACAGGTGTAAGGCTGTACAGTTTTTCTCTCTTTCCACTCTTCTGTTTCCCTCATTATCCGACTCTGCTAGGCCTTGGCATGAACCGTGCTAATTTTTTACTCCTGCCCATTCCCAAACCTGCAGAGCCACGGACCAGATGCAGCCATGGTCCAGACGGGAACGGGGAGGTTTGCACAGCCCTGTTAGTCACGCTGTGCCCTGCAGCACCGTCGTAAACAAACCCATTAGTTCCCGAGCCCAGTAAAAGCATCCAGTTTTCAGCCACTGGTTCTGGCAGCAGCTCCCACTCCTCAGATTTGACTGACATCCCAGCGGAGAGGCTGCACTAGGACCTCTGCACTCCCTTTTCCCATCCTCTTCTGAGGCAAAACAGAAGGATGTACCTCTGCCCAGGGAGTCTTAACACACCACCCTCCAGAAAGCGTTTTCTAGCCCGGGCAGTGATGGGTGATGAAGGCTCACTCCTGAACCTTGAGCTGCTGGTGGGCTGAGGGTCATGTCCAGAGCAGGTGAAGGAGGCAGGAGCCTTGTTAGTGCCGTGTACAAAGGAGAATGAAGAAGCCCCTTGGAAAGCCTTGGGAGACCAAGGTCCAGCCCTGATGGCCAGCAAGTTAAAAGATGGAGACGCATGGATTAATTCTGAATCAGATTATCTGCAGGTCACAGTGGCCATGATGAAGGTCCCCCATATTTCAGTATCTCTGGAAATCTGATCTCTCTTAAAACATGCAGGCTCTTAGAGTGAAGTTAACAATCTAATTGCCACCTCCATAAAACCAGGATCCTAAACAGAAACATCTCTCAGTGGGGAGGGAGGGAAGAGGGAAGCAGGAGGGAAGATCCTGACTGTTCACACAGGAGCAAGAGTGAAGTGCCTTATTTCTGGTTCCTCCCAAAGCTAACAGAGAGGACTCCTGTTGCCCCACTGACTCATGCTTATTACTAATGGCCTCTTCGTGCATGCTTCAGTTTCACTCTTGGGTTTTGCTCTCAAAAAAAAAAAAAAAAAAAATCAAAGCTCTGGGAGTACTGACATTTCTGTGGCAGCTGTTACAAACACGTGCACATGCATCACCTCTTATTCCTCACCCAGGTCCCAGAAGTGGGACCACAACCTCATCCCAGTGAGATGTGCAGCCCTCTGAGAGCTGGGACATCCCTCTGGGTGTCACTTGGCATTGTCAAAGAACATGGAGTTGCAGCCAGGATGTTGGGGACTCCAGGAAAAATGCCTGGGTGTTTTGTCTGGAGGCAGGAAAGCGTGTGCTGCACTACAGGTACGCACCAAAGGATTTGTGCTGCCGAGCAGGCAGGAACAGAGGTCTGGAGAGGCACAAGTGAGGGCAGGAAGCCCATAGTTAAGGTGAGTTGTGTTACAAACTCTGCAGGGAGGAGGCCCCGTTCGTGCCAAAGGAGCCTGCTGTGCCTAAAGAGCAGTCACTGACCCCGTGTTGGGAACACATCACCCCACGCCAGAGGATAACTGGAGCCCAGCAGCGGCGTGGCTCAGCCCGAGGTTGGGTCCTAGGAAGTGAAAGCAAAAGCTGAACTCATTTGAAACTGTTCAGGGGAGGCAGGATGCAATTTTTTCCATCTGTCTTCCATGTCTTGTCTCAGTCCTTGCTCTTTTTAAACATCCTGTTGAAGAGTTGGACTGCAGGGCTACCTGGAGAGTATCCATCAGTATCCATCACAACACTGCCTGATAAGAAGGATAAACAACCTGCTCGCACCTCTTTACTGCTGTTCTGTCTCTTCATCCTTAGCGCCTTGTTCATCCTGCATGGAGCTATTTACACCTCATGCCTGCTGAATCCCTCGTGAGAGTTGTGATCACCTGGGACACAGCACCTCATTTTGGAGGTATGGCCCATGTCATTTGCATCAAGATACATAGAGTGGTTTGATACTTAAAGCCGTGTGTTGAAAAAAGGGAGCTTGGAGCTGATTTTTTGTGGACTGAGACTCCCTGCTTGCCAATCATTAGCAGTAACACCTCTCTTCTGGGGTCTGGCTCCTAGCAGAGTTTAAGCCCATTTAACACGTATGCCTTGTCCATCCTCAAGGGTTCATACTCAACCAGTGTCACACAGAACATCAAAACTATCCTCTTTGACTGTGGCTTTTGGTCATCTGCTAAGGTCTTCTTAAAAAGCTCACATTGCAGGCAAATTTCACTGAATTTGTCCAGGTTTTCTTCAGGATGAATTGCATTTGTTTTGTCTTCATCTTGGGGAAAATTAGTCTCTTGGAAAAGCCAAATTAACGTATGACTACCTACAATTGTCCTGACTTTGCTCAAGTCCATGGTAATGAGGCAACTGCTCAGCTCCAAAGTCTTTACCCATCTCCATGAATCCGAAAGAGACAAAGGTGCGCTGGATGGACTCATCCTCTGCTGGGAAACTATCATCCAGCACACTTAGAAACTCTCATGAGACTTGGCTGTGCCCTGCAGGCAATCTCCACGATGTGTCCCAGAATTAAATTACCTATGCAAATACAGTTTTCTTTTCACACGTTGCAAATGAGCCTGCAGAGAGAGATCCGTGCTGGGCCTCGTTTGATGAGGTACTTGGGTACACACAGGCTTGCACACAGTGCTCCCTCTCGGGCTTTCCTGATCTACATAGTCTGCTCCTTGTACCCCGTTGTAGAACGGGTAACGTTGCCATTAGCATGAAGCACCACCCTTCTCTCTTTCATGGACTATCTCCTTTCTCAGCATGTGGTAGCCAGCAGTTGTAACATCCCCATTAAAGAAAGAATCTGGCCACACTTAGACAATACCAGGTTTGTCCAATTCATTCTCAAAAGAGAAACTTTTTCACTTTTTCCTCTTACAAACAAAGTTTCTTATTCTGTAATTTTAACAACTGAGTATTTTCTTTTCACATACCTGCTTAGTCCATGGTCCCTTGGGTTTAAATTGTTCAAGCTTTTACCCATTTGAAGGTTCACTTTGCAGGGTTCACGGAAGCCATCCTACCTTTCCCAGCCCATGAGGCTGGGCACTGAGCTTTGGACAGGCAGACCATTCCAGAGAACCCATCCCCAAGAACCAGGGCTAAGTGAGGCTTCACTGTGAAGCCTCTCAGCAAACACCAGCCACTTCTTCAACCTCCAGGAGCTTCTAGCCCCTCCTCCAGCTCCCAGGAACTTGGCCTTTTTTCTACTTCTCTGAGATTTCTGAAGGCTTGAACAATCTTTTGCTGTTCCCACACCATCCTGTTGGCTTTCTAACACCTCCTAAACAATCTCCTCCCAACTCCTCTTCACTCTCCCTGACAGAWGTTCCCCATTATAACCACTTACCTTGATAAGACAACTGGGAACATCTGTGGACTACCCTTACACAAAGAGCTGCCCTCAGAGAGGTTCCCACTGGTCACTCTCTTCCTCCCAGTACACCCTGGAAGACTGTCCATTCAGATGGTGAAATCTTTGCCAGTAATTAGGTGCAGCTGAGAACATCAGTGTGAACCAGGTCACATCCCCTTTCAAGCCCATTTTCCATGCCTCTGTGAACTGCTTTGAGATGACTTTGTAACTCACTCCTGCCACACCAAATTATGAAGCCAGTTAGTGCCTCTCCATCTAGGGCAAGTTAAAAAACCTGCCTCCTTTGTAATACAAGGCCCTGCATCTTCCCAGATTTGAAACAGTCTCTCAGAAAGATGATCTTTGTATGGTTGATGTGGACCCCACTGGTGCTGGATGGACGAGCCAAGATCGCAGGAGTGACCCAGGGGGAGACAGCAATAGGAAAAATAGGGGAGAACCAGAGGGACGAAGAATATAGTGGAAGAAAAGCACAAGTGGCATGTGACCCACATCCCCTTGTAGCAAAAGCTATGGCACTTTGAACTTGTCTAGGGCAGAAACATCAGCTCCGGCGTGGTTTCCGCCATGCTTAGAACTGCAGCTTACTCCCACCAGTGAAAACTGGTTTGTTAGCAACACCCTGCTCATCCTGCCTGTCTCTTATGCAAAGTAAGGCTAATCCCAGAATCACCTGACAAGGGGGCCAGGTCAGAAAGTCACAGAAGGCTTGGGCCTGAGACACGACCTCCTTCCAGCTGCTATTTGGCAGTTCCCTGTAAAAGTGGAGCTGGTGCTCACTACTGGAGGAAAGGCTGGTCTGCTTCAACTCTCCCTAATCCTTTCTGCTCCATCCATTAAGCCAATCTATGGGGTGTTAAAACCTCTCTGTGSGAAGATTTTTTGCATCCTGCCAGTGGCAATGCTGGATGGGGACCAGCTGGATGGACAAAACCCTCAGTCAGTCTGTTGGATGTGGGAGAGAGGCTGACAACCTTTTATAAGCTGGTTTCCCACATGCTTTCTAATTATTGGTTTTTTGGGGGATAGCATCAAGGAGAAAACATGAGGTTATGAGTTAGGTACTGTGGCAAGGAAAAGGGAGCCAGGGTAGAGCTTCTGAGAAAACAGCAGGTTGATCCTATGCCGCAATGTGCAGCCAGACTGTGTGGGAATCAAGTGAGGCTGTGACCAAGCTTTTTGGTGGAGGAGGCACCAAGCACCTCTCCAGCTCTGACAAACAAGGATGTTCATACAGATTTGGTCCTGGGACTCAGAGACAAATGGCCTCATCTTTGGTGAGATCCTTTCCAACCAGCTAGGACCACTGCTCCAAATGTCCCCCCTTCCTCTTTCTTCCCCCCACTTTATATACTGAGCATGATGCCATATGGTCTGGAATATCCCTTTGATCTGTTGGGGTCACCTGGCCTGGCTGTGTCTCCTCTCAACCTCCCAGGCACCCCCAGTCCCTTCCCCAGTGTGGCAGTACGAAAAGCAGAAAAGGCTTGGCTCAGCAGTAACAAAAACATCTCTGTATTATCAACCCTGTGTGCAGCACAACTCCAAAACACAGCCCCATACCAGCCACCGTGAAGAAAATTAACTCTACCCCAGCCAAAATACAAAGGGGAGAGAGAAACCTGGTAGATTGTTCCCTCTCCCACATGGGGTGGGAGTACATGCACAGTTTTTATTAAACATCAGCAAATCCCTCTCACAGGGACAGGATCAGGCAGGATCATGCTTTATGGCAAAGCACAGGTTCTGCTAGTGGGAGGACAGGGCATCCTTGACTGAGCTGCCCACAGAATGACACGTTTTATTTACCATAATATAAAAATAGTGCAGGAGGGGTGGGGAAGTGGGGTGGAGGGGAGTGGAAGGAGAACCACGCAGTTTTCTGCTTTTTTTCTACTTTCCATTGGAAACTTGGTTTTCTTCGGTCCCTGTTTTAGGTGAGGGAATAAGAAATGTCCTTCAAGGTTAGATGGTGCTTTAGTGAAAGGCCATGTCTGGGTGCCACACTTCAGAAGAGACTGCAGAGGTCTGAGCTCCTGAAGGAGCAGCCAGGTTTGCCCAAGCTCCAGTGCCTACCAACACAGGAGATCAGGAGTTCAGCTAATTTTAGGTAAGGGACTGGTCATGCCAGATGCAGTCAGCAAGCTTGCCCACTCTCTCATTTCATACTGGGTCTTAATGTAGTATTTTTATTAAATGTTTAGCGTGACCTGGAACCCAGAGGAAGCATTCAGCCTCTTTGATACTAATCTGAACCACCAAAGCTTTTAAGGTTCACCTCATGCTGCCAGCAACACCCAGTGCCACCACTGATTAGTGATCTCCTGGGAGGTATCTCAGCCTCTTAGGATTTGACAGGGAAACAATAAAGGTTGCAATGGAGCCGAGTTTCAGCTGTGCCCATCTGCTAAACAACAAGTGGTAAATGATAGTTTCCTTCAATTGTAGCAGTCTGTGACTACTCATGAAGTCATATAGTGATCTCACCTCAGTTATTCACCATGTTCTTTCTTCCACCTGACACAGTGAAGATGTTTTTCTTTCTAACATTAGAGAGTAAAACCAACCCCAAATCTCTTTTAATGCAGATCTAATGCACATGCAGTGCACAACAGAAGCATCTCTTCTTTCTGGCTTTAGCTGCCACATCCGAAGGATTTCTCCTTCTAAGAACTGGAAAGACAGGCCACTGCCTTCCTTTTAAGGTGTTCCCTTGTCACAGCAGGGGCCTGGCACTAGTGTCCCTGGATGCTAAGCCTTCTGCTGCCAGGTAAGAACTGTGCATCCCTGTTTCCAGATCCTCACAGACAAGGAAAACTCTTGCTCAGGGCAGTCCTTAGAAACAATGACTTCAGTCTGAGCCTGAGAGCCATGTGGCACAGAGGGCATTGGCGGGAGACGTTCACCACTCAGTTTCTGATGCTGTGGGAACCAGTTGAATGAGAAGATTCCTATGTCCATCCAGAATGGGCCATCCTGGAGCAGAGACCAGCTGTCTGTGTCCTTTTCTGTCCCCGTAGGGACAGCTATGGAGTACTGGGGCCAGCTGTGGAAGAAGGTGTTTCTGGGCTCACTAGGAGGAAGAAGAGAAGGCCACCAACCACTTGCACAAGCCCTGGAAAAGCATCTCCATGAGAGTGGGTTCCTTGGCATAGTGGATATCTGTGCTGGCTGCCAGAGAAGGGGCTGCAGCATGAGGAATGGAAGGGATAAGGAGTATGATGGGGTCATGGAAAAATCCTTGTGCAGAAGGAAGAACAAGAAGACAGGAAAGGGGTGCTGTGTGGAGGCAAATGGGAGTAAAGATAAGCCAGTAATGCTGAAAAGCTGRATCAGTCTGCTAAATCAATGCAAAGCCTTGACTTTCACAAGGACAGTGCAGTTGACTTCAAAGGCAGAAGGGTTATGAGAAACAGAGCCAGGAAATGGAAGTGCCCACCACCTATGTTTGGGTAGCTACAATGTCAAGAATAACTTAGTAAATAAAAAGTTAGAAGCCAGGAGCTCATCAGCTGAAGTGAACAGGGAAAGTGGAGCAGGAACAGGAGGAGTGACAACTGAGGAACAAGGCAAATGCAAGCCCGGCATGCAAGGAAATAATTGTTTCTTACTCTTTGTAAAAGCTGGCACAAACAAATTCTAAAAGCAGAACTATTGTTTTAAATGAAGCTTTCAGGCAGCTTTCCATGGATGTGCAACACCCAATTTATCAACCACTAAAGTACATCTTATCCTTGGGGGGTGCTGATCTAACTATGCCCACATTTTACAAGTCACATGATAGATTTTCCATGGCCTTTAAAGCTATTTTGAGTGAAGGACATGTACCTGAAAAATCACAGATCTTTAGTACAGAATTTTTAACTAAGCTGTGAAGCACTTTGATCAATAAGCTCACTGCTTTGGTGCCACTAAGAAATTCAAAGCAGCAACTGCAGATTGTTTTACCCCAACATTTAGAAACTGAGATGGGAAAATATTTTACAACCCAGAACAGATTTTGCTTACTGTCCTTTAAAGGGATTATAATCACAGGCTTCACAGGACGACACACACCAGCCCTGATGTTGTGAACTCCTCAGTCTCTCTGAAGGTTCTGAAAGCCCATTCATCACAGGCTGCTTTAAAATGAAAGAAACACACCTTTCTTTTCTTAAAAAGAAATTTTTTAAGAGGATGTCTTTGAAATAGTTTATGACTAGATGTTTGCCAATGAAATTTGCATGAAGACACTTGTTGCTGAATRAAAGATTGTGAAGAGAGGATGTTTGTCAGCTTTATTCACCCTGGAGAATTCTGAAAAAAGTTTGTGACAAAAGCAACTGGACCTTCAAGTTTGAAAGGGTTGTTACTGTAAGAGGAAAAGAGAGGAGAAGAGGGTAGAAGAGGGGAGGAAATGGCTGGGCGGCCAGGTACCACTCAACAATCCCTTGGAAACCTCTCAGATCTGGGATGTACAGGCACGTTACAAGGAGGAARCACAAGCAAGGGAGGATGTTTTTATCACTGTAGCCAGGAGTGCCAGCATTGATGTCTTCTCATTAAACACCAACTCAGCTTCTGCAATGGTTAGTTGAACCCAAGGGTCTACCAGGATCTGGGAAGCAGGCTTGGGAAAATACATCATGCTGGCACCTGGAGCACTAGCAAAAGATGATTGGAACAGCCTTTTCAAAGTGACACAGCCTTTTCAAATTCCAGCCTTTCTGTTGCCAGGCTATTACTCTGGACTTCAGGAATGAATGCAATACATGAACAAAGTTACTGCAGACACATGCCCACCTGTGGTTGCCTGGACCAAGACTACAACCAACATAAAGTTTTCTTGAGAGCTTGTGGAAGAATGAAAAGCTTTTGTGCTGGTGATGAACCAGCCATCATCTTAAGGATTTGCTGGGTCATGATAACAATGAACCTCCTCATCATCCCAGATATCACTGGAGGATTCATCTGTTGGTGCATTAATGAATGTGAAATGATGATTTGTAAGGCATATTTCCATATTTCTACATCGCTACCCACGGAAAAAGCAACATTTGTTACCTTTACACACAATGAAATACATTCTACTCTATCCATAGGCCCTTTGTCACACCACTGCTGGTATTTAGTCATGTCAGACCAGAGCCTCATTTTGTCATGTCAAATTATCATCAGGCTTCACCTCTGTCCCCAGAAATCTGGGAACACTATGATGGTTTAAAAAGCATCAGGTGAGACACCCTCACTAGACACTTGTGGTGTTGTGGAATGGTATAGAAGGCATATTTGTTGAAAAGCTACAGCTTTTCTGAAGAGGGAATGGCATTCAAAAAATGCCATTAAAGAGGATGTTTCCTTACCACTCACCTGTTACAGAAGCCACCTTCAGAGCCTGTGATGAATGGCACAAATCACGCCCTGGCATTCTCRTTTTGTGAGGAGACCACAAATGATGGTGGAAGGTGTGGAAAGTGTTCTCTGTCAGGACACCCTTGGTTCAGAAGCTGGGTGTTGGGTTTGAGGAATTATCTTTCGTAAGGTGAACCCCCCAAAAACTTAGGTAACTGGTAGTGTGACACAGAAGCGACACTTTTGCCACCCATTTTCAATATGCTTCTCAAAGGCAGTGACCTTGGAGGGGCAGATCTGTGACTGTAGGAGCAAAGCTCCTGTGACAACCCAGAGCAGAAGGAGGCAGCCTCTGGTGAATCTCTTTCTCCAAGAGAAATGACCTTTCGGATGCAAAAGCTCAACTGCAGAATGGCAGTTGAGGCATCTGCCATTTCCCAAGCCCAAGGAGGCACCTCACACGAGCCTCTCTCGGTTTTGTGTGCACCGCTCAGCCAGGACTGTGCCTACCTTGGACCGTGCAGGGATGGGCACTTCTAACATCCTCATTTGCAGCCTGGCCAGCTCTTAGGAGAGCTTGTTTTTGGGACAGCCACCTGCCCCACCAGCAGTAATTACACCCCCTCCCCTTGCACATGCCCTTTTCCAGGCTGCTGGTGGACGGCAAGCCCTGCTAATCCCCTCCTGTGCACATGGCATTTGCGTGCAGCTGGTGCAGGTAAACAAGCACAGGCTCAGGCCCCTCCTTGCTGCAGGAACACGCTGGCCCTGGGAGACGCCCTGCCTTTGCCCTCTTTCCTGTGGGGAACTCACTAGCCACAATGCCCTGCTTGAAGTGGGGATCACAGGAGCAGGAATACACTCCATCAGGGCTTTGCCAGCCACTACTAATGCAGACCATATTTATAGCAACAAACCAAAGTAGATACCTTATTCATGTGGAGTTTAAATGTAACATGCCCACAGCCCTCTGTCAAGAGGTGGAGAAGCAAACGAGATGCTCCTGGATGTGCTGCACACAGGTTTTCTTCCTCAGGGCCCACAGCTGTAGGGAGCTCTGAGCACAGGGATGAGAATCCCTGCTGCCATGACACGCCTGGTTGTATGCCAGCTGTCAACATTCAGTCAAGGCAAGATTTTGCCTCCCAAGGCCATACTTCTCCCCTCCACATACATACCAAACAAAATTTGCTTTCCTAGAAGCACTATGAAGTGTTTCTAGGCAGGATTCTTGGAGGGCTGTGCGTCGGACCAGGGACAAGCCATGGCCTGGCACCACAGTGTGGGCTTCCCCTACAAACCATGGCAAAGGGTCATCTCTGAACAGGTTTTCAAAGTGCAAGGCAGCCAGATGGGGTTGCAAGTTGTGAAAGACCAACATAAAGTTTCAGACATTCCTGGACCATTTCAAAACATGTTTTGACGAGCCCAGTTGCATGGGGTTTTCTGCAAGGCCTTTTATGATTATATCTCTCAGTAGAAGACTCAGGACTGCTTTAAAGAAAGAAAAACAAACAAAAAGATGCAATTTAACTCCAAATACTTGAAGAGAGTAAGTAGGGAATCCAACTTTGGAAAACACACTGCAGTGTTTATTTGAAGATAAAACCACTGCTGCAAACCACTTGGGTCTGATTTAGATTATAAAGGGTGTTTGGTTATATAAATGCAAGGGATGTTTTAAAGTCTTCCAGCAAGATCCTTTCAGCAGTGCTACTCACAACAGAAACAAAGTGCTGGGTTCAGCCAGTGCTTTCACCACCCCCCTGTGCCTGTGGGGAGGTTTTATGAGCTGGGGGTTGAGTTCAGGGCTCTGTGAGGGAGAGCAGGGCAATACACAGGGAAACAAAGCACTGTTCCAAGTGGCCCAGGGGGATCTTTTGCCAAGGACGTACAAGACTTGCAGTCTGGACCTGTTGACCTGATGCAAAGGATGTCCCCAAAAGGACAGATTTACCCCAGCCTTCAAAAAAGACCCAGCATGTCTGAAGCAGAGGGTTATCGTTAAGGGAAACATAAGGTCCTTTACTAGCACCCAAGTCCCAGGTCCCCATCCACACTCCTCCTCATTCCCACGGTATGCCAGTTCAGTGAAGACTTGTTCAGTGTTCCCCTCCTCACCAGGAAAATCCCTTAGGMTATCTACACTCACCACATGGCTGTTCCTGAGGAACCACGGGCTGCCCTCCCGAGTCAACAAGCAGCATTTGCAAAGCAAGGCTTTGGAGAGCAACTACGTAACACTGGCTGGCACAAGGACAATGTTTGCTCAGTATCGTGCATGTTTTGTTATAAAGCAACTTTTACTAGGGATGCCAGGAACACCRGGAATTACTGAAAAACATTTTTCCACAATGGCATTTTCCTTTCCTATCCATTTTCAAAGCCCTAAGGCTGARGTGTACTTTCAGGGACAACCCCCAAATAAAACAATCCTGTGCCTTTCATACACGTCCTTTCACCAGCAGTAAATGTCTGTGTCCTTGCAGATGTAAAGGTGACTTGTTGACCTGCTGGGCTCAGTCTTGTGACCCCCCGCCCCCACCTAAACAATCACCCTGACAGAGGAAGGGTTTGTTTGCGCTCCCAACTTGCCTGTTCATCAGTGCCCATGTCAAACTCAGGCAAGGACACTGTAGCACTCTGGTCTGTCACGTTCCCTTACACGAGGAATCACAGAGCTTGATGACATCATTTATTTGCCAACACAGTGATCTTCAGAGTTGTGTGAATGGCAGCCAGCCCTCTGACACTCTGATCAAAGGGTAATATTTAGGATAAATGTACAACTCACTTATCAGTATGGACTTCAGGTCCTGCTTCTTCCATGGAGTCAAGAAGGGGCTACAGACAGGGCACTTGGACAATGCTCTGAAGATACATTAATCCTTTACCACTCTGAGAGCAAGCYTTGAGCTGCTACCAGTAAGTTCCAGGCCAGGACAAAGAGATGGCCCTGGCCTTTTTCAATGCACCACTTTCTCCCAAAATTTTTTTTTAAAAGSTCAGCAACTGCAACTCACAACCTTAGTGCAGAGGAAAAGGTGCATACATTCAGCTCTGTCTTGATCGCCTAAGGCAGCGCATCTGAGTAGGAAAAGGACAGCTCTACTTCATGATGACACGCTTCCAATGCATCAACATAATGCTTCCCTTTAGATCTGTGGAACTTCATGAGCCTAAAATGTCAATTTGACATTCTGAGCATCTGGTTTATCCATCTACATAACTCACGTTTCCTCTGCACTTTTCTCATTGCTTTAGYGCTAAAAGCAGAGGAGACAGTCTGAGAGCTGAGATTTGCTCCTTGAGACTAAAACATGGGCAACTCATGTCAGGAATCAGCACTTCTAGGGTTTCCAAATATCAGGTAGGTATTAAGAAGACACAGAAAAGGTTACCCTTAAATTAGTTAACAAAAAGAAATAAGAATATTCTCAGCCTGCCTATTACTGCAAGGTCACTGCACTCCTCTGTATTTTATGTTATTCAAAATGTAGCTGCTGCATAATTTGAGAGGTTTTTCTTTACACATGAAGTTGAACCATCTCTGAAATAGTTCTTGCTGAAGTTAATATCAAGTCATTCTTGTTTCCCACTGTCCCATTTTCCAATACACCACATTTCCGCACTGACAACTGGTAATTGCACGGCAGGATTCGAAACATTTTGGCAATAGATCACAAAACTCTTCAGGATGTAGGAGGAAACATGGGATTACTCAAGAAATGGGAACACATTAGCCAGTTAACATGATCAGAAAATTAGCATTCAAAAAGTCATTTACAGGTTTCAAGGTTAGCGTATTAACAGGGAAACAATTCAAGAAGTTTAGAACTGTTGTTTCACACTGCTGGAAAGCTCCGCCATGACACTACCTTCTCTTGTTCGTGTATTTATTTTGTCTGTGAGTTACTTCTACCTTTAAACTGTCGAGCAAATCCCTGCAACACTATACCAGAMGTAAAACAGGGTCTGGTTCTGTAACACACACTGGTCTGTCTCAAGCGGGCCTCAAAAGCCAAGAGTTTCAGCAGTCCCTTTGGAAGTCTCATCTACTCTTGGTTTTACACAGCACAGGTCAAACCTCATCTGCTCCCCAACCATGTCTGGCACATTTTAATGCTTCCAATTCCACAAGGGTTCTGTCTGCAGAAACACCGAAATCGAGATGTTGGCAAATAATGGACAAACAACAGTAGAAGTAACATTTTTGTAGGTTTAGTGTTTGCAATTTGTTTTACAGCTTATAATGAAATACTRTTAGAGATAGTCTACATTCATATGTTTCAGGCAAAATACAGTTTTAAAATCATAAGGCACTTTAAGATGTCCTAAAACAAATGCTTATGATAAAAATCCAACAAGAGGGGTGGATGAGAACCCTTTCTACCCTTAGCGTTCTGGTCAGTAAATGATCAATTCTCTAGTTGGGCAGGCAAGTGAAATCATCAATAGAAAGGTTTCCAAGACAGGGTTACTGCTGTATTAGTGTGCACTCTGAAGCAGTCTATTTGAAGTGTCTTCAGTTGGGGAGGGAGGGCATGGTGTGAATAAGATGCATTAAAATAGTTCTTTGAACTGGGCAACAAAGATGCACTGCAAGGATTAAGTTTCATTACTTTCATTGGATTAAATTCCTTCCATTCATTATTGCCAACAAGAGTAAGGAACAAAAAGGAGCTGGTTCTCCCCTCCCTCCCCCCCACTCCCATTATAATTCAACACAAGATTTCAAAGACTTAAAATGACCAGGACAGAAGCCCATGAAAAACTGCATCTGGCCACTTCAGAGTATGTTTAAATATTCATTACTGACTTCCTCAGGTCTCACCTCTTATTAAAGAAAGAGAAACATAAAAAGAATTGGCAACTGTCTAAGTTGCTTCCCTTCAAATTGATATTTTGCTTCTTTTTAACACGACCCCACTGTTCCCATCAAGTACCTGCATTCAGAACACACCAGCAGCTCCTCTTGGCAGAGGCATGGTGGGGCAGGGGATGAATGCAGGCAGGGCCCCACAGGGAAGAAGGAATGAGCAACTTTGCTTAACACACTTGAGTCTCAGCTTAAGAACAGCTTCAAAAGCTGGACATGCTGGGCTGCTGTAGCAACAAGGGGACTGATACCAAAACACTGACTGAAGACTTCACTTGAAGATGCATCTGTAGGGACTGAAATCTGCTGAAAACTGATAGAAAAAACCAAACCGACAGGGGCAAAAACACTGCCTACTTCTCAGGGCCCCTGAGAAGGGGATGGTAGAAACTAGTCCCTACCATCCATCTGTGTCTTTTTAAGTTATGTCTTACCCATTTTATTGCTCAGTACATTTTCAAGTCTTTGGGGGCTAACACTTGCTGAAAAACTTGACACCCAGGAGCTCAGTGTGTTAGGCACTACATTATACACCTCCATCCCTAGTTCTCTCAAAACTACCTCTGAGGGGAAAAAACCTCAAACCCAACCAACCAACCAACCAACCAATAATTTGTTTTTCCTGCAAGTTCTTGATTGTTTTAAATTCTGGGTTACTTGAATTGCACTTTAAAGCCCAGCAGCAAAAAGAAAACTTGGTAGCTATATTCAGGAATATATATAAATTTTTAAGAGACAAGACATTTTATCAAGTCTAAAAATGCATAGATATCAACTGCATAAGCTGTCAAGTTTTGACCTGGCTACAGTGAAGAAGCTGAGAAAAAAAAAGATTAACCTAATGGACCATATAATATCTGGGCAGAAGTGGGATGCCTGTTCAGTTAAGAAAGAAAATGCAGTTAAGGATCATGCTAAATTAGAACCAGCCATCACTGGTCTTAACTCATCACACACAGAGGTGCTACTGTGCAAACAGGAACTCTGATGAAATCTAGCTTTGTGAAATGGAAAAATGCATGACTTCAAGGCAGCTGCTGCTAAAGAGAAGAAAGGAAGGTGGTACTTCATGGCCCTGAGCTCAAAAGATCTTGAGATCTCAACTTGCGTGGTTCACTTTTGCTGGCAGGAGAGTCAAGCTCTAGATCACTCAGTTGATTGCTATGGTTATACCAGCAGGCAATTTAAAATCGTGGCTCTGGAATCAGCTTACTGTCCTTCAGCATTGGTGTGACTATGTTCACTTGGGACAGCAAGAAGCATCTGAAAGAACAAAACAGGCCACTCTCCGGTTGCAATTTCACTAACAGCACGCAGTTGGTTTCTCTCAAAATCTGTAGGTTCTTCTTCCCAAGCAAACCTCATASAATTTACTAAAGTGACATCCAGTTGCTTGGCACATATACCTTATTGTGTCTTTAAAATATACTTAAAAAAATTATTTGGAAAGACATAGAACATGTGCAATTAATTCCCTGTGGATCTGTGCACATGGGGAATCACATGTGCGTATGGGAACTAACTTGCAATGATTAACAATGGACAGGGTACTATTTTACAATCAGATCATTTCTTTCAAATTC
Organism: Amblyornis subalaris; assembly: GCA_018881555.1. Lineage (NCBI taxonomy): Eukaryota > Metazoa > Chordata > Aves > Passeriformes > Ptilonorhynchidae > Amblyornis > Amblyornis subalaris. Next base: position 3,599,510 of record JACAXG010000058.1, read on the forward strand.
CAGTTCTTTACAAGGGAAACTGGGGAAATAMGGAGTGCTGTCAAGGAAATGCAAGGCAAGAAATTCAATCTGCACACTGAGACAAACTGGAACATACAAAGTTTCACAGACCTTGTTCTTCAGGTCACATGAAAGGAAAAATTGTATTCTAATTAAAAATAAAAATCACTAAAGCTAGTTATAAAGAGTAGAATTATCAAAGTGCTTTAATATATAAAGTGTCAAACATAATTAAACAGGACCATTAACACAGAGCTGCCATAAGATGTTCAAATAGGTACATGTGTTTTCTGAATGCAGGAGAGGAGCACAGGTTTTTAAACTACCCCATAGGGCCAAAGTGGGTTAAGAAAAGTTTTTCTTGTTCATTTCAGCTTAACATGATAGTTTTGCTCTGTTCATGCATTCAAAGGCACAGTTGGATTTGCTCTATCAGAAACTGCATCAAAAGGACTGTCTACCATGAAATATTAATAAAGGGACAGCTCTTGCTGAGTGAAACACACAACAGCCTCATAAAGTAGATTTATAGATACCTGCCAAATCATAGTGTTAATTTTATAAGGTATTTCTCAATGCTTAAACATTCTGAGCTATTTTCTGAGCTTTCCTTTAAACATAGTTTAAGATAATCGAATGTGTTATTTGAACCATCAATAGACTTCCAAAGCTATTGCAACAAGAGCAAATGCAAACAAATAAATAAGGAAGATGTTTCAAAACCACCTTGTGCAAGAYGCTCAGACAACATGCCTTTGCCTCCCTACTGGCTTTTCCTCTCCTGTTAGGAATCAGGAAAAAAGACATTCTCCACAGCACTTCTCTCTGTACTTTCAGTTCATTGAGCTACTGTGTACCTTACTCAGATGACCTTAAAGATGGAAAGTAACTCTACCAAGCACAGCAGAGCAAACTGCAGTGGGGAAATGTGGCTGTTTATAAACAAAAAATATATCTAAGACACTTCCTGCAATTCACAGATATAAAAGCAGATTTGCTCCAGTAAGCTGAGACTCAAAAGCATGACACAGAGCATAGCATCTGGTCCCTTGCACAGGCCACAAGTCTGAAGTAATACCAAGTCTCAACAGAACAACTTGTCTGTTTTCCGAAGGCACCATAAAAACAGCAACACTTCAGGTGTAATGGGAAGAGGAAGTGAAGGGGAAAAATAAAAAAACACTGTTAGAAGGAGACACTAAGAGCAGCTTAGTATAACAAGGGAGAAAAAAGGCGGCTCAGTTCTATGATGGCTATAACATCTGTAAGAGTACAGAGACCCTACACCTCTAGGCAAAGGAAGACTAACCAAAGTTTGGAAAAATCTAGTCCTGAACAAAAAAAATTCAACTTTCATTTTCAGTGGATGGGTGTAAAATCTGTAACTGAAATCAAAGGAGACAGAAAGGAATCAAACTGCTATATAAAACACGGGGGTCCATACATACTCACATGGCATCATTAGCCTGTTTCTGATTTACCACAGTGTTAAAGTATCTGGACAGTCTCCTTTGCTCTGCAGGATGACTGAAGTCCAGTCAAGTTTCATATATTAAAAACCTTCTGAATCCGCCAGTGAGAACAAATCCCTCTCCCCAGCCCATCTGAGGGAGGGGGGTGCCTCCCAGCCAGGAGACATTTCTAACAACCCCAGGCAACCTACAGGCAGCACGCTACTGACTTAGATCTCCCAAGCAGCGCTGCACCAAGCAAGTTGAGGCTTGCTAAGATGTTCCGTCCCCACATGGACTTGAGGACAATTTCTCATGAGCCCTTCAGGCCAGTGGCTCATGCTTCACCATTCCATTATTGCTTTTCAAATCTGTTTTCCTCCCCGTCTTCCCCTCTGGCTACCCGTTATCCCAGAAGGACTTTCTGCATCCTGTGCGCAGCGACGCTGGCCTCGTCCTCAGAGTCAGACTCGCTCTGGGAAGTGGAGCTCTGGGAGGCAGAGCTGTAGGGAGAGGAGCACTCTGGGGAGCACAGGTAGTGCATCAGCGGGAGGCGATACTTCCCGCAGAAGTCGACGAACTTGATCTGTCTGACGCAGCTGTCGAAGTACACACCTGTGAGGGAGAGGGAACAGGAAAAACACGTGAGACCCTGTGCCCAGAGACCTGTAAACTCTGCAGGGCTCCTGTGCCAGGTGCATCTGCCTCGAATTATGATTTAATTGGCACCACACTGGATGTAGGAGCACAAGGATAGGAAGGGATCAGGCCACCTATGAAAATGTGAAATTTCTTTTCTTAGTAAAAAACTCCTGTAAAACTATGTTTGGTAGGTGATTCAGAACTGCACACTCTTCATGTAAAGACACAGGGCAGTTACTTCCAAATAATGTGGCAATTTCTTCTAACCATTAGGGAGAAGACTCTGGCTGGGAATTTGCAAACTTCTTAAATACCAAATGAATTAATGCACTTTATTTTCAAACTTGTAAAACCTCTTCTACCAGCTAGTAAAAATGCATTCACAAACAGACCTTCACAGCTCTACTTTTCTTCTGCTTGAGTGAAGCCACCATGCTGAGCTTGGATGCTACTTTCCATGGCAACAGTCTTGCTGTAACACACAATTATGTTCTCTTCCTGTCACAGCAAGTGATTTTAGACGCTGACATTTTCAGGAGTTTCCAGCAGTGTTTTAAGTCCTAGCTGGTCAGGAGTAAGCTTTTCTCCTGCAGTGCTAGAGCAATGCTGCAGTACTGTGCAAGTTCATAGGGCAAAGAGAAAAAGCACAAACCCAATCCACTGTTATCCAAGCTGTGCAAAACCCTAAAAAGAGAAACTTTTCTTTCCCTCCCAACTTAAGTCTCAAATCTTCCATCTTTGCTTATGGAGCATGCTTTGATATTGTCATGTAAGGAGATAAAATAACAGCCTGCATTATGACTGCAGGGTAGATATTAATTAATGATTTGGTTTTTTTTCCTTAATCTTCTAAGGCTAAATGCACAGATCATTTACTCTGGATAAAGATTAAGCATTGAGCCAAATTAAGCCCAAGCATTCCACACTTTTTTATGAAGTCCTCTCCTTCCAAGAACTACACGCTAGTAGTCCCAAGTTAGAGCTAAACAAGTTGCTGCTGGTAACTGCTAAGCAAGAGCCACTCTTGTCTTTTCCATCCAGAAATGATGCTCAGCATTCAGCAAGAGTGCTCACAAAAGTTCTCCTGTCCATTACTTACTCTGAGCTATTTCAGGGCAAATGGATCGGAAATGTCAGACCATAAAACCATACTGGAGTGCTGAGATGAGCTACAAAGACTCTGATGGAAGTGCTGGCTTACATTCCCATGCAAATACAGGAAACCAGCACTACAACTTTCAACACTGTTCCTAAATGAACAAGGCTCCTTAAAGACGAGTTTGCCGGAGACCTGGAGCCAGGGAAATTCAGCCAGAATGTGGATGCAGTAACACTTTGAACCTGACCAAGCTACTGAAGCCATAGCAAGTCAGAGGGAAAGGAAATCATCAGGGAAGAGCAGGAAGCAGAACTGTAAAGGTGAACTTACCCCCGCATTTAGGATTGGGACAGTTGCTGGCCAAGCTCAGATATCGGACAAGATTCCCTGGGAGATCGCTGGGAGCATAGGGAACATTGCGAGTTTTAATTGTGCGTCCGGCCAGTTCCTGRAGGCTTGGGGGATTGTAGGTCAGGTCACGGACAAACCTCACCACCAGGGGGTTCCCACGCAAGCTCAGCTCTTCTAGGTGAACCAGGTTAAGGATCTCTCGAGGAAGGTAAGTCAGCAGGTTGTTGTGCAGGCTAAGGGAACGCAGGGAATGCAGCCTAAGGATGGAGATGGACACCCAGTCAAGATGTGCAAGCAAAATTGTCCCACAACTTTGTTATGCAGACCTAATTACTCTCCCCTCTCCCACCAATTTCTTTTTCTTTGGCTCTTCTCCCTTTTTAAAAGAGCTGCTCTTAGTCCAGCACACACAATGCACTGGAAAACTTGGCTCAGCTCTGGAATACCTGCTAAAGAAACACATTATTAAACATGCTGCTGTCCTCCTCAGTATTCTCTACACACACCCCCCAAAAAAGGTAGAACAAAAGTGTACAAACTGAGTGCTTTCAGAGGACATAACATTTCCTTGTACCCGGTGCTTGCACCAAGAACAGTGCCGTGCAATGCTCTGAATAAGTCACCTGCTCTGTCTCATGCATTAAAGATGATTGCTGGGAGGCAGCCAGCCCTGGAAAGCCCCATGTTTTCATTGCTTGCGGCTGCACCACCGCACACTGCAATACCACCAGATCTGAGAGAGATCAGGCCACGCCAGCCTCAACACAGGGGACAAACAATATTTTAGCCTTTGGACGAGGCTTTTCCCTCTCAGGAAGCACAAAGCAATGCTTCAGCATGGCATCCAGGGCTGCTCCCAAACCAGTACAAGTTACAAGACAACTGGACACTGTACATCAAGAATAAACCCACTACAMCATCAAATTCCAATTTGGAGAACTCCAGGCTGCCATTCAATTGCTTTTGGGGTTACAGCTACACCTCACATCTTTATTTCCCATCTTAGACTACACATAGAGAGCTGCAGTGTCCTCTTTCCTCCATTATGAACACATAAAACAGTAACTTAGTCCCTAGAACTGTGCTGTAGGATTAAAYGAACACTAAAACATTCTGAGATCCTAAAGTAAGGAATGCCAAGGGAACACAAGGGATGGCACAAGACAAAAGCACAGACAAAAAGGTTTTGGGTGAAAGGCAAAACAGACCAAGCGTTCAACACTAATAAAACAGTAGCATTCTTACTTCTTAAGGTAGCAATTTATCTTTTCTGAGTTGCCCAGGTACTTTTCAGGGCCCTCTGTACAAATCTATTAATTCACTGTAAGGTGTGGTCTTGGTGATGTTTTTTTAACATAACCCTTTGACTGAGTTTTCCAGATCATATATTCATGATCTGCCTGCGGTGCACCATGCCAAGGATGTTCTTTTACAAGTCTAGTCATATTAACAAACTGAAGGACAAATAGGTCCTCCCAGGTACTTTCATCCACACACACAGAAGAAAAAGTTCAAAGGGTTAATTACAGATGGTGGCTGATGACAATAAATACTCACTGTGCCAGCTGAGGTGGAATGCTCTGGATCTTGTTGTCACACAGAACTAGATACCTCAGAGAAGGCAGTTTTGCTAACTCAGGTGGAATTTCACTAATGAAATTCCCTCCAAGGTATAGAAATTCTAAACTGAAAAACATAAGACAAAACAGCACATTATTTCATTAATTTCAAGTTTCCTTTAACACCTAGGTTTTCACATCTCCTGTATTTCTTAAAGGAAACTGACAGATGACTATGTATGAGATAATCTGCTGAGAAAAAGAAAAAAAAAAGCTGAGTTGCACATCAAAATTACAACAGAGCTGCTGTTTCACAATAGATAATGTCGAGATTTACCTCCAGATTCCTGCAGTCACCACTACATCTGCAGGTAGGCACCAGACAACTGTATATTCCTACACCAACCCCTTGTGCAAAGCTCCTGTTCCTACTTCCAAGGAAGAGCAGCCTGCACATGCAGGGTCTGCAGCACCGACACAGATCCTGCTGCAGCCAGTGGGAGCTCTCAGTTTCAGCAGGAGCAAAGCATGAGAGCAGAGTCTCTCCCTGAAAATCCTGGCCCTGCACCAGCACTAGTTGCTCTTTGTGGAATCATTTGACTCCTCGGTGACTAACTGGAACCTTTCAGCATTAGTCAGAGGCAGCCAGTCCCCACTTTGATCCAATTCACATTCCGACAACACCACAGCTGCTACAGCACAGAATGTGCCCAAGTCACACAAACACATACATGTGTGCAATTTCTCAGAGAGATGGATTTCACTATGCTGAAGTMATGAAGCCCAAAGCTACCAGAAACAACAGCTGGGCTTAACTGCAGTTTGGGCCTAAATAAAAGAAAAGAATCACTGGATGTCCTGTGAGAACTCAGTGGATGGGAAACAGGAATGGAGAGAGGCACCAGATCGCTTCTGCCAGGTGGAGTAGCCAGTATTTGCTGTGGATCTCTGCCCTTCTAGGAATGAAAATTGGCAAGCACTTCTCTTTGACATAATAGCTGCAAGTGCCCATTTCACAGATCCAAATAGCTTGCTTTCCCTGTCCTTGGATCTTGTCAGGAAGAGGAGCAAAGGCAGGCTCTGTTTGGGTACTTCTTGCTAATCACAGTCCAGCCAAGACTTTTTCCCATGTTTGAAAAAGGTGGATCCCACAGTCCTGGTTCAGTATCTCCAGCACACGCTCAGGTTAGCTGCCTAACTGCAACACACCTTGGCCTCCTCTGATCCAGCAAGCATTGCCCACAGACCAGGGAAAGTGAACTCATGCAGGCTCCACCAGCCTTTCTTCAACCTCATCAGCCTTGGAGTAGGAGACACCTTCATCTCACTCCAGCAACTGAAAAAAGCTATGGATACAATCAGCACAGAAACACACGAACAAAGCACCCAAGGGACATGGTGGTCGACCCACACAAGGTCTGAACCCTGAAACTCTGTGCCACAGCATACGTGGAGCGTCAGAGAAGCTCCTCCCTGAGACTTCCCCTGGGATGGAGCAGAACAGCAGAAAGAGTGTGTCACTCAGTTCTTGCAAGAAACTTGAACCCCAGAGATCCAATGACAGCATCTGCTTGGGCTACAGAGGCCCCTAACGCAGCACAAAGGTCCATCTGCCCCACAGCAAAGAAGAGAATGACAGACCTTTGCAAGACATCAGGAGATGCTCATAGGGCTCAACTTCCCCTGGATTTGCTTATATTTTTGGAGGATATCAAAGGCAAGCTAAATAACTGAAATTTGACAAAGTAGGTACAAAATTAAGCCTTGAACTGAATTTGATTACATGAAAGGAAGTAACTACAGACCAACTGGGACAGCACATTTGGAGGTTACTCTGAACATGCAAGAAAGCACACAGGGAAAACCCACACCAATCCCCACTGCTCCAAAGTATCCTCTCTTCTACTCAGACAACCTGTCGGTGAGGAGTGGGGGTAGGAGGAAGGCTGCTGTGCAGAGACCACGTCAAGGAGAGATTATTTTTAATTAACTTTTGATCCCCTAACAAAGCCCTGAGTTTTAACCAAAATTCCTCCTTCAACCTCCATTGTTTCCCAAGGTGGGTTTAGGCTGCTTGGCTCTCATTAGGGACTTAACTGCTGACCATACAATTCTTAGGCATATTTTAATTCCATGCCATTGCTGGAGCCCACACCAAAAAATGTTGGGCTAGGGAATTCTAGCAATGTGGATTTCAATATTTAAACAAGGTTTGGATGTGTACAAGTTCGCACTTCCTAGGAAAAGTGAATAATTAACTCCTCATCCTCTGTGCTTGAGGACACTAATGCCTGTAAAGTGACATGGCATAAAAAGACATGCTACCAGGAAAGCAGAACAGGAGGGCAAATTATATTGTAAAAATGTTTTAGAAATTCATTTCAAGGTGTAAAATGCATATTTCAAGAGCAGCTTACTGTACAAACTAAGTGTGCAAAAACACTGCCTACAAACTACTTACATCTTCAAATCCATTCTTTGTAAAGTCTGTAAGGAGAACACTCAGTCATACCAGGAAGGATATAAGGAGCCAACATGAGAATACAAACTGTCTCTAACTAAAAATCCACTAAATAAGGTAACCCCTTCATTGGCAACAAAGTGCTTCCTAAGAAATGTTTTCTTTTTACTCATCTTCTGAATCACCTCTTTGGGATGAGAAGACTAACAGCTCACTGGCCCCAGTCTGGTACAGCAAATTCAGAATTTCCACATCAACTTATGATATTAATTAGATGGTTAATTTATTAAAAAACCACAGGGAGGAGGTTTTGAAACTACAAAGAAACTTATTTAAAACACATGAAAGCTATTCTTATAGCTTCCACTGAAACACYGCTCAGTAGGAAAAAAAATCCATAACTCCCATCCCTCAAAGTATAATCTGCTAGGAAGAAGGATAGAAGGATCTAGTCTAGTCTTAGCTAAGCAAAGTGAAGGAATTAACAACAGCCCTTTCTGCATCAAATGATAGTGTTACGGATTGTCTCAGCAAAGCGAATCACGACACAGGAAAGGATTTTCAAGAAACACGACCCTTTTATCACGAGCACTGACCACACCACTGGGGCCACAGTTTGTTCCCAGCTCGTCTGCTCCTGGTCTGATTTTCATGTCACGCTAAGCCCATATCTAGAGGCCAAGGTGATGCTGACTCTCCAGTTGTCCTACTCAGAGCAGGGCAGTTTGCTGCATGGTAAGACAAGCAAAAGCACTGCTGAGCTCTGCCCTCTTCATGCAAGAGATGCAGTAAGTCAATCCCCAACATTCACCATAGGTTTTTTTTTTGCAGAAGGACCACAGCAGAGATGGCGCTGAGCTTAGTGAATACTACTAACTAACCTTTCACACTAAGAKCTGGTTCTTCTGACAATCATTAATCTGTACAGTCATTTTGATTGATAAGCTAAGGTCTTGTGAACTGCTGTGTACACAGAGKTAGAACTGGATTTTTTTCTGCACTTTCAAAAGTCCAGAATCTTCAAAAAGTCAGAGATCAACTACCATCAAACAAACATAAGCTCAGTTCCAATTTTTGAGCTAGAATAAATGATGTACTTCCAACCTGCCACACAGACTCTGGCTGAATGAGTTTCAAGAGGGGAAAAACACTAACAAAATCAACCTCAACAGAAACTGAAAAACCCCCCAACAACCATTTGACAGAGTAACTAATGAGGCTTGACATTTTCTCTCCTGCCTTTTAGCAATGTTGACAAATACACTAATAGAAGGCCAGAGTCCCTTTCAGCCTCATACCCAGCAGCCCCCTGCTCAGCACAGGCAGGACTAATTGCTGCCAAGCAGCAGCCAGCACGCCGAGCCCGTCATGTGTTGCCCCTTTCTAGCAGAATATTTCACACCACCGGGATGTAGGGTGGCAATGAAAATACTTGTACCTACTAGGAAAGGAGGGGAGAAATGCTGAAACAACTATGATCAATCCAGGGAGCGGCAGCAAAGTTTAACATGCAAAGAGACTGTACTTTCTTGCTTGAGTATGTCCTTCATGTTTTCAGGTCATCATATAGCACAAATCAACTCCAAAAGCCCCAAAACACTCAGCAAATAAGAAGAGCCCATTCTAAGCACTACAGGTATTTTTTATACTCTATCAATTACCACAGCACTCCTGTAGTCATGTTTCAAGGGGGTAATGTCTTCGGGCATTAGGAGATACTCAAATTTTCAATCCATCCTGTTTCCCCACAGATGCTTCTTTGGATAAAATTTAACAGCTGACATCAAACAGATGCATCTAAATAGGTAATCTAAAAAAACCAAAACCAACAATGGTGCCTGAAATAGCTCCGGGTCTTTTTAAGATAAACTTTTTAGCAAGAAATTTCCAGGGCAGTTTTGAGGCTCATGCAAGGGAGGAATTTCAAAGCAGCCCACAATACACTCCTGTTAACCCTGTTCTACGATTTGCTAATTCCTGAGAGAACTGCATAGCCTTTGCTGACACGCAAATTTAAGATCAAACGGTCGTCTGAACACTATTTGCAAACCGTTTGAAGACGGGAAGAAGAAGGGAGACAGCAAGCAGATTTCCTAATGTTGTATCTTTATCAAAGCTCCACTTGCCCTTTTTCCCACACTAACAGCCGTCCTTTAAGCGTATGCTTGTCTAACATGCTTAATACTACCCACGAATGAAAGCAAACGCTCTGGTTCTCAATGCATCTAAGCCTTTACACAAACCCTGGATGAATCCAGTTAGGCCTTCGAGGTCTTTGATCCCAGCCCTTGCACAACCCAGCTTTATTAGAGGAATACCAGCGAGAAGGAAAGGAACATGCACGGGTCTTTTCCAAGCTCTTTCTGCCTGCTCCTGGTGCTCTACTGAGCATAAGAGTATTAACTACAAGAGTACGACTAAACTMGAAATTCACATGGGAGATTCAAAGTATCGGCTGCATTTCGATGAGCTCTKGAGAGTTATTCACTTTATAGGACACTGGCAGGACATTTCCCCAAGCCTGCACACTGATGAGGGCAATCCCTGCACCCTTAAGCTGAAAGCCACAGTTGCACCATGAAGATCAGAGCTATGTTTTGTCAGATTTGCCATACAAATTTTGTCCAGGATGGGCACAAGTAATGTCCACATTTCTAGTTCACCAGCTATATGTGCCATAGTGCATTCCCAGTTGGATCAGCAGAGGAAGGATATGCAGAACCAATGCAGCAGTGGGATCTCTATGCAGATCACAGTTCAGGAGCTGCTGAGGGCTGTGAACTGAGTCAGAGAGAGGGTGACTGACCATAACATCTCCCACTGAAAACACAGCACGGTCAGCAAGAAGAACTACAGAGAAGATAACACTTGTGTCTACCTATGCTAAGCTCATATTTTATCAGGCAACAAACAGGAAAGCAATGCAAAGAGGGCTGCTCTCACACGTCTGGTGCATTCACCACTCTTAAATTCAGGTCTTGCACTGTACTGACATGCCAGCTGACAGGAACTGGCGGTGCTGGGCACACAGAAGGAGCTGGCACAGCCTCAACATGATTAAAAAAAAAATCCCTCAGCAGGGGCAACACCTCCATTTCTCAGAAACACACCATGCTATTGCTGGTCACCCTCAATGCTTACAGTGAAACTAGGATGAAAGAGCATTGAATTTTCATAATGGAAAACATGAAGCAAAGGCTATTCATCCCTGGTTCCAGCTTGGTATGACCAGCATCATCCTACTGCCATCATTAGAGCAATCATGATCTTACACTTATGAAGCCATGGGAAGCCACACAAAGGAAGCTTCAAGCATATAGGTGGTCCTTCTACAAGAGCCTAGGAAGTAACCAGTAATCAGGAACATGGAATTCACTTTCCATGCAGGACCTTGCACTGCACACAAAACATTTGTGAGGGCAAGGACGGGGCAGATGGCTGAAGCTGGGAGGGGTAAGACACAACAGCAGTGRGACTGGCTGTGGTTCTTATCACCAAGTTCATTAACTTGCCAAATCACCAAGAACACGCCAGGGAAAAGTTTTTGCACAATACACCTGATCCAAATACAGTTTGCTGCAAAGTAGTGGATTTATTATCTTCCTGTGAGTAACAACACACGGCACACATCTCCTGTTCCAGGATCTTTGCATTTGTAATTACCAGCATGTTCCTTCTCCTTTGGCAGATCAGAGCCATCAGCTTTCTATACTTTCAACCTCACCAAATACACAGACTCCTTCCTGCTATATTCCTGGCCTTCACTAAAACTGACATGCTGTCCCTTCAAAAACTAAAACAGGAAACCATGGGTGCAGAGGAAAGACATGAGGCTTAGTTATCACGAGTATTTTTTTAAAAAAATCTCATCACAGCTCAGATATTCCCTGGAAACACAAGAAGCATTTCTAGATCTCTGCAACTCTGGTCTGCTCTATAATCAGTGACTGGAGCAAATGGGAAGCTGCCAGGGTTAAGCGAAGAGAACTGCTGGCCTCAAGAACTCTAGGAGCAGCAGGAGGAACTTGTCCAGTCAAAGTGCTGCCTGCATTCCCCTGTGGTCTCAAAAGCCCATAAAATCAAAGAAAAATTTCTTTTTACGGGAAGCTGCACATGGAAAAAGGCTAGAAGTCTTGGCTTGCCAGCAAGACGGGCATTTGCAGCTTGAGCTGTGAGGTTAACAGAAGCCTCAACACCAGGTCCCACCTCCAACTTCCACAGCTCAGAAACTAGCAGAGGTCTCCATGTTGCCCTGCCACAACAGCTGACTCTGCTCTGCCCTTGTTCAGGCTCCTTTTACCCACTTCCACATCAAGCACGCTCATGCTAAGAACACCTCTCTTGTCGGCAGGTAGGAGCAGAGTCTGGCAGCAGTTTCTCTCCAGAACGTACTTCCTATGTTTTTGGCAAGGGTGTAAGGTCACTGGTTATCTGGGTCCCAACGGACAGATTCAGGATTCCCTCTGGAGGAAAAATACATTATAAAGAAAGTATCATTTTCTCCCAGCACTGGCCAGCTGTGTGTGGCTCCCTTTTGTTACTGAAGCAGTCYCAGATACAGAAATCACTGACGGCAGAGTGGTAAAGAACTTGATAATCCTGGTGGGGCATGGATTTACTATCTTGAGCTAAAGTTCAACTATAACATGGTGACATGTTAGCAGAAGTTTAATGAGGTAGCAGTGGTGATGTGCGCAGCAGACACAAGCTGTGTCTCGTGTAACTTTTCCACTTGACACATCACTTTGCAACAATAAACAGACATTTCAACAGCCTAGTCTGCGTTTGCTTTCTCAGAATTATCATTCTGGGGGTTCAAGCACGACCAGCCCAAGAAAAGTTGCAGGACAGGACAAAAAGGAGCCCTGCTTCAGGGCASGTCAGAGGAAAAAAGTAGAGTGACCACGCAGCAGCAGCCTGACAGTGGTGCAGTGTGGAGCACAGGGCACAGCCCGCTGGGGCACCATGTGCAGTGCTACACAGCCCAGTACCTTCCTGGGGACATCACAGAAAAAAAAAGCAGGGCTGAGGTTTGCTTTCTCGGAGGGAAAATAAAGAAAAGAGAAAAACCACAACTACAGACTGAGACCATGCAAACAGCAGCAGGGAGCCTCTGACTCAGAGGTGAGCGCAACAATCGGATCCCAACCACATCCTGTATGCTACCAGACATGCCATGGAGATAATGCGGATCATCTCCCTCACGCAACTGCCCTTCTCCATTGGCCTTCTCCCCCGTGCCTCATTTCCTTTTTCATCCCTGAAGCACCTGCTCCTCAACAGASAAAAAGCTGAGCCTCCTCTTCTTCACGACAGCCCCAACCTAGGATGTAAGCCAACTCTGCCAAGGATATGGGCATTCTCCATCACGCAAAATGCCTCTCAACATCTCTCAACCCAGACAGCTTAACCCAGAATTGCTCAAAATCCTCAAGAGGTGCATGCTAGGCCACCTGGACAAAAGCTGCATACCGAGTTGTATGATGCTGCAGCAGACAAAACCATTTCCCAACAGCACTCAAGCAGTTCTGGTACCTCCCACCCAGGCCCAAGGGAGACATCACTCCACACAGAACATCCTGTGCTTCCACTGGATGCAACTCTGCCGAGCCATCAGAGCGAATCCAGCTATTTAGGGTCAAAGTTGCTGGAATTTGCATACGAGAAGCTGCCTCTGACAAGTCCCTTGGCAAAGAGCTGGAGCAACAAAGTTCAGATCCAAAGCCCTAGCAGAGGGCCACACAGAGGCCAGTCTGAGGCTTGAGATTCCAGCAGGACACAGAGGTGCCTGCATGTAACACTGCATGAGGTCAGAGCAAGCATCCAGCTTGCCCTGGAGGAGAGCAGACTCCAGGAGTACCCAGCCCAGGCCAATGCAGGCAGGCAAGACCCAGTGCTAAGGCCTGTTTCCACCCCAGCAATTGTTCCTAACTGCTGTGATTCAGCCATAAGTTTCTGTATCACCAGCCTGCAGTGGCTGGATACAGCCCGAGAGACATCTAGGACCACTGCACCCCAGCACAGCCTGGGGCTCCACGCTTTGGGCCTATCAGTTTATCTGTCAGATCTACCCGAGTCCATGGGTTGAGAGAAACACCACAAAACCCCACCCATGACAGCAAGCCCCCAGTGAGACTGCAGCTCTATCTGCAGAAAGGCCCTGCTGTTTGTGTGAGCCACAAACACATCTTTATTCTCCTGGGCAGCCCATCGTACAGCTGTGTGCTGCATGACACTAGGGGTTTATCTCACCGTCACCAAAAGATGTGCATCGGAGCAAAGCCATAGAGCACCTTCTGCATGCCAACACTCACACTGACCATGCTGACAGCAGGAGAGCCTCCCCTGCACCAGGGCAGACCAGGGACTGGGCAGCCCTGAGAGTTGCCCAGCTTGTGAGAGCAGAAGGCCCATCGCTGCCTGAAAAATACACAGAATGGGTCAGGCTGGAAGGGACCACAGCAAGCCATCTGTCATGTTTCAACCTCCCTGCTCAAGCAGGGTCATCCCAGCACACGGCACAGGATTGTGTCCAGACGATTCTGGAATATCTGCAGTGAGRGAGACTCCACAACCTCTCTGGACAACCTGTTCCAGTGTACATTACCCCCACAGTAAAGAAGTTCTTCCTCAAACTCACGAGGAACTTCCTGTGCGTCAYTTTCTGCCTGCTGCCTCTTGTCCTATTGCTTGGCACCACCAAGAAGAGCCTGGCTCCATCCTCTTGACACCCTCCCTTCAGATACTTATATATATATATATGTAGATGAGGTAGAGAACGTCCTGGAGTTTTGCTAACAACCTGACGAAGGGGAAGAGACACGTTAGCGGCAGCAGTGCTTGGAGACACCTGAGGCTGGGGAGAACTGACCCCCCCGAGGGGGAGCGTGGCAGAAAACCCGGCCGGGCTTGCCGGAGCTGTCCCTGTTCCCCGCGGGGCCCGTCCCTCACCTGCGGAGCTCCTGGATGTCGGGCGGGATGTCGTGGAGCCGGTTGCCGCCGAGGCTGAGGCTGCGCAGCCCGCGGAGCTGCAGCAGCGCGGGCGGCACCTCGGCGAAGCGGTTCCCACTAAGGTTGAGGACGCGGAGGGAGCGGGCGAGCGACGACTGTTCCAGCCCCTTGGGCAGCGAGCCGGGCCCACCCAGCCGGTTGTTCTTGGCCAGTAACGTGTGGAGGCATGGCAGGGACAGCAGCTCCGTGCCCATCTCCGCCAGCCCCGTCCCGCTCACGTCCAGCACCTCCAGCGCCGGGAACCACTGCGACAGCCCGGCGGGCAGCGGGCCCGACAGCCGCCGCGGCGACAGCACCAGCCGCCGCGCCTCCGCGCTGCGCCGCGCCGACAGCTCCGCCGCCAACGCCGGCTCGGGCTCAGGCTCGCGCTCCGGCTCGGGCTCCGCCGGGCCGTGCCGCGGGGGCTCCGGCTCCGGCTCCGGCTCCATCTCCAGCTCCGGTCCCGGCTCCAGCTCGGGGCCCTCCCCGCCCGCCGCCGCCATCCCGCCCGCACCGACCGAGAGCCCCCACGCGTCACCCCGGGGGCTTCCGCGCCTCGCCCCGCCCCGCCCGGCCCTCCCCGGAACCTGGATAGCCCCGCCGCCTCCCGCGGCCCCACGGCGTCACGCTCGATCCCGGGCGCGCCGCCGGCCGAGCCCACAGCAGCCCCAGCGGCCGCAGAGGGGCCGGCGCTCTTACGCAGGTTGCGGGGCCGCCGCGGGTGGGCGGYGGAGGCACAGGGAGTCGCGCGGCGGCCCCGGAACGAGCACCGGAGAGTGCGTAGGAGGGGCGGGCGGTGGCCCCGCAGCGATGGCGGCTGAGGGGCCGCGGCTGGCGCGGCACCGCCGCTCGCCCCGGGTACCGCCACAGCCCGCGCCCGGCCGGCCTGGCCTGCCAGGCTGATGGGGAACCGCCARGGGAAATGCCACCTGCTCCCTGCCAAGTGTTTTACACCAGGCTCACAGGAATCGGGACACCAGAGTTCCCAGCCCCTCTAACAGAAATCAAATCATACCCTTTGCCCTGCCCCTTTTGGTCACCCTCGGAGCCCAAAGGAGAGGACAGGGGTTACCAGCAGTGTAATCCATAATCATCGGAAAAAACAGCATCAATGTGTGACGGTGACAATGGGAAGATTCACAACTCAAGGGAACTTCTGCCCTGACAAAGTCCAGGCTTAAGAAGCAGGCTTGCTTCCTTGTGATGCATAGAGGAGCCAAAAAGAAGGGAGTGGCAACCTGCCACTGTTCGAAACACTTCACATACACAAAAGTCTCTCTTATCTTAGACTGAGAGAAACAGAAACAAATCACAGTTTTCTTGTACCAGCCAAGAGTTTAAAACAATGTGTGAAGTAGCAACAATGCTCAGTTCGAAGGTATCCAGAATACCGTGGACGAAACCCATGGCCCGCTTGTCCTTCCTTTGGTGCTCTTACGAACTCTGGATTTTATCACCGCAAATATTTTGACATGACAGCTCCTGCTCCTGCGAGGAGGGAGTTGTCAGGGCTATGCCCAGCCTTCAAGAAAGAGTGCGCAGTAGTGAGTAGGAATGAACAGCTCACTTTCCAGTGGGCTTGCTTTATTTGTTTCCCAAGACTCTGTGGATTCATGAATGTAAGCCTTGATGTGAACCCAGAGATAGCTGCAGAACAGACACTTCACCAGTATTAACTTCTTATCAATGTAATTTTTCCCACCCTGCAAAGACTGTGCTGTTCCAAGATAGTTTTAGGAAAGTTCATGTAAGCACAAGAGTAAGGTCATCTGGATTTTGCTCATCTTCTGTAGTGCTTTAAGCGTGGTTCTCCCCAAGGTGTGTCCTATGAACTGGTTCAGGAACCGAGTCTTATTATAGATCACTTTTCTTCTGTCTTCAGAATTAAAGTTAATAAATACCTTACAAATGCAGTTCAGAGTCTTGATCAGCCACTGAAATAGCCTATTTCTCAACCTGAAGCTTAACTTTGCTGGAGAATTGCAAAGTGATTAAGGGTATGTAGCTATAGCGCAGCAACTTAATACTCAGATGTGCTCAACTCCATAAACAGGTCAGAGGCCTCTACAAGCAGCAGGCAACAGAATTTTTGCTTTTCCTTTCTCCCACCTCAAAATCACTTTGCATGAAGTAAGTATGCATGATGCACAAGGCAAAGTATTTATAGTGCCACCTAGCTAAATTTGTGACTGCCGCTTCCGTTCATTCCTTCTTAAAATCCTGGGAAATTCTAGCAGTAGAAATGGAAGTAATAAAGCAGCCTCACTTTGCAGTTGAGCAGTGAATGGGCAGGGAATAACACAGAAAAGACTGCATGTGCAGCAGCTGGTACATGCTAAAGAGGTCATTTGGTGTGAAAAATAACATGGAAGTGGGAATGTTTGTGGGTTGTATTTTTTTTTAAACAGCTTTGGAAGGAGCACACGAGTGGAACAAAGCAAGTCAGCTCTGTCTTCTGTCAGACCATCATTTTGCACAGAAGCATTCACAGCAGTGGCATTACAGTTACGGGGGAGATGACTGGTAAGACACTATCCTGCTGTCACAYGACACCATTAAAGGCTATTTCACCATTCAGTCACATTTTCAAGGCCTTTAGTTATTATTTTTACTTGCCTATGGGTTTTTTCCACCTGATTCCCCAGCTATAAAACAGAGATAGTCATGTCTCCCATTTGTCAAACACATTGAGATCTGTGTAGGAATGTGCAAAGAAAGACAATTGTTTTTTGAAAACAAATGATGTGGCTTGTGAAAAATAAACCAAACCCATGTTATTTTTTAAAGTTTGTTTCATTTATTTGGCAGTAATATCCAAACCCCCCTGCTTCAAAAAATTACAAAATCAAGTARAATAAGTGCACTAAGGAAACCTACAGAATACTGATAAATTTCACACACATACAGGAGGGAATATAGAGGGAGGAGTGGGACTTTTTTGTTTCTTGCTAAATTTGATTTTTTGGAAAAAAAAAMCACCTTCCCTGCCCCTGGTAGTCTGTACAGCAATCATCCCAGAGGGCAACGGCTGAAATTCAGCACTTCCTTCCCCAGCAGSCAGGTCACCCTACAGGAGTTAGGACTGACAAGCCTGCAGCAGCCTGGGCATTGCTCAGTCTGGGCTGCCCTTCCCCTCTGTGCAGGGAGCCGAGATGTTTCGGTTCCCTTTGGGAACCGTAGCCCTTAGAACAGGCACTGCTTTCCACAGCTGTGCATCCTGTTGGGGGCACAAGGAGGACAAGGCTCCACAGGCAGCAGCTCTTTCCTGTCGCTGCACTCCCAGACTGCTGCCCCAGGCTGCCCTGGGATCTGTTGTATGGCTTCTCGGAGAGCTCAGCTTGCTGGAGGCCGCAGCCCATCCCTCTGACTTCAGTGCAAGAGCAAGCTCTGTAAACCTCAGCTGCCAGCACATGTCTCCAGCTGCCCTCAGCAGCCACCCCCATTCACTGCAGACAGGAGGGGACCAGAGAACACATCACGTAGTGCTGCCTACAGAAGCCCTTAAGCTGTGGATTCACCTCCTCTTCCTGTGCATGCTTGGGTTTTTAGAGTTGGAGATATTCCTGACTGAACAAGATGTTATCCCCATCCAGGGAAAGCCTTTAAGGCAAGCTGTTGTGTTTTCTCTAAGGCACTTTAATGATCCAAGCTGGAAGGAAGTGATCTGGGAGGCACTAACTACCTTTTAGAGCAGGGTCGGAAGAAAGCAAAACATTTATTAACAATGTTCCTGTGACTCCAGATCCAGCACATGAAGCCCTTTCACTCATACTATTGGGAAGGAGCAAAGCTACGTCTAATGGGTGCTCCTATTTCACCAACCACTTCTTCCAGTGCCACCAGAACACAAACAATGACTTTGTCCCAGTGCAGCATTGTCCACATTACCCTCACCTCCTATAGACTCATTCCTCTCACCTTCACGGGTGACAGCTTCTCAAATCCAGGCCCTCACAAGAAAACAAAAAACCCAGCCTCCTTCTGTATTTATGATGCCAAAACCTCCATGGCAGGGTACATTATGGTTCTCACTGAAAAGGTGGCACTATGTCAAAGTCAATGGAAGTCCTCTGGCTTCACATCAAGAAAACAGCTCAAAGATTAGACAGCCTTTAATACATCTGGCTCATGAGAGAAAGCACAGGAGGGACCAAGCTTTCTTCTTTTCCTACACTTCTAGGTACCAGCTCATTTTTCCTCTCCAAGGAAAGCACTGTGCAAAAAGGGGAAGGTCGGGACAAAATTCCTGCTGATCTTCACTCAAACAGGACATGCTTTTGCAGATGCAAGTGGAATTTCACTTGAGTAAGTATAGGGACTGCAAGACACCCAGCAACAACTGCTGAAGTTGCTCAAAACCAGAAAGATTGAAGTCACAAGCAGTCATTTCATGGCACATGCAACTGCTTGGGAAGCACAGCACAGGCATGAAGGGAACATGGATATTCAGGTGTGTATGAAGTACATTTTACAACTGCAGAAGAAAATCAGCTGGGCTTCAGGTTACAGAGGTGAGTATCAACAAAACAGCATTGCATTTATATCTAGGACCAATGCTCTGAGAAATGTGTGGGATGAAACAGACCCATGAAGGGATGTGAAAGTGGTCAAAGACAGTTGGATCAATGACACTGTGAAATGCACCAGTAATGAGGCTTCCAGCCCTGACTCCAAGCCCATACCTCAAATCAAAGAATACTGCTGCTGCCTCACCCCAGAGGAAGATGAAAAGCCCAAGATGATGGCCAAGAGCACAACTAAACAGTTTTCTATGTAGTTAAGCCTTTTAAGATACTGTACTAAGGGGATTGCCTGGTCACTCTGTCTCTAGACTGCTTTGGGCAATTTAGAGAGCCATGAGCACAGGCTTTGAGCACATGGTCAATGCTAGCTAAGGGAGCAAGAGCTAGAGAGCTGCAGTGGCAATCTGTGTCTGGTGARACTAATTACATCCAGCCCTGTCGCTTCTTCCCACGAGGGGCACTGCTATCCCCAGCTGGGAAATACCCTGTAGTGCAAGGCTCACAATTTGCCTGTGGAGTTTGCGGCATCTGAGTGCAGTGAGATACAATCTGTGCATGGGCATTACAGCACTGTCAACAACAAAAACCCACACGCTGGGTTTTCTTGAAAGATCTAGAGCTACAAAACATACAAAAGCTGAATTACTACCATAGGAAATAAAATAATAAAAAACCCAAACCAAAAAAAAATAAAGAAGGGGAGTCAGCATGTGAATGTGATAAGAAAAAAATACGATAGCACCTCTAAGGAGGGGGCAGGGAGAGTAAGAGTGAGATGAGGTCAAAAGGAACCATGTTGTGTTGGAGCCCACAATGTACTGGAGGAGCTGCTGGGGACAGTCTGGTGGAAAGCAAGGAGGAATGTGCTGGACTTATGCCAGCAGCATGGCACCGCGACTCCCAGGTGTCACACCAGGCTGACCAGCTTTGAGGAGCTCGAACCAAAGGGTAAGGTCCTTGGCTAATGATGCCCTGCAGCACATGTGCTCAGCCACAGAACTGCCAGGCCTGTATTTCTGCAGCCAAGGCTGGTGCTGACAATTGTATTGACTGAAGACCCCTTTTCTATCCAGCACTGACCTCCATCCTTTCCCCAGATCCAGGGGAACAAGAAATCCCTGTTAGTTCTTGGAGGGAGCAGCTGTCTGCTCTGGGAAAGGGTCCCAGAGGCTGCTGTAAGTCCCTCCCAGCCTTCCAAGGTCCCAGCAATGAAGCTCCCTGAACAGGTGGGCTCTGCTCCCCTTTCCTGGCCCCATTCTCTGTGTATTACAAAACAAATAACCCATCGCTATACATGTAAATATCTGTGACTGGGCAACTGTAGCAGACACTTGTGCATACTGAGATCAGCACTGGAGGACAGGGTGGCAGGTTGGGCCCATCCTCCTGGGCTCCTCCGGTGTGGAGGCCCCTTACATCTCCTTGGTGGTCATTCTCTTGGTCTTCTCAGCCGTTTCCTAGAGAAAGAGAGCACAAAAGTGAAGCTCTGCACTGACACAGGAACTGGTAGTGCTCTGAAGCCTTTGATCCATCCACAGGCAGTGCCAACACTGTTTTATATCTCAAAGCCCCACACCTGTATTTGTCCCCACAGGCAAGAGATCCCCCTTTACTGTGCTCTCCCTTCTACCAGAAGTCTCCAAGTGACAGAAGCAGAGGGAACCCCTCTAGCAAGGGGAGACTTTGTGCAACCTGAACTTCCCAGCCTCACACTAACCTGATGCTTCTGCAGTTCCTGAATGTATCTGGCCATCTCCTCCTCAGTCAAATCTTGGTCAGGTCTGTGTCTCTGAGCCGGCACCTTCTCATTCCTCCCTGCAAACAGAAATGGAGTTTAGTGTTTCACAAATAGGGGATGCAAATTTTAGAGCCTGAACCATGAAAACCAAAAAGAGGCAGGTTAGCCACAGCATCCCTCAAGCTTAGGAAGGCTTCGCTGGAGGAAGGTATGGGTTGGCTTCTTAGAAAGAGAATGGGCCTTGTGGCTGCCTGGGACTTCAAAACTTGGTTATCCAGTCTGTCCCTGTCTCTCCCTCCCATGTGACTGATAATAAAACCACAGGGAAGAGGCTGCATATTATTTAAAAGAAATGCCTATAATTAGTTCAAACATTTTGGCCTCTTCTAGGGAATAAATGGAAGCTCAGTGCTGTCCAAGTACAATAACTGATACATAATGAACAGGTAATTTCGCTCAATGAAGATGCAACTTGCTGATGTGTTTGATCTGATTCTTTGGTTTCATTATTCCTCTAACAATAGCCTCTAACCCCTCTACTGCTCTGACACGGGCAGGAAGTCAAGGAATTGTTATCCCATTGCATGCTTCTGCCATGGATGCAGGGAACAAAGCAGGCAGCAAGAACAGGTGTTGCATAGCAACTTTGAAGGTTGTTTCGGGGGAGGCAACAAAAAGAGTCTCTCATTCTTTTGCTTAATCTCTGACACCTACCCACAGCTCCTCTGGCAGCTCTATTAATATTACAGTTGTCTTTTCTCAGGTGAGTTCCTGCTGCTACAGCTAAGTCTGGGCTGAGGTGATCCTGAAGCCTCTGCTGCAGAAGGCCAGAAAAACATGAAAAACTCTGTACACACTGCTGCTGTTCCCCTCTCTCCTACTCTGCCCAAGCTACTGACTATAGATCTGAACCAATGTACTGGTGGCAGGTCCCACATAGCACTGACACAAAGCTCATGCAAGCGCCTGGTTTTTAGGGAAGAGGGATATAAAAATGCAGCAAGGGCCTGGTTTCTAGGGACGAAGGCCAGAAAAATGCAGCCCTGTGCTGGGAGGGTGGATGTGGCTCCTTGGGAAGGACCCATACGTTTCCCAACACAGGGAAAAGCTGGCTTTCCACTGGCCCTGGACTACCTCTGAGAAGGCAAAACAGAGCTGTTGTTCACAACCCCATCATGACCTTTCACAATTGCAACACGGCTGTGCAAGTTTAAGAAGGGCCTTCCAAAGAAAGAACAACCAACCCTGCCTTACTATGAGCACCACTTCCCTTCATCACCATTATTTTCTTCTACAGTTTTTGTGGCAAGAAGCTAAAGTGCTTTCTTGGCATTGGATGAAGTTTCCTATATCCCCTCTGGATCAAGACAGGACCCTAGATCCTGTTTTACAAATGCCATAAACACAGGTACAGTGAGGATACAGACACAATTACAGGAAAGCTGACTTGCTCACACCTACACATACAGTTGCAGCCAGTGACCTATTTGGTCTGCACCAGCTGGATACAGAGTAGCTCTGGTCTGGAAGATTTAGTGCAGAATTTTCATGACACCAAATCCAGACTACAAACCCCAGCAGCATTGCCCCCAGCCCAGTTACACACTTTCTGACCTCTGTAACAGCACCAGCTTGGGTTTGACTAACATGGAGCATGTGAGGGTTATGCAGAAACCACTCATGGAGAAGCTGAGGAAAACCTGGAGAGAGAAGAAACCAGGATAGCTGGTGCCTTTGGAAAGACAGAGAGCAAGAATTCCTATTGTCCAAACCCAGTAATTGTGTGTGGAGCATACGGACCCTCGCACGTCATGGCGGTGCACACCCAGTTCCCACAGGCACAGACGCAGCGGTTGCACTCCACCTGGGTCTCTGCTCCGTCCTCATAGGTCTCATCTTCCAGGGCACACTCTGGAGAGCACAAAACAAGGGCAGTGTTTGTGAGACAGTGAGCAGGCTAAAGAAAATACACTTTGGAGATACCTTAAGAGAGAGAAAAGGTACAAGTTTTAAGAGGAAGCCCTCCTTCCCCCAACCACGAAAAGTTTCATAATGACTAAAATATTTATGCTGAATTTGTTGAGTGAAATCAGCCAAAAAACAGTTTGGGAAAGTCAAATACTTCACTTTGCTTCCTCAGAATAACACATTTCAATTTCTCAATTCGAAATGAAATCTCAACATTGGATTTCTTTGAATTTCCTTATCTGTTATACAAAGAAAAGAACCCCTGAAATGAAAGCTTGGGTTATTCTGATTCAGGTGGGGAGAAGTTGAGGGAATGACTTGTGTATTTTCTGTTGCCTTGAGAAAGGAAGGGGGAAAAAAAAGATTTTTCATTTCAGCTCACGTTTCATCCCATTTTTTCTGTAAGAAAATGTTTGAGTCAAGGCCCCCAAAGCACTCAAGGGTGTTAAGTGATAACCAGCTGATGATATTTTCTGGAGGAGGTGCAGCATCTCTAGTTTCTCATTGAAACAGGCAACAGAGAGTTCAACTTAATCTTCCCTAGAAAGCATGGCCTCTGCCTGCTGCTCAATGCCCCTGCAATGGGATGTAAACCTGGCACCTTTGGACCAGCACCCCTCGAGGAGACAATGAGATGTCTAGGCCTGGCCAGCAGAACACTAAGTTGCTTCCACACAAACTGTATCACTAAGCAGGATTTGGAGGGATAGTGAACTTTGAGATGTGTATCAGGGAGGCTCTCTGTGTGAAAGGCAGAGCAGAGCAGGACTTTGGTCTGGTCTGACTTTCCTAAGTTATGTGGCCGTGAACTCCTCACATGATTCACCTCTGCACTCTTGAACACATGCCTTGACCTTACAAGCATACCATACCCCTTCGACCTACGTCCCTGCTTCCAAAATCCAAACCTTTCTCATCACAAGAGCTGCAGGAGCTCTGGAACAGAAAAAACAGTACTTTTGACAATGCAGGGACAATCAGTGCTGTTGGATGAGAAGCAGGCATGTATTAAAATTATGTCTGGCAGTGGAGTCACAGCACCCGATGTCTGGCACAAAGCTGGTCTCTTTTCTTTCCTCCCTTCCCAGGACCCCTCTTGTTCCCCAAGATAAGTGAGAAGTTCTTACTTTTCTCTGGTGGGTTGAAGGATGGGCTGAGGCACTTGAGAAATTCATTGAAGCTGAGCTTCCAGTCAGCATTTTCATCTGACAGCTCAATGAGGGCATCTACGCAGAGTCCCCTGAAAGGAAACACAGAGGCTTATTCTGCACAGGGCCATACTAGGCTGGTCCCTGCTCTACTCTTCAGAGTACAGGTGAGTAAAACCAGTAACAACTAGGAAGACTTCAAGATGTCTGGCAGATGTCTGGCAGAAGTGGCATATCTAAAGAAACCTCATTGGGTACAGACAAAAGAAAACCAGTCACAAAATGCCAGACATTGGTCTGGCAACGGGCTGGGCAGTGGGGGGATATTCAGAACAGCAGGAATAGGACATCCACACTTGTTGGCATCTACATGCTGTCACACGAGTAGAGATGTAAGCACAGCATAACCAAAACCAGCCTTTTCTCACACACAGTAGCACACACAAAGAAAAAGGGAAACCTCTCAAACTAAAGGCTGTGTGTATGAGCAGTGTTTTCCCACCATCTCCCTTGCACTGGATCTAGCTATTAAGCAAGAGGTGAGTGAAGTCCACTGGAGAGCTAATTTATTAGGAAATAGAAGACAAATCTTCTGTCACCCAACTCACCTTCTGGCTGCACAAGTGCTAGATTTAAGGCAAAAGAGGGTTGGAATATGTGCCTAACATGAAGGGTGGAGGTGGGACTGCTCCTCTTCTGGTGTTCACACCTAATTAATTGAGAAGCCACTTCATACACAGTTATCTCTGTTAGTGCAAGCCCTAGCTCATATTTACCATGAATGAATTTCCATGCTCCATTCTACCACATCTGCCCCCTGGCCCTCCCTCTGGCATCCTGCCCACTGCCCACCTGAGCAACTTGTTGGTCTCCTGGTCCATGTAGGTGGTGATGTTGATGGCAGTCTCATTCTGCTCCACAAACTTCAGGAATTCAGTGGAGTCCAAGCGAGAATCACCATCATCAAAGCTCTGTAGGGGAAGATGGGAATATATGAGAGGGTCTGATTTATCCATTCAAGGTACCTCTTGCTTATTCCTCTTCCATATGTACTTAGCATTTTGAAGATTTAGTGAGCCAGGTTCCATTATCCCTGTTTATCACAAAGAAAGAGGCTCAGAGAAAAGCAGCAACATATCCATACTAGCCTCAGAATTGGGGAGATATGATCCTAGCCTTGTTCGCACAGATAAGCTAAGCTGCCTCTCATTCACCTCCTGCTGCTTGATTTATGGCTCTAACCCTACTTCTTCTCTTTGTTCCAGCCAGCTCTTAGCCTTCTTATATACCTCCTACCTTAAAGCAGACCAGTTGCATTCAAGGAGGTGTCAGCTTTCCAATATGTGCAAATCCAAAGCTGTGCCTGGACTCTGACAGYGACAAAAGGGAAAAATCACAGGAAGCAATTTTCTGCTGATACCAGAGAAAAAAATATTAATGCAACAGCACAACGCCTCACCATCAGCTTCCTAAGGTCCTGACAAGACTCCTGGCACTGAAGAGCAGCATTTTTAGCCCCAAAATCCTGGCTGTGCTCCTGAAGAAGTAATTGCATTTTGCCTTCCTGTTTGGAGATGTGACACCACAGTGCTGGGCACTCAGCAGGAACTGCTGTGCCCCCTCAGAGACAGCTGCATTGCTGTGAGTGGAAAATTAATCCTGCACATAGACTGCTGCCACCTAATTTTTGCTGTGGGATTGGGGCAGGTCACTGTGGCTCCACGTGCAATGCTCTCAGGAATGCTGGAAGAGACACTGCCTGTTGTTACATCTATGTGCTTCAGGAGAAACCCGAAGGGCTGGGGAAATTACTCTGTGTGCTTATCCTGCAGAACTGTTCCACATGTCAACTTCCACTAGACTTTGAAGCCTCTTGTCCTGCTTTTTTGTGTAAAAATGACTGCAGTTCTCTTAATGACCTAGACTGATGAGTGAGTTTTCTTGCCTTTCAAAGCTAAAGTCTGCATTAAGGCGTTCCTCCAGAGACCCTCCAAAACAGAGCACTTTTTCGCTACTGGCTTTGCTCCTCTTGAAATAATGTCCTTCAAGGTCATGGCCTGCCTGAAGAACAGAGCACATCCCAGTGATCCCCACAAGTCAGGCTTCCAGGAGGGAAATAGCTTAATGCCACATCTACAAATCTCCCCATCAAGGAGAACAGGGAAAAGCTTCATGTCAATTCTCTCTTAAGTGTTTCCTACATGCAGGGCAGGAATCAGGCCATTTGCAGGGCAGACGTGCAGAGCCCTGCAGCTCAGCATGACAAAATTCCTCCAATGACAGCAGAGACTCACTGCTGACACAAATTTCTGTCTGTTTGAAGCCACTTAGCTTGCTTTGCCTTGATTTGTCCCAAGTTGTGCCCATCTCTGCTGCTTTAAAAATGTTTCAAAGCTTGAAGAGTTGTTGATAAGGTAGATTACCACCTGACAAGAGAATCACAGAATCATTACGGTTGGAAAAGACCTCTAAGATCATCGAGTCCAACTTTTGATGGAACACCACCTTATCAACTAAACCACAGCACGAAGTGCCACGTTCAGATGTTTCTTGAACACTTCTAGGGATGGTGACTCCACCAGCTCCCTGGGCAGCCACTCTTCCCCCAGCCTGTAGCACTGCATGAGGTTGTCATGACCCAAATGCAGGACCCAGCACTTGGCCTTACTGAACCTCATACCATTGGCCTCAGCCATGGAAATTCTCCCTTTGGTCCAAGTAAAAATATTGCTTTGCCATGGGAACTTTCATCCATGGGATCAGTGCTCCAGAAAAAGTGTGACAGTAAAGAGAACATGAGGCTGCCTGCCTCTGAGTTGTAGCCACGGGATTTCACCAGCACACTGACAGCCATGGGGGACAGTGGGTTGTGTGGTGACAGTGGAGCAAGCCTGTGGCTGGCTCATGAATTTCAGCAAAGCCCATGACCTGGGAAGACCCTGAAAAAGTGACTGGGGACAGCAGGTTTGCAGGGGGAGGGACTGACACAGGACACTGCCGCTTTTGGATGCTGGCAGGCACTGACAGGACTGCCCAGGGCAGTGTGCCASAAGTGGGTTTCCACAGACAGAGCTGCATTAATGGCTGCAAATGTGAGGATACTCTCTAGAGCGAGGGGACCAGCTCCTCTGTCTCACCAGGGRGTGCCATTGCCATGGCAAATTTGCTTGCAGTGCTAACTCCTGTCAGGCACCATTAATCTCCTGCTGTCAACAGCTCATGATTTAAGCACTCTCCCCTCTTCCCCACCTGCTCCATCCTGAATGCTTTGAAGTCTTTATCCAGAGCCAGGGTGTGAGGGGGAGGGACACAGCAGTGCATGTGGCAGGAGCATGGGAGAAGCTTGGGATCTGTTGGTTAGAGCCGGGGGCGGGGATGGGGTGAGGGACAGACTGACAGGGAGGAGGGGAGAACAGGATTATTGCAAGGCCTAAGACTCAAGTGGCTCCTTTCGCTCTGCAGAGCACTATGGAACAGCCAGCTCTCAGCCACGACTGGGATATATTCCTTGAAACCTCCAAACATCCCCTATTACCCATCTCAGCATGGCCTTGGGACTGTCTGGAACAAAGGATCAGCAGACCCTGTTGCAGCTTCCTGCATTTCCAGCACTTTCACTCACCTTTTTTGCTTTGGCTATCTTTTACCCTAGAGATTAGTTCCCTACTCTGCCACAGGGAGACCTTGCCTGCCCTCTTCCTTTTCCCCAGGGCAGCTCAGACACCAGGAGCTGGAGACGTTCCATGTCTGGTTGTCACAAGCTGTGTCAGTGGCTCAGTCAGCAGCTGCTGCAGGCAGCCCATAACACATCAGGCTGTAGGACTTATCACATCTCTCTGGTCCCCAGTTTCATAGGCACATTGCACACTGGAGCCTCTCCGTTGAAGGCATAGCAGCTGTTTTGCAGTTACAAGGCAAGAAATGTTGTCTGGGCTCTGAGGCAAGTGCTGCTCTACTTGCCTTGAAATATTTGTCCAGGACTTCGCTGTAGTTACTGCCCTTGGAGAACCACCCATCTGGGATAATCTCAGCTTCCAGCCACTGGATGACCCGGCGACGAAGCTCATCCCTGTCCGACTGGTAGCAGACAACTGTAATGGGAGACAGTGCAGCAGAAGGGAAAACAAGGGTGAGGGAAATGAAGCTGGCAGGGAGACCACAGAGAGAGGACTGGAAATAAAAGCCAGCCAGCCCGCCCGCCCTCATGGTAGTTTGCAGCCCCTCGGTCCTTGGAGATACATCACTGCCAGAGCCAAGCAAGCTGTCGTGCTGAATGGTGGACGGGCTGTTGGTGACACCATGTGGCAAGGCCGGAAAACAACACTCCTGACAAAGTTCTTCCTTCCCATCCCTGCAGCTTGTGGAAGAACAACGCGGAGCTGACTCATCTTGGTGTGAAGAGTCCCAGACTGAGGGAGGAAAGTGACTGACACTGTCCCCAGGCTTCCCGATGCTGCGTAGAACTGGCATTCAGCTGTCAACCCTGAAATACCCAAACCTCTATCCTCTGCAAGGGTGAAGACTAGAYTGAGCAAGCCTTTCTACCACTCTGTCTCCAAGACTTGAATTTAAGGGCCTACTGTCTCAGGAGATTTTGTCTCTTCAAAGCCATGATTTGTCCATTCTGACTGGAAATGAGAGGGAGTCAAGTTGAGCTTTTTCACTCACAGCGCTTGCCAGTGTCACAGGTTTCTCTAGGTGGTTATCACTTCGTGTGCTAGTAGAAACCATGCATTTAGAAACAAATCTGAAAGCCTAGCTGTGAGTTGTCACACCTGCCCAGTGGTCAACAAAGCCAGAAAAGGAATCAGTGTGCATTCATGTCATTTACACACACTAAAGATTTTCCGAATCCAGTGACTACTATCACAACCAGACGGACAGATGAAAAAAAAACCCCAACTCTGTAGAAATTCTGCATGTTTAATTTTGAACTTCTTTAAAACTGCTTTAGGGTGGTGGCCATGCTCTGACATGGTCCTTCCTCTTTASTTTGCATGAGGGTTTGCTCTCATCTGTCCTAGGAAGTTGATGATTACACAGCTCCAGGACTTMGAGGTCATGAATGGGAAGAGGCTCCTCTGATGAAGCACAAGCCATGGTCTTAAAATCCATAGTCTTAAGTACACATGGCAGTACGTAAGGGGAGAAACCAAGCACATGGAATCAAAGAGATTTGTCATTTAGGTCATCATAGAATCATTTAGGTTAGAAGAGACCCTTAAGATCATCTTGTTGGCTGATGGTTGAGGCAGTTCAGCTGACTTCCCTGACAATGCCCCTTTCATTGCGTAGTGCTGCCTCTCTGCCTTTGCACGCATTGGTTCATCATTCCCAAAGCAAAGTTTCCTTTTAAAAGAGTGTTCTTGGAGTTGGAAACAGCAGCTCCACAGTTACTGTGTCTTAGATCCCTAATAAAGGAGGTAAAAGAGTGCTCCTTCCCTCAGTCTGGGTGATGAGCACAGTTTGCGTTCCCAGGGGCAAACTGGGTTTCACTGCACCTTGTCTATGCTGAATCCCTGAGACATCCCAGTACAGTGAAAAGCCCA
Organism: Amblyornis subalaris; assembly: GCA_018881555.1. Lineage (NCBI taxonomy): Eukaryota > Metazoa > Chordata > Aves > Passeriformes > Ptilonorhynchidae > Amblyornis > Amblyornis subalaris. The sequence goes on from JACAXG010000058.1 coordinate 3,628,989, forward strand.
GGAGATGTATGAGCTCTGAAAGGTTACCCAGGAATAAAGAGCTGGGCAATCATATTTCAGCTGATTTATCAACTGAGACTCTGCTACAGCCCATGCAGGGTATGACTCTTACACAGAGCTGTGCAACTCCCCCAACACACCCTCCTGCCCATCTCCCACYGTATACAAATGCATACAGAGGCCTCAGCCAAACAGGAGACAGCTTCTTACCTGGACTTGCAGCTGGATTCTCAGACTTCTTCTCTGTTAATGGGAAGACAGAAGAGAACATTCATGATGTAGTGTGAAGCAATATGAATCTCTTCCCACCATGGGTACCAGTTGGGCAAAAGCAGAGGAAGCTGGGAGTCTTTGGAAATATGAGGGCCACACATATAATTAAGGGACTGGAATCCCGTGGACCCTGAGGGGAGACTGAGCACAGTTTACACTGAAGAAGAGAAGGCTCAGGGGCAATTTCATCAATGTTTATAAATCTGACGGAAGGAAATGAGGAAGACTGCACCAGACTTCTATCCATGGTATCCAGTGACAGGTCAAGAGACAGTGGACACATATTTAAACACACGAAACTATCCGAACACAAGAAAACTGCTCACACGGTATGGGGATGAGTTAAACAGCCCCAATGATGAGGGAAAATCCTTGCTCCTAAAGTTATTGAGGTCCCTCATGAACATGGATGATAGTATCGTCTTCGGGAGTTTATCCTGAGACCATGACCTTTCCTCAGCAGGTAAACTGAGACACCCGGCTGAACCCACCATCTCAGAGAGAGACAGCAGGAGCAAGAAGTTGCCCAGCTCTCCTTAGTGCTATGCTCCCAGCAGCCCAGGGAGACAATGGCTCCAAGATCCCACCACAGCCGAGATGTCAGGGTTTTGAGTGCACTAACGAGGGCCTTAATGACCATGCCAGCCTCACCTAGGGCCTCTGTCCATACTCTAACTGTGAGCCTTGGAGTTCCATTTCATCTGATGTCTCAACCCTTAATCCTTGCCTGTGATTATTATGTTGTAGCCATGCCTCTCTCCAGCTCTGTTGCAACAGCTCTCTAGGCCCTGACCTGGTGGCTGTCTTCCCACCTTGATCTCCGCCCTGCTACAGACTACATCAGTAAGACCTTGTCTGGCTGGTGTCCAATTCTGGTTACCAGGATCACCAGCCCCGATTTTATGACTTGATTTCAGGCCTACTTCATCACCACTAACTTGCCTGGTCACCTGGACTCCTGGTTGAACCTGGCTACTGTTCACAGGCTTGCCCTGTTTACCCCACTTAGCRACTGTGGGACAAGGTCCTGGCTGGTGAGGCCTCTGCCTTGCTTCCTTTCCAACTCTTCATCCCATGGAGTGTAGCCAGCCCTCCTCTCCGGGGTTACCTTTGCAGTGGCCATCATAGTCCACCTGGATCTTGGAGCCAGTGAGGCAGGCATCACGGTGCAGCTCACAGTGGTTCAGGTACGTCTTGCCATTACTGCCACACACAGGCCTCTTGTGAGGTTTGCATTTCTGTGGGAGAGCCAGAGAACATAGCATTTTTCCTGCCTCCTTGGACAGCTAGAGAGAGGCAGATGACTCCCACCATCAGCCCAACTCAAGAGAAGCCCTTGGCACAGTCCCCTTGGCCCTGTGTTTGGAACAGGCTGAACTCACCCATCATCACCCCAGAAAAATCTGCACAGGGCAATCTGTGGGTGTGAGTTCAAAGGCTTCACTTTATCCCAGTTTCCATCACCACCACCACGACAGGAGTCTTTCTAAAAGCAGACCGCTGCAGAGAAATCAGTGCTCAGCATAAATACTGAGCATAATCCTGCAACTACTGCTCCATGCATGGCCATGCCTGCCCAGAGGTGTTTCTGTGAGTCTGGTCTATGCACCTGCACTTGCTTGGCTCCACTGCATCCCTCTCTAGACTCTGCTCCACCCTTCTGCAACCAAATGCAGAATAAGCCATCAGCCATGAACAAACAGTACAGCCTACGGCAGAGAGAGTTCACCAGTGCCACTGTTCAGGCTGTGAGCTTCTTTCTTCTGTCCCTTTCGGTCTGAYGAAGCCTACCTGGAGTGACAGACTCCCTTCCTACTAATGCGGCATTTCACTCTCCAGTGCCCAGGCTGGTCACGTCAGAGCTGCAGGCTCTGAGGGAAGGGGGAACAAAGAGCCACACGCCAATTCCCAGGAGCAAGGCAGAAATGGTTTGAAGGCATGGGGCAGAGCGGAGGAGGGAGACACTGTGTCTCTACAGCTGGGAAAGACTCTTCTAATCATCTCTGACTCCCTGCTGGATAAAGCTATTCATCCTCACAGCACTCTACCACAATTATTTCCATTTTACAAAAGCTGATTTTTAGTAGGGTGCTTGTAACCTCCTCAAACAAGACGCCAGTGAGGGCAGGCTGTCTTGGAGCTCACAGACCACTCCCTAGAGTGCCCTTCAAAGCCAGCTGCATATCCATACCCTACTGGGCTTTCTCAACAAAAGACCTCCAGTCAAGTCTCCTGTGCATGTCAAGACCCTAGGCAGTCCTGCAAGCAGCACAGCTGCGTTTCCCCGACAATATCTACCCTACAGGGCTCTTCCCCCACACAACACTGGAAATAATCCTGCTGTTTGAAGAGCCACTGTGAATTTGCAGCTGAAAAAAGAGCCGTAGCCTTATTCCATCAGGGGATCCTTCCAGTGACAGAATCCCATTTGGGGGGTGATGGTGACACCTGTCCCAGACACAGAACCTGTGTTGCTCCTGTACCTCAATGCAGAGGCAGGTTGGCTCTCCCTTCTCCGTCACTGCACACTCACGTCCAGCTCCACAGAAAACATTGGCACAGATCTTAGATTTGCTTCTTGGCTCTTCCTGCAAGATACAAATCAGACACACAAAATACATCATTACTCAGAAGAATAACAACACAGTTTAAAAAAACCCAAAAAACACATTTAACTGGTATCAGGACCAAAGGGCACCAAGCTGGTAAGGCAGGAATGACAGAACAAGAGAGCCATGCCTGCAACAGATGGACAGCTCAGACAATAAGAAGGAGCAGAGGCTACAAGAGCAAGGGCTACAGTCCCAGCAGTAGAGGGTTTCCTTGAGGTCATTCCTGGAAAATCACCTGGAAGAATTGAAGCAAACATGAATAAGAGGAATTCTGGAAAGAATGGCAAGAATTATTTGCTCATGTCAAGGACTGCTGTCTTTAAAATTTCTTTTTGTGGAGGGTAGGGAGCAGAAATGTCTTTGCTTGAGACATTTAGGAAGATGGTGAACATATCCCTAGAGAAAGGTGCGATGCCAAACAGGTGGAAGAAATTGCCGTCAGGCACCAGATAATGCCCCTGTCACCAAAAAATTCATAAAACTACACGACCCATTATCTTGCTTCCACTGGTCAAGATTAAACACCTCAAAGGAAGAAGCTCTGTCATAGGTAGTCATAGATAAGATAATTATACAGTAACATTMCCATAGTGAAAATTTCTTCCTGCTTCCTGACAGCCTGCAGTTGACTTATGCCCTGCAGCACAATTTTTACGCTTTACAGCTTTCTCCTAGCCAAAGTCATCACAAGTATTGTTGTTCACATAACTGTCAAATCTTTTACTTTTTTTTTTTGAGTCCCACTGCATTCCTAAATTGGTGACACGTAGCGTGGAATATTTCCATAGTTTAATCATGTTTTTGATAAAACCACCACTTACTTTTAACAGCTTAATGCCTTTTTCTAATAGACTTTAAAAAGAGAAGGTAGTTCCAGGGTTTCAGAATTCGGAGACCATGGCTTAATTCCCTGCTTTGTCATCAAATTCCTTTGTGACTCTCATTTCATCTAACATTTTCCACCTCTATGCTGAGTATCTGGTTTAGGCAAACCAACTGGCTTCTGCAACAGTTTTGTATCAGAAAGAAGACTGAGGAATGAAAAGTAATCAGTGGGAATCACATCTGCTGTGTTTCTTTCCTCTAATACAAAAAAGTTTTTTCACCTTCTCATCTGAGTATTATTCTTAAACTCGGCTGATTTGTGGCATCTTTGTACCTCCATTATGTACTTTTGAAAGGAGCATAATTTGTCAGAGAAGCAAGCATTATTGACAAATGCTGAGCACATTTATTCTCCTGTTTCTTCTTTATCCTAATTTTTTGTTTGTTTGTTTTTACTTTTACACTATACTTTCACAGTGAGTTGCTGTCTTTACTGAACAGCCCACAGAGACAGCCAGATCATTTTCTGAATGACCTTGCCCTGGTCTTCAGAATAGTTTGTCTGCTGGCCTACTTCACAGTTCATCAAACCCTAGAAGGTCTTTCCAAAGCACTGCATGAATGCCTCCAGGTTCACATAGTGACAAACACCTTTCATACTCTCTAGAAGTGCACGAAGAAAACAAATTCTCCAAGGCTGGAGTCTGACTTAGGGCATTCACACACCTGAAATGCACTGGAGCTACCAAAGCATTGATCCATTTAAAGGGTTTTGAAAAACGTGTCAATCCCTTCAAGCAGTCAAAGACCAGAAAACAGCAGCTGGGCACAGCTTTGAACCGCCACCCAGCGAAGTCTGTAATCCAGGTGCCTGGCAATAGAYGGCAGTACTCTGCCTCTCCCATGGACAGGCAGGACTGCCAGCAGCAACCTCCTGCCCATGCCCACCGATGCCAAACCTGGCTCTTGACTCCTGGGCTAGGACTTATGGCACTGCTACAACTGCAGCTGGTCTCAACAAGCATCCACAGTGACCTAGCTCAGGTTGCAAGACGCCTCTTCTCACGGGAGCTCACTTGGAAACCTGGTCTGCAATGTGGCCATCTTGGCCACAGCTCCCTCCTTGGTAGCACGAGCCCAGGAGCCATCCCACAGCTCTTCCAGTGGAACCTGGGCTGGGAATGCTGGCAGGGTGATACCACCAGAACAGCTTCTGAAGACACCCTGCTACCTGCCAGACTAGAAAGCCACATTACTCTGATTTTTCTTATTAATCACAGCAATACAATTTGCTGTTTGCTTCTTCTTGTTGCCTTAAGCTGTCCTAGGCTGGCAGTGGGTTAGAGCTGGTTGCCACATTCCAGTATGGCTTTCTCCACCTCGAGGTTCTGCTAGAGGAAGGAAGGAACCAAGCTGCTCTGCCTGCCTGCCCTCTCATTCTGGCACAGGGTTTCTCAAACCCTGCTATGGCATACCACAGGGTGGGGGCTCTTTCTAGCAGCTTCTGGCTGCCTTCCCAGCAAATATGGAAGTCTCCTGTGGATAACTGAGAGTGTAACAGGGACAGCGGTGGATGAATGGATGAGTACAGTGGGGGTCTGTGAATGAGGCTTTATAATCCCCTGATTCTGTGGTGACCTCCTAAAAGCTACCAGCCAAACTGGTTTCTTGTGACAGATATTCTGATCTTACCTTGGACCTTGTCATGTTTGCTTTTTATGAAGCTTCACCACCTGGAGTAAATGAGGATGGCAGCTGCCACTTTAATATTAGATAGCTCATCCTTGCACCTGCAAGCCTGAAAATATGAACTGCTACATTTTAAATTTTAAAATTTAGAATTTAAAAAAAAGACTCCACAGTGTTTCACTGTCATTGCCCTGAAATTAATTACGATCAGGCTTTGGGGGTGGGAATCACAGGTTTCACACTGCTTTGTCCCTGAGAGTTGCCACTGCCTTTTCTGTCACCCTGTGCTCGGGAAGTGTCACCCGTTCCAGTGCACAGTGCGCTCCAGCAGGCGGAAGGGAAAGGGCAGAGAGTCGTTATTAATTGCTGCACGGTGGCATTTACRCCGCAAACCTTGACAAGGCAGTTCCTCTCTTCTGCCCTGGGTGAGATGCCCAAGTTCTCTCTCTGTCTGGGCAATGCTTTTACTTACTCCTCTGCTGCCCAGAGAGTAAGCAGGAAGGTGTAAAAGCAGCGAGAGTGAAGCCAGGGCAGGAGCGCCTGTACCGTTGGAATGTCTGCCACAGCACAGGGGCACTCTGACTCTTCAGCCTGCAGGGGTTCAGCCTTCCCAGACATCTTCTCTGGCAAAGACCATGGAGAAAGCTGTTCCCAACGACTCATGGGCCAGAAGTTCAGGGCAGCTGGGCAGTGTCATGTATGCATAGCCCAGCCTGTCCACTGAATGGTGATTGGAATGCTTTTGGAGGGCTGGGAAGTGTAACTCTGACGATGAAGGTTCTTGCATGTTAACAGGCAAACACTGAGCAGAAGACCTGAGCTTACAGTGCAGAGAGTCGTGTGCAATGCATCTGCCTCAGCTGTTGCTTCCTGAGGAGCATGGAGGAAAAAGAGACATTTCCAAGGCACCTGCGGGTGAGAAAGCCAGAGGCAATGCCAGTGGTGAGGGAGCACCATGGCAACCAGCAATGCGGGGCCTCAAGGTGGAGAGCTAAAATTAGGAAATTAGGCAGTGGAAAGGGCTGTTTCTCATCTCCAGCAGCATCCGGTGCTGAGGAGTTGGACCCCCAACACAGAGTAAGCACAGATGTCCGGAGCATTTCMGAGTCCCTGCCTGTGCCCGGATGTCCAGGTCCGAGCGTGAATCGACACACCAACACAGTGCCACGTGCAGGTCTGCACGGGATCCCACGGTCCTGCGAGGTGCAATGCCTGCTCTGCACTGCTGGGACTGCGTGGAAGCAGTGTGGTGTCTGCAGCGAGACATACGGGTGATTGCACACATGACAGAAAAGAGGCGGCTCCTTGCCTTTGCAAGGGAACTGCTCCCTGCAGCTCCCCCTTGGCTGCTCCCTCCCCTGGCCCCTGTTGAGCCACGACTGCCTAGTGTCACTTGGTGGGAATTCGGACTTTCCCAACCAGCCTGTGAAAGCTGAAACCATGAACAATTCAGCGGCAAAACACCTCTGTAAGGAAGAACAAGCTTCCACCTGCAGAGAAGAGCTGTGCATGCAGCTCCATGTCCATGGTGCCCCACTGTCCAAACGGAGCAGCAGGGATTACTGTCATTAAACATGTTCTGGGAAACAAGCAGAAAGATTGCCCTGCTACTAGATGGGGAGTTAATGTGCTTCACAACAACCCCTCATACTGCTTTTTGTTTACTGCTTTGTTTTCTGTTATCTTTCCATATAAAATCTCCTCTTGGAGATCTCAAAAGTCTTTTTCTCAGCAGTCCACATTGCACTGGAAAAATACTACCTACTGTCCTGCTCCTATTGATACAAGTAACAACCTTTTCTGCTATCAGCAGTGAGGGCAGGTCTTTTCTTCTTTCGGCRTCACTTTCTGGAAATCCATAAAATGACTTGACCCTCACATAATGCTCTGTGCTGTTTGCTGTAAAATCAAGGCTTTGTGTTTCTGCCTTGCGTGATGTGCAAGGAAATCAAAGTGCTCTAAAGCTGAAGCMCTGAAAGCTCCTATGGGGAGCAATCCCACATATTATACAAACTYGAGTATTACACAAATAAGGCAAAACTAAAGGGCACCAAAATGATGTCTGGGGTTGCAAGACATGCACAGATTCTCATGCCTCAGGGAAGAGAGCAGCAAAACTGGGGAGAAGTCTTCAGATATAATCAGTACAATCCACAGCAGACTCCCTCCATGCAGTCAGGGAGAAACGAGCTGTGCAGCTACCTACTTCAGCCAGTCCTCCCTCCATCTTCCCATCCACATCCCTTTTGCCTGTTCCCTGCCATGACTAACATGGGAGTAGGGATGTAAGGGGTCTCTGAACATGTCAAGGTGCCACCTATAAGCAGCACAGCCTGCACAATTTCTAAACCAACTCAACATCCAGCCACGAAATCTAGCGCCTTGTCTAGCTGTTGTCTTGGCAATGTTTGCTTCTGAATTGCAGAAAGATTTGGAAACACCAGGCAGTAGGTCAACGATGCAGAAAGCTAAGATAAGAAGTTATGAATCCTGACTCCCAAACCTCCCTCCTGTCCTGTTGTGGGGCTGGGAGGGAGAAGTACTACATTGTGCTGCAACATTAAAAAAAAGAGGGCTGGGCAGTAGAGCAGCTCAGGGGGGGTCAGGAAAATTTAGCAACTCCTGTACAGTGATGGCACTGAGAAAGCATTTGGCTGGTGCATTTCATCCCATTACCCAAGCATGCCTCCAGGCAGAACAGCTCTTTCGGCAGAGTGCCCTCCTGCAGAGCTCCGGGGAGACCAGATCCCACGTTCACTGGAGGGCACAAACGGGCAGCCAGCTTGTCACCTCCGGTCATTTGTGCAGCTGGCTCTGGCAGCACGTTTGTCCCGTTGTTCTGGTTTGCCACTAACAAGCAAAGCACTCGTTCCTCCCTGCAAACCTGACCCAATTCCTGTGGCAGCTCCCTGGATCCACTGACACTCTGGTGTGACGGGGCGGAAATTTGGCAGCAGAATAAACTGAGCAGATTAGCGTGAAACAAGCAGCCACCTCTGACACTGGGTTTGCCATAAATAGATAGGTAAGGCRAACACTGCGGTTTCTCTGCCTTTGGGCTGTTGCCTCAGGTTGGAAGAAAATCCACAAAAATTATCTTCAATTCTTACTTGGAAGGCTTGAGTTTCRTTTAGCAAAGATAAAATGGAGATAAGCCCAGCGAGCGGGGATTGAATCAGGTGATTTCCAGTTTAGCTCTCCAATAAAACTTACCTCCCAGGACATCATCACCGTTGGGATGGTAGGGTAGGCTGTGGAATGATCCATACTGTACTCTGGAAGGAAACTTGCTGCCAAAGGTTGCTGTACACACTAGTGCAGGGTCATCATCTCTTGCACACTTCCTTTGGTCTGGTGTTACCTGGACTCAAAGTGGCACCCTCTGGAGCTCCCCACCCCTGTCTCTGGGAGCAACACGGTGCATGTCCTGCTGCTCACACCAGCAAAGGTGCATATGGGCAGCTGGGAAGGCTCGAACACAGGCTGTCCCCAAGCTAGTTAGTTAAAAAAGAAGAGATGTTTGTCAGGCAAAGTCTGGACCACGGCTGGATTCCCCAGGCGACTGTGACCAGACGCATTTGACAGTGTTCCCAACGCTAACAATATCCTATTTGAAGGGTGTCAGCATGGGGTCCGTGCTGGATGCAGAGGGGTCCAGTGCCATTTAAACTGCTGGATTCCTCCTCCCCCAAATCCTAAAGCCATCCTGCAATCAGCAGAACTAATGAAGCCCAACTTCCAACAGCTCTCTGCACGGCCTGTCTGTCAGCTAGTTACAGGGCAGCTCACGGACTCCTTCCTCAGGGGAGGTCCTCRCAGGCCCCTCTCATTAAGCCAGTCACCTAGAGTCACAGAACCAGCTGGATCCCATTATCTCAGAAGCCTCCACCGCTTTATCAGCTGTGCCGGAAACAGGCCCATAGATTCAMGACCCGCTGGAGGCCAGAGACAGGCAGGCAGACACAGACAGCCTGCTGACATAGCTTTGCTTCCTTAGGGAACCAGGCAGTAATTCCTTCGCAGAGCCCCACAAAACACTTCTCTGGCTCAGCCTCTCCTCTTGACAGACTCCACATTACTACTGCTTGTACTCCTAAGGACAGGTCCTCACTCCCCCCTGCCATGAATCCAGGCCTCCCCCGGTCTCTCTGCCACTGACCCTGGTGCTTCCCTCGCAGCGTTTTCTTTGTGTTGGAGGACAGACCCCATCCCTCTTCTGCTCCCTCAGAGCTTCCATCACTAAGCTGCAATCAAGGGCTGTGAACAGCTGCTGCACTCCCTGTGGGATGCCTGCCATGGAGGAGCATGTGCCCCAATCCACCAATCCACACACCTAGATATCAGCCAACCCCTCTTCCCAATAATTTGCTGGTATCTCTTTCCCTTCTCAACTGACATCTAGGACTGGCTCTCTTAAAACATCACACAAAGTGCAATGCTTTAAAGGGTTTGGTGTTTTTTTTTCTTTCGAATGCTTGCTAGATGAATATTTAATGGCAGCTGACTTCCACTAATGGGAAACAAGCCAGACCATACATCTCTGCACATGCTGGGAACCAGGGCGTGTTCCCAGAAAACCTGGACACAGAGACAAGAAGGCAATAGAGGAAAGGAACTGCAACTCCCAGAGCTCAGAGGAGGTTCCCTCTCTGCAAACCCATACCTCACCCATTTGTGTTAGATCCTCCCTGACTTACTGGCTGCTCAGTCCATGCTTCACGGACCAGATGTGTCCATGATATCAGAGCACTGAGCAGGAGAGTGGCTGAGGCTCTGACCTCTGTGATAAAGGGGGCCCATCAGGTCAGTGACCTCTGCATGAGGCCATGGAAAAACAACATTGCTTGTGGAAGCCTGCTTGTAGGAATTTTTCCATGGCTCTGTCAGGGAGATGAAGATGTCTGACGCTCCTACTGCTACAAAAAAAGACTGCCTGGGCAGCATTGCCTTGCAGACATTGAGAGGATGGATACAGAGCTCCACCTCCCCGCTGGCCACCATGGGGACATGGCCTGGCCCCCTGGCAGGGACTGCAGCGCTCACACAAAGTCATGGCTTTCTCACGTCCCACAGTGAGCAGGCAGAAGTTGGTACCTACACAGAAAGGGAAGCAGGAATTGGGAGGAAGGAAGCTTTTCTCCCCACAACCTAATCAAGAGCAGAAAGGCATCTGCCAAACAGCTGATGTCTCTTAGAGCATGATGCTGCTAACAGCTACGGAGCCAGGCACACCTCTCGGGGACTCCGCTGCGCGAGGACTCTGTTTTCCCTTTTAAGCTGGAAGGAATGTCTGTGCTCTGGCTCCCACAACCTCATATTTTCCACCACAAGGCAATGACCGGTGAGGCCCCATTAGGGGAACAATGACATGAGAGTCTGGGAAAGAGGAAATCTCTACTGCAAACAAGTCTGGAAAATGGCTGCTAAAAGGAAGGGACCTTGCAGCCGCAAGTCTGGCAGCACTCTCACTCCTGCAGCCTCACTCYGCTGCTCAGACAAAAACATTCCTTATACTCTCAACTTCCAAAATGTCACGGCCCAAAACTGCACTGTCTTTTAGCACTCTTCCCTCCACCTATCCCTGCAGCACTTCTGGAAGAAGGAGCTCGATTCCCTCCTGCCGCATCATGCGGTGAAATTGCCAGCTTTTCCACAACCACTAGGGTCTTTCTTGCTAGTGCTGGCTCCCAGCAAGGTGCAGAGGCAGGAGTTCAGAGACTGACTGATTTATGCCAAGCCAGCTACAGAGGTTTCAGCTCTGAGCAGGGCAGAATCAGTCCCACAGGAGGAGAGGATGTGGTGCTGGTACTGCACCACCCTTCTTAGGGGGAGGAATCAAGTTAATTACTTCTTAGTTGGATAGAAAATTAACCCTCATGCACAGGAAGCATCTCTGTGCACATGAAAGGTCCTAATTGAATTTAGTCCCACAGAGCCTTCGGGATGAGATTGGTATCGTCCTCCTCGTGTGACAGACTAGAAAAGAAATGCCCAAGGGAGAAGATTTGCTCAAGAATAATCAGAAAATAGCAGCTCAGCTCCCTCTGCTCTCTGGTCTGGAGTCAGGACCATTTCAGAGTCTGATACACAAGTCCTCATACTGATACACATACTCCCTCACTGGGGCATGATTCTTCTTCCCAGATCCTGAGTGGCCTGAGCCAGGCTCTGTTTTACCATTGCTGAGCTTCTGGAAATCGCAATTCTCCATCCTGTTTTGTTTAAAACCAAGATAAAATCATGACCAGCATTGATTCCTGAATTCCAACAGGAGGGTTGTGGGTATGTTCTATATATGGGTAGCACATGAGACAAGTCTCAGCATCTTAAGAGCAGTCACAGAAAGCCCTTGACAACAGGAGGATGTGAAGGAGGAGGATGAGGAGGAGTTCATCCTCAGGGCATGCAGGCAGAGGTGGAGCCCTGTCCCTGGCCTCCACACCAGAGAAGAGCTGTTGACCACAGACTACTGCTAGCAACTAAACATAGATGCCATCACCTCTCTCTCTCTAAGCACACCCAAGCTCAGCTGTAAAAGGAAGGTTTCTCTGCCAGATGGCATTTCGCCAAAGGTGTGCTCCTTCCCATGCAGGATGCAAGAAGTCAGAGTCTGTGGAGTCCAGCACTGGCAGCCCTGAGATCATCTGCCCCATTCTGATGTGCACTCACACAGCTGCCTGCCCCCACTACCCATTACCCAATCTGAGGCTGTTTGTGCCATATAAAACCTCAAATGTTCCCTTTTCAACCCCTCAATCTGTGTTAACCCACAGCTCTTCCTGTATCATGGCAGTCCCTCTTTTTTCATCCTTCATCTCCCTAACTTCCCACACTCTGAAGTCCTGTAGATTTCACTGATCCTGCCAACAAGTTTTGTTGCCTCTTTTTTCTGACCAGCTGGGATGATCTATTTCTGAAGGGGATCCAAATCTGGCACATTTCTCAGCCATCACCTGGCTCTAAGAGAGAGAAGGAAAGAGTGAGCTAAGCAGTGGGAGGCAAGTCAGAATTTACAACCCTATGGCATATCCACACCTCTTCCAGTAACTGGATACACAAGAGGAATGTAGATTTCAGGAAATGCTGAGGTTTACCAGCAGCCTCCAGCTTCTTGTGCAAGAGTCCTCAGTGGTTTGGTTCCCATCACTGGGATGGGAATCCAATTGCAATGGATTTGATGATCCCTCTTCCCAGCTGTGCCACTCAGTCCTTCTTTACTCGCCTTCTACCACAGCACGTTGCAAAAAAAGCAATGGAAATCGCTGTGTGATTGGAGGGAAACACTGAGTCAGCCTCAGTGTGGGAGAGGGTGAGAACAGAACTGGACATAAGCCAGTTCTGCACTTCCCATTTTCTAGCCTCGCTGAAGGATTTGCTCAGCTCCTTGTTAATGCAGAGCAGCTTCAGGTCGGCTCCACCCAATGGCTCTAGGGGAGACGGCTCTGCAAGAGCGAATCCCCAGGGGACAGTGCTCTGTCACACTCATTCCTCTCCTTCGAAGCTTCTCTGCTACATGAGATCCCCCCTACACAGTGAGAACAGTGAGGAAGGGCCAGAAACCCCCTCATTATTAGGCATTATTTTGTCTAGACAACTTTTCTTAGTCTGTGGTACTGACAGAGTACTGAAATCCTGAAATCATACAGTCAGGAATGGTTATCAGACTAATGGGAACACCTCAAAACAGAAGTGAGGTAAGCCAAACCTGCAAGAGAGAAAAAGTTTGGGTAGGCTGGGGAAGTAACCTGGAGACTGCTTATCAGTGGTACATCTGCCAAAGAGGCACAGCTCCATCAAAGGTTAAACTGCGTCCCTGTAGCCAGAGGGAGCTGAAGGCAAGTCTGCCACAGCTCTATCATACTGCTATAAAATGCAAACTAGGATTTCAGGAGATGACCTGACAGCTGGCGGGTGTGTGTGCCTACGGATTGTATTGGAAAGAGGAGAGACAAAACTCTGCTGCAAAAACTAAGTGAAAATCCTTGCTGCAACAGGGACATTGGGAGGGCTGCAAAGGCACACAGGGAGAGACGTGCATGTGTTCTTTGCTCTCAGAAACATCACATCAGCAACAAGCAAATCCTATTAAACTGCAAGGGCAGTCATCCCACAGCCCCGCACCAGGACCAAGGAGTAGCAATGCTGGGCCACCCGGGACCCAGCACAAGGGGAACTGTGACCCCTGAGATATGATCAACACATTCTTTTCAATTCCTGCTGCCTCTATTACCCTTCAGAAAGCCTCCAGTGAAGTCATCAGCACCTGAAACCATCCCTGTGCAGAGCTAACACCATTTCATGCCTATCCTCAAGAGACCTCCCTCTGTGGTAGGGAAAGCTCTGCAAGTCTCTCTGACTTCCACTTAAGAGCTGACCTCTTCACTGAGACAGCCCAGAGGAAGCTCTGATAAGGCAAGGCGGCCATGAGAAAACTGGCAGCATCAGTATGAAATACTCTATAAAATCCAGTCACTATGGCAACTGCCACAGCTGGAAGGAAAGAAGAAAACTTCCAAAGTCTCAGGGTTTCCAGCCTTCCCATGGATGCCCCAAGGATGGGGGTCTCTCCGGGCTCTTGGCACCACAGCCAACCATGGCCCCTTTGCCCCTGCACTGCTCCCTGCACCCACTCTTGCTCAAAATGCTTGGTCAAACACAGAGGCTTTTTCTTAGGCAAGCTGCTTATGGTTACTGGACACTGGTGTGTCCCCTGCCTCATTTTTGATTTGACACAGCACAAACAGAAGGGGAACAGGAGATAACTATGTTGTGTGGACTATCAGTGAGGAAGCTGGATGGTATTTCCCCAACACTCCCCTGACCTGTTAGCTTTTGACCTGTTACTTGGGAGAATACCTGTTACAACTACAATCCCTCTTACAGCAGTGGAGCAGTATATAAAATGAAAGGTAAATATGTAGCAAATAACCTCTGCTGTGCTCCTAAGAAGTGGCACACCCCATACCCACATGTTTAATCTCAGGGAAGCAGATTCAGTCACCCACACTTCTCCCAGAGCAGAGCTTCCCTTATGTCCCCATGGCCTCTGGGCCAGGCTGACAGCACAGACTTGCCAGCATTTGCAGCCCAGAGGCAATTTTGTGATTAAGAAACAAGAGAAGTGACCATTGATTTCCTGTAACTCCTAAATAAGGCTGGGTAACAGTTTTCAGACAGAGGGCTAATTCACTAGAAAATGCAATTTGAGGTAGACCAAAACTATTTGGAAATTTGTGCCTAGTTTGGGGAACAGCTTTGATTCCAATATTATTTCTAAGATGAAGTGAACTATTTTCCCTTTTTTACATTTAAATATATTTCATGAGGTTATGTATGCAAGCTTAAAGGTTAAAGAAGGCAAAATAAAAACATGTTTTGGTAAGCTTAGCAACTTTTTGTTTGCCCAGTCCTTTTTTTCTGTTGAAAATAAAACATGAATTTCAGCTGACTTGAAATGAAATTTTTGGATCAACTCTCTGATTCAGCTAGGAAATTAAAAAAACCCAAACCAAATAAGTTATTCCAATGGCTTTATTCCTATAACATTGTTATTTGGTGTCTAAAGCAACCTATTCTTCTCATTCTTTCATCTCCTTCCATCTGGCTCTTTGTGACCATTGTCTGGAAATAACGAAGAACTGTTGCAGACATCTCTCTCTCCCTCTCTCTGCAAGCATGGAATTTTTTCCTGTCTAGTTGGAAAGACTGTTGATGCTGACTCCCATGGCTTGATTTTCAAAAAACAAACAAACAGAAAAATAAAGCCACATCTCCATTTGGAGATTATGAGAAACCAGATAGATGCTGCTTCAGGGAAAGCATCCCCTGCTCTGAGTCACTCCAAGTGATTTAATGAGGCAGCTCCCAGTCTGAACTGTACCAGGGCTGCAAACACCCTTCTTGCTCTGCTCTGGTTCCCCCTCAAACAGTCCTGCTCCATTGCTTCCCATCCTTCAGACCCCTGTGCCTGCCCCTGGCTGAGACACAGTAAGCACTGCAGTTGTCAGCAGAGGAGATTATGGTATCCCTGCTGGCACCATCCAAACCCAGCTGGCAAGTTAATGGGCAAAGGGAGGTTTACATGCAGAAAATCAAATGGGAGGCTGATATGTCCACTTCAGAGATACTCACGCTTGCCTGGAGAAGCAGAGTGCACCCAGGACTCCTGCAGAGAAAACACAGCACTGCCTGTGGCTGGAGAGCAGGTGCCTGGATCCTCTTCCGAGCTCTTATCCCCCAATGGGCAATTYCAAGAGACGCTGTCATCGCCTCTACACGCACCTAGAGGTGGCTCAACTTGCAGAGACATGAGGGACCTGAGTGCATCACTGCAGTCACTTAAAAACAGGGCTTTTGAACTCCAGTAGCCTATCTGGCCCCAAACCAGTAAGGGCAGGTAACCAGTGCCAGCCAGATGCCATGACGACAACCTGAGCGCTTGCCCATGTCACCTCTCTCCCTGCCCTGACGACAGCCATGAGGCATCAGAGACTCGCTATGGGCTTCAGTAATGCCCTGGGCTAGAAGGAGAGGGCTCCAAGCCCTGCTAGTGACCCTGAGGCTCTCCACGCCTCCCGCAGCCTGCGTTCCTAGAAGAAGGATCACTGCTTGAATCACCTCCAACAGCATGAACTGTTCTCTAATGCTTCCTGAGCCCTTCCCAGGACGTTTTGCTTTCTGCCCTGTGGCCTGGCTGGGCCGCGTTTCGGAGATGAAAGGCGGTGAGCGCGCACAGATGCCGGCATCCTTACRCATTCCTGGCTCGAAGGCTTTCCTCGAAGCAGCTGCGGCTGCACTGCCAGGGAGGAGCAGCTACCTCCCAGCCCACAGAGAGGACTGMAAACCCCAGCTTGCCAGGTATGCTGCAAGGTCCCAGCATAAACCCCTCYGGCTTTGGGACCAGTTGTGACTCCCTAGGGCCCCCAGCCAGCCCAGCAGAAACCAAGGAAGCTTCCTGCTTTCCCTAAGGGTTACAACTGCCTTAAGGAGACATGGCAAAATGTGGAGGCCGTGATGCTATCAGCACGCAAACTTGCTCAATAAAAACATGTGTTTCTCATCTATTCTGTCTCCATGGCTCGCAGAGCACGTCACAGATCAAGCATGTGCAGCACCACTGCCCACAGCTGGGAAACGTGTGCTACAGGGAGGGAACCCAAAGAGCACTTGAGGTCTTGGGCAGAAAATTCAGGATTTGTGCAACACCAAAGCAGTCAGCAGAGCAGGCACTTGGGGGCTGCAGTACAGACGCCTGCATGCATCCCATCTTCCCTGCCCAGCTCTAGCACAAGCCGAACCAAATTCCCAACCACAAACACTGGAAGGAAGCTTGCTCACAGTATCAGTGTGCAGCTCAGCCACATCGTGATGTTACAGGGAGACTGCCAGTGGTCTGGCAGAATTTCAGCACAACATACTGTCCCCCCCAGTGGTTCCCACTTCAATTCTGGCATTAGTGCAGGAGCTCAGCCTTGACTCTCCACAACCAGCAAGAGAAGAGGCCTCCTTGAACGATGTCCTCCCCTGTGCCCTTCCAAWCCCAGCCTTTCCCTCTGACAGGGCAAGGCTGGCACAGCTCAGGAGATCCGAAGGCAGCTCTCAAGGATCACACTGGCCTGCGGCACAGGCTGCTGGCAGAGATAAGCTCAGAGCCTGGGTAGAAGCTGCAGCCCTCTCTCACACACCAAGACAAGGAATTATAAACACAACCCTGTTAAAAAAAAATAACACAAACCTACCAGAATCTGTGGAAGACTAAGTCCTAAACCAGCTGGATCCAAAGGGAAAAATCTCAGCCTCACTGAAATGAGAGGTGAAATTCCCTCTGTGTTGGGGGGATCTTGATGCCCTCTGCTTTGTGTGTACAAATCAGAGGCACACCAACAGACTTGGGGCAGGGACCTCTTAGAAAATCCATGGTAGTTCCTTAGCTGGCCGCCATGCACATCCCCTTGTGCAAGGGAGTCCTTGAGGCTGGCCTGTCCCTATTGTGAATGCTCTGCAAAGCAGTCCTTGCAGTTTCTGTGTATCATATGGTTTGAGGCAAATGCTCCCCTATTTCCCTCCCTGTCATGGTTCAGAGGTGGGCTGAATTAATTGCATATGCCTTCTCTGTGAGTGTAAACTGTACTACTGCCACACGCACACAAGACAGRTTGCAGCCAGAGTAAAGAAATGGCTCTTTTTGTGTGTCCTCTTTACATGTGTCSTTTCTGCTCATACCTCCCCAAGACAATTATTCTTGTTTCAACCACATGGGCAGGCAAATGGCTCTATTCCCACACCACCTCACTGACACCACAGTGCAAGAAAAGGTGGCTTTGTGCCACCCAACTGATCACTAAAACAACTGATGGCCGCTGTAGCAGCTGTGGCTAGCACAGCTCTGTCCCTGCATCCTAGTGCTGCTGAGCCTCAGGCCCCCTGGCACTATTCTTTCCACCCTCAGCCTTGCCCTGGACAAGGGAACCCCAGGCAGGAGCAGCAAAGGTACCACTCCAGAGGAGAAATTTGTTGTTTTCTCCACAGCACCACTGCAGTGTGGAGTTTTCAGCAAGGATGCTCACGGTAACCAACTCAGTCACCTGGAGTGTCTCTCGGCTACACAACCCTTTCTGCTGTCCACAGGCTGTTTAATTTCTCTCGAGTGCCAGACCTTCTGTTCATTAGCACTGAATTTTCTCCAGTTGCCAGCAGCTCTCATTGCTCTGTGTTGTCAAACTGAAGACTGCTTCCTGTCCCGTGTCATCTCCCCCGTGATTGATTTTTACTCCTGTAACTTTGTCCTTGTGGAAACTTCAGTTTCCTCAAGATGTTTGGGCAGTCACAGTCTTTGATTCCTTCCTAATGCTTTGGAGTAAGACGAACTCCGGCTCCCCACTCCCTGCCTGTCCAGATGACTTTCCTTGCCCACTTTCCCAACACACCGGTCCTACTGCCCTCCAGCATTACTCTCTATCACCACCTCTTGCCTTTAATGGGATCACACAGGTAGGAAGTACACAGGGGTGGCAGACACCTTGCGAGTCACCAAGGCCATCTCCATGTCACCAGTGCTGCCTCTTTGTGCAACTCCATTTACGTGATACTGATTAAAGGTTGTTATTTCTGGCTGTCTCACACCCACTGAAAGCCTGGTCTCAAAACCATCTCACAGTGATAAGTCTTCCCCTAATGTCAAGGCCGACTGCATTCATGGCTGATTCATACATATTTATTCATACTGGCATAGGTATAAATTCTATGCTTTAGGTACTTTAAGCATATGACTTCTATACTTTAGCTAAAACAGCAGATTTGCCTCTCTGGCATTTCGTTCCCTTGTCTTGCCTGGCATAAGGGAGGGAAAGAGAAAGCAAAAACAGATGTGTGACTTAATAAATAATGCTCTTTTATAAAAGTAATCTCTGTTTTGATCGTTATCAACAATACTTTTAAAGAAGCATGAGATTCAAAAATCTTCTATTGCAGTGGAAATCTGGGGGACAGGCCAAATCAGAGGTGAAAATATGCAGTTTAACACAATTTTATGGCCAGAAGAGGGCAAAGAAAAGTTTCAAAACTGAATCTAATACTTTCACTAAAGTGCAAGTTTAGCCAAGATTATAATCAGGACACTAAGTCATGATCGTCAAATTCCTGTTCCTTCCAGGGAAAAAGAATCCTCTGTATAAGATGTGACAAGCAAGATTAGGGATTGAGACAGAAAGTAGAACAGATTTACTCCTGGTTGCAATAGCCTGGGAACAAACARAACAACATGAGGCAGCTTTAATTGTGTTTCAGAGAGGGAGCAGCCCCCTCCAGAACTAAATCCCCTACTGTTTTGGAGCTGATATCCATYATTGGCCATGCTGTTATCTCAACGGGCAGCTGAAAGACAAAAGGCAGCATTTTCCCCACACTGGAAACCTTATCCAGTAAAACAGGGCTATGTTTCAAATTATTTGTAATTGCCTCTAAACCTGCAATTAAAAATGCCATGCTACAGGCAACAATTGCCATGGATGCTTGGGATCTCTGCAGGTATCTAAGTGCCCATGCACCACAGATGGAGCATATGGAGGGCTCAGGAACAATTCCTGGGACAGAGGRAGGAGGAGGAGAAGAAAGAGGGTAGAGATGCTGCCACAAACCAGCTCATATCTGGCTCTCCCACTTTGTTCCCCTAGCTTTAATTYCCATGGAAAGAAACAATTCTTTTTGTGCAAGCTTTTGCAAAATCTCTTCAGCAGGACCACACGTTCATTCTCCTTATTCTTCAAACAGCCCTTGCAACCCTGCTTCCCAGAAAGCTGCTTAAGCACAGTGGATTCAGACACCCTTGCCAGCCCTTTGCCTCCCACAGTCCAGGAAGGCATCCCACACTTCTCCCCAGCACAGGGATCTGACCCTGAGGAGCTGGAGACCTCCAGCAAATCCTCTGCTGGCATCTCCAACAGAAGGCAGCAGACCACACAGACTTAGTTGTCCTCTCTTCGACGAAGAATGATCCCTTCTGGGCAAATTTGAGGCTTGTTTTGGGAATGCAGGAGGGATGCAGAGGATAGAGAAAAAGGGAGGGAGGAAGGCTGCATTGTTGTCTCTCCACTCTTGGCTGCTCTTTGGRTAAATAATGGACTTCTGTCTCCAGGGCTGCTAATCAGCTCTAAATGCCCTCAAAGAAAGCAAACAACAGCACAATAGGAAAGCCCAGAAATAAATCCATTTCATTATAAATTCATTTTGTTTTCATTCCATTTTTCTTGCTAGCAAGAAATTTAGGTTAAGCTAAGCACTTTCTTTTCCCAGCAATCTCTGCTAGCTGTCGGCTAATGCAACAGAAAATTAAGCTTTTGACAGTATAATGGCTTTGTTATGAAAAAAATGCAATTATATTATTTCCCAAGACAAATTCTACAGTATTAAAYGTCTGAGCAATACAGCATTGTCCTTGAAGCTGTTGGTGAAGGAATTTTACATGAAGAAATAGCAGGATGAGCAACCTTCATGAGAGATGTATTTTACTACATAGATCTCCATTGCTCAGAAATACAGACAAGATTTCATAGCAGGGACACAACCTGTATGCCAGGTAACTGCGTTACACAAGCTTTTGCCTYTATGCTACTTGCAGTTGTGTCACCAGAACTGGAAATTGTAACCATCTGAAGACTCCTCCACAGCACACAATAAACTATGTCAATTCATCAGTGTCAGCTCATCTCTRTGCTGGTGTTTCTAACAAACTCATTAGCAACAGCTAAGGCTGATAATCCAGGAGTAAGGAGAAAGAGTTTAGAGAACTAAATGGAGTGAATTCATAACAGATATCACAGATATTTCAGTAATCCTCCATGTCTAGGCTAATCCCAGCAAAGCTGCTTGAAGTTCAGCTGTGGACAGGAAYACCCCCAGGCAGTGGGAGAAGCCACCAATGGCTGACAGTGTGCAATCCACTGCTGAACACCACACAGAAAGGAAAAATTGAGGAACTGTATGGTTTTGGGASGGGCACAGAGCACCAAGGCTCGGAGCCTGAGCTTACCCTGGGAAATTCAAGAGGGCCAGGGACTAGCAGGAAAATCCCAGGCACCCAAGCTCAAAGCAGGAATAGGGCTGCCAGTGTGATCTGCAATTTCTCAGACGTGGTTTAGGGGTTTGCACAGACCCCCAGTAACCAAGAAGTAATTCACATGCATCTCGAAGTAAGAGCTAAAACAGTCTAACAGCAGCATAGATGTTGGCCATCTGGTCTCACTTGGCCCCACAGTAGGCAAACAATCCCATGCATGTTTAGTTTAATAATGCAGACATTGCCAAAGCCATGGCAGAATCTCAGCCAAAACCTGTGAGGAGTCAAGCACCACAATGAGAAATCTAATAATGGCCAAGGTAAAGGCATCATTTTCCACACATCTGGTATTTGCAAGACATTCTTGTGACTGGAAAATGTACTTCACAGCCTGACCTCCTCTAAAGGTCCTCTGAGGAACGGAGAGCAGCTGAGCCAGCCGATTCACAGAATTCAAGGTGTCACCYGCTGTTATGTGCGTAATAGGTAGCACCCCAATGCTTAAAAGCAGCCTGACACTTATCCTTATGAAACCATCTTTTCTGCTGCTGAGAACTTTCCAGCACTGAACCACTCGGGTTGAAATTTTTCCACGTCAGGGTTTTGCCTCAGGGTGACATTTCCTTTTAAAGCATCAACAGAAAAAGGGCAGTGGCTTCTAAGAACAAGATCAAGTTGTTTTGTTCACGTTCGAGGAATTGTTAAAGTTGTGCTCAGAACACAGAGCAGACCTCAGCATCTCTTCAAGAGCCTGAATTTGGTGGGAGGGTCACCCTGGTGACTCTTGCTTGTGGGGAGATGGCCACACCTCTCAAGGACTGTAGCAATTTAGTGTGTGTTCATGAAAATCACCAATTTACACACAGTGACCGTTCTAGCACCTTTTACTTCTGAAACTTCAGACCCTGCTGAGAACAATCTTTCCCCTTACAGCTCACGGATCACAATGATGTTGCTCAAACACRAGCTAAACACAAATGCCAAATGAGCTCTCTTCTGGGATTGCAGGATTTCATAGGCAGCTGCTGCTTGGGGTACAGCATGGAGCAATGAAAGGCAGGGGGCTACATCTCCCTTTCAGGTCATCAGTCATTACAGCCAGCAAGGCTGATGCCAGAAGAAAACAGGACAAACAGTACAAGGGTGGAGAATTGAATCAGCAGATGGTTTGCATAGAAGAGGCAGGCTCAGAACATGACTGAGAGCAGAGAGAAGAGGCAGGGCAGGTAGGACATGACCATCCTCTGGAGCTAGAGCCCAGTGTGGGACCTGGATCATGTGGCAGCAGGTCCCAGTGGGTGTTTTACTTTCCCTCATCTAGCAACCTCATGGTGGAATGCAGCTCAAAGCCTGAATGAGTACAGCAGCAGTCTGAATGCACACGTACTACAAACCCTTTGACTGTGAAGGTGGCTGAGCTACTGCTGCTCCACTCATGGAACTGCAATCCCTCTCAGTAACTCAGTAAGCAAGTGCTGTGGATCCAAGAGCCAAGCACACAGGCAGCCCACACCCTCATGTCTGACCTTCAACTTTTCTTATCTATATTTTCTCAAAAGAGCAGCATAGCCCTGTGCTCTTAACCGTACCGAGTCAGTGGTTGCCACCACATCTCTACACAGAGGATGAAAACAACCTGGATGTGATGGCTTTATTTGCTTGTCTTTGGTTCAGTAAGAGAGATGTAGCAACAGCCTACCTTACAGAGGCTGGACAGATGCTCAAGTAATTAAGCAGCAAMAACTCTGGTGACTAGTGATAGGAGCCAAGGGAATGGCATGAAACTGTGTCAGGGGAGGCTGAGGTTTAATATCTGAAAAAGGTTCTTCACCCAGAGGGTGGCTGGGCAATTGGAACAGGCTCCCCAGGGAAGCAGTCACAGCACCAAGCCTGACAGAGTTCAAGAAGCATTTGGACAATGCTCTTGGGCACATGCTGTGATTCCTGGGGTGTCCTGTGCAGGGTCAGGAGTTGGACTCCATGATCCTTGTGGGTCACTTCCAACTCAGGATATTTTGTGATTTTAAATGCTCTAATGGGCTGAGATATATGATGCAGCAAACAGCAAAATAAAATTACAAATGCTCTGTACCACAGAAGAAAAAAACATTGAGGAATGACAAACCAACTGCAGACAGGGCTCAGCATTACAGGTCCCAGGTGTCTTCCTCTCCTACAGCAGAACAGCACTCACCTACAGGAATTCAGTCCTGGCTCCTTCTGGGCCAGGGTCCTTCTGGGCAGCCAGGTCTTGACAACACAAGGCACCGCCTCCAAGTGCCATTTGCCCCARTCACACAAATAGCAGCCACCCAAGCAGCACACATCTCCCAACAGAAATTAATTTTTCACGGCAGCTGGAGCTGCAGCTCAGCACATTTACACCTTGGAGCTCAGGAACACGAGATAGGGGGGTATTCAAGRCAAAACAAAGCTGGTAGAAAGAGATACATGACAAGGCAATGGCCTCCACAGATGTAAACGGTACCTGCACAGCAGCCATTCCTCCCTGAGCAATGAAGGTGATTGTGCCAGACTTTGGGAAATGYCCCAGAAACCTAGAAGTTTATAGCAGCAGCAGCAGAAGCCAAGATCTCTGCACAGACAAGAGATCTCCAATTAGCAAAGCCAGCTCAGTTGGCTTAGCGACAGGTTATTTCCATGGGGTTTTTTTTGCTTGCTCATTTAACGATTACATTTTTTACACATCTCTGTTTTCCCATACAACAGCAAGAAGSCAGCCAGTGTGAATTTTTGCTAGCCTCCCCAGTCAGAGGGAGTATCTGTGATGCAAGTTGCAAACACAACCCTATCCATGCTTTTGAGCACTGGGGCTCCCATCTGCTACTCCTTGAATTAGAGGTGACACCTGATGACCTGAGCTTGGCATCCCATCCTCCTGGGAACCATACCACAGAAGATTGATGTTCTCCTTTCTTAGCTTTTGTATTCAGCCCTGCATGCCTCCCTCAAACCTTCTCCCTCGAAGAGAAAATCATCTGATCTTCAGTTCTTCTGCCAGGACAGAACATTCCTCCAAAAAGCCTGACATTCACAGATGCTGGAAATGCTTAGTGATACAGAAAGGAAACAAAAGCCTTCAGSCTTGCTGGAAACCCAGCCCACAGCACCAGCCCGACACTGCCTGAAAATATCCCCTCTGACCTGAAGCACTCAGCTCCACAAAGTGAGGACAGTGGCCACGCTCTGCCTTTGCAGCAATGCAGAAATGGTTGAGTTCATGTTTCTCCACAGCCCCCCTTGTTTGTGGAACTATACAGACACCACAGAGACATCTGTGGCAGGCTGAAACTTGGTGTTTTTCATGCTTTATGTCAAAATCAAATCAAAGACAGAGGAGCACATTTAGTTTGGACATATTTTAAGTTAAACAAGCATAAAATATTTGGCAAATTTCCCCTGCTTAATGCAGTATAAACAATTTTGGTATTCAACAGCAAATTTCCCATTTAATGAATGTGGTGAGTAACTAAAGAGAAGGTCACACTATTCTTGCATCTTCATTAAGCACGGGACAGCCCCAGCTTCTGTTGCAACTTTAGCAAAGTCCATGTGTGACATTAAGTGGCTCATTCACAGCTGCGGCTGCACTGGGAGGCGAGAGGAAATATCCCTGTAGGATGGTAGGTTCTCCTGCAGAACTCAAGTGAAGACAAGCCAATTTTTGCCATTACTGTCTGAGGGGAAAAAATGAACTCCGATAGACACAAAACTGAGGCAGACTAAAGGTTTCAGAAGACAGCCGCTGGCAAATCCAACTGCAGCAGTTTAAGACATTAGCTTGCACAGCTGTCTGCCAGCCTTGGCTGTCCACCTTGTGGACCAGCCAGAATTTACTGCTCCTCTAATATAAAGTCAGCAGAAAGAAATACATGCTTGTGCCTAAGCCACTCCAGTTTGCAGCCCAGCGTATAAGACTGGATTGCTGACGATGGTTGGTTTTCAGTGAGATCCCAGACTCGCGGCTGTGTATCAAAGGAGGGGAAGAACAGACGAGAACAGAACAAAATGTCTTCCTTGCCATGAAAGGCTTAGAAGAGACTTGAAAGAAAACAGGCAAACAAGGGGGCTAAAGAACTAATGAAAGAGGTTTATTCTACAGAATTGATGCAGCATTGCTTTTCTGCATCCTTTGCTGTTGGAAGGGCTGGTTTGACTATCTASTGCTTGCCACGGGGGAAGACAGCAGTAGGTGCAGAAGATAAAGCCAGGACTGCAAGAGTTATCACCACTGCTCAGAGCCCACTGTAAAACTAGGAGCGTCCTGCACTGCCTGCAGCTAGAACCAGTCATGAGGAAGCTCTCCTGACCCTAATGCCTGCACTATTGACACCACCCTCCCCTTCCCAGGGCTCCACTCCAGGAATGATGTCACCCGAATGTATAAGCAGCCTATTTTTACAATTCCCAATGCAACCAGACCCTCTTCTCCTATGCAGAGGAGATTTCAGATGTAAAATGCCGTGTGTTGAAAGAAATTAAGATAGGAAACTTAGAAGAGACAATAGGTTTTATTTTTTAACAAAAATTTAAGAAAACTCAGGAAATTCACACATCCAAAGCATTTATTAAAACATGTCCCTAGAGCTGGCTTTGACTTAAAGCACACCASGAAATCAGGGGTAGCCTTTTGAATACTGAGAACAAACTTTTAAAGTACATATTATTGTGTAGTGTAGATGTTAATCTAGTGTACTAGATGTCACATTTGCCCTGTTAAACAAAGCTACATTAGACACTACCTGTACTAATGTGCAGGCTGTAGGAAATATATTAATATAACATCATCTGTTTTGCCCAACATGATTTTAGAAGTAGCATGTGATACTGTAACAATGTATTGAGCCACAATTAACCAAGGTAAAGTGCTGCAGGCCATCTGGAAGTTTTGCAATTGCTGAAAGTCTAATACTCTGCAATGAAAGATTCAGAAACACAAAGCTGACATTTTTTAGTTCTTGGCTTGTTTTGCAAAGAAAGCAAATCTTACTTTTCAGCTCCCCAGTAACTTGGGTTAGCTCACTTTGAAATAACCTGAAAACAAGCAAACAAACAAAGCCAAAAATACCCACCCAAAAAATCCCACTACCCAAAGAACCCCCAAAAACTCCTTACTGCAGGTCTAACAGCCCTCCTAGAGTAAAACTTGCAAAGCTTGCTCCAGTCCTTCCCTGCCCTGAGGATGTAGGCACTTCAGGTCAAACACCAGTAAGATACCAGCTCTAGAGACTTCTCTCACCAAAGAGAAGGGAAGCAAGACACGGTAAATAATCTTAGCCTGCAATGAAAGATTTACTGCAATTACAACACCCAACAACTTCATCACAGCCTACTCAAATCCAGCTGCTGGCTCGATGTTCCTCCTTGTGTTTTAAGTGCTGTAGCACTTATAGGACCTGAACCACTTCAATGCAGTAACTCAGAAGGAAACAGCTCTGATCAAACAGAGACTAAGTATCTTACTGTGAGCATGAATGTCTACCACGTTTGTGCTGATCTTTAAGAGCCTGTCACTCATGAGGCCTTGACACCAATTCTCACTTACTGTGTGAACCACAAAACCTTTACCCATGCAAGTATTACTTGCTCTTGCACTTGGCAACCCTGATACCGTGAAACCCGTACACAAACACAGTCTAGTGCCAGCAGTGAACCTTTATACAAGAAGCCTTTAATGTTTCAGTCAACAACATCAAGTCCAGAGTGTAGATGAAAAGTCTCTAAAAGGGACACTGTTTGTGGCTGCTTCCTTCTCCCCTTTAGGAACGAGTGCTCGCTCTACAGCAAAGCTATCCCAACTGATTGTGAAGCAGTTCCTGCTGATGTGTTGCAGCTCACTGCTCCATCTCCCATGGTGAAGCTGCCCCATGTTCAGTTATCAGTGCACACTGTGCCATAAGCGCTGCAGGACACGCTCTGTGATCTGTCCAGTCATCCCTGCTGCGTGGTGGCAATTTCAGCCAAAGGCTGCAGCAGGCAGCCATGGTCACAAAACTTCAGCTGCCCAGGTCTAATCCTCCAAGTCCTCTGTTACAGCAAAACACAATTGACTTTCATGAGCCTCATATCCTCCAAAATGTCAGGATGCCAGCACAGCCCTGCTATAGAGATGCTCTTCTTTCAGTCACATCAATGTGCCATTAAATCTTGTTCCTTCACCTTCTCATATGTCATCAAACACACTAAGCAACAGTTTGTGAAACACATGATTTACACCTCAGCATGCTCCATGCATGGACTTCACAGTGTTTTTTCATCTTACCTGAGTTTTGTATCCTCATCTGAGCCAAGACATTTTAATTCCTACCCTCCCCACTTCCCTGTCAGAAACCAAGCAACTGCAGAGAGATCAGACTATACTAACACTGGGACAGCAGCCAGCAGTACGCAGTGTGCCTGGCTTTTAACAGCTAAATCCTATAAAAAATAATGATGCAAATATGGGCATTTCTCCCTGAGACATCCTAATGCTTTCAACAACCTCTCAGGAGCACATAATGCTGCTGGGTGGGACAGAGGCTGAAAGGAACTAATTTGGGACTTCCGGTACTCAYTGTGTGAACACCTGCTGGCTAAACAAACAGGCCTAGGTATGAAAGCTGAGATAGCTGTATGCACACTCTCCACTGCTGTGTCAGATAGCTGCTTCCTGAAAGCAGGCATGAACTGTGCACCGCATTATCACCTAAATGTGGTCATGGAGTAGAAAGCACTCCTTCAGGAATCTTATACACTGACACAGGACCAGCAAAATTCTTGGGTTCCACCAAAATACCCACCTTGAAGTACTTGGGCTCAGACCGCTATCATCATTTAGGAGACTACCTCCCCTATTCTCCAAGAAGATTAGATATATTGTCTGTCTTCAGTGCCTTGGGTTTCAGTGCTTATCCAACACCACACAGGAAGTCTGTGGGAAGCCTTGCAAGTCCTGCCAGGTAAGCCCATCCTCACCCTTCTGCCAACAACCGCAGTTGGTCCATGACACTATCCTGCCACACACTGCACGAGGATGAGCAAGGACATAGAGCCCTTCTCACACAGAATTAAGCTGATGGATTCAGTCATGGTACCCAGTGTCTTTGAGCCCATCATCTAAAGCCCTCTGGAGTTTTCCTCTGCAATAAATGAACACTCGACAAGTTCCCCATCCCAGCAGGGGACCACGAGCAAATGTCCTGTGGGGAGGTGTAATTTCCCCCTCACCTGTATGCTGCTGGAGGCTCTGAAGGAGAGATTTKATGTGAGAGGAATGATGGGGACAGACCACAGCTTCTCAGAAAAGGCATTAATGCTCTCCTGTGTCCAAAAGACAGAGCAGCCAGCAAAGGGGCTTCTATCACAGGGGCTGTAGGGGATGTGATGGGGCAGAGAGGGAGGGCACCTCTTTTGCCCTCCCTACGCTCTGTCTTCCAATGTTTTCTCTCATGCCTGTTAGGATAAAAAATTAAAAACTATGTTCCTCCTCATCACCACCATCCAGAGTTATTTTGGGGACAGAGTTCAGTTTTCAGCTGCCTAAGGGCAGAGGAAAAAGAAGAGGGAGCACAAAGACAAAGCAGCACGGAAGGTGCTCACCTTTCTTCAGGGCAGCTCACAGGCAGAGCTACTCACATGCTCTGTAACCACTCCTTTAGACGCATGTTTCAAGGAAGTTTGGCTACAAGTCTAAAAATCACAGCCCCGAGAAACAGGGCTTTGTTGGCTCTTGGCAGACTTTTATTAAAAATGGGTTTCAAGCTCACAGCAGAGCACGGGGTGAAAGCATCACCTCAGGAGAGGGAACTACCTCCTTTCACCTCTCATCACTGACAAAAAARGACTTCCAACTAGCTCACCCACAGAAAAAGTGCATGAGTTTTCTTTATCTGAATGCCCCTCCTACCCAGAGCAGGCTGCTGTGCAGGAAGATGCCTTAAAGCTATGAAAGCACAAACCTTCAGCTTTGCCCATTTGGTCTTCCCAAGATGTGAACTGGAAGGGACCTGAGGACAAGAAATGCGGAGAGCCTTCTACTTTCTCTCAGAGGAGAAAAAGTTCGACATCTCTATTTAAAGACAAAGGTGACAATGTAAAGAAAACCAAAAATATAGTATTTTAATGACCCCAGAATGTTTATTATGCCTTTTTAGCACTGAAGCTTCTCAAGGTCTAAGTCAAGATCCAGTCCAGCCTATGAGAAACTCTGTACACTGACATCTCAGAAGAGAGTTCATGCCCCTAGGACAGCAAGCAAGCAAGATCTATTCTTGGAAGAAATTCCTGTATTATTATTTGATTAGAAATGGATCATTTGGGAAGGGTGGAGCAAACAGTACGGTATCCAGTGAAGGTCAGACTTGTGGGTGAATGGCTTGAGCTGTCCAGAGGTGGAGCAGCCCTGCCTGCTCTTTGTGCCCCCCTCAGCCCCAGGATGGATGTCTGTATGTAGAACAAACCAAGTCACACCTAGAAACAGACTCAGCCTCTGCTATCAGAGAGCTCTCTCTCCTGTCAAAGCCCATTTCATCCACCGATCTCTGCTGTGAGAAAAGTAATAGAAATCAGAGCAACGTCAGTATGTGCTGGCTCTTCAGAGTGCATGGAGACACACTCACAGATGTCACTAGTGCAACCTCTAACAGCTCTCAGGCCCCACTTCCACAAACCACCACTGCTCCTTCAGTGCAGGCATGCAAGAGATCACCCATTTCTGCCTACTGCATCCACAGACCATGTTGGCTGCCTTCCCTCCCTGGAAGCCTGGGCACTCAAACTCACCCCTGAGGCCAGCAGCCAACTGGTGTGGTGCACAGGGCCCTGCAATGGCAGGAACACCGTGCTCAGGGCACTGGCTGGGGAGAATAAAAGGCTGCCTAAGGACAGGCTCCAGCTGGCTGAAGTGCTGCAGTTCAGCTGCTTGCCTGCTACAGGGCATGAGCTGTGCTGAACACAYCTCCTGTCCCCCAGTCCAGTCAAATCTCACCTGTGGACCCAGTACTGAGCAAGAGATTAGGAAACACACCTTGCCAGGGGATGGCTTGAGGAGCTCAGACTATTCAGTTTGCCAAAGACAAGACTGGGAGCAGTCCTCGTGCAGACCACAGTTACAGCAGTGGGGAACAGACACACGGGACTAAAGGCCCCTTCTATTCAGCAGATTAAACAGAAGATTCAGCATCCAGAGATCAAAACTAGACAAATGCAAGCCAGAAATGAGGTGTAACAGCATGTGGGTAATCAACCACTGCAGCAACATACCAAACACAGTGGTATTTTCCATTTGTGGTAATTACTTAATCAAGACTACATGTTTTTAAGACACATTGTAGAGTCCAGAGCAAATGGAATTAATAAATAAAGCTAGATATATGGGCTCCATTATGCAAGAAGGCAGAACTAAAGCACAATAGCTCCTTCCGGCCTCACCATCTACTAATCTGTTGGGAAAATTGCCTCTTTTAGTGTCAGTGGAGTTGGTAGACAGCCATATTTTTAGCAACAAGACATGCTGATGTTTACATGAAATAGTAATAATAATACGTTATGTTACACCCACACCTCTAATCTGAAATTCTTTAAGCTCTTTACCATCACTATGTCAGCAAGTCTGACAACTCACTGGCTGATAAATTGGCATTATCATCCCCCTTTCATCCAGCTTGTGCTTTTTCAGAGTAGCTAATCATCTGCTTACCATTTACCTGGGAAACAGTACACTAAGGCTACCTGCCATCTTACTTTTAAGCCTCTTGGTGAGAAAATGGTCACATGGGTACCTTTGCAGAAGGTCTCGGGGTGGAAAGCAGCTCAGCACACAGAACTGCCCAGCAGCTGCCCTACTTTGGATGTTCATCCCGAATACAAACTTTACAGCATTCAAAAACTGTACAACCTCCCTGGGAAAATTCTGCTAACAAAGTACTTTTGAAGACCAGAAGTCAGCCATTAAAGTGTTAAAAACAAAAGAGAGAGAGAGAAAAAGAAAGAATGCTTCCTAGTTGTTTTAACAAAATCTTCGTATACGACAGACAGACACAAAAAAAAAAGAGTCATTTCCATTAGTTTCCATGACAACCAATGGAAATCGCTAACCCATCTTCTCTCCCTTGTCAACCCCTGGCAGACCTGTCAGGGAAAGCAAGGGACTATGCCCTGTGTAAGATTCTCTACTTAACTAGAACACAGGGAAATCCACATTCTCATAATGTCAAGTGCTCTCCTTACAGCACAACTCTTTGTCTCCTCTGAGATATAAAGCAATGGAGAGCTGCTTCCTGCTTCTCTCTGAGTGCAAATACACTCCAGAAATGCAATGCCCTCTGAGACACCCCAGCTCTCCCACTTTCCGACCTTCCCCTTTCTCTCTCTGGCTCCATCAAAACATTCAACCACCTCTTCTTTCCCATCCGTGAGCCATTGGCTCATGCCTTAAATGTGGCCCATATAAGCCCTTTTTGTACATCTTTACTGCCTGGAAAGAAATTGCTGTTTCACACAGCAACTCTGGTCTACGTTTTGTTTCCATTTTTCTTACTATTGTTATAGTTGCTGACAAGGATAATGACCCTCTGCAATGCCTGCTGCACCTTCTACATGAGAGCTTTTAAACTTTTCTTAAMAGGAATGCATTCAGCTTTATAAACCCTACTGCGAGGCACAGCACCATCATTATCCTTGTTTATGGATGTGAGCTCACAGCTTAGAGGAACAAGGTGCCTTGCCCAAAGCCAACATACAAATCATGGCATCATGCTAAGACTGAGAACAAATTGGTCTGCAGAGAAGAGTCTGTTTGCATTTTCTTGATGCCTATGGGCTCTGAAAGTGTTTAAACCACATATGCTCAGAATCTGCTGTAGTCCCTCCACCCTGCCAAAACCCCATAGCAAATAAATATTAACCTAAAACAAAAACAAAACCAAAAAAACCAAACCTCAAATAGTTGTCTCTGTTTAATGCTGGTTTACKGCTGACCTTGCATCTGCAGCCTGGCCAGCCAAACCCACCCCAGCATCTGGATGTGTGCTGCTGCACTGCAGAAGAGCTTGGCAGTGATTTGTGAGGAGGTGTTAACACTCAGCTCTTCTCCCATCTCTTTTGGTTTTCATGTGCACAAAGTTAGGAGTGGCCCAGGCACTGCATTGGCACTGTGCAGTTTCAGGCTATTCATATACCAGAGTGAGATTCAACACTCACCCAGCAAGATAGAAGTCCCCAAATAATCCAAATTGATTGCAAATTTTGCTGCATCCTCCATTCTCCCATCCCAGATCTGGGTTGCAGGAGTTACAGGGCTGAGTAATATGGCTCTGTGCGCACGGGTGTAGGTGCACACAGGGTGTAACAAAACATGTTTTGTGCCCCCTGATGAGCCATGCTTTGGCTCAGTTTCCTCCACGACATCCTCCTGGGGGACTGCACACAGTTCTGAGCACCAAAGAGGAGAGGATAAACCATTAAGTTCAAAGTTTAGCAACAATAAGTTGTTCTACAAACTGCTTCCCGCAGATTCCTGTCCTGAGGCTGACGGCATTTAGTGGCTATGAAGGTATGAACTACAATCAATGCGGAATGTTCATAAATTGCTTCTCTGGCCTGCACTAAAAGCTGATCTCACACTCAAACTTTTCCCTCAGGTAGGGCAGTAACTACTATACCACTGTGCCTATTTTTAAAAAACTTAAAGGAATGTAGTATCTTGTAGGAAATTAATACACTTCGCTAAACATGGCTGAAACTGACGGTTTGGTTTAAAAGTTATTCGAGAAGGTTCAAAAGTAACACCAAACAGAGAATAAGACCACATACATCTCTGTTTCCTTTCCTGCATTGACAGGAGGAAGGGAGCTACAAAGGAGATTAAAAGAGGTGTGCTAAGCACTGAGCTGAGGGGTCCCATAAACTGGCTACATGAACAAGGTGGAGATAACTGCTTGGGGGAGGCACTGATTATCACTGAACAGGGGGGTGTAATTAGGACCGTTGGGACAGAATAAAAAGATTAATGGTCTACTTGCTCACAGAAGAGGACTGTGAAGATAAACTTACTAACTCTGAGATACTCCAGAGCATGGTATCATTTTTCACAGAACAGGAAGGGGGCATCACTTATCAGGGATGTGTAAAACTGGATTTGACAAGACACTAATGGCTATGGTTTGTACAAGCAGCTACTAATCCCAGGGCATGCAGTGATACCTTGTAGAAGAAACAGTCCGTTTTTCTGAACAAGTAAAGAATACCAAAGTACTCCCTTCTTAACCTACTCCTCCTTACCCTTACACATAGTCCTCTACCAGTGGGTCCAAGCCCCAGTCCTGGGGATGTGGGAAAAGGAGCTTTGTGAGAAACTGAGCCTCTGCTGCAACCTGACTTCTCTGTCATCCATCCACAGGGCAACTGGAGAGGGAGAGCACCGCCTGAAGAAGATTAGGCTGACACTACTCATGTGGCATTCATTGTCTTAGGACTGGAATACCCCAGAGCTTGCATCATGTAGAGCAAACACGCTGTCCTCTCACAGGAACACCGCAGCTTTTCTGCCAAGTTGAAGGCGATGCCTTCAACGTGAATGCTTGGTCCCTTGCCACCTTAATCTTCCAGGGCCGTGGGTTTGAATGCACGAGCTGCAGACCAGAGCTCAGTCACAACCTTTACAGTTATCCCTGAGGAATTTTACTCACCCAGACAACTAAATGATCCAGACATTGCAAAAATTCCCCAATGAAATCGCTTCCTCCTACATATAGGAAACGAGACAACAATTCCAATCCCTCATACTTAAGCTGCCTTGAACATAAACATGAAAAAGCAGCCAAAATGCRGGAGGGGAAAGAAAGTCCCAGAGCAGCACGGAAGTACATATGCAAGGAGTTACATCATGCAGAAGGAAAGCTCTTGGCTTTGGGCTAAAATTACCAGTGCTTAAATGGCAGGGGCCGCTCTAGCATGGAGGGRCACCTTCTCAGGAGCCATCCTCCAGATGGATTCAGTGTCGGGAAAACAGCAACACACTCTGCTGTCAAAACCATCCCTGGACAATACAGTGCTGGGGGCCAACTTGTCAACTGGCCAGTGCCAGCCAAAGGCCATCCTGGTGGATGGACAGCAAGTCCTCGTTTTGCCCCTCTAACAGTCAAGCCCCAAAATATCTCACCATGGCAGCAGGGTGACAAGGAAAAAGCAGACAAGGATAGCGTTTCTGATGGCAGGAAGCACACCCAAGCCTCCTGCATTAGCACAAGGTTCACCCGTACATCTCTCCATCAGAGGCATGTACCTTTGCCAGCCCACCCCTGCCACCCCACTGTTGCTTCCCTCTTATCCAAGACTTCAATATAC
The DNA here is from genome assembly GCA_018881555.1 of Amblyornis subalaris. NCBI lineage: Eukaryota > Metazoa > Chordata > Aves > Passeriformes > Ptilonorhynchidae > Amblyornis > Amblyornis subalaris. Next base: position 3,663,285 of record JACAXG010000058.1, read on the forward strand.
TCTCCTATCCCCTGACTTGGAAGAGTTAAGATAATTTCAGGCTTGAGTCATACTCCTGTCACAGGTACCTCCAAAGCAAATCTTTCTATGACCTCCCTGTGTTTTCTCACAGATACAGGAATAAAGAAGTTGTTCCTGGCTATAAAAAAATCTTTGAATCACTATTTCTTGAAAACTTCCATTGTTGGGGAAAAACTGATAAGGTGTTGGAAGCTCCACCAAGTTTCCTTTTCCCAAGGCCTCTTGATCCTGTCTCAGGACTCTAAGTAAAGGGCAGGGATGGGATCAGAAGGAACAACCAGCAGTGGATAACAAATAGCCATCCAACGAGTCCTTCTATGCTTGGAGCATAAGGTGTGCAAATCCTCTCCACCTGCAAATGAAACCCAGCTGCTTTGCCTTGGTATTTTTATATGTTTCTCTCCATTGTTCCTTCAAACTGGTTTGCTGCTCTTTGCAGTGCAAAAGGGAAGGGAAGGACTAAGGAGAAGGAAGAACAAGAAAAGCTAGTTTCTATGGGGTCAACTGCACAGTATTAAGGTAGTTTGAGAAAGTGGTTAGAGGTCTGTCTCTGGGACAGCAGTTGATAGTGTACAGCCAAGGGAAATGCAGCTTAGCTGTCAAACAGTGGAAATATGAGATTCACTTCCAGCTGAAGCTAACGAGATATCAAACCCCTCTCCAATCATCCACCCCAAGTCCCTTGCTCTTTCCAAATGTATTGGTCCAAGAGGAGCCTCCAATTTGTTTCCAGCTTATGGACCTTCTGATGTGCTCTGAACAAGGTGCAGACGCCTCCAAGAAATTCCACATTTGAGGACTGGAGCATGAACTTGCATTTCTTCAACTCTCACAGGCAGCCTACATCTAAACCACTGCCCCAAGCAACCACAGGGCCCACGTCAAAACCAAGAGGTACAATGTAGTAAGTGACAAAAGTAAGGCACAGAGCAGGTAGTAAGATTTCCCAGCAACTTACGTGAATTTCACCTCTGGGCAGCAAGTTTGGGAGGCAGAGAAGGGACATCTCTCCTTACTGCAGGCTGGTGTCTTCAGCCCACATCAGAACTGAAGCACACTTGAGAAAAAGTAGCAAAAAAATGCCACATCGTCCCTGCTTGTGCTACAGTTACCTGTGCTTTAATAAAGCATGGAAGCCTCCAGGCCTGCTTATCTACAATTTGTTTATTTACTGCCTRGGAGCTGCAATCAGAACCCCACAGTCGAGAGCAAATACACCCCTGCTCTAACCAGCTCCCACCTAACTCCGTACACAATTGCGGCAAAATTTACAACCCCTGGTGAAGTCAAGATGTATATTACCCCCTGTCTACCACCCAGATGCAGCTGCGGGAGGAAGTATGCTTCACAGCACAACAGCAGTCTGCTTTTTTTGCTTGCTAAACTCAGAGACAAGGCTGAGAGAGATAAATCTCTCCAAGGAAATGCTGGTTATTCACAGATTAGCACAGCTATCAGAATAGAGCAGAAGCCAACCTCCCTGTAAAGACAGATGCATCCCAGGTAAACAAGGCATTTCTGGGAACCAATCTCATCTAGCTCATAGGATGTGTGACAGAAACACAGCCTGGTTAATGTGAGGCTCATCAGTCCGGGAAGACACATCTGGCTGAAATTTGTGACAAACTCTCTTCTGTACAAAGACTAACACTCCCCAGCTATGTAACACCACACAAGAAAGATCAAAGGTGCCCCGAAGCCTCCTGATGGGTAAGCAGCTGTACCAATAACAGCAGCTGGAAAATGCAACAGGAGACTCGGCCAGTCCCTTCCTCCTGTGCTGGGAGCACAGCCGTCTCCTCGGCAGCCCCCGGCAGCAGCCCCCTGTTAATTACCGGCAAGGAATTTGCACTCTGGCAGATAAAGTCATTCACCCAGCCACTGGCGCGTCTGCACAAAGCAGCTCGGAGCTGACAGCAGCTCCATCTGAGAGGCAGCATTCAGGTGCCACGCACACATAGGTGCTACGCGACACCGCGTCTGCTTCAGAGCTTGTGCCACACATGCTGTGCTCACAGGTTACAGCGCCTTCAGAACACCCGGGGAGGTTGTTTACACACTCCTACAGGGGGCATTTGGCCAGCAACTTCAGCACAATATGAGGTGCCTCGGACAGAACCACTTGGTCCATCTCACAGACTCCAATCCTTGGGACCATCTGCAGCACAGCAGCTGCCTGGTGGCACGGCATGCACCTTAAAAAACAGGCTTTGCACAGATGCTCCCAGGGTAGAATCACCTCTCCTCTGCCTCCCCATTTAAAAGATGCTTGTTGTTTTGAGATGCAACTCTAGCAACGCCTGGTCTGGCAATCAAGAGAAGGATTTCAAGAAGGAAGACACCCATCACTCCAAAAGGAGCTCAAGGAGAAAAAACGGATGCAATTTTCCTTTCCACTGAAGATGTGCTTGCTAGACTAGACCTGGGACGTTACTTTTATTAAATCATTTTATGAATGTGTTACTGCTGGGTTTTATTGCACAAAGCCAGTGCACATTAAAAACAGACTGAGTTACCCACACGATTGGCACCACGCTGCCTTTTCTGTCCACTGTCTTGGCCAAATTATCAGTGAAAGGAAGACTGAACTATTCACAAAGTCTCTATCACTTAATTTCAAAGCCAAATGGATACTTCTTAAAATGATGGCTTCAGGGCCAAATACAGCTATGCAATTACATCAGGATCTCAACTTTAATTTAATCAGTTTCATTCATTAAGACAGCGCTTTTTATGTTTTCTCCATTGCAAAAATGTGGGAAAAGTTTGATCAAGGCAAGCTGATGCCGGCCAGACTGTGTGAACAGCCCAGTGGGAGGAAGTACACACCAGGTCTTGTGAAGACCAGCTGAATTCCCAGCTCCAGATCCCCTGGTGCACACAAGCACTCTGCTGGCAAAGCGGCACAAGTCTTGAAAAGGGTGAAGTGTTGCTCTCCTTACATGAAAAAGCAGCCAAGTCAGATCAAGAGGAAGCACTTAGGTGAGTTAAGCAAATAGAAACCTTTGCCTTTTCTCTCCCCCTTAACATCTCTTTTCAGCTTTTCATATAGAAAAATTACACAGAGGAAAATGGAGGTCAGGTGAAAAAAATTCATCCCAAAGTTACAACAGATGTAGGCACTGAAAACACCATGCTCTTAGGAAAGGTTATAAATCTGCCTCCAGATGTTTGTCGCTGCTCTGTTGCTGGTGGGTTATAGCCCCTCAGATCTGTTTGTACATCTCACGAGAGGGGAGTTGCTGGCCCTCCTCTGCTTGCCCTTTTTAGCCAAAATGAGACAAGCCAGATTAAACCATTTACATAATTCTTTCCAAAGGCTGGCTCATTTGGCCAGAAATGGGTTAAGGATAGTTCAGAAGAACAGCTACAGGCCCCAGAGATTAATCTGCATGGCCAGAAAAATGGCAAGGAGCAGGAGGCAGGCTAGGTCAGTGACCTTTCCTCTTGGAAAGGCTGGATTCAAGAAAGGACTTGTGTCCACAGCCCACACCAATATACTCATGCTGGCATAAACCTCTTTGTTAACATCTAAAATTCATGGTGAAAATAACTTTCTTGAAGATTCTGAATCAAGTTTAAGCCAAAATGAAAAAAGGAAAACCCTCACTCTCATTTTTAAATAAGTATCCTGGTGGGACACAGAACAATGCTGATATGGAAGTGGTCCCATACACCGCCCTTCAGACCTCATGGACACAGTCAAACAGCAACTGGACTCCTCTCCAGTGTTAACTAGGTAACTTGCTCCAGCAGGATGTGAACAACTGATTGACTTTTAATACATTCAACAGACATTTCAAGCCTCTCCCTTTTCCTCTATCATGATGGATGCTTCCCAAAAATCACTCCATATGCTTTGAGAGCCCCAGCTGAGAATATGAGCAACTTCATATCTGTAGCATTCCTGTTAATAGGAGTGAACAGCYACCTCATCGAGTTTGATCCAGGAAGAGAGAGATAAAAAGAGCTGTCTGAAGCTGGTGGCTGGCCTCCATCCGAGGAGTACAGTTCACCGTCTATTGCTCTTGTGACTATTACTGAACCAGGCCAAGAAAAGCTCCCAAGTTTTGGCACGCCTCAGATTTTCCAGTCTGCATGAAGTTATGCCAGGAACATTTACTGAAGCCATTTTTTTTCTTTCTTTAAAGACTCTAATTATGCACCTAACAATGATGTAGAAATTAGTGTTGTACAAAAACCCCAGTATAACTCAGATACAGTTTTGCTGACAAAAGGATTGGAAGCTTAAGGCTCAGTGTTAATATTCCAAACGTACTGAAAGGCACAAAGTGCAAGCTGCAGCAGAAACAGAAGGAACAGAGAGGTTATCGCTTCCAAAATCTGGAAAGGGAAAACCACACAGGAAAATGCCACACTAATCTTACTGAATGCCAGCAATGCAGGAGGGTGGTAACAAGAAACATTTAGAAGCAGGCAACCACCAAAGCTGTCTCTGAATTACAAGCAGCTCACCTTCAAGCACAGCCCACTCCCTAGAAAATGAGAAGGTCTAGAAATCCCAGAGGGTGGGATGCTACCCGTGAGTGAATGGGCAGCTACCAGCAAGCAGGAATCAAATCGAACCCCAAAACAAAAGTTGCCTGAAGTGTCAATTTTCCCTGAAACCAGACCCATACCTCAGTCATCACTCTCAAGTTTTGCTGAACTTAGACCGGAATCAAACCAAAATGTTCACTGGTTTGTCACCTCTGAAGCCAGTCAAATAATTCATTTATTCACTCAAGCATGAACTGGCCTTTAAAACCCAGTCGTGAACATGACATTTTTCTTACTTTCAGTCTGCAGGTGAGAGAGACATGACAGTACTTACATCTGGGAAGCTATCTAGGTACTCCAAATTAGAGTACATTAGGCAAAAAGCAGGATTTAGCACTTTGACAATGTTAGCGGCACCAATGAAATCACAAATCCAGGGCCAAACACATTTTGGCTATGTTTCTCTGGGTTACTGATCCCAGAAGGCTTTACTCAGACCAATGTCATCATTATTTAGCTGTTATTATCATTTGTCTGATGAATGCTGTGCATCTCCTTCCTACAGAGGTGCTGCCGTATATTGACCAGAACTGGTTAAGGTTTGTTTAGGGTTCCTAAGAAAATGAATAAACATGATTTGGCTTTTTCAGGATGGTGTTGGAGAGGATGCATGGAAATGCTCACTACGTAAGTATGTCATGCTTTGGGAAGAAAGTGTATTACAATAATATTATGTTCAGGCAGATGTGAAACGCTAGTCCACACTACAGCTCAGTCCCACTCCCCTTGGTTTTTACGAGAGCTTCAACCAGAGCTTGACAGTGTAGGCTCACAACACCCTGTCTCACCTCTGCTCCTCACCTGGCACTTGCTGGGAGTTCACGAAGAGCTTTGCTCAGGGAGACAGAGCAATAGGGAGGGGTTCCATCCTAAACCCCACACTTTACCATAACCAGGGCAGCACAGTCCATGGGTGGGAGGCAGAACGAGAGGGAACCAGCCGTGTTTATGCCTTTTTTTTTTTTTTTTTTTTTTTTGCACAGAGCCAAACTGCGATGCTCTAGGGTGGGTCTCGCCATCTGGGAGAAATATGTAGGGAGAAAAAATGCAGGGAGGGAAGACGAGCTGCCCCCCGAGCGGGACCGCTTCCCTCCTAACACAGGCTCGGCCTCCCTTCCCAGCCCAGCTTGAGTTCATTTTCCTCAAATCACTTCCACATTTCCCCTGCCGTAATTATCAAATATTTTGTTTCTGACTTCACTTTTTAGGGAGGCCGCCGCAACCGGGAATGCGGGCACCGTTTGTTTTCTGTCAACAGAGCTGGGGGGGTTGCAGCTGGGGGCTTTCAAAGGTTTTCAATGTCATTGCAATGAAAGAAAGGAAGAAAAGAAGAGCGAGGGAAAGAGCGCGCGGGAGACAGGGAGGGAGGGATGGAGGAAAGGAGGGAGGGAGGAAATGGGGCTGCCCTGGGGAGCCCGTCCCGACGCCGGGATGCAGGGGTCCAGCCCCGGCGGGGATCAGGCCCTCGCCCCCAACCGAGGTGCCCGTCGGCCCCGCAAGTTCCCTCTCGCCCCGGCTGCCACTTTCCCCGGTCGCGGCAGCTCCCCCGCGCCGCTGCGGGTGCCCCCGCTGCCCCCACCCCGTCCCGTCCCGTCCCGCCGCCGGGGCCCCGCGCTTACCTCGGCTCGCAGGCGGGCGGCGGCCAGCAGGGCGCAGAGCAGCGGGAGAGTTTTCCAGATCTGCAAGAGAGGGAGCGAGGGGCGGTGAGCGCGGGCCGGGCCGGGGACAGCGGGGCGGCCGCCGCCGCCGAACTTCCCGCCAGGCGACCCCTCTCACCATGCTGCGGCGGCGGGCGGCACCGGCGGGGCAGGACGAGTTGCGGAGGCGCCTTCCCCGGCTCCGGCTCGCTCGTGAAGGGAAGGGGAGGGCTCCCCCTCGCCCCGACCCGCCAGCCTGCGGCTCCACCCCCGGCCCGGCCCGACCCCCGCCCCGGGGCCGACTCCTCCCCGGCCCCCGCCCGCTCCCCACCGCTCCTCGGTAGTGCCCCCGTCCCTCCTGCCGCCGCGGACACGGGGACAGGCGGCGGCCCCGGCCCGCGCCCCCCGCTCTCCCCGGCCCCCGCCCGCTCCCCACCGCTCCTCGGTAGTGCCCCCGTCCCTCCTGCCGCCGGCCCCTCGGCGCCCCACGGCGACCTCGGCGGCCTTTGAAGGCAGCTGGAGGCTGAGCGGCGTCCAGGGGCCTCGGTTGCCGCCCCACACTGCCGGGCAGAACGTGGGTCCGGGGAGGCTTCCCAAGCCCTGCCCTGGGTGGGTTCAGAAGGAGTGGGGACAGCCATGCCGGGGCGCAGATGCCCGCCAGCCTGGCCAAGAGCATCCCTCCGAGGGGTCGCAGCCGTCGCCCTCATTGTCGCAAAAATGGGGAAACTGAGGCACGAGGTGGCTTCTCCACAGGCGTGACTCACCGACTCAACCCACTGTCTCCCCGCGCTCCAGCCCTGAGGCCACGCTGAAGTCCCGGCCGCAGCTACAGGTGTCACTCATGTTGGGATGCGGGCAGGTTTAAAAATAAGGGTTTAGACCCGTGTGTGTTAGGATCCAAAGAACGTTGGTTGAGCAAAACAGGCAGCCAGGGCTTCATGCCAGGCACAGGGGCTCAAAATCCCACCTGAAATGCCTGGTGGTGCTCATTTGTGTATAAATACTTGTGATCCTCTTGGTTAATCTCTTCATCTCTGAATTTCAGTAGCCTCCAGTAGCTAGAAGGAAGGATCTGACAATGCAAAGAGACCAAGCGCCCTGAGCACATACAGAAATCTGTCACAGCAAGCAACACTGTGACACCAGTTGTCGTGGTCATTTTCTTAAGTTTGGAGGTTTGTTGTAACCAAAAATGACACTCCTGACTTCAAAATACCATCTCACTCCAACCAAGCACGCTCATAAACTCTCTTCTTGTTCTACTTTATTCTGTGCCGTCAATGCAGGCAGGCACCAAGGGAGATGCTGGCATGTGTACCCTCCTTGTTCAGAAAGACCAAAGAGTATTCCAGCATCCTGCTGGAAGGAGAAAACTTTGGGAAGAGTTACCCTTGATCAGCCCACATCTGGTCTGTTCATGGCAGCTGTGCCATTTTTCTATGCTTCCTCAGTCTCTGCTTCTTCACTCAGTTTTGTTTTTAGGGCTACTGATACTAATTTTGCATTTATAAAGCATCTTCCTCAGCAAGTTCTGCTTCTGTCTGTGAGTGGTACTAGCCTATAAATCTGTCCTGAAGAGATGTCTAATTATTTCACTGCTGAAGCTGAGCAATGTGGTTTTCATTGTTTGTTTGTTTTTTTAAAACTCACCTTTCATGATGTACCTCTTTGTTTTGGAGTCATTGATTGCCTTGCCTCATGACACAGCACAGGCATAGTTATGGCTGAAATCAGCTGGCCTCTCATTTGCAGAGGCTCACCCTGAGTCACCTTGATGTGAGTGCCACGGTAAGAAAAAAACAAATGGCAAATGATAAATACATTTTAAAAGATTCATCAATTTCTGTCCCCTTGACAATCAGCTCTGTGGAAGCTGTGCCACATGAGGAGGCTCTCTATTTCCAGAGAGTGAAAGAGAGTGACTCATATCACTTTTCAGAAGAGAGCACTAGCAGGGGTCTCCCAGTGCCTGCATTCCCTCCCTGATACCATGGGCAGCCACCTCATGGAAGTGTGATTAGCCGCTGTGCTGGAATATGTAGGTCACCATGAGCATGAGTTTTTCTTCTGTGTACTCAAAGGACTAAATATGGAACAGAAGGTAAAGGATTAAATCTCCCATTCTCTGTTGACATTCAGGTACATGAAAATGTATTTCTTCAAGTTAGTTTCTATCGTGGAAATGGGTAGATGTGAAAAGCAAAAAGCATCTCTCATGCAAGCATCAGAAAGAGTGACCACAGGGCAGGCAGTCACAAGGGCAGAGAGGAATTTGTATAGTTACTCCTCTAAATCGGGTAAAACTTTTGTCTGTAGAGAGGTCTGCCTCTGGTAGACTGGATGGGAATAGCCCTTAGTCCTTTGCTGGAAAGATGAGGGTGGTGATGGAGCCAGAGTTGTTTGTGGGAATGTGGGTGTCTGCCATGCCAGGAAACTTACTGAGCCAGGGAAAAGGTGTGTTATCTCTTCCATCACAGGCAGCACAAAATAATCTCAGACACCAGAGCCTCAATGCTGTGTGCAAAGGCACACATTTTATAACTAAATATATGAAATCTGACTTTTATTCCAAACTTCCACGTTTTAAAACTGTAAACTCAAAGGAACAGTTTGTACAGCCTGAGAGCATGAGAAATAAATCTGATGGGAGTCTTTGCTCTTTTGTGATGGACCTAAAACAGGGAGCTTGAATCAGAAGCACTTGAATAAGGGGAAAGAAAATGCATTTACAGTTGTGTTTTCAAGCTGTGGCCATAATGGATAAGGTAATTCCTCATTGCTGGCTACAGAACCGAAGTAGTATCATAAAAATGCTTTCAGCTAAAAGCTTCATTATAAGGGTGAACAATGTTTGCCTGAAAATTTGAAGGTTGCAATGCTCTGGTGGGCCAAAGAAATTGGGAATCATTGCTCTACAGAGAAGATGTTATTCTATTACATACACCAGTATTTCATTTCTGCTGATGCTTACTTTCCAGTCACTGGTATTTCTAAAACAAACATTTTGTTATACATATGGGATTGCAAATTTTGAGATACATACTTATGCCCAAGTGGCTGTGCAACTGAAATTCAGTAACAAGTTGTTGCCTGAGAAGCAGAGCAAACCAAGTCTGTACTCATGCAAGTGTACATCTCATGGGTGGATATATTCTCCTGTGCTTAATAAAATGCAGGCTCTAACTGAAGCTTTCTCCATTCTTGGGGCACTGTCAAGATCACTCCCCTGGATTTCTGGCATCTCATGAGGGTTACTCTGAAGCCTCAGCCTCTCCCTTATTTCAGCATGTGCACATATATACACTGAAAGTGATATTGTAAGCCTTGTTTCCCAGGGAAATGACGCTAAACATGCCAAAAAATTACTTCTTAAGCCCTCACCCAGCCCTTGTGGCTATACCATGATATCACCCTCTCCACATTACCTCACTCCTATCCTTCTCCTTTCCCCCGCCATATGAAACATCTCCCCTTGGGGATGGGGTTGTGCTCGCAGTGCTGTGCTGAAGTCAGTGATCACCCCGCCTGCACTGTGTTTTAGGTTACCATTCAAGAAACCAAGTTGTTTGGCAAGTAGCCTTTGTGACAGGGCAATAGTCTGTCCCACTGAGGATTAAGAAATTTGCAGCAATGTTATTTGGTGGAATTAAGAAGCAGGATATTATTTTTGAATAACAAACATGTTAAGATTGTAGCTGAGAGAGCTCAGCTTGTGGCACTGGAGACAGCCGTGTCATCTTGAGCTACGTAAGCAGTGACTCCTCACAGACCGGACTTCCAACACCTGAGGAAGGGCCAAGGGACACCTGGGTTTTCACAGCAGACACAGGCCAAGACTGCAAGACATGAGGGGAAAGCCTGGAGCAGGGTTACACCCTCAGAGGTGCGACCATCAGACCCAAATGAACTCTAGGATGACCGCAAGGCTGGTGTGAGGGTCCCCGGAGCTGTCATACATGGATGACATGGACACATCACCACCTTCTGTGAAAACTCAGGCCTGCAGCAGCCTTCTCCAGGTGTTCTCCTGACCTGGCAGTGCTGGCTCACATCCCTAACTACTTTTCTGTAGTTTGGTTGCTTTGCAGACTGTACTTTGTTAACTGCAGATTTTTTGTTTCTATTCTTCTATCTTTGGTTTTTGCTTCATTCTCTTGCTCTTGTAATTTTCTTTGTTACTGTGGTTTCCTCATTTCTTGTTCCTGCTCTAGCTGCAGCATTTGTACTAATCATTATTGCTTAAAGCTCTATTTCAGACCTGATGTAATAAAGTCCTGTACCTTCCCCTCTTTTCCCCCTAGCAGATGTCTTTGTTTTGCAGGTTGTACTGGGGACATTCCTAACCAAAGGGTACACAAGTCTGGCACTAGCAGGCTATGTGGTTTGTATAAAATGCATTCTCTAATAGTTAATGCATTTGATGGGCTTTTGGATATTGCATCAGCTAGAGCAGTAAAATGCCTAAATACCTTTTTCAACTTGGCCCTTAAATTTTATCCTTGGTATCCCTTACTCAAGGTGAGGTTTTCTAATCTAAGACAAGCCCCCAAGGCATCATTTCCTCACAGACTTCCTCCAGTCCCAGCACCCAGGTGTGATACCCAGGTAAGCCATGCCCATGAGGAGTGCACACAGAACTCCACCCATTTCCAGTCAGTGTAACCATATCCACTCTGCCACAGCCTGGCCAAGAGTAACTTGTTGTTCAAAGTGCCTCATAGGCTCAAACTACACTTGGACCCAAGCCATGGCGTAAGAAAGAAAAATCTGTCCCAAAACCTCAGTGTGGAAACAGTTCCTCTGTCCTGAATAGTGTGGCATGCTTCTGTCTCAGCATATTCCTCCTGCCAGGCCAGGGTGCAGCACAAGTAAGCGAAACTCTTGCTTTTGGCTCTGTTCCTGCACGTGCTCTTTGTAAAGAGACTGAGGACACAAGGCTTGTTCAGCCTTGAGAAGAGACCCTGTTTGGAGCAGGAAGATAGACTGAGGTCTCTTCCAACCTGAATTATTCAATGAACTTGTTTGGTCCTTTATGTTTGTCACAACCTTCAAACTAAAAGCACTCTCAGAAAAGAAGTCCTACCTATTCAGAAGCAGTTTGGTACCATCCACTGAAAGTGCCCCCTAGGATGCTACTAGCCCATGGCCAAACAGCTCAGAGCTGACAAGTCCACTATCTGTGCTCTAGAAGTATGCACCTGTGAGAATTACTGTGATTCCTTAGGCACAATGGACATGTCTCATACATCCGGAGCAACAGCTGGCATGAAGGAAACTGTTCCCAGGCAGTCCCATGGCCCCTACTGGCATCTACAAGGCTGCCTTCCAGCCTCATGGGGAATAAGAGCTATCCCAGCTGCCAGATGTATGCTTCCACCATTGTGTAGATGATGACTGGTCACAGGTTCATAGAGGCTGCCTGGCACATCTACCTTGGTGCAGAGGAGTTGTGGTTTATCACTTAGATGAGCAAAACCCTTATTCCATCCAAATGAGGCAGTCACTAGCAATATATCTGTACCCATACTTATTTTGTGAGGTCCTAGCCTATGTGCTACTGCCTCAGTTTGTTGGGTTTAAGTCTGACCCCAAAAGCCCCACAGAGAGAGGTTGATAATGCAACAGGCAACTGCAGAAGCCTGGCAAATTAAGCCTTGGGACTGCTGCCAAGGTAAGGTGAGTTGTCCATTGTACAGTCAGTTGAATGGGCCCATCTGACTCATAATATGGATTTCCTCATGGGTAATGCTACATCACAAACCAGGATGCAGGTATGTACTGCCATGGAGATACGCTGCAACGCAGAGTCCCACCTTGACTCCACACCTGCCAATGTCACATGCACTTCACAGCACATACTGTTACATGTGACATTGTTCTCCATAAGTGAGGAAATAATCATCACTGCTTTCCACTTCTTTCCCCATTATCTCCCTCATTTTGCAGGCACATTCACTGAGGAGTTGCTAAGGCCACTTCTGGCAGAGCATAGAGTCAAATCCAGGACTATTCTGTGGCTGGATGAAATTTCAGCTACTTCGTCTTTCTGCATCATTGAGCTACAAAGATGTACTTGGCCCTGCCATATTCCATACCATAACCCAGGCACCCTATCCCCAACTACTGGTGTGGAGTGAGCAGTTATCTGCCACCGGCAAATCCTGATTCACACAATTAAGAGCACTTTCTCCATTAGCTGAAACAGTAGGGGGTTTGTGCTCATGAATGTAGCAGGAAATCAACCCAGGATGTCTTGAGCTCAGGCACAGGCCATTATATTCTATCAATTATATTGCAACAAAACACAAGTGTTCCACATGCCACTCACTTGTTTCACCYCTCAATCGCTGCTGTCATGCAGAGGCAAGCTTAACATTTGAAAGAAATATCCAGAAAAAATTCCTGGAGGCATGCTAGCACCTGGCATCCTGCTGTAAAGAAGCAGGCACTCTCCCTTCAGCAGCCAAAGATCATCACTTATGGCTTGGATGTGGGACCCATAGATCTTGTCTACCAAATCAGAGCGCCAAGAAGAGCCAGTGGGCATTTCAAGGGGATGTGTTGGTGACCCCCCCTTGCCATGCATTCCCAGTTATGCCCTTCTCCCCTCCCTGCAGCATTTGAACCCCCCTCAAGCACTGCTTGCAGTCAGAGCTGAATTCAGTGCTGGGCAGAGGATCTGTTGTGGAAGAGCCTCTGCACAAGGATGTTTCAGAGCATGTTGAAAAAGTGGCTGCTTCTGGGAGCAGTTTGGAGAGGGGAATCATTCTTCCAACTAAGGAAGCTGGTAAGAAAGGTCTATCAGACCTCCCACCGCTGAAGCAACCAGGCTGGGTTGCACCTGGATTAATATGAACATCACAGGAGATGCTGGGGTGTGTGGAGTTGGCCCCTTTTTGGGAAGGGAGGGCAAGGACACAGAGCTGATGAGCCTACTGAGGCGTGGAAAGATTTTGTGTAGGGGCTTTTGTGTTCCTCAACACCACACAATCCATCTATGAGAGGCGATAGCTCAGAGACCGCTGAAGTGACCCTCTACAGAGCTGCTCCGTCTGGGTATATCTCCTAACCTGCACTATCTGTCCACAGCTCTGTGACAGCAGAAACTGAGTGCACCTCAAGATGTCTCCGATCCATTCAAACAATTGCCACAGCAGATCCTCTCTCTCAACACTTCTACAGGACTGTCAGAGTACATCTCAAACTCAAGTCCTGTAGAGTCTACTCCTCACCCTTACATTATACATATACAGAAACCTCTTACAGACTGTGCCGGTCACTTGTATGCGTCAGAGGACAGAAGTTCCTGGGTACTYCTACTCACACTCCAAATAACTTTGCTGGCCATTTCTCATCCTCTAAGGATGGGCAACTTGCTAGCATAGGACATGCTCACACACTTAGATATTTGTTCCAGCCCATGGCAGAGACTGGGATGCTTGCTTGAGGCGTTCGGGAATTTGCTGCCCAAAATGTGTTTGAGCTATGTGAGTCGTGCCTGGATCAGTGGGGACTGGGTGTGGAACAGCAGCTCTCTGAGTCACCAGGGGTCTATGAGACCCGAAGCAAAGGTCAAGACAGCCTTTTTAAACTACAGACTGCTGCAATGTTCTGTACACAGATTCAGGATATCTGTTCTGGTGGTATATATGAGAAAGCTTGGGAGTTGGCCATTTAAGTTTGGACAGCTGACCTAAAACATAAACATGAATTCAGGGACTCTTATAAAGCGAGAAACTATGCTGCTAAGCAAGAAAATGTGCAATGTGTTAGTAAACACAGCTCACCCTAGAGATTAGCTCTTGTCATTGCTTAGCAATGCTATGAAATCATATATTCCCCTCCCAGCCCTGGGCTAGACAGTGGAAACCAATGGGTTTTAGTTTTCCTCTGTACAGAGTTGCAATGCTTGTCTTCAACCAGAGCTATCATTCCCTAGGAGATGCTAAGCACCCTCAGCCCCACTACAGAGGCTGGCAAGTGCAGTTGCTGAGCACCTGAAAAGGTGGTTGTTGCATTAGGTGGTAAGTATGGAGAAAGTGTCTGACCTTAGACATCTGTATTTGAACATGTTGGCCTTTAATTGCTGCAGCCAAGCTGATCCTGTGGGTCAGGATTTATGCCAGACCGTTTACAGATAAAAAGAGGATAAATAGCTGTAAACAAAGCCAATCAAAAGGAAAAGGTCACTGCTTTCAACCTGTGTAAGAGAAAACTTTTGAATTGGAAATGTTAGTGATAGAAGGCAAAGTGGAGAAGGAGTTGTGATTGCAAACCAAGTGAGTTGTGCCAGGAGAATGGAAACCGGGAGAGCTGGATGGGCAAGCTCAGATTATGTACTCACTCCTCTGGGCCAGTGTAGTGCTGCAGTGACCACTGAACTCTGCTGGAAAGCAAGGAGAAGGAGGTGAGAGACACCTTTCTGGCTGAACAACAGAGTGGAAAAGATAAGCAAAGAAAGCCATGAGCAAAAAGGAAGAATGAAAGCATCATCGGAGACCTTGGAAAGGGAGACAGGTTCCAGCTGAATGGCATAGATTTGGAAGGGCCTGCCTGGCTCTCAAAGGCTGAGGGACAAGATAAATTTGCAGTGGAAATGTGACATTTTCTCAAATCCCTCTTGGACAAGTGGGATTGATTCACAAGTTCATTGACTTTAGCACACCCCTCTCTTTAGAAATGGAGTGCGTTCACTGGATCTGAACTTTTTACTCTCTTTAAATGTCTATATCCATGACTTCCCACAGCAAGAGGTACAGCTGTTTAATACAGCTGTTTGGGCACTGGTAGAGCCCAAAATGCTGAATGAAATCTGTCCACTGAACCCAGACCTCCAGTATCTTTTACAAGCTTGCCTCTATCTCCCTTAAGCAAGGCTTAAGGTCATCTGCTCCAGACAAAACATCTGGATTGGCAGTTTTGGCTCCTGTGGGCACCTATCCCAGTTTGGTGGGAGAAGCTTAACAGCCAAGTGATGCAGGCAGGTCTGGATGGAGCCATACTTTGTGAGTCTGTGCCCATGAAAATCTGTGCATGATGCACACAACATCTCTCCAGAAGCTCTGGGGCAGGCCTTTTAGAGACCTCCCCCATCATCCTACTCCCCAGGAAATGCAAACCTGGGAATGGCATGGCTCTGAGGTAGTGTGGAGCCTGGAAATGATAAATTAGCATAAGCTCTGAATTTACATACTTTTCACAGCCATTTATGGCCTTGTCTGAGCTTAAATAAAAGCCATGGTCCCTGGAAAATTTGGGCCTGTCAGTGAGGCATTCCAGAGAAAACATCACGTGTTCATTTCATGAAGTGAAATAAGATCTTTGTTCTGCATGCTTTCCCCTCCCCCCTCCCC